>CM040127.1:180448130-181709801 GCA_022559845.1 Amorphophallus konjac
ACAGAAGTGCTAGTGTTGATTTTGCTTGTTTAATTCCGTGAATGATCATACATGACTCATTATGTTGTCATCATCAAAAAGGGGGAGATTGTTGGAAATCTAGTTTTGATAATGACAACTTATGAATCATGTTTAGACTGGATTAAATAAAGCTGTTGTAGGGTTTGCCTGATATGCCTTGCACTGTCTTTGGTTCATGCGATATTTGTTCAAGTCATATTCATGTCAGTACAATTCCGTGTTTGATCCACAACATAGTCTTTGCATGGAATTCACTAGGTCGGTGCAATTCTTGTTGTTGCATGCACGACCAAGCTGTTGGATCTATCAGGTGGGTCAGTGCATTGTAAAGGTCTGTGCAATCACTGTTTGAGGTCAGTGCAAACTTTAACTCAGTGCATACTCTCACTTACTCATATAGAGGTCGGTGTAAGTTTGCCTCGATTCATCTTTTTCTAACGCATATAGGAGGTGCGTCTTACAGTACGCCTCACATGTGGCCTAGTGTCGGTGCATATTTTGTTTAAAGCTTTGCACTCGGTGCACACTTCCCAGTTCGTGCATTCAATATTCATATACTCGGTGCAATGTCGTTTGTCTTCTTTGCATCTGAAGTCTGTGCATTCACTATTCATATACTCGGTGCAATGTTTGGTTAGCATGCATAGATAGTCTGTGCTCTTCACTGTGGCGAGGTATGTAAGGGTCAGTGCATCTCTTGTTCATACTCGCTTCATAGTCGATGCACACACTGTAGCAGGTCAGTGCAATATTTGCATATACCATATTAACTCAGTGCAAACATTATTCTATACCATATAAGATGTCTAATGAAATATTCTCTTAACTGATAGGATAAAGTGATCTCGTGAGCTCGAACTAAGAAGGCACGTGTTTCTAGAATGTTGGAAGTTGGCACGAGATCCAAGACAATGAGCGAGCCAGTGATCCTGACATGTGGTCAGATGAGGACCAGATCCTAACACATGGCTGAGAGCCTTCTGGAAGCATCTGGGCGGGAGTGTCCCCTCCACTCGCCCAATGGGTGAGCACGTGAGTCCGAGACTGAAGTCATATATAAACCCTTTCTCTGAAGAGATTGAAGTGGTGTGAAGAATAGAGAAGAGAAAGAGAGAGAGAGCAGCAGAAGAAGATAGTCTCAGAGAAAAGAGAAGAAGAGAGTTGAGCAAGAAGATCAAAGAATTTAAAGAGTGATCTGAAAAGAAAAAGCAGAGTATCGTGAGCTAAGAGAAAAGAAGAGAATAGGGAGGTTGCCATTCGTGAAACAAAGAAAAAAAATATAAAAGGAAGGAGTCGCTAGGAGAGGGAGAGAGTATACTGAGAGAAGAACAAGAAAGAAAGAGGTAGAGAGTGTAGAAGAGATAATAGAGAGAAGAAGAGATAGTCTTCCCTGAAGATCTGAGTTGTATTGGCCCTAGATCAGATCCAAGCCAAGTTACTCCTACGGAGCTACATTTGTTTCAGTTTTGTTGTGCCCCGGACTGTTTTGACAAAGATTCTGAATGAAATTTCATGATTTCGGGTTCAATGAATTTGCATGTATACAGGGTTGATGAATGATTGCCTTGAATGAAAACTTGCATGATTGATCTTCTTTGGTATACATATTTGATGAAAGGTGAGGTTGATGAATTTCAAACTTGAATGCTTGATTTGTAAGAATGCTCAATTTGAAAAAGGCTGATCCGAATCAACTTGATTGAATGTTGAATGTTGGCGTGAGCTATTGTTGATTGAGCTCGAACGATAGACATAACTAATGAGTGAATAGGTCATTCGGTGAATCACAAAATGAATGGATGTTTCAAATGTGGAAGAATCTCAATTGTTAAATTGAGTTGTTAATCTGAATGGGAAATTAAATGCAGGACTATTGTGAAGCTTGTCACTCAATATCTCAAGGCCAAGGTATGAATACTTGACTATTTGGATCTTGTGTGAATGGACTGATCCGGGTAAAAATTCATGCTTAATCATGTTTATCTGAGTTGTATGAACTCCCTTGATCAACCTTGATATATGTATTTGATTCATGAAGGTTTCAATTACACTTACTGAAGTTTTGCTACTGTCAGTAAAAGTGTCGACCCCAAGGGTCGACACTTATTTGTGGAGTTTCTGCCTTCGTTGAGATATAGGACGCTGGCAGATTGTGTCGACCCCAGGGGTCGACACTTTCACCAGGTGTCTGTAATTTTTCTAAGGTAGAACTCTCGTGAAAATGTGTCGACCCTGAAGGTCGACACTATCAGGTAAAGTTTGTTCAATTCTGTGAAAATAGAATGTTCGTGAAAAAGTGTCGACCTCGTGTGTCGACATTTTTCATCACGAATATTTTGTTCTTTTAATAGGCCAGAACACTTCGTCAGAAGTGTCGACCCCATGGGTCGACACTCGTGTCGCGATTTTGCTTTTATATATATTATGGCTAAACCTTCAGGAAAAAGGGTCGACCCCATGGGTCGACACTTTCTCTGAACTTTCGAACGGGCTTTCCGGATCTATTTTGAACCCTAATAAGGTGGATCCAAATGGCATGGCTTTTGACCATAATGGCCTTAGGGCGACCTTTGCATCTTGTATGTGTTGTGAAGGAGGTTTGGGAATGGCTTTTAAGTCCCTTGGGGCTTCAAACCCCTTGGTTTAAATATATAGCCGCCCCTCTCTTCCGATCGAACCAATTCTATTGAGCTTCTAACGTTGGACTCTTTGCCTTGCAGGAGAAGAAGGTGCTCCCATCTGGTGGAGGTGAATGAGAGCTGTGCCAAGGTCATTTTCCATCGAGCCCGAGCCAAGATCTGGAGGTCGCAGACTGCATCCTCTTCATTCGGAGCCTTGGGTGACTACATCCTCTACACCGGCTTCATCCAACCTTCGGTTCATTTGTTCTAAGTGCTACCTTCTCTATTCTCCTAGCTTGATTAAGGTTTTGTGGGGTAGATCATCTCGTTTATCATTCTCTTAGCAGATTTGTGGGGTAGATCATCTTGTCTATCTTTTTCATAGTGATTTGTGCTTAGAACGATACTCTCAGAACTGGGCTTGTATTTTTTCCATTCTATTTCACATATCTAGATGATTTTGGAGCTTGCTCCGAGTGTGTGTGGGTTGTCTCGTCGTCGTACGAGAAGCCACGTGTGTGGGCCGTCGAGCCTGTGTGTGGTTGCTACCGTCGAGCAGCGTTTATAGTGAAATCCTCTCGAGGTTAGAGGGGTGGTGATGGGAATCGACGCCGAGCATTGATATTTTTATTTTGCATTTGTGTCCTTTAGTTTACTTTTATATCCTTGGGAAAGTATATGTACAATTGTAAGGCTTTGTAAGCCAATGTGTCATTCCCTAAGATTGTGTGGGTTTTTATGCAAATTATCAATAGGTCCAGCAATGGGGCCCTCACCCCTTCTCCATTGGTCCACATAAGCCATATTGGTCCATGTGGGGCTGGTCAAAGTCCTAGGTGGCATCTAGAAGGTCAATTGGACACATGGGAGACAAGTGGTTGAAAATGTCAAAGGGAGGCCACCTACCTTACCTACCTAGTCAAAGGAGTGTCCCCTCTATATGTAATTTATTTATTTTGGGTTTTTGACCACATGGGGGAAGAAAATAGCCTATTTCCCACGAAATTCCCAGCCCCCCACCCCTTGCCATTCTCTATATAAGCCTATGTATAGTGTCATTAGAGATTTTAATGAAGAAATTATGTGAAAATTGCTTGAAGCAAGAAGGGTGTGCCCTCTCTCCTCTCTCCCTCTAGTTTTCCTTCTCCATCCTCTGCATTTCAGGGTTGTGAACCTTTCTATCTTAGCCCCTCCACATCTAATTTCATTCTGTGCCGCCGCCGCCGCCGTTCGTGCCGCCATCGAGCCGCCACGAGCCACCGTCGGAAGTTCTATCCAGGTTCTATCTTGCTGGATAGAAGGTCACTCCGAGAATTTTAGCTCCCAATTCTATCATCCTATGGAGCTGATATTTTCAGAGTACGTTCTAGGGTTCATCATAACCCTCCATAAAAATTGAAAAAGAATTATAGTCCCATTTTATAATTTTCCATTTTCGTGCATCTCCACCCACCAGTTCTGCCTTTTGTTCAGATCCAGTCACAGCCACCCTGAGTTTTACCTTCTTGGTCCCCTTTTTGATTTTTTCTGGAACCCCCAAAATTACTGAAGGTTCTTCCCACCATCCCCTCCACTCAAGAAGTTTCGTGGAAATTCCACATGCCACCACCTATTTTTTAAAATTCACTTTCATATCCCTCTATAGTTCTACCTACCTCTGTCCAGATCCGACCACCTGCCAGTCTAAAATACTTTTCCCCACCCAAATCTCAACAAAACCTTTCACAAAAAATAATGCCATTTTCCTCTCCCTCCTCTCTATAACTTTTATGAAGAGCTCGAAGCCTGAATCTGAGGTCTACCCCACTGTCAAAGGCAGTTCTCAGGAAACTGCTCTGCTATTCTGAGATTTCGGGAACTGTCCAATAGTAACTTCACAAATGAACAAAGGCCAGATCCATGCACATCCAGTTCATCTCTCTATTCTTAGATTGAAGGACTTCGAAAGAGCTTTCCAACGGTATCTTCTGTGCTTCAATCTGACATCAGGATTGATCGCAGTAGTCGATCTCGCCGTAGCGCGCGCCTAAAAATAGAAGCAACAGATCCGTGGGCACTCTTTCCGACCGGTGCCGATCAGAGCCGCTCGGCCTCCGGCCGGTGAACCAGCACGCCGCCATCCCAGGAAGCGTTTCCCCAGGCATCCCCGCCACAGTGGTGCCACCCCGGTCCCACTCGGCTCCACCGACCAGCGCGTGGGCCCCACAACCAGCAGCATACGCCGTCCGAACCGCGCCGATGGGGTGATCAAGTGCAGCCCGTCAACCCGAGATCGGTCCTCCCGGGCCCACTTGTGTAGCCCTTTACCTCCCTGCATGGAGTGGGTGATATTTCATTGCTGTAATTTAATTCATTACTATTACCGGGAGTTACCGAATTCGGCTGGGATCATCTTCCCCACGCCAGGAGCGTGGAGGTATAGTGTTCTCTCCCTTGCTCGGCAACTTGCTTTATTCGTATATATTTCATATGATGCTGCTAGAGAGCATGATAGGGTAATTAGCTCGCTTCATATTTTTACATTACCGCTGCTGCGAGAGAGAGCGAGACCGTCCCGTGACCCGATCCGGGCATAAGAGAGAATTGATCACCCTAGCTCTTGCCGGTTTCTCAACCGCGCACGTCCGACGCTTCCCACGAAAAGGGACGATCGCGAGCTTGTTTAGAGTCCGAGGGTTGCATTCCTAATTGGAGTCGAGTTAGTGGTCCATCCCGCATCAATTTGGTATCAGAGCGAGTTTGAGTCTAGGGTGTCTAAAATCAAAAAAAGTGTCATATACGTCTAGTCATTAGTCATTGTCTAAGTCGTGTTTAGGGTCATCATTGTTTTAAAACAAAAAAAAGTGTATTTTGGGTCGCATTTGCATCCCTTTGCTCGGTATATAAAAGGGTGTTGTCCGAACGTTAGGCTACGCCTATTGGGAAGGCCGCACACTTGCGTGAGTGATCTTTGGATCGATTAACTCCGCCACGTACCAAATCTTCATCGTGTCTAGGTTGGTAGTCGAGTCGACATTCCAACTTTGCATTACTTAGGGTCGTGTCTAGTGTTTTGTCCGAGTGTCGGCATGGACATCCACTAGCTTCCCCGTGTCCCATGGATTACCGAACACCCGGATCTTATCCATGGTGGTGATACTATCTAAAATGGAAGGACCACCCGAACCACCCCAAAAGGCTCGAAGCCCGGGACTTCTATGGCTCCGAAAACCCGAGTGACTACTTAGAGTGGGAAGCCATTATGGACGACTACTTTGAGTGTTATCTTATGTCCTGTCCCGCGCAAGTCGACTTAGCCAAAATGTGACTTTTCTATGAGGCCGCCGAAACATGGAGGGACATCAAGTACTTTCGGGAAGATAGGAGGCTAAGGCCCATCGAGTCATGGTGGGATATGAAGAGAGCGCTTAGGAGGGTCTACCTTCCCCGTTCACCTACCTCCAACTACGGGGGTCATACCACTAGCCATCCCCACCAACTCACCCGCAATCAAGTGGGCCACACCTCCAACCAACCCCGCTCCTTCACCCCCATCCAAGCCCTCCAAAGCAACCCCACTCAAGTGGTCCACCCCGTCGCCTCCAACCAACCTCCCCTTGGCTTCCCCGTCCAATCCCACCCAAGCACCTCCAACCAAGTGGAAGCCCCGCTTCTAGTCGAGTCTAGGTCCACACCCGAGCCAAGAGCCGAGGAGCATGTCCACTCCGAGGTCCCCACTCCAACCCGCTCCATTGAGGAAATTGAGAAAAAGTTTTGGGATTGGTTGGAAAGGACACGTGCTTCTTCACCATCCATGAGTGCTCCATTGCCATCTACTTCTGAACTTTATTCGGAACCATCTTATTTGGAGCCACCAAAACCCGAGCCACCTGTGTTTCTTACGGGAACGCTATACATAGCCGAGCCACTTCTTAGTTGGCTCAAGGATAGCTTGGTCCCACGTCCTTACCCTTCTATGGACCCCACCTTACCTATAGTGCCCGTCAACTCCTTCCACACTACCTTTCGGTCTAGTCACCATGTTGATACATTGGATGACCTTATTATGAGATTAGACGCGCAATGGAAGTTGACGCATTTATTGGCCCGAAGCTTCGACCAACCCACTAGCCGTAGCTTCACCCATCCGGCCTTAAGGTCCATTACCTCCGTGTGCACCGTGGGTTGTATCACCACGGAGGTTCTCTTATTCCTCCCCATGTCGGCCGAACCCGACATCATACCCTTTCGTCCGAGGGAGGAACCATAGATCCGACACATGATCACTGTCCCACCAACAATGCATGAAGGTGACTATCCACACCTTCAAGACTGCTACACCGGGGACCGTGACTTGTGGGAACCTACCACAAGGGGTCATACCTTCTTTGATCCCTTTGACCCATTCCCTAGTGGGCCCCTTGACCCACCTTATATACTTCACTTCTTCAAGGGAATCCTCTACCACACTCCTTCCCCATGGGTCGGGTCGTCTACACCCACCAAGCCCGTTCACTTGCGAGATACACCATCCTCTAGGGGAAAGGAAGAAGATGCATTTGGAACCCCTGGCCCTCCCACATCTAAGTCCAATATGCATGCATGGCCCACTTTAGGAGGCCTAGGAATTCCACATTCCGCCAACCACCGGTTATGTCTAATGCATGCATGGCACACATTCGAGTGTCCTTGTCCGCCGTCACCCATGTACGGGTCGGACTAACATTAGGTGTGTCTAGGGTCTTGTGCGTCTGTGCATACATCGAGTCGATTCGATTTGTATGCTCGCGTTGTTGGCCCTTTCGAGGTCGAGGCTTGTCAGACTATTGGGATCGGTTCTACCTCATATCGGATCTAGTCGCATAAGGGACAAGCGGTGATTCCTAGTGAGTCTGCGAGCCGCCTTCCCTCATTTGAGAGTGACCCCACCCCGGAGTGTCCACCTCTAGCCTCATTCCCATGGCAGCGTGTGCATATCGAATCTATACGGGGTGAGCAGGTGTTGATTACTTGGAGTGGAGCGTACTTCACGCTTCCAGGTATGATGACGGATCCGCCTAATCATACGTTGGAAGAAGAGAAAGGGGGAGCTCTAATCACTGCAAAATCTTCCTTATTTTGATCTTTGTTGATAGAGCTTGAAAATCTGCTTTAAGGCATTTTAGGAGGGCTTCATATGTCCTCTCTCTTGCATATATATATGAGTTGTGATCTTTGTGATACAACAATTCTAATGCTTATATATTCATCTTCGTATAGGTGAAGAAAAGGGAGAAAATGAAGTGAAGCTCCTACCATCGTGAGGATCTGGAGCTCGTGGAAGAAAGAAAAGAGGAGCGGCACGAGGAGAGGAAGAAGATGATGTTAAAATCATGATCATCCATCAATGAGCCTAGAAGAATCAGATTTTGTTGAAGAAGGGGGATTCTTACTCTTGATGCATCTTTCTAGTTTTCATCTATAGAATTTGTTTGGGAGGTCATAGCTTATATCTGTCCTTGATTCATATACATTTGAGATAACACTTTGTGTTGGTGTTCGGAGAAAGGGGTCTCCGAGTGTGTGTGTAGATATATGTGTGTAGATTTGTGCGGACTATATCCGCGTGTGTGGTTGGGAGTTTACTCCCGTGTAGTTGTGTAGGCATTGCCCTACGTGTATGTGGACGGATCTGTGTCACCGTGTGAGATATTTTGTTCAGGGTGTGTTCTCCAACGTTCTGTGTGTGTGTGTGCGTGTGTGTGTGCTGTGGCAGTAATTTGAGGCAAGGCCTCGTGTGTGGTTTGCTGCAAAAGTAGCGTGTGTGTGTTGGGGTTCGTCCCCGTGTTGCTACATTTTGTAGCGTGTAGTGAAGCCTCACCGGTTTGGTGAGGGGTGGATGTAGGGAGCCCGTCGTGGTCCCGAACCACCTTAAAAATCCCCGTGTCTTGTGGTTTGATTCTTGTGATTGTGTGTTATCTATCCTATCTGTTTATGCAATCGTGTGAGCTCGGTGAGATTGAGTGAATCTAGTTTAAACCTGTTTAGATTAAATTACTCAATCTTGTATATTCCGCTGTGTGCTAGTTGTGTTTTTAATTGGACATAGTTTTTAGTAAAAGGATCTATTCACCCCCCCTCTAGATCCGTGTTCCTGCACTACGGGACCCAACAATTGGTATCAGAGCGAGGCTCTGTTGTCCCTAGATCTTATGATCTACAGAGTGATCCCAGTGCAATCCACAATCATGAATTTTTCTACTGAACATATATCAATGAACTGTTTGCCAATCTTAATTCATGGCTAGGTAAACTGTGTGTGGTGATCAATTCTATTAATCCTTGTCTCTGGAAATTGATTTGTCATGGTCCACACATATTACCTCTAGATGAGACCAAGTGGTCTAATCAGGATAAAATGATGCATTATGATAATGTTACTATCTTGAGTTTATTGAAAGGTTCCGGAAGCACTAACAAGTATCCATTTGTGTCTTCTTGTAGGACAGCAAAGGAGCTTATGGACCGGTTGATCAAAGCTCAAGAGAAGGAAAGGCAAAAATGTCTCATGGCCGATGATGTTGATCAACAAAGTGACAAAAATACAGAAGAGGTAAATTCAGATTCTGAAGAATTTACTCTTGATGATCTTGTTGATGCTTATGATGAGTTGGAAAAGTAATATAAGAAAATCAAGTCAGAAAATAGAAAATTGAAAAAGAAATCTAAAAACATGCTCCATGAAAATGGTTCTTGTGATAAATGTTCTGAGCTTGATAACTTGAATGAACTTTTAGAGCATGATGTTAGATGTCACAAAGAAACCATTGCTTATTTGAGAAATGAAAATGTTACCCTCAAGAACAAAATCGATCAATTAGAGAAAACTGAAAAAGATCTAAGAAACAAAATGGATTCAAACTCTATTGATCAGGATATTTACAATGAATTGATTTTGAATGATAAACTTGCACATGAGAATGAAGAACTTAAAAAAGAAAACAGTGTTATATTGATTCAGATATCTCTGTTTGAAGGCAACATGGAGTTTCTTGAAATGGAAAATACTTTGTCAAAATTTGAAAATAAAAAATTGAAATATCTAAACACAACCATGTCTAAAAAATTAATTGCTTTTCAAAAATAGAAATCTGTGATTGTTGATGAATCTGACAAGATGCATGTGCTTGAACAAATGATGGAGAGCTACAAAACCATCAATGCCCAATTGAATGAAAAAGTTATTTCTTGTGATAATGAGATCATTTTCTATGAATTGCATATTTCATCACTTGAAAAGGAAATTCTTGATCTGAATGCTTCTTTGTCTAAGTTTGTGAATGGGGAAGAAAATCTGAACATGATTTTGGGGACCAAGGTAAATTTTCAAAGAGAAGGTCTTGGATATGAACCCACCAAAAAGAAAGCCTTTGGGCTAAAGACTCAAACATCTTTTGTGCATGCTTCTTATTCCTCAAATTTGTCAAATGTTTCATGTGTTGAGAAATCTAATCCCAAGGCTCAGGCTCAACTAAGGAACAGTAGGATTCATGATCACAAAAGTCACAAAAACCATGCTCGAAAATCAACAAATGTCAATTGTCATTATTGTGGTAAGCATGGTCATTTGATGAATGATTGTTTCATTATGAAATCGGATAATTTGAAAGCATACAAAAATGAACTTGTTTTCAAAAGAAAAAGGGGTGGTTGTTTTAAATGTGGAAAGCTAGGACACCGTGTGTCACAGTGTTGACAAGCAAATGAAAGAAAGAATTTCAAAGTCAAAAATAATTATACTTTTGCAAACCCACAAAAATTTCATGCTCATCTGGTTGTGAAGAAGAAAATTTTCCATGCTTATAATGATAACATTCATGCTAAATCACAGAAATTTGATTATCATGTTTATGAAAAATCTGTGAAGTCTCTTGGTTGTTGTCATTATTGTGGTGAGTTTGGGCATACCATGCATGTTTGCTCCTTAGTGCATTTTGATGATATGCATACCCAAAAACTGTGGAAGGCACCCTCTAGAAGTGCAACTAACATTCCGGGACCCAAGAAGGCTTGGGTACCCAAAACAACCAAATGAGAACATTATTGCAGGGTTGCCTTGAGGCCAAGTGGAAGGCTTGGAAGATGATGGATGCTTCAAGTCGACATTTGTTGAAGTTTAAGTCTACTTGGCCAGTTCTGGTGTGATGTCTTGGTTAACATGGGCTTGTCCTTGAATTGACACTGATTTGTTGAGAGAGAGCGTGTCATATGTGATGAAAAGTCGTGAAGTTAGTTTCTTCAATATGCATTGGCTTAATATTGACATGAATTGAACTCTTTACAGTGCATATTTGATTATGACCATCAACCCTTGAAATCATGGTAAGAATTCAAACGTTTGAATGTATCACCATGTGTCTAGATTGAGTTCAATTCATGTTTGGCATTTCTGGGCTCAGATTAACTGTCTTAGGCAGTTTTGCATGTTCCTGAGTTGGTGTCGAAATGCCCATCTTGAGGACCGATTGGTTTGAACTTTTACCCCATTACCCTTAGAGTTTCTCTTCTAATTCTTGAAGAGTTTTGAAAGGGTTTTGGCATGGGGTTCTTGGTATTTTCATATCCTTACATGTTGTTATCTATGAAATACGAATTTGGGGTTTCAATGGAACTCTTTTGGCTAATATCATTCTATTTTTGCAGGAGAAAAAGAAAGGAGCTTGAAAGGATTTCAACACCAGATTTGATCCACTTCCATTGAGATTTGGAGCTTGTTGATGAAGAAGACAACAAGGGGAATAAAGTGAAGAATCTGAAATGTCAATAAAGGTAACTCAAGACAAAGGTGAGAAAATAAAGTGTTTGTTAGAAGCTCTTTGTTCTTGATGTTAATGCCATATCTTGACAGACAGTGATTTTGAAGTTTTGAATATCTTTTGGTTGCTTTTGAAAATGTAGATGATGAGTGCTTGGCTGAATGGTATTGAAATATCTGAGCTGTATATATGAGAGTGTAGCTATTGAATGTCTTTTGCTAAACTCCCGATGTCAAATGAGAATACATCTGTTTCTGATCATCATTTCAATGATTACATGATATATAAAATGGTGACATGTGGAAGGGCAAGTCAAGCATGTCTGAAAGTTATCACCATGCGTGAGAATGTGTCTCCGTCCGATACCATGAATCATATATGCTATGGCATCATGAATTTTTTGAAATCATGCACTGATTATGGGGGAGTATTGCAAGCTGAATATTCTGAGATTGATGTTTTCCATTCTCTCAGCATGATGATGTTGTTCTGTGGCTGAATATTTTGAAGACTGAATTTGATCAATGTTCCATGGTCTTTACCAATGTGCCACTCATCTTTTTGGTTAAAAGCATAACTATTTTCTAGAAAAATACACATGTGATGATTTTGATGCTTTGCATGAATTTTTTGAATTCTCTTTTCAAAATAAAATTGAGTCCTCACATTTTAACATTTGGTAATGCATGTCATGCATCAGTTGCATTAGGTGCACATAGAGTGTCATGAGAAATCTGAAATCTTACATCACATTGCATATTTACAGATCATTCTCTGCATATCATTCACATAGTGCTTTTGGAAGATGAAGCTCATCGTGTGTCTTGTTGCATAGTTGGCATTGTTAGCATACATATAGTGCATATTTTGAAATACATCATTTTGAACATTTCATGTTGCATAAATGCCAAAATAAATTCTTCCAACCATTGGTCTCATATCTTTGGGGCCAACAATTCAAGAACTGAAATTGCATATCTTTTTATTTTGCATTGCATATGCATATCTCCATTGTATGCTTGCATGTTATTATATGCTATTCAACCCCTTCTTTTGAAACTTCTAAGACTAAACACTCCATTATTAAATAATATTACATCTGAGTCTTAACAAGTGTGTTTCATGTCAAACTCTCAGGGGGAGCATTTCATACTTATTGCATTTACATAGGGGGAGCTACACTATCCTTCTCTAAGTTAAATTTTCTCTATACATGTTAAATCAAATTCGTACACTTCATGCACTTTAATGTGAAATTGAGTGTTATTCATAAGGATATAAGAATTTCATTTCAACACTCTAAAGTAATTCAACTTGCTGCATGGATGATTAGAGACAGTTGAGGAAAAAGCTGCCTGCCTCCACATAAAAAATTGGTTGAAATGAAAGGCAGAGCAATGCTAAGTCTCACTGAGTAAATTGGGCACATGTCACCTAAGACGTGATGTGGTTCAATTCTGAAAAGTGTTGACTAAAGTACCTCTGTTAAAATGAGGTGACAAGGTTCAGTATTCTGAGTAACCGGGGATTCTGGCATGAGCTCCATGTGTCTCCTCGCGTCAAAAAGAAATTATTTGAACCTGATCCTTCTTAGAAAAATTCAGATTGTCAGTATGAAAATTACTGATGATAATTTGATGAGGAAGAGCGAAGCCTCCAATACATTGTTCTCTAGATTGAAATGCAGTTTGTGCAATTATTATTGTGTTTAATTGAAAATCTGGTTATCCATATGGCTAAAATTCATACTCATGTTACTCACTTACACATGGTAATTTGATTTGATATGTATTTTGAAAATTTGATTAATTGCTTGACCTGCTGTACGTCTTCTCCTATTTATCCGCATAATCCTCTAGGTGTAATCATGAGCATTCTGAACTTAATGACTCATTTGCACTTTTCCTACACCTATCCCCTCACTGTAAATCAATTGGTATCACTTCTTGTGAAGGAGTTATGTTGCATGTATCTATAGATATCTGCTTGATTACATTGTATGCATTTCATGTCTTATCATTTTCATACATCCTGTTTCATGCATTTCACAAGAAAACTAAAAATCTAAAAATTCAAAAATCAAAGCCAATCATCTAATATGTCATTGTCAAAGGGGGAGCTTTGCATGAGATCTTATCTACTTAACTCATCAGGACTTGCATGAGTCAATACCTTTCTATGGGTGTTTGAGTGCTTGGTTGCTTGCTCATCATTGTCATGCCATACACCATTTCCAATTGCTGCAACTCGTGATCATTTACAAATCGTTTTGTCATCTTGCATTCTACATGACCATATTGTCCACATTTGCATTTCCAATTTCAACAATTGGTATCAATCAGTTTTGCACTTAGTTCATGCATATTGTGCATATTGTTTCTCTTTATCACCCCGTTGTCCATGGGTTCTTGCCCTTCTGGATTCCCCGTCATGCTCCCCATTTCTGATTATGTCAATGGGGGAGAGAGCATTATAGCATAAATATTTTGTCATCATCAAAATGAGGGAGATTGTTGTGTATGTGATTTTGATGATTACAAAATACCTTTTGTGCTTGGCCTTGTGCGTGAATGGTTATTCATGTCTTCATGTGTCTGATGATTACAAAATTGGGATATCATATCGATGCAATTGTGACTCTATCAGGTTCATATGTGCTTTGATGTTAGCACATTGCATTGTGGAAAACATGTTTGGATAAATGTTGGAGAGGGGGATTCCTGCAGCCCACTAAAAGAGCAGACCCAACTAGGCCCAACAAGGCCCAACGAGGCAAGCTCGTCCAAGTGACAGCCCACAGGGCCCACTCGAAAAAGCCCAATAAAACAATGCTCGAGGAAACAACTCTCCTAGGCGGCCCTAAGGCTCGGAGAGCCCGAGCCTCGGTCAGGACACAGGAAGACCCGCGCACGAGCTATCCCTCCGCACGAAGGGGGGAAGCGCTAGCCGGTCTGTCCGACCCATCTCCTCACCGACCTAGGCGTATCGCCCGATAGGGCCGGCCCCCCTTAGCTCGGTACGACCGATAAAATGTTCATCATTGCAGCCGTTAGAGTCCACAACGGGCCGGGCGCCAAGAAGTCCAGGAGCTCCGGCTTCCTCGCGAGGATAATGCCCCCACGATGAGGCCATAAAAGCCCACGACGAGGACGTAACCTCCACCGGAGACCTCTCAGCTTGCAGGACTCCAGAGGCGGCGCACTATTTAAACCTGGGATACCATCTGGCCTAATGGTAAGTCCAAAAGGGCATTGATCCACCCCCAATTCCTGAGCAAGGATCACTTCACCCCATTGGTGGAGAGGGATCTCGCGCCTTCACTTTCTCCTCCCTATCACTGCTCCCACCATTGCTCTACTGACTTGAGCGTCGGAGGGTTTCACCCCAGGGAATCCCCCTGGGCCCTCTGACCCGTTTCCCTGTCTTGCATTTCACAAACTTGGTGATTACCAGCCCGCTCAGGAACCAGCGCGAGATTTCGCCTCTTCATCTGGCGCCGTCTATGGGAAACGCACAAAGAGCGAACATGGTGAGAAGGAGCTCAGGGAGGAGGTCCGCCGGTGAAAGGGGTAAGGCCATGGTAGCAGTAGAGGATGGCCCTTCCAGGGCCTCACAGAACCCTCCCTCCAACGCCAGCATCCCCGTCGACGGACCACCCCCCCCCCCCCCCCCCCGCGGCGGTGGGGCTACCCCCCTACGGTTACGCCGAAGCCTTCCAGGCCCTCAACGCCAAACTGAATGTCCTCGTGGAACTCATGAAGACCCAGGCGGCCAGGGATGCAAGGTCCCGTGCCCCGTCAGGGAGCCCCCCCCGCAGGAGTACGTCCCAGCACACAGCTGGGGGCCGCTTCACCCTCCGCGGCCAGTAGCTCATCCGTAACAGGGTCGGAGGACCCTCGCAAGCTCCACCTCCGGAGCAAGAGGCCTCCTCCGCGCCGAGGAAAGGAAGGCGGGGGACGCAACGGCCAGATCCGGAAGTCGACGTTCCTGGAGACCGTCAAGACGCTCCCCCCAGCCTCGCGGCATGACAGCAACCGGAGTTATCCCTTCGGCTGCGAGATTTTGAAAGGCGCTTCGCTGACCAGGAGCGCGCCCTTCGCGCCCTGCAGAAGCCCTCTTCCCCGGAAGACGAGGAGAAATCCCTGTTCTCCGAGTATATCTTGAAGGCAGAGGTATCCCCAGAGCCCCCATACCAACCTTCAAGCTTTACGACGGCCAGGGTGACCCGGCCGACCATTATGATAGCTTCGACGCCCTGATGACTCTACACGGAGCGTCGGACCCCATCAAGTGCCGAGCCTTCGTGACCTCTCTGGTCCAGGGCGCTCAAGCGTGGTTCCGGGCCCTCGCCCCCGAATCCATCCGAGACTTCAAGCAGTTCGGGCGAGTCTTCAAGGAGAGCTTCGTCGGAAGTGCCCCCCCAAGGTCGGTAGCGGGGCTCTTGACCCTCAAACAGGCACAAGGGGAAAGGCTCAGGACTTACGTCCACCGATTTAAATCGGAAGCCCTCTGAATCCCCCGCCTGGACGTGGCCTCGGCCACAACCGCACTGACCGGGGGTACCCGGGACGAGAACCTCCACCGTGAACTTGTCCTCCACCCTCCGTCGACCCTTGCCGAGCTAGTAACTCTGGCTCTGCGCCACGCCGAGTGCGAAGAAGTACTCAGCGCTTGCCGAGACGCAACCGGCTCGGGTCGGGAGGGGGACAAGAAGCGGGGCCCCGAGCCAAATCCTAGCTCGGGAAAGAAGCGAGACCGAGATGGAGAACACAAGCGGAAGTACGAGCGGTACACCCCCTTAACCACACCGGTCTATGAAATCTATGAAGATGTCAAAGACTCGGGACTCCTCCACAGGCCCGAGCCGATGAGGTCGAAAAACCGCAAGCGAGACAGACATTGTCTATTCCACAGTGATCATGGGCATCACACCGGTGATTGCCACCAGCTCCAAGATGAAATTGAGCGCCTCATCCGCCTAGGGCACCTGGCTCGGTTCACCGCCGAGCGCAGAGAAGATCAAGGCGCCGCAGAGGAGATCGACAACGGCCCCCGAGTTGTTCACATCAACGTCATCTCTGGAGGAATATCATCAGGGGGCGACAGCAGCCGTGGAAGGAAGCGTCATGCCGAGCGGGCGAGCCAAGCCCCAGAGCCACCCAAGGCCCCGCCCCAGGTCATAGTTTTCTCCGATCAAGAACTGGAGGGGCTGAGCACCCTGCACGATGACACCCTCATAATCTCGGCCACTATAAACCATTGTAACGTAGATCGGATTCTTGTGGATAATGGAAGTGCCCCTGATGTGTTATCTTATGACTGTTTCCTCAAAATGGGAGAGGATCCATCCAAACTCCGCTCGATCTGAACGCCCCTCTGTGGGTTCAACGGCCTGGCCACTCTCCCTGAAGGAGCCCTAAGCCTGCCAGTTACCCTCGGCACCCCACCCAAAACCGTTACGGTCATGGTAGACTTCATGGTGATCAAAGGGATGATAGAGTACAACGCCATCTTTGGCCGGGGAATCCTCAGCCGGAGCAAGGCAATACCATCTACCTATCACCAAAAAATGAAGTTCCCCACCAAAAATGGGGTAGGGGAAATCCGAGGTAACCAGGCCACGGCCCGAAGGTGCTATAATATCTCGGTGGAGGCCACGAGGCCAGGTGGGAATGATAAGGGCCCCCGGGAAGTCGAGGAAAAATCCACAGCTACTGAGCCAGGTGGCGAGTTACTGACAATTTTCCTAAACGACGACCCGACCCTAGGAGTAAGGATCGGAGCTGACCTACCACCCGAGGAACAGCAGCAATATAAGAAATTTCTTTCTGAGTACATCCGAGTCTTCGCTTGGTCCGACGATCAGCTCCCTGGGATACCAGAGGAGACCGTGACGCACCGACTCAACCTCAACCCCACCATGAAGTCCGTGCAGCAGCACCGAAGGAAGCACGCACTAGAGAAACAGACGATTATCAAGGCGCAGGTCACCAAGGGGCAAGAGACTGGTCTTTTTAGACCGGTCCTGTACCCGACATGGCTAGCCAATGTCGTCCTGGTACCAAAGGCTTCCGGCAAGTGGCGGATGTGCGTGGACTTCACTGACTTGAATAAGGCGACCCCTAAGGACTGCTATCCCTTGCCCAGCATCGACCAACTGGTCGACTCGACATCGGGCAACGAGATGCTCAGCTTCCTGGATGCCTATTCGGGTTACCATCAGATCAGAATGAATTCTGAAGACGTCGAGAAGACCGCCTTCATCACCGACTACGGCGTGTACTGCTATACCCGGATGCCTTTCAGGTTGAAGAACACCGGAGCCACATATCAAAGACTGGTCAATCACATGTTCGAGGAGCAGCTAGGTCGGAACGTCGAGGCCTACATTGACGACATGCTCGTCAAGACCCCCAAGGCCCAGGACCACTTCACCGACCTCACTGAAACCTTCGGCGTCCTCCTGAAGTACAACATGAAGCTCAATCCTGCCAAGTGCGCCTTCGGAGTAAGATCCAGGAAGTTCCTGGGTTTCCTGGTCACTCAGCGCGGGATCGAAGCCAACCCTGACAAGGTCCAGGCCATCCTGGACATGCGCCCGCCCGCCTGCATTAAGGACGTCCAGCGTCTGACAGGGCGTGTCACCGCTCTCAGCCATTTCTTGTCCCGTGCGGCCGAACGATGCTTGCCCTTTTTTAAACTATTGAGGGGGCCCAAGTTGGCATCTGCTACGTTCGCATGGGATGAGGAATGCCAGAAAGCATTCACTGAGCTCAAGGAGTTCCTGGCTTCACCCCCGGTGCTCTCCAAGCCCGTGCCGGGCGAAGTCTTGCTACTCTATCTCTCGGCGACGTCATCAACGGTCAGCTCGGTCCTAGTCAGAAATGACTCAGGAATCGAAAGACCAGTCTACTACACCAGCAAGGTGCTTAATGAGGCCGAGAGGAGGTACCCCGCAACCGAGAACCTCGTGCTAGTGCTGGTCACCTCCGCGAAACGCCTCCGACCCTACTTCCAGGGGCACCCCATCACCGTGCTAACCGGCGAGCCGTTGAAGAAGATTTTGGCCCACCCCGAGGCCTCGGGGCGAATCGTCAAATGGGCCATTATGCTTGGGGCCTACGACATCTCGTATCCCCCGCGCTCAGCTATAAAAGGTCAAGCGCTCGCCGACTTCATCGCCGAAAGCACCATCCCGACCGAAGGAAGACTACTGACCATGCCCGGGCAAACCTGGGAACTGTACGTCGACGGATCATCCAACTCGGTCGGTAGTGGTGCTGGGATCCTTCTAAGATCCCTCGAAGGAGTGGAGCTGTAGTACGCCTTGAAATTCAACTTTCAGGCGCCCAACAACGCTTCCGAGTACGAGGCCCTTATATCGGGAGCGCGCATGGCACGGCGGTTGGGGGCTGAGCGAGTCAGGATCCACACCAACTCTCAGCTGGTCGCAAGCCAGGTCAACGGCGAGTACGAAGCTCGAGAGGCACCCATGATCAAATACCTCCAGCTGGTCAGGAGCCTGGCCCAACAATTCGAGGGATTCGAGGTAGTCCGAATAGCCCGGGAAGAAAACTCCCAAGCGGACGCCCTCTCTCGGTTGGCCTCCTCCCTAGACCCAGAAGGTACCCGATCGGTCCTCCTCGAAGAGCTAGAACGCCCGAGCATTGACTCGGAGCTCCTCGCTGTTGACTCGGCCGTCCCGAGCGACTGGCGCACCCCCTACCTGTCTTGGCTCCGAGACTCCCAAGAGCGCTCCGACCCTCAGGAAGCACGCCGAATGAAGTACCAAGCCCGGCGTTTCATCATCCTGGACGACACACTCTACCGAAGGTCTTTCACCGGCCCTCTCCTGAAGTGCCTCGGCCCCGACGAAGCCAGCCGAGCCATCCAAGAGGTTCATGAAGGCCTATGCGGAGCACACTCAGGGGCAAGGTCACTGGCCAGGATCGTGTTACGACAGGGGTACTAATGGCCCACCCTGCAGCGCGACTACTCGGCCTATGCTCAACAGTGCGACCGATGCCAGCGGTTCGACCACTTGGTCCATCAGCCGGCTACAGAACTCGTCACCCTCGCCGAGCCTTATCCCTTCGCTCGGTGGGGGATCGACATTCTCGGGCCATTCGGCACGGCTCAGTCCCAGAAAAAGTTCATTGTCGTCGCCATCGACTACTTCACTAAATGGATCGAGGCCGAAGCCACTGCAAGGATCACCGAGACAGTCATCTGGAGTTTCATCTGGAAATCGATCATTTGTCGCTTCGGCATCCCCCGAGTGATAGTGAGCGATAACGGACGGCAATTCGATTCTCAATATTTTCGAGACAGATGCGCCGACCTAAACATCCGCAACCACTTCACTTCGGTCGCCCACCCTCAGGCCAACGGGCTGGTCGAAAATGCCAATAAGACTATCTTGAAAGGCATAAAGACCAGACTCGGCAAAGCCAAGGGTAGTTGGCTCGAGGAATTGCCTAGCGTACTGTGGTCGCACCGAACGACTCCCAGGACGGCAACCGGTGAAAGTCCTTTTCAGTTGGTGTACGACACTGAGGCCGTCATTCCATTAGAGATCACCAACCCGTCTCTCCGAGTCATCCGCTACTCGCTCGAGGAAAACAACCAATAGTTACTGGAGAACCTCGACCTAGCCGATGAACTCCGGGATATTGCCAGTCCGAGCGATGGAATACCAGCGACGCCTCACTTGATACTACAACTCCAGAGTCCGAAGCAGACACTTCCAACTGGGAGACTTCGTCCTCAGAAAAGTCGAAGCCTCTCGACCCCTAGAGGCGGCGGGCAAGCTGTCCCCTAATTGGGAAGGCCCCTACCGAGTGGTCGAGATGCTCGGGAAAGGTGCGTACAGGTTAGCAACAATGGAAGGGGAACCCATTCCTCAGACATGGAACGTAGCCGCACTACGTAAATTCTATTTTTGAAATTGTACTGCAAGATGGACGAAGTAAATCCCTTTTCTTTTCATTCAAAACTATTGATACATCAGAAAGGCAAAGGCCAGTACATTGCATGACAAAAAGCAAGAAAATCCGCCTAACACCGCTGCGAGGGGTCATTGCTCGGTTGACTCGATCTCGATCTCCTCGCGTCCAGCCACTGACTCTGCCTCGCGTAGAAACTAGCTCGGACAAGAGGGGGCCGATCCAGTTGGCTCAGATGACCCCTGACAAAGGTGACAGAGGGACTGCAGAGAAGGTAACCACCTTCTAAGGTTGGAGAAGGCTACCTTCCAAGTTGATAGAGGCCAGGGAGAAGGAGCGCCGTGAAGACCTCCTCTTTCCCAACCAACCAATTCCCTGGAAGGGAACAGAGAGCAAGCAGCCTCCGAAGAGTAAAAGAAATGAAGAGCAGAAGAGGGAGAAAGAGGCTGCAGACGGAGGAAGGATTCGGTGAGGAGGGAACTTGATGCACCTTCCCCCCCCCCCCATGCAGAGGGGGAGTGGCGGCAGGCATCCCTGATACCCCCATCCGTCCTCCACCTCGGCGCCCGCCCGGAAGCCACGCCAGAACTGAGAAAGGGCAAGAGCCGTGCCCTCACACGTCGAAGCCCTCTCCAGATCCGTGTGGCGACCGTCGGACCCGTCTCAAACTCGCGCGGCGACTGTGGGACCCGTCCAACAAGCCGGGATGGCAAGAGCTCTCTGCTCCCCGTCGTCGGCGGCGTCGCCCTCCGAAGGATCCTCCATGCTCCGAATGCAACGGCACAACGCAGAGTGAAGAAGAAGTGAGGGAAGACTGTTAGAGAAAATCCCAAGCGGTAAAGAGGAAAGGGCGCCTTTCGGTCCTTCTTATAGGCCAAAGGAGGCTACACGCCTTAAATGACTCCCCCCTCTAAAATACGCCAAATGATTTCTCCCCTGAACAGTCACCTCCAACTCCTCGTGTCCCGCCCTAGTGGGATTCACGAAGCGGCCTGGCATTCAAAGCGTGAGGGAACAGAAAGATGCCCCGTCAGAAGCCTACTGAATCAGCATGCGAAAACCACGCAGACATATCAGCACTCTCCAACTACTTCAGATACGCCAACTAAATCACAGCAAGGATGGCGATCAAACAAGTAAGTCATTTATTATCTCATAAAGAGGAAACTCTCTAAAGGAGGAAAGAGAGACAAACAAGAGAAAGGGGCAAAATAAGGCAAAATACATCAGGCCTCGGGCCCACTTTGAAGCTCGGGAGCGACGGAAGTAGGCGCGTCACCCCCAGCACCCTCGGTGACGGCCGACCCGGGCACTGACCTCGCCTGTGCGAGAACTATCTCGGTCGCGAGCCCTCCCGAGACGTCCGGAGTTGGTGACCCCGCCGTAGGAGACCCCTCTGGATCTTCCCCGCTCGACGCAGAGGAGCTAGAAATTGACTCATCCGAGTCATAGCTCTGGCCCAAAGGGAACTCGATCCCGGAGTCTTGATCAAAGGCGTAGTCCACCGCCCGACGATAACCCTGCTTAAACCCCTTTCGGGCGCCCCGTTGAAGCGCTACCTCGTAATATGGTAGGGCGGCTCTCTCCAGATCGACTGAATAGGTGTCCGAGCTCCTATACCGCTCGATCGCCTCCGCCTCGATCTGCTCCGTCCTCCCAATGAGGTCGACCCAAGCCCGCTCCGCCTTGGCCGCACGCTCCTCTTCCCCCACCAGGCGTTCCTCTACCTCATCCCTCCCTCGCTCGGCTTCGCTCGACCGCCTCTCCACCCGGGCTCGGTCCGTCTCGGCCACGGAACGAAGGCGCTTCGCTACCTCCGCCCGGTCCAGTAGCTCGGCACGTTCGAGCTCCCAGTGACCGTCCAGCTCGAGGTGACACAGACGCTCCTCCTCCAAGAGTCTGCCCTTCCTCTCAAGTGACTCTCGGGCTGATGGGAATCGACGCCGAGCATGTACTTTTTCTTTTGCATTTATGTCCTTTTAGTTTGTGTTTATATCCTTGGGAAACTATGTACACAAATGTAAGGCTTTATAAGTCAAGGAGTCATTCCCATGGATTGTGTGGGTTTTTATGTAATTATACAGTAGGACCAGCAAGGGGGCCCTCAGCCCTTTCCCATTGGTCCATGTCACCTATGTGGGGCTGGTCAACCATCCTAGGTGGCCATCTAGAAGAGTTGAATGTCAAATGCCACATGGGTAGACAAAGGGAGTAAAAAGTCTAAGGTAGGCTACCTACCATGTCAAGCTTGTCTCCCACTTGGGTTATTTTATTTTTTTATGTGTGTGTTGGTCACATTTAATCTAGGCCATTCATTCCCCACCCCTTGATCTAATGGTGGAGATTGGATTAGATTGGACGCATATAAATACTTGTATTTTCCATTTGAATATTAATGAAAGTGAAAAAATCATTATGCAAGAACCCCTCTCTTGGAGAATTTCGACCTCTCCTCTCTCTCCCCCTGGTTTCTTCATCCCCAACCCCCATTCTAGAGTGATATCTCCTTCCCCCCCACCTCCGGTGATCATCGGTGCCGCCGCCGCAGCCGTTCGTGCCGCCATCACGCCGCCGCGGAGCCGCCTTCGGTGTTCTCTCCATCCTGGATAGAGGCTTCTTGTCCGAATATCTGCTGTCCACCACGTGACGATCTCAAGCTGCAATTTTTATGGTGTGTTCTTCCCTTGTATCCCAAGCTCCACCTAAGGTTTCACACCCAAATTCTATCGTTTAGTATTTTCCCATTTTCGTGCATCTTTCATTCCTAGTTCTGTTTTGTCTCTGTCTACATTGACAGTAGCCCTGTGTTTCCCACCTCCGGCTATCTTTTTGATTTTTCAAACCCTCCCAATTTTACTGGGAGTTCTGTCCATCACCCCCTACATCCACATATTTTCGTAATTTTTTATCAGCCTTCTATCTATTTTTAAAAATTTGTGTTCTTCCTCAGCTATAGTGTTTTTAGTCAGATCCCAGATCTGACCACCCTCCACTTCCAAAATCAGAACCAATCACCACCACTTCCAAATCAAGATCCAAAAATAGTCCTGCTTTCGTAACTTGATTTCTCACAACTTGTCTGAAGAACACAACCCCAGATTCGGACGTCTACCTCGCGGTCAAAGGCAATCCACAGGAAAGTTCTCTACTGACCTGAGATTTCAGGAACTGTACAACAGCAACCTTCAAAATTCGCCAATCAGAAGTACATGCTTGATTATTTTTCTGTAATCACCCTGGGTTGAATCCCTTCGAAGCATCTTTCCAACGGCATGGGTTTCGTCACATTCCGACATCGGGGCTGATCGCAGCGTCCGTTCTCACCGGAGCGCGCGCCGGAAAATAGAACCGGCAGGTTCGTGGCCGGTTATTCCGACCGGTGCCGATCGGAGCCGCCCGGCCTTCGGCCGGCGAACCAGCGTGCCGCCAGCCCGGGGAACACTTCCCTAAGTGTCCCCACTACAGCGGTGTCACCGGGTCCCACTCGACCCCTCCAGACAGCACGTGGGCCCCGCCATCACTAGTTCGGGTGCTGCCAAAGAGACGCGAGAAGCCGCCTGTCAACCCGAATTCGGTCCTCCCGAGCCCGTTTGTGTAGCCCTTTACCTCCCTGCGTGGAGTGGACAGTAATTCATTTGCTGTAATATGGTGTATTAATTGTCCCGGGAGTACGAGTTTCGGCCGGGTCCGTCGTCCCCACGCCGAGCGCGTGGAGGTATCATTTTTGCTCCCTTCTCGGTATTTTGCTTACTTCATATATATTTGTTTATGCCGCTGCTAGAGAGCATGTGTAGGGATATCTAGCTTGCTTTATCTATTCATTACCGCTGCTGCGAGAGAGTACGAGACTGTCCCGTAACCCGATCCGGGCACAAAAGAGAGCCGATCACCGTAGCTCATTGCCAGTTTCTCAACCGCGCACATCCGATGCTTCCCTCGTTAAGGGGCAGTCACGAGCTTGTCGTGTCCATGGTCTCATCCCGCATCAATTTGGTATCAGAGCCAGGTTGAGTCTAGGGTGTCAAAAAAAAGTGTCATTCATTAGTCATTTACGTCTAAGTCATGTTTAGGGTCATCATTATTTTAAAACAACAAAAAAAAGTGTCTTTTGTAGTGCATCCCAATAACCCAGTATATCAAAAGGTGTTGTCCGAACGTTAGGCTACGCCTATCGGGAAGGCCGCACACTTGCGCGAGTGATCTTCGGATCGATTAACTCCGCCACGTGCTGAGTTTTGGTTACGTCTAGGTGCATCATCTTGTAGTGTGCATTTGCCTTAGTCGGTGTCTCCTACTCCGTGTGTTGCATGCCCACTCGTCGAGGTACTGAATACTCACCCCCACCACCACCTATGGCGGAATCCTGAGTCTATAGTTCTGATGAAGTGGCCACATTGTTCCGAACTCTTGTGGGGAAAATGGATGGGTTGAGTGAGCGCATGGATGAGTTAAGTACTCGAGTGGATAGGATGGAAGGGTTGAGTACTCAAGTGAATGGCCTAGGCACCCACCTAGAAGAGAGGATGAAGGCCGTAGAGGATAGGGCCGCCGGGTCGAACCAGTCTGTTCAGGATTGGTTGGGAGAGTTGCCGCACTAGAGAAAGGACCAACCCATGCACCCATCCCACCTACCCAAGGTCAACCGGAGCCGGATCACCAACCCGCGACTCCAAGGGTTCAAGGGGTAGCTGTTAGGAGGCACGAAGTCCCCGAGGTGCATGACTATGAGTCCGATAATGAGCAACAGGGACATGGTCGTGACCACCGCCATACGCGGCGTACCCATGACCAAGATATGGATGAACGGGCCATTCGGACCGTTCCGGCCGACCCTCCCACCTTTGACGGGTCCTTAGACCCAATGGTCTACCTTGATTGGGAGGCTGGTATGGACCGATATTTTGAGTGGTTCGAGATGTCGGACCAATGAAAAGTCAAGTACGCCTGGATGAAACTTTTAGGCCAAGCACAAACCTTTTGGCGGAACATGGAGAACCTGTTGTTTCATCGTCAAGAACCCCCGATCGATACATGGACCGATATGAGGGAGAAGCTTAGGAAGAAGTACCTCCCTACCTCCTACCGCCAGCGTCTTATAGAGAGGTGGCAAAGTCTCACCCAAGGAGATCGGTCTGTCTATGATTACATCGCAGAATTTGATGAATACTACTTGCGATGTGATGCCACGGAGGAGGATTCCCTTACCGTCTCTCGGTTTCGGCGTGGTCTACGCCCGCACCTATGGTATGAGCTTCTCCACCGCAAGGTGGACAAGTTGGAGGATACATATCAAGTTGCTCTCGAGATGGAGCAATTCGAGGGAGAGTTCGAGTCTATTCCTCGGTGGAGTCCCGCTCCTCCCCGTAGTGATTCCCGTGTCTCCTTAGGTTCATACCTGAGGGGACCCATGGCTCGTCCTCAGGAGCCCGCCCGTCAGGAGCACTTCGCTCCTAGACCTCGACCTCCCCCACCATGGGATCTACCTCCACTCCATCCACCGGCACCCATTGCCCGTCCCCTAGCACACATGGCCCGTCCCCTGGCCCCGACACTTCCCCCGCTGTTGCCCACGGCGCCTACACCTCCACCCTTGTTACCTACTCCCCCTACCCGTCGGGAGGATAAGGGTAAGGCCCCTCTTATCGGAGAGAGTAGTAGGTCGCGAGTGCAATGTTTCCACTGTCACGGGTTTGGCCATATTGCCAATGAATGCCCCGCCCGTGCAACCCTAGCCCTAGGGGTTGGAGATACCTTACCTCCTGAGCTTGAGTGTGTCGATTATGAGGCCGACCAAGCACTAGCCGATGAGTACTATGCCTTGGGGGGAGAGCTGGGCGACTCACTCGTCGCCCAGGATGACGCCACTTAGTGGGCTTGATGTCACCACCTTAGTCTAGGGTCATGTATGAGTCGGTGTGTTTTCCTTGTGTGATTTGTTTTGTGTGGTTTGTTTGCATGGTGTGTGTGTCGTTTATTTGTCTGCATGTGTCTTGTGCAAGCTCGTTGTCCTTCTCTTATGAGTAAGAGGCGAGTGGACTCATTCGATGAGTATGGGATCGGTTCTACATCTATATCCGGATCAGTCACCTACAGGGACTCAGCGGTGATTCCTAGTGAGCCTTCGAGCTGCTTCCTTCCCTTTTGAGAGTGCCCCACCCGGAGTGTCCACCTTCGGCCCATAGCAGTCCGTGCATATCGAGTATATATGGAATGTGCAGGTGACGATCACTCGGAGTGGAGCGTACCCGCGTTACTTGGCATGGTGACGGATCCGCCAGAGTACTCGAGCATCCATACCCCTACTCGACGGGGTCGAGTTCCTCCCACCCGGGGAGAGTTGATGGGAATCGACGCTGAGCATGTACTTTTTCTTTTACATTTATGTCCTTTTAGCTTGTGTTTATATCCTTGGAAAAGTATGCACTCAAATGTAAGGCTTTATAAGTCAAAGAGTCATTCCCATGGATTGTGTGAGTTTTTATGCAATTATACAGTAGGACCAGCAAGGGGGCCCTCAGCCCTTTCCCATTGGTCCATGTCACCTATGTGAGGCTGGTCAACCATCCTAGGTGGCCGTCTAGAAGGGTTGAATGTCAAATGCCACATGGGTAGACAAAGGGAGTAAAAAGTCTAAGGTAGGCTACCTACCATGTCAAGCTTGTCTCCCACTTGGGTTATTTTATTTTTTTTGTGTGTGTTGGTCACATTTAATCTAGGCCATTCATTCCCCACCCCTAGATCTAATGGTGGAGATTGGATTAGATTGGAGGCATATAAATACTTGTATTTTCCATTTGAATATTAATGAAAGTGAAAAAATCATTATGCAAGAACGCCTCTCTTGGAGAATTTCGACCTCTCCTCTCTCTCCCCCTAGTTTCTTCATCCCTAACCCCCATTCTAGAGTGATATCTCCTTCCCCCCCACCTCCGGTGATCATCGGTGCCGCCGCCGCCACCGTTCGTGCCGCCATCACGCCGCCGCGGAGCCGCCTTCGGTGTTGTGTCCATCCTGGATAGAGGCTTCTTGTCCAAATATCTGCTCTCCACCACGTGATGATGTCAAGCTGCAATTTTTATGGTGTGTTCTTCCCTTGTATCCCAAGCTCCACCTAAATTTTCACGCCCAAATTCTATCGTTTAGTATTTTTCCATTTTCGTGCATCTTTCATTCCTAGTTCTATTTTGTCTCTGTCTACAGTGATAGCAGCTTTGTGTTTCCCACCTCCGGCTATCTTTTTGATTTGTCCAAACCCTCCCAATTTTACTGAGAGTTCTTTCCATCACCCCCTAGATCCAAAAATTTTCGTAATTTTTTATCAGCCTTCTATCTATTTTTAAAAATTCGTGTTCTTCCTCAGCTACAGTGTTGTGAGTCAGAACCCAGATCCGACCACCCTCCACTTCCAAAATCCGAACAAATCACCACCATCTCCAAATCCAGATCCAAAAATAGTCCTGGTTTTGTAACTTGATTTCCCACAACTTGTCTGAAGAACACAACCCCAGATTCGGACGTCTACCTCGCGGTCAAAGGCAATCCACAGGAAAGTTCTCTGCTGACCTGAGATTTCAGGAACTATACAATAGTAACCTTCAAAATTCACCAATCAGAAGTACAGGCTTTATTATTTTTCTGTAATCACCCTGGGTTGAAGCCCTTCGAAGCATCTTTCCAACGGCACTAGTTTAGTCGCATTCCGACGTCGGGGCTGATCGCAGCGTCCGTTCTCGCCGGAGCGCGCGCCGGAAAATAGAACCGGCAGGTCCGTGGCCGGTTATTCCGACCGGTGCCGATCGGAGCCGCCCGGCCTCCAGCCGGCGAACCAGCGTGCTGCCAGCCCGGGGAACGCTTCCCTAAGTGTCCCCACTACAGCGGTGTCACCGGGTCCCACTCGACCCCTCCGGACAGCACGTGGGCCCCACCATCACTAGTTCGGGTGCTGCCGAAGAGACGCGAGAAGCCGCCTGTCAACCCGAATTCGGTCCTCCCGGGCCCGTTTGTGTAGCCCTTTACCTCCCTGCGTGGAGTGGACAGTAATTTATTTGCTGTAATATGGTGTATTAATTGTCCCGGGAGTACGAGTTTCGGCCGGGTCCGTCGTCCCACGCCGAGCGCGTGGAGGTATCGTCTTCACTCCCTTCTCGGCATTTTACTTACTTCATATATATTTGTTTATGCCGCTGCTAGAGAGCATGTGTAGGGATATCTAGCTCGCTTTATCTATTCATTACCGCTGCTGCGAGAGAGTGCGAGACCGTCCCGTGACCCGATCCGGGCACAAAAGAGAGCCGATCACCCTAGCTCATTGCCGGTTTCTCAACCGCGCACATCCGACGCTTCCCTCGTTAAGGGGCAGTCACGAGCTTGTCGTGTCTGTGGTCTCGTCCAGCATCACGGGCCTTAGCCAACTGCTCGGTTAGCGCCTCGATTTCTAGCCGACTCGCCCGTGCCAAATCCCTGATCACAGAGAACTCCCGTCGAAGCCCCTCATGCTCCTCGCTGAGGCGGGCCAGTTTCATCTCGCACCCCCCGAGGGCCCAGGCGAGATTCGACCGCTCCGCCTCCGTCCGAGTGTACGTCTCCGCCATCAATGCCGCCGACCGAGCCATGACTAGGCCACCCTCCATGAGGACGTCGAGGACTCTGGAGGGGGAGTGGTGCTTGTCTCACCCCTCGTCTTTGCGGCTACCTCTCGGCGAGCCCGGTAGAGGTCGCCCGAAACAACGAGCCTTTCCAAGGCCTCCGGCATGGAGATCTGCTCCCCACCGGACGCCCCTCCAGAAGGTTCGGCTCGAGCAACAGGGCCGACCACCTCGCGCGCCGCAGTCGGTTGGGGTTGCGACGCCTCCCCGGGCGAACCCCCAACCTCGACTGACGCCACGAGATCGACCGCACCAGGAACTTTGAGCACTTGGGGTTGCGACGCCCTCGCGGGCGAACCCCCATCCCTATCTGTCTTGGTCCACGCCTCGCCGCCTGAGACGTCGCCGACCTCGACCGGTCTCCTGATCTCGACGTCGGCTGCTTCAGCACCGGTCCCCTCCGTCCCCGGGGAGGGGAGAACCGACCCATCTCCGCCCTCTGAGGGGCCCCTGGTCTCCTCGGCCCCCTCTCGCCTGGTAGGTGGGGGAGCTGGCCCGAAAGGGTCGGCCCCATCTTACCCCCGAGAGGGGAGCGCCGCCGAGCCAGAGTCGCCCCCGATAGCGGTAGGAAGGCCAGCCTTCTTGGCCCGTTTCTTGGCCTTCGCGGCTTCCCGCAATTTTCCCTCCATGGGATCCTTGCGCTTCGCCCTGCTTGGCCGTGAAGACCCCTCGGAGGCCACCCCCTTGCCCTTATCTCGGGCTTGGGAACGACCCGCGGGAATGACAGACTCATCAGCCGTCGAGTCATCCCCAAGATCGATGACCTCGGTGACCTCTTCCAAAGGTTCCCGCCGGATGTCTGCAATGAAGAGAAAGATTTGGTTAAGAAGCGAAAAGGCGACCCTCCGACCCCGCCGAAGGATCCGAAGGATGATACCTGATGGCTTGAGTTGTGTAAGCAGATACTGCTCTACGTTCTCCAGCGTCACCAGTTCCTCAGTCGACAGGCGATTTGTCAACAAGCGAGCGCCGTATTCCTCCACATCGGCGGGGAACTCCTCCTGCCGCGGGGGAAGATTCGGATGGAAGTTGGGCATAACCTGGCACCTCCAGGATTCATCCACTGCTTCCGCCTTCACCCAGAAAAATTGCCGCTTCCACCCTTTGTGCGAAGAATCCTTCGCCGCCAGCGGAATACAACTCCGATTCTTGTGTGCCTGGATAAAATAGAAGCCTTTCCCCGCCGACGGATGTGCCTTCAGCTCGAAGAAATAATTAAAAAGATCCAGGGACGGGGGAACCCCCTGCAGGCGGCAGAGGATCCGAAAAGCAAACAGCAGGAGATACGAGTTGGTCACCAGTTGAACAGGCGCCAACACAAAAAAATTGAGAAGCTTCAGAACGAAAGGCTCGAAGGGGAGGCAAAATCCGCTCTTCCACGCCAGGAGAAAAGTACAGATATGGCTCGTACGGCTATCCAAGCTCGTCTCGTATGGGGCAGCGGCTACAAAGCTATATCGGAGAGGCAGGCGAAACTGATGCTCCAGTTTCTTCACATTAGCCTCCCCCAACTCGCTGCGATTGGGAACGGGCTCCCGCCTCACCTGCTCGATTTCCGAGCGCAGATCCCCCATCGAGCTAGAAGAAGAACCTTCACTAGAGCCCGAAGACTCCGGGGGAGAAGGGAGCTGCCGGATCGCCTCCGCCGTTATACGTGCCAGCTCCTCAAATGCCGCCGCAAGAGTTTCCTCCCCCGCTGTATCTTCACGGCGCATCAAGGAGCCCCAGAAGCAAAGAAATGGAGGATAGGCCAAAAACCCTAAAAAGACTGGGAGGAACGAGCAGCGCCCTACGCCTATAAACCCTCGCGGGAGGCGGCGCGCTGTTTCAACCTCCGAGAAAAAGGGGGCCCCTTCATTTCAAATCCGTCAGGATCATTATTACTACAGGCCCAGGCGACCACTACATGTGGCTTCATAACGCCGACAGGATTCCACCCACCCAAGCCACGCCGGTCCAAAGCCTCGAAAAACTACTCAACCGAGCCTCCTTGGCTCGGGAGTAGGAGGGGGATTCCTGCAGCCCACTCAAAGAGCAGACCCAACTAGGCCCAACAAGGCCCAACGAGGCAAGCTCGTCCAAGTGACAGCCCACAGGGCCCACTCGGAAAAGCCCAATAAAACAATGCTCGAGGAAACAACTCTCCTAGGTGGCCCCAAGGCTCGGAGAGCCCGAGCCTCGGTCAGGTCACAGGAAGACCTGCGCATGAGCTATCCCTCCGCACGAAGGGGGGAAGCACTAGCCGGTCTGTCCGACCCATCTCCTCACCGAGCTAGGCCTATCACCCGATAGGGCCGGCCCCCCTTAGCTCGGTACGACCGATAAAATGTTCATCATTGCAGCCGTTAGAGTCCACAGCGGGCCGGGCGCCAAGAAGTCCAGGAGCTCCGGCTTCCCCGCGAGGATAACGCCCCCACGATGAGGCCATAAAAGCCCACGACGAGGACGTAACCTCCACCGGAGACCTCTCAGCTTGCAGGACTCCAGAGGGCGGCGCACTATTTAAACCTAGGATACCCTCCGGCAAAAGGTAAGTCCAAAAGGGCATTGATCCACCCCCAATTCCTGAGCAAGGATCACTTCACCCCATTGGTGGAGAGGGATCTCGCGCCTTCACTTTCTCCTCCCTATCGCTGCTCCCACCATTGCTCTACTGACTTGAGCGTCGGAGGGTTTCGCCCCAGGGAATCCCCCTGGGCCCTCTGACCCGTTTCCCTATCTTGCAGTTCACAAACTTGGTGATTACCAGCCCGCTCAGGAACCAGCGCGAGATTTCGCCTCTTCAAATGTCTTATTGAGCCTCATGTCTTGCATGGTAATGCTAAATGATTGATTGAGATGTAAATACCATTGCTAGCCCCAAAGGTAATAATGTGTGGATTGATGAGAGTTTGTATTATGATCAAATTGAATGTGACTCAATATTATTTTATGTGGCTTGGCTCCTTACTCTTTGAATTCCACATTTATACTATCATGCAATGGTGAATGATATTTGGAATTTCATGACTCCGTGTATGAATGATTCAACCAATCAACAAGAAATGTGAACTCAGGTAAAACAATGAAGTAAGTGTTGCTATATGGAGTTAAATGGATATCTCGTTCCTCCTTCACTCTTGGAATATGTTAAATGATGTATTTTATTATGAACATGTTCATAGTGTTAATGCTTGATGTAAAGATCTTGATTTTCAACTAACCTCTTGCTTTATCTTATTTTTCATGATGAAAAATCATGGTTGATCTTCATGGGATTATGGTAACATTTAATGAATTGTTTCCCATTGATTTGATGGAGGTTTTATCTCTTTTTCAGACCCAAACAAGAAGGGGTCGACCATCGGGTCGACCCTCTAAAGTTCTGTTCAAAACAGAACTATTTTTGAAATCTGTTGAAAGGGGTCGACCCTGGGGTCGACCCCTATAACCCAGAACCAGCTTTGGTTCTGTTTTGGGTTCTGGAAGCACAAGGGTCGACCCTGGGGTCGACCCCTGTAACCCAGAACCATATATTATGTTCTGTTTGCCCGAGGGTCGACCTTGGGGTCGACCCTTTCCGATCGAACGTCCAGCCGCAAGTTTTGACCGCCGTTTTCTTGCTCCAAAAGTCCTACAAATCAATTCCAAATGCCCTAAATGTCTCCGTAATTCATGGATCTGGTCCCTAGAGTGTTCCTTGACCATGCTAAACACATATATACATCTCTTGGGTTGCAAACCCTAAGAGAGAGGGTGCTAGATCTGAAAATCGTTTTCTTCTAACCCTTGGATGTGCAGGTTCGGAGTTGGAGCTCCCAAGCCCTCTTCCACCTTGCTCTGAAGCTGAAATTGAATGGAAGAAGCTTGAATCAAGGCCCAAGATCATATACAACTGAAAGCTGCATCTGAAATCAAGATCCAACTTCTGTTCATGCTGCATTTCTTCACATTTATTTCAAGAACGTTCTTCATCCTTCAGAAGCATTCAAATACGTTGGAAGAAGTGAAAGGGGGAGCTCTAATCACTACAAAATCTTCCTTATTCTGATCTTTGTTGATATATCCTGAAAATCTGCTTTAAGGCATTTTAGGAGGGCTTCATATGTCCTCTCTCTTGCATATATATATGAGTTGTGATCTTTGTGATACAACAATTCTAATGCTTATATATTCATCTTTAGTATAGGTGAAGAAAAGGGAGAAAACGAAGTGAAGCTCTTACCATCGTGAGGATCTGGAGCTCGTGGAAGAAAGAAAAGAGGAGCGGCACTTGGAGAGGAAGAAGATGATGTTAAAATCATGATCATCCGTCAGTGAGCCTAGAAGAATTAGATTTTGTTGAAGAAGGGGGATTCTTACTCTTGATGCATCTTTCTAGTTTTCATCTATAGAATTTGTTTGGGGGGTCATAGCTTATATCTGTCCTTGATTCATATACATTTGAGATAACACTTTGTGTGGGTGTCCGGAGAAAGGGGTCTCCGAGTGTGTGTGTGGATATATGTGTGTCGATTTGTGCGGACTATATCCGCGTGTGTGGTTGGAAGTTTACTCCCGTGTAGTTATGTAGGCATTGCCCTACGTGTGTGTGGATGAAGCTGTGTCTCCGTGTGAGGTATTTTGTTCGGGGTGTGTTCCCCAATGTTCTGTGTGTGTGTGTGTGTGTGTGTGTGTGTTCTGCTGTGGCAGTAATTTGAGGCAAGGCCTCGTGTGTGGTTTGCTGCGAAAGCAGCGTGTGTGTGTTGGGGTTCGTCCCCGTGTTGCTACATTTTGTAGCGTGTAGTGAAGCCTCACCGGTTTGGTGAGGGGTGGACGTTGGGAGCCCGTCGTGGTCCCGAACCACCTTAAAAATCCCCGTGTCTTGTGGTTTGATTCTTGTGATTGTGTGTTCTCTATCCTATCTGTTTGTGTAATTGTGTGAGCTCGGTGAGATTGAGTGAATCTAGTTTAAACTTGTTTAGATTAAATTACTCAATCTTGTATATTCTGCTGTGTGCTAGTTGTGTTTTTAATTAGACATAATTTTTAGTAAAAGGATCTATTCACCCCCCCTCTAGATCCGTGTTCCTGCACTACGGGACCCAATACAATGTGATCAAAAGGACGGAAGAGGATCCAAAGAAGAAAAGGCCAATCACCTTGAAAGCACTCCCGGAGAGTGTCTCGAGCCAAGAGGAATCGTTGGGAACCACCGACGATGAAGAGGTTGCTATGCTAACAAGAAAGGTAAGACAATTCTTGCGCCAAAGAAAAAGATTTTGCAGGAAGTTCAGAAAGGGAAGAGGCAGCCAAGACAAAGAAATGAACCACCCAAGGCCGCCGAAATCATTTGCTATGAATGCAACAAAGTGGGGCACATGCGACGAGAATGCCCCGAGCTCCAAAAGAAGAAAGGAATGGTCGTCAGGGGCAAGAAGCCAAAAGCCATGAAGGCAACATGGAGCGATGAAGATGAAGATGAGCCCACGACCGATGATGAGGAGCAGGACATTGAAGAACTCGTGAAGACAATGTGTCTGATGGCCGATAGCGACAGTGAACAGGCTAACTTCTTACACTGAGGCCATTTCAAATGAACAGTGGGAACTTGCTTATGAAGAGTTAGATGAGAAATATAGAAGAATGAAAATAGGACTTTAAAGAAAAAGATCCATGAAATTGTTCACTCATCTAATTCTAGTGGAAAGTTGTAACACTCGAGAATTTTGAAATAGAAATATACAAATAAAATTATATATATATATATATATTTAATTATTGAACTCATATTCTAATTCTATTGATTTAACCAATTAAAACATTTAATTACCAATAGATGATTTAGAAGATGCCAAATTATATTTTAGGAAATGCCAATTTATATTTTCAATCACTTAGGAAATTAATATTACACTATTCCAAAGAAATAGGAAATATGTTATATAGATAGTGTTTTAAAGGATAAACATCACTTTTACAAGATGTCAATTCATATTTTCATAATTTCAAATTTTTCATATTTCAACTTTTTCATTATATCATTATTTTGAAGAAATAAGGGTATATAGATGAAGTGTTAAAGTATAAACATAGTTTAGAAAGTGAGAAATAGTATATAGATAATTTTGGTTAGTGTAGAGTGAATACAAAAATCTCCGTTCAAAATAACGACATATGTTAAGTCGTTATTTCCTAAACGTGAATAGTGACATAAATAATGCCACTTTTTATTTAAAAAAAAATTTCAGAAAAAATTATATGTAAAAATAGAGAAAAATGTAAGGGTCTCACCCCTGAAATTTCACAAACAAATTCCATCAATTTTTAAAGATAAAAATCTTTGAAGTTTAATATGAAAATCTTAACTTATGAAATACACGACCCTCTCTCGGGCGTCATTTCTTTTCCGACAATTATCACGATCATTCTATCCTTCCAGCCTGTGTAGGCTGTCGACCCACTAAATACCCTATAATTCAGGATCTTGTCTCCCATCCTGTTGACCCTAAGGTTATAAAATACACTATATTCTTCCTATTTGGTTAGTTCAACGGCTAGATACGGGAACAAGTTCTGAAGAGTTGCAGAGGAAGGGAAGGGATGCTTCTTCCTCTCTTGTCAACTCCTGTCATTTCACAGAGGTAGGTGTTCTCAAATCCTTGCCTAACTAGTAGCTAATAGGTTAATTGATTCATGTTTAGAGTTCGATCGACTAGTCAACCATGCTATATATATCATCTGGCTTTACCGTAATCAAGCAATAATCATGTATGAATCATGTTATTTTGATAGCCTGTTACATATCACTATGATCTTTAAGAGTTTAAACTTAGTTGGTTAGTATGGTTTTTATGAGTTTTTGAACATATTTTATCACACTAGTTTTACAGTATTAATAACCATGTTTTAAACCTTAATATATAGTCTCTGTTATTATTTTATGTTCATAGTTTAAAGGCATGGTGGCTCCCATCCCTCTGCTAAATGGCGCCCCTGACCAGGGCGCCATTTTCAAAATTGAAGACTATTCGCACAGTCGTCATTTAAATGAAGACACCACCAAGGTCGTCAATTCGATTTCTAGAATTTTGAGTAATTGATAATTCAACACATTCAAAAATCCATAACTATCAAACTAAAGCACGAAATTTTTGCATGAACATGTTTCTGGAATCCTGACATTTTTCTCAACACATTCGTGCCATTACTTCCTGATTCGGAGTTTTTTTCACACTGATGAATAGTGACACCTCTCTGTAATTGGCACCCCTGACCAGGGCACCAATTTCAAAATTGAAGACTGCCCGAGAGGGCGTCAATTAATTGAAGACATGCACCATGTCATCAATTCCATTTTTTGGAATTTTCAGAAATCAATAAATGAACGCATTCAAAAATCTATAACTAATAAACCGGACCTTGAAAATTTTGACAGAATATACTTATGTGACCCTGAGATTTTTCTCCATTTGACCATGTCTTCGGATTCTGATTTGGAGAAACTTCTTCGAAATGAACAGTGATTTGAGTCACAAAACGTATCTGCTAGGTGAAAATCACTGAATTGAAGACGGCCCTTAAGTCTTCAATTACTGAATTGAAGACGGAATTGAAGACGGCCCTTCAGTCTTCAATTTCAGAATTGAAGACGGCCCTTAAGTCTTCAATTTCATAATTGAAGACGGCCCTCAAGTCTTCAATTACTAAATTGAAGACGACCCTTAAGTCTTCAATTTCAGAATTGAAGACGGCCCTCAAGTCTTCAATTAATTGAAGACTGCTCACAGGGGCGTCAATTCCGTTTCATGAGGAATTAAAGTTATAACATTATAAAATTCATATCTGTGAAACCAAAACTCAATAATTATATTTGAACATGTTTCTGGACTCCCAAGGAATTATACTAAGTATTCATATCCTTATTTCAAATTTCCAGAAACTTTTTCAAAATGAATAGTGCTTTGAGTCACAAAACGTATCTGCTAGGTGAAAATCACAGAATTGAAGACGGCCCTTAAGTCTTCAATTTCAGAATTGAAGACGGCCCTTAAGTCTTCAATTAATTGAAGACTGGGTAAAGGGGCGTCAATTTCATATATATATATATATATATATATATATATATATATATATATTTAAAAAAATTAAAATTTTGAAAGATTGGGCAACCCCCAGGTGCCGATTACTTAATTGAAGACGGCCTTAAGTCTTTAATTTCTGAATTGAAGACGGCCCTTAAGTCTTCAATTTCAGAATTGAAGACGGCCCTTAAGTCTTCAATTTCAGAATTAAAGACGGCCCTCAAGTCTTCAATTAATTGAAGACTGGGTAAAGGGGCGCCAATTTCATATACGTATAATTTTTTTGAAAAATAAAAATTTTGAAAGGTTGGGTAACCCCCAGGCGTCAATTCTTTAAATGACGACTTCCAGGACGTCTTCAATTAAATGAAGACATCCTGAGGGGCGCCAATTTGATATATACATATATAAATTTCTAAAAATTAAAAATTTGAAAGATTAGCAAACCCTCAGATGCCAACTCAGTAATTACAACTTCTGATCTTCATTTATCTCGAGAATTATGCAAACACAACTTTAATCCATACTCCTACATATGAAAAATCTACTTGTGTATACCCTACATGGTCAAACCTTGAATCTCTTAAACTACCATTTGGGAGTGTAGGAACTAAGTGCCATGCAGGGTAAAGTGCTACGTTGTGGGAGCCACCTCTTGAGGCCGTACGGTGTAAAGTGCTACACGACGGGAGTCACCTCTTGAGCCTATAAGGGCCACCTCTAGAATCCTCCATAACCAAATGACTAGTTAATCTCGTTTGAAATACTATGTTTCTAAATTCTTGAAATTCCATATTGACTATAAATGAGAGTGGATGTCAAAGGTAATACATGAAATGTTGTGCATATAGGGCCCGGTCTGGTCCAGGGAGGAGCACCCGAAGGTACTTGTGCCCATGGGAGTTTATTGACCACGGTGTTTAGCATTGCACCGGAGTACTTGCTTGACTTGAGACACTCCACCCCTACTCTCTCTCTCCTTACTTACTTGACTTGCGTGACCCGAAACGGGCAATACTTGACTTGTGGCCCGAGAAAGGGCAAAATACTTACATGATAATAGCCAATTCTACTAATACGTACTTGAGAATACTTGCTTGAATTGAATTTTTACTTGATATACTTGTACATGAGTTCCTTCTCATACCTACGTTCATACTTGTACACGAATCCCCGCTTGCCCGAAGTGGCATTTACATCTGTAAATTCTTGAAATACTGCTTGTCAAATACTTGAAATCTTGTTATACTCTCTTTATACAGTTCTTGATCTCTTATTGTTCTTCATGCCTAGATTTACATATATACCTGATTTTTTTATTATACGTACATCATGCATAGCCATACTGAGAATACATGCAAATTGTAAATCACGTAAAGATTGCTCGTATTTGAGATGTAATTCCTACTGAGCGATTCGCTCATCCAGTTACTTCCTAACATTTTCAGGTGATTCGGATAACGACAAGAATGGGTTTAAGGCCGAGTGAAGAGTACTAGAACACCATCCATTTATCATTAGCTAGTCGAGTCTTTGAATTTATTTGAGTCTACCTTATATTCCCAGTTATGTCAGTTAGTGGTATAAACTTTGTGTTAAGTCGTGTAGCCTAATGTTTGGCTTTCTAAATTTGGAAATTTGTCATGGACTATCTTTATTTCCTTTGATTAATCAAATAAACATCACTTGGACTATTGGAATTTATTAGATTTTTAGTCATTTGCGCACTCCGAAATTTTGTATGTTAAAATTCTTATCGCTCTAATGACACGATCTATATAGACGCGTCACGCATCTGATTATCTTCCGCGCTTAGGACGTGACAGTCTTCGTGGTATCACAGCCTAGGTTTTCAAACCTAGGGAACTAGAAGAAATAAAAGGTTAGAAATTAAAATCTAATTAAAAACTTGAGTCCACGGATAGGTAAAACCTGAGTCCAAGGATAGATATACCTTACCCGGTGAGATGGATAGAGCCATGGGTTAAGTTCTATAATGACTTTTGACCATACAAGTAAACCCGATCTTTATCATACTTAGCTCTTTTGTATGATCATGGCTGCAGAAAGAGCACAATGGCGCGAGATGCAGCGCACCGTGCAAGGCCTTACACAGGCACTATAGCAAGTGGCCCAAGGCGGAGCAAACCGTGGAGCGGGAGATCTCCACCGAAGTTTCCGTAACATGAACCCACCGAGGTTCACGGGTTCGTCCGACCCCGAGGATGCCGAGAATTGTCTAAAGGAGATGGAACAAATCTTCCGTGTAATGCAATGCACGGATGAGGAGAAGGTTTTACTGGCCGTATTCCAACTAGAGCGGGACGCTCAATGTTGGTGGGAATCCATAGAAGCAACACTGCTTGAATACCATGTCACATGGGATGAATTTACGGAGCAGTTCAACAACAAGTACTTCTCCGACCATATCCAAGAGAAGAAGGCCACATAATTCGCCGTTCTAAAACAATGGGGCTTGAAAGTGGCCGAGTGTGAGGCCCAGTTCTCAAGAATGTCAAAGTATGCACCCCACTTGGTGTGTACGGAGAAGATGAAGGTGAGAAGATTCCTCAACGGGCTTCGACCCCATTATATCACACAACTTGCCCCGATGGACATCCAAGTCTATTCAGAGATGGCTCGGCGAGCTCAACTTCTAGAAGACGCCACCGAATTATTCGAGAGAATTCGAGGAAGAGATAAGAAGGAACCCGTCACAAGCCCATGAAAATTCAAACAATCATTTAACAAGAAAAGGTTCTTCATGGGAGGGGAGCCCTCCAAGTCAAAGAAATTCCAGAAGAATGACAGGCCATTCTCCACCACCACACCATCAAAGGAAATTTGCAAGTATTGTGATAAAGCTGGCCATAAGACTGAGGAATGTTGAGGAAGTTAGGAGCTTGTCTTCGATGCGGGAGCTGAGAGCATCGGATCCCAGACTGCCCACTGATTGAGGAACAAGACACCAAAGACGAGAAGCGTCCGGTAAAGAAACAAGGCCTTCTGCAAGCTCTCTGAGAGACGGAACCCATTCAGATTAACAACTCAATTTAACAATTGAGATTCTTCCACATTTGAAACCTCCATTCATTTTGCGATTCATCGAATGACCTATTCACTCATTAGTTATGTCCATCGTTCGAGCTCAATCAACAATAGCTCACGCCAACATTCAACATTCAATCAAGTTGATTCGGATCAGCCTTTTTCAAATTAAGCATTCTTACAAATCAAGCATTCATGTTTGAAATTCATCAACCTCACCTTTCATCAAATATGTATACCAAAGAAGATCAATCATGCAAGTTTTCATTCAAGACAATCATTCATCAACCCTGTATACATGCAAATTCATTGAACCCGAAATCATGACATTTCATTTAGAATCTTCATCAAAACAGTCCGGGGCACAACAATCTCCCCTTTTTGACGAAGATAAAACCATTTATAGATCTATGATATTTGCATGATGGATGACAAAACAACCAGATCAAGTGATCTATGATATTTGCATGATGGATGACAAAACAACCAGATCAAGTCAAAAGCATAATCAATCAAAGACTAAACAAGTCACGAATCTTCATTCAAGCAATGTAAAGGTATTTCTCCCCCTTTTTGTCAGAGTCAAATAGGGGATTATTAAAACGGTAAAGGATGAAGGTTAAGCCTCAATATGCACAATGAACTCAATAAGATGCATATGAAACGCAAGTTGTGACCAGTCAAGCACATATGCACTCAGCGTACCATAAAATAGCAAACATGTTCTTTATGAACGGGTTAGGAAATATGCTATAGACCAAGAATAGGAATTTCATGTGCAATAGTAAAAGGGTAGTGCTTACAATTAGTGGTCCTGCAAGACTCATGAAATATGGCTGATTCAAGGTGTACATCCATACAATCACTCCCTAGATGAATATGTGAAATACGAGCAATGAAATCTAGATAGCATGGATTTTCAGTTTTTCTAAAGAACACAAATAGGAACTTTTCTTCCCTACACTTTCATACAACGTGCTCGACTTTTGGTAGCTTCGCACAACCCCATGATTATTTTGATTTTTCAAAGTCAAGATGACTAACCTTTTGACACGAGTCATGCCCTTTGTTTCAGGGGCACTTCCCGGTTACTCGGCATCGTCATTTATGATAATATGGATATGACACTTTTCAATACGAGTTTCCTCCTTTATCTTAGGGGGGATTCCCGATTTACATCATGTCAAATCACACTTATTGACTATTTTTGATGGGGTTAACAGCTTTTTCCTCACAAGTCACGTGATTTCTATGTAGGGGTTCCAGAGTCCTAAAATGTGTTAAGTGGAATAAGTGAAATCCTTATTAGTTAGATTCATTAACTCACATGTGCAAATTGTGTGAGAGATTACGTAGAATGTAAGAGATGAATTAGCCTATTCATGGTGATGTCTCCCCCTAAGTGTATGCACCGTTATAGCAAAAACCTCCCCCTTAATATGTGCCATGTTAAACCATGTCCTAGTCAAAGCATTTTATTTAGCAAGGAAGTAAGGTCTTAGAAGATTTCAACTGAAAGGTGATGTGACACCACCTTGGGGTGATAGTCACAAGACCAAATTCCCTTGGACCTATAATTGCAAGCAAGTATCTTTGAGCGGCGGACTTACTCTAGCGAGCTCACTCGCGTGGCGCACACTAGTGCCCGTAGGTGACTCGGCAATGATGGAGATGGTCCGAGGCGGGACCTTGATGCTCCAATGGTTGCCTAGCTTGGGGAGAACCCCAAATGAGCCAGGGATGACCAACTCACGGGCGGCCAGTGTTGTGTCCCTATGATTTTGATGATGTCTCACACTATAAGTCATTTTTTTATCTCAAGATAATCTCATGTTTCATCATGTAAGTGAATGGATTAAACAGTAAGGGAATGTCCTGTTCAATTGAACTATTTGACCAAATGAATTTTAGTGTTGCCTGAGTCTTAATGTCTTGATGGTTTCAACACTATGAATTTCTTGTGAACAAAAATGTTTCTCTGTGTTAACGTAAATCCTCGAGCCACTTCAGGTAATTTTGGGAATTGTTTTCGTGTCACTTAAGCCACACTTCGTGTTGCTTTCCCTCACCAACACGAAATGATTTCGTGTCGTCTGAGCATACAACACTCCGTGTTGATTTCCATGCTTGACAGGAAAACTCGTATGAGGTAATACTTCGTGTTGTTTTACCCTTGTGCTCTATGTCTTCGTGTCGTTCTTCTTTTTACCTCGTGTTGTTTTCAACTCGTGTCGGTTACTGTTTTGTCTCCATGCTGTTCTCGTGCCGTTCTCATTACTGGTTATTATATCATGATGTTTTAACTTCGTGCTGTAGTCATCGTATGTACTTCGTGTCGTTCTTGTTTCACTTCGTGTCGTTCTCCTCGTTGTGTCTGTTCTGTTACAGTGTACCTCGTGTCGTTCTTTTCCTATCTCGTGTACTGGTCACGTCGTGCTGTTATCATATACCTCATGCAGCTCTAGTTTTAGTGGCCATACTGCGTATTAATGGTTTTTATCTTCTTACAGGTACGAGGAAGATTATTCCCTAATAAAGGGGGTGCACGTGATCCAAGACAAAAGGAACCAATCCAATAAGGTCACGTGGCAGGAAGGTTCTGGATCGAGCGTGGGAGGCACACGCGTTTTGTGCCCTATCCACCTGCTGCCGCTATAAATAGAAACCTTCGTCCACCGATGAAGGGGATCAGAGCCAAGAAAGAAAAGGCAGTATTGCAGAGAGCTCGATCCACCAGTAAAGAGAAAGAAAAAGAGAGAAAGAAAAAGAGAGATAGCAGTGAAGAGAGAAAGAGAGTTTGCAGTATCGGGTTTCTGAAATTGCTTCCCAGGAAGCTACATTTGTATTAACTCTCAGTATCGAATGTTTTCTCGATCAGTCTTTAGTTCCTTTTCTGATTTTCTTTATGTGTTCTTCGTCTATTTCTGATCTGTTCCCCTCCGGTGTGTGGAGGAAGGGAGTCTATCTCCAGTTTCCCTCTGGGTTGCAGAGGAAGAGAGATCGCTGATCTCTGGTGTTGCTAGTGACGGGTTGTCATTAGCAGGTTCCCTCCGGTGTGTGAAGGAAGGGAGAGGCACTCTCCGGTTCTGTTCATGCTGGGTGCTAGAACAGGTTACAAGCTCTGTGGGTAGCAAAGCTTGGTTGAGGGATTTGTCTCCCTTGGGTTTTCAAGCTGTTTGGTCGCAAGTTGTTTGCAGACTGAGTCTGCTGTGCTCTAGCAGTGGCTAGTGGAATCCTCACTCTAGTTGGAGTGAGGGGTGGATGTAGATTACAGACTGCAGTCGAACCACCTAAAAACCAGTTGTCTTCTCTGTGGTTTGCGATCTTTATCAGCGCTCTCTATCTGCTTGTCTCTTCGACTAGTTGTGTGTTCAGCTCTTATCATCATTTTCTTATTTGATCTTGATTGGTACCTGCATTTGCAATTCTTTGTGTGCTAGTTTAGAAGGGGCATAAGCGGTAGATTTATTTTCTCGCCTAAGCTTTGCAAACTGGGAGTGATCTATTCATCCCCCCCCTTCTATATCACTCTCGCTGCGCTAATAATTGGTATCAGAGCAGGTTTACGCCATGTGGACGAACGGTCAAGGAAATGGTGGTGGTCCTAGAACCTTCATGGCCGAAGGTCAATCCATTAGTCGCCCTCCTTATTTCGATGGTAGTAACTATCTGTTTTGGAAGAATAGGATGGAAGTGTTCATCAGAGCTCAGAGTCATAAATTGTGGAGAGTAATCACGGTGGGGCCATATGAGCTGCCACCAAACGAGGATGCATGGACAGATGATCATGTGAAGCTCTCGTCACTCAACTGGATGGCACTGAACATAATCCAGTGTGCTGTTCATCCAGAGGAATATGCTCGTATATCTGCGTACAGAACTGCCAAGCGAATGTGGGATGAGCTGCAATTAATTTATGAAGGTACAGCTCAAGTGAAAGCCTCGAAGGTAAATCTCTACACCTCCAAGTATGAAATGTTTAAGATGAATGCAGATGAGAATATAACCGAAATGTATGCCAGGTTATCCTTGATCACTAACACTCTTAAAGGGCTAGGGAAGGATCTTGCAGAGGCAGATATAGTCTGGAAAATCCTTAGATTTTTATCCCCAGCATGGCACACTAAGGCCATTGTGATTGAGGAGTCAAAAGATTTGACTGTTATAACTGTGAATGAACTCATAGGATCCCTGATGACCTATGAGATGAACTTCCAAGGAGGTGGAGAAGGTAGTGAGAGGAAGGGTAAAAATGTAGCTCTAAGAGCTTCCCGCAACAAGGGTAGTAAAAGTGAGAGCAGCAGTAGTAGCCCCGAGTCTGAGTCCGAGCTTGAAGGTCTTTCAGATCTCGACCAGGGGGAGTAGGCTATGCTCACTCGTCAGTTCAGAAAGTTTCTGAAGACAAAGGGGAAGACCTTCAGGAAGAAGAACCCACACTCTTTTAACAAGAAAGCTGAGTTTACCAATTACAGGGATAGAAATCCTAAGAAACTGACTTGTTTTAACTGTAACAAACAGGGACACATGAAAGGCGAATGCCCAGAACTCCAGAAGAAAGGTCCCTATCTTCAGAAGAAGTTCACAAAGGTGCAGAAGAAGAAAAAGCCACAGGCGATGGTCTGCACATGGAGCGAGGAAGAAGAATCTCCAGAAGACACTTCCTCGGAGGAATATGAAGAAGGAATTTGTCTTATGGCAAATAGTGAAGAGGAGGTAATAAACGTTTTTGAAAATTTCTCAATTGATGACTGGGAGGATGCTTATGGTGACTTGCTAGATAAATTTAATTCACTTAGCAAAGAGCACAGAGTTCTGAAAAGAAAATTTAACACAAATGTTGAAGAACAAACTCTGGTCTATGAGGAAAATGCAAAGCTAAAAGAACAACTAGAAGAAATGACCTCACAAAGGAAAGAGAATGATAAGCTTAGGGGAGAAATCCAAGAAAGTAAAAAACAGCTCAATGAATTCAAAACTAAAATTGAAGAAAGCATGAGTGAAATCAGAATGAATTCAGAGAAATATGAAGCTGTGAAGAAAGTAAATGCTGAACTCCTAAAGAATTCAGAGTTTCTCCAAAAGGAGCTGGAAGACAAACAGAAAGTTTTAGAGAAGTTTGTCCAAGGAAAGACTAGCCTAGATGCTATACTAGGAACTAGGGTCAATTTCAATAAGGAAGGTCTAGGCTATGACCCAACCAACAAGAGACCCTTGCAATTCAAGACTATCACCTTCTGTCCAGAGAAGGGAAAAGAAAAGCTGGACACACCATCCAGCTCAAACAACTCTAAGAAAACTCAAAGTCCTAAAGAGAACACAACAACCAGTACTGGACAACCATTCAAGATTGGAATGAACTTTATGAAGAATAACATTAAGTCCATTCACCAGAACACAAATGGTAGCTGGACCAAGAAAACAAATCAGAATAATAGCTGGAATTATAACAATCAGATGGGTCCAAACAAGACCTACTGGAGGAACAACTTTCATGGTCAAAGATATACCAATCAACAAGCCTACAGGAAATTTTCTAGGAATAGGAAGACCGATGAAAGGAATAGAACTCATTCCTCCAGTTTAGCTGGATTGAACTTTAATAAACCTGAAAGGAGGGTGCCAGAGAAAACCATGCTGAAACAAATCTGGGTACCCAAACACTTGATCAGAGATTTAAACAATGTACTTGGACCCAACTCATCTTGGGTTCCAAATCACTCTGCTTGATATACTTGTGTAGGTCGGCCTGGCAGCTGAAGACAACAAGTGGTACCTCGACAGTGGCTGCTCCAAGCATATGACAGGAGACCGATCCAAGTTCAGTAAGATAGAGATGAAGCCAGGAGGTCTGGTCAAGTTTGGAGGAAAGAACAAAGGTAAAATAATTGGAGTTGGCACAGTAGGTAAGTCTTCCACAAACTCCACTGAAAAAGTCTTACTTGTGGAAGGGCTACAACATAATCTGATCAGCATCAGTCAGTTATGTGACAAGGGTCACAATGTTGTTTTTGATGATACTTCATGCAAAATCTTTGAAATAAATTCTGATGAGGTTAAATTTGTAGCCAACCGGATTAATAATGTCTACATTGTAGACTTAAATGAGAAATCTGACTCTACTATTTGTTTGTCTGCTAACTCTGAAATTGATGCTTTTGAATGGCATAGACGTCTAGGTCATGCTAGCTTTTCTACTTTAAATAAACTGGTCAAACTTGATTTAGTTAAAGGCATGCCTAAAATTAAATTTAATTCCATTTCAAAATCATGTGATGCCTGTGCTCTAGGCAAACAGACCAGAAACTCTTTCAAATTAAGATATGAGCCATTGTCTTCTAGACCAATGGAACTTCTTCATATGGATCTCTTCGGTCCAACCAGAACTCAGAGTCTTAATGGTAACAGGTTTGGCTATGTCATCATAGATGGCTTCTCCAGATATTCATGGATATTTTTCTTAGCAAATAAGAGTGATGCATTTCAAAAGTTTAATCTATTTTTCAATAAGGTCAAACAAGAAGGAAAGTTCAAGGTTAGTTCTATTCAATCTGATCATGGAGGTGAGTTTGAAAATTCCATGTTTACTGAACTTTGTGACAAAGAAGGACTAACTCACAGGTTTTCCTCTCCCAGGACACCTGAACAGAATGGGATCGTGGAGAGAAGAAATAGAACAGTGGTGGAGATGGCCCGAACCATGTTGATTGAAAGTAAGTTACCTAGAAGGTTTTGGGCAGAAGCGGCCAATACAGCAACCTACATAATCAACAGGGCCATGGTAAGACCCATACACAAGAAAACACCCTATGAGCTTCTAAAAGGTAAGAAACCAAACTTGTTTCATTTCAGAATTTTTGGAGCAAAATATTTTATTCATAACAATGATAAGAAAGATTTAGACAAGTTTGAAGCCAAGAGCTCACCTGGAAGATTCTTGGGTTACTCAGAAGTGTCAAGGGCATATAGGATATTTAATATATCAGATCAGAAAGTGGAAGAATCTCCACACATTCTTTTTAGTGAAAAGAAAGATGTTTCTAATATTGAAAATCTTGACAGGGACTCCAATCATGGTGGAGATTTTCTGGAAAACCAACAAGAAGAAGAGAAGACTCAGCAGAATGGAGAAACAAATTCCCAAAATCAGGAAGGTCAAAGAGAAACAGGTGAGTCTTCAACAAATATTAGATTCCTTAAAGACCATCCGTTAGATAATGTCATAGGCAATCCTGAAGAACCTCTAAGGACTAGATCTCATTTTAGAAATGTGAATAATGACGACCTAATTGCTTTAGTCTCACAAATTGAACCTAAAACAGTAGAAGAGGCCTTAGCTGATCAAGGTTGGGTAAATGCTATGAGTGAGGAATTAGGTCAGTTTGAAAGGAATAATGTCTGGGAGCTTGTCCCAAGACCAGATGGTATTAATGTCATAGGAACCAAGTGGGTGTTCAAAAATAAGATAAATGAAGATGAAATCATCTCGAGGAACAAGGCCAGACTAGTAGCCAAAGGCTACTGTCAGGAATTCGGTGTAGACTTTGATGAATCTTATACACCAGTTGCTAGGATGGAAGCCATAAGATTGTTGCTTGCCTTTGCATGCTCAAAGAACATTAAACTCCAACAAATGGATGTTAAAAGTGCCTTTTTAAATGGAGTTATTAAAGAAGAAGTCTTTGTTGAACAACCTCCTAGATTTCAATTTTCTCCTCAACCTAACCAAGTTTTCAGGTTAAACAAAGCCTTGTATGGTCTAAAGCAGGCTCCAAGAGCTTGGTATGAAAGATTATCTGAATTTCGGATCGGCAAGGGCTACAAAAGAGGTAAAGTTGATCAGACTTTATTCACCAAGGGCATGAGTAAAGATCTCATCATAGTTCAGGTATATGTAGATGACATTATATTTGGATCAACTAGGCATGAACTATGTGATGAATTTTCTACCATGATGTCTGCTGAATTTGAGATGAGCTTGGTTGGTGAACTAAAATATTTTCTTGGATTGCAGGTACAGCAGCTAGAAGATGGGTGCTTCATCAACCAAACCAAATACACAATGGAATTGTTCAAAAGGTTTGGCATGGAAAACTTAAAGCACATTACTACACCCATGGGCACCAATACATCATTGGATGCAGATGAGACAGGTAAAGAAGTAAATGCCAAACTTTATAGAGGTATGATTGGATCACTTCTTTACTTAACAGCCTCTAGACCTGATATACAATTCAGTGTAGGAATGTGTGCAAGATATCAGTCTAGACCCACTGAACTACACTTAGCTGCAGTTAAAAGAATCTTCAGATATTTGTCAGCTAGTCACTCCCTTGGTTTATGGTTTCCTGCTTCTCGCACATTGAATCTAGTAGCATACACAGATGCTGACTATGCAGGCTGTAAACTAGACAGGAAAAGCACAAGTGGCCATTGTGAATTCTTGGGTGGGTGTTTAGTATCTTGGGGCTCCAAGAAACAACATTCTGTGGCCCTCTCCACTGCAGAAGCTGAATATGTGGCTGCAGGGAGTTGTGGAACACAAGTAATATGGATTAAACACCAACTTCAGGACTACCAAGTAGACCTGGGGTGCACACCTATTTACTGTGATAATACAAGTGCCATCAATCATGCTAAAAATCCTGTTTTACATTCTCGAACAAAACATATAGAGATAAGACATCATTTTATAAGAGATGAGATGTCTAAGAATAACTTTGAACTAATTCATGTAGGAACAGATAATCAGATTGCTGATATTTTCACAAAACCTCTGGATAATGAAAAGTTCACTACATTAAGAAGAGAGTTAGGCTTATACAAAGTGTCTTAATTATTAAGCTTGTTCCTGTTGTGAGGGGGAGGTTTGTCTATCTGTTGGTTAGCCTTCTTGCTTGCTGGTTTAAGGGGGAGTTCGGAATGCTCACTGGTTAGCTTTCAGGAATGCTCTATTTTGAGGGAAGCCTTAAGATTTTGCTGAGATGTTTTATTGAGGTATGCTATGCCTTAGGGGGAGCTAAGTTGTAATGTGAGAAGAGAAGTTCTTTGACAAATTCAAAAGGAGTGTCCAGATGTGTATCTCTGCTGGTTTTTCATGACTAATCTAGTGTAGTTCTCTCAGACAGTAGAGTGTCACTTATCTCTTAAGTCAATAAGTCAGTGTCTCTAAAATCTAATTAGAATCTTTTCTTTGGCACTCACACAGAGACCTGGACTAATTGCATAAAGTATATCTTCCTACATTGTCATTGATTATGGTTCAGGCCAAAAACACGTATGTCTTGATATCTGACCCAATCAACTTGAAATCTAGACTTCAAGACTCAATACAAGAAAAGTCCTTCTCTTTTGGTATTGTCTTCAATCATTCTATCTCTTTAACTCAAGGGCTTAACTGAACAAACATGGTCTGTCTTTGATCACTGAGAAACTGGGAGCTTCATCAATGAAATGAATATTTCTCCCAAGTCATGAGGTGTCAGATACTTAAAATAAATGAAAAGTCATGGCAGAGCAATGGTGGCTTGCTGGTGAGTAACTGGGGACTCTGGCCTCTAATCAAGGTGTCTCCTCATGTCAAAAGCCACAGTTACTAACTCTGTTCCTTAAAAAAAAAAAGGGAAGTAATGAGGAACACACTCTGAGTAACTGGGGATTCAGGCCTCTGATCGAGGTGTCTCCCTAATGTCAAAAGAAGTGATCTACCAACTTACTCATTGATCTTCTTGGAAATCATCTCCAACTAACATTCCTTGTTGTTATGCAACTAATGGATTGCTTGTCCTCAATACCTTGAGAACACCTCTCTGATTTAGACTCTTGCTGTCTTGTGGAATAGTTGAATGATCAGCTCCATTTGGCCATACTTGTTAACTCCTGCTCTACATCATACACTATGTATGCTGATATACTCTTCATAATTCTATTTCTCCATTGTGTACTGAAGCTTAAAGAATCTTCTCTTGATGTTAGAACCTCACTTATTTTCTTAAGGCCTATTCGTGACTTTCTGCACTAAGATAGTTACTGCACTTCTTCTTCATGTCTCCAGCATTGTTATGTCTTCTGCATTTCTTTTTGCTGATGTCAAAGGGGGAGAGAGGTTCTGCTATATCAATGATTTAATCAGCTGGTTGTGGCTAGTCAATGATTTAATCAGTTGGTTGTGGCTAGTCGCCTAGGGGAAGTTCCTGATTATGAGTTGTGGGGGAAATGAGATTGAGTTAATGAGAGTGAGTTGTAGGGTTTGTCTAATTCATTTGCATGAGCATGCCTTGAAGTTAATCTGTTGTTGCAGCTGGTATTGATTTCATGTTAAATCTTGATAAACCTTGATATTGCCTGATTCATAGTGTTGCCATCATCAAAAAGGGGGAGATTGTTGTGTCCCTATGATTTTGATGATGTCTCACACTATAAGTCATTTCTTTATCTCAAGATAATCTCATGTTTCATCATGTAAGTGAATGGATTAAACAGTAAGGGAATGTCCTGTTCAATTGAACTATTTGACCCAATGAATTTTAGTGTTGCCTGAGTCTTAATGTCTTGATGGTTTCAACACTATGAATTTCTTGTGAACAAAAATGTTTCTCTGTGTTAACGTAAATCCTCGAGCCACTTCAGGTAATTTTGGGAATTGTTTTCGTGTCACTTAAGCCACACTTCGTGTTGCTTTCCCTCACCAACACGAAATGATTTCGTGTCGTCTGAGCGTACAACACTCCGTGTTCATTTCCATGCTTGACAAGAAAACTCGTATGAGGTAATACTTCGTGTTGTTTTACCCTTGTGCTCTCTGTCTTCGTGTCGTTCTTCTTTTTACCTCGTGTTGTTTTACCCTTGTGCTCTATGAGGTAATCACTCACAGAAATGGCAATTATGGGCCGAGCTCTCACTCTCCGTCCGATGAAGCAATAACGATAATCCTATGCTAAGCAAGGAATTTAAACCAACCAAGAGGGGGACCCCTGGTCGGCGTGAAGACTCCGACCCCGGCCCATGCAATGGGGGGGATCTTGGGGAAGGGAAGCCAATGACTACACCCAAACACTACCTCCACACAGGGAGGGGCCTTCAGCCGGCCAAGCAAGTGGGGAAAAACCGAGCTAGAAGCAAAGAAAGGGAGCTGATGCCGATTCTGACCACTCTCTGCGCTTCTAGATAGGCAGTTGGTTATCTTGCCGCTGTGGCCACTCCAGATTTTTTTGATGACGAAACCAGTTGTAATTTCTTCATAGCTGGATCGGGATGACGCCTGAATTTTTTTTATTTCTCTGGTCACAGGTGCTGGTCGGGGCAGAAGCTCGAACAGGGTGGTAGGTCTTCAGTTCTGACTACTTCAGGTTCTTAACAGCAGTAAGAAAAGGTTGCCACAAATGCTCCAGAGCTTAGAATCAGGCACCGCCGGAGTCGTTTGAACCGTTGGTGAGTCCTTTTCGAAGAGAGACCAACGGGGATGCCAAATGTTGTCGGAGTGGACCGATAGAGCTCGAACAATGAGGGGGGGTCGGAGCAGACTATCAGGAAGAAGAACCGCACACCCGGAGGAAGAAAATGAGAACTCTTGATTCCGGGCTCAAAAAAGAGCTCCGATTCTTGATTCTGGAAGTAGACTTGTCGAAGAAGCTCCTAACCAAGCCTCGCCTCTAGATCTTCAAGAGAGTGGTCATGGCAGCTTCAGGAGTCAGCTTTAGGTTTCTCTTCAGGGAGGAAGTGCACAGTCGGGGAAGAACGGCTCCCCCGGGCGACCACAAGCTCAGAAAGGGATGAGACCACCGCCGTTGCTAAGAGGACAGAGAGACGCTTCTAACGGTACCTTTTGGGCCTCCAGGGACGCTGGGATAAAGTCGGGGCCGGCTCTGCAAGCTGTTGGTACTCTACTACCTGCGACCTGAGAATTACAGGTGGTGAAAGGTGGTGGGGGAATGGGGTAGAAGGGATGGGAAATGGGGTGGATGGGTATGGCGGCAATCCTTGGCTATGAGGGGGTCTGGGAGGGGGTGTTCCAAGGTGTGGATGGGGGAGAATGGGGTCTAGAAGGTGGTGTTTGCAGTGGGTGAGAGAGGAGCTACGAATTTGGTTGGAAGGGAGAGAGGGAAAGGGTATTTGAAAATGGGTTTAAGGTTGGGATTAATTTCTGGTCTTGGGGATGGGAAGGGGTGTGTGGGGAAGGTAAAGGGGGGACTTGGGGAGTGAGAATTCTCCCTTGGGAGATGAGAGGGTGCTTAGGGAAGGGGATTGGGTAGTTGGTGGTTGGGTGGTGGAGTATGGATTGGTGGAGGGTCTCTTGGGACTAGGGGTGGAGTAATGAGGGTTGGGGTAGTTGGGAGGATGAGTAATAAGGGGAGAGGAAGGGTTGATGATGTGGAGGAGAGAGAGGGAGGGGAGGAGAGAGAAAGAAGAGGGAGAAAGAGAGAGGGGAATCCACCCCTTAGAGAGAGAGAGAGAGATTTGGAGAATCCACTCCAATAAGACACTAAAACTCACTTGATTTAAATTGATCTTAAAAGGTTGTTACATATGAGAGGAGTGGGGGCCTATTTATAGACTCCATACTTTTCATATGACCATAGTGACCCTGACAAACTAACTAATGACCAAAGCAGTCCAAGGGAGGGGCGTCCCTCGGCCAAGCGCATTAGTTGGGCCCATTAGCCTATCAAACCAACCATATGACAACTAACATAGGAAAATGACTCACTAACCTAGGTACATGACTCAAATAAAGGGAAAATTATAAAGTTTATGACTCAAAGAAAATATGAAAATTACATGACTAGACTCAGAAACACATGACTAACACAATGGCGCTTGTCGATAAACAATCCGAGCCCATAAAAATGTGGAGGGGCAAGGTATGCCCCCATCAAAAGGTGTGTAGTATATATACACTCAAGCATTTCAAAATGATGTTTACAAGCAATTTGGTTACCGGTGCGTGGCGGAGTACTTAGGTCCGAAGACCACACTCACACATGATGAAAGCTTCCAGGTGGACTTGATCCACCTTTCCACTAACACTATTTGATATACCGGTAAATCATGACATTCATGCACACATTGATGAAGTATATGCAGTTATGTACATGCGGATGCAAAAGGATGAAAGCATGTATAATAACCAATGTTGTTATTCACTGTGATATGGACAAAAGACCAAGTTTGAAGAGTGAAAACAATGAAAACTTTTATGTGCAATTCAAAAGGCAGTATGAACAGTTTCTTTATGAAAAAGATGAAAAAAGTGTTTGTACAATTCAGCTCAAAATATCTAAGTGTCTAATCTGCACACTCCTAATTCTCTTCTTAGAAAGCAAAATTATTCAGAATTCAAAGGTTTTGTAAATATATCAGCAAGTTGGTGTTTTGTATCAACAAAAATAAGTTCAAAAACACCTTTATTGATATGATCTCTTATAAAGTGGTGTCTAACTTCTATGTGCTTAGTGCGGGAATGTTGGACAGGATTCTTGGACAAGTTATCGCAGAAGTGTTATCACACATTATGGGAGTTTTCTTTAAAGAAAAACCAAAATCTAGCAACTGATGTTGGATCCAAAGCACCTGAGCCGCACAACTACCGGCAGCCACGTACTCGGCTTCAGCAGTTGATAAAGCCACACAATGCTGTTTCTTTGAGGCCCATGAAACCATGCAACCCCCAAGAAACTGACAGTGACCGCTTGTGCTTTTTCGATCCATTTTGCAACCAGCATAATCAGAGTCAGTGAAAGCATGTAAATCAAATGAATTAATCATTGGATACCACAGACCAAGGTCAAGAGTTCCATTCAAATACCTGAAGATCCTTTTCACGGCCGCTAAATGAGAGTCCCTAGGACAAGATTGGTATCTTGCACAGAGATAAACACTGAAGCGTATATCAGGCCTACTAGCAGTCAAATAAAGCAAGGATCCTATCATACCCCTAAAAAGTTTTTGATCAGTTTTGTTACCTTTTTCTTCCTCCATTTTCTGTGAGGTGGACATCGGTGTTGCAAAGAGCTTGGCAGTCTCAAGTTGAAATTTCTTCACGATTTCTTGTGTATACTTCTTCTAGTTGATGAAAATGTCATCATCCATTTGCTTTATCTGTAATCCCAAGAAGAAGTTGAGCTCTCCCATTAAGCTCATCTCGAACTCCCCCTGCATAAGTTGGGCAAATTCATCATTCATTTTTGAATTGGAGGCTCCAAAAATAATATCGTCTACATAAACTTGAACAATTAGTGAATGATCATCACAAGTTTTTGTAAACAAAGTTTGGTCTATGTTACCTTGTTTGAAGTCGTTTACAATAAGAAATGAACTTAATCTATCATACCATGCTCAGGGAGCCTGTTTTAACTCGTATAGTGCCTTGTCCACTTTAAATACGTGGTCGGGAAATCTTTCATCTTCAAAGCCCGGTGGTTGCTCCACGTAGACTTCTTCCTTGATCACTCCATTGAGGAAGGCACTCTTCACATCCATTTGAAACAGTTTCATGTTCCTGTGACAAGCATAGGCAAGTAAAATTCTAACTGCTTCCAATCTAGCCACAGGTGCAAATGATTCATCAAAATCAATGCCAAATTCTTGAGAGTAGCCATTGGCTACTAATCTTGCCTTATTCCTCACAACCACCCCCATCTTCACTAAATTTGTTTCGAAAAACCCACTTAGTTCCAATGATAGGATGGTCATCAGGCCGGGGCATAACGAACCACACCCGATTCTTTTGGAATTGGTGTAGCTCTTCTTGCATGGCGAGAACCCAAGAATTGTCATTTAAAGCATCATCTAATGATTTAGGCTCAATGCTGGAAAGTAAATCTAGATTATCGTGTATTTCTACTTCCCTCATTGAAGCTCGAGTTCGAATTCCTTCATCCACACCGCCGATCACGTTCTCCAATGGATGGTCCCTGTGCGTGGTCCATTGGTGTGGAAGGTTCGGATGTTGTTCTTGATCCGCCTCTTCTTCTTCTTGTTCTTTTTCTTCTTCTTGATTTGCTGCCTCACCTTGTTTGCTTGATTCTCCCTTTTCAACTTCGCCCTCACCTGTAATAAGAAAATGATAATCATTCGATTTTCTCATTGTGAATTCATCAACAACTACATGTGGACTTTCCTCGACAACAAGTGTTCTAGTGTTATACACACGGTAAGCTCTAGATGTTAGAGCATACCCGAGGAAGATCCCTTTATCACTTTTTTCTTCAAATTTCTCTAGATTGTCTTTTCCATTGTTCAAGATATAACAAATTGAACCAAATGGCTTGAAATGAGATATGTTGGGTTTCTTACCTTTGTAAAGCTCGTATGGAGTTTTCTTAAGGATTGGTCTTACCATTGCTCTATTTGTGATGTAGCAAGCGGTGTTCATCGCCTCTGCCCATAAATATCGTGGAAGACCATTCTCGGCAAGCATGGTACGCGCCATCTCCACGAGTGCCCTATTTTTCTTTTTGACCATGCCATTTTATTGAGGGGTTCTTGGTGAGGAGAACTGATGCTCGTACCCTTGTTTCCTGCAAAAGCATCAAACTCATGAATATCAAACTCCTTTCCGTGGTCACTTTGAATTTTCTGAATTGAATATCCTTTTTCATTCTGAACTATTGTGCAAAAATCAATAAATTCATTACAAGCATCACTTTTGTTAGCAAGATATAAAACCCAGGCATATCGCGAGAAATCATCGACAATCACAAAGCCATAAAGCTTCCCTCCAAGACTACGAGTCCTGATGGGACCAAATAAGTCCAAATGCAACAATTGAATGGGTTTTTCTGTAGACACAATGTTTTTGCATTTAAAGGATGCGGTGGTTTGGTTTCCTTTATTACATGCTTCACAGATCTTAGAAGTTTCTAAATTTAGTTTAGGAAGTCCTATGACTAAATCATGACGGTTCAACTTCCTAATCACATTAAAACTAGCATGCCTAAGACGGCGATGCCACAACCAAACATCTTCACTTCTGTTAGCAACTAAACACAGTTTCTTTGGTGCAAGTTCATCAAAGTCAACTTGATAAGTGTTGTTACATCTCACACCTATGAATTTAATTTTCTGTGAGTTAGCATCAATGATCGTGCAGTGTGAAGATTCAAAAATCACTTTGTGACCCTTGTCACAGAGTTGACTTACACTAAGTAAATTATGATGAAGACCTCTAACTAATGAAACATCTTCAATGCAGTGGTTAGGGTCCTTACCAATTCTCCCAATTCCTATGATCTTACCATTGTCTTGTCCTCTGAAGATTACCGTTACACCATTCTTCTCAACAAGGTCTACAAAGAGAAGTTTGTTTCCAGTCATGTGCCTGGAGCATCCGCTGTCCAGGTACCATTTATTGTCTCCCGCCTTCATGCAGACCTGCACCAATTACCAGCCATGCTCATTTTGATTTGGGTACCCAAGCAAGCTTGGGTCCCTTCACGTTAGCGTTCCCAAGTGACTCATAATATCTACTGAAAAATAATTCATCATCATATAGCATGAGTTGGCATATATACATGTCATGCCCTATTTTCCCACATTAAAAACACGTGGGTCTTCTCTTACCCAAATCTTTCCTTTTATTTACATTTCTAAAGGTTGAGGGGAATTTGGAATTAATAGTTTATTTTCCAAAGTGTGTGTGTGAACATTCTCCTTGATAAAATGAATTCTTCACAGCATAATGAGCATGCTTTTTGTTGCTATGCATTACACTTTGATTCTTTACAACTTGTTTTCCTTTCTCTCTCACTTTCTTTCCATTCTCATTTTTTAATTTTTCAATTTCAATGAGAGAATTCTCATTCTTCTCTTTCAAGTTTTCTTTCTCTTTTTCACATTCACTCAGTTGAACATGCAATTTTTCAAACTCTTTGTTCAAGAGGTCATACTTTTCTTGATTTCATCTTTCAGCTTAAATGCATTTTTCTTCTCTATATCTAAGCATGCTATCTCCTCTTCAAACAAAGATAACTTGGTTACCAAAGCATCATTAATATTTTTCAGATTTTTAAGTTGCATTTCAAGTAAATTTGTCACGTCCCGAGCGCAGAAGATACTCGGATGCGTGACGCGTCTATATAGACCGTGTCATTAGAACGAGAAGAATTTTAACATACAAAATTTCGGAGTGCACAAATGACTAAAAATCAAATAAATTCCAATAGTCCAAGTGATGTTAATTTGATTAATCAAAGGAAATAAAGATAGTCTATGACAAATTTCCAAATTTAGAAAGCCAAACATTAGGCTACACGACTTAACACAAAGTTTATACCACTAACTGACATAACTGGGAATACAAGGTAGACTCAAATAAATTCAAAGACTCGACTAGCTAATGATAAATGGATGGCGTTCTAGCACTCTTCACTCGGCCTCAAACCCATTCTTGTCGCTATCTGAATCACCTGAAAATGTTAGGAAGTAACTGGATGAGCGAATCGCTCAGTAGGAATTGCATCTCAAATACGAGCAATCTTTACGTGATTTACAATTTGCATGTATTCTCAGTATGGCTATGCATGATATACGTATAATAAAAAAATCAGGTGTACATGTAAATCTAGGCATGAAGAACAATAAGAGATCAAGAACTGTATAAAGAGAGTATAACAAGATTTCAAGTATTTGACAAGCAGTATTTCAAGAATTTACAGATGTAAATGCCACTTCAGGCAAGCGGGGATTCGTGTACAAGTATGAACGCAGGTATGAGAAGGAACTCATGTACAAGTATATCAAGTAAAAATTCAATTCAAGCAAGTATTGTCTACTACGTATCAGTAGAATTGGCTATTATCATGTAAGTATTTTACCGTTTTGTTTGCGGGCCTTTTCGTTCCCCTCAGGTTATCGGGTATATAGCTCTTATTTCACGCGTCGATCAACCAATTAACTAACTAGTAGTTAACCGACTGACTGACTGCGCGGGCGTGCCAGTCACATACGTGACAAATATACTATACGCTCGTTCTGACCTGGTCAGATGAATGTGAGGTTCGGTCGGGACCAGTAGTCCACCATACCATAAAGGTTATGGCGTTAATTACATCCCCCACGAGGAGGGAACACCTTTGATTAATTACCGAGATAGTGGGCTATCGAGGCCGGAATAAAGGGTGCAACGCTACGAACATGATGGAATCATGCGAGATGCATCTATCTATCATGCAGGAGAGGCATGATCCGTTTAATTAGAGACCCGTGGTACGTGGCGTGGCGGAGGACGTAGGTCCGGAGACCACCATCGCGCATAGCGGAGACCTTCGATCGAGCGTAACCCGACCCTCTGTCAACGCCATTTGATATACCCGAGGGTCAATGGAAACATGCATGTATGACAGTGATGACTATGCTAAGCAAGATGACAGAATTATGAAGATAAGCAGAGCTCAATCACATGTTTATTAAACCCAGCCAACGGGGGAAAAGGTGACACAAGCATGATGGCGAGAGCAGAGTGATGACAGACATAGTGGTGAAATCGTGATAGCAAAAACATTTGGACTCGAGATGCCCTCCTCTTGTTTGATTTATTACTAATTAGGGTTTATTAATTTCGATCGCGGGAAGCGAGGGTCGCTCGTGGGTGAGCCAGGGATTAGAGAGTGTAACGATCAGAAACGACGCCGGAAAGCATAGGTATAGGACATAAAACGGTGCGGGAAACCGTAGGTACAAAAAGAAAGTTTAAAACGGTGTGGCCTGATCGGGGCGTGTCGGGAGGAAGCACTCCGGAAAAGGGCGCGTCGGGAAGAAGCGCGCCGAAAAATGGGGGGCGCCGTTTTAAGGCGCACCGTATATAAATGGCGCCGGTTTAGCCCGATCTTGCGAAAACCGAGGTCTTATTCTTTTTTTTTGGGGGTTTATTAAATTACTTTAGGAAACTTTGGAAGTTCACTTAAGTCATTTATTCAAAGGATCAACCCCGGGGATCCAAGAGCTGAGTCATAGGCTCGCGCGAGGTTCACACTCGAGCGCGGCGATTGTTCCGAGGCAGACCTATTCGAGCAGAAATTTCGGCAGCATCTCCCCATCCCGGAGGATTTATCGGGGAGAAGCGGGAAGTACTCACGTAGCGGAGCAACCCCTGAAAGCCGGGTGGCACAACGGCGGTCGGCAAACCCGAACGGAAAGGAAAACCCCGAGGCCTAGCCTGCTAGGGGCACCGAATCCGTGGGCGACAGTGAGCGAATGAGGTGACTCATTATGGGAGTGAAAACCCCGAGGGCTAGCCTACGAGGGGCACGCGACCCGAGTCACCACAACACTTGAATCGGGACGACCGATGGAGGGAAGGAAACCCCGAGGGCTAGCCTACAAGGGGAACACAACCCACGGCCACCACAAAGTCTATTAAGGACCGTGGATTTGAACTGCAGGGCTTAGCCCCATTGCTGCGCACTCAATGGTCAGTAGGGACATTCGTCATCAAAGGACGAGCCCTCTGTCGGCCGAGTGGCTGATGTAGAAGATTGGGGGAATGTCCCCCTCCCCGGATACTGGAGTGATGCTACAGAGCATACTCCCGTTAAGGTATGAGCGGAGCGAAGAGAGCAGCGCAAGACATTGTTTGATGACGACAAGTGGACAAATGAATTGCTAGAAACATATTAGAACGGCGAAACCCGCGGGCTAAGCAAGTTAATACCAGCATGCTATGTGATTAGCACGGAGGCCAGGGGAATGGATATATGTATATATATATATCATATTCGGAAACAAACCAACAGGGGCTCGCCGCTGAATGAAAAAGAACGATTAAAGCGATCTTCCCCACCCATCTGGCCTATGAAGAAAAGCACAGGGGCGGTGAAGGGTTCGCTCCGTAGACGGAGATGGACAGAGATACGCACACAAGTGCGTCTCCGATCATAGAACCCGTGGTATATACGGTGCAGAGCCCGGCCATTACATTAGGATCAAAAGAGAAAACCCCGGGGAGGGGGGAGAATGATTCATGTAGCTCGAGGGCATATCCAGCGTCGGAGAAATTGATTATACGGGAGTACATATGCCGGGAAATCATTAGATGCACATTCGAGAAGGGATTAGAGAGGGCATAAAAGAGAGATACGGCATCAGCCATAATAGCATTTCATTCATCCCATGAACGACACAGATATATATGCACAACATGTATATTCCGGCGCCGACGTTGTCGTTCGGCCGCCGTTTACATTAATAGGGGAAGCTCATTACCGACGAAGAGAAGGGGCATAGGTAATGGTGAGGGAGGGGAGGTCAGGCTCATGTCATCGCCCCTCCCCTCTCTCACTTACATTGTATCAGGGGAATAAAACCAAAGAAGAAGAAAGGGGATCGACCGGGAGAAAACACGGGAACCCACCTAAACCCTTTCTTCAGAACAGGGTATCGGATCCCCCGGCTTCTCTTCTCTGGCTCCGAAGGTATTCAGAGGAATAGACGAGGAAGGCGACGGCAAGAACCCTTGGTGGAAAACCCTACTTCTCCCCCAAGCTCTTCTCTCAGACGAACAGAACTCTCTCCTCGGATTGGCTCTCTTCTGTCTTTTTTTCTCCTTTTCGTTTCTGATTTTTTTCTCTTTTCTTCCTCTCCTTTTTTTTCCTCCGAAGGTAGGCTATATGTAGTCTTGTGTTAATCCGGCGCCCTGGGAAGGGGGCGCGCCGGATTTGGTGGCGCCGGGGAGCATGTCCCCGATTGGCATTGGTGCGCCGATTTTGATGGCGCCGTATTAAGAGGCGCCGACGCCCCTTCACGCGCCGATTTAACTTGTTTGCTCGACGCGGCTAGGTCGATGGGTCCGGAGATGATTTCGGAAGCTCTCGTTGACTGTTCCTCTCGCCTTGGCCCTTGGAAAACCTTGAAGGAGTGTTGACGAAGCTCTTGATATGACGAATGGCCTTAATCAGAACTTCACGTGTGTCTGGCCCGAGCACACGGGTGTCCTGTCGGTACGGCCTTCGGCACTGTGATTTGTGCTTCTGGTTGAGACGGACTCATGTCCGAAGCTTCCTTGCGGGATGGTGTTGCATCCTGGATAATTCCACCTTGAATGGCGATCAATCGGCCACTAACGGGCCAATTATGGTGAGAAGCCGAACCCGTGTCGGGTGATCGGGGCCTTCCGATGATAGAACCCTCGGCACCTCGTCGTGGATGGCCGAGGACATTCTTCCTCTTTAGGAGAGTCATTGGGTATGCCGTCGTCCTTGGTCGGGCGGCAAATGTAGGGTGGCGGCATGATGAGGTCAACGCCGGATCATTGGGCAGGCTTGATCGCGTTGCCGGTTGGTTGTGGATTCATCTTGACTCTCCTGAGGTGAAGTCCCCGGTGCTCACTTTAAGGTGACTCGGGGCCCTCGCAGCTTGAGGATCCTCTAGTAAACTGATCTCCATCAGCTTTTGTGCTTCAGTGGGCTGTATCATTTGTATCTGCGGCTTGGTTGCCTGAAGGATTATATTTTGAGTGCCAACAAATGCCCCCCAGACGTAGGCGGTGCAAGTGAGGCAGGAGTGCAGCAAGGCCTACGGATGAGCTTCGTTCGGTGACGAAAGCTCGAACGGCACTTAATTTCGGCTTCAGACGTTAATCCGGCGCGGTAGGAAGCTTGAACGGCACCACTTAAAACGGTGCGCACTTTATCCAGAGGTTAAAACGGCGCGGCCAGATCCGACGCACCCTGGGCTTTGGAGGTTAAAACGGCGCCGCTAAAAGCGGCGCGCAAATTACTTTAAACGGCGCGCCCCGGGGCACGCCATTTTTACAGGTGTAGAGCCCCCTATATATTGCATTCTTTCATCATTTTTTCTTCACAACTCCACATTTGTGAAAGATTTTTCTCTCTCCTCCTTCCTCTCCACCGCGACGCCGAGTGAGCTAGTGCTGTGGGTGAGTTTGCCCTTCGAGCAGGTGAGTCGAGTTGTTGGTGTGCTTGGGTTTTAAACCCGCTCTTCGGGCCCCGGGAGGCTCCTCGTAGGACTTGTCCTCGGAGCTAAATCCCTCGGGTGTCCCATTTGGTCTTGGCTTAGCGCCTCTGGCTACTTTTAGGGGCTGTTCCCTTTGTAGACGGCTTCCACTTTTCTTTTGGCAAACCCCCGAGCTGGGGAGATGCTGCCGAAATTGTCAGAAATATTGCTTCGATCAACTGATTTCTGACTTTGCTTGTTCTCTTCTGGACATTGTTTTGCAGATAATATGGCGTCCGGCCCTTCTTCCTCTGCATCCCGGGTTGCTGTGACATGGGGGAATGTTCATCCCCTTGATCGGGGGCCTCGACGGATAGCCGTGATAGCTGAGTCCTCGGACTCGGAGACCGACACCGTTGACACTGGCCGCCTGTTGATTCTTGACGGCAACCATTTCAAATATGAGTGAGGGGATGGCGTCAGATTGGACCATCCCAAAGATAAGCACTTGATGGCATTCCTTGAGCGCTTCAACCTTGGCGGGAAGCGCGATATAATTCTTGTCCGTCGAGCCGAAGGAGCACTACTGGTGGAGAGAGACAGTCTGACTGAGTCAGTTACTCACGGTATGCCTATATATATCCCAGGCGAGCCTAGGAAATGGGGGGTCATTCTTGGAGTGCAGGAGTTATCTCCAGAGGCCGGGTTGCTGACAAGAGCACCGCAGTATACACCAGCCCACTAGAATGAGAGTGCCGGGCGCGTCGACAGGGACAAGCCCGTATATGGTTTGTTCCTCGCCCGACTTCATTGGGGGTACCGAGATGAGCCTTTCCTTCTGGACTGCTTAGCGGTCCGATTCAAACACCAGATTTTAGTGGGGTGGTTTGGAGAACTCAAAGCCACCGATGCTCACGCCTTCAGACCGGGCGCCGTCGAATTTATAGATTTTGTATTGCGGCAATATGCTCCCATCCTGGTACATGCCGGTGTTTATCAGAGTGTATATGCTTCCTGGTACAGGTATCCGATCTCCCGAGGTCTGGGCTGCGGGATGATTGAAGTCTTCTGCCCAGAATACAGCACTTTTTATACTGCAGAGGGTGAGACTTCACTGGATCTCTGGAGTCTTTCCCAGTTGAGCGGCTTGTCGATAGACGGGGAGCCGTATGAAGAAGTTTGTTTCCCGTACTGGCTAAAAGACCAGACAGATGGCGAAGGTAAATATTTCACGGGCTTCGCCTACCGCTATCTGATGAAGGCATACCGCACCCTGCTGCGCTTGACGCTTGACTCGCGGGAAGTGCGAAAGCCTGGCGAAAAGAGTCCCGTGCGGATGGGCACTTGGCTTCAATATTTCTTTGGTGGGGAACAGTAATATGAGGACTTCCCCATGGTAGTCCCGACAGCGGTGAAGCGGAAGAAGAGGGCTCGACGCCAGGCGACATACCCTGCTGTTTCAGGGAGAGGGCGGCAAGGGGGCCCGAATCCCACAGGAGTTGACGCAGTCACACATTGTGTTGCGTATCTGACGTATTGGCTCTGTTCGTTCGCCCTCCCTCAAGGGGATGAGACGGTGATCAGGCCGGAGGCCATTTACCCCGCCTATTTGATGGCTTGGGGGTCAAAGTTATCCCTGTGCCCGGAGGCCATTTACCCCATAAATTCACGGATAGTTGGTCCCATCCACTTCTTCAACGCCTGGGTCTGCACCTTGTTCCCTGAAGCAGCTCCCCGGTCGATGAAGTCAGATCGTCCTTTGCCGCGGATGATCAAATTTGCTAGTGCTGAACCTTCTTCACTAGTGGATCAGCTCTTTGCTATTCCAGCGAAGCTGACTACAGTTCTGACAGATTCCCCAGGGGTTCTGCATTTTTGGAGATTGGCTGCTAGCTCCAGTCCCCTCGTAAATAGGATGCGGCAATACTGGTTGTTCGAGACAGAGGAGTTCATTCACCAGCTCACTGTGGCAAGAGCACGAGGCCAATCTTGGAACTAGAGCTGATTGATTGGGCATTATCCATTCGCCCCAGTGTCCTTGTATTCAGGAAAAGTGGCTTACTATGGCTGGAGCCGTACTATCCCTTCCGCTTTGGCTGGAATTTTGGATACGACCAGCAGATTCCTTCTTCCCCGGCCCGGTTTAACCTCCCAAATAGACATCAGGCTGGTCAAACATCTACGGATGAAGCCCGCTCACGGTGGGACTACTTCCATCGTCGGGAGGATGTATCATTCAGGGTGCCAACCCCGGCCCGTCTGCCCCGAGTGACTCTGGACTTCATCAAGTGGTGGAATGCACGGACGGGCTTCTATCGGAACATCCGGAAAGACTGTTGGCATAGTGCCGAACGTCGTTTCTTAGATTCGCAGCGGGAGCCTATTTTAGATGTTGATCCATCCTATTTGAAGAAGTTGAAGTCCTGGTCCAACACCGAGGTGATGGCATATCTGGAGGCTAGGAAAGCTGCGAAGGGTAGGTCGTCCCGGGCCGACCCGAAGATGCTAGAGATCCATAAGGATGATTATATCAAGACTCTCTGGGGGCTGTGCCGGGTTAGCAGTGACCGGATTGCCCTTCAGACGATCCCCCTTTCGGTGGAAGAACCTCTTCCTGCAGTGGCGGGTTGGCGCCCAGAAGCTGACCGTTTTCATCCCTACCGGACCTTCATCAGGAGGGAAGATTGACGGGCTGACTTGTACTTAAGTACCCCCTGGATATTCTCCCTGCTTCATTCTCACGGGCTTTCAATTTCTGGTCCATTAGAAGCCGTCCGGGACCATCAGCTCCTAGTATCCTTCAAGTATGCCGACGGCTGGGGATTCGACCACTTGGGCTTATATCATCACTTGTCATCCTGTAGCCATGAAGATTTGGCGTAGCTGGCGGAGAAAAGTGAGAAGATTGGTGATGTATGCTGGCTTGTACGCGAAGCAGCTTCCCGGGACAAGGCGCCCGTGTTGCTTTACTGGTCGCTCAGCCCCAGATACATAGGGCCGCCAGGTAATGCTTATTTTTCTTTCAGCCTTGAAATTGCTTCTTTTATAGTTAGTATGCATCTTTCTCACCTACGTGCTTTTGCAGCTCACCTTTCTGTGGAGGCGACCAAGCGTTACAGGGAGTTGATATCTAAGGCGCAGAAGCCTTCATATTTTAATATCCCAGAGCCAGCTCCGACCACCACACCGCTGCCCCCTGGGGATTCGCGGAAGCGAACTAGGTCCCAGGTCAGGGAGGCTATCAGTAGGGCCAAAAAGGCCAAGAGGGCAGATTCCCGCGCTACTCGGGCGCGCCGGAGGAAGGCCGCTGAAGAGGAGCCCAAAGCCACCCCTCCTCGGGTTCCATCATTCTCCGAGTTTGAGGCCGCTTGGACGCAAGGGTCTGAGGGCGAAGGTGACTTCTTGTTCCTATATGGCTTGTTTGTTTATTTCTGCCACTTTGGCTGATCATCCTTCATTTTATTAGCTGCTGGCACTACCTCCGCTGTTGTTGGTTTGGAGGCGATGATCGGAGCCGCGGCTGAGGAGAGAGAGGATGAAGCCCCCTCGGCCTCTGTTGAGGGTGGCTTGCCTTCACCGACACCCCATCAAGAGATAGAAGGTAACTTGCAGCTTGCCCTATGGAGCTCAGCGGTCTATTAGTCTTTCAGTCGGGTCTTGACTGTTTATTGTCTTTTAACTCCAGTCGATGTCCGGCCAACGATGCTCCCCGGGGTCGGTGCCATGGCAGGAGCTATTACTGGAGAGCAGGGGCTTCCAAAGGGCAAACCCTTGGATATTCAGCCAACGGGTGCTTCCGAGGCAGAGACCGCCGAGGAGGTTCCGGTTAAAGGGCCTCCTCCTAGTAGCATGAGTCCCGCTCAGATGCTGGAGATTCGGGAACAGGCGGAAGAGTCTTCCTCCTCTGAGAGAGTTGATTACGGCGGCCGCTCTAGAGATGACGAGGGGTTCCCGCCGGTTGACACCGAGGATGAGGATGCCGGGGCCTCTTCAGCCTATGAAAGCGATCTTTTAACATTTAGCCCTCCGAGACTACTGGGAGCCGAGCACGGGCCATCATACCCGACTGCAGAAGAAGGGCCAGAATCTTCAGAGGCCACTTTTGGAGGCCTAAATATAGTGCCGGTTGAGGTAGGAAACGTTCCGACTCTCGCCTGTAGGACTTCTTTTTATTTCCAAGCCAACTGGCTGATGTACATATATGTGATGCAGGCTGAGGTGGTACCGCCAGCTGTGATTGTCCGCATACCCCTTCCTGACGTGGGCATGAGCCACTCAGCCTTTCCACCTGTTGTGCGGCCCATCGCCCTACGGCTTCTACAGACTTATGCAGCTGCAGCGGCATCAGAGGAGCCCAGCGTAACTGTCGAAGCCGGCGGCCTGACCGAGGTTGCAGGCGAAGAGTTATTGCTAAAGCCAAGTGGTCCTCCGGAAATAGAAGCGGGAGAAATTATCGCAAAAGAGGCCGATGCTATTAAAGCCTTGTCTGTCATAGAAAGCTCCCCTCCTTTAACGGCCGGTGAGACTGTTCAGGAGGAGCAAGTGCCCTCAGCTGTTGAGACGGCCGTCATAACCTTACCTCAAAGGGCAGGCAAGGAAATTGCTATCGTGGAGAGCCCTTCGGCTACTGTAGCTGCAATTGTCAGGCCAGGCGTCGGTGCCGTACAGACCATGCCGTCGACCTCCCTCGGGGTGGCCGATGACATCTGGGCCGAGATAGATAGCGGGGTGGACTTTCAGCTCCCTGAGACTTCGCCACTAGGCCTACAATTCTCTGGTGACATGGTGTGGCTGTCTCTGGACAATCTCCAGCGAGCTATGTCAGCTTCCCCAGGCCTGACCTATGTGCAGCTGAGAAGCTTGGTAGACCACCTCTCCCGGTCGCTATTAGCATTCGGCTGCCAAATGGATGATTGGACTCCGCGGGTTGTAATGCTATTAAAGCACGCCAACAGGCGAGATTTCCTCAGCTGAGAGGTATCCGATCAGCTAACGGCTGTGAAGTTGGAGAGGGTGGATTGCCACGCCGTCGGTACTTCGTTGAGGGTGACCGTGGGACAGCTGAGAGATGTTGTTGGGAATATCTCAGAACGTCGGCTACTCCTCACAGCGCGGATGAAAGAGTTGCACGCTGAACTTGCTGAGGTTGAGACCGAACTGCAGGAAGGCGAGCACCTAGAAGCCCAGACAATGGAAGAAGCTGATCTGGCCTAAGGACGACTCGTCTCGCTAGACGAGAGGTTATCGCAGCTGACAGCCACCGAGGCCCGATTACAGGAATTGACCCAATACCCCTCAGTAGGCCTCTTGGAGTTGGCAGATATCTTCCGGCGTCCCTTGCCGTAGCCTTACTTTTCCTTTCTCCTTGCATCGAGTTCTGCTCCTTTTTTACTTTCGGAGCTTATGTATCCCCGGGGGATGCCCCGGCCACAAATGTATTCTGACAGCTCTTATTAATGAAAACATCTCTGTTTGTTGCCTTAGACATGATTTCTTTCCCCCCCCTTTTTTTTTGGCCAACCGTCCGAACCTGGGGATACGTGTTGATGGCGCAGGAGAGCGCTCACGCCTTCAGGGAAGGGGTGAGGTGTTCGCTCCACCGCGGAGCAGCCGTTCCCGGAGCAGGGTCTTTGCCAGGGCAGGACACAGGTATCGTAGGCGGATGTGCCTAGCGAACTTTGCCAATGATGATGAAAAGTGTGTTATGACTATCGACACGGGTTAAATGTCGACACAATGATGCTTTGTTGGTCAACGAGGGTGGAAGGCCCAGGTTAGAGGGTAGTCGACCAGGCTCGTCGATGGTGGCGAGGGTCGAAAGAGTAGCGACCGATCTTGCCGATGATGACAAGGGTCGAAAAGGGTAGACAGTCTTGCCGATGGTGACAAGGACCGGGTAGGGTAGCGACCGATCTTGCCGATGGTGGCAAGGGTCGAAAAGGGTAGACGGTCTTGTCGATGGTGACAAGGACCGGGTAGGGTAGCGACCGATCTTGTCGATGGTGACAAGGGTCGAAAAGGGTAGACGATCTTGCCGATGGTGACAAGGACCGGGTAGGGTAGCGACCGATCTTGCCGATGGTGACAAGGGTCGAAAAGGTAGACGGTCTTGCCGATGGTGACAAGGACTGGGTAGGGTAGCGACTGATCTTGCCGATGATGACAAGGGTCGAAAAGGGTAGACGGTCTTGCCGATGGTGACAAGGACAGGGTAGGGTAGCGACCGATCTTGCCGATGGTGACAAGGGTCGAAAAGGGTAGACGGTCTTGTCGATGGTGACAAGGACCGGGTAGGGTAGCGACCGATCTTGTCGATGGTGACAAGGGTCGAAAAGGTTCCGGAAACAGATATATAAATAGGGGACATCGGATGACGACTCTGCCTTGACCCTGCAAAGGGTCTTCAGGATGGAGGATGGGTCATCACTATTCATCATTGATTCTATTATTATTTTATTTTATTTTATTCACATTACAGACCTAAGCGCCCTTTCGGGTTTTCGCCGAAGCCAGCCCCCTCTTGCTTTGGCCCACGCGCCCTCTCGGGTTTTCACGTGGCGGAGTACCCGATTTTGCATGCGACGCCCTTTCGGATTTCCTCCACAGTTGGGTTATAGCCATTTTTGCACTTGTGCTAGTATAGGAGCAAGTCTGGCGAGGTATCTCTATTTTTAACCCCATTTTTATTTTCTTTCCTTCTTTTTTTTTTGATTTCGAATTTGAAGTATAGAGAAACTGGACTGCTAGAATGCTGACCGGCCTCGTCGATGATGACAAGGATTGGTCCCGGGTTTATTTCGTCGACACCGATTAAATGTCAAAGCAAAGGACATGGTTTATTAATAAGGATGTAAGATCCGAGTTAAGGATAGAGGTCATTCGATCTCGTCGATGATGACGAGGGTTGAAGACGGATTTATTAATCAGCATAGGTTATATGCCGAAACAAAGGTGGGATTATTGACAAGGACGGAAGGTCCAAGTTAGGGGTAGAGATTGACCGATCTCCCTGATGATGACGAGGGTCGAACATGGGCTTGTCAATCAGCATAGGGTATATGCCGAAACAAAGGTGGGATTATTAACAAGGACGGAAGGTCCAAGTTAGGGGTAGAGATTGACCGATCTCGCCGATGATGACGAGCGTCGAACATGGGCTTGTTAAAGGATTTCCGGTGGGACTTTCGATGATTGTCCCTTGTGGAGTTTCATCAGGTGGAGGACAAAATAGGAATTCTTTTTAAATTACCACTTTACTGACTTAAGCGCCCTTTTGGGTTTTCGCCGGAGCCAGCCCCCTCTTGCTTTTGCCCACGCGCCCTTTCGGGTTTTCACGTGACGGGATACCCGATTTTGCCTGCGACGCCCTTTCAGGTTTTCACCACAGCTGGGTTATAGCCATTTTTGCACTTGTCCTAATATAGGAGCAAGTCTGGCGGGGTATCTCTATTTTTAACCCCACTTTATTTCCTTTTCTTCTTTATTTTTTATGAAGGGTGGCAGGTCGAAGCGTGATATCTGACCCTCGGTTGGTAGTAGACGGCTGTTGACCGGAGCACCGAGCCTTGTGCCAAGCCGAATGGTTCATTCGTTAGAGAGGGCTAAATGCTAGCGCAAAGCAATGATCTTTCGCCGGTTCGAGCGTAAGGCCCGTAACGGCAATATGGTGTATTCTTTTGAGAGCTCGGCCAGGGCGGAGTGCCACTAGACCAAGGAAGGGTGACTCGATCAGGGCGGAATGTCACTAGACCAAGATAAGGAGTAGCTCGGTCAGGGCGGAGTGCCACTAGAACAAGATAAAGGGTAGCTCGGCTAACGCGGAATGCCACTAGACCGAGGAAAGGTAGCTCGATCAGGGCGGAGTGCCGCTAGACCAAGGGGTAGCTCGATCAGGGCGGAGTGCCACTAGACCAAGATAAGGGTAGCTCGGCTAGGGCAGAATGCCACTAGTCCAAGGAAAGGTAGCTTGGTCAAGGCAGAATGCCACTAGAAAAAGAAAGGTAGCCTGATCAGGGTGGAATGCCACTAGACCAAGATAAGGGTAGTTCGGCTAGGGCGGAGTGCCACTAGACCAAAGAAAGGTAGCTCGATCAGGGAGGAATGCCATCGGACCAAGGAAAGGTAGCTTGATCAGGGCGGAATGCCACTAACCAAGGAAAGGTAGCTCGATCAGGGCGGGATGCCACTAACCAAGGTACGGGTAGCTCGATCGGGGCGGAGTGCCACTAGACTAAGATGAGGGTAGCTCGGCTGGGACGGAGTGCCACCAGACCAATGAAAGATAGCCTGATCAGAGCGGAATGCCACTAGACCAAGATAAGGGTAGTTCGGCTCGGGCGGAGTGCCACTAGACCAAAGAAAGGTACCTCGTGAGCTCAGCGAGCTCTTCTAATCTTCTTTCTGCATTGGTTTGTTCACCGTCGACTAGTCTACACTGGATGGCAACTCGCAGCGAAGGAACTTCCAGTTCAATTGGCACCACAGCCTCTGACCCATAGACGAGGGAGAAAGGCGAACAACCGGTTGGGGTTTTGTAGACAGTACGATAGGCCCAGAGTGCTTCGTACATCCTTTCTTCCCAATCTTTTTTATTAGACTTGATAGTCTTTGCCAGCAATGTGCATAGTGTTTTGTTGAAGACTTCTGCAAGTCCATTGGCTTGAGGGTTGAAAGGGGACGATGTCCTCCAGTCGATCTTATATTTGTTGGCCAGCCAATAAACCTTCTGGTTCCTAAAATGGCTGCCATTATCAGAGATGATTCGGCTGGGGATCCCAAACCGGAATATTACATTCTGCCGAAAGAATCTTGCAACTAGCTCTCCCATCACATCTCTCAGTGCTACCGCCTCTGCCCATCTGGAGAAGTAGTTTGTAGCTGCTAAGATATATCTACACCCTGAGGAAGATGCTGGTAGCGGTCCTACCACGTCCGTGCCCCACTGAGCAAACGGCCAACTTGGTAGGGTCGGATGTAATGGCACTGGAGGTCTCCTTGCCACGTTAGCGTGTTCTTGACACTTCTGACAAGCTTTGGCAAACTTGCAGCAATCATCAAATATAGTGGGCCAATAGTAGCCTAGTTTCTTTATCTCAATTTTCATCTTTGGGCCAGCCTGGTGTGCTCCAGCTGATCCCGCATGGACTTCTTGCATCACCTACCCCGCTTCCGCCGAAGACAAGCAACGAAGTAGGACTTTCCTTCGGGCATCTGCCATTATTCGGAACAGGGTTCCGCTTCTCATCTCGTAAGAGTCCTTGACCCTCAGGAGCTTCATTCTTTGTTCTTTTTCTTTTGGAAGCTGCTGGTGTTGAAACCACCGCAGGAGATGTTCTCGTCAATCGGGCTGCTGAACCTCTTCGACGACTACCACCTCAATCTCTTGTTCGTCGGCTAAGACTTCTGTTATGCTGGGGACTTGCCGGCGGTTGATCACTGTTATATTCAGGCTTGTGTCTGGCGGAACTACCAATGAACTGGCCAGCTTAGCGAGGGCATCTGCCTGAGCATTCCGGCCTCGGTTGATGTGCTTAATGCTGATGAAGTAGAATCTTGACATCAGACGGGTTGCCAACTGGTGATAGGGGAGAAGCTCTTGCTTTCGCACATCGAACTCTCCCTCCAGCTATTTTATAACTAGCAGGGAGTCCCCGAATGCTTCCAGCATCTGAATTCCCATGGACAGAGTGATATGTAACCCGATTATCAGGGCTTCATATTCCGCTTTGTTATTTGTACAATGCTTATTTATGGAGTAGGATGTGTGCACCACTTCTCCTTCTGGGGATTTCAGGACTATGCCTGCTCCTGCCCTGACTCTGGCCGATCCAGTGGCGGAGGTGTCAATTCTAGAAGCGTCATCAAAATATAGCTGCCATAAGGAGGGTTGTACTTGAACGGTTTCCAAGGTTTCATCTTCAGGAAGCTCCGGTTCCAACGGGCAGTCCCTGGGTACTGGGTGCTCAGCGAAGAAGTCTGCAATAGCTTGACCCTTGACGGCCTTGTGCGGTACATAGGAGATGTCAAACTCCATAAGGATTACCGCCCATTTGCCCAGGCGACATTTGAGTGCCGGCTGGGACATGATATACTTCATGGGATCCTCTTTGGATACCAAGCGGATTTCATGCGACAACATATAGTGTCGGAGCTTCTTAACTGCGAAGACCAGTGCCAGACATATCTTCTCAATATAAGTATATTTCTCTTTAGTTCTGACCAGTCTCCGACTGAGGTAATAGAGGGCTTGCTCTTTCCCTTCTTCATTATTCTGGGATAGCATTGCCCCCAGGGAGTTATGTGTAGCTGCTATATACAGTATCAATGGTCGTCCTTTCACCGGTGCGCCTAGCACTGGAGGAGTCTTCAGATAGTCTTTCAGCTTGTTGAAGGCTGTCTAGAAATCTTCATCCCAATAAAAGGGGACATCTTTCATCATCAACTTATGGAAAGGCTGGCATCATCCAGACAAATTGGAGATGAAACGCCGGATATAATCCAAGCGGCCTTGTAGTGATCTCAGCTCGGAGATATTCCTTGGTGGAGGTAGCTCCTGAATCACTTTGATTTTTGCGGGGTCTATCTCGATCCCCCGATATCGGACGATGAAGCCCAAGAATCTTCCGCTCGACACTCCGAACGCACATTTCATGGGATTCATCTTTAGCTCATGCTGCCTCAGCCTCTGAAAGACAATCCGGAGGTCTTGCAGATGATCTTCTTTTCTTCTGGTTTTGACCACCAGGTCATCTATGTAGCACTCGACCTTGTGGTAGAGCAACTCATCAAAGATTTTGGTCATTGCGCGCTGATAAGTTGCGCCAGCATTCTTTAATCCGAACGGCATCCGCTTATAATGATAAATGCCTTTAGGGGTTCGGAAAGCAGTATGGACTCGGTCATGCTCCGCAATCCAAATCTGATTGTTACCGGACGACCCGTCCATGAATGACAGGGCCTCATGGCCGGTTGTAGCATCTATCATGACTTCCGTTATTGGCACTGGGAAGTCATCTTTGGGGCAGGCTTTATTTAGATCTGAAAAGTCGACACATATCCAGATCTGTCCATTCTTCTTCTTCACGGGGATGATATTCACCAGCCATGTACTGTACTATTTTTCTTCAACAAATCCCACGTCAATGAGCTTGTTGACTTCAGCACAAATTTGGGTGATGAGTTCTGGCCTCATGCGCCGCGGTGGTTGCTTCACCGGTTCGGCCTCAGGGCTGATTGCTAGCTCATGTTGTGAGACAGTGGGGCTTAGACCTGGCATTTCTTTGTAAGTCTAGGCGAAGCAATCCGGGTACTCTAATAGCAGCTGGATGTACAGCTCCCATTCTTCTGGGGATAGTTGGGCGCTGAGGAAGGTAGGCCTAGGGTCCTCCTCATGTCCCAAGTTGACTTCTATCAGTTCATCGACCGCGGCTTGGCCTCCGTCTTCTATCTCCGGAGGTGCCGGTTGGAGGTCAACGAAATCTGGAATACCGTCTTGAGGGTCGAGTACTTCGACTTCCTCGTCAGACACCACCAAAGCTTCTTGAGGTTTCTTTATTTCTTGTGCCAGCGACTGCGCGGATTGTTCTGCTAGCAAATCTACTGCCGTCGCAGCTTTCCAGGGCGAGAGAGCAGCTTCAGTGCTTGTAGATAAGGTCGCAACCGTGATAGGCTGGTAGCCATTTATTGTCGGGCTTGGACAGCACCCTGATTTTGTAGCAGAAGTTGAGGAACTCTCACTTTCTGGGGCAGTTGTATCTTCCATGGAAGTGAGTTTTCCTTTCTTGGTAGCTGGTTCCCCTTGATTGGAGTTGACCAAGGCTTCCCTGATTGGTAGAAGGGGTGTTGAAGTTATCGTCAGTAGGGCTCCATTGGAGGGAGAAACTCCTGCCTCCTCGATATCTTCGGCTTCACTGCTGCTAGCCGTGTCAAATCTGGCTTGAAGGGCCGCTTCTTCAGGGTAGACCTGCTCCCAGCATTGGTAGGGGAACAAGGTCTCTATCTCTTGATTTCTATGTTGAGCCATTTCAATATGTTCGGCTTCCACCGGGTATTCATCGAAGGTTGCCCCCAGTGGGCTATCTTCAGCAGGATAGAAGGCGGAGATGGTGTCCACCTCGTACCGCCCACTGTAATAATATTCTTCCTGGGTGAAGCCCAACCCTGGATGTTGAGAGACACGCCTCATTTCCTTGTCCAGATTTACGGGATACCACATCTTCTGGAAAGCTTCCGTCCGCTTTTGAGACTGATCGGGAGGAATGTGTTGCTTCTGAAACATCATGGCCATCCGATCAGTTGTAAATGCCAGACCCTGGACAGGAACTGGTGGGTTGCTTATATCTTCGGGGAGGCTACAGTCTGTGTCTTCCCGAGTGGGATGCTCCTCAGTTGTATAGAACAAGCTGTTGGGTCCATCTTCATGTGTCACCTCCCAAGTCTTGAAAGGCTCGATAGTCGGGTCATCGAGGCCGAGGACTGGCTTGATAAGGCCAGTTGGGACTCCAATGTAATTGTGCTGCCGATTGACCTGCACTTCATTAGCTTCGGGGTAGAATGCTGGAGGTGCTGTTCTACCCACGTCCCCGGATGCTGTGATATGGGAGACCACCTTGGACTTGACATACCCGCGCGGCGGTGGTGGATACCAACTGTCGCCGGATATTTTCTTAGATGCCCCCAGAGGGGTCTTAGCTTCAGAAATATTCTGGGGAGGCCCCGTATATAAGTTAGCGTCCGCCAAGTGACATTCAAACACCTCGAACGGGTGGAGGTCAGCAAATATCCTCTCCTCCTTTCCCTGGAGGCTGTATTTGATACATTGGTGGAGCGTGGAGGGCACCACCATATTTTCATGCAGCCATGGGCGGCCCAGCAGCGCCTTGTAAGAGGTGCGGGAGTCAATGACATGGAACTGCACTGTTGTAGTAAAATCTGCAAGGGTGAGTGTGAACTCTGCCACTCCCATTGACACTTCACATTTTTGATTGAAGCCGGCGATACGCATATCCCTGACTTTTTTGAGATGCACGATAAAGTGGTGCCTCTCATATATTCTATATGGCAGGATGTTGACTGCTGCACCAGGATCAACCAGAATCCTGTTCAACTCTGTTCCATTCAGGTGCCCCTTCATATACAGTGGCCTGTTGTGGCTGGCGGTAGGTAGCAACATGTCTTCTGGGGAGAATGTCATACTGGCTTCCGGTATGGCTTCAGCTATGCAGGTTTCGAAATGAGCAGGCGTTTGTAGAGCAGTAATAATTGCCTGTCGGGTTTCTTCACTCAAAGAAAGGATCTCCGAGATTATAAATTGAGTAGGGAGCTTCTTGAGTAGCTTCATTATTCGGCTCCCGGCATGGACATTGGAGAGCTTCATCTCTTCAGCCCATCTGGGCTTGGGGAGGTTTCGATTTGCGGGTCCTGACGGACCTGCTTCATCTTCCTTAGATTCGGCGCCCTTCTGGCAGGTACCGACTTCTGGGTCTTCTTTGTTAGTTGTTGTAGGGCAAGCTCCATCTGCATTTGGATCTTCAGTAGATTGTGCAAGCTGCGGGTGAATGGTCCCGGGTGTAGGGTTAGCCTCCTGGCAAGGCTGTTTCCCCTTGGACATCTTCATAAATTCAAGAAATGAAGGGACCCCCTTGCCCCCACTTTTGTTGTATAGGCCTGACGGAGGAGGGATTTGGACTCCCTTGACCTCTGGCGGAGGTGTCTTGTAGGGTTGCTCCCCTCTGAACATGATGTTGTGGTTGGGTGGCGGCTGGCGCCCCCATTTTTGACCTGACCGGGTGGCATGTACAGCAGTTGCGGCCTCGGCCTTGCCTCCCCCAGCATGGGGTGTTAAGCAAATTTCCTCTTCTTCCTCGACTCCGGGTAGGTTGAAGAGCGCTGATAGGGTATTACTAGAGATAACCTGTGTTTTATTGGCCCCAAAAGGTATTCTTTTCTTCTTCTTTTGCTTCTTCTTCTTTTTCGCTTCTGCGGGCGGGTGCCCCCAGAATAAGCTGCCCTCTCTATCGGGCGTCTCTTCAGTTTTCTCCTTTTGTTCAAGTGAGAGCTGCTCTAATTGTTGCCACGGGACGTGGTCCCGCACCAGTAGAGGTTTCAGTTCGGGCTGCACATATTCATCTAGCCCTTCAATGAAGTTTTGCAGTCGAAGGACCCCATGATTGGTTTCCTTAATCACTGATAGTGGAGTTTGTCTCCTCCGATTATGTGTATGTATCCTGATAGCTGTAGGTGGAGTGACCCATGCGGGTGCTGCCACTGGCGGAGCAGGCCGGGGTGTAACACCACGGATATGTGCCCCCTCTTTCGGGCGGGGTGCCCTCTTCTTTTTGTGCTTTATATGGATCTGCTGCCATCCCTGCTGTTCCTTCGCGGGCTCCAAGAAATGAGCTTTGTAGGTGCTCCGCATGCTTGCTTCAGAGATCTCCTCGGGCAGCGCCTGGTATAGGGAGATCATATTGACTCCAGCCCTCCTTCGAGGGGCTTCATGTGGCTGAGGAGGGTCCACTTTGTACTCTCCTAGCTCAATTTCATCCTTCTTCACCATCCCTTCGATGATGTCCTTGAACACATAGTAGTCTTCGATTGGATGCCCCAACATCTGATGGTAGGAGCAGAATCTCGAACTGTCTTTTCTTTTCAGGTCCTCCGACCTCCTTGGCTTAGGCAGGGTGATCATGCTGTATTCTGTTACCCAGTCGAACAGAACTCGGGTCTTGTCTTTTGGAAAGGAATAAGCCTTCTTCATCTTGTCCCTCAGCGAAGGACCTTCATTGCCATCTAGGGCTTCTGCAGGCTGTGGGGTGACTCCCTTCTTGCCTTCACTCTTATGTTGTTCGAACGCCTTTATGTCAAGAGCGTTCGCTTCTTTGGGCGAGGAGCGCCGGTCTACTGCCTTGCCCTTCTGGGTTGTTCTCGCAGCAGATGTAGGGGCAGGTCTGTCTAGGAAAGCTTCCACTTCGGCCACGACATTATTTACTCGGTCGAACGACCATATTTCCATTCCGATCATTCTTTCCAGAACCTCCCTTCTGAGATTCTGTTTGCATATTTGCACAGCGTCCTCCTGATGCGGGGGCCGCTTGCATCTCATTCCGAGGTTTCTCCACCTCTTAATATAATCGAGGGCTGTCTCATCGGCCCTCTACCTTGTTGAATAGAGTTTGGCCACTATGACCTCCCTCTCTGTGACATGGAACCTTTCTCTGAACTTTCTCTGCATATCCGACCAGTCATTGATCGACCCGGCTGAGAGGCTAGAGTACCATTCAAATGCGAGCCCCGTCAGCGAGGACCCGAAGAACTTCAACAAATATGACTAGTCGGTGGCCAGATCACCCATGACGGTCATGTAATATGCAATGTGCTCCTTCGGGGACCCCTTCCCGTTAAATTTGTCGAACTTAGGCGGCTTGCTGACCCCCGGGGGAAGCCGCTTAGCCGCGTGGTGTTACGGGTAGGGCACCCGATAGGCATCAAATACAACATAGTCGCCTTCGCTTTTCTCTGTGAGCTTCAGCTCGATCATCCTTTCCACCATCATCCGGTTCATGACCGTGGGGTCAACTGGCTCCGAATAGAAGTGCGCCAGCTGCAGGTACGGGGTGACCAGGGTGGTCGCCTGTGGAGGACGCAGCAGCGGAGGTGTCGGGTGCGCTTGAGGGAGCACCGGAGGTTGTAGCGGCTGGAGCTGTGGTGGCCGATGTTGCATCGTCGCCATGCTTGGCTCTGACGACTGGGGCAGTGTGTAGAGTGGTGGAGGGCCGTCACGACGGACTGCTCCCCGAGATGATTCACCCTGGACTTCGGGTGGCTTGGAAGCTGAGGATTGTTCAGTTTTCTCTATCTGCTGCTTCTTCAGCAAGTCTATCTCTTGCCGATATTGCTGCAGTAGCATCAAGACTGATGGGTCTATAGTGGTTGTAGTGGGGGTAACTTCTGCTGTCTCCCCGGACGTACCCTCGGGTAGGATGTCGAGGGGGACGTCGTCTTCTTCCTCTGCCGTCACCACATTAGCTGTCAGGACGGGGGCCTTGTCATCCCACAGGCGATAGACCTGGGGTTGTTTCCCTTTAGTCATCATTAGGAGTTCCCTCGCTGGTTCTATTCTGCGAGTACTCGGCCCCGGCCGTGCGGCCAATTGAGCTAATTCTCGAGGGTCTTCGGGAAGCTCCCCATATCGGCTGGATATACCAGCCATGTTACAGGCGAAGACCTACATCCTTTTCCTTTGTCGATGGACCCTCCTTTTAGCTTGATGCGGGAAGGTCAGCCGTTCAAACACAGAAACTCTTCTTCTTTCTTCCCACTCGGGGACAGCTTCATCGGCTTCGATCTTGAAGCCGTTATCATATCCATTGTCGTCGACTGACGACACCATCATTCTTTCTCCCATACCCTCTTCATCTGCCATTGGTGAGCAGTAATCTTCATCAGTGGCGACTGTCTGCATCAGTCGCTGTTACCCAAGCGAGGGGTTGCCCAACACTCGAAAATAGTTTCTGACCAAACAGGTCATCTCTTCTTGACCCCGCTCTTGATGTAACACGGGGGATAGTTGTCGACCTCCCGCGGGAGGGATATAAGCCAGCCGAGCTCTATCGGCAAGTTGTTGGAATCTTCGTCCCGCAGTTGGGACGTTGGCTTGATGGGCCGCAGCCCGAAAACTTTTGCGGCGCGGAGGGTCCGCAACCACTTATTCTTCCTTCTTCGGGGGCAAACCCCTTTCTCTTCTCTCTTCCGCCCCGTCACACATAGGACGGCGGTGGATGGGAGTCAGCTGGTGGGTGTAGACACGCCATTATTGACGTCTCCTAAGAAAGTCTCATATTACTATACGACGCCCCGCGATGGCTTACGCATTTCGAATCACTTGAGTACTCCCTTTTCTTGGGTCTTCTTCTACCTTTTTCGACATCCGTAATCGTCTCGTCACGGCATTCGGACGGCATCAACACCAGTCAGACGCACCAAGAGGTTCCGGAATAAAAAAGGGTGTCTGCCGGGCGGCCGCCGACGCCTGATCTGAGGACCCGGGTGGGTCTTAATGGGGGCGTCCAAGCCGCTGGACGCCCCCATGTTTTTAATTTAATTTATTTTATTTTCTCAGGGCCCAAAACCAAATAAAAAATATATTTTTTAATGGAGGCGTCCAGGGCCCTGGACGCCTCCATAAAAACAAAAATAAAAAATGTGTGTAAAATGCCAGTTGGCATAAAAAACAAATAAATAAATAAAAAATATATATATTAATGGAGGCGTCCAGGACCCTGGACGCCTCCATAAAAATAAATATAAAAAAATCAAAATGCCAGCCCTAGCATAAAAAGACAAAACAAAATAAAAATAATATATTTGGGAGGCGTCCAGGCCCCTGGACGCCTCCATCAACTCTCTCACGGGCGCCGGCCACCGAACGCCGGTTTGTCGCGTGTGAAAAAAGCCAAATTATAGAGACGTCCAGGCACCTGGATGCGCCCATTTCTGAATCACGAGGCGCCGCTCACAAAACCACGCGTTGTGCCAAACCGCGTGCCGGCGCCAGCAGTATTCGGTGGACCTGTTAGAGGCGTCCGGGACCCTGGACGCCCCCACAAAAATATTCAAAAAAATTTAATAAAAATAGAATAAAATATTAGTTCGGCCCTGATGGAGGTGTCCAGGGTCCTGGACGCCTCCACCCTCCGGAGCCCTATAAATAGAGGCCCACCCCCTCAGTTCTGGAGGGACTTCGAAGAGATCCGATAGGCTGCCGGAGCCCAGAGGCTACCGGAGTCATTTTCTAACCCATGGGGTCTTTTGTAGGTGGGGGTTCTGCTGGCTTCTCGGGTGCCCACGCTCGCGAGAGGAAGGTCGTCTTCATCCACCGCGCTTCCACGCCATCCCTACGCTGTCGGAGCTCCGCCGGATTTCACCATCGGCACATCCAATAAGCCAACCCTTTCCTTTTCTTCTTAGTTCTTTTGCATTCATCATCTCGCATCATCTATCCCCCTACATAAGGGCGCCGTCTCTGGCATACTTCTTGCATCCATCATCTCATTTTCCTCCTACTCGAGTCCGAGAGGGGTTTAAAAGATAACACCAACCAGGTGTGTGTCTTGCCATCATTTCGTTATTTTTATCGCAAGGATTTGAATACTACACCTTCATCTTTCTAATCCACTTGTTACTTGTTTGTCGTTATTTTGCAAGGGTACCCAAGGAAAGCCCTCTCCATCGGCCGGCCGAAGGGGGAGGAAGAAGCAACCCGCCATCTCCCGCTCTTGAGGTAGGCGCGATCACCTTCTTATTTTTGGGGTCTTTTGGCCCCTGGCGATCACATATTGTTCTCGAGGCCGCGGCGAGTCACTTCCCCAATGGCCGTTTAAATTCCCATTCTTATATGTTATATTCTTATCTATTCATGTTCTCGAGGCCGCGGCGAGTCACTTCCCCAATGGCCGTTTAAATTTCCATTCTTATATGTTATATTCTTATCTATTCATGTTCTCGAGGCTGCGGCGAGTCACTTCCCCAATGGCCGTTTAAATTCTCGCTCTTTATATTCTTCTTATATTCGATTATATTTTTATCTGCTCGTATTCTCGAGGCCGCGGCGAGTCACTTCCCCAATGGCCGTTTCAATTCTTGCTATTTAATTTCTGCACCATTCCCGTCCCCTCGAGGTCGAGGCGAGTCACTTCCCGCTTTGGCCGTTTAACCCCCATATCTTGCTATATTACATTTGTCCCGCTCGCCCCGCCGGAGCAATCTCCTGTGGTGGCCCCTTCTCTTTTCTCTTATTTATGTGTTGCAGCAAAACAAAAAGAAGGAGCCCGCGCGCTCCGCGTCCTCTCCGCTCCCCGAACCGCGTGACGTCGCTCACAGATTGGCGATCACGGTGGGACATCTACTTCTTCCTTTCGGCTACCCTTGCAAGTTCGGCACCATCCGTGCCTCTCCACCTTGGCGCCCGCGCGCGCCCCCATTGTGCTCACGGCAGCACTGTCAGTTTTGATTGGTTGTTTGTTTATTACATGTCTGTTATTTCTGTTATTTTCCCACTCCATATCTCTGTCAGCATTTCATTGCATGCATCCATCCCTCTTTTCTATCCTTTTTTCATTTTTTTTGAAGATCACCCTTTCCCGGTGAAGGAAGGACTCTCCGTTTGAGAATTCCTCTCAACGGACTAGAATCTCCTCCACTGGGACCTCCGTAAGTCCCCGACATCGAAGAATCTCCTCTTCGTTCACTGGGCTGGTTGTACCATTGAAGTTCCCCGAAGTTAGTCATTTCATTCGTGGTGAGATGAGAGACCCTAGCTGACACGGCGGTGAAACAAAAATAAACTAGGGTCCCCATTTTGTGTGAACTTCGGATCTCGCTAAAAATATAAAAAAAATCATCAAAATCAAAACATAAAAAATGGCGTAAAGGCATCCACTTGTTTGATAATCTGTGCTACCTGCTTGCTAGTGTATGTTCTTGCGTTCTGGGAAAACTGTGAGCATGGCTCACGAGTCTTTTGAGGAAAACCACCCTAGTCGTGGTTTGTCAGCCGACCCGCGAGTCTATGCTATGGACTCGGGTCCTTCTCATGAGCTCTCGCATGAGGTGCAGGTTATTGCCGAGGACACGTCCCCACCACATGATATCTCTTCCTTACTGGGCGTCCTCGCCAACACGGAGCTTACCTCTGAACTGCTCCGGGCCTTCCAGGCCATTCTGAAGGGGAAATCTGTTTCCCCCACGCCCCAGGAATCAACTCCGGCCATCGCACCTCTCCAAGAGTCCGTGCAGGCCATTCCATCTCCTTCGTTGGCACAAGCCATCCAGTCTCCCTCGCTTCAAGGACAAGCGAGCCAACAACCACCCTCATTCCAGTTCCCGTCACAATCTCAAACTCCCGTTGTTCCCCACACACCGCTTCAGCCAGGGCCAACTGTCGGCGGTCCGATAGCTCCCTCTCATTCCGGGTTCCCCCCTCAAGTCTCCGGGAGACAGTTTCTCCCCCAGTGGCAAGTGCCACCTTCACTTCCAGAGGAGCTCGCCCAATCGCTCCTCAATAGGTTCAATCGCATGGACGAGCAGTTTCAAAATCTGAGAAGGATGGTGGATGTGAAAGCCACCACGGAGGTTGCTTTGCCAATCCTTCCCATCATTCATCTTCCTCCCTCCGAAATGCCCACGTACCGCAGATACAATGGTACCGGCAACCCCTTCATTCACCTCAAGGATTTCATGTATGAATCCTCCTATTGGCAAAACGATCAGAGGTCCCTGGCATACCTCTTTCAGAGATCATTGGATGGTCCCGCGCTTGAGTGGTTCTATTCCTTGGAGCCCCGCGAGGCGGAGAATTTTGAAATAGTCCAGAGAATGTTCTTGTAGAAATATAGGGATAGGGTCGGTCCCTCACTCTCCATTACCGACCTAGTGGCCGAAAAGATGAAGCCCGATGAGGATTTTGTCCGCTATGCTGATAGATGGAGGTCTCTAGCAGAAAGAATAAGGGACACCCTCTCCGAGCCCGAACAAGTGAAGATGATTGTGTCTAATGCAACCCCACAGTTCAGACACGTCCTGGCCATGAATAAACTTACCACAATGGAGGAACTCTATAAAAGGGCCCGATACATCCAAACCCAGTTAAAAGACTCCCCCATTATGAACATGTTTGAGTCGTCGAAGCCCAAAGCGGTCAGAAAGACAGGCGCTGGTGTCCCGGGCGGAGCCACAGAAGGGGTTGTGACAAATGAGCAAGTGGGTGCGGTCAACAATGCCAACTATGCGGTCAACCCAAGGCCTCCACAAATGCCCCGACTTCCCCTCCAACCAGGTCCTTTCCCTCTTCGTCCTCCACCCCAAAATAATCCACCCCAGGATAATATGCCTCCATTACGCCAACCCCAGCAACAACAACCACAACCTCAGCAACAACAACCACCACTTCAGTACAACCAAGTTCCACCCCCCGGGAACTATGGTCCCCAATAGCAACAAAGGAGGCCGCTCGGTCCCAAGAGAGCCTACTATCCACCATTGCCAGAAACCTTAGCAGACATTTTTAATGCCCTCATGGCATCAAACCAACTCGCCCTACCCAGAGAAAGGCCCGTGTGGCCCCCAAATGTTGATACCTCCAAATACTGCGTCTACCACAGGCAGCCAGGACACACAGTAGATTACTGCTTCCATTTCAAAGATTACATCCACGATATGAATGATGAACATCAAATAGACTGGGATGAAATGAGACGATACGTCGCCGCTCTTAAGGCTAGGAGACCTCCTCATAGGCCACAGCAGCAGTTACAACAGCAGCAGCAGTAGCAACCCCAACAACAATAACAGCCTCAGCATGCCCCACAACAACAGCCCGACATGGGCATAATCCAGAATCCATTACCGGAGTACCAACAGCCCAATCATCAGGTTAACCCCATCTCCTCCTTCCCGGAAGTCGGGAGAGAGCAGGTGTGGCACCAGGAAAGTACCTCTATTCTTTCTTCCTCCAACCCCATCGTCATGCAACCCCCTCGCCTTGCCCGGGTAGCACCTCTCTCTCATCAACCCGCGTCAGTATCCCCTTCACCATTTCCACTACCATTACGCCCTCTCATCCGTACCCCGATCCCTTATCAACCGACACTCTCCACTACGCCTTCACATCCTCTCATCTTCTCCCACTCCCCCACTTTTCCATCCACCTCTACCACATTTACCCCTATGCCTTCTAAACCCCTTATCATCCGTCAACCATACATAACCCCGTCTTTCTCCACCGTATCACCGCTAATGCCTTCAAAACCACTCATTACCCATCACCCACCTCAAAATCATTGCCCACTTCAAGCCCTACCCACTTCTACTTCATCTCCACCTCCGCCTTCCAGACCCCTTATCCTTCGTAATCCGCGCGATATCCCCTCTACCTCCACCATGCCTCCACCTAACAAACCCCTCATCAGAATCCCTGCTCCCGTCATCACCCCTGCTTCATCAACCATTCCTCCACCGCTACCCCTCAAACCCCTGTTAAAACTCACTACTAACCCCACAGAGGTACAAAAGCCGCAGGCAATGGTGCTCCGGAGTGGAAGGATTTTCCACAGGGTTTTCCCCCACAACAGTCAGAATCCTGAGCGATCTCAGCCAGAGAAGGATGATGGAGAACAACCAGAAAGAGCTATCCCTGGAACACAGTATGATCTATTGAAACACTTGGACAAGACGCCTGCTCGGATCTCCATCCTGGAGCTTCTTCAAAGATCCACATCCCACCAGGCAGCCTTAATGGAGTACCTTCAAAGGGTCATGGTGAATGAAGACCTCCCCGTGGAGAAGATTTCGACCGTCCTAACCCCAACGGACACACAACCGGCCATCATGTTCCACAACTACGAGCTCGCTCCCAAGGAAGCTCAGAAATATGCATTGTGCATTTCAATAAAAATCAATGGGGTATCCATAAACCCGTGTCTTGTGGACACGGGTGCGTCCATAAATGTGATCTCCATGAGCACTCTTCAGTTGTGTGGGATCGACGAGGAACAAATAAGACCTTCCTCGATCACGGTCACGGCCTATGACAATAGCAAAAGGCCGCCGCAGGGGATGATTATTCTGAAGGCAGAACTTGGCCCCATGTCAATTCCCACGGAATTCCATGTCCTCGACATGGACCCCACATTCAAGGCTATACTGGGTCGCCCTTACATCGAAGCCATGGACGCTGTGCCTTCCACCAACCATCAGTGCCTGGAGTTTCCTTACAAAGGGAGGATTATTAAAGTGGTCAGTACACCTGTCCTTCACACAGTGGATGCTATCAACACCTCTCTGCCCTCTGTTTGGCCGTCTCATCGGCCCATATTGTCACTGCTGGACGTGTGTGATCCATCTCACGTTCCACTAGCACCGAAGGAGCCGGTCAGGGCAACCGCAACATCATGTCTCCCTTTTCACTCCAAAGGTTGGGAGATTATGAGGAACATCGGCTATCAACAAGGAAAAGGTCTGGGTGCACAGTTACAAGGTATGCTCAAACTGTCAAAGGAAATTAGGCCGAACCGCAGGTTTGGCCTAGGCTTCAAGGGACCGTTCAAGACGGATAGGAAGCCCCTCACATGGACTTTATCAAACCACTTCAACAGAGGGCCCGTTGTTCAGATGGGAGATTACCCACGAGAAGCACATGGGAGATCACATGCTGTATATTTGGCTGAAAAATGTCTGAGGATCACTAAAAGAGGCAAGATCAAAGATCCGGAATGCGAGTGGGACAAATGGTTCGACATACGGGACATTTCCGTTGCACTGGAAAGGATGTTCTCGTCTCCGCAACTTGAAGGACCGCCATTGATCTCCGAAATACCAGAGAATATTACCACTCTTGCCAAGGTTCCAAACTATCCTCGTCCTCGCCAGAAGGACTCTGTCATCGACGGATCTTCATCTATCCTCAACATTGCCATCGACGGCTCATTAGCCGCCATCTTCTCCATCCACTCGTCTCAGCCTTTGCTGATATCTTCTTCCTGGGCCAGACAATTGTCTGATGATCTTCCCAGATCCCCTTCTCTATTTACATACCTACGCGGGCTTTTCAACCCGCGCCAGGTCTTCAACCATGATCTGCTCTATGAGCCTTACAATCCTCTAGCCATAGCCACTTTTCTCTCTCCTCCAATCTCTTTTCATTGCTTTGTCATTAAAAATGAAAACGAAAAAAAACGTCAATTTTCAAACTCCCCAACAACACATCTTCGTTGAGGAAACCTCCTACATCTCCCACGGGTGCGTACCGCCTTGCGGACCACCCGTCCAAGGTCCGATGAGCGACCTTTTGTACCCCTCCTCTGAGGGGTCTTCTCCTGTACATTCTACACCATCCTCTTCGTCTTCCTCTTCTTCTGTAAATATTATCAGTCAATCTAGGAATGATAGGCCAAGGGTAGTACCTAGGAAGAAATCCAAGGGTAGGCAGATCCCTCGTCGATTCCTTCTGGATTTGGCCGCCAGGTGTCAGGCCCTTCTTGCCATCCCCCAGTTGTTAGAAAATCCCATCCAGCTACCCGAAATAGAATGCGAGGGCGACTGTGCATCTGATGAAGGGTATGGAGTCTACGAGATCACGGATGAAGAATGCCCCACTGAAGATGAGGGTGAAGAATATGAGGATGCGGCAGGCGCATACGCTAGTGGAATGAGGAGATTCGACGAGCCGTCAACCGCCGTAGAAGAATCCACCAAAGAAGTCAACTTGGGAACTGAGGAAGACCCTAGGATCATCCTCATAAGTGACAACCTACCACCCTCTGAAGAAGAGGCATTAATTGAGGTTCTCAAGGAATATAAGGACACGTTTGCATGGAGCTACGAGGATATGCCGGGTCTGGATTCAACCTTGGTCGAACACCGTTTAACCCTAAAACCAGGGTCCATCTCGGTAAAACAAAGGTTAAGGCATTTCCACCCTCAGATGGCTTTGAAAATGAAAGAAGAGGTCGATAAGCTCCACAAAGCCAGGTTCATTAGAGTCGTTCTTTATCCTCAATGGGTGGCGAACATTGTCCCGGTCATGAAAAAAGATGGGAAAGTCAGGATTTGCATCGACTTCCGGGACCTTAACCGCGCGTGTCCAAAGGATGATTTTCCCTTACCTCACATTGATGTGCTGATTGATAACACGGCAGGCTACGAAACCCTCTCTTTCATGGATGGATTTTCAGGATACAATCAAATTCGTTTGGCAGAAGAGGATCAGGAAAAGACGTCATTCACTACCCCTTGGGGAACATATTGTTACGTGGTCATGCCGTTCGGATTAAAGAATGCTGGAGCTACTTACCAAAGAGCGATGATGGCCATATTTCATGACATGATGCACATATATCTGGAAGTGTATGTGGATGACTTATTGGTGAAGGACCAGGATGGAACATCCAGAAGTTTTGGCTAAGGTCTTGCAAAGGTCAAGAGAGTTCCAATTGAAAATGAACCCGAAGAAGTGTGTGTTTGGTGTGTCGTCAGGTAAATTGTTGGGGTTCATCGTGAGTAAAAGAGGGATCGAGATAGATCCCGACAAAGCCAAGGCTATCAGGGATATGCCGCCTCCCAAGAATTTGAGGGAAGTCCGAGGTTTAATCGGGAGGTTACAGTTTATTCGTCGGTTTGTGTCCCAACATTCACAAAGGTGTAGACCTCTCTACGAGTTGACCAAGCTAGGAGTAGAATTCCACTGGAATTCTAAATGTCAGAAAGCTTTTGAAGGGTTAAAGGAATATCTGGCTAGTCCACCCGTTCTCATTCCACCCAAACCGGAAAAACCTCTGATCCTTTACGTCTCAGTCTTGGATGACTCCGTGGGAACCGTCCTCGCACAAGCTGATGAAGAAGGCAAGGAATGGGTAACCTATTACTTGTCCAAACTTCTCAATCCCTGTGAGCAGAAGTACACCGGCATGGAGAAAACCTGTTCTGCCCTCGTTTGGGTAGTGTAGAAATTGAAGCACTACTTCTTAGCTCACGAGGTCCACTTGATTGCTCGAATGAATCCTATCAAATTCCTTCTGGAGAAATCCGTCCTTACGGATAGGCTAGCACGCTGGCAAAGTTTTCTCTCTCAGTTCGACATCACCTACATCCAGCAAAAGGCGATTAAAGGCTATGCCATAGCCAAGCATCTCGCTCACCATCCTCTTCCCAAGTTCGATCCCGTCCAATCAGAGTTTCCAGATGAGGAACTAATGTCCATCAACCAATCAGATGAGCCAATGTGGACGCTATATTTTGATGGAGCTCTGAATTCTCAAGGGAGAGGAATCGGCATCGCCCTCCTGTCGCCTGAAGGCCTCACATTCCCACTGGCATACCAACTCAAATTTCCAGTCACCAACAATATAGCCGAATATGAAGCTCTTCTAACTGGCCTAGAACTCGCTCATTCTTTTCGTATCACTGAGTTGCGAGTCGTAGGTGATAGTCAACTCATCCTTCGCCAGGTGCTCACTAAATATCGCACTCGCGATCCCAAACTCAAGCCATACCAAGAACTCACTGCTGCCTTTGCCAAACTGTTCGCCAAACTAATCTTTGTTCATATCCCTCATCATCAGAATATTCTCGTCGATGCCCTCGCCTCGTTGGCATCATCCATAAGGTTCCCTGTAGGAAGTTTGTTCAAGTCCATTTCCATCTACAAACTTCACGCCCCTGCAATCGACGATGCTTCCTACGTAAACATCAAAGATAGGATAGCAAGAAAGATCCTGTAGGAAGATATCCTTGAGAAGAGGGAGATCATGTTGGCAGAGGTTGAAGAAGAACTGGCTGATGAAGAGAAACCATGGTTCTATGAAATTGTCAAATACTGCCAAGATCAGTCTTATCCTGAAGGGGCCACCACAGAGGACAAGAAAGCCATAAGAAGGGTGGCTCCGAAATATACATTGGTTGGAGGTCTACTCTATAGGAGGAGCCTTACTGGTATTCTGTTAAGATGTCTTGGTGACGATGAGGTTTGAAAATGTGTAGAGGAGACGCACTCGGGTGTGTGCGGTGGCCACGTGAATAGTCAGATGCTCGCCAAGAAGATCATTCGCTAAGGCTTTTATTGGCCCACTATGGAAGAAGATTGTGCTGTCTATGTCCGTAGGTGTGTCAAGTGTCAACTTCACGCCGATAAAATCCATTCACCATCTTCCTCACTTCATCCAATATCTTCCCCGTGGCCTTTCTCCATGTGGGCATTCGACATCATTGGTCCCCTAGGTGATCCCAATTCCCTCGACAAGCAGAAATCTTTCATCCTTACTGCGATGGAATACTTCACCAAATGGGCCGAAGCCGAAGCTTACGCGAAAATCAAGGCGTCAACAGTCTGCAAGTTCATCATGAAGAACATCCTCGCCAGATTCGACGTCCCAAGCACGATCGTCACCGACAATGGGCCACAGTTCATTTCTCAAGACCTACAGGACCTCTGCAAAAGGTACGCAATTGCATTGCATCATTCATCGCCTTATTACCCACAAGGTAACGGCCAAGCAGAGGCCACCAAAAAAATATTGCTCAAAATCATCAAAAAAACCTGCGAGTCTAGTAAGTTTTCAGACTGGCCAGAAAAGCTTATCGAAGCTCTATGGGCCTATCGCACTTCAATCCGTACCCCCACCGGGCAGACTCCATTTGCCCTTACTTATGGTATGAAAGCAGTAGTCCCGTACGAGACTCTGATCCCTTCTCTCAGGGTACAATTGGACGAGGAATTTCCCCTCGACAATCGTCGTAATTCACTCCTCGCCCAGTTGGAACTCTTGGATGAGAAACGGCTGGCCGCTGCTGAACACGCGCGTGTGTATCAAAATAGACTCGCTCACTTTTACCAAAAGAAAGTCGTTGAGAGAAAATTCAAAGTCGGTGAGATGGTCGTAAAAAGAATTTTTGTCAAACCTGGAGGTCCGCATTCTAAGCTCCAACCCAATTGGGAAGGACCATTTATAATTCAAGCCGTGTACCCTGGCAACGCCTACAAGCTAGTCAACGCCGAAGGGACCGAGTTATCCCACCCTTGGAATGGACTTTATCTTAAGAAATACTACCCTTAGCTCAAACAAAAAAAATGATGAAAAGATAAAAACATCAAAAACAAAGAAATACCGAAAACCACTAAAAATATGGAAAATTCAAAATGCTGATGCCTGGCAGTCACCATATAGTTAAGTTCCTGCATCTAACCTTCATGTTAGGATAGGGCCCATTAAGGCTTGGTAGTCACTAGGTCTTGGTTTGCCAGAACCGTGGAGATCCCTGTCCAGCCATGTCGGCCTATGCTCGCTCGAAGGAAGCTAACATGTGCTCACTTATGTATTTTATTCAAAAAAGTCGGTAGCATCACCTACGGTGGGGCCCCACCCAGAAGATCTCCGAAAGCTGTAATCTTTATTCTTTTCTCTTCGACCAAATGAGACAGTCGGCGCCCTTAAAACGCTGAGCATGAGAAACCGAAACTCAAACCCCAAAGGTAAGAGTAGGATCCATTTCCTCGAGCATCGATCAGAGCACGAGAAGAGGGCAGTGTCCCCGCAGGCATACGAAAAGGGAGCCCACAAACGTCAAACAACTATATCTCCCTCACAAAAAGAAATACAAAGTCAAAATCAAGAGAAAAGCCTGGTCGTGACCGTGCCTGTTGCGATAAACGGAACCCCTCAAAGCAAAAGTCTGAATCCACAAAAGGGGCCGTGGAATGTAAATGCTCAAGATTTGGTCTGAAGTTGTCCGAAAGGAAAGAGTTAATGGGCCCTTATTCGCTCGCTGGGTTAACGGTTTTACTGATCCTCTCAGGAGGTTTATTCCCCACCCTCTTCCTTCTTCCTCTAAAGATGAAGGTTCGATGGAGTTTCCGAAAGGTGAAAACTGCCCAGGGTCTGCAACCTTATTTTAATATACACATATGGTTGCCTACTTTGAAAAGCAAAAGCTATCGCTGCGAAGGAGTCTCCGTGTTTCTGGCTGGTCAAGACCCCTGTTTACCACCTTGATGTCTTCTTGTTTAACCTCGGGCTTAGACCAATGCAAGCGCGTCACCTATGGGTGCGACGGCGTCTGATTCCGGGTCAGCGCCGCGCGGTTGGTCGTTAGGGTTCCAGGGTGTTCCATCATATACCATCTAGAGTTGTGAGGAAATAGACCCGGGTTGGGCAAATCTTTTACCTCAAACACCTTTTGGGTGAATCCCTGTGGTCGGAAGCGACTGGGAGCCTAAGCATGGCGTGACGGTATTGTCATCAGGGTAAGTCTTAGCCGGCGGGATCATCATTCGAGGGGTCTAGAGGCCCAAATCAACCTAGATGTGCACTTAGGATACCTGGGAGGTTAGTAAGAAACCCCTGTTCTTACGAAGGTTAGGTGCCATTTGGGTGCTTGCCGGGCGTTAGCAATAAAAAAAATTGAGATGATAAAACAACAAAAAATGGAAAAGAGAAAATGTACATATTTGTAAGCAAAAAAAATCTTTTTTATAAAATGAAAAAAATGCCAAATATAAAAAAAGAAAACAAATCAATTTTGCATGATTATATTTGCGTGCAGCATCTCACTTTAATACCGCTTGCATTCGTGTGCTTGCCTGTCGCATTTATCATCACCACTTCTTTCCCTTGCCTTCGTTAAAATAAAGGCTTGGCCCCTTGACCAGTCATCAAGGACAGTCACAGTGACCATTTGCTTATTGAGCAAGGGGCCAAGTCAGAACAAAAATTCTGATTTGTTTGTTTCAGTGATGTGTGCAGGGATTCAGGCAACAGAAGCAAAGGTGAAAACCAAACAAACCAAACCTTGTGTTTTATTCCAAAAACTAAAAAAATTACATCAAGTTCCGCCCTCTCTCTCTGCATTACTCGTCCCACTACTCTCCGGGCAAAACACTCTCAAAGGTGCTACCCAACTACGAAAAGCGGTACTCCTACCGCTCTGTACTCCTCTTCCTATTCCCGCATCCCGGCGTTGATCTACGGAAGCAGCAGAGAAGCTACCAACACGAAAGCCACGCTCTTGTGCTCTTCGGTAGCGCTCCTCACCATCTCTCAGCCACTGTTCAGCAAGACCAAGGCTGATTCGGAGTTCGAATAGTTGGGCCTCCATGGCCCTTTGTTCCTCCCTTTCAGTCAATCTGTTGGCTCTTTCTCTCTCTGCGTCTCTTTCTTTCTCTGCACGTTCTCTCTCGCGGTCTTCCCTCTCCAACTGGAGAGTGATCCTCAGTTCCACAGCATCCCTAGAGGAGTCGTCATTAGGATGACGCCGCAGTTTCCTCTCCAGTTCTGCTATCCTAGCCTCCTTCTGCGCAGCTTGGCCAAGCGCTTCTTCCGTCTCCTTTTCCTGCCAAGTGTACCATCTCAGATACACGATAAGGCATAAACAAGGAGAACTCAACACTGAGACTCTTACCTGTATAGAGAGCATCCCTTCTGCCTCCGCAGCACGCTGCGTGGCATGAGCAAGTTGCTCATGAAGCAAGTCAAGTGCTGAGGTGAGAATCCACAAGCTAGAAGAGGCACCACCTACTCCCATCGCTGGGGAAGCCGCGCCAATCTGGGCATGCTACGACCGCGTGAATTAGCAGCCAACATCTGGAATCTGGGGTTTTAATTAGGAACGTACTGTACACCTACCAAGGCGCTCGTAGCTCCGCGGGCATCGCCCAACTGTTGTTCCATCTCTGCCAAGCGAGTTCGTAAATTCACTATCATGGCATCCCGGACATCCTGCAGCCTTACAAGTAAGCATTTTCACCAGAAAACCAAGAAAAGGAGAAAGAAGAGAAGAGAAAAGGGGAAACCTACCTCCACAAGTCCCCGGGGTTGGAACCGTTCTGCGTACTTTGTCCTATATAGACGCAAGTAGTCCTCGCTATCCCGCGCCTGTGATTCTACAATCGTGCCACCCCGTTGCCAGTCCTCATACTGTTCGGGGAATCGCACGCGCCAGTCAATGCAGGTCGCCGGTCCCCGCGTCTTTTTCCCGACACGAGGTGGCACAGCTGAATCCACCCATTCTTGAGTCAGTCCTAAAGTCCTCATAACTAATCGTAGCCGAAGCGGCTCGATTTCATTCAGGCAGTGCATCCACAGTTCCCGTCCGAACCGGGCACGACTTGCTAGAACCCACGGCTGGTCGGCATCGACCATGTCTGAGTAGGGCCTCCAGTTTACCATCGCTGCAGGGAACTCCTGTAGCTCCCGCCTTAGCACCATCAGTTGGTAGGTTAGGGGTGCCGCACTCATGATGGGTTCCCACCGCCTGGCTAACGGCACCACCACGGGTCGCCAATGCCGAGCTCTCCCCATAGGGAGGTAATAATAGCTCCATAGCTGCTCGGCACAGGTCATCAGTACTTTGCAAAAACACAAAAAAATACAAAACAAGTAAAACCAAAAAATACCTGGATGAATGGTGTGAAACCACTCACAGTCATCTCACGATCCGTTTCTTGGAATAGGCCTGCAAACAAGTGTGCTAGCATGGCGGCTCCCCAGGCATAATACCCTACTCTTTCAAGGTCTGACAGCAGCTACAGGAAGCAACATTGGATACCGTCCCCTTTCGAGCTCAGTACCAATCTCCCCAAAAGAAAGAGGAGAAATCTCCTCAAATCTATGTTGCATCTTTCCCAGTCGCCGAAATCTGTGCAGTACACGGCACGGCATCCTATTTCCATCCTTTCCATGAACTCTTCTGAGGATTCATCATCCCGTCGATGAGTGTCGGTGAGCCCTAATGCATCCATGAGGGACGCCCTAGCTACCGACCTATTTTTCCGACCATCTAGGTCCAAACCCAGTAACTTCTGGGCACCTTCTCTGTAGTCCGCGTAAGTGACTCCGGTCACTACCTCGCCCTCTACCTTCAGGCTTGTGATCCGGACCACATCCTCCAAGCTGGGCACCATGTGCCCCCAGGGCATCAGGAATGCCCGACTCACTGGGTCCCATCTCTCACACAAGGCTTGGATCAGGACTAGGTCGAGCTGGATCGGATCGATCCGAAGGAAGGTACCAAATCCCATCACGTCTAGCCTCGCCTTCTGAAAATCTGGGAGGCCCCTGTACGCTGCTACTACCAACTCCCATAAGATTTGTGATTTCATCACAACCTACACATACAAGGAATGGGGGTGAGATTTGGTCAGAAGAAAGGAAGAAAGAATGGAAAAAAGGGCAAGAAAACTTGGCTTACGAGTTGTGATTGGGCCCTTTCGCTGAAGTGCCCTTCAAGGTCTGAAAGCCTCCTGGAACTACTACCACTGGACCTGCTTCTCTTCGAGGAATGGGAAGATTCGCCCTCCATCCAACTCTCAGAATTTTGAACTCCTCCTCTCCCGTGAGAACTTGTGCTCCTCGAGTTAGTCCTCGATATACCTGGGAAGATAAAAGGGACAAGAATTTATAGAAATGGAAGGAGTGCGGGCCAAGATTGCCTCCATCACCTGTTAATGATAGCCCTCGCAATGAGGCACCTGCCATGCGGTCCCGTGTGTCGCTTCATCGCTCGCACGGGGTGATTGACTGGACTAAGAATATGACGACTAGCCCCCTATGTTGTCTAGGGATACCCTATCATGATTTGGAGGACGTCCGCAAAATTTGACACAACGTTCGGGAAAGGGGCTAGGGCCGTCATTATTGACTTCGACGGCAGATTCCCATGGAAAATGGTCACAACAAGACGCGATTCTCCGCTCGGGGCGGAGTCTCGGCAGACCCATCACATGGGAACAGTGCAAAGGAAAGGAAGTGTAGGGAAGAAGGAACGCACAAGAGAACAAACAAGCAGTAGAAAATCAAATCATTCCATTCATAATTCTACATAAGCTGTCACAAACACTACAATCATAGAGAGGTGGCGGGTCCACTAGCTCGCCAGCTCTTGCCATTATTTCCATGCTCGTCCCTCTAGGCGTCCCTCTCCTCTCCCCCGAGGTGAGGGTCCCTCAGAAGCCTCCGGGATCCCCGTGCAGTAGCACCTGCCTCGCCTCTTGGCGCCTGCTCCGCAGCAGTGACTCGCTGCTCCTCCCCTGGCGTGGCGAAGAAGCCACTAGTGGCAAAGCGACCGGACTGGCGGAGTCGCTCCCCGAACTCTCGCGCTCTCTCGTAGCGCGTCTCCATCCCTCCTAGCCTCTGCACGATGGCCTGAAGGCCCAGTTGGAGCTCCCTCACTTGGGCCTCCAAGGCCCTCCTCTCGGTCTGATCCCGCTGTCGCTCGGACCTTCTCTCGGCTTTCTCTCTCTCTGTCTCTCTCCTCATCATCTGCAGAAGAACCCTTAACTCCAGGATGTCTGGAGAAGGTCTCTCCTCACCGCGATGCCGCAGCTCCGCTACAGTCGCCACCCAGGCGTCACGCTCCTCTTCCGCCCGGGTCACGCGGGCCACCGCACCGGCAAGTTGCTCCCGGAGGGAGGCAATCTCGAGAAAAGGGGCCGAGGAGCTGGAAGGTGCGCCACCAATCATCCCCGCCGTCGCTGTCTGCTGGGCACGCTGGAACAAAATAAACAGCGGCCGTCAGTGAAACTCCAAATCTGAAGATAAAAGTGCGGCACGTAACTTACCAGAAGCGACAGCTCATGCTGAGCGACGGCCAGCTGCCGCCTAGCCTCTGATAGTTGGGCGCGTGAGCCGCCGACCCCACGCGTGTCCCCAGCTTGGGGAAGCCCTGCATAACTCTCTCTCTCTACCGCCGCAGGAAGTCGGCGCTGTCTTGCACCAATACACTCCCTTGGTGTCCGGGGAGACGTACATGCCAGTCCTCGAGCCTTGCCTTGCCGCGACTCTCCCTCCTGACGCGGCTCGGCTCGTCCGCACTCGCCCACTCATCGGCCAGGCCCAGGGTCCTCGCCGTGTCCTGCACCAAGAAAGAAGGGCCTCGCATCATAACAAAGAACGCGTCCCCTATCTAGGACGCATCCATCATTTAAGTGCAACACTCGCCGAGCCCTTTCCCCCCTCGTGCGGCTCGCTTCAAAACTCAAAATGAATTAAAAGAGGAAAAGATCGGAGGACCTACCAGACCGTGTTCACCTCCCTCCGCGACATCGGGCCCCTCGGGTCCCTCGGGGGCCCGAAGCGGCCCTTCCTCCTCCATAGACGCCGTTCCGTGCTCTTGCGCGTCCCTCCTCAGGCGAGGAGTTCCTCGTCCCTCTCCACCTTCACCATGATCGGGCCCACCGAACTCCATCAATCAAAAGAGGAGGAAGACGAAAAAGGGGCAAGCGAGTTTCGACGGAAGGCCAGCTCGTTTGCGGGTAAGGCACGGGAGAAGAAAGGCCATCCGACACTTTAAATTTGAATTCAAGGACTAAGACGCGTCCTCACGCCTGGACGCGCCCAAAAGGGGGAGAAAGGAAACAGAATCCCCCCGTGCAAAGCGTAATTCCCCGCTGTTCAGGGCAAGGTCTCGTGGAGCGTGCCTCGAAGGAGAACTCAGTGCAAAGAAGAAAGTGTGGGAGAGAGAAAAGTACACACAACACAAGAAAGCCATTTTCATTTCATATAATAGCCGAAAGTACATCATACAGTGAGAAGGGTGACGTGTACAAGCAACTCTCTAACTCTCACCATCACCCTCCTGGTCATCTCTCTCCTCCCTCCTCTGCCGGGGATCCCTAGGGGGCCTCTGCGAACCCTGAGAAGCCGTGCTCGCCTCGCCCTGCGGTGGCACTCCAGCCTCGAAGGCGCGACAACGCTCCTCGGCCGAAGAAACTAGATAGCTGCCCATGGAAAAAGAACCAGACTGACGAAGTCGCGCCCCGCGTTCCTTCGCCCTCTGGTACCGCTCCTCGCTCTCCCGAAGCCTCCCCTCCGCCGTGCCGAGACTCAATTGGAGCTCCAGCAGCTGGGCCTCTAGAGCCCTCCTCTCGGTCTGATCCCGCTGTCGCTCCTCCCTCTCTCTCTCTCCCTATCCCTCTCCCTCTCTCTCTCCACGCTCTCCCTATCTCTCTCCCTCTCCTCTCTCTCCCTCATCGCCTCTCTCCTCGACAGCTCGAGGGTGATCCGCAGATCCACTACGTCGCGAGGGAGCTCCTCAGCCTCCCGTCGACGCTCCTCCTCCAGCTCTGCAATCCGGGCGTCACGCTCCGCCACCCGAGCGTCGCGCTCCTGCTCGGCACGAACAGCACGCGCCAGGGCCTCCCGAATCTCGGCCACCTGTCAAAGCACGCATGCACCATAAGAGAACAACAGTGATAGAAGGAAAGCAGCCAGAAGAGAGTCAAGGTCAGGCAAGCACTCACTCGAGCCTCGCGGTCACGCTCAGCCTCCTCAGCCCGAGCCACCGCATACGCCAGCTGCTCCTGGAGGGCAGAAACCTCCGGAGGAGGGCCCCGCGAACTGGAACCCGCTCCACCAGCCGTCCCGGCTGTCGTTGTCTGGTGGGCCCGCTGAAACACGGGGCAAACGTCAGTCAAAGGCTAAGCATCAAAAATCCAGGTCGCAAAAAAATGCATCATATAAACTCACCAGGATCTCCAACTCCTGTCGGATGGCCACAAACTGTCGCCTGGCATCCGCCAACTGGGCCCGCAGGTCGGCGATCATGGTATCACGAGCATCCTGCATTGCACGTAAGTTAGTACCACATGCATATACATATAAAAGAGTGAAGCATTCTCATTTCACTTACCCCTGCCATACCACCAAGGAAGAGGCGGTCCCCATACGTAGCCCGGAACCGTCTCAGGTAATCAGTACTATCCTGTACATGGGACACCACTGGGACCCCGCCCTGCTGCCAGTCCTGGTACTGTGCTGGGAAGCGCGTACGCCAGTCCACAACCTTCACCTTCCCCTTGGTCTTCCGCCCAATGCGGGCCGGCTCTTCTACATCAACCCACTCCTGGGCTAGCCCCAACGTCCTCATAACCAGCCTCAGCCGAAGCGGCTCGATCTCGTTCAGGCAATGGACCCACACGTCCCGCCTGAAACGAGGAAGACCCGCTACAACCCAAGGCTGGCCAGCGTCGCCCATGCCCAGGTAGGGTCTCCACACCACCTGCATCACCATACATACATCATGTTAGTTACCATTCAGTCACATGCATAAACACAAAAAAAATCATACGCATCATACCATGGCCTCGGGATACTCGCTCAGCTCCCGACGAAGCGACGCCAGCTGGTAGCCGTGGGGTGCTGCAACCACGACCGGCCTCCACCGCCGCGCCAGAGGCACGGCCCTCCTGTTCCCATGCCTAGCCCTCCCCATCGGGAAATAGTAATAGCTCCACACCTGCATCCATCATACATCATTAGTACAATAATTGCATATTTAACTGTGGGAATGCATAAATAAAATGTTTACCTGGAGAAAAGGTGCGAAGCCGCTGACTGTCGTCTCCTTCTCCGAAGTCTGGGAGAGATCAGCAATCAAATGGGCAAGCAGAGCCGCTCCCCACGCGTAGTGTCCCACTCTGTCCAGATCCGCCAAGATCCCGAGGAAACGGCAGTGGATGCCATCCCCCTTCGTCCCCAGCAGAAGGCGGCCCAGGAAGAAGAAAAGAAACCTCCGAAGGTCTAGATCCACCAGCTCCCTCTCGCTCGGATCCTGGGTGAAAGCTGCACGGGCATCTCCCTCCAATCGTGCCAGAAACTCCGCTCCAGTCTCGCTAACCCGCTGGCGCGGGTCAACGAATCCGAGCGCCTCCATGATCTCCACTCGGCCAACTACCCTGCTGTCTCTATCAGTCACGCTCGTCTCTAACCACAGCAGGTCCAGGGCACTCTCTCGGTAGTCGGGATAGGTGACCCCGCTCACCGCCTCTCCGTCAACCCGTAGCCCGGTGATCCGAGCCACGTCCTCGAGTGTCGGCACCATATGCCCCCAGGGCATCAGAAACGCCCGGCTCGGCGCGTGCCACCGCTCCCTCAATGCCTGGATAAGAGGAAGGTCGAGCTGGAAGGGCTCGATCCTAAGGAAAGCTCCAAAGCCCATGGCGTCCACACGCGCCCTCTGGAAGTCCGGCAGCCCACGGTATGCTGCCACCACTAGGGACCAGCTGATCCGTCCTTTCATCACACCCTGCACACCACAAAACCAATAAAAAATACATCAGCATCATGAATAATACTAAACAATAACACTGTATATACTACTTATTCATCTTATTTTATTTTTATTTAAAAAATTTTTTTATTTTTTTTGAGGCATCCAACACCTTGGACGCCTCCATTTCATTTTCTTTATTTTAATTTTAGAAAAACCCAAAAATAAATAAAAACAAAAATAAGTAAAATATATATATATATATTATCATGGAGGCGTCCCATGGCCTGGAGGAATCCTTTTTTTTAATTCTTCTTTTATTATTTACAAAAAAAATAAATAAATTTAAAAAAAAGAAACAAAAAAGAAAATGTGGAGGCGTCCAGGCCCCTGGACGCCTCCTTCCCTCACACCCGGCGTTCTTCACACAGCCTCTCGTCCGCCCTTTTAACCCAGTGAACCAATAGAATGGAGGTCTAAGGGGCTTACCGGATCGTGCTCGTCCTCTGCCGCGTCTTCAGCGTCCACTGCAGCCTCCAAGGCCAAAGGAAGAGCCTCCTCACCCGCGGCAATCTCCTCCGCCGCAACAGCCTCCTCGGCATCATCCCTCAGCCTCCTCGGACGACGAGCCTATCGTTTCCGCTTCTCTGGACCCTGGCTCGATCCTCCTCGCTCCATTGGGACTAAGAATGGGTCGTCTGGGGTGACTGGGTCGTCAGAATGAACAGTACAAATGAGCAGGGGGTGAGGCCCCCCCAATATATATAAGATCCACTGTTATTGGGGCGTCCAGGCGCCTGGACGCCCCCACCTTTTTTATTTTTTTAAAAAAATTCAAAAATTTAGGGGCGTCCAGGCACCTGGACGCCCCCAAAACAAAAAAACCAAAAAAATAATAAATAAAATGTTGGGGCGTCCAGGACCCTGGACGCCCCCAAATCAAAAAATTTAAAAAAATCAAAAATAAAAAAATAGGGGCGTCCAGGCCCCTGGATGCCCCCAAGACAAAAAAAAACTTAAAAAATCAAAAATATAAAATTAGGGGCGTTCAGTCCCCTGGACGCCCCCATAATAAAAAATTTTCAAAAAAAAGTATATATATATAATAAAAGTAAAAAAGATAAGAGTATGTATATAATCCAAACAAAAAAATAAAAACACAAACAAAAAGAAAAACCATAAAAAGACAATAATAATTAACGGAACTGGTCCAAAACTGCCAAATACCAGATTTTATTCCGTCAGAAAAGCAGAGTGAACTACATCAGGGGCTTAGGCGCCTTAGGCCTTAACTTCCCCAGTTCGGTTACATAAGCCCTCCATGGCTCGCATTCTTCCACCACGTGCGCTAAGGCCTTTCCTGCAACACTTGTCTTCCAGGGAGCTTTAATGGCCTTCGCTTCCTTCGCGTCCGCTTCAGTGCCCAACTCCCTTTTCTTCAAAGGAACGATGCCAGTCGGTGGCGGGAACGAATGGCGTGGGATGCCAATCTGGAGGCAGCACCGATGCGCATTATAAAGGACGAACTCGGTCGCGCCGATCAGTTGAAGATCAACTTCGGGAGAAGGCCTCATGAGGAGATCTAGCGAAAGCAAACATGCCGGTGCGCAAGTAAAGAAGCCTTGTGTCACGGTGCGGAAGTGAGACCGCCAGTCTTCACGTTTCTTCAGCCACGGAACGCGGTTCACTACAGTACCACCGAAGCCTAACACGTCGGCTATGTGGTGAAGCGGGCTTTGTTGGAAGAGCTTCGAAGCAGTTGGCATTCCCTCGCGGTGGTCGAATTTGAAGTGCAAATCAAGCCAGCAATTCAAGACAAGTGCGCAACCAAAAGGAGGCTTACCCATGCTCGAGGCAGTAAGGCCGCTGTAAAGATAGGCAAGGACGGCGGGTCCCACCCTCTTTCCACTCCAGATCCCGCGAATGGCACTTAGTTGATCCTCCTCCACTATGTTGTCGGTATGAGGAAACAAGAGAGCACCCGCCAGACAGATAGTGAACCCCTTCATGATTCCCTCCAAATAGTCATCGTCTGGTGACCCTCTCAGGGCGTCCATGACCCACTCCGCGAGCTTTTGGAGATCGATCCCCTTTTGAGTACGGACCTTTCGGGCTGCGTCGGGCGGCATGAAGCTTCCAAGGACGCTTTCAGAAGTCCCCCGTGTCAGCATCCGCATAGCCTTCACCTTCCCGTCACTCTTGAATTTCTTCAATCCGAGCAGAAGTTCCACCTCCTCGAGGAGGATGGTCACCTCGAAGGTCGGGAAGATAAAAGTGTGGGTCTGGGGATGCCAGATCTCCACTAGTGCGCCCATAGCCGCCCAGTCCATACGAATCTTCTCGTAATGTTGGCGTGAATAAGGAGCCCCTGCAGATGCCACTTCGAGAGTATGGCCCTCATGCCAATGGAGATATTGGAAGTTAGCTTTGAAAGCCATGGCAGTTTGGAAAACTTCCTCGGGCCTGGGAAGAGTGGATATGGCTGGAAGAGGAAAGAAAGAAGAAATGAAGGAAGTAAGAAGAAGGTTCACATGGAAAATTTGAAATGAATCAGCTTACCATATGCGACATGATCGTCCCACTCAGATGACCCTCGAGGTCGGAGAGTCGCCTGATCTCGCTGCTAGGCCTGCTCCTCTTCATAACGCGGGAAGACTCTCCTTCCATCCTGAAATCTCTAGATTCTCCTCTCCTTCCTCTCCTGAGCTTCCAAAACCCACCTTAGTGCATCTGAATGAACTAGCCTAAGGGGAGTTCTTATAGGAAGGGAAGATCGCTACAGACAGAACATGTCACATCAGCAGTCAATGTCAGGATTTTGGCTAGATCTCCTTCCCATTGTGGTGCGATTCTGCTATGATTCTGCTACTTTCTGATGTTATTAATCCATGCTGGCCTGTGCAGGTTTTACTAACGGACGTCTTTGTCCAGTCTCCTGTCCCACCTTTCAATGTTGGTCCCACCATGTCATGCATCATAGTATACGATACCTACGCTACTAGAACATGTCAAGGACCTTGCGACCCGAACAAATCTGGGATTTGAGTTCCCCTTCAACAAAAACAGTGATGATCCCGGAAGAATTTGGGTTGTACGGATAGGCCGTTAACTTGTGGTAGCATGGGGACGACGGTTCCATTCAGTGAGTTGGTGCGCGGATAAACGGGCCCCAGCCCAGTGGCGGCTCACCGGATCGGTATCCTGACCCGTTCTTAACAAGTTGACAATATTATCCTTGGCTATCTTCTATTTTAGTTTGTTTTAAATTTTTATTTTAACCCAGCATGCATTCATATAGGATTTTGATTTATTGCGGAAAATCATTCAAGTGATTCGATTGCGAAGGCCGTTGTGCTTCAATTCCTACAAATATGAGATATTCCACTCCGAATAAAATACTGAGTTTCCTTGAAACGGCCCTACGTTGCTCTTCCAAAGGAGACCCTTGTTTGGACAGACCCTCAGATATTCCTTTGCTTTTGACCTTGTTTGACCCACCTTGGCCGCAGCACTTCCACATTGGCTGGTAACCGCTCCCCAAAGGTGAAACCTCCGGTTTATGACCCAGGTACTTCCACACCGAGAAGTTGGTCTCCTTTTCGTGCCTGAGCGCACATCTCACCCTCCCTTATTTGATCTCCGTCCAAGCAATCGTCAATATTTGAAAGACCTTCTTCAAGGTCGCCTCATTGAAACTTCAGGAAAGATTCCAAACAGTAACGTCAAAAGCGTGTCTCATCACACCTTGGCATCAACTTATCAGTCCGCTCCCACTTCATTTCACTCCACTTCGATACCATTCCACTACGTGTCGCTCCCTTGCAAAGCAGACGCCAAGGCGGGGCAGCTGTAGACACGCCATTCTTGACGTCTCCTGAGAAAGTCTCATATTACTATACGACGCCCCGCGACGGCTTACGCATTTCGAATCACTTGAGTACTTCCTTTTCTTGGGTCTTCTTCTGCCTTTTTCGGCATCCGTAATCGTCTCGTCACGGCATTCGGACGGCATCAACACCAGTCAGACGCACCAAGAGGTTTCGGAATCAAAAAGGGTGTCTGCCGGGCGGCCGCCGACGCCTGATCTGAGGACCCGGGTGGGTCTTAATGGGGGCGTCCAGGCCCCTGGACGCCCCCATGTTTTTAATTTATTTTATTTTATTTTCTCAGGGCCCAAAACCAAATAAAAAATATATATTTTAATGGAGGCGTCCAGGGCCCTGGACGCCTCCATAAAAATAAAAATAAAAAATGTGTGTAAAATGCCAGTTGGCATAAAAAACAAATAAATAAATAAAAAAATATATATATTAATGGAGGCGTCCAGGACCCTGGACGCCTCCATAAAAACAAATATAAAAAAATCAAAATGCCAGCCCTAGCATAAAAAGACAAAACAAAATAAAAATAATATATTTTGGAGGCGTCCAGGCCCCTGGACGCCTCCATCAACTCTCTCACGGGCGCCGGCCACCGAACGCCGGTTTGTCGTGTGTGAAAAAAGCCAAATTATAGAGACGTCCAGCCACCTGGACGCGCCCATTTCTGAATCACGAGACGCCGCTCACAAAACCACGCGTTGTGCCAAACCGCGTGCGGGCGCCAGCAGTATTCGGTGGACCTGTTAGAGGCGTCCGGGACCCTGGACGCCCCACAAAAATATTCAAAAAAATTAATAAAAATAGAATAAAATATTAGTTCGGCCCTGATGGAGGTGTCCAGGGTCCTGGACGCCTCCACCCTCCGGAGCCCTATAAATAGAGGCCCACCCCCTCAGTTCTGGAGGGACTTCGAAGAGATCCGATAGGCTGCCGGAGCCCAGAGGCTACCGGAGTCATTTTCTAACCCGTGGGGTCTTTTGTAGGTGGGGGTTCTGCCGGCTTCTCGGGTGCCCACGCTCGCGAGAGGAAGGTCGTCTTCATCCACCGCGCTTCCACGCCATCCCTACGCTGCCGGAGCTCCGCCGGATTTCACCATCGGCACATCCAATAAGCCAATCCTTTCCTTTTCTTCTTAGTTCTTTTGCATTCATCATCTCGCATCATCTATCCCCCTTCATAAGGGCGCCGTCTCTGCATACTTCTTGCATCCATCATCTCATTTTCCTCCTACTCGAGTCCGAGAGGGGTTTAAAAGATAACACCAACCAGGTGTGTGTCTTGCCATCATTTCGTTATTTTTATCGCAAGGATTTGAATACTACACCTTCATCTTTCTAATCCACTTGTTACTTGTTTGTCGTTGTTTTGCAAGGGTACCCAAGGAAAGCCCTCTCCGTCGGCCGGCCGAAGGGGGAGGAAGAAGCAACCCGCCATCTCCCGCTCTTGAGGTAGGCGCGATCACCTTCTTATTTTTGGGGTCTTTTGGCCCCTGGCGATCACATATTGTTCTCGAGGCCGCGGCGAGTCACTTCCCCAATGGCCGTTTAAATTCCCGTTCTTATATGTTATATTCTTATCTATTCATGTTCTCGAGGCCGCGGCGAGTCACTTCCCCAATGGCCGTTTAAATTTCCGTTCTTATATGTTATATTCTTATCTATTCATGTTCTCGAGGCCGCGGCGAGTCACTTCCCCAATGGCCGTTTAAATTCCCGCTCTTTATATTCTTCTTATATTCGGTTATATTTTTATCTACTCGTATTCTCGAGGCCGCGGCGAGTCACTTCTCCAATGGCCATTTCAATTCTTGCTATTTAATTTCTGCACCATTCCCATCCCCCCGAGGTCGCGGCGAGTCACTTCCCGCTATGGCCGTTTAACCCCCATTCTTGCTATATTACTTTTGTCCCGCTCGCCCCGCCGAAGTAATCTCCCGTGGTGGCCCCTTCTCTTTTCTCTTATTTCTGTGTTGCAGCAAAACAAAAAGAAGGAGCCCGCGCGCTCCGCGTCGTCTCCGCTCCCCGAACCGCGTGACGTCACTCACAGTGGGCAGGTTGGGCCCGCTTGGGAACCCACACCTGTTTGAACTTCCTCGGCCTGGGGGCCGTTCTTCCTTGGCCATAGTGGCCGGTTTCTTCTCTTTTTGCCCTCCTTCCAGCGAGAGCCTGGTATGTATTGTGGACAGGGATGGTGGGGATGACTCGGTCTGGGGCCACCTGTGCATTGCATCCGTTGAGGAAGACGCGCATGCCGCCAACCATCATAGATTTCCCGGACTGAGATAGAGTTCCGGTAATCACAGCAGCACTTCTGTGGGCCTGGCGACGCTGACGTCCTCCGGGGTGTTTGTTGACAGTATTGGGGTGGATCCCACGTATGACGTGGTGCACCAGACAGCTAGCGACCGGGGCCGAATTCTTGGGCAAGTCGTTGCAGCAGGGAGCCTTCAGAGGATCTACTTTCCCCATAGCTTCTTTCACAGGTTCTGGGGCTTCGACTTCCAGCATATCAACAAAGGCTAACACCAAGAAGTTGGGGAAGCCGACAGCGGCAGGGAAGCTACCGAACTCCATGGGCACCGCCAGGTACCATTGTCCGTGTCTAGCGACGATCGAAGGACCGAAGCCGACGCCAGTTAATCCATTTGATGCCATCGTTCGCCTGTGAAGACAAACAAGCCAAGGATCAGGAGCCTTTGAGAGGGCCTTGAAGCCCAGATATCCTGGCAAAGAGATGAAAGGTGACACCAGTCCCACCGGGCGTGCCAGACTTGATTGCGGGCCTTTTCGTTCCCCTCAGGTTATCGGGTATATAGCTCTTATTGCACACGTCGATCAACCAATTAACCAACTAGTAGTTAACCGACTAACTAACTGCGCGGGCGTGCCAGTCACATACGTGACAAATCTACTGTACGCTCGTTCTGACCTGGTCAGATGAATGTGAGGTTCGGTCGGGACCAGTAGTCCGCCATACCATAAAGGTTATGGCGTTAATTACATCCCCCACGAGGAGGGAACACCTTTGATTAATTACCGAGATAGTGGGCTATCGAGGCCAGAATAAAGGGTGCAATGCTACGAACATGATGGAATCATGCGAGATGCATCTATCTATCATGCAGGAGAGGCATGATCCGTTTAATTGGAGACCCGTGGTACGTGGCGTGGCGGAGGACGTAGGTCCGGAGACCACCATCGCGCATAGCGGAGACCTTTGATCGAGCGTAACCCGGCCCTCTATCAACTCCATTTGATATACCCGAGGGTCAATGGAAACATGCATGTATGACAATGATGACTATGCTAAGCAAGATGACAGAATTATGAAGATAAGCAGAGCTCAATCACATGTTTATTCAACCCAGCCAATGGGGAAAAGGTGACACAAGCATGATGGCGAGAGCAGAGTGATGACAGACATAGTGGTGAAATCGTGATAGCAAAAAGATTTGGAATCGAGATGCCCTCCTCTTGTTTGATTTATTACTAATTAGGGTTTATTAATTTCGACCGCGGGAAGCAAGGGTCGCTCGTAGGCGAGCCAGGGATTAGAGAGTGTAACGATCAGAAACGGCGCCTGAAAGCGTAGGTATAGGACTTAAAACGGCGTGGGAAACCGTAGGTACAAAAGGAAAGTTTAAAATGGCGTGGCCTGATCGGGGCATGCAGGGAGGAAGCGTGCCGGAAAAGGGCGCGCCGGGAAGAAGCGCGCCGAAAAATGGGGGCACCGTTTTAAGGCGCGCTGTATATAATTGGCACCGGTTTAGCTCGATCTTGCGAAAACCGAGGTCTTATTCATTTTTTTTTGGGGTTTATTAAATTACTTTAGGAAACTTTGGAAGTTCACTTAAGTCATTTATTCAAAGGATGAACCCCGGGAATCCAGGAGCTGAGTCATAGGCTCGCGCGAGGTTCACACTCTAGCGTGGCGATTGTTCCGAGGCAGACCTATTCGAGCCAGAATTTCGTCAGCATCTCCCCATCCCGGAGGATTTATCGGGGAGAAGCGGGGAGTACTCACGTAGCGTAGCAACCCCTGAAAGCCGGGTGGCACAACGGCGGCCGGCAAACCCGAACGGAAAGGAAAGCCCCGTGGCCTAGCCTACTAGGGGCACCGAATCTGTGGGCGACAGTGACCGAATGAGGTGACTCATTATGGGAGCAAAACCCCCGAGGGCTAGCCTACGAGGGGCACGTGACCCGAGTCACCACAACACTCGAATCGGGACGACCGATGGAGGGAAGGAAACCCCGAGGGCTAGCCTACAAGGGGAACACAACCCACGGCCACCACAAAGTCTATTAAGGACCGTGGATTTGAACTGCAGGGCTTAGCCCCGTTGCTGCGCACTCAATGGTCAGTAGGGACATTCATCATCAATGGATGAGCCCTCTGTCCGTCGAGTGCTTGATGTAGAAGATTGGGAGAATGTCCCCCTCCCCGGATACTGGAGTGATGCTACAGAGCATACTCCCGTTAAGGTATGAGCGGAGCGAAGAGAGCGGCGTAAGACATTGTTTGACAACGACAAGTGGACAAACGAATTGCTAGAAACATATTAGAATGACGAAACCCGCGTGCTAAGCAAGTTAATACCAGCATGCTATGTGATTAGCACGGAGGCCCAGGGAATGGATATATGTATATATATATCATATTCGGAAACAAATCAACAGGGGCTCGCCGCTGAATGAAAAAGAACGATTGAAGCGATCTTCCCCACCCATCTGGCCTATGAAGAAAAGCACAGGGGCGGTGAAGGGTTCGCTCCCTAGACGGAGATGGACGGAGATACGCACACAAGTGCGTCTCCGATCACAGAACCCGTGGCATATACGGTGCAGAGCCCGGCCATTACATTAGGATCAAAAGAGAAAACCCCGGGGAGGGGGGAGAATGATTCATGTAGCTCGAGGGCATATCCAGCGTCGGAGAAATTGATTATACGGGAGTACGTATGCCGGGAAATCATTAGATGCACATTCGGGAAGGGATTAGAGAGGGCATAATAGAGAGATACGGCATCAGCCATAATAGCATTTCATTCATCCCATGAACGACACAGATATATATGCACAGCATGTATATTCCGGCGCCGGCGTTGTCGCTCGGTCGCCGTTTACATTAATAGGGGAAGCTCATTACCGACGAAGAGAAGGGGCAGAGGTAATGGTGAGGGAGGGGAGGTCAGGCTCGTGTCATCGCCCCTCCCCTCTCTCACTTACATTGTATCAGGTGAAGAAAACCAAAGAAGAAGAAAGGGGATCGACCGGGAGAAAACACGGGAACCCACCTAAACCCTTTCTTCAGAACAGGGTATCAGATCCCCCGGCTTCTCTTCTCCGGCTCCGAAGGTATTCAGAGGAACAGACAAGGAAGGCGACGGCGAGAACCCTCGGTGGAAAACCCTACTTCTCCCCCAAGCTCTTCTCTCGGACGAACAGAACTCTCTCCTCGGATTGGCTCTCTTCTGTCTTTTTTTCTCCTTTTCGTTTCTGATTTTTTTCTCTTTTCTTCCTCTCCTTTTTTTTTCCTCCGAAGGCAGGCTATATGTAGCCTTGTGTTAATCCGGCGCCTTGGGAAGGGGGTGCGCCGGATTTGGTGGCACCGGGGAGCATGTCCCCGATTGGCATTGGCGCGTCGGTTTTGATGGCGCCGTATTAAGAGGCGCCGACGCCCCTTCATGCGCCGTTTTAACTTGTTTGCTCGGCGCGGCTAGGCCGATGGGTCCGGAGATGATTCCGGAAGCTCCCGTTGACTGTTCCTCGCGCCTTGGCCCTTGGAAAACCTTGACGGAGTGTTGACGAAGCTCTTGATATGACGAATGGCCTTAATCAGAACTTCGCGTGTGTCTGGCCCGAGCACACGGGTGTCCTGCCGGTACGTCCTTCGGCACTGTGATTTGTGCTTCTGGTTGAGACGGACTCGTGTCCGAAGCTTCCTTGTGGGATGGTGTTGCATCCTGGATAATTCCGCCTTGAATGGCGATCAATCGGCCACTAACGGGCCCATTATGGCGAGAAGCCGAACCCGTGTCGGGTGATCGGGGCCTTCCGCTGATAGAACCCTCGGCACCTCGTTGTGGACGACCGAGGACATTCTTCCTCTTTAGGAGAGTCATTGGGTATGCCATCGTCCTTGGTCGGGCGACGGATGTAGGGTGGCGGCATGACGAGGTCGACGCCGGATCATTGGGCAGGCTTGATCGCGCTGCCGGTTGGTTGTGGATTCATCTTGACTCTCCTGAGGTGAAGTCCCCGGTGCTCACTTTAAGGTGACTCGGGGCCCTCGCAGCTTGAGGATCCTCTAGTAAACTGATCTCCATCGGCTTTTGTGCTTCAGTGGGCCGTATCATTTGTATCTGCGGCTTGGTCGCCAGAAGGATTATATTTTGAGTGCCAACAAATGCCCCCCAGTCGACGTAGGCGATGCAAGTGAGGCAGGAGTGCAGCAAGGCCTACGGATGAGCTTCGTTCGGTGACGGAAGCTCGAACGACACTTAATTCCGGCTTCGGACGTTAATCCGGCGCGGTAGGAAGCTTGAACGGCACCACTTAAAACGGCGTGCCCTTTATCCAGAGGTTCAAACGGCGCCGCTAAAAGTGGCGCACAAATTACTTTAAACGGCGCGCCCCGGGGCGCGCCGTTTTAACAGTTGTGGAGCCCCCTATATATTGCATTCTTTCTTCATTTTTTCTTCACAATTCCACATTTGTGAAAGATTTTTCTCTCTCCTCCTTCCTCTCCACCGCGGCGTCGAGTGAGCTAGTGCTGTGGGCGAGTTTGCCCTTCGAGCGGGTGAGTCGAGTTGTTGGTGTGCTTCGGTTTTAAACCTGCTCTTCGGGCCCCGGGAGACTCCTCGTAGAACTTGTCCTCGGAGCTAAATCCCTCGGGTGTCCCATTTGGCCTTGGCTTAGCGCCTCTGGCTGCTTTTAGGGACTGTTCCCTTTGTGGATGGCTTCCACTTTTCTTTTGGCAAACCCCCGAGCTGGGGAGATGCTGCCGAAATTTTGTCAGAAATATTGCTTCGATCAACTGATTTCTGACTTTGCTTGTTCTCTTCTGGACATTGTTTTGCAGATAATATGGCGTCCGGCCCTTCTTCCTCTGCATCCCAGGTTGCTGTGACATGGGGGAATGTTCATTCCCTTGATCGGGGGCCTCGACGGATAGCCGTGGTAGCTGAGTCCTCAGACTCGGAGACCGACACCGTTGACACTGGCCGCCTGTTGATTCTTGACGGTAACCATTTCAAGTATGAGCGAGGGGATGGCGTCAGATTGGACCATCCCAAAGACAAGCACTTGATGGCATTCCTTGAGCGCTTCAACCTTGGCGGGAAGCGCGATATAATTCTCATCCGTTGAGCCGAAGGAGCTCTACTGGCGGAGAGAGACAGTCTGACTGAGTCAGTTACTCACGGTATGCCTATATATATCCCAGGTGAGCCCAGGAAATGGGGGGCCGTGCTTGGAGTGTAGGAGTTATCTCCAGAGGCCGGGTTGCTGACAAGAGCACCGCAGTATACACCAGCCAGCTGGAATGAGACTGCCGGGCGCGTCGACAGGGAGAAGCCCGTATATGGTTTGTTCCTCGCCCCGCTTCATTGGGGGTACCGAGATGAGCCTTTCCTTCTGGACTACTTAGCGGTCCGATTCAAACACCAGATTTCAGTGGGGTGGTTTGGAGAACTCAAAGCCACCGATGCTCACGCCTTCAGACCGGGCGCCGTCGAATTTATAGATCTTGTATTGCGGCAATATGCTCCCATCTTGGTACATGTCGGTGTTTATCAGAGTGTATATGCTTCCCGGTACATGTATCCGATCTCCCAAGGTCTGTGCTGCGGGATGATTGAAGTCTTCTGCCCAGAATACAACACTTTTTATACTGCAGAGGGTGAGACTTCACTGGATCTCTGGAGTCTTTCCCAATTGAGCGGCTTGCCGATAGACGGGGAGCCGTATGAAGAAGTTTGTTTCCCGGACTAGCTGAAAGACCAGATAGATGGCGAAGGTAAATATTTCACGGGCTTCGCCTACCGCTATCTGATGAAGGCATACCACACCCTGCTGCGCTTGACGCTTGACTCGCGAGAAGCGCGAAAGCCTGGCGAAAAGAGGCGCGTGCGGATGGGCACTTGGCTTCAATATTTCTTTGCAGCAATATGAGGACTTCCCCATGGTCGTCCGGACAGCAGTGAAGCGGAAGAAGAGGGCTCGACGCCAGGCGACATACCCTGCTGTTTCAGGGAGAGGGCGGCAAGGGGCCCGAATCCCACAGGAGTTGACGCAGTCACACATTGTGCTACGCATCTGACATATTGGCTCTATTCGTTCGCCCTCCCTCAAGGGGACAAGACGGTGATCAGGCCGGAGGTCATTTACCCCGCCTGTTTGATGGCTTGGGGGTCAAAGTTATCCCTGTGCCCGGTGGCTCTATGCCTCACATACAAGATATTAGGGGATTTGCACAAGTCACGCATCCCCAGAAATTCACGGACAGTTGGTCCCATCTACTTCTTCAACGCCTGGGTCTGCACCTTGTTCCGTGAAGCAGCTCCCCAGTCGATGTAGTCAGATCGTCCTTTGCCGTGGATGATAGAATTTGCTAGTGCTGAACCGTCTTCACTGGCGGATCAGCTCTTTGCTATTCGGGGGAAGCTGACTACAGTTCCGACAGATTCCCCAGGGGTTCTGCATTTTTGGAGCTTGGCCGCTAGCTCCAGTCCCCTCGTCAATAGGATGCGGCAATGCCGGTTGTTCGAGACAGAGGAGTTCATTCACCAGCTCACTAGGGCCAAGAGCACGAGGCCAATCTTGGAACTAGAGCTGATTGATTGGGCACTGTCCATTCGCCCCAGTGTCCTTGTATTCAGGAAAAGCGGCTTACTATGGCTGGAGCCGTACTATCCCTTCCGCTTTGGCTGGAATTTTGGATACGACCAGCAGATTCCTTCTTCCCCAGCCCGGTTTAACCTCCCAAATAGACATCAGGCTGGTCAAACATCTACGGATGAAGCCCGCTCACGGTGGGACTACTTCCATCGTCGGGAGGATGTATCATTCAGGGTGCCAACCCCGGCCCGTCTGCCCCGAGTGACTCTGGACTTCATCAAGTGGTGGAATGCACGGACGGGCTTCTATCGGAACTTCCGGAAAGACTGTTGGCATAGTGCCGAACGTCGTTTCTTAGATTCGCAGCGGGAGCCTATTTTAGATGTTGATCCATCCTATTTGAAAAAGTTGAAGTCCTGGTCCAACACCGAGGTGATGGCATATCTGGAGGCCAGGAAAGCTGCGAAGGGTAGGTCATCCCGGGCCGACCCGAAGATGCCAGAGATCCAGAAGGATGATTATATCAAGACTCTCTGGGGGCTGTGCCGGGTTAGCAGTGACCGGATTGCCCTTCAGACGATCCCCCTTATGGTGGAAGAACCTCTTCCTGCAGTGGCGGGTTGGCGCCCAGAAGCTGACCGTTTTCATCCCTACTTGACCTTCATCAGGAGGGAAGATAGACGGGCTGACTTGTAGTCCAGTACCCCCTGGATATTCACCCTGCTTCATTCTCATGGGCTTTCAATTTCCGGTCCATTAGAAGCCGTCCGAGACCATCAGCTCCTAGTATCCTTCAAGTATGTCGACGGCTGGGGATTCGACCACTTGGGCTTATATCATCACTTGTCATCCTGTGGCCATGAAGATTTGGCACAGCTGGCGAAGAAAAGTGAGAAGATTGGTGATGTATGCTGGCTTGTACGCGAAGTAGCTTCCCGGGACAAGGCGCCCGTGTTGCTTTACTGGTCGCTCAGCCCCAGATACACAGGGCCGTCAGGTAATGCTTATTTTTCTTTCAGCCTTGAAATTGCTTCTTTTATAGTTAGTATGCATCTTTCTCACCTACGCGCTTTTGCAGCTCACCTTTCTGTGGAGGCGACCAAGCGTTACAGGGAGTTGATATCTAAGGCACAGAACCCTTCATATTTTAATATCCCAGAGACACCTCCGACCACCACACCGCTGCCCCCTGGGGATTCGCGGAAGTGAACCAGGTCCCAGGTCAGGGAGGCTATCAGTAGGGCCAAGAAGGCCAAGAGGGCAGATTCCCACGCTACCCATGCGCGACGGAGGAAGGCCGCTGAAAAGGAGCCCATAGCCAACCCTCCTCGGGTTCCATCATTCTCCGAGTTTGAGGCCGCTTGGACGCAAGGGCCTGAGGGCGCAGGTGACTTCTCGGTCCTATATGGATTGTTTGTTTATTTCTGCCACTTTGGTTGATCATCCGTCATTTTATTAGCTACTGGCACTACCTCTGCCGTTGTTGGTTTGGAGGCGGTGATTGGAGCCGCGGCTGAGGAGAGAGAGGAGGAAGCCCCCTCGGCCTCTGTTGAGGGTGGCTTGCCTTCACCGACACCCCATCAAGATATAGAAGGTAACTTGCAGCTTGCCCTGTGGAGCTCAGCGGTCTATTATGCTTTCAGTCAGGTCTTGACTGTTTATTATCTTTTAACTCCAGTCGATGTCCGGCCAACGGTGCTCCCCGGGGTCGGTGCCATGGCAGGAGCTATTACTGGAGAGTAGGGGCTTCCAAAGGACAAACCCCTAGATATTCAGCCAACGGGTGCTTCTGAGGCAGAGACCGCTGAGGAGGTTCCGGTTAAAGGGCCTCCTCCTAGTAGCATGAGTCCCGCTCAGATGCTGGAGATTCGGGAACAGGCGGAAGAGTCTTCCTCCTCTGAGAGAGTTGATTACGGCGGCCGCTCTAGAGATGACGAGGGGTTCCCGCCAGTTGACACCGAGGATGAGGATGCCGGGGCCTCTTCAGCCTATGAAAGCGATCTTTTAACATTTAGCCCTCCGAGACTACTGGGAGCATAGCACGGGCCATCATACCCGACTGCAGGAGAAGGGCCAGAATCTTCAGAGGCCACTTTTGGAGGCCTAAATATAGTGCCGGTTGAGGTAGGAAACGTTCCGACTCTCGCCTGCAGCACTTCTTTTTATTTCCAAGCCAACTGGGTGATGTACATGTATGTGATGCAAGCTGAGGTGGTGCCGCTAGCTGTGATTGTCCGCATACCCCTTCCTGATGTAGGCATGAGCCACTCAGCCTTTCCACCTGTTGTGCGGCCCATCGCCCTACGGCTTCCACAGACTTATGCAGCTACAGCGGCATCAGAGGAGCCCGGCGTAACTGCCGATGCCGGCGGCCTGACCGAGGTTGCAGGCGAAGAGTTATTGCTGAAGCCAAGTGGTCCCCCGGAAATAGAAGCGGGAGAAATTATCGCCGAAGAGGCCGATGCTATTACAGCCTTATCTGTCATAGAAAGCTCCCCTCCTTTAACGGCCGATGAGACTGTTCAGGACGAGCAAGTGCCGTCAGCTACTGAGACAGCCGTCATAACCTTACCTCAAAGGGCAGGCAAGGAAATTGCTATCGTGGAGAGCCCTTCGGCTGCTGTAGCTGCAATTGTCGGGCCAGGCGTCGGTGCCGTACAGACCATGCCGTCGACCTCCCTCGGGGTGGCCGATGACATCTGGGCCGAGATAGATAGCGAGGTGGACTTTCAGCTCCCTGAGACTTCGCCACTAGGCCTACAATTCTCTGGTGACATGGTGCGGCAGTCTCTGGACAATCTCGAGCGAGCTATGTCAGCTTCCCCGGGCCTGACCTATGTGCAGCTGAGAAGCTTGGTAGACCACCTCTCCCGGTCACTATGAGCATTCGGCTGCCCAATGGATGATTGGACTCCGCTGGTTGTAATGCTATTAAAGCACGCCAATAGGCGAGATTTCCTCAGCCGAGAGGTATCCGATCAGCTAACGGCTGTGAAGTTGGAGAGGGCGGATTGCCACGCCGTCGCTACTTCGTTGAGGGTGACCGTGGGACAGTTGAGAGATGTTTCCGGGAATATCTCAGAGCGCCGGCTGCTCCTCACAGCGCGGATGAAAGAGTTGCGCACTGAACTTGCTGAGGTCGAGACCGAACTGTAGGAAGGCGAGCACCTAGAAGCCCAGACAATGGAAGAAGCTGATCTGGACGAAGGATGACTCATCTCGCTGGACGAGAGGTTATCGCAGCTGACAGCCACCGAGGCCCGATTACAGGAATTGACCCAATACCCCTCACTAGGCCTCTTGGAGTTGGCAGATATCTTCCGGCGTCCCTTGCTGTAGCCTTACTTTTCCTTTCTCCTTGCATCGAGTTCTGCTCCTTTTTTACTTTCGGAGCTTATGTATCCCCGGGGGATGCCCCGGGCACAAATGTATTCTGACAGCTCTTATTAATGAAAACATCTCTGTTTGTTGCCTTAGTCGCGATTTCTTTTCCCCTTTTTTTTTTGGCCGACCGTCTGAACATGGGGATGCGTGCTGATGGTGCAAGAGAGCGCTCACGCCTTCAGGGAAGGGATGAGGTGTTCGCTCCACCGCAGCGCAGCCGTTCCCGGAGCAAGGTCTTTGCCAGGGCAGGACACAGGTATCGTAGGCGGATGTGCCTAGCGAACTTTGCCAATGATGATGAAAAGTGCGTTATGACTATCGACACGGGTTAAACGTCGACGCAATGATGCTTTGTTGATCAACGAGGGCGGAAGGCCTAGGTTAGAGGGTAGTCGACCAGGCTCGTCGATGGTGGCGAGGGTCGAAAGAGTAGCGACCGATCTTGCCGATGATGACAAGGGTCGAAAAGGGTAGCGACCGATCTTGCCGATGATGACAAGGGTCGAGAAGGGAGTGACCGATCTTTCCGATGATGACAAGGGTCGAAAAGGGTAGCGACCGATGTCGCCGATGATGACAAGGGTCGAAAAGGGTAGCGACCGATCTTGCCGATGATGACAAGGGTCAAAAAGGGTAGACGGTCTTGCCGATGGTGACAAGGACCGGGTAGGGTAGCGACCGATCTTGCCGATGGTGACAAGGGTCGAAAAGGGTAGACGGTCATGTCGATGGTGACAAGGACCGGGTAGGGTAGCGACCGATCTTGTCGATGGTGACAAGGGTCGAAAAGGGTAGACGGTCTTACCGATGGTGAAAAGGACCGGGTAGGGTAGCGACCGATCTTGCCGATGGTGACAAGGGTTGAAAAGGTAGACGGTCTTGCCGATGGTGACAAGGACCGGGTAGGGTAGCGACCGATCATGCCGATGGTGAAAAGGGTCGAAAAGGGTAGACGGTCTAACCGATGGTGACAAGGACCGGGTAGGGTAGCGACCGATCTTGCCGATGGTGACAAGGGTCGAAAAGGGTAGACGGTCTTGTCGATGGTGACAAGGACCGGGTAGGGTAGCGACCGATCTTGTCTAGTATAGGAGCAAGTCTGGCGGGGTATCTCTATTTTTAACCCCATTTTCTTTTCTTTCCTTCTCTTTTTTTTTTGATTTCGAATTCGAAGTATAGAGGAACTGGATTGCTAGAATGCAGACCGGCCTCGTCGATGATGACAAGGATTGGTCCCGGGTTTATTTCATCGACACCGATTAAATGTCGAAGCAAAGGACATGGTTTATTAATAAGGATGTAAGATCAGAGTTAAAGGTAGAGGTCGTTCGATCTCGTCGATGATGACGAGGGTTGAAGACGGATTTATTAATCAGCATAGGTTATATGCCGAAACAAAGGTAGGATTATTGACAAGGACGGAAGGTCCAAGTTAGGGGTAGAGATTGACCGATCTCGCCGATGATGACGAGGTTCGAACATGGGCTTCTCAATCAGCATAGGGTATATGTCGAAACAAAGGTGGGATTATTAACAAGGACGGAAGGTCCAAGTTAGGGGTAGAGATTGACCGATCTCGCCGATGATGACGAGGGTCGAACATGGGCTTGTTAAAGGATTTTCGGTGGGACTTTCAATGATTGTCCCTTGTGGAGTTTCATCAGGTGGAGGACAAAAGAGGAATTCTTTTTAAATTACAACTTTACTGACTTAAGCGCCCTTTCGGGTTTTCGCCGGAGCCAGCCCCCTCTTGCTTTTGCCCACGCGCCCTTTCGGGTTTTCACGTGGCGGGGTACCCAATTTTACCTCCGACGCCCTTTCGGGTTTTCGCCACAGCTGGGTTATAGCCATTTTTGCACTTGTCCTAATATAGGAGCAAGTCTGACGGGGTATCTCTATTTTTATCCCCACTTTATTTCATTTTCTTCTTTATTTTTTATGAAGGGTGGCGGGTCGAAGCGTGATATCCGACCCTCGGTTGGTAGTAGACGGCTGTTGACCGGAGCACCGAGCCTTGTGCCAAGCCGAATGGTTCATTCATTATCGAGGGCTAAATGCTAGCGCAAAGGATTGATCTTTCGCCGGTTCGAGCGTGAGGCCCGTAACGACAATATGGTGTATTCTTTTGAGAGCTCGGCTAGGGCGGAGTGCCACTAGACCAAGGAAGGGTGACTCGATCAGAGTGAAATGCCACTAGACCAGGATAAGGAGTAGCTCAGTTAGGGCGGAGTGCCACTAGACCAAGATAAAGGGTAGCTCGGCTAAGGCGGAATGCCACTAGACCGAGGAAAGGTAGCTCGATCAGGGCGGAGTGCCGCTAGACCAAGGGGTAGCTCGATCAGGGCGGAGTGCCACTAGACCAAGATAAGGGTTGCTCGGCTAGGGCGGAATGCCACTAGTCCAAGGAAAGATAGTTTGGTCAGGGCGGAATGCCACTAGACCAAAGAAAGGTAGCCTGATCAGGGCGGAATGCCACTAGACCAAGATAAGGGTAGTTCAGCTAGGGCGGAGTGCCACTAGACCAAAGAAAGGTAGCTCGATCAGGGAGGAATGCCACCGGACCGAGGAAAGGTAGCTTGATCAGGGTGGAATGCCACTAACCAAGGAAAGGTAGCTCGATCAGGGCGGGATGCCACTAACCAAGGTACGGGTAGCTCGATCGGGATGGAGTGCCACTAGACCAAGATGAGGGTAGCTCGGTTGGGACGGAGTGCCACCAGACCAAAGAAAGGTAGCTTGATCAGGGCGGAATGCCACTAGACCAAGATAAGGGTAGTTCGGCTAGGGCGGAGTGCCACTAGACCAAAGAAAGGTAGCTTGGTCAGGGCGGAATGCCACCAAAGAAAGGTATCCTGATCAGGGCGGAATGCCACTAGACCAAGATAAGGGTAGTTCGGCTAGGGCGGAGTGCCACTAGACCAAAGAAAAGTAGCTCGATCAGGGAGGAATGCCACCGGAGCAAGGAAAGGTAGCTTGATCAGGGCGAAGGCCACTAACCAAGGAAAGGTAGCTCGATCAGGGCGGGATGCCACTAACCAAGGTACGGGTAGCTCGATCGGGGCAGAGTGCCACTAGACCAAGATGAGGGTAGCTCGGCTGGGACGGAGTGCCAGCAGACCAAAGAAAGGTAGCCTGATCTGGGTGGAATGCCACTAGACCAAGATAAGGGTAGTTCGGCTAGGGCGGAGTGCCACTAGACCAAAGAAAGGTAGCTCGATGAGGGAGGAATGCCACCGGACCAAGGAAAGGTAGCTCGATCAGGGCGGAATGCCACTAACCAAGGAAAGGTAGCTCGATCAGGGCGGGATGCCACTAACCAAGGTACGGGTAGTTCGATCAGGGCGGAATGCCACTAGACCAAAGATGAGGGTATTCCGACCGATCACTCGGGGAATGTCAGTTGCGCTGCATGGTACAGCTTTATATGCTTTCCATTGAGGGGAGAGAACTGGATGACTCCCTTGTGGTCTACCAGGAAGTAGGCACCCCCTTCATATACTCGGCGGACGATATACGGTCCAATCCAGTTTTTGACCAACTTCCCTTTGGGGTTGGAGGCCATCACTTCTCTTCTTTTGACCATCACCAGGTCTCCTTTCTTGAATTCTCGACCCTTGACCATCTTGTCAAAAGCACGGGCCATGCAAGCTTGGTAGAGTTGGATGTTTTGTTGTGCCCGGAGGCATTTTCCTTCGAGCTCAGCGAGCTCTTCTAATCTTCTTTCTGCATTGGTTTGTTCACCGTCGGCTAGTCCACGCTGGATGGCAACTCGCAGCGAAGGAACTTCCAGTTCAATTGGCACCACAGCCTCTGACCCATAGACGAGGGAGAAAGGCGAACAGCCGGTTGGGGTTTTGTAGACAGTACGATAGGCCCAGAGTGCTTCGTACATCCTTTCTTCCCAATCTTTTTTATTAGACTTGACAGTCTTTGCCAGCAATGTGCATAGTGTTTTGTTGAAGGCTTCTGCAAGTCCATTGGCTTGAGGGTTGTAAGGGGATGATGTCCTCCAGTCGATCTTATATTTTTCAGCCAGCCGATAAACCTTCTGGTTCCTAAAATGGCTGCCATTATCAGAGATGATTCGGCTGGGGATCCCAAACCGGAATATTACATTCTGCCGGAAGAATCTTGCAACTAGCTCTCCCGTCACATCTCTTAGTGCTACCACCTCTGCCCATCTGGAGAAGTAGTCTGTAGCTGCTAAGATATATCTGCACCCTGAGGAAGATGATGGTAGCGGTCCTACCATGTCCGTGCCCCACTGAGCAAACGGCCAACTTGGTAGGGTCGTATGTAATGGCACTGGAGGTCTCCTTGCCACGTTAGCGTGTTCTTGACACTTCTGACAATTTGGCAAACTTGCAGCAATCATCAAATATAGTGGGCCAATAGTAGCCTAGTTTCTTTATCTTAATTTTCATCTTTGAGCCAGCCTGGTGTGCTCCAGCTGATCCCGCATGGACTTCTTGCATCACCTGCCCCGCTTCCGCCGAAGACAAGCAACGAAGTAGGACTTTCCTTCGGGCATCTACCATTATTCGGAACAGGGTTCCGCTTCTCATCTCGTAAGAGTCCTTGACCCTCCGGAGCTTCATTCTTTGTTCTTTTTCTTTTGGAAGCTGCTGGTGTTGAAACCACCGCAGGAGATGTTCTCGCCAATCGGGCTGCTGAACCTCTTCGACGACTGCCACCTCAATCCCTGTTCGTCGACTAAGACTTCTGTTACGCTGGGGACTTACCGGCGGTTGATCACTGTTATATTTAGGCTTGTGTCTGGCGGAACTGCCAATGAACTGGCCAGCTTAGCGAGGGCATCTGCCTGAGCATTCCGGCCTCGGTTGATGTGCTTAATGCTGATGAAGTAGAATCTTGACATCAGACGGGTTGCCAGCTGGTGATAGGGGAGAAGCTCTTGCTTTCGCACATCGAACTCTCCCTCCAGCTGTTTTATAACTAGCAGGGAGTCCCTGAATGCTTCTAGCATCTGAATTCCCATGGACAGAGTGATCTGTAACCCGATTATCAGGGCTTCATATTCCGCTTTGTTATTTGTGCAATGCTTATTTATGGAGCAGGATGTGTGCACCACTTCTCCTTCTGGGGATTTCAGGACTATGACTGCTCCTGCCCTGACTCTGGCCGATCCAGTGGCGGAGGTGTCAATTCTAGAAGCGCCATCAAAATATAGCTGCCATAAGGAGGGCTATACTTGAACGGCTTCCAAGGTTTCATCTTCAGGAAGCTCCGGTTCCAACGGGCAGTCCCTGGGTACTGGGTGCTCAGCGAAGAAGTCTGCAATAGCTTGACCCTTGACGGCCTTGCGCGGTACATAGGAGATGTCAAACTCCATAAGGATTACCACCCATTTTCCCAGGCGACCTTTGAGTGCCGGCTGGGACATGATATACTTCAGGGGATCCTCTTTGGATACCAAGTTGATTTCATGCGACAACATATACTGTCGGAGCTTCTTAACTGCGAAGACCAGTGCTAGACAGATCTTCTCAATATAAGTATATTTCTCTTCAGTTCTGACCAGTCTCCGACTGAGGTAATAGAGGGCTTGCTCTTTCCCTTCTTCATTATTCTGGGCCAGCATTGCCCCCAGGGAGTTATGTGTAGCTACTATATACAGTATCAATGGTCGTCCTTTCACCGGTGCGCCTAGCACTGGAGGAGTCTTCAGATAGTCTTTCAGCTTGTTGAAGGCTGTCTAGCAATCTTCATCCCAATAAAAGGGGACATCTTTCATCATCAACTTATGGAAAGGCTGGCATCGTCCAGACAAATTGGAGCTGAAATGCCGGATATAAGCAAAGTGGCCTTGTAGTGATCTCAGCTCGGAGATATTCCTTGGTGGAGGTAGCTCCTGAATCGCTTTGATTTTTGCAGGGTCTATCTCGATCCCCCGATATCGGACGATAAAGCCCTAGAATCTTCCGCTCGACACTCCGAATGCACATTTCATGGGATTCATCTTCAGCTCATGCTGCCTCAGCCTCTGAAAGACAATCCGGAGGTCTTACAGATGATCTTCTTTTCTTCTGGTTTTGACCACCAGGTCATCTATGTAGCACTCGACCTTGTGGTAGAGCAACTCATCAAAGATTTTGGTCATTGCGCGCTGGTAGGTTGCGCCAGCATTCTTTAATCCGAACGGCATCCGCTTATAATGATAAATGCCTTTAGGGGTTCAGAAAGCAGTATGGACTCGGTCATGCTCCGCAATCCAAATCTGATTATAACTGGATGACCCGTCCATGAATGACAGGGCCTCATGGCCGGTTGTAGCATCTATCATGACTTCCGTTATTGGCACTGGGAAGTCATCTTTGGGGCAGGCTTTATTTAGATCTCAGAAGTTGACACATATTTGGATCTGTCCATTCTTCTTCTTCACGGGGATGATATTCGCTAACCATGTAGTGTACTGATTTTCTTCAACAAATCCCACGTCAATGAGCTTGTCGACTTCAGCACAAATTTGGGTGATGAGTTCTGGCCTCATGCACCGCGGTGGTTGCTTCACTGGTTCGGCCTCAGGGCTGATTACCAGCTCATGTTGTGAGACAGTGGGGCTTAGACCTGGCATTTCTTTGTAAGTCCAGGCGAACCAATCTCGGTACTCTAATAGCAGCTGGATGTACAGCTCCCATTCTTCTGGGGATAGTTGGGCGCTGAGGAAGGTAGGCCTAGGGTCCTCCTCATGTCCCAAGTTGAATTCTATCAGTTCATCGACCGCGGCTTGGCCTCCGTCTTCTATCTCCGGAGGTGCCGGTTGGAGGTCAACAAAATCTGGAATACCGTCTTGAGGGTCTAGTACTTCGACTTCCTCGTCAGACACCACCAGAGCTTCTTGAGGTTTCTTTATTTCTTGTGCCAGCGGCTGTGCGGATTGTTCTGCTAGCAAATCCGCTGCCGTCGCAGCTTTCCAGTGTGAGAGAGCAGCTTCAGTGCTTGTAGATAAGGTCGCAACCGTGATAGGCTGGTAGCCGTTTATTGTCGGGCTTGGACAGCACCCTGATTTTGTAGCAGAAGTTGAGGAACTCTCACCTTCTGGGGCAGTTGTATCTTCTGTGGAAGTGACTTTTCCTTTCTTGGTAGCTGGTTCCCCTTGATTGGAGTTGACCAAGGCTTCCCTGATTGGTAGAAGGGGTGTTGAAGTTATCGTCAGTAGGGCTCCATTGGAGGGAGAAACTCCTGCCTCCTCGATATCTTCGGCTTCACTACTGCTAGCCGTGTCAAATCTGGCTTGAAGGGCCGCTTCTTCAGGGTAGACCAACTCCCAGCATCGGCAGGGGACCGAGGTCTCTATCTCTTGATTTCCGAGTTGAGCCATTTCAATATGTTCGGCTTCCACCGGGTATTCATCGAAGGTTGCCCCCAGCGGGCTATCTTCAGCAGGATAGAAGGCGGAGATGGTGTCCACCTCGTGCTGCCCACTGTAATAATATTCTTCCAGGGTGAAGCCCAACCCTGTATGTTGAGAGACACGCCTCATTTTCTTGTCCAGATTTGCGGGATACCACATCTTCTGGAAAGCTTCCTTGCGCTTTTGAGACAGATCGGGAGGAATGTGTTGCTTCTGAAACATCCTGGCCATCCGATCAGTTGTAAATGCCAGACCCTGGACAGGAACTGGTGGGTTGCTTATATCTTCGGGGAGGCTACAGTCTGTGTCTTCCCGAGTGGGATGCTCCTCAGCTATATAGAACAAGCTGTTGGGTCCATCTTCCTGTGTCACCTCCCAAGTCTTGAAAGGCTCGACAGTGGGGTCATCGAGGCCGAGGACTGGCTTGATAAGGCTAGTTGGGACTCCGATGTAATTGTGCTGCCGATTGACCTGCACTTCATTAGCTTCGGGGTAGAATGCTGGAGGTGCTGTTCTGCCCACGTCCCCGGATGCTGTGATATGGGAGACCACCTTGGGCTTGACATACCCGCGCGGCGGTGGTGGATACCAACTGTCGCCGGATATTTTCTTATATGCCCCCAGAGGGGTCTTAGCTTCAGAAATCTTCCGGGGAGGCCCCGTATATAACTTAGCGTCCGCCAAGTGACATTCAAACACCTCGAACGGGTGGAGGTCAGTAAATATCCTCTCCTCCTTTCCCTGGAGGCTGTATTTGATACATTGGTGGAGCGTGGAGGGCACCACCATATTTTCATGCAGCCATGGGCGGCCCAGCAACGCCTTGTAAGAGGTGCGGGAGTCAATGACATGGAACTGCACTGTTGTAGTAAAATCTGCCAGGGTCAGTGTGAACTCTGCCACTCCCATTGACACTTCACATTTTTGATTGAAGCCGACGATACGCATATCCCCGACTTTTTCGAGATGCATGTTAAAGTGGTGCCTCTCATATATTCTATATGGCAGGATGTTGACTGCTGCACCAGGATCAACCAGAATCCTGTTCAGCTCCGTTCCATTCAGGTGCCCCTTCATATACAGTGGCCTGTTGTGGCTGGCGGTAGGTAGCAACATGTCTTCTGGGGAGAAGGTCATACTGGCTTCCGGTATGGCTTCAGCTATGCAGGTTTTGAAATGAGTAGGCGTTTGTAGAGCAGTAATAATTGCCTGTCAGGTTTCTTCACTCAAAGAAAGGATCTCCCAGATTGTAAATCGAGCAGGGAGCTTCTTGAGTAGCTTCATTATTCGGCTCCCAGCTCAGACATTGGAGAGTTTCATCTCTTCGGCCCATCTGGGCTTGGGGAGGTTTCGATTTGCGGGTCCTGACGGACCTGCTTCATCTTCCTCAGATTTGGCGCCCTTCTGGCTGGTACCGACTTCTGGGTCTTCTTTGTTAGTTGCTGTAGGGCAAGCTCCATCTGCATTTGGATCTTCAGTAGATTGTGCGAGCTGCGGGTGAATGGTCCCGGGTGTAGGGTTAGCCTCCTGGCAAGGATGTTTCCCCTTGGACATCTTCATAAATTCAAGAAATGAAGGGACCCCCTTGCCCCCACTTTTGTTGTATAGGCCTGACGGAGGAGGGATTTGGACTCCCTTGACCTCTGCCGGAGGTGTCTTGTAGGGTTGCTCCCCTCTGAACATGATGTTGTGGTTGGGTGGCGGCTGGCGCCCCCATTTTCGGCCTGACCGGGTGGCATGTGCAGCAGTTGCGACCTCGGCCTTGCCTCCCCCAGCATGGGGTGTGAAGCAAATTTCCTCTTCTTCCTCCTCTCCGGGTAGGTTGAAGAGCGCTAATAGGGTATTACAGGAGACAACCTGTGTTTTATTGGCCCCAACGGCTTTTCTTTTCTTCTTCTTTTACTTCTTCTTCTTTTTCGCTTCTGCGAGCGGGTGCCCCCAGAATAGACTGCCCTCTCTATCGGGCGTCTCTTCAGCTTCCTCCTTTTGTTCAAGTGAGAGCTGCTCTAATTCTTGCCACGGGACGTGGTCCCGCACCAATAGAGGTTTCAGTTCGGGCTGCACATATTCATCTAGCCCTTCAATGAGATTTTGTAGTCGAAGGACCCCAGGATTGGTTTCCTTAATCACTGGTAGCGGAGTTTGTCTCCTTCGATTATGTGTATGTATCCTGATAGCTGTAGGTGGAGTGACCCATGCGGGTGCTGCCACTGGCGGAGCAGGCCGGGGTGTAACACCAAGGATATGTGCCCCCTCTTTCGGGCGGGGTGCCCTCTTCTTTTTGTGCTTTATAGGGATCTGCTGCCATCCCTGTTGTTCTTTCGCGGGCTCCAAGAAATGAGCTTCGTAGGTGCTCCGCATGCTTGCTTCAGAGATCTCCTCGGGCAACGCCTAGTATAGGGAGATCATATTGACTCCAGACCTCCTTCGAGGGGCTTCATGTGGCTGAGGAGGGTCCACTTTGTACTCTCCTAGCTCAATTTCATCCTTTCTCACCATCCCTTCGATGATGTCCTTGAACACATAGTAGTCTTAGATTGGATGCCCCAACATCTGATGGTAGGGGCAGAATCTCGGACTGTCTTTTCTTTTCAGGTCCTCCAGCCTCCTTGGCTCAGGCAGGGTGATCATGCTGTATTCTCTTACCCAGTCGAACAGAACTCGGGTCTTGTCTTTTGGAAAGGAATAAGCCTTCTTCATCTTGTCCCGTCAGCGAAGGACCTTCTTTGCCATCTAGGGCTTCTATAGGCTGTGAGGTGACTCCCTTCTTGCCTTCACTCTTCTGTTGTTCGAATGCCTTTATGTCAAGAGCGTTCGCTTCTTTGGGCGAGGAGCACCGGTCTACTGCCTTGCCCTTCTAGGTTGTGCTGGCAGCAGATGTAGGGGCAGGTCTGTCTAGGAAAGCTTCCACTTCGGCCACGACATTATTTAGTCGGTCGAACGACCGTATTTCCATTCCGATCATTCTCTCCAGAACCTCCCTTCTGAGATTCTATTTGCATATTTGCACAGCGTCCTCCTGATGCGGGGGCCGCTTGCATCTCATTCCGAGGTTTCTCCACCTCTTAATATAATCGAGGGCTGTCTCATCGGCCCTCTGCCTTGTTGAATAGAGTTCAGCCACTGTGACCTCCCTCTCTGTGACATGGAACCTTTCTCTGAACTTTCTCTACATATCCGACCAGTCATTGATCGACCCGGCTGAGAGGCTAGAGTACCATTCAAATGCGAGCCCCATCAGCGAGGACCCGAACAACTTCAACAAATATGACTAGTCGGTGGCCAGATCACCCATGACGGTCATGTAATATGCAATGTGCTCCTTCGGGGACCCCTTCCCGTTAAATTTGTCAAACTTAGGCGGCTTCTTGACCCCTGGGGCAAGCCGCTTAGCCGCGTGGTGTTACGGGTAGGGCACCCGATAGGCATCAAATACAACATAGTCACCTTCGCTTTTCTCTGCGAGCTTCAGCTCGATCATCCTTTCCACCATCATCCGGTTCATGACCGTGGGGTCAACTGGCTCCGAATAGAAGTGCGCCGGCTGCAGGTACGGGGTGACCAGGGTGGTCGCCTGTGGAGGACGCAGCAGCGGAGGTGTCTGGTGCGCTTGAGGGAGCACCGGAGGTAGCAGCGGCTGGAGCTGTGGTGGCCGCTGTTGCATCGTCGCCATGCTTGGCTCTGACGACTGGGGCAGTGTCTAGAGTGGTGGAGGGCTGTCACGACGGACTGCTCCCCGAGATGATTCACCCTAGACTTCGGGTGGCTTGGAAGCTGAGGATTGTTCAGTTTTCTCCATCAGCTGCTTCTTCAGCAAGTCTATATCTTGCCGATATTGCTGCAATAGCATCAAGACTGATGGGTCTATAGTGGTTGTAGCGGGGGTAACTTCTGCTGTCTCCCCGGACGTACCCTCGGGTAGGATGTCGAGGGGGACATCGTCTTCTTCCTCTGCCATCACCACATTAGTTGTCAGGACGGGGGCCTTGTCATCCCACTGGCGGTAGACCTAGGGCTGTTTCCTTTTAGTCATCATCAGAGTTCCCTTGCTGCTTCTATTCTGCGAGTACTCGGCCCCGGCCGTGCGGCCAATTGAGCCAATTCTCGAGGGTCTTCGGAAAGCTCCCCATATCGGCTGGATATACCAGCCATGTTGCAGGCGAAGACCTGCATCCTTTTCCTTTGTCGATGGACCCTCCTTTTAGCTTGATGCAGGAAGGTCAGCCTTTCAAACACAGAAACTCTTCTTCTTTCTTCCCGCTCGGGGACAGCTTCATCGGCTTCGATCTCGAAGCAGTTATCATATCCATTGTCGTCGACTGACGACACCATCATTCTTTCTCCCATACCCTCTTCATCTGCCATTGGTGAGCAGTAATCTTCATCAATGGCGACTATCTGCATCAGTCGCTGTTGCCCAAGTGAGGGGTTGCCCAACCCTCGAAAATAGTTTCTGACCAAACAGGTCATCTCTTCTTGACCCCGCTCTTGATGTAACATGGGGGATAGTTGTCGACCTCCCACGGGAGGGATATAAGCCAGCCGAGCTCTATCGGCAAGTTTTTGGAATCTTCATCCCGTAGTTGGGACGTTGGCTTGACGGGCCGTAGCCCGGAAACGTTTGCGGCGCGGAGGGTCTGCAACTACTTCTTCTTCCTTCTTCGGGGGCAAACCCCTTTCTCTTCTCTCTTCCGCCCCGTCACACATAGGACGGCGATGGATGGGAGTCAGCTGGTGGGCAGGTTGGGCCCGCTTGGGAACCCACACCTGTTTGAATTTCCTCGGCCTAGGGGCCGTTCTTCCTTGGCCATAGTGGCCGATTTCTTCTCTTTCTGCCCTCCTTCCAGCGAGAGCCTGGTATGTATTGTGGACAGGGATGGTGGGGATGACTCGGTCTGGGGCCACCCGTACATTGCGTCCGTTGAGGAAGACGCGCATGCCGCCAACCATCATAGATTTCCCGGACTGAGATAGAGTTCCGGTAATCACAGTAGCACTTCTGTGGGCCTGGCGACGCTGACGTCCTCCAGGGTGTTTGTTGACAGTATTGGGGTGGATCCCACGTATGACATGGTGCACCAGATAGCTAGCGACCGGGGCCGGATTCTTGGGCAAGTCGTTGCAATAGGGAGCCTTCAGAGGCTCCACTTTCCCCACAGCTTCCTTGATAGGTTCTGGGGCATCAACTTCCAGCATATCAACAAAGGCTAACCCCAAGAAGTTGGGGAAGCCAACAGCGGCAGGGAAGCTACCGAACTCCATGGGCACTGCCAGGTACCCTTGTGCGTGTCCAGCGACGATCGAAGGACCGAAGCCGACGCCAGTTAATCCATTTGATGCCATCGTTCGCCTGTAAAGACAAACAAGCCAAGGATCAGTAGCCTTTGAGAGGGCCTTGAAGCCCAGATATCCTGGCAAAGAGATGAAACGTGACACCAGTCCCACCGGGCGTGCTAGACTTGTTTGCGGGCCTTTTCGTTCCCCTCAGGTTATCGGGTATATAGCTCTTACTTCACGCGTCGATCAACCAAATAACTAACTAGTAGTTAACCGACTGACTGACAGTGCGAGCGTGCCAATCACATACGTGACAAATCTACTGTACGCTCGTTCTGACCTGGTCAGATGAATGTGAGGTTCTGTCGGGACCAGCAGTCTGCCATACCATAAAGGTTATGGCGTTAATTACATCCCCTACGAGGAGGGAACACCTTTGATTAATTGCCGAGATAGTGGGCTGTCGAGGCCGGAATAAAGGGTGCAACGCTACGAACATGATGGAATCATGCGAGATGCATCTATCTATCATGCAGGAGAGGCATGATCCGTTTAATTGGAGACCCATGGTACGTGGCGTGGCGGAGGACATAGGTCCGGAGACCACCATCGTGCATAGCGGAGACCTTCGATCGAGCGTAACCCGACCCTCTGTCAACGCCATTTGATATACCCGAGGGTCAATGGAAACATGCATGTATGACAATGATGACTATGCTCAGCAAGATGACAGAATTATGAAGATACGCAGAGCTCAATCACATGTTTATTAAACCCAGCCAACGGGGGAAAAGGTGACACAAGCATGATGGCGAGAGCAGAGTGATGACAGATATAGTGGTGAAATCGTGATAGCAAAAAGATTTGGACTCGAGATGCCCTCCTCCTGTTTGATTTATTACTAATTAGGGTTTATTAATTTCAACCGCGAGAAGCGAGGGTCGCTCGGGGGCGAGCCAGGGATTAGAGAGTGTAACGATCAGAAACGGCGCCTGAAAGCATAGGTATAGGACTTAAAACGGCGCGGGAAACCGTAGGTACAAAAGGAAAGTTTAAAACGGCGTGGCCTGATCGGGGCGCGCCGGGAGGAAGTGCGCCGGAAAAGGGCGCGCCGGGAAGAAGCGCGCCAAAAAATGGGGGGCGCCGTTTTAAGGCGCGCCGTTTTAAGGCGCACCGTATATAAATGGCACCGGTTTAGCCCGATCTTGCAAAAATCGAGGTCTTATTCATTTTTTTTGGGGTTTATTAAATTACTTTAGGAAGCTTTGGAAGTTCACTTAAGTCATTTATTCAAAGGATCAACCCCGGGGATCCGGGAGCTGAGTCATAGGCTCGCGTGAGGTTCACACTCGAGCGCGGCGATTGTTCCGAGGCAGACCTATTCGAGCCGAAATTTCGGTAGCATCTCCCCCATCCCGGAGGATTTATTGGGGAGAAGCGGGGAGTACTCACGTAGCGGAGCAACCCCTGAAACCCGGGTGGCACAACGGCGGCCGGCAAACCTGAACGGAAAGGAAAACCCCGAGCCCTAGCCTGCTAGGGGCACCGAATCCGTGGGTGACAGTGAGCGAATGAGGTGACTCATTATGGGAGAGAAAACCCCGAGGGCTAGCCTACGAGGGGCACGTGACCCGAGTCACCACAACACTCGAATCGGGACGACCGATGGAGGGAAGGAAACCCCGAGGGCTAGCCTACAAGGGGAACACAACCCACAGCCACCACAAAGTCTATTAAGGACCGTGGATTTGAACTGCATGGCTTAGCCCCGTTGCTGCGCACTCAATGGTCAGTAGGGACATTCGTCATCAATGGACGAGCCCTCTGTCGGCCGAGTGGCTGATGTAGAAGATTGGGGGAATGTCCCCCTCCCCGGATACTGGTGTGATGCTATAGAGCATACTCCCGTTAAGGTATGAGCGGAGCGAAGAGAGCGGCACAAGACATTGTTTGACGACGACAAGTGGACAAACGAATTGCTAGAAACATATTAGAACGGTGAAACCCGTGGGCTAAGCAAGTTAATACCAGCATGCTATGTGATTAGCACGGAGGCTCGGGGAATGGATATATGTATATATATATCATATTCGGAAACAAACCAACAGGGGCTCACTGCTGAATGAAAAAGAACGATTGAAGCGATCTTCCCCACCCATCTGGCCTATGATAAAAAGCACAGGGGCGGTGAAGGGTTCGCTCCCTAGACGGAGATGGACAGAGATACGCACACAAGTGCGTCTCCGATCACAGAACCCGTGGCATATACGGTGTAGAGTCCGGCCATTACATTAGGATCAAAAGAGAAAACCCCGGGGAGGGGGGAGAATGATTCATGTAGCCCGAGGGCATATCCAGCGTCGGAGAAATTGATTATACGGGAGTACGTATGCAGGGAAATCATTAGATGCACATTTGGGAAGGGATTAGAGAGGGCATAAAAGAGAGATACGGCATCAGCCACAATAGCATTTCATTCATCCCATGAACGACACAGATATATATGCACAGCATGTATATTCCGGCACCGGCGTTGTCGCTCGGCCGCCGTTTACATTAATAGGGGAAGCTCATTACCGACGAAGAGAAGGGGCAGAGGTAATGGTGAGGGAGGGGAGGTCAGGCTCGTGTCATCGCCCCTCCCCTCTCTCACTTACATTGTATCAGGGGAAGAAAACCAAAGAGGAAGAAAGGGGATCGACCGGGAGAAAACACAGGAACCCACCTAAACCCTTTCTTCAGAACAGGGTATTGGATCCCCCGACTTCTCTTCTCCGGCTCCGAAGGTATTCAGAGGAACAGACGAGGAAGGCGACGGCGAGAACCCTCGGTGGAAAACCCTACTTCTCCCCCAAGCTCTTCTCTCGGATGAACAGAACTCTCTCCTCGGATTGGCTCTCTTCTGTCTTTTTTTCTCCTTTTTGTTTCTGATTTTTTTCTCTTTTCTTCCTCTCCTTTTGTTTTTCCTCCGAAGGCAGGCTATATGTAGCCTTGTGTTAATCCGTCACCCTGGGAAGGGGGGCACGCCGGATTTGGTGGCGCCGGGGAGCATGTCCCCGATTGGCATTGGCACGCCGGTTTTGATGGCACCGTATTAAGAGGCGCCGACGCCCTTTCACGCGCCGTTTTAACTTGTTTGCTCGGCGCGGCTAGGGCGATGGGTCCGGAGATGATTCCGGAAGCTCCCGTTGACTGTTCCTCTCGACTTGGCCCTTGGAAAACCTTGACGGAGTGTTGACGAAGCTCTTGATATGACGAATGGCCTTAATCAGAACTTCGCGTGTGTCTGGCCCGAGCACACGGGTGTCCTACCGGTATGGCCTTCGGCACTGTGATTTGTGCTTCTGGTTGAGACGGACTCATGTTCGAAGCTTCCTTGCGGGATGGTGTTGCATCCTGGATAATTCTGCCTTGAATGGCGATCAATCGGCCACTAACGGGCCCATTATGGCGAGAAGCTGAACCCGTGTCGGGTGATCGGGGCCTTCCGCTGATAGAACCCTTGACACCTCATGATGGACGGTCGAGGACATTCTTCCTCTTTAGGAGAGTCATTGGGTATGCCGTCGTCCTTGGTCGGGCGACGGATGTAGGGTGGCGGCATGACGAGGTCGACGCCGGATCATTGGGCAGGCTTGATCGCGCTGCCGGTTGGTTGTGGATTCATCTTGACTCTCCTGAGGTGAAGTCCCCGGTGCTCACTTTAAGGTGACTCGGGGCCCTCGCAGCTTGAGGATCCTCTAGTAAACTGATCTCCATCGGCTTTTATGCTTCAGTGGGCCGTATCATTTGTATCTGCGGCTTGGTCGCCTGAAGGATTATATTTTGAGTGCCAACACCTTTCTCGGGCCACAAGTCAAGTATTACCTGTTTCGAGCCATGCAAGTCAAGTAAGTAAGGAGAGAGAGAGTAGGGGTGGAGTGTCTCAAGTCAAGCAAGTACTCCGGTGCAATGCTAAACACCGTGGTCAATAAACTCCCATGGGCACAAGTACCTTCGGGTGCTCCTCCCAGGACCAGATCGGGCCCTATATGCACAGTATTTCATGTATTACTTTTGACATCCACTCTCATTTATAGCCAATATGGAATTTCAAGAATTTAGAAACGTAGTATTTCAGATGAGATTAACTAGTCATTTGGTTATGGAGGATTCTAGAGGTGGCCCCTACATGCTCAAGAGGTGACTCCAGTCGTGTCGCACTTTGCACCATACGGCCTCAAGAGGTGGCTCCCACAACGTAGCACTTTACCCTGCATGGCACTTAGTTCCTACACTCCCAAATGGTAGTTTAAGAGATTCAAGGTTTGACCATGTAGGGTATACACAAGTAGATTTTTCATGGAACAGAATTTTAAGAACTCATCATATGCAGGAGTATGGATTAAGGTTGTGTTTGCACAATTCTTGAGACAAATCATGATCAAAAGTTGTAATTACTGAGTTGGCATCTGAGGGTTTGCTATTCCTTCAAATTTTTAATTTTTAGAAATTTATATATGTATATATCAAATTGGTGCCCCTCAGGATGTCTTCATTTAATTGAAGACGTCCTGGAAGTCGTCATTTAAAGAATTGACGCTTGGGGGTTACCCAACATTTCAAAATTTTGATTTTTCAAAAAAACTATATATATATGAAATTGGCGCCCCATTACCCAATCTTCAATTAATTGAAGACTTGAGGGCCGTCTTCAATTCTGAAATTGAAGACTTAAGGGACGTCTTCAATTCTGAAATTGGCACCTAGGGGTTGCCCAATCTTTCAAATTTTTGATTTTTTCAAATATATATATATATATGAAATTGACACCCCTTTACCCAGTCTTCAATTAATTGAAGACTTGAGGGCCGTCTTAAATTCTGAAATTGAAGTCTTAAGCGCCATCTTCAATTCTAAAATTGAAGACTTAAGGGCCATCTTCAATTCTATGATTTTCACCTGACAGATATGTTTTGTGACTCAAAGCACTCTTCATTTCAAAAAAGTTTCTCGAAATTCAAAAATAAGGATATGAATACTTAGTATAATTCCTTGGGAGTCCAGAAACATATTCAGATATAATTACTGAGTTTTGGTTTCACATATATGAATTTTATAATGTTATAACTTTAATTCCTCATGAAACAGAATTGACGCCCCTGTAAGCAGTCTTCAATTAATTGAAGACTTGAGGGCCGTCTTCAATTCTGAAATTGAAGACTTAAGGGCCGTCTTCAATTCAGTAATTGAAGACTTGAGGGCAGTCTTCAATTCTGAAATTGAAGACTTAAGGGCCGTCTTCAATTCAGTGATTTTCACCTAGCAGATACGTTTTGTGACTCAAATCACTGTTCATTTCAAAAAAGTTTCTCCAAATCAGAATCCGAAGACATGGCCAGATGGAGAAAAATCTCAGGTTCACAGAAGTATATTCTGTCAAAATTTTCAAGGTCCGATTTATTAGTTATAGATTTTTGAATGCGTTGATTTATTGATTTCTGAAAATTCCAGAAAATGGAATTGACGACATGGTGCATGTCTTCAATTCTGAAATTGGCGCCCTGGTCAGGGGCGCCAATTACAGAGAGGTGTCACTATTCATTAGTGTGAAAAAACTTCGAATCAGGAAGTAATGGCACGATTGTGTTGAGAAAAATGTCAGGATTCCAGAAACATGTTCATGGAAAAATTTCGTGCTTTAGTTTGATAGTTATAGATTTTTGAATGTGTTGAATTATCAATTACTCAAAATTCCAGAAATCGAATTGACGACCTTGGTGGTGTCTTCATTTAAATGACAACTGTGCGAACAGTCTTCAATTTTGAAAATGGCGCCCTGGTCAGGGGCGCCATTTACTAGAGGGCTGGGAGCCTCCATGCCTTTAAACTATGAACATAAAATAATAACATAGACTATATATTAAGGTTTAAAACATGGTTATTAATACTGTAAAACTAGTGTGATAAAATATGTTCAAAAACTCATAAAAATCATACTAACAAACTAAGTTTAAACTCTTAAACATCATGGTGATATGTAACATACTATCAAAATAACATGATACATACATGATTATTGCTTGATTACGGTAAAGCCAGATGATATATATAGCATGGTCGACTAGTTGATCGAACTCTAAACATGAATCAATTAACCTATTAGCTACTAGTTAGGCAAGGATTTGAGAACACCTACCTCTGTGAAGTGACATGAGTTGACAGGAGAGGAAGAAGCAGCCCTTCCCTTCCTCTGCAACTCTTCAGAACTTGTTCCCGTATCTAATCGTCCAACTAACCAAATAGGGAGAATAGAGTGTATTTTATAACCGTAGGGTCGACAGGATGGGAGACAAGATCCAGAATTATAGGATATTTAGTGGGTTGACAGCCTACACATGCTGGAAGGATAGAATGATCGTGATAATTGTCGAAAAAGAAATGACGCCCCAGAGAGGGTCGTGTATTTCATAAGTTAAGATTTTCATATTAAACTTCAAATATTTTTATCTTTAAAAATTGATGGAATTTGTTTGTGAAATTTCAAGGGTGAGACCCTTACATTTTTCTCTATTTTTACATATAATTTTTTAGAAAAATTCTTTTTAAATAAAAAGTGACACTATTTATGTCACTATTCACGTTTAGGAAATAACGACTTAACATATGTCGTTATTTTGAATGGAGATTTTTGTATTCACTCTACACTAACCAAAATTGTCTATATACCCTTTCTCACTTTCTAAATTATGTTTATCCTTTAACACTTCATCTATATACCCTTATTTCTTCAAAATAATGATATAATGAAAAAGTTGAAATATGAAATTTTCTAAATTATGAAAATATGAATTGGCATCTTGTAAAAGTGATGTTTATCTTTTAAAACACTATCTATATAACCTATTTACTATTTCTTTGGAATAGTGTAATATTAATTTTCTAACTGATTGAAAATATAAATTGGCATTTCCTAAAATATAATTTGGCATCTTCTAAAGCATCTATTGGTAATTAAATGTTTTAATTGGTTAAATCAATAGAATTAGAATATGAGTTCAATAATTAAATATGTATATATATATAATTTTTTGTATATTTCTATTTTAAAATTCTCGGGTGTTACACCCTCCCCTACTTAAAAGAATTTGGTCACCAAATTCAACCGTATAAGGATATTGTGGAAAGTATAAAATACTTACAGTTTAGAATAATTCTGGGTATCTTCTTTTCATAGATTCTTCGGTCTCCCAAGTTGCTTCTTGTTCCGCGCATCGATTCCATTAGATTTTCACCATAGCGATCGTCTTGCTCCTTAGAACTTGTACTTCGCGGTTGAGGATCCGCATCGGCCTTTGCTCATAAGTAAGATCTCTTTGAATCACCAAATCATCATGGTCGATGACGTGAGAAGGGTCGTGCACATATTTCTTCAGCATAGATATATGAAATACATTGTGCACTTCCGAGAGTTGAGGAGGTAAAGCAATACGGTAGGCCACCTCGCCCACTCTTTCCAATATTTCGAATGGACCGATAAACCTCGGTGTAAGCTTGCCCTTAACACCGAATCTTCTAATACCTCGGCCAGGAGATACCTTGAGAAATACATGGTCACCAACTTGGAACTCTAAATCTCTCCTTCTATTATCAGCATAAGATTTTTGCCTGCACTAAGCTACCTTGAGTCTCTCTCTGATAAGGTGTATCTTCTCAATCGAATCTCTAACCATATCCGGGCCTACAATTTTCTCTTTCACCGACTTCTTCCCAGCATATTGGAGAACGACAACTCCTGCCATAAAGCACCTCGAAAGGTGCCATTTGAATACTAGCTTGATAGATGTTATTATAGGCAAATTCGACTAGGGATAAGTGGTCATGCCAGCTTCCGCCGAAATCTATAATACATGCCCTTAACATATCTTAACAACCTGATTTGTCCTTTCAGTCTGACCATCTGTCTGGGGATAGAAAGCAGTGCTGAAATTAAGTTTCATCCCCAGAGAGTGTTGTAGACCCTTCCAAAAATGAGAGGTGAAGCGCGGGTCTCGGTCAGATACGATCGTAGTCGACGAGTGCGTGTTCTGCTGGAGCTTCCAGGTAATCTTAAGGGCATTGCCTGTGGAAATTTTTGTGGAAGCCGGTCAACTTTGTTGTGTCCCTGTGATTTTGATGATAGCAAACACTATAAGTCATTTGAATGCATACAATTCTGTTTGTGGTTCATATGAATGTTTCATTGAAAATCTTATCTGAATTATTGCTGCATTTAAATATGGCTGTATGGTGTGTGCTTTGGTGCATTTCATTATTGCTGATGCATTTCATAATTGATTGTTATCTGGATTGCTTGTTATCTGGATATCTTGATGCAAATCTGTTCATGCATCATATCTCAAGTCTACACACTGCATTTTAGGCAAAGTCTGCATATTGGTAGAGTCTGTACATTGCCTTCAAAGCCTTCCAAGTGTGTACTTCAGTCTGTTGAAAACTCAAGTCTGTACAGCGAGCAGCGTTTATGTGTCTCAAGCCATTCTCCAAGTCTGTACATCATTCTGTTGAAACATCAAGTCTGTACAGCGAGCAGCGTCCTTGTGTTTCAAGCCATTCGCCAAGTCTATATAATGGCTTCGGCACGCCAATTCTATATAATGGCTTTGGCACTCCAAGTCTGTACATCGCTTCAGGCACTCCTGTGCAAAGTCTATACATTGTATCTTTTACCTACGTTGCTCGAAACAAAGTCTATACACTGCTGGATGATCAAGTCTGAACATTGGCGGCTTTCCCTACGTTCTGGCCAAGTCTATACATTCATACCTTTTCCTACGTTCTGGCCAAGTCTACACAATGCTTGCCTGACTTCTGTTTCAAGCCTATACATTCGTTTCTAAGGCAAAGTCTACACATTGGCTCAGGGTCTTCAAGTTTGTACAGAGTTCAAAGCCTATACATTGTTCACTCAGCTTCTTCATGTCTATACAGAGTCTTCATCTTCTGAAGTCTGTACATTGGAAGTGTGTACAGTGTTCAGTTGCCTTTCTTCAAGTCTATACATCCACAGTGGATCTTCAAAGTCTGAACATCTGTTCACTTCACTCAAGTCTATACATCCACAGTGGAATGCCAAGTCTGTACATTGGCCTCAAGCTTCACAAGTCTACACATTATCTTCGGCTTTAAAGTCTGTACAGTCATTTGGAAAGTCTATACTTTGTGAAGTCTGCACATTGGCTTCTCATTTGCATCAGAGTCTATACATTGGTCATGCATTCAAGTCTTTCACAAGTCTGTACATCAGACGTCCATGCTCGCCCGTCCCTCCGGATGCTCTCCTGGGACCGAGTATGCTCTCCAGTGACTGTTAATGCTCCGATTGGCCAGCGTCTCTCTTGATCAAGTCTATACACTCATTCACCGTTCATGCATTCACAGTGAAGTTTGTACATTCGTTTGGCTATGCATCACTATCCACCAAGTCTATACATTGGTAGAGTCTGTACATCAGACGTGCATGCTCGCCCGTCCCTCCGGATGATCTCCTGGGACCGAGTATGTGTTGTGTCCCTGTGATTTTGATGATAGCAAACACTATAAGTCATTTGAATGCATACAATTCTGTTTGTGGTGCATATGAATGTTTCATTGAAAATCTTATCTGAATTATTGCTGCATTTAAATATGGTTGTGTGGTGTGTGCTTTGGTGCATTTCATTATTGCTGATGCATTTCATAATTGATTGTTATCTGGATTGCTTGTTATCTGGTTATCTTGATGTCAGTCTGTTCAATGGGTCGACCCCCCTTCCAGATGGGTCGACCCCCCAAGTCTATACAATGCCAATCTGTTCATGCATCGTATCTCAAGTCTACACACTGCATTTTAGGCAAAGTCTACATATTGGTAGAGTCTGTACATTGCCTTCAAAGCCTTCCAAGTGTGTACATCGGTCTGTTGAAAACTCAAGTCTGTACAGCGCCCAGGTTCCTGCATTTCAGGCGAAGTCCATACATTGGGCCCTTCATCAAAGTCCATACAGTGCACTGTTCATCAAGTCCATACATTGCACAATGTTTGTCAAGTCAATACATTGCACTGTAGATGCATAGAAGGGAAGTATGCACATCGGACTGTTCTTGAGAAGTCTATACATTGGAAGTGTGTACATTGTTCAGCTGCCTTGATCAAGTCTGTATGGCGAGCAACGTTTATGTGTCTCAAGCCATTCTCCATGTCTGTACATCATACTGTTGAAACCTCAAGTCTGTACAGCGAGTAGCGTCCTTGTGTTTCAAGCCATTCGCCAAGTCTATACAATGCCTTTGGCACGCCAAGTCTATACAATGGCTTTGGCACTCCAAGTCTGTACATCGCTTCAGGCACTCCTGTGCAAAGTCTATACATTGTATCTTTTACCTACGTTGCTCGAAACAAAGTCTATACACGGCTGGATGATCAAGTCTGAACATTGGCGGCTTTCCCTACGTTCTGGCCAAGTCTATACATTCATACCTTTCCCTACGTTCTGGCCAAGTCTACACAACGCTTGCCTGACTTCTGTTTCAAGCCTATACATTCATTTCTAAGGCAATGTCTACACATTGGCTCAGGGTCTTCAAGTCTGTACAGAGTTCAAAGCCTATACATTGTTCACTCAGCTTCTTCATGTCTATACAGAGTCTTCATCTTCTGAAGTCTGTACATTGGAAGTGTGTACAGTATTCAGTTGCCTTTCTTCAAGTCTATACATCCACAGTGGATCTTCAAAGTCTGCACATCCGTTCACTTCACTCAAGTCTATACATCCACAGTGGAACGCCAAGTCTGTACATTGGCCTCAAGCTTCACAAGTCTACACATTGTCTTCGGCTTTAAAGTCTGTACAGTCGTTTGGAAAGTCTATACTTTGTGAAGTCTGCACATTGGCTTCTCATTTGCATCAGAGTCTATACACTGGTCGTGCATTCAAGTCTTTCACAAGTCTGTACATCAGACGCGCATGCTCGCCCGTCCCTCCGGATGCTCTCCTGGGACCGAGTATGCTCTCCAGTGACTGTTAATGCTCCGATTGGCCAGCGTCTCTCTTGATCAAGTCTATACACTCATTCACTGTTCATGCATTCACAGTGAAGTCTGTACATTCGTTTGGCTATGCATCACTATCCACCAAGTCTATACATTGGTAGAGTCTGTACATCAGACGCGCATGCTCGCCTGTCCCCCGGATGCTCTCATGGGACCGAGTATGCCCTCCAGTGACTGCTAATGCTTTCCTAACTTTGAGGATGCTCCCCAAAGACAGCATGTGCTCCATATGCTCCCCTGTCACTGGTGATGCTGTCCAGAGGCCATAGATGCTCCCCTGAGACTTCATATGCTCCCGTGCGAGAACGCACTAGTCTCTGGGAATTTAAAAGAATTGTATTACATGCATTCCCTTTCACTAAGTCTGTACAATGCATGCGCTTTCACAAGTCTATACAATGCATTTCATTTTACAAAGTGTCGACACCAAGTTGATAATCCGATACTCTGTCTGACAGGTGCTCTGCTCGTGAATCTTAAGGAGGGCACGTGATCTGAGGCTGGAAGGCCTGACCAGATGATGACACATGGACTGATAGCCTGCTGGATGCTGCCACGTGGTCCGAATACTTAGGGCTGAAAATGTGGAGGTCACACGCCGGGGCAGCAGCAGCTGCTGCTGCTATATATATGAGTCTTCGTCTTCAGATGAAGAGTGATCGAAGTGGAGAAAGAAAGAGCAGAAGAAGAGTGAAGAGAGCAGAAGAAGAATGAAAAGAGAAGGTAAGAAAGGAAGATCAGATAAGAAAGAGGAAGAAAGTGATCGAGATAGAGTTGCAGAAAGGCAGTGAGCAGAAGAAGAAGAAAGAAGAAGAAGAAAGAAGAGACAGAGAGAGAGCTTGCGAAAGAGAAGAAAAAGAAGAGTGAGAAGAAGAGAGAGCTATAGCAAAGGAAGCTTCAACTTAAGATCAGTTCCTGCTGGACCGTGGATCAAATCCAGGCCAGCCAGCTCCTGCGAGAACCTTTGTGCATTTTATTCTTTCAGCTTTCTGTTGCTACGTTTTTGTTTTTCCTTTTAAACCTTCAACAGTTGTTCTTCCGACTCTCTTGTGTGAGGTCGGGTTCCCTCTGGTTGGGAGGAAGAGAAGTCCGAGACCTCTAGTTTGCAGGTGGCTTGGTGTCACCTGTGCTTCCCTCTGGGTTTCAGAGGAAGAGAGACTTAGGTCTCTAGGTTTCCCTCCGGTTTAGAGGAAGGGAGGATTGATCCTCCGGTTCTGGTCTTGTGGTTGCAAGACTAGGTGTTCCCTCCTGGTCTGGAGGAAGAGAGACTTGCGTCTCTAGTTTCCAAGTGGCTGGGAGTCACTTGGGGTGTCCCTCCGGTTGGGAGGAAGAGGGGAGGTTGTTCCCCTGGTCAAGCTATGTGACAGCAATTTGTTGCAGACTGAGTCTGCAGTTTCTTGCCTAGCTAGTGGAAGCCTCACTCCGGTTTGGAGTGAGGGGTGGACGTAGGTCTTTGGACCGAACCACCTAAAAAATCTTGGTGTTCTCTTGTGGTGTGTTTTTCCTTATATGTTATTTTCTCTGCTGCGATCTTTAGATGTTTGCTTAGGAGCGTGTGAGAGCTAATAGATTTGTGTTGTCTTGCTGAGTTGCTTCTAAGTATTTTCAGCACATTTCATCAACTGCTTTTAATTCCACATACTTGAGCATTAGAGTATTAATTGGGTGATTTTTAGAGTAGGATACATTCACCCCCCCCTCTGTATCCAGGCCTTGCACCCTATCAATTGGTATCAGAGCGATTCTCTGATTGATCAGATCCAACGATTTGCAGAGGATCCTGTTGTCCCTTGGTGCATTTCTGAATTTACTCTCTGCTGCATAAATCTACTTGCCGATTTAATCCATGGGTTCTCCACCGGTTTACAATGGTTCTAACTTTAATTCATGGGTTAGCAGTCTACACAATTATGTGGAATTGATGGATCCGGATCTGTGGAAGTTAATTTCACATGGTCCTCACAGACTGCCAAAGGAAGAGTCCAAATGGACTAAAAGTGACAGATCAAGAAATGGAGAGAATCAGAAAGTTTTGAGATTAATGAAAGAAGCTACTGACAAGGCTCTACACTCTTGTTTTTATGACTGCAGGTCCGCAAAGGACATTCTGGATCAGTTGAAGCTAGCTCAGAGGATGAATGAGGATAGCTGCCTGATGGCTGATAAGAGCGACCATAGCACTGATCTAGATGAATTTGAAGATGCTGAAGAGGTAATCAATCCTTTCGATAGTTTCACTTTAGATGACTAGGAGCATGCCTATGCTAATCTGTTAAACTCCCATGAAAAATTGAGGAAGAAGAATAAAAGTCTGATAAAGAAGTTAACAAGTCTAGGGGATCCTAATTCTGGAACTGAAAATCTTGAAAATCCTGAAATTCTGAAAATTGAAAATGAGATACTCAGAAGACAAGTGTCGAAACTAGATAGAATCCAATCAGAACTTGATCATGTTAAATCTGAAAACACTAAACTCAGAAACCAATGTCAAGAATCTGAACAAAAACAAATCAGTCTTGAGAATGAAAACAAATTGATCAATGAAGAGTTCAAGGCTGTTAGTGTTGCGAACTTAAAATTTCAGGAAAACTTTGAAAATTGTAAATCAGAATATCCAAGTTTCCTAACTGATGTTTTGTTTGATGATGATAAACTTGAGCAGGAGAACACTAGTCTAAAGGAGGAAATTGAGAAACTAAAGCAGTTGAATTCCACCATGTCAGAGAGATTGCTAACATTTGAAAAGGAAAATATGTTGATGAAAATCAAAATGAGCTCAAACTGAAATCAGAAATTGATACCCTTAAAACTTTGAATGATGTGATGCATCAACAAATTCTGGTCTGTGAAAAAGATATAGTCAACTATGAACATCAAGTCTCTTCCCTTCAATCTGAAATAAATGATCTGAACAATACTTTGTCAAAATTCGTAAGTGGGCAGAAAAACCTAGACATGCTACTTGGTGTAAAAATCAACACTAGGAAGGAAGGGCTGGGCTACAATAATGGTAACAAGAAAGAATTTCAGAGCAAGTTGATGACATCTTTTGTGAAAGCTTCAAATGTAGCCACCACTTCAAAAGATAAACAGCCCATTGTTCAGAAAACTGAAGAACAGAACAAAAATCAGAAAAAGATTGGAAAACAGAAAATAAATAAAAAGGGTTCATTAGGGCATGTTGATCAAAGTTCACACACACATTCACATGCATCTAAAAAGAAAATGTCTTGCCATTATTGTCATAAATGTGGTCATCTGATGCATGAATGTAAATTGATGGAGAATGATGATATGACTGCTAGGAACCTTCATGATAGAACTCCTTCATTTCAGAAAAAGAAAATTGAATGTTTTCACTGTGGTAAATTAGGACACACAATTGCACAATGCTGGTTTGCAAATGATAAGAAAACATCTCATTCATATCATGGTAAATCTCCTGCAAGCCAACATGGTCCTAATAAGAACAAATTTGTTTTTAAAGATAAGCTCATTACATGCTTTGAGTGTGGAAAGACAGGCCATAAGGCCATTAATTGCTGGCTGAGGGCTGGTGGAGGAAATTCTAGTTCATGCTTTCACTGTGGCAAGATGGGCCACATTGCAGCCCAATGTTGGCATGCTCAGGGAAGGAAGTTTAACAATAAATCTGGTAAATTCCCTGTCAATAGAAATATTTCTGATAGAAATGAATTTGTGTTTGAAAAGAAAACACTTACATGTTTTGAATGTGGGAAGCCAGGCCATAGAGCTGCTGACTGTTGGCTGGCTTATGTTGGTAAACAGAATCTTAATTATGTTAACAGAAAATTTCATGCATATGCACATAGAACTCATACTAATCAGAATGTGCATAAATCAAATCTGAAATCTACTGCCTCTTGCTATTATTGTGGTATATTAGGTCATTCAATGAATAATTACCATCTGATGAGATCTGATGACCTACATGCTAAGAGGTTGTTTAGAACACATGCTAAAGGTGTCACTATTAACCATGCAGGGCCCAAGATAGTTTGGGTACCTGCCCATGCAACATAGTGTGCTAACTTGCAGGTGTGCCTTGGAAGCTGTAGTATAATATAAAAAAAGGGGGGGGGGAAATAAACCAACGCACCCAAGTTGATAAAACCCCATTCAGGTAAATTCTTCACATCTGTTCAAATGAAATTTATGGTTGATCTGATAAGTCATAATTTCATGCATACAAGCTTTTTGTTTGGTTTGACTCTTGCATTGAGCTTTGTGGGCTTTCTTGTTTGTACTTTGAGCTGAGTGCATATATGAGTATTGCATAATCATGCACTTGACACACAATCATTGAAAATCTGATGCATATAGGACTGTTGGTATTGCATTGTCATGCATGACCACTTTGGTATATCAAATGGTAAGCTACTAAAGGGTAGAGGAAATCTGTCTGGAAGTTCTTACTTTGTGTGAGATGGTCTTTTGGACCAAGTTCTCCGCCAAGTACCAAGGGTCAAATTTTCATATTAGAGAATGTCTGCATCTTCATGTGAATATTTTACTTCATGCCCGTGCATACATGAAGTTAATTGCATTACATTTAATTACATTGAAAATGCCAAAAAGATAGATTGAATGCATACATTTAAGGGGGAGCATTATTCTTACTCTTGAAATCACACAACTATTTTTAGATTTACTGCATAACATATCACTTATTTTTGAAAAATAAAAAAAAGGGGGGGAAGGTAGTGTATCACTGCATATAGATAGGGGGAGCATACTTAATTCGTTCAGTTATGTCTATATCTGAACTCTTCTTATCCATCTACTTGATTCATCCTGTCAATTCTGTAGTGTCAGTGATTCCATCATCAAAGTGGTATCAAATGATCTTTCTTGACTGCTTCTGAAGTTGTTCATAATCTGAATTCATACCTTATAGGTATCTGTCTGTCTCTCCTAAATCTGCTGAAGGAGAGCTTCACTTCTATTCAGTCATCTTTGAGCTTCTATGCTCAAGAGCAGCTCATTTGCTACAATCCTTCAGAATCCATGCTGACTGTTGAATATTCTCACTTGAATTACTCTGCTGAGATATGAAGTAAACCTTCAGCCTGAATACTACTTCATAAAAGTTAAAATATCTTTAATGAGGAACCTTCCATTATACATGCTTAAGAACATTTGTTAACTGGAAGTGGTTTAAGTCTTATGTACTCTTGTTTGGTCACAAGAAACTTGAAAATATCTGCTTCAACCTCTTAATAAACTTTAACTGTCTGCTTCATGTAAATTCATGTACGATTTTCTGAAATCTGAAAAGTTGATATCCATGTCTACGTTGACTGAGATATATAGTGTATGTGGTTGTTCCTAAACATCTAATTTGTTCTGAATCCATTTTGAGTAAAATTATGGACAGAGTAATGACTGTGGTTACTGAGAAACCTGTCCAAAGGATTGAGTCATGAAGTACCATGGTTAACTCTGTTTAAAGAGATGATTGGAAATTATTGTGAAAATATGGCAGAGCAATGGCATAGTTGTATTGAGTAACTGAGAATTCTGGCCTCTGATTAAGGTGTATCCTCATGCCAAATATACTTTTAATGCTACCTCTGTTCTCTAAAATGGAAGAAGTAATATGGTTGTCACACTGAGTAACTGGGGATTCTGGCCTCTGATCAAGGTGTTTCCCCACGTCAAAAGGTGCTGATGAACCAAAATTGTTCATTTAAAAAAAAAATTTGAATTTGTGTAAATCAATTTCTGAAAGAACAATTAAAATTCAGGTGCATTCACTTATGTTTCTGTTAAAGCTGTCATGGAAAGTAACCTAAGTAAGATGGAAGTTGGTTGAACTAGAATCTTATATGAGCTTGTAGTTCCTTTTTATTAAGAGTTGGTTCAGATATGAGTACAATTTCTCTTTGAAAAATTTAGGTTTACATCATTCTTAAACCACATCTGACAATCAAGGTTTCATAAGCTTCTATGATGGAGGAATCTAGAACTTAAAATTCTGATTCTATGAAGTTGGTATCTTGCTGAAAAGTTCAATATCTCAATTTTCACTAATTGATGAAAATGCTCATCCTATTGCTCTTTATCACTGTGTTTTGATTCAGACTGGTTGTCATATATGAGAGTTGCAGTCTTTGGATAACCATAGTTCATCCTTGCAGTGTGTTAATGAAAACTTGTCTTTCTCACTTATTCACTGTGATTACAGTCTCTGTTTTGCTGATAGATGCTCATCACTTCACTATATCAATTGGCTTCACTCCATCTAATCAGGGGGAGCTTCCTTGTCATGATTCCTTAAAGGGGAGATCTAGTTAGCATTCTTGAGTGTCCCTGTACTTTTGTTGACATTCTCCCTTAATCTCAATGGGTTTCATTCATCAAAACGTTTTCTGATAAGAGAGAGCTTAGTCAAAGGGGGAGTTTTTAATTCACTCATATTTTGCAGTCTTATTCTTTCCTCTTCAATTCATGTCTTCTTGCTGAAGTCAAAGGGGGAGAAATATTTGATCAAGCCAGTATGACTCATAGAGTACTCATAGTGTTGCCATCATCAAAAAGGGGGAGATTGTTGTGTCCCTGTGATTTTGATGATAGCAAACACTATAAGTCATTTGAATGCATACAATTCTGTTTGTGGTGCATATGAATGTTTCATTGAAAATCTTATCTGAATTATTGCTGCATTTAAATATGGCTGTGTGGTGTGTGCTTTGGTGCATTTCATTATTACTGATGCATTTAATAATTGATTGTTATCTGGATTTCTTGTTATCTGGTTATCTTGATGTCAGTCTGTTCAATGGGTCGACCCCCCAAGTCTATACAACGCCAATCTGTTCATGCATCGTATCTCAAGTCTACACACTGCATTTTAGGCAAAGTCTGCATATTGGTAGAGTCTGTACATTGCCTTCAAAGCCTTCCAAGTGTGTACATCGGTCTGTTGAAAACTCAAGTCTATACAGCGCCCAGGTTCCTGCATTTCAGGCGAAGTCCATACATTGGGCCCTTCATCAAAGTCCATACAGTGCACTGTTCATCAAGTCCATACATTGCATAATGTTCGTCAAGTCAATACATTGCACTGTAGATGCATCGAAGGGAAGTATGCACATCAGACTGTTCATGAGAAGTCTATACATTGGAAGTGAGTACATTGTTCAGCTGCCTTGATCAAGTTTGCATAGCGAGCAGCGTTTATGTGTCTCAAGCCATTCTTGAAGTCTGTACATCATACTGTTGAAACCTCTAGTCTGTACAGCGAGCAGCGTCCTTGTGTTTCAAGCCATTCACCAAGTCTATACAATGGCTTCGGCACGCCAAGTCTATACAATGGCTTTGGCACTCCAAGTCTGTACATCGCTTCAGGCACTCCTGTGCAAAGTCTATACATTGTATCTTTTACCTACGTTGCTCGAAACAAAGTCTATACACGGCTGGATGATCAAGTCTGAACATTGGCGGCTTTCCCTACGTTCTGGCCAAGTCTATACATTCATACCTTTCCCTACGTTCTGGCCAAGTCTACACAACGCTTGCCTGACTTCTGTTTCAAGCCTATACATTCGTTTCTAAGGCAAAGTCTACACATTGGCTCAGGGTCTTCAAGTCTGTACAGAGTTCAAAGCCTATACATTGTTCACTCAGCTTCTTCATGTCTATACAGAGTCTTCATCTTCTGAAGTCTGTACATTGGAAGTGTGTACAGTATTCAGTTGCCTTTCTTCAAGTCTATACATCCACAGTGGATCTTCAAAGTCTGAACATCCGTTCACTTCACTCAAGTCTATACATCCACAGTGGAACGCCAAGTCTGTACATTGGCCTCAAGCTTCACAAGTCTACACATTGTCTTCAGCTTTAAAGTCTGTACAGTCGTTTGGAAAGTCTATACTTTGTGAAGTCTGCACATTGGCTTCTCATTTGCATCAGAGTCTATACACTGGTCGTGCATTCAAGTCTTTCACAAGTCTGTACATCAGACGCGCATGCTCGCCCCTCCCTCCGGATGCTCTCCTGGGACCGAGTATGCTCTCCAGTGATTGTTAATGCTCCGATTAGCCAGCGTCTCTCTTGATCAAGTCTATACACTCATTCACTATTCATGCATTCACAATGAAGTTTGTACATTCGTTTGGCTATGCATCACTATCCACCAAGTCTATACATTGGTAGAGTCTGTACATCAGACGCGCATGCTTGCCTGTCCCCCCGGATGCTCTCTTGGGATCGAGTATGCCCTCCAGTGACTGCTTATGCTTCCCTAACTTTGAGGATGCTCCCCTGGAGCAGCGATTGCTCCCCAGAGACAGCATGTGCTCCACATGCTCCCCTGTCGCTGGTGATGCTGTCCAGAGGCCATAGATGCTCCCCTGAGACTTCATATGCTCCCGTGCGAGAACGCACTAGTCTCTGGGTATTTAAAAGAATTGTATTACATGCATTCCCTTTCACTAAGTCTGTACAATGCATGCGCTTTAACAAGTCTATACAATGCATTTCATTTTACAAAGTGTCGACACCAAGTTGATAATCCGATACTCTGTCTGACAGGTGTTCTGCTCGTGAAGCTTAAGGAGGGCACGCGATCCGAGGCTGGAAGGCCTGACCAGATGATGACACATGGATTGACAGCCTGCTGGATGCTGCCACGTGGTCCGAATACTTAGGGCTGGAAATGTGGAGGTCACACGTCGGGGCAGCAGCTGCTGCTGCTACTATATATATGAGTCTTCGTCTTCAGATGAAGAGTGATTGAAGTGGAGAAAGAAAGAGCAGAAGAAGAGTGAAAAGAGCAGAAGAAGAGTGAAGAGAGCAGAAGAAGAATGAAAAGAGAAGATAAAAAAGGAAGATCAGATAAGAAAGAGGAAGAGAGTGATCGTGATATAGTTGTAGAAAGGTTGTGAGCAGAAGAAGAAGAAAGAAGAAGAAGAAAGAAGAGACAGAGAGAGAGCCTGTGAAAGAGAAGAAAAAGAAGAGTGAGAAGAAGAGAGAGCTAGAGCAAAGGAAGCTTCAACTGAAGATCAGTTCCTGCTGGACCGTGGATCAAATCCAGGCCAGCCAGCTCCTGCGAGAGCCTTTGTGAATTTTATTCTTCCAGCTTTTTATTGCTGCGTTTTTGTTTTTCCTTTTAAACCTTCAATAGTTGTTCTTCCGACTCTCTTGTGTGAGGTCGGGTTCCCTCTGGTTGGGAGGAAGAGAGGTCCGAGACCTCTAGTTTGCAGGTGGCTTGGTGTCACCTGTGCTTCCCTCTAGGTTTCAGAGAAAGAGAGACTTAGGTCTCTAGGTTTCCCTCCGGTTTGGAGGAAGGGAGGATTGATCCCCCGGTTCTGGTCTTGTAGTTGCAAGACTAGGTGTTCCCTCCTGGTCTGGAGGAAGAGAGACTTGCGTCTCTAGTTTCCAAGTGGCTGGGAGTCACTTGGGCTGTCCCTCCGGTTGGGAGGAAGAGGGGAGGTTGTTCCCCTGGTCAAGCTGTGTGGCAGTAATTTGTTACAGACTGAGTCTGCAGTTTCTAGCCTAGCTAGTGGAAGCCTCACTCCGGTTTGGAGTGAGGGGTGGACGTAGGTCTTTGGACCGAACCACCTAAAAAATCTTGGTGGTCTCTTGTGGTGTGTTTTTCCTTATATGTTATTTTCTCTGCTGCGATCTTTAGATGTTTGCTTAGGAGCGTGTGAGAGCTAATAGATTTGTGTTGTCTTGCTGAGTTGCTTCTAAGTATTTTCAGCACATTTCATCAACTGCTTTTAATTCCGCATACTTGAGCATTAGAGTATTAATTGGGTGATTTTTAGAGCAGGATACATTCACCCCCCTTTCTGTATCCAGGCCTTGCACCCTATCAGTATGCTCTCCATTTACTGCTAATGCTTCCCTAACTTTGAGGATGCTCCCCTGGAGCAGCGATTGCTCCCCAGAGACAACATGTGCTCCACATGCTCCCCTGACGCTGGTGATGCTGTCCAGAGGCCATAGATGCTCCCCTGAGATTTCATATGCTCCCGTGCGAGAATGCACTAGTCTCTGGGTATTTAAAAGAATTGTATTACATGCATTCCCTTTCACTAAGTCTGTACAATGCATGCGATTTCACAAGTCTATACAATGCATTTCATTTTACAAAGTGTCGACACCAAGTTGATAATCCGATGCTCTGTCTGACAGGTGCTCTGCTCGTGAAGCTTAAGGAGGGCACGTGATCCGAGGCTAGAAGGCCTGACCAGATGATGACACATGGGCTGACAGCCTGCTGGATGCTGCCACGTAGTCCGAATACTTAGGGCTGGAAATGTGGAGGTCACACGTCGGGGCTGCTACTGCTACTACTGATGCTGCTGCTATATATATGAGCCTTCTTCCACAGAAGAACACTGATCGAGTTGGCGAGAGGTGAAGTCCATACAGAGAGCCACGATCTAGACAGAGAAGATGAAAAGGAAAAGAAGAAGAGAAAGAGAGTGAGAAAGAGAAAGAAAGAGAGATTGAGTGAGAGATCGAGATAGCAAAGTGTGAAGAGAAGAAGAGGAAGAAGAACAGAGAAGAAGAGAGAGCTAGAGTGATAGAAGCTTCAACTGAAGATCTGTTCTTGCTGGGCCGTGGATCAAATCCAGGCCAGCCAGCTCCTGCGAGAGCCACAATCTGAGTTTACTTTTTCCAGCTTTCTGTTGCTGCGTTTTTGTTTTTCTTTTCAACTATTCACTAGTTGTTCTTCCGATTCTCTTGTGTGAGGTCGGGTTCCCTCCGGTGTGGAGGAAGAGAGACTTGCGTCTCTGGTTACCTTTGACTGGGAGTCATCGGTTGTTTCCCTCCAGTTTGGAGGAAGGGAGGATGGGTCCTCCGGTTCTGGGCTTGTAGGTTTCGAGTCCAGGGGTCCCTCCGGTTGGGAGGAAGAGAGGTCCGAGACCTCTAGTTTGCAGGTGACTTGGTGTCACTTGTGCTTCCCTCTGGGTTTCAGAGGAAGAGAGACTTGGGTCTCCAGGTTCCCCTCCGGTTTGGAGGAAGGGAGGATTGTCCTCCGGTTCTAGTCTTGTGGGTTGCAAGACTAGGTGTTTCCTTCGGTTTGGAGGAAGAGAGACTATGCGTCTCTTGTTTCCAAGTGGTTGGGAGTCACTTGGGGTGTCCCTCCGGTTGGGAGGAAGAGGGGAGGTTGTTCCCCTGGTCAAGCTGTGTGGCAGCATCTTGTTCGCAGACTGAGTCTGTAGTTTTCTAGCCTGTGCTAGTAGAAGCCTCACTCCGGTTGGGAGTGACGGGTGGACGTAGGTCCTTGGACCGAACCACCTAAAAATCTCTTGAGCAGTGATTTGTCTGTGTGTTTGCTTCCGCTAGATGATTGATTAGGAGCGCTCCAAGTGTCTCTTCATATGTTCAATTGAATTAGTTTTTATTCTAGATTTGTGTTCAGCTTCTAAGTTTAATTTTAATTGGGCGATAATTCTAGCAGGATACATTCACCCCCCTCTGTATCCTGGGCTTGCACCCTATCAATTGGTATCAGAGCGGTTCTCTGATTGATCAGATCCAACGATCTGCAGAGGATCCTGTTGTCCCTTGGTGCATTTCTGAATTTACTCTCTGCTGCATAAATCTACTTGCCGATTTAATCCATGGGTTCTCCACCGGTTTACAATGGTTCTAACTTTAATTCATGGGTTAGCAGTCTACACAATTATGTGGAATTGATGGATCCGGATCTGTGGAAGTTTATTTCACATGGTCCTCATAGACTGCCACAAGAAGAGTCCAAATGGACTAAAAGTGACAGATCAAGAAATGGAGAGAATCAGAAAGTTCTGAAATTAATGAAAGAAGCTACTGACAAGGCTCTACACTCTTATTTTTATGACTACAGGTCCGCTAAGGACATTCTGGATCAGTTGAAGCTAGCTCAAAGGATGAATGAGGACAGCTGCCTGATGGCTGATAAGAGCGACCATAGCACTGATCTAGATGAATTTGAAGATGCTGAAGAGGTAATCAACCCTTTCGATAGTTACACTTTAGATGACTGGGAAGATGCCTATGCTAATCTGTTACACTCCCATGAAAAATTGAGGAAGAAGAATAAAAGTCTGATAAAGAAGTTAACAATTCTAGGGGATCCTATTTCTGGAACTGAAAATCTTGAAAATCCTGAAATTCTGAAAATTGAAAATGAGATACTCAGAAGACAAGTGTCGAAACTAGATGGAATCCAATCAGAACTCGATCATGTTAAATATGAAAACACTAAACTCAGAAACCAATGTCAAGAATCTGAACAAAAACTAATCAGTCTTGAGAATGAAAACAAATTGATCAATGAAGAGTTCCAGGCTGTTAGTCTTGCGAACTTAAAATTTCAGGAAAACTTTGAAAACTGTAAATCAGAATATCCAAGTTTCCTAACTGATGTTTTGTTTGATGATGATAAACTTGAGCAGGAGAACACTAGTCTAAAGGAGGAAATTGAGAAACTAAAACAGTTGAACTCCACCATGTCAGAGAGATTGCTGACATTTGAAAAAGGAAAATATGTTGATGAAAATCAAAATGAGCTCAAACTGAAATCAGAAAATGATACCCTTAAAACTTTGAATGATGTGATGCATCAACAAATTCTGGTCTGTGAAAAAGATATAGTCAACTACGAACATCAGGTCTCTTCCCTTCAATCTGAAATAAATGATCTGAACAATACTTTGTCAAAATTCGTAAGTGGGCAGAAAAACCTAGACAAGCTACTAGGTGTAAAAATCAACACTAGGAAGGAAGGGCTGGGCTACAATAATGGTAACAAGAAAGAATTTCAGAGCAAGTTGATGACATCTTTTGTAAAGGCTTCAAATGTAGCCACCACTTCAAAAGAAAAACAGCCCATTGTTCAGAAAACTGAAGAACTGAACAAAAATCAGAAAAAGATTGGAAAATAGAAAACAAATAAAAAGGGTTCATTAGGGCATGTTGATCAAAGTTCACACACGCATACACATGCATCTAAAAAGAAAGTGTCATGCCATTATTGTCATAAATTTGGTCATCTGATGCATGAATGTAAATTGATGGAGAAGGATGATATGACTGCTAGGAACCTTCATGATAGAAATCTTTCATTTCAGAAAAAAAAAAATTGAATGTTTTCACTGTGGTAAATTAGGACACACAATTGCACAATGTTGGTTTGCAAATGATAAGAAAACATCTCATTCATATCATGGTAAATCTCCTGCAAGCCAACATGGTCCTAATAAGAACAAATTTATTTTTAAAGATAAGCTCATTACATGCTTTGAGTGTGGAAAGACAGGCCACAGGGCCATTGAATGCTGGCTGAGGGCTGGTGGAAGAAATTCTAGTTCATGCTTTCACTGTGGCAAGATGGGCCACATTGCAGCCCAATGTTGGCATGTTCAGGGAATGAAGTTTAACAATAAATCTGGTAAATTCCCTGTCAATAGAAATATTTCTGATAGAAATGAATTTGTGTTTGAAAAGAAAACACTTACATGTTTTGAATGTGGGAAGCCAGGCCATAGAGCTGCTGATTGTTGGCTGGCTTATGTTGGTAAACAGAATCTTAATTCTGTTAACAGAAAATTTCATGCATATGCACATAGAACTCATACTAATCAGAATGTGCATAAATCAAATCTGAAATCTGCTGCCTCTTGCTATTATTGTGGTATATTAGGTCATTCAATGAATAATTGCCATCTGATGAGATCTGATGACCTACATGCTAAGAGGTTGTTTAGAACACCTGCCAAAGGTGTCACTATTAACCATGCAGGGCCCAAGACAGTTTGGGTACCTGCCCATGAAACATAGTGTGCTAACTTACAGGTGTGCCTTGGAAGCCAAGAATAAAAAAAGGGGGGGGGGAATAAACCAAGGCACCCAAGTTGATAAAACCCCATTTAGGTAAATTCTTCACATCTGTTCAAATGAATTTTATGGTTGATCTGATAAGTCATAGTTTCATGCATACATACTTTTTGTTTGGTTTGACTCTTGCATTGAGCTTTGTGGGCTTTCTTGTTTGTACTCTGAGCTGAGTGCATATATGAGTATTGCATAATCATGCACTTGACACACAATCATTGAAAATCTGATGCATATAGGACTGTTGGTATTGCATTGTCATGCATGACCACTTTGGTATATCAAATGGTAAGCTACTAAAGGGCAGAGCAAATCTGTCTGGAGGTTCTTACTTTGTGTGAGATGGTCTTTTAGACCAAGTTCTCCGTCAAGTACCAAGGGTCAAATTTGCATATCAAAAATGCCAAAAAGATAGATTGAATGCATACATTTAGGGGGAGCATTATTCTTACTCTTGAAATCACACAACTATTTTTAGATTTAGTGCATAGCATGTTAAATCTGTTGTTGCATAGTCATTCATCATCTGCATTGTCTTCATGACATATAAGATGATTTATTGTTTTTAGTTAAAGGGAGTCATAGCATAGCATATCACTTATTTTTTGAAAAATCAAAAAAAAAGGAAGGTAGTGTCTCACTGCATATAGATAGGGGGAGCATGCTTAATCCGTTCAGTTGTGTTTTTATCTGAACTCTTCCTATCCACCTACTTGATTCATCTTGTCAATTCTATAGTGTCAGTGATTCCATCATGAAAGTGGTATCAAATGATCTTTCTTGACTGCTTCTGAAGTTGTTCAAAATCTGAATTCATACCTTATAGGTATCTATCTGTCTCTCCTAAATCTACTGAAGCAGAGCTTCACTTCTATTCAGTCATCTTTGAACTTCTATGCTCAAGAGCAGCTCCTTTGCTACAATCCTTTAGAATCCATGCTGACTGTTGAATATTCTCACTTGAATTACTCTGCTGAGATATGAAGTAAACCTTCAGCCTGAATACTACTTCATAAAAGTTAAAATATCTTTAATGAGGAACATTCCATTATACATACTTAAGAACATTTGTTAACTGGAAGTGGTTTAAGTCTTATGTACTCTTGTTTGGTCACAAGAATCTTGAAAATATCTGTCTCAACCTCTTAATAAACTTCAACTGTCTGCTTCATGTAAATTCATGTAAGACTTTCTGAAATCTGAAAAGTTGATATCCATGTCTACGTTGACTGCGATATATAGTGTATGTGGTTGTTCCTAAACATCTAATTTGTTCTGAATCCATTTTGAGTAAAAGTATGGACAGAGCAATGACTGTGGTTACTGAGAAACTTGTCCAAAGGATTGAGTCATGAAGTACCATGGTTAACTCTGTTTAAAGAGATGATTGGAAATTATTGTGAAAATATTACAGAGCAATGGCATAGTTGTATTGAGTAACTGGGGATTCTGGCCTCTGATCAAGGTGTATCCTCATGCCAAAGATACTTTTAATGCTACCTCTGTTCTCTAAAATGGAAGAAGCAATACGGTTGTCACACTGAGTAACTGGGGATTCTAGCCTCTGATCAAGGTGTTTCCCCACGTCAAAAGGTGCTGATGAACCAAAATTGTTCATTTTTAAAAAAAATTTGAATTTGTGTAAATCAATTTCTGAAAGAACAATTAAAATTCAGGTGCATTCACTTATGTTTCTGTTAAAGCTGTCATGGAAAGTAAACTAAGTAAGATGTGATGTGACACAATGATGGATGATGATGTTCTGAAACCAAGTTGATGTAAAACTACCCCTTGGACCTAGAGTAGCAAGCAGCACAACAAGTTGGTAACGTCACATTGGCGGATTCACTCGCGTAAGCATACTCGGATCCGTAGAAGGACCGGCGATGGCGGAGAGGGTCCGAGGTTGGACCTCGGGGCTCCAAGGGTTTGGCCAGCTAGGATTAGATCCCAATGAGCCAAGGATGCCCAAAATCAAGGGCGACCGGCACGCCGAGGGCGAGGGTTGAAATGTCACGCTCACAACTCACCCGCGGTAATCACGCAACTAGAAGATAAATCGGGTTCGGGCACTCTCTTACGCCGACGGTACTGAGGATGCAATACTAATTAAGCAAGAGAAAGCCGGCAAAGAGTAGTGTGAGTGGCTCACCTGATCGGCGTGAAGACACCGATCCCGGTCGAAGACGAGGGCGAGCGGGGAAGTGTGGGTTCCCCGCACACTGCGCCGATGAAGCTTAAAAAAAAAACCTGCTCAAGAGTACATGCACTACACCTCGCGCAGGAGGGTGATCTCGGGGGTGGAAAATAATTGATTACAAACAAACACTACCTCCCGCAGGGAGGGGCGGTAAGCCGGCCAGGCAAGAAGGGTAGATTGATCGAGAAACCCACGAGGAGGAGCCGCTATCGAACCAGACTGCTTGCTGTGGTTGGTGATAGACAGGCGGTGTAGTTGCTGTAGATCTCAGCCAGGAATTTTTCCGATGTCGAGCCTAGGGGGGATCTTCTTGTAACAGGAACCCAAACACTTCTGATTTATGTCAATTTATTCTGACGTCGTCGATGGCTGCAGTGGAGGTCTGAGTAGAGCAACAGCTTCTGGGGCGGATGGCTCCTTGTTTCTGTCTGCAACTTGCAGAAGTTGGCCCGGTCGTTCTTTGATGTAGAATCATGAACCGTCAGAGTCGCTGGATCCGTGGACAAAGCCTCTACACAGAAAAGCTGACGGCAACACCTTCTGAGGTCGGGGTGGACAGGGGGACGCCGACGAGTGGGAACTGGTCGCTGCAGACTGCAGGAGGCAGACCCGCGCGATCGAGGGAGAAAATTCGGAACTCTGGCTCCCGGTTGCCAAAAGAGGTCCCATTTCTTGCTCCTGATCGGGGACAGGGGGAGGAATAACTTTTATGAAGGACCTTCGGTCTGATTCCTTCACGGTTAGTCGTGGTACGGCAACGAACTGGGTTGCAGGTTCTGGCCGCAGCGACTACCAGATAGGAACAGTGGATTGCAGAAGTTGTCTCGGCCGCTCCTAGATGCCGAATCTCAAACCGTCAGAGTTTATGGAACCGTGGACGATCCCTCTATGCTGCAAAACTGACAGGGAAGCCGTCCGATGTCGGGGTGGACTGGGGGTTGCCGATGAGTGGAGGCAGGTCACTGCCACCTGTGGGAGACAGACCCGACCAGTCGTGGAAGAAAGACCAAAACTCTGACCTCCGGACGCCGAATGCACTTCCGCTTCTTGATGCAGAAAGAGGACTGGTGGAGGAAGATATTTTCAGAAGAACTCCTGGCGTGAATCTTCCACTGTCGGCCGTGGTGCAGCTTTGAACCGTGTTGAGGAGCTCTGCTGACGGGGGGGGGGAGATTGGCTCTCCCGGACAGCCCCGAACTCGGAACGGGACGATTCCACCTCGCTTGCGAAGTAGACTTGCAGATCTTTCCGTCGATGTAGGCCACGCCCTCAGCAGAACCAGGATGGAGTCGTGGACGGTGCTGCACCTGGGTGCCGATCTGTTGGTCTTCTCTGCACACAGGTTGGAGATTGAATGGTGGGGCAAGGTTGAGGGGGAGTGGAGTTTGGTAATGGAGGGGAGGGTGGAGGTGATTGCAGATGGGGGAGGGATGTGTGGGGGTGATGAGAGGGGCGGAGCCGGTGGTAGGGAGGTGCAGGAGGGTGGAGGGGAGTGGGGGCCGAAGCTTGGAGAGGGGAGGGTGGAGGGGTCGGCCAAGGTGGTGGGGTGGGTGTAGGTGGTGAGAGGGGGGGGCGCAACTCCTAGAGGGGGTGGCTGCTTGGGTCGCCCAAGGGACTTAATGGGGGTGTGGGGGAGTGGGAGGGTTGTCTTGGATGTGGGGAGATGTATGGGGAATAGGGAGGGTTGTCTAGGGAAGGTGAAAGGTTGCTTGGGATGTGGAAGGAATTGAAGGGAGTTATGGCCTTGGGAATATGAAAGGGTGGGGAGGTGAGGTGGCAGCTGAGGTGGCAGGGGAAGGGGGAGGTGAAAGGGCAGGTTCGCCCAAGGGAGAGAGAGAGAAGGGGGAGGAGAGAGAGAGGGGTTCGACCCCTAGAGAGAGAGAGAGAGAGAGAGAATGAGAGAGCTAGAGAGAGAGAGGGATGCACTTAGGCTCAAATTTACTTAATACTTCATTCCCTTCAAAAGAGGGGGGTTGGGGTCCTATATATAGGAAATCCCCATTTTACAAAAAGTCCCTGTGAAAAAGGACTAATGACAGAAGACCAAGGGGTGGGGAGAGGGGCGCCCATGGGCCAAGCAAATGATATGGCCCAATAAGATATGATAACCCATTAACCCTCTTGGCCACTTAATGAAACCTTAGACTTAGGTAGATGACTTACTAACTTAAGTACTTGACTCAATAAAAGGAAAATTACATGATTTAAGACTCAAGAAAAAATTTAGAAATTACATAGCTAGACTCAGAAGCTTGAGATGAAAATAGTGGCAAGCATCGGGACCCACGGGGAAATGGGAAGTGGTAAGTGATGTCCCCATCATACTCCCGGGGTGCGAAAAACTCGACTCCGTCGAGTAAAGGCTTACCGGGGGAGCAGCTCAGGGCGATCCTCATCCTCCAAACTCAACCTGCACCTGCGACCAGGGGACGGCCCCTCATCCTCTCAAGGTGGCCCGGACACACCCTTATGCTGGCGATGGAACCCTGCTTGCATAGTATTGCCCCTCTGTGTACACGTCGGGCTCTCAAGGCTCTTTTGTGGAAGCTCTCCGGGGTGTCCCTCTTTAAAGGAAGGTATAGGCTCAAAGTACTCACGAGGATTCACCGCGGTGCCCAAATAGGGTGCCGGGTCAGTCGCTTGAGAATTGGGGTATATGCCATAGCCCATTAGTAAATTCAATCCATAAGCCAGTTTTGCCAAAGCCACTTTGGAACATGGAAGGTCCAAGTCCTCGTGCCCTCGATTTGAAGGTGGCCCTAAGGTAGAGCCATTTCAAAGCCACCATCGTGAGGTTGCCTTCTTGGAATTCAAGTGCCACTCGTGAATCTTTTGCCCGTTCATTATGATCGTCATCGCCCATTGCTAGATGCTTGCCTGAATGAGTATGCCTTGAGCTACGGTGCGGTGGGGGTGGGAAGTGTGTGGTATGCCATGGGGGACCAGGGCAACCAAAAGTAGACATATCATGTAGTGATGTTATGATGTCTTTGAAGAATTTGGGAGGACCGGGACATCCATAGGTGTCCCCCTTGTGAGTGAGTGTGATGAATGATGGAGGACCCGGACAACCATGGATGCTCCTAACTTGCATAAGATGGATGATGAATAGGGGTGGACCTACATATCCAAATGTGAACCTGCCATGCACTGGACCTAGTGTGTATGTGACACAAATGAGATGACTAGCCCTATCGGATGGGGTAAAATGTTGTGGCACATGCATTCCTATCAAGATGGTCCCATCTTTTGGTGAGGGTTGGTTTGGGGGTCTCCACTCATGGGATTCGAAGGGGTCCCAGAAAGTGGACATCTTGGGATGGGTTGATTCCTCATTTCCTAGGTGGATGTCACCTTTGGTCATGGCTCTTATGGTGTGGGATAAGTTTTGGAATGGATGGGTTAGGTTTGACATGGTGTGTGAGGGTAGGAAAAGGTGGGTGCTGGGTAAGGCGACTAGGTCCCAAGGGTTCTTTGGCTTCCATTGGGAGGGATCAAAGGGGTCATGGAATGAGTCATCTAGGGGGAGGAACTCTTGGTCCTCATGGTCTTGGGAGAGGTAGTTTTGACTCATCATGGTAGGTTGTGGTAGGGAAATGTTGGTGTTGAGTAAGGTGGGTGGGTATAGGAAGGGATCGAACGGGTCATGGTATGGGTTACCTAGAAACTCTAGGTCCACATGTGGTGGGAAGTTATTCACCTCTATTGAGATTTTTGGGCAAAAGTTGTTGGTGGGTGGGTTAGCCTTGAGGGGATGTCTGGGTTTTCTTCCTGAAATGAGGAGCTCCAATTTAACGATGACCTCGGGCTCATCGGGTGTGGGAAGAAAGAGAAGGAGGTCGCTAATGTAGTAACCAACAGTGCAAACCGAAGTGATAGACCCGACACATCGGTGTAGAAGACCAAGGCTCCTAGGTTGGTCGACCATAGGATTCAACATAGCCGTCAACTCCACTTGCCATGCTAGGCCTTGTAGGAGGTCTCCTAGAGTTTCCACTCGGTAAGAGGATTGGATGGTAGTGTGATAGGTGGAGAAGGGTACTATGGGGAGGTGTCGTTCCATGGGAGGGTTGACATGGGGCAAGATAGGGTGAACCGGATTTTCCTCTAACCATTTAGCCAGGGGCTCACTTATGAAAAATTCACTCCTATTTAGAGAGGGTGGTGTAAAAGGTGAAGTTCTTTCCTTGGTTTGGGCAAGGGTTTCCTCCAAGATGGGGAGTGGTTCTAGGGTGTCCACCACTATGATGTCGGGTGTGGGAGTCATGGGTTTCTCTACCAAGGAGGTGAGATGGTCTTTTGAAGGTGGAGTGTTGAGGGTAGGTGTATGGTACCCCCGGGGTGGAAGGTAAAGGGAAATTTGGTTCAGGATCGGTAGGGGAAGAAGTGGAGGCCTAGGTTGGGGTAGGGTTGTAGTTGACAGTGGAAGATGGGTTGGGTGGGGTGGCTTGGGTTGGCCAGTCATGGGTGGAGTGTCCCTTACAGGGGAAAGTTGAGGGGTAGTGATAGGGGCTAAGGGGCAGTGTGGAGTATGGGTTTCATGGGAAATTGTGGGTTGGGGTGGGAGTAGGTTGATGGGGTCAGGTTCCCCTCGACCCGACTCTTGGCATTGTGCCTCATATTCTTCTTCCCAATTAAGGGGTGCTTCATGGACTTCAATCCCGTTCCCAATCCTTTGGGGTGGTGGAGTTTGGGCCCTAAGGGAAGTGAAGATCTTCCTGATCTCAACCCTTATCTCGTCCAATGAATCTAGGGGTCCTTTGGGTGGTGGGGTTTGGGTCCTAATGGAGGCCTTGGGTTGACTGGGAGGAAAAGGGGGAGTGGGAGTGCTCCTCGGGTTATGGTCCTTACGGTAGGAGTGGGACGGTCAGGGAGCGTAGAAAGGGCCTTGGGAATATGAAAGGGTGGGGAGGTGAGGTGGCAGCTGAGGGGGCAGGGGAAGGGGGAGGTGAAAGGGCAGGTTCGCCCAAGGGAGACAGAGAGAAGGGGGAGGAGAGAGAGAGGGGTTCGACCCCTAGAGAGAGAGAGAGAGAATGAGAGAGCTAGAGAGAGAGGGATGCGCTTAGGCTCAAAATTGCTTAATACTTCATTCCCCTCAAAAGAGGGGGGTTGGGGTCCTATATATAAGAAATCCCCATTTTACAAAAAGTCCCTGTGAAAAAAGACTAATGACAGAAGACCAAGGGGTGGGGAGAGGGGCGCCCATGGGCCAAGCAAATGATATGGCCCAATAAGATATGATAACCCATTAACCATCTTGGCCACTTAATGAAACCTTAGACTTAGGTAGATGACTTACTAACTTAGGTACTTGACTCAATAAAAGGAAAATTACATGATTTAAGACTCAAGAAAAAATGCAGAAATTACATAGCTAGACTCAGAAGCTTGAGATGAAAATAGTGGCAAGCATCGGGACCCACGGGGAAATGGGAAGTGGTAAGTGATGTCCCCATCAAGATGGAAGTTGGTTGAACTAGAATCTTATATGAGCTTCTAGTTCCTTTTTATTAAGAGTTGGTTCAGATATGAGTACAATTTCTCTTTGAAAAATTTAGGTTTACATCATTCTTAAACCACATCTGACAATCAAGGTTTCATAAGCTTTTATGATGGAGGAATCTAGAACTTAAAATTCTGATTCTATGAAGTTGGTATCTTGCTGAAAAGTTCAATATCTCCATTTTCACTAATTGATGAAAATGCTCATCCTATTGTTCTTTATCACTGTGTTTTGATTCAGACTGGTTGTCATATATGAGAGTTGCAGTCTTTGGATAACCAGAGTTCATCCTTGCAGTGTGCTAATGAAAACTTATCTTTCTCACTTATTCACTGTGATAATAGTCTGTGTTTTACTGATAGATGCTCATCACTTCACTATATAAATTGGCTTCACTCCATCTAATCAGGGGGAGCTTCCATGTCATGATTCCTTAAAGGGGAGATCTAGTTAGCATTCTTGAGTGTCCCTGTACTTTTGTTGACATTCTCCCTTCATCACAATGGGTTTCATTCATCAAAACGTTTCTGATAAGAGGGAGCTTAGTCAAAGGGGGAGTTGTTAATTCACTCATATTATGCAGTCTTATTCTTTCCTCTTCAATTCATGCCTTTTTGCTGAAGTCAAGGGGAGAGAAATATTTGATCAAGTCAGTATGACTCCTAGAGTACTCATAGTGTTGCCATCATCAAAAAGGGGGAGATTGTTGTGTCCCTGTGATTTTGATGATAGCAAACACTATAAGTCATTTGAATGCATACAATTCTGTTTGTGGTTCATATGAATGTTTCATTGAAAATCTTATCTGAATTATTGCTGCATTTAAATATGGCTGTGTGGTGTGTGCTTTGGTGCATTTCATTATTGCTGATGCATTTCATAATTGATTGTTATCTGGATTGCTTGTTATCTGGATATCTTGATGCAAATCTGTTCATGCATCATATCTCAAGTCTACACACTGCATTTTAGGCAAAGTCTGCATATTGGTAGAGTCTGTACATTGCCTTCAAAGCCTTCCAAGTGTGTACTTCGGTCTGTTGAAAACTCAAGTCTGTACAGAGAGCAGCGTTTATGTGTCTCAAGCCATTCTCCAAGTCTGTACATCATTCTATTGAAACCTCAAGTCTATATAGCGAGCAACGTCCTTGTGTTTCCAGCCATTCGCCAAGTCTATACAATGGCTTCGGCACGCCAAGTCTATACAATGGCTTTGGCACTCCAAGTCTGTACATCGCTTCAGGCACTCCTGTGCAAAGTCTATACATTGTATCTTTTACCTACGTTGCTCGAAACAAAGTCTATACACTGCTGGATGATCAAGTCTGAACATTGGCGACTTTCCCTACGTTCTCGCCAAGTCTATACATTCATACCTTTTCCTACGTTCTGGCCAAGTCTACACAACGCTTGCCTGACTTCTGTTTCAAGCCTATACATTCGTTTCTAAGGCAAAGTCTACACATTGGCTCAGTGTAGCAACCCTAATAAATGAATAATTGAAATGAATTAAAACATATATATTACAGAAGTAATATATAAAAGGAATAGGGTTAGTTGGACGAAATAAAACAAATTAAAAATAACGCCTCTTATTAAGGCGTTAATTTATAAAGAAACGCCTCTATCCATGGCGTGAATAAAGAAAGGACGCCCACACCTACAGTCGTCAGTTCTCACGCGACCAAATGGGTAAGTAAAAGAAACGCCTCTATCTTGGGCGTGTTTTAAAACACGAAACGCCCTTTTTCAAGGCGCTTTTTAAGAAACGCCCTTATGCAAGGCGTTAATTAAAGAATACACGCCCTGACCAAAGTCGTTAATTCCGTTCGTGAACCGTTCGAACCCAGAATTTATCCAGGGAAAGATTAACCTAATCTAGTAAGTGTCTATTAGAGTAAGGACTCTGTTAGGGATATGTTACCCTCAATCAAACACTACTTTTAATAGGACTTCCAAAATCCCTATAAATAACCTACTGCTCGAACCCTACAACGCTATTTGGCGTTCGGAGTCTGCAAGGTACGTGAGAGAGGAATAGTTCCTCTAATTCTCTACGTCTGTTGCATGAGGAACTAACTGTTCTTCATCTTCTTCTTCTGTTATAGGTTAAGAAGGCGGCGTACGTGAAGAACAAAGGTATTGTTCTTTCTCCTTTTTCCTTTCGGTCAGAAAGTATGAAGAAATACTAATGTTTCTTCTTTTCCTATAGGAAAACTGCAGTTCTTCTCCTTGATACCACTGTTCGTAAGTTGCGGTTGAAGTTTCCGATCCTTTAAACCCTTCGTCAAGTTCAATCATATTAAGGTAGGTTTTCTCAAGTTATTGTAGCCCAAATGAAATTAATGCAAGATATATATATATAAGCATGTCATGCATACAGTTATTATAGTTTCCATGCGTTTTCTGCAATATTTTGAAAGAGACGCCCCTGTAAAGGGCGCTAATTCACATGAAACGACTCTTCCTAGGTCGTTAATTTCATGTTTAACGCCCCGTACCCGGGCGTTAATTTCTTTAAACCGTTAATCACCCATCTTAAGAATTGATCATGATTATAAAATAATGCATGATCCTCTGTCTTCAACCTGCTAACTTTACTGTCATGATATTACATTCGTTCCTCTGTTATCCTGAAATTGTTACTGTCCTTAAAGTTTCTGAAGGAACTTGAATTAACGACTTGGACAAAGTCATTTTCCACATATTAACGCCCCCTCATAGGGCGTGAATCTGAAAGGTAACGCCCCTTCCTAGGGCGTGTATCGGTTAAAATCCTGAAATTTATATATTCTGAAAAATAGAATTAAATAGTAACGCCCCTGCCCAGGGCGCGTTTTTGATAATTCCTGAAAATTAATTGTATTCTGTCAAATATGTAAACAATAAGACGCCTTCTGGTGTAGTCGTCAGATCTTGAAGAAACGACCCTGACCAAGGCGTGTTTTAGACAATTCATGAAATTATTGATATTCTGTCAAATATATATATAAGGAGACGCCTGCTACTGTAGTCGTCAACTCTTGAAGAGACGCCCCTTCCCAAGGCGCGTTTTAGATAAATTATTGAATTATTGAAAATTCTGCAAAACGGACCATATGTAAACGCCCTTCTGTTAGGCGTTAAATTACTTGAGAAACGACTTGACCTAAGTCGTTATTTTACTATAAACTGATTTTCATCTGATTTGCTAACCGATGGTTTTATATATTATAATATATATATATATCGGCACTATTCTCCACTCCGTGAGTATAGTCCCATGTTTTCATGTTGATTTACCGATCACACTCAACTCTCATTGACATACAAGCTCTCCATTGGACATTCCGTTCCTTTGGACTAGCAAGTTAGTCATAGAGACCTCCGTAAGACTCCTCGTAGCCTTGGATTCCTTCAAGGCCGACTGAGCTGGTTGTACCCTAAAAACCCATTACACCATTGATGCCATGTCACTCTGAAGAAACATGGTATACCGGCCCTTATGATTATACAAAGAGTATATCATAAGAAATTCTTAATGGGATGATGATATCATGCCATATCATGTCGTTCTTGTAAACCCCAATTCTGTGATGAGAATGAGGGTATCTTACCTTTGATATACTGTTCATATGGACCTCAATTCTATATAAAGAATGTCCATACTGATTTGTCATGGTACCCAAGTTAAGGGAATCATGTTCTACCTAGTTTTATCGATATCGTGATTATACCGTTATTATCGCCATTCTATGTCCTTTGTCATATTTTGGACTCTATTCTATCAAAGTTGTCATACGTGTCTACAAGCTTGATTATTGAAATTCTATGTTGGCTATAAACAAGAGTGGATGTCAAAACACATGATAAATGCCTGCGCATATAGGGCCCGATCTGGTCCTGGGAGGAGCACCCGAAAGTACTTGTGCCCATGGGAGTTAAAATGATAAGGTATCTGGCATTATACCGAGTACTTGACTTGCTTGATTGGACATTCCACACACATCTTGTACTTGAATCGTACTTGACTTTACATGAAATGTGTGGCCCGAAAAAGGGTAATTTACTTGCTTGATACATGATAGCCAAAGTTCTTGACATGACTTGTTAAACGTGCTTGCTTGAATACCTTGAATATACTTGTCATCTTGTTGGAAGTTCATGACTAAGTTCATCTTATTTTCTTGATATTACATTCTCTCTATCTTGTCGTTTTATGCGAGCATGCATAGCTTTATTGCATTCATAAAAATGTAATTACTTAAACCTCTTGCTAGTACTTGAGATATAATTTCCTACTGAGCGTTCGCTCATTCCGTTTTGTCCCTTTCTACTTTTCAGGTAAGCCCGACGACGATGGAAGTCAATCGGATGGGAATGGTCAAGAGTGAAAGTGATAGAGCTTCTACAAGTGTCGTCTAGTCTTCTCTATAGTTTCTTGAGTCAAATATGTATTCTTTTCCTTTTTATTAAACAGAGTATTGGATTTGTAATACTCTATCCATTATGAAATAAAGGATTGGGTTATCTTGCTATTTTGCGCATCTCTGTCTTTGTGTCGAATACACGACCACTCTGATTGACATGATTGATATAGACACGTCACGCATCTCCGGGTATCTTCCGCGCTCGGGGCGTGACAGTCTTTGTGGTATCAGAGCCTAAGGTATTCAATTCCTAGGAAACCCAAGTCCAAGGATAGGTTTCAAAACCTTTAACCAAGTGAGAGTGGGTAGAACCAAGGGTTAAATGATCAATGAGTCCTTTATAAGATCATAGTGATATAATACTAACATAGCTATTGTAATTGTAGGATAATGGCTGCCGAACGTGCTCAATGGCGCAACATGCAGCGTACCCTTCAAGGGATGACCCAAGTGCTACAACAGATAGCACAAGGTGGTGCTCCACGAGCTGGAAGCTTACACCAAGCATTCAAGAATATGAATCCCCCGAAGTTCATGGGATCGACCGATCCAGACGATGCCGAGCATTGGGTTTGGGAGATTGAACGTATATTCCGTGTTATGCAATGCACGGATCAGGACAAAGTCTTATTAGCTACTTTCCAGTTAGAAAAGGATGCTAGATGCTGGTGGGAGTCGATTGAAGCTACTATAGACCCAACACAAGTTACATGGGGAGAATTCGTTGAATATTTCAACGCCAAATATTTCTCTGATAGGGTCCAGGAAAAGAAGGCCGCCGAATTTGCCGCATTAAAGCAAAGATCTTTATCGATGGCTGATTATGAAGCACAGTTCTCTAGACTGTCTAGATATGCTAAGCATTTAATTAGCACGGAAAAGATGAAAGCCCGTAGATTTCTTAATGGGCTTAGGCCCCACTACATTACTCAACTGGCGCCTATGGATATTCAAGTTTATACTGAAATAGTGCGCCGAGCTCAGTTGCTTGAAGATGCCACGGAACTATCTGATAGGATCCGTGGGAAAGACAAAAAGGAGCAAGTCACAAGTTCGGGTTCTTTTAAACCCAACTTTAAGAAGAGGCCCAATAATGGAGGTTCTTCCTCTCAAGATCAGAAGTTCAAGAAATCCAAGCCTTTCTCTATCACCACTACACCTTCAAACGTAGTATGCAAGCATTGTGACAAGGCTGGTCACAAAACAGAAGAATGCTGGAGGAAATTAGGAGCATGTCTCCGTTGTGGGAGTAGTGAACATCGGATTCCCGATTGTCCATTAATGAATGACCAAGACGGTGAGGGTAAACGTCCAGTGACAAGGAATGCGCGTCTTCATGCGATCCAAGAGACCGAACCAGAAGAAGAAGGCGGATTGGTGGAAGGTACATTAAAAATTTGTTCCAAATATGCACATGTCTTATTTGATACGGGTGCATCGCATTCCATTATTTCCAAGAAGTTTGCTGACCCATTACCTCTAGAACCGGAATGGATGAAGTTAATATTGTCTACTCCTCTCGGAAACGAGACGGATATCACACATCATTACCAAAACTGTGAGGTATTGGTTCGAGGAAAGAATTTTCCTATTGATCTTATCTGCTTAGATCTAAAAGAGTATGATGTTATACTAGGAGCATATTGGTTATCCAAATACCAGGCAATGGTTGATTGCCGTGATAGCAAGATTGTTTTCAAGGAATTTCCGGAACTGACTTATACTAGTCCTAAGAGTCGAAGCAAATCCCCTCTTATTTCGGCTCTTCGAGCAAGCAAGCTCGTCAAGAAAGGATGTGTATCCTTCCTTGCTTTTGTCACTATTAAAGAAGCTAAGGAAACCAAGATAGAAGACGTTCAAGTAGTACGAGAATTCCCAGACGTATTTCCAGAAGATTTGTCGAGATTACCCCCTCAAAGAGAAGTGGCCTTCACCATTGACTTAGTCCCTGGTGCTGGTTCTGTTTCAAAGGCACCATATAGAATGTCCCCTGCAGAACTAAAAGAATTGAAGAAGCAATTGATGGAATTGATTCAAAAAGGGTTCATTAGACCAAGTACTTCCCCGTGGGGAGCCCCAGTCCTATTTGTAAGGAAGAAGGATGGATCCATGAGATTGTGTATCGACTATCGACAGTTGAATCATCTTACTATCAAGAACAAGTATCCACTGCCGAGAATCGATGAGTTATTTGATCAGATTTCAGGATCCAAATATTTCTCCAAGATTGATCTCAGGTCGGGATATCATCAATTAAGAATCAAGGATGATGACATTCACAAGACCGCATTCAGAAGCAGGTATGGCCATTACGAATTTGTTGTTATGCCTTTTGGACTAACAAATGCCCCTGCTGCCTTTATGCAGTTAATGAATAGCATATTCAGGCCTTACTTGGATCAATTCATAGTAGTCTTCATTGATGATATATTGATATATTCTAAGACTAAGGAAGAACATGAAGAGCATTTGAGGATTGCATTGCAAGTCTTGAGGACAAATCAATTATATGCTAAACTCAGCAAATGCGAGTTCTGGCTTGAAGAAGTGGCTTTTCTCGGACATGTCATATCCAAGGATGGTTTATCTGTAGATCCGTCAAAGGTTGAAGCTGTAAGAAACTGGGAAAGACCCACTAATGCAAGCGAGATCAGAAGTTTCTTAGGTCTTGCAGGCTATTATCGGCGATTCATCAAAGATTTCTCTAAGATCGCCGTGCCCCTTACAAGGTTAACTCGCAAGGAGATCCGATACGAATGGCGTGAGGAATGTGAAAGAAGTTTTCAAACTCTCAAGGATCATCTCACCACAGCTCCGGTCTTAGCTCTACCGATAGAAGGAGAGAAATTCGAGGTCTACACTGATGCTTCTGGCATTGGCCTCGGATGTGTCCTAATGCAACAAGGAAAGGTCATAGCATACTCTTCACGTCAGCTGAAGAAGCATGAGGAGAATTACCCCGTCCATGACTTAGAACTGGCCGCGGTAGTATTTGCCCTAAAGATATGGAGACACTACTTATATGGAGCACAGTTTACTGTATACTCCGATCACAAAAGTCTCAAATATCTATTTTCACAAAAGGAGCTAAACATGAGACAAAGACGCTGGCTAGAATATCTCAAGGACTTCGACTTCAATATACAATACCATCCCGGAAAGGGTAATTATGTTGCCGACGCCCTTAGTCGAAAGTCGAGAGCAATGATAGCAAATTGTATGATGCAAGAATGGAGGTTACTTGAACAATTCTCCGAGCTCAATATAAGCTTGGACACGGAATCCAAATTTGTCACACTATCTCATGTAAGCATACAGTCAGATTTGTTATCTGAGATACAAACACTTCAGGATGATGATCCTATATTAGTAGAAATCAAAGGCAGATTAGAAGGACAATCTGATTTTTCAACTAACTTCTGATGGAAGATTATCGTTCAAAGATAGAACTTGTGTACCTGATTGTCCGTAATTAAAGAAGAAGATCTTAGATGAAGCTCACCGATCAAGGTACACTATTCATCCAGGATCAACCAAAATGTACCAAGATGTAAAGAGGAACTTTTGGTGGCCTAATATGAAAAGAGAAATAGCGGACTATGTATCACGCTGTCTCACATGCCAACAGGTCAAGGCGGAACACCAAAAGCCTGCGGGAAAACTACATCCTCTAGATATTCCTAAGTGAAAATGGGAGGATATTGGTATGGACTTCATCATGGGTTTGTCTAAATCTAAAGGAGGACATGATGGAATCTGGGTTATCATTGACCGATTGACTAAATCGGCACATTTCTTGCCAATCAAAAGCCGATGGTCAATTGATGTGCTAGCTACACTATACATCAAAGAAATAGTCAGGATACATGGAATTCCTGTCTCAATCGTGTCTGATAGAGATCCCCGTTTTACTTCTCATTTTTGGAAGGGATTACAACATTCGTTGGGAACAAGGCTCAACTTTAGTACTGCTTTTCACCCACAAACGGATGGTCAGACCGAGCGAACTAATCAAGTTGTTGAAGATATGCTGAGAGCATGCATTATTGACTTTGGAGGAAGCTGGCATGACCACTTACCTTTAGTTGAATTTGCATATAATAATAGCTACCAAGCTAGTATCCAAATGGCACCTTTCGAAGCCTTATACGGAAGGAGTTGCCGATCTCCCATATGTTGGAACGAAGTTGGAGAGAAACAACTATTAGGTCCAGACATGGTAAGGGATACAACTGAGAAGATACAGGTAATCAGAGAAAGATTACAAGTTGCTCAGACAAGGCAAAAGGCTTATGCTGATACCAGGAGAAGAGATCTTGAATTCCAGGTTGGAGATCATGTATTTCTTAAAATATCCCCTGGACGTGGCATACGAAGATTTGGTGTTAAGGGCAAGCTTACGCCAAGATTCATCGGACCATTTGAGGTACTCGAAAGAGTTGGCGAGGTTGCTTATCACATCGCGTTGCCTCCTCAGTTGTCCGAGGTACACAATGTATTTCACATATCTATGTTGAAGAAGTATGTGCACGATCCGTCTCATATTATTGAACATGGAGATCTGGTGATCCAGAAAGATCTCACATATGAACAGAAGCCTATGAAGATCTTGGATCGAGAAATACGAGCTCTAAGGAATAAGGTCATTCTCATGCTCAAGGTGCAATGGAATAAGAATCCCGAACGCGAAGCGACATGGGAGACCGAAGAATCTATGAAGAAACGATTTCCCGAGTTATTCTAAGAGGTATATGTTCTACGCTCTCCACGTGTATAATTATATATATATTGAATTTGGGGACCAAATTCTTTTTAAGTGGGGGAGGGTGTAGCAACCCTAATAAATGAATAATTGAAATGAATTAAAACATATATATTACAGAAGTAATATATAAAAGGAATAGGGTTAGTTGGACGAAATAAAACAAATTAAAAATAACGCCTCTTATTAAGGCGTTAATTTATAAAGAAACGCCTCTATCCATGGCGTGAATAAAGAAAGGATGCCCACACCTACGGTCGTCAGTTCTCACGCGACCAAATGGGTAAGTAAAAGAAACGCCTCTATCTTGGGCGTGTTTTAAAACACGAAACGCCCTTTTTCAAGGCGCTTTTTAAGAAACGCCCTTATGCAAGGCGTTAATTAAAGAATACACGCCCTGACCAAAGTCGTTAATTCCGTTCGTGAACCGTTCGAACCCAGAGTTTATCCAGGGAAAGATTAACCTAATCTAGTAAGTGTCTATTAGAGTAAGGACTCTGTTAGGGATATGTTACCATCAATCAAACACTACTTTTAATAGGACTTCCAAAATCCCTATAAATAACCTACTGCTCGAACCCTACAACGCTATTTGGCGTTCGGAGTCTGCAAGGTACGTGAGAGAGGAATAGTTCCTCTAATTCTCTACGTCTGTTGCATGAGGAACTAACTGTTCTTCATCTTCTTCTTCTGTTATAGGTTAAGAAGGCGGCGTACGTGAAGAACAAAGGTATTGTTCTTTTTCCTTTTTCCTTTCGGTCAGAAAGTATGAAGAAATACTAATGTTTCTTCTTTTCCTATAGGAAAACTGCAGTTCTTCTCCTTGATACCACTGTTCGTAAGTTGCGGTTGAAGTTTCCGATCCTTTAAACCCTTCGTCAAGTTCAATCATATTAAGGTAGGTTTTCTCAAGTTATTGTAGCCCAAATGAAATTAATGCAAGATATATATATATAAGCATGTCATGCATACAGTTATTATAGTTTCCATGCGTTTTCTGCAATATTTTGAAAGAGACGCCCCTGTAAAGGGCGCTAATTCACATGAAACGACTCTTCCTAGGTCGTTAATTTCATGTTTAACGCCCCGTACCCGGGCGTTAATTTCTTTAAACCGTTAATCACCCATCTTAAGAATTGATCATGATTATAAAATAATGCATGATCCTCTGTCTTCAACCTGCTAACTTTACTGTCATGATATTACATTCGTTCCTCTGTTATCCTGAAATTGTTACTGTCCTTAAAGTTTCTGAAGGAACTTGAATTAACGACTTGGACAAAGTCGTTTTCCACATATTAACGCCCCCTCATAGGGCGTGAATCTGAAAGGTAACGCCCCTTCCTAGGGCGTGTATCGGTTAAAATCCTGAAATTTATATATTCTGAAAAATAGAATTAAATAGTAACGCCCCTGCCCAGGGCGCGTTTTTGATAATTCCTGAAAATTAATTGTATTCTGTCAAATATGTAAACAATAAGACGCCTTCTGGTGTAGTCGTCAGATCTTGAAGAAACGACCCTGACCAAGGCGTGTTTTAGACAATTCATGAAATTATTGATATTCTGTCAAATATATATATAAGGAGACGCCTGCTACTGTAGTCGTCAACTCTTGAAGAGACACCCCTTCCCAAGGCGCGTTTTAGATAAATTATTGAATTATTGAAAATTCTGCAAAACGGACCATATGTAAACGCCCTTCTGTTAGGCGTTAAATTACTTGAGAAACGACTTGACCTAAGTCGTTATTTTACTATAAACTGATTTTCATCTGATTTGCTAACCGATGGTTTTATATATTATAATATATATATATATCGGCACTATTCTCCACTCCGTGAGTATAGTCCCATGTTTTCATGTTGATTTACCGATCACACTCAACTCTCATTGACATACAAGCTCTCCATTGGACATTCCGTTCCTTTGGACTAGCAAGTTAGTCATAGAGACCTCCGTAAGACTCCTCGTAGCCTTGGATTCCCTCAAGGCCGACTGAGCTGGTTGTACCCTAAAAACCCATTACACCATTGATGCCATGTCACTCTGAAGAAACATGGTATATCGGCCCTTATGATTATACAAAGAGTATATTATAAGAAATTCTTAATGGGATGATGATATCATGCCATATCATGTCGTTCTTGTAAACCCCAATTCTGTGATGAGAATGAGGGTATCTTACCTTTGATATACTGTTCATATGGACCTCAATTCTATATAAAGAATGTCCATACTGATTTGTCATGGTACCCAAGTTAAGGGAATCATGTTCTACCTAGTTTTATCGATATCGTGATTATACCGTTATTATCGCCATTCTATGTCCTTTGTCATATTTTGGACTCTATTCTATCAAAGTTGTCATACGTGTCTACAAGCTTGATTATTGAAATTCTATGTTGGCTATAAACAAGAGTGGATGTCAAAACACATGATAAATGCCTGCGCATATAGGGCCCGATCTGGTCCTGGGAGGAGCACCCAAAAGTACTTGTGCCCATGGGAGTTAAAATGATAAGGTATCTGGCATTATACCGAGTACTTGACTTGCTTGATTGGACATTCCACACACATCTTGTACTTGAATCGTACTTGACTTTACATGAAATGCGTGGCCCGAAAAAGGGTAATTTACTTGCTTGATACATGATAGCCAAAGTTCTTGACATGACTTATTAAACGTGCTTGCTTGAATACCTTGAATATACTTGTCATCTTGTTGGAAGTTCATGACTAAGTTCATCTTATTTTCTTGATATTACATTCTCTCTATCTTGTCGTTTTATGCGAGCATGCATAGCTTTATTGCATTCATAAAAATGTAATTACTTAAACCCCTTGCTAGTACTTGAGATATAATTTCCTACTGAGCGTTCGCTCATTCCGTTTTGTCCCTTTCTACTTTTCAGGTAAGTCCGACGACGATGGAAGTCAATCGGATGGGAATGGTCAAGAGTGAAAGTGATAGAGCTTCTACAAGTGTCGTCTAGTCTTCTCTATAGTTTCTTGAGTCAAATATGTATTCTTTTTCTTTTTATTAAACAGAGTATTGGATTTGTAATACTCTATCCATTATGAAATAAAGGATTGGGTTATCTTGCTATTTTGCGCATCTCTGTCTTTGTGTCGAATACACGACCACTCTGATTGACATGATTGATATAGACACGTCGCGCATCTCCGAGTATCTTCCGCGCTCGGGGCGTGACACTCAGGGTCTTCAAGTCTGTACAGAGTTCAAAGCCTATACATTGTTCACTCAGCTTCTTCATGTCTATACATAGTCTTCATCTTCTGAAGTCTGTACATTGGAAGTGTGTATAGTGTTCAGTTGCCTTTCTTCAAGTCTATACATCCACAGTGGATCTTCAAAGTCTGAACATCCGTTCACTTCACTCAAGTCTATACATCCACAGTGGAACGCCAAGTCTGTACATTGGCCTCAAGCTTCACAAGTCTACACATTGTCTTCGGCTTTAAAGTCTGTACAGTCGTTTGGAAAGTTTATACTTTGTGAAGTCTGCACATTGGCTTCTCATTTGCATCAGAGTCTATACACTAGTCGTGCATTCAAGTCTTTCACAAGTCTGTACATCAGACGCGCATGCTCGCCCGTCCCTCCGGATGCTCTCCTGGGACCGAGTATGCTCTCCAGTGACTGTTAATGCTCCGATTGGCCAGCGTCTCTCTTGATCAAGTCTATACACTCATTCACTGTTCATGCATTCACAGTGAAGTCTGTACATTCGTTTGGCTATGCATCACTATCCACCAAGTCTATACATTGGTAGAGTCTGTACATCAGACGCACATGCTCGCCCGCCCCTCCGGATGCTCTCCTGGGACAGAGTATGCTCTCCAGTGACTGCTAATGCTTCCCTAACTTTGAGGATGCTCCCCTGGAGCAGCGATTGCTCCCTAGAGACAGCATGTGCTCCACATGCTCCCCTGACACTGGTGATGTTGTCCAGAGGCCATAGATGCTCCCCTGAGACTTCATATGCTCCCGTGCGAGAACGCACTAGTCTCTAGGTATTTAAAAGAATTGTATTACATGCATTCCCTTTCACTAAGTCTGTACAATGCATGTGCTTTCACAAGTCTATACAATGCATTTCATTTTACAAAGTGTCGACACCAAGTTGATAATCCGATACTCTGTCTGACAGGTTCTCTGCTCGTGAAGCTTAAGGAGGGCACGTGATCCGAGGCTGGAAGGCCTGACCAGATGATGACACATGGACTGACAGCCTGCTGGATGCTGCCACGTGGTCCGAATACTTAGGGCTGGAAATGTGGAGGTCACACGTCGGGCTGCTGCTGCTGCTATATATATGAGCCTTCTTCCATAGAAGAACACTGATCGAGTTGGCGAGAGGTGAAGTCCATACAGAGAGCCACGATCCAGACAGAGAAGAAGAAAAGGAAAAGAAGAAGAGAAAGAGAGTGAGAAAGAGAAAGAAAGAGAGATTGAGTGAGAGATCGAGATAGCAAAGTGTGAAGAGAAGAAGAGGAAGAAGAACAGAGAAGAAGAGAGAGCTAGAGTGATAGAAGCTTCAACTGAAGATCTGTTCTTGCTGGGCCATGGATCAAATCCAGGCCAGCCAGCTCCTGCGAGAGCCACAGTCTGAGTTTACTTTTTCCAGCTTTCTGTTGCTGTGTTTTTGTTTTTCTTTTCAACTATTCACTAGTTGTTCTTCCGATTCTCTTGTGTGAGGTCGGGTTCCCTCCGGTGTGGAGGAAGAGAGACTTGCGTCTCCGGTTGCCTTTGACTGGGAGTCATCGGTTGTTTCCCTCCAATTTGGAGGAAGGGAGGATGGGTCCTCCGGTTCTGGGCTTGTAGGTTTCGAGTCCAGGGGTCCCTCCGGTTGAGAGGAAGAGAGGTCCGAGACCTCTAGTTTGCAGGTGACTTGGTGTCACTTGTGCTTCCCTCTGGCTTTCAGAGGAAGAGAGACTTGGGTCTCTAGGTTCCCCTCCGGTTTGGAGGAAGGGAGGATTGGTCCTCCGATTCTAGTCTTGTGGGTTGCAAGACTACGTGTTCCCTCCGGTTTGGAGGAAGAGAGACTGTGCGTCTCTGGTTTCCAAGTGGCTGGGAGTCACTTGGGGTGTCCCTCCGGTTGGGAGGAAGAGGGGAGGTTGTTCCCCTGGTCAAGCTGTGTGGCAGCATCTTGTTGTTTGTGTGTTTGCTTCCGCTAGATGATTGATTAGGAGCGCTCCAAGTGTCTCTTCATATGTTCAATTGAATTAGTTTTTATTCTGGATTTGTGTTTAGCTTCCGAGTTTAATTTTAATTGGGCGATATTTCTAGCAGGATACATTCACCCCCCTCTGTATCCTGGGCTTGCACCCTATCAATAACTTTGGTACCCAATGCAGCAAATTTGGCAGTAATCTTCTAATCATTTTGATGTACTTGAGTTTGAAGTTCTTTAACTGTTGAAGTCAAATCTACAAACCAGCTCTATAGCATGCTACACATGTTGTCAGGCTGAGATGTCTGTTGGTGATGAATTTCTGCCATAGAAGTGGAGGAACTAGCACCTTGTGTAGAGATAATTTCTTTTAAATTATTAGTCAGGTTGAGGACTACTTCTTTAACAAAATCTGTCTTGACATATAGATTTTCGAGCTGAACAAAGATGCTATGAGTTTCATCCAATAAACTAGTTAACTACTGAGACAATGTTTTATGTTCTTCTCGGATGATCCTCATTTCTTCCCTCAGATTCTGCTGTTCTTTCCTGATATCAAAAGCATGAACAAGCATTTGAGTGGTTTTTAAATGAGTTTCAGCTTGAGTCTGTCTTAACCTGTTCAAAATCAATCCAGCTTGTTCACTTACATGCAGCAATGAATCCATAAAGCCATGTAGACGTTCATCAGATTTGTATTTGTCTCTTACAAACTTCTCCCACTGACTGTTGACAGTCTACTCAACATGTACCAGTCTAGCATCTATTCTTTCCACTGCCAGATTCAATTGCATAATAGAGGAATTCACATTCTTGAACTGAGAAAACAAAAGTCTTACCAATGTAGGATGAATATCAGATGCATTAGGAGTTGAACTTGGTCCTTCTGATGTAGATGCGTGAAATTTGGTGGCTCTTCAGGAGATAGGGGTGGCTGAATGCCAAAAACCATCAAAGGTCCATACTAAACTTGTGGAAAAATAGGATCTCCATGAACTTGTTGTTGATGCTCAAGCTGTTGTTCCTGCTGTTCTTCAAGCTGCTGCTCTTCCTGTAAGTCTGTCTGTTGCTCTAGCTCTGCCTGCTCCAGTATATCATGTTGCTCATCTTGCTATTCTAATTCCTCATGTTCTTGTTCTTGTTGTAGCTGCTCATCTGTCTGTAGCTCTGGCTGCTCTTCTACCTACAGCTCTGTCTGCTGTATTTGTTGTTTTGCTGGATGTTGTTCTTGCTGTTCTACTTGCTCTGTCTATTCCACAATTTCTTGCTGGTCTAGCTCTGGTTGTTGCATAATTTCCTGTATTTGTTCTTGCTGCCTCGCCAGCTGTTCCTGGTGTACCATTTCTTGCTGATCTTCTTCTTCTTGTTGTTCTAGTGGATGTTGTGGTTGCTCTATCTCTTGCTCTGCTTGTTGTTGCAATTATCCTTGAATCTTAGCAACAATAGGTTTCAATTTCATGAATTTTGTAATGAAGTCCATGTTATAAACATTCACCTTTGGAATTTTCGTAAACTTCACATCTTCCAAAGGAATTTTCACCTTCTTAAAAATTACAGTTAGGTGAGCTGCATAAGGCAAATGCCTTCTATATTCCTTACATGTTCCAATAATCTGAATCATCATTTGTGGCCGACAAATTTTTATGTTTCTGAACATACAATAAAATAAGAATCTTTGAGATTCAGTCAGCCTTCCTCTTCCTCCACCTTGTGGAGTTATGATGGTGGTGAACATGTGATGTAACAATCTCTTCAATGGAGAAAACCTATTTGTATTGAAATTTGTCAACTTGGTTTGCTTGTAGTTATTTGGGTCACTAGACTGATCTGTGAGAATAGTATAGGCTTCAAACTCATCATACTGCAGTTCTTTTTCAGTAACCCCATCCTCAGGTAATCTTAAAAACTTGTGAAGGTAATGTCTAGTTAGCTCAATTCTAATTCCCTTAACATAGGACCATATCTTACGTTGGTCTAGGTCATGTCTCAAGTTCTTATAAACTCAGTGACCAGCCTAGGATAATAATACCTATGTTTTCCCAAAAACTTTTTCCAACCATGGAATCTTATCAAACCCATCAGTTCTTGAAATTTATCAAACATAAGCTGATCATGAAAATCAGCATACTGAGGAAAAATAATTTTTACAGTCTCAATCAGTTCCTCTGCTTGCATAGATTCTATATCAGAATCCTCTTCCTCTTCAGCCAACCAAAAAGTTTCCTTCTCTATAGAAATTCGACGACGCTTTGCCGGTGACTCAGCCATCAACTCTTTATCCTTGGAGGGCTTCGATTCAAGTGACTTTGCTATTCCTTTTGAAGTCCCTTTGTCATGCAGATGCTTGGACCTACCCTCCTTGTGAGGTTCTTCAGTTTCATTCCTCAATTGCATGGCCACGGGGTGTTGCTCCTCTGGAACCTTTCGTTTCCCTTTGCTTTTGGTGGTCGGAGAAGACATGGGTGACAAAGGAGTGAGAAACACACACTAACAGCATAGAGTTGAAGGTGGAGACCAGGGATGAAGGAAAAATGGGATCGCGCAGGTGGTAAGATGCACGGGCGACTCAACTGCGTCAATGCAATGGATTTTTAGAAAAGAGGAAACCTCGACCTAGATGCGTTGGGTTACAACGATGAGGTAGACGATTATAATAGGGCCGAGTAAGGTAAAAAAATCTATCAACTTTACCAATTTTAGAGATAATTACAAGACTGCCCATCCCTTTAAGATAAAATGCCCTTCCTTACAATTATGTGACTTGCGGTTTATAAGGCTTAAACCTTAATGTAAATTGTTCTTTAAATTGATCCTATAGTGCAGAGACAATGGAGATAAAACAATCTAATCAATATACTACGCCCAATCGAAAAACCATCTACCTTACTTGTCATTTTCATTAGACAATAATAGTATAAAAATCTGTCTCATATTGAAAATAAACAGTTTCATATTTTCAAAATGACACAGAGCCAACCATATTTCCTTTTCTTTTTATTTATTGGCTTGAGCACTCAAGTATGACTACACCTTTTTACTCAAGAAGACACGTTGATTAGACGATTGAATTCCTGGTTACTCAGTGTAATTAACCATTATGCTTCATTTTATGAACAAAGTTAGCTTCTTTTGTCATGACATAACCTTTGTATTTCTTTGATGCAAATAGTCAATTTCTCCAAAAGATATGCCATTGCTCTGCCTTCTTATTATTCTTATAAAAAGGCGTATCCTCTGGCCTTATTTCAGATTTTACTTTAAAACTATTTAAGGATAACATAAGTACATGATTTTCTACCAGAGATGTCCTATTACTTATAATTTTCAGATTTCAGGAAATCAACTAGATAATTCCAATTTTAGAGTGTTTTAAAACCATTGTCATTATAATCAAGGATAATTTTGAACAATCAAGATTAGATTTAATCCTTATGAACATCTGATCACAATTTTGTAAGGTCAAATGGTTTCTCTTATATGAGGGTGGTCTTGTTAAGATATCTCTTGATTTGTAAAGATAACAGATTTTTATGACTGACTCCCCCTGAATGAATGATTTTTATGACAGACTCTCCCTAAAAGGATGCACAGACAATTAAGGGAGAATAAGAAGAGCTTGACATGGATGACATAGATGAGAGAATAGAGATGGATAATTCTATGAAGGTGAAGAGAGATAATATGTGCAATGTAGATGGCCACATTGAAACATAAAGAAAACTAAGGTCAAATTTGCAAGCAACCAAATGCACACCCTCAATAGCCTCCCATCAGAATTAAGTATCCTTCATAGAGCACAACACCTTAAAGTAGCAAACTACTCATTCCAGGTGAAGCAAGGTCTGTGTACCTTTCATATGCATTGACCTACTTGTATAGTGAGGTCGGTGCTCCTTCCATGTACATTGACCTACTAGCATAGTAAGCTCGGTGCACCTTCCATATGCATCGACCTGCTAGAATAGTAAGGTCAGTGCATCTTCTATATGCATCGACTTGCTAGCTTATCCAGGCAGATGTTTTAGCCAATTATCAAAGTAGCATCGACTCCACTAGACACAGACTTAACCTCATAGGATTTCAACCGGCAGTAATATCAAGAATACATACTCAGACATCTGAAGCAGACCAATATCAACTTTGACCAAAATATCTCATTTTCTTCCACTGAAATACATTTTCCAGCTCAGATCAGATTATATAAGGCTCCCCCTTACTATGTGCAGTGATTACAGTCAAACAATAATCCTTTTCTCATTGTACACAAGTATGTAAATATGAAAAGTGCAAAATGAAAATTTATTACTATATGCAAGTTGGACCCTTGGTACTTGGCGGAGGACTAGCATCTACGCATGATGTGGGTTTCCAGACAGAAATGATCTACCCTCCACCTAGCGTACCATTTGATATACCAAAGGGTCATACATGGATATGCTTCTATCATGGATATTGAATGACAATTCAATATGCAGATGCTCATTTGGAATTGCATGTGTGAGATTCTCAAATTAAAATCATTCCTGACAAGATAGCATAGAACAATACTATTGAATTGAATATGTCCAAATATACAATCATTCCAAAGAGAATTATTCAAGCAACAATATAGAGAGAAGAAGAATAGGGTTTAACTGATGTTCATGTCCCTTGATTTTATTTAACCCCTTTTATTTTCTGCCATCAAGGCACACCTGCAAACAAAATCATTTTGAATTTATGGGAACCCAAGAGTTCTTGGGTCACGTTAGTTGAGTTACACCTTTCTTAGATGCTTTCCATGATCTCAGAGTATTCAAATCATCAAGTCTCATAGCAAAACAATTGTTCATGACATGCCCCACATTCCCACAATAATGACACAAGTTAAATGCATTCATGTTTTTCTTTGATGCATAAATAGAGTATTTCTGTGGGATGGCATTGGTTCTGCCATTTCTATCATGGAACTCAAAATTTCTTCTCACATGCCAATAGTCCTAGACTGTGTGGCCAACCTTTTTATAGTTAAGACAAAATGTCCTTTTGTTAGGGAACAGATGTGGCTTTCTTTGGTCATTGAAATTTCTATGGACGTTTAGTTTATTATTCTTAAAAACCAAACAATCATTCATTATATGTCCAAATCTATTACAGTGGAAATACTGAATACCCTTTTTTTATACCTCATGATTTCTGACATGAGCTTTTCCAGCAAGCACATGAGGATTTTAAACACAACCTTTTTATTTGAATTTATCTTGGCCTTTTTGAATTCATTATGTTTCTTAGAGGCATTCAAATCATCCAACTTCATGGCATGACAATCATACATCACATGCCCTGCGCTACCACAGTAAAAACATGGAGTTTCAATTTTATTTCTATTAACATGTATGGGTAAACTAACATTGTGCTTAGCATGCAAATGAACACTACTAGCATGGATGTGTTTCGAATTTTTTTGCAAACCATTTTTCTATTTTTGCATTTTCAAAGTTTTATTTTTTTTTCTGATCTCTGAGCAGTAAATTGAAAGATTTGTGAATGATTGATTATGGCTGTCTCAGAGTTGCCCTCAATAGATGTATGCAAATTGTTCTCACCTCCTTTCTTATTTTCTTGACTGTAACCCAAACCTTCTCTCTGAAAGCTAACTTTAGCTCCAAGGATTTTATCTAAATTTTCTTTCCCTTCAACAAATTTAGACATACATTCATTTAAATCAGCCACTTGACCTTCCAGAGATGTTATTATCAGTTCAGAATTAATTATTTCATCCTCACATTCAATTATTCTGATTTTTAGACTTTCATTTTCTTTTTGTAGAGTTGACAGATTTTCAGATTCATTGATGGCAACATATTTCCCTTTTTCAAAAGTTAATAATCTTTCTGATATGACAATATTTAGCACCATGAGCTTTTTGTTTTGATCTTTCAAATTTTTATTTTCCAAATTCAATTTCTTAATTTCTTCATCATGGTTATCTTTGCCCATCAACTTCAATTTCTCATTCAACTCTTACTCAATCTTTTCTTGTTCTTTCTTCTTATCTAGCAACTCCTCATTGTCTTCCCTTATTGAAGTAATCAGTTCTTCTTGCCATTTAATTTCAGATTGAAAGCTTGCATTCAATTCTTTCAAAGACAAACACTTATTACATGATGATCTATCACAAGAAGTATTTGCCATGTTTTGTTTAACTTTCTTTTTCAACTTCTTATTTTCAGATTTTATTCTTCTAAACTTTTCCTACAATTCAGCATACATATCTCTTAGATCATCAATAGTCATTTAATCAATATCAGTCTAAGAGTTTACCTGATCCTCGCTTCCATTGCTCGAAATATTGCTATCTGCTATAGGGCTTTTCTAGTTCTCATGAAATTCAATCACTAAATCCCAAATCTCCTTCGCAGTCCTACAGGTAGAGATAGAGGAAATGACATTAGTATCTACTGCATTCTTTAAAATATTCAGAACTTTTATATTCTAGAAATTCAATCATGCTGGATGAGGCTGACAATGTGTTACAGGAGAGAGCAACATATCTTCCTTTAGTCTTTGCATTCTTCTTTTCCTTCCCCTTTATGGCTGGCATATGCCCCCACAGTGGGTTGCTTTGTTCATTCAACACCCCTGCCTTTTCTTCAGTTCTTTGTGTTAGCCCTTGAAACTCATAGTGTTCCCGAAAGACATCCTTCCTTGGCTGCACAGGCTGGCTCTTTGGATGCTCATGCTCATCCAACCCATTTATAATGACTCATACTTTTCCACGGTTGAGCTGGCTTCTTCATGCACCAGCATCGGGGTTTGTTCCTTCTTGCTGTTAGTTGGCATTCTAATGGCCACTGGATGTTGTGTTAGTTTGTGCTAGTAGAATGCTCACGGTTAAGATCCAGAGGGAGGTGAATGTATCCCCGTTAAAATCTTTTGCGGAATTAAAATTTTAGCAACACTCAATGATTTAAAGAGATAATAGCGCTCTCTTACAGAGTGAACTCCTCACTGAAAATCAAAGTCAATCTCTCGGTGCCCAAACAAATTCAGTACATAAACCCATCAACACACCAATACAGGGAATGACCATTAACCAATTCTTGTACTAGGTGGAGGTTTGATCTAGGATCTCCTCACGCAAGAGGTGGCATTCTAGATAGCCCTAACCTATCTTTCCAGTCACTCCTTTTGATATACTCCTTGGTTGAAAGTAAATTCAAAACATATGAATAACAATGCAATACATATCATATGCCAATGAAGAATGAACCTAAGCATGCATCTAAACAAAGCTGTAAAGTTATAAACAATCACACACGAGAGACAACAATTTTAAGGTGGTTTGGTCTCAACCTTGAGACCTACGTCCACCCCTCACTCAACTAGAGTGAGGCTTCCTGCTGATACACAGCTTAACTCGTTGATCCACAGCTTCGGGGATGAATCCCTATAGTTCGTTGATCCACAGCTTTGGGGATTGAATCCTAGACCGCTGAGCCTCATAGCTTGCTAACCCGCTGAGCAATCACAGCCTACTGTCCGAGGAATAGATCCTCGCCCGTTGAGAAATCACAGCTTGCTATCTGAGGATTACACCTCGTCGCTGCCTAACAGCTTGAAGAAGGGTTTAAAAGAGAATACAAAAGAACATAAGCAAAACACATATAAATCTTGTAAACCACTATGGCTCTGATGAGCATATCGATTCTAGATCTGATCTAGAAATCAAAACAACTGCTGTTATCGCTTCTCTGAATTCTTCACTTCTTTCCGGTACTCTATTTTTCTTCTTCCTCTCTTTTCTGCAACAACCTCTTTTTCTCTCTAGCACTGGCTTCTCTTCTCACTTCTAATCTCATCTCATCTCTATTCTATTTCACGTCTCTATTCTTCTGCTCTCATTGTTGTTTCGAATCGTGAGATCTCTTTTATACCGGCAAATTGAATCATGTGGCCCCACAAGATTTCAGTCTGGCACGTACAGGAAGTGTTCCCACCAATAGCTTTTCCAGAAAAGTAACTCAAGGAAGTCCACGTGTCAGATTTTGAGAAGAAAATGAATCCATGTACCCAATCATTCTAGTGACCTAGTAGCCTTGGATCACGTGCATGTTCACTCAACTCTTGAACCACGTGACCACTTGCGTCTCTGATGCTTTCCGCTCTTCAAGTGTTCGATCAAGTCCCTATTAATAAGATATAAAACATTTCATCAAACACTTTATCATCATAAGTAGTTAATAAAATGTAGACATAGCCAATTTCATAAGAGTCAGATACTCAAATCAAATAGACTATATGTTGATACATATGCCTCGATGCATACACACAGTGCACCGACCTATGTGGGTATACCTCTGCACGAATGCAGTGGATTAACTGCAACCGCACTGACCTGTGTAGATCACATGTAGACCTTATATGCAAAGAGATGATGCATGAAGACAAGAATTTATGAGGATGTACCAACCTATGTGAAACACAGGTTGACCTGTCAAGCTAGAACAGGTGTGGTTGCACTAACCTATCTAAGTGATGGCTAACACATCTAGTGCTTAAGCATCGACCTGATGACTTAAGCACACGTGAATGCTTTGACCTGAGTTCAGTGAATGAGATATGTGCATCGACCTGTTATGACCCAGACTATATATGTGCATCAACCTTATAGAGCATGTTGCTGCATGTGCATCAACCTGATAGACATAACGCTTTCATGTGTGTAGGCCTTGTAGACTGTATGCATGTATATGCATTGACCTTGCTGAATACAAGATCAAATGTGCATCGACCTTGGTGAACACACGGTCCACTAGTGCACCAACCTGATTGACTACATGCGATTATGTGCATCGACTTGATGTTCATCGTTATGCGTAGCTGCACCGACCTGACAAGTTTCAACAAGAATGTGCATCAACCTTATATACTTCCACCATGAATGTGCATCAACCTTCTATGACTAAGTGCCTATATGTGCATCGACCTTGATTTCTGACACTTAGAAGACAAATGACTTGTATAACCTAAGTGACCAAGATGCATCAACCTGTTATGCCATTCTGACTTATGGAAAAGGATAACTCAACCAATCATTATTAATCAACTTTGCCTCAACATGATTCATAGTGTGACATCATCAAAATCAGGGTTCCAACACTGGAGGGGCTGCTTGACGCCAGATAGAAATTGCAGGAGGTGGAGTGGGCCGGTCCATGGCGTCACGAATTTGGGTCTCCGGTGCCGGGTGACATGCTGGTCTTGTTCTTTTCTTTGTCGGCGATGCTCACTAATTCTCTTGCTCCCTTTCATCAGTCGAGATACAGTCTTCATAAGCATGCCAGGTGCAAACCTCTGACACTTCTTCAAGCAGCTGTCGACATATAGATATCATATTGACTGATGCTCTCGGAGAAGGCATTTCATGAGGGCGTGGGGGATCGACCCTGTATTCCTCCATTTGCAGCTCCCCCATTTTGATTAAGCCTTGGATGATGTCCTTAAATATTTGGCAATCGTCAATGGGATGTCCAAGGATTTGATGAAAGGAGCAGAAGCAAGGACCATCCCTTCTCTTGGTGTCATTCGGCCTTTTCGGCTTTGGTTGAGTGATCTTGTTATATTTGACAGCCCACTCAAACAATGCTAAAGTTCTGTCTCTAAGGAAGGCGTAGAGTTTCTTTTCTTTGTTCTGCGGGGGACGCCTCTCTTGACGTCTATCAGGTTCATTGGGAAGAGGGTTGTGCACCCGTTTGTACCTTTTCACCTTGAAGCCAACATCATGGACTGCTTTAAGTATCGGCCTGTCTGGCTTTATGGCTTGGGTCAGCAGAGGTGGAGGGATACCTCGTGAAGAAGTCTTCAACCTCTATCACAACATCATTTAATTAGTCAAAAGACCTGATTTCAATTCCAATTATCTTTTCTAGAATCTCCTTCTTCAGATTCCACTTGCATATTTGTAATGCATCTTCTTGATGCGGAGGATGCCTGCAGCTTACGCTAAGATTCCTCCATCTCTCGATATATTCTGTAACTTTTTCATCACTTATTTGCTTAGTTGCATATAGTTGAGCCATGGTCACCTCTACCTCGGTGACGTGGAATCTTTCCTTGAATTTTCGCTGCATGTCTGGCTAATCACAAACCGACCCGACCGGTAGGCTAGAGTACCATTTAAAGGCGAGTCAGGTTAATGAGGACCCAAAGAACTTCAGGAGGTACGACTCGTCCACTGCCAAGTTGCCCATGGCAGTTATATAATATGCAACGTGTTCTTTTGGGGAGCTCTGCCCGTTGAATTTGTCAAATTTTGGTGGCTTGTTGATGCCAGTCGATAGTCTTTTGGTCGCGTGGTAGGTTGGGTATGGCACATCATATATGTCAAAGGGGGCGTAATCATCATCGACCTTCTTTGCCAGCCTTGCTTCGATCATTTGCTCCACCATCAACTTGTTCACCATGACTAGATCCACTGGTTGAAGGTAGAGGTGAAAGGGCTACATCAGTGGTGTAGCCAGAACTTTAGCATGGGGTAGCAAAGGCCCTGACAGTGGAGCTTGCTGCTGTATTTGGGGAAGCATCGGTCATGCTGGTAGGAGCCACTAGGAATGATGCTGGGGAGTAGTCCGGCTATGGTCTGTAGGTTGTGGAACAATCGGTGAGGGAGCGTGATGTTCACAAACACTTGTCGTTGAAAACGCCGCGCACACAATTTCACAATCAATACCGCACTCACTCAATAAGAAGATTTTTTAGATCAAAGTAGAGCGATGAGCACGGGTCGATCTCACGAGGAGGAAGATCTTTTATTTGGTTGAAAACTCTTATGTTTTGAAATCAATGTTTGAGTGAGTTGTTGAAAATTAAAATTAAAAGTGCATGAAATTAGATTGCTTGAAATTAAATGTAACTAAATAATGTTGGAGGCTTGAAGAAGAGAAGATTGGAAGTGGTAGAGAGGAGAAGAGAAAGACAACTTGTATAAATGAAATTTCTACTGCTAGGAATTGAAATTACAACATCTATGAAAAGGAAAATTACAACTAATGATGAAATAAGAACAAAAATGAGAAGAACTAGAGCCGGGAATGAAGAAGAATAGCGCCGTCTAATCCTCGCTGAGCCTTGGAGAAGATCGCCCCGCCTTGATGTAGACGTCACCATGAGAGGATCTGGATGAAGAGATTATCGTTGTCCACGCCGCCGAGCCTTTGATCACCGCCCTGCCTTAGAGTGCACACTGCCGTGAAAAGGAGATTTGGAGGAGAAATCTTGAAGAGAAGTAGGGGGGAGATGTGTGGAAATTAATGGTGAAAGCAAGAAACAATAACAACAAGAAAGGCTACCTATCTATGTGAATGGAGAAGAAGAAGGGAGATGGAGAGAGAGATGAGGGTGCAAGAGGGAGAGAGGGAGAAGAGAGAGGAGGGGGCGGCCTTGGGATTGGTGAAGGAGAGAGGAGGGCGGCCTATGCTAGAAAGAAAGAAAAATCTAAAAAGAAAGGGAATTCTCTTCTTCTATAATTTTGTAGGCTATTTATAGGAGATTTAGGTTCAATAGAGTGTGGAGATTGAGCTTGATAGAGATGAAGGGCTAGGATTAAAGGAGAAGATGATGAGATGGTCCAAGGATGAGATGGGCGCCCACATGGTGGCTAGGGTTTTGGGCGCCCTTGGGTTGAGAAGAGGCAAGGAGGGGGGTGCTCCCTTTGGGTTTCCTAATAATGAGGGGATCTCCTCCTATTTCTTCTCCTTGAGTTTCTCTCGAAAATAAATCAAGATAATTCTTTCCTTATCTCCTCTTCTCACAAAATATGGATGGTGTCTGGATTTTGACTTGGTCAACATGATGGGGGAAAGGAGGGGGCGCCCTAGGGCATCCACACAATATGAATAGTGTCTAGCTTTTTCTTGGTCTTGTGACGATTTTGCCCCTGGCCCTTCTAGCAAATACCGAGAGTGTCTTGCACACACAATATTTGAATTAAATCCATAGAAATTATTGTTTTATGCATACAAATCTCAAATGCTCTCAATTATGCAATAAGAAATCAATACTCATGGCCTCTCAACTCCTTTTTATTAAATTATTAACCACAAATTAAGTTAATTTGCGTAGAAGGTCCAATTTGTGTGAAGTTGAGTTTAGCTATAAAATATGCATAATTGTTTAATTAAATGTACATGAAATGATGTATGTGATATGAATTATCATGAAAGAATGAGCATTCATCACACCCCCCAACTTACTCATTGCTAGTTCCTTAGCAATGCAATTAGATTAAAATTTAGGACCAACAAGAGTTTGCAAAGTTCATACGTTCATATCCAGATCCTCCTTCATAGAATCAACCAAAGATTAGGAATCCGGAAGTATTAATGCACACTAGCCTTAGATTGGAAATCATGGTACATGACTAAGAATACAACCCAAAGTTCAATAGCACTTGTGCAAATGTAATACTAAATCCACATCATAGATAATTGGATCCCTCATTTGTCATTCTAGATAGGTGTCCTTCAACTCTGCACCTCCTAGGTCCAAGCATTGAGTATAGTAGCTTTTTGTCTACCTTTTTCTTTCTTTTTTTGATATGCACATGATGATGCACAACCCTTCACTATTTGACGCGAACCTCAACTCTTACCTTAGGAGAAGTATGCCATGTTACTAGGATCAGGGGCATTTTTCATGTTATTTTTTTTTGAACAATGTGCTTTTACACTTATTTGATGGATAACTTTGGCATATAGCTTTACCAAAAAGATCTCATCTCCAAGAAATGTAGAGTATCAGACACCACTCCAAAATAATAGAAGGCTTGTCTCGCTTGTTTCATTAGTGTGCAGAGTGATTTTTCTTTTCTTTTTTTGTTTCTAAAGTGTTAAGTAAACTTTAAAGTGATTCTTAAATCAATTTTCCATGTCTAGATCAAATAAATTTTCCATCATCCTTCTCCCTAGTCTTTTCTATTCTAGAATCACTTTCAATGAGAGCATGAATCAAGAAAACTTAGTCGGGGATTTCATCTTTCCACTTTTATGCAGATTGCAAGATAAAATGATATGCAGGACATTATGCAAGCACTCCTATCAGGTTGTACTATATGTATCTTGAAAATTTTCTCTCTCCCCCCAACTTAAATGACATTGTCCTTAATGGCATATGTAAGCAAGAGAAATAACCAAACAATGTAACAATAAATATTGTTGAGGAGGAAGGATACAACTTGATATTCAAGGTGAGTTTCTTCTCTATGATAATGGTGACAACGTCATCTCCTCGGCTCTTACCCGACGATAGAAAAACAAACTAAATAAAGCATCAAATAACAAAAACATTAGGTTGCCTCCCAGAAGCGCTAAGTTTTTTATCTTCAACCAGACGCATTAAAGCTCCATAACCAACCTGTGGATTTGAGAATGAGCCACCACATGATCTCATCTTCTTTCAAGTTACACCATTTATGCCATGAAAAGACGAGATCATCAAAGAACGTATGTGGCCTAAAGATAGGTTGGTTGTTAGCATGATTGATTTTTTTGTGCAACGCGTATGCTAACAATTTTTCTTCCGTGGGAGTCATGTAAAAATCAGCATTCATTATTGTTGGTTTGGCCTTCATTGCATACCATGGTGATTTTAATTTGGCCAAATAGACCACCCCGATCAGAAAATGAAAGATGAATCATCATGTCACCAATTATAAATTATTCCTCTTCAAACTTAAGGTCTTTATAAGTGTTGAAAACATGAATGTGGACCTTATTATCTTTCAAGAATTTTTCTACCATCTCAATTTTAGGAATTACGTGAATATTTGTGAGGTGAGAATAGATCGAAGGGATAGGAGTTTTAATCAAACGGTTAGTGTCAAGGAGATAAGGAAAATCAAAAGTGAAAGAAGCATACTCCTCAATAACATAAAGTTTGGAAGGCTCAATAGAATCAGACAAATCGGCCAACATGAAAGTGTCCACCACAAAGTAAGAGTTGCCGATATCAGTAATAGATAGAAAATCAATATCCTCCCTTTGATCAGAAGATGCCCAATCAAGATAAAAGTCATGTAGGGTACCTGCCTCCTCCTTCACCGAAGAGAGATCATTTATGGCCTTACTCAATTCATCCTCCACTCGTACACCCTCTTCATCTGACCCTTGGAACAAGGTCTCCTCAAATTCAAGAAGGGAAGTGAATGGGATTTGATCATGGACTAGCACATTACTTTTCTCTTCCCCACCCCCTAACTTGAGATCATCAACTTCTTTAGAACTCTCCGCATATGGGCAATTAAGCTCCAGCTCCTGAAGCTCATCTTTTTGATCATCATCGTAGCTATAGCTAACTCCCTCAAAAGCTTCTTGATAAGACTCCTTCATATGTCCCACATGATCTAAATTGAGAGTAATTTCTATAATGTGTTCATGGGAAATCATGGGTTGATCACAAAAGATTGTATCATGGTCAACTTTTGGAAGTTGGTAATTAGAGTTGGCATTGGAGTAGCTAGGCAATTGATCCACTTCCATTCCCTTGATATTCTCGGCAAGTTGATCTAGTCGGGTTTGGATGGATTAATTTTGAGCCATGATGAATTGATAAATTTTAACAAAGCTCTCCTCCTGATTGAGAGTTGGGCATGGAGGAGATAGATGTGTAAACTGAGAAGCAGAGGTCGAAGGATAAGAAGTTAAATGATGATCCGCTTGATAGTGAGATAGTGGAGAGGAAGTGGTATGTCCTCCATAGTGGGCTTGATCATGAAAGCTATTTGAAGATGGAGCCCAATTTTGAAAGAATTTATCAGGAGGATTTTGGGCCGGGCATTGATAAGAATCCCAAGAACTATTATGGTGTCCTCCCCAATAAGAATCATACGAAGGTGTGGAGAGTCTTTGAGCAATTTGGGAATATTATTGGGTGCTAGACGAATCATAAGGCCCATCAAAGAATTGAGTGGGTTGGATATGATCTTGATTAAAGGAATGTGGTGCGGACACCAGAGCGATCGAGAAGCACGAATCGGTGAGCCGTCGGTACCGTACGCGGAGCACCACTCGAGCTACATCAGCTTCCATCAAGCTCGGAGACAGTCTGAGACTCCCCCTTGAGTCTTAGTATTTATCATATTTATTGGGATTTTATTTGTGTGTAATGTGTGTTTATTTGGCTTTATTCAGAATGTAATTCGGATTGTAAAAGGGGTTTATTTGTAAATTGGGACCACCAGGGTCCCGCGGGCCCCCCATCCCTTCTCCCATTGATCCACCTCAGCTCTTGGGCCCATGTGGGGTCAGTCAACCCTCCAAGGTGGGCTTCTAGAAGGGTTGGACCAAGGGGGAACAAAGGGTAACAAAATTTAAAATTTGGAACATATAAGTCAAGGGGGTTCCCTATGTATAATATAGTTTATTAGGATTGAAATCTTATTTTATTTGTTCCAAACCACATGGGAGAAATAAATTGTGGACTCCCTCTTTTACCGCCCACCAATCCTAGATCTAGGGATAGAACTAGTCTTTTGGTATTTTCTATAAGAACCTTGTATTTTCATTTTGAGTACAATTAATACAAAAAAATTCAGATATTTTGTTCCAAAGGCAAGGGTCGCCCCCTATCTCTCTCCTCTCTCCCCCTTCTATAGCTTGGAAGACTGTGTTTTTGAGGTGAGACACCTCCTATATCGGTTCATGAGATCGCCATCGCCGCCGCCACCGCCATCATGCTGCCATCGGCCAACGTCGCCGGAGTTCTGTCAACTCAAGATCGCCCACTGTTCCCAGAATATTTGCTCACAACCTCGAGATCTTTTGGGTTCCAAACTTTCAATGTGAGTTCTAGAGGTTCCACCAACGTTTCATAAAAATTGGTGAAAATTCTAGCCTTTATTTTCCATTTTCCATTTTCGTTCTTCCCCTCCTTCCAGATCTGCCTGCAGTCTGTCTTCTATCACGGCAACCTGATAGTTCATCCATGAACCCACCTTCCCCATGTCTGAACGAGTTGTAATTTTTATTGGGGGTTCTGTCCATCTAATACCTTTTCCAAAAATTTTCTTATGAATTTAAGATCTAGTTTATATTTTCAAAAAAATCACTTTCAGATCCCTACTCAGTCTGTCTGTCACTGTCCAGATCCGACCACACAGCAGTATAAAATACTTTTCCCCACCCAAACCTCTACCAAACTTTTCAAAAAAATTATCCCCGTCGTCCTCACTCTCCCCTCCACAACTTTTATGAAGAACTCAACCCCCAGATTGGAGGTCTACATTGCAGTCAACGCCAACTCTATGGAAATTTCACTTCTACCCAGCCAGATCTGAGGCAGAGATCAGTCAAACTCTAAATTATGCCATCAGAAATACAGCCCTGATGAAATTCCTAGATCCACATAGGGTCAAAGGATTTCGAGTCAGTGTTCCAACGTTGCTAATTTCGTGCCGATCCGACGTTTGTGCTGGTCGCAGCAGCTTCTGTCGCCGGAGCGCGCAGGTCTAAAACTGCGTTTCAGATCCGTGGGCAGCAACTCCGGTAAGTGAAGATCGGAGCCACCCGGCCTCCGACCAACGTTCCAGCCCCGCCGTCGTCTAGGGGAGCGCGCCACCAGGTGTCACCATCACAGCGGGACCCACCCCGTCAAATCCGGAGGACTAAGCAGCACGTGGGCCCCACGAACCCGTAGATCGCGCCGTCCGGACAGCACCAAAACGCGAGTTTCGGCACCGACGGAGCGACATCAAGATGCTGCCCGTCAACCCAATTCCCATTACTCCCGGGCCCACATGTGACCTGTTACCTCCCTGCGTGGAGTGGGTCGAAACTTTGTACTGCTGTAATATTTGTTAACTTGGAGTACGGATTTGGCAGGGGTTGTCTTCCCCAAGCCGGGAGCGTGGAGGTACAGTCTTAACTCCTTGGCATTACATTGGCTTAGCTAGTATATGGTCGTATGTCACTGCGAGTGCGTTAGGAACCTAGCCCGTGAGTTCATGTCAACGCTATGAGCGAGAGAGTGACCCATCCCGTGGCTCGATCTGAGCACAGAAGTGAGTCGACCACCCTTGACTCTACCGGTTTCTCAACCGCGTGGATCCACGCTTTCCCTCGCTTGGGATGACGAGTGAGCTTGCATTTCTGTTAGCGACGTATAGCCCATAGAAATTCTTAGTGTCGGGCCAAAGTGTCTCTCCTAGTCGTATGTTGCTGGTCGCGTCTACATTTAGAGTTCGAGGTCCGCATCACTTAGAGTCGGTCCCTCTGTCCATCCCGCATCAGTTTGGTATCAGAGCGCCAGTTGAGTCTAGGGTAGTCATTAGTCTTTGTTTAACAAAAACTCAAAAAGGTGTCTAAGTCTAGGTGTCACTTTTGCATACCATTATTACGTATATGAAAAGGTGTCGCCTGACCGTTAGGTTGCGCCTATCGGGGAGGTGATTCACTCACGTGTGAGGATCTTCGGATCCCCGGACTCCGCCAGGTACCAGATCTTGGTTTAAGTCTAGGGTCCTTAGTGTGCATTAGTTAGTGCATTCTAACCTTGCATAGTCGTGTCTAGTGTCTTGTCCAAGTGTCAGCATGTCCGTCTTGTAGTTCCCCATTTCCATTGGAATCTCGATTGCCCAGGCGATATGACCGTTGGCACACCCATGAGCTTGGCAACCACCCTCTCCACTCCCATAGGCCCGAAGCCTCGGATTTTTATGGCTCCAATAACCCGGGTGACTACCTCAAGTGGGAGGCCGCCATGGACACATACTTTGATTGTTATATAATGTCTGAAGCCGGGCAATTCTACTTTGCCAAGGAGAGGGTCCTCCACTAGGCGGCTGAAAAGTGGAGAGACATCGAAGGCTTGAGAGAGGTTAGGAGGCAATGGCCCATCGAATCATGGTGGGACATGAAGAGAGAGCTTAGAAGGGTCTACCTTCCCCATCCGGTTCCTTCCAACCCGTCTTACCCATTTACTTCCAACCACGTGGGTCACAGCTCTAGCCGACCCCACCAACTCACTTCCAACCACGTGGGTCATATCCGGAGGCAAGAAGCCTCTCAGGTACCCAAGCCTAGGCCGGTTGATTACGGGCGAATCCACCGCGATACCCCAACTCCAACCCATACCGTTGCCGAACTTGTGCAAATGATTTCGGATCGGGTTGATAGGAGGTGTGCGTATTTTGAGTCGTTGGTCTCCCCTTGCCCACCTCCGAGACCGGATGTAGCCATACCCAAGCCTAGGGATATCATAGCCGGTAACCCCAACCTGGCCCCACCTACGGGGTCCCAAGGTCCTCTCCCCATCATGGTGGATCCTCTTCCCCCACCCACGAGAGCCCCATTGCCTACACCCCCTGTCCGTCAGGAGGGTAAGGGTAAGGACCCACTTATCAAGGAGCGTAGTGGGTCACGACAGCAGTGTTATCGCTGCCAGGGGTTTGGCCACTTCGCCGGATAGTGTCCCACTCAGACATCTCTAGCCCTAGGGGACAAAAGGGTTGGAGAAGCTTCACCTACCAATTTTCATTCGGAGTCATCTCAGCTAGAGCTACCCGTGTTTCTAACAGGAAAGCTACTCATAGCCGAGCCACTCTTTAGCTGGGTTAGTACAAGTTTGGTCCCTGCCCCATCTTACTACCCATCCATGGACCCCGCACTACAAGTAGTGCCCGTCAACTCCTTCCACACAACGTTTCGGTCTAGTCACCACATAGATACCTTGGAAGACCTTCTCCAGGGATTAGACTGCTAATAGAAGTTGACGTATATGTTGGCCCCAGGCTTTGACTGACCCACAGGTCGTAGCTTCACCCATTCCGCTTTGGGGTCCATTACCTCCGTGTACACCGTGGGCCATATGACCACGGAGGTTCTTTTGTTTCTTCCCCTACCGCCCGAGCCTCACTTTAGTCCATTTGTCCCAAAGAGGAATCCTATATCCTATACACCGTCCCATCTCCCTTCATGGATGAAGGAGATCAACAACACCTTCTAGACTTGCACACATGGGACCTTGAGATGAGGGAAACCATATCGAGGGGTCACATATTCTTTGATCCCTTGGATCCCTTTCTTAGTGGGCCCCTTGGTCCACAATCTCCATTCCACCTTTTTAGGGGAGTCCACCATTATACCCCTTCCCCACGGGCCGGGCCATCGACACCCACCGAGTGCGTTCACGGGCGAGAGACACCAAACCCTCATGGCCCACCCAAACCTCGCAAATCTAATGGACCATCTTATGATTGTATCGACATTCGGTCACACCTAGGGTATGCATGGCAAACATTCGGATGTCCTGGACCACCTTGCATATGATTGGGTCAGACTAACCATAGGGTTGTTTAGGGTCGTGTGTGCATTTGTGTGTTTTTCTTTTTGCTAAGCATGTTAGGAGTCTGCATGACGACGTCCGTCGTCTCATTGAGGCCAGCAATGCACGGTATAAGGAGCTAGCCGATGCCCATAGACACCACCGTGAGTTTCAAGAGGGTGAATATGTCATGATCATGGTAAGACCTGAACGGTTTCCCTCAGGAACCGTAAAGAAATTGCAAGCTCGCGGAGCCGGTCCATTTAGAGTGTTGACACGCGTTGGATCCAATGTGTATGTTGTGGACCTGCCCTAGGAATATGGTATAAGCTCAACTTTCAATGTGTCGGATCTAGTTGCATATAGGGACCCAGCGGTGATCCCTAGTGAGCCCTTAGAGTCATCTTCTCCAATTGAGAGTGATCCCACACCTGAGTGTCCACGACCAGCCCCATTTCCACGGCAGCGAGAGCATATAAATCATATACTGGATGAGCAGGTGACTGTTACCAGGAGTGGATCCTACCCGCGCTACCTAGTGCGATGGAGAGGGCGACCCGCCACCGAGGATACTTGGATCACCCGTCGAGAGTTGCAGAGGTTAGATCCGGATCTACTGGAGCGCTACCAGAGCGATGCAGACCCTTACTCGACAGGGTCTAGTTTCTCCCACCCGGGGAGAATTGGTGTGGACACTAGAGCGATCGAGAAGCACGAACCGATGAGCCGTCAATACCGTACGCGGAGCACCACTCGAGCTACATCAGCTTTCATCTGGCTCGGAGATAGTCTAGAGACTCCCCCTTGAGTCTTAGTATTTATCATATTTACTAGGATTTTATTTGTGTGTAATGTGTGTTTATTTGGCTTTATTCGGATTGTAAAAGGGGTTTATTTGTAATTTGGGACCACCTGGGTACCGCGGGCCCCCCATCCCTTCTCCCATTGATCCACCTCAGCTCTTGGGCCCATGTGGGGTCAGTCAACTCTTCAAGGTGGGCTTCTAGAAGGGTTGGACCAAGGGGGGACAAACGGTAACAAAATTCAAAATTTGGAACACATAAGTCAAGGGGGTGCCCCATGTATAATATAGTTTATTAGGATTGAAATCTTATTTTATTTGTTCCAAACCACATGGGAGAAATAAATCGTGGACTCCCTCTTTTACCCCCCACCAATCCTAGATCCAGGGATAGAACTAGTCTTTTTGTATTTTCTATAAGAACCTTGTATTTTAATTTTGAGTAGAATTAATGCAAAGAAATTCAGATATTTTGTTCCAAAGGCAAGGGCCGCCCCCTATCTCTCTCCTCTCTCCCCCTTCTGTAGCTGGGAAGGCTGTGTTTCTGAGGTGAGACGCCTCCTATATCGGTTCGTGAGATCGCCATCGCCGCCGCCACCGCTATCGTGCCACCATCGCACCACCGCTAACGTCGCCGGAGTTCTATCCACTCAGGATAGCCCACTGTTCCCAGAATTTTTGCTCACAACCTTGAGATCTTTTGGGTTCCAAACTTTCATGGTGCGTTCTATAGGTTCAACCCACGTCCCATAAACATTGGTGGAAATTTTAGCCTTTATTTTCCATTTTCGTTCTTCCCCTCCTTCCAGATCTGCCTGCTGTCTATCTTTTGTCACAGCAACTTGATAGTTCGTCCATGAAACCACCTTCCCCATGTCTGAACGAGTTGTAATTTTTATTGGGGGTTCTGTCTATTTAATATCTTTTCAACAAATTTTCTTGTGAATTTAGGATCTCGTTTATGTTTTCAAAAAAATCACTTTCAGATCCCAACTCAGTCTGTCTGCCACTGTCCAGATCCGACCACCCAGCAGTATAAAATACTTTTCCCCAACCAAACCTCCACCAAACTTTTCACAGAAATTATCCCCATCATCCTCACTCTCCCCTCCACATCTTTTATGAAGAACTCAACCCCCAGATCGGAGGTCTACATCACGGTCAATACCAACTCTCAGGAAATTTCACTTCTGCCCAGCCAGATCTGAGGCAGAGATCAGTCAGGTTCTAAATTCTGCCATCCGAAATACAGCCCCGAAGAAATTCCTAGATCCACAGAGGGTCAAAGGATTTCGAGTCAGCGTTCCAACGGCGCTGGTTTCACGCTGATCCGACGTTCGTCCTGGTCGCAAAAGCTTCTGTTGCCGGAGTGCACAGGTTTGAAACTGAGTTTCAGATCTGTGGGCAGCAACTCCGGCAAGTGATGATCGGAGCCACCCGGCCTCCGACCGGCCTTCTAGCCGGGCCGCCATCCAGGGGAGCGCGGCACCAGGTGTCACAATCACACGGGACCCACCCCGTCAGATCCGGAGGACTGAGCAGCATGTGGGCTCCATGAACCCGCAGATCGTGCCGTCCGGATAGCACCAAAACGCGGGTTTCAGCACCGACGGAGAGACATCAAGATGCTGCATGTCAACCCAATTCCCATTACTCCCGGGCCCCACATGTGACATGTTACCTCCCTGCGTGCAGTGGGTCGAAACTTTGTACCATTGTAATATTTGTTAACAGGGAGTACGGATTTGGCCGGGGTTGTCTTCCCCACGCTGGGAGCATGGAGGTACGGTCTTAACTCCTTGGCATTACATTGGCTTAGCTAGTATATGGTCGTATGCCGCTGCGAGTGCATTAGGAACCTAGCCCGTGAGTTCATGTCACCGCTATGAGCGAGAGAGTGTCCTGTCCAGTGGCTCGATCCGAGCATGGAAGTGAGTTGACCACCCTTGACTTTACCGGTTTCTCAACTGCGCGGATCTACGCTTTCCCTCGCTTGGGACGACGAGTGAGCTTGCATTTCTGTTAGTGACGTATAGCCCATAGGAACTCTTAGTGTCGGGCCAAAGTGTCTCTCCAAGTCGTATGTTGCTGGTCGCATCTACATTTAGAGTTCGAGGTCCGCATCACTTAGAGTCAGTCCCTCTGTCCGTCCCGCATCAGAATGAAGTTGGACCCCCATGAGTGATGGACTTTCATTGTAGGCCGACTAAGAGTATGGGCTTTCGTAGTAGGTCGGGCTAGGTTGGGTGAATGATAAAGGTTGAGTAAGACCATTATTAACATAATGGGCCGACTTGGCCCATATGTGAGAAAAATGTGGCATGAAAGAATTTGGATTCATCGCCCAAGGAATGGATCAAAAAAATGAGCCAGAAGGTATGCCTTATTGAATATGCAAGCCCAACTCAAAAATAGGAATTTATCACCCAATCATTTTTTAAAAAAAATAAGTTTTTTAAAATTTACTTTATTTTTTTCTTCTCTATATGAATAATGCATGCAACATGATGGTTTTTTTTAACAAAAGAGGAATCGGCACCCACTACCAAGTTGGTCCATCGGCCAAGTAAGAGGTAGGGTTGTGGGAGGCTCCCCCTACTTTCGTAGAGATCTAATTAAATAACCATAAATCCGCTTAAGGTGTTTGCCGTTGGACCTCTTTCCTAGACATCGATTTTCCAAAATAACAATAGGTCCCAAAACTCTTTTTTTTCTTTTTTCTTTTTTGAGCTTCTAAGGGTAAACTACCTCCTTGGATCTTCTTGGTACAACTTGTCTGGCGTCCGTGAGGGAATCCACGGATGTAGGGACTTATGGAGGTCTTGGAAAAGGAGATTCTGATCCAATGAGATGGAGTGCTCAATTAGAGAGTCCTTCCAATTCTAAGAGGGGTGTGCCTAATTGCCATTAAGAAGGGAGAAATAGAAGAAGAGAATGATTTTTTTATTTTCAAATGATGCAAGTAAATGAAAAGAGAATTAACTAAATGTAATAATGCATATAAAAGATGCAGCTAATATGAAAGTATGATATCATGATGATGATTTTTTTTGAGATTTCTATTTTTTGTGTTTTTTTTCAAGAATTATTTTCATGTTTTCAAAGAAAGATGGATATGAGGAAATTAGTAACGAAAAACACCAAACAACATGAAAATCTACTAAAAAATAAGGCCTAAAATCATGTTTTTTGAAGTTCCTAGTTTTCTAATTTTTTAGATTTCTAGGATTTTTTTTTGATGTTTTTTTGGAATTTTTTAGATTTTTCTGGAATTTTTAAAACAGAACCTTTTACCTTCAGATCTAGACATGTAGCGAAGCTTCTTTTTCTTGGATTTTCTTGATTGTCAGATTTTTGCTCCTCTGCCCCTACGTTTCTGCCTTCTGTGACAGATTTCCTGACAGATCTTTTTTTTTCTAGATTTTTTGATTTCTGCTCCTTTTGGTGGCAGATTTGAGCACTTTCAGCGGCGCTTTCTGCAACACTAAATTTTCTGAGATTTTTTAGGTCTGAATTTCTGCTCTTTATTCTACAAAATAAAAAGAAAAGGAATTAATATTCACATATACAAATGAAACATAAGAAATTCTAACCAAAAAGAAATCTATCCTCCCCGACAATGACGGCAAAAATTGATGTTCACAAACACTTGTCGTTGAAAATGCCGTGCACACAATTTCAAACTAAATACCGCACTCACTCACTAAGAAGATTTTATAGTTCAAAGTAGAGCGATGAGCATGGGTCGATCCCCCAAGGAAGAAGATCTTTTATTAGGTTGAAAACACATGTGTTTTGAAATCAATGTTTGAGTGAGTTGTTGAAAATTAAAATTAAAACTTCATGTAATTAAATTGCATGAAATTAAATCTAACTAAAGAATGTTGGAGGGTTGAAGAAGAGAAGATTGGAAAAGGTAGAGAGGGAAAGAGAAAGACAACTTGCATAAATGAAATTTCTATTGCTAGGAATTGAAATTACATCTATGAAAAAGAAAATTACAACTAATGATGAACTAAGAACAAAAAGAGAAGAACTAGAGCTGAGAATGATGATAAATAGCGTCATCTAATCCTCGCCAAGCCTCGGAGAAGATCGCCCCGCCTTGTTGTACCCCTGTGCTTTTGATGATGTCAAACACTATGACTCATCTGTGTAAGATGTCATATGTGTAAGTTGTGATTTTGATGATGTCATGATGTATTTTGATGATGTCATGACATGAGTGTGGTCATCATAGTTTGATTTGTTTGATATGAGATTTGCTTCATGACGTAGAGTGTTGCCATCATCATCAAACTAGCTTTATGACTTATAGTGTTGCCATCATCAAAAAGGGGAAGATTGTTGTACCTCTATGATTTTGATGATGCCAAACACTATGACTCATCTGTGTAAAATGTCATATGTGTAAGTTGTGATTTTGATGATGTCATGATGTGAGTGTGGTCATCATAAGTGATTCATGACTAAGTACACGATTGATGATGACATATGTCTTGAATATTCATGTGTATTTTCATGTGCAAGTTGGAAAGTTTAGTGTAAGACACTCAGACTATGGAAAACTGTTCAAAGTAAGAAATCAGCATCAGGTAAGAGTGAAGTCAGCAAATTGACCTAAGGTAAGCAAGGATGTAGTCAGGATCAACACATTCACATTGATTGTTGTTTTTAATAGGTTGATGCATACATGTATCATGTCGATGCATATAATATTTTTGCACTATCTAGTTGATGCAGCGATAGATGACTTACATTATATGGTCGATGCATATAAGTTGTCTTGTCTATCAGGTCGATGCAGCGATAGATGTCTTGCATTGATAGGTCGATGCACATGTGATGTTTTAGTTCTTTCAGGTCGACGTGCATCTGATAGTCACTGCATATTCATATTGGCCATACATCTTCATACAGCTAGTCATTCAGGTCGTTGCATATTGCTTTCAGGTCGGTGCACATTCATATATTGTGTCATGTAAGGTCAGTGCACATTCACCCACTATGTCTTCAAGGTCGATGCACCTTAATGAGGCACTGACTTGTTTGGATATCATCTTGAATTAAATCTTGTTGTCTGAATGCTTTCATAAGACAACTGTCTCTGCATTCCGAAAAAAGCTTCATTATTTCATGAACTATATAATGATGAGGTAAATGATAACTGAATTTTTTTACATTTCTCTTGACAGGAACTTCAAAGAAGAAATATTCAGAATGGCTCTCTCATTTAGTCAAACACCTGAAGTATAGAATCTATCAAAGACAAATTGGTCATGTGGTTTGTCAAGGCATCTTCATGGGCACGTGATCCAAGGTGAACACCTGAAACTTAGAGACTACTGATGAAAAGACTTTCCATGTGGACTTACCTTTATCTAGAATCTGCTATGTGGAAAAGCCTTTCACCTCTACCTGACACATGGAATATGGATCAGCGCTTTCCAGAAGCATTCTCTTGGCGGGAGTATTTTCTCCACTTGCTCTCGATGGAATCTTGTGAGGACCACAAGAATCGCGCATTTGAGAAAGAGATTCTGGCACCCCTATTCTATAAATAGGGAACAACTTCTTCCGAAAGAAGTGAGCTGAAAAAAAGTGAGATGAGGATTGAAGAGTGCAAGCTCCAGAGAAAAAGAGAAGAAATCTGACAGAAGAGAAAAGAGAGATGTAGAGTGTGAGCAGAGAAAAGAAAGAGAAGAAATCTGAGAGAAGAGAAAAGAGAGCTGTAGAGTGTGAGAAGATTTGAGAGAGTGAGATCGTGAGAAGAGGAAGAGAGAGAGAGTGAGAGGTGATTGTGAAGTGGCTGGAGCATATTGAAGATCTGCGATCTATGGGCCTCTGGATCAGATCCAAGCCAACTTGCTCCTGCGAGAGCTACATTTTTCTAGCTTTCATTTCTAGTTTTTCTGTGCTTTGTTTTTCTTGTTTCTTATTTGAATAGCAAGCTGTGTTGCTCAGCAGCAAGGATTGATTCCTTGGGTTAGCAAGCTGTGAGGCTCAGCGACGAGGAGTGTTCCTCGGACAACAAGCTGTGAGGCTCAGCGGAAGCAAGTTGTGTTGCTCAGCGGTGTAAGCAAGTTGTGATGCTCAGCGGTTCAAGCTGTGAGTCAGCGGAAGCCTCCCTCAGGTTTGAGTGGGGGATGGACGTAGGTCTGTGGTAGCAGACCAAACCATCTAAAAATTCCCTTTGCACCGTGGTTTGCTAGCATGTCCAATTGCATATCTTCTACCTCCTTCATAGGGTAGATTGGTTGTGTAGTAAAGCACGATGTGCTTTTGATTATGTGCTTAATCTAGTCTTACTGCTAAGGCGTTTCTAGTTGAACTTAGATTTTGCATAGTGTTTGATGCTAGCTAAGTGTTCAATGGTAAGCTGCAATAGAAGATTCAGTTAAATTGAGTTATCTTGTTTTATTTCCGTACTAATCCTTGTGGGAAAGTTTTTATCGAATCATTTTTTAAAAGGGGATTCATTCACCCCCCCTCTGAATCTCAGCCTTGCACTCAAATATCCTAACAATTGGTATCAAAGCGGGCTCTGATTCATCAGATCCAACGATCTGCAGAATATCCTACTGGTTTTAGGTGTATCTCTGATTGTGCTGAGTTTATTGCCTGAATTATGTTTGAATTGCCTCCATGGCTCATCCACCAGTTTTCAATGGTTCTAATTTTGATTCCTGGCTTAGTAGCATGCGCAGGTGTGTTAGATCGATTGATCTTGATCTATGGAAATTAATTTCACATGGTCCACATAGGTTACCCAAGGATAAATCTAAATGGACTAATAGTCATAAATCTAAGAATGCTGATAATATTAGAGCTTTAATCATGAGAAAAACTACATTTGACACTAATGTTTTTCCATATATCTTAAACTGTAGAATATCCACAAGCATACTGGATGAACTGACCCGTATCTATAAAGGGAAGGAAGAAGAATGCCTCATGGCAGACAAAGGTGATCACAACAGTGATCAAAATGAGGACGAGGAGGAGGTAAGTAACCCTTTTGAAAACTATTCCATAGAAGACTGGGTGAATGCTTACAGTGATCTGCTAGAGTCTCATGAATAGTTAATAAGACAGAACAGATCTCTGAAAAAAAATTTAAAAGATGTTAAGAATTCAAGTTCTGAAAATGAAGTCATTGAAGTGCTGAACAATGAGAACAATATCATTAGAAAACAACTGCAAAACCTAGATTCTGTAACTTCAGAACTAGATCACTCGAAGTCTGAAAATGGAACTCTCAGGAAACACATTGAAAAGGATGAAGAAAAGCTTAAAAGACTTGAAGAGGAAAACAAATTATTATCTGAAAAATTTAGGGCCATTAAAGTAGTTAATGAAGAACTGCAGAAGAACCTTGAAAATGCTAAAATTCAACATAGAGAAACAATCAATTGTGATGATCAGATTTTACTTAATGAATTAATTCAAAATTTTGATCTAATCAAAGAAAATGAGAAGTTGAAGAAGTTGATCACTGCTATGTCTGAGAGGCTTCTAGTCCTAGAAAGAGGAAAGTCTGTCTGTACAGATGAGTTTGGAAGATTACAGAATCTAGAAAAACAAATTGAGGACTACAAATTTGAAAATGAAGTTTTAAAAATCCAAGTTGTTGAATTCGAAGAGGAAACCCTGAACTCAGAACTTCTGATTGCTTCAATGGAAAATGATATTCTAGACTTAAAAGATTCATTGTCAAAATTTGTGAGCGGACAAGAAAATCTGAATAAATTGTTGGGGACAAAGGTTAATTTTGAGAAGGAAGGGTTGGGCTACAAACATGTTAATAAGAAAGCTTTTGAAAATAAATTGATGACATCTTTTGTGAAAGTTTCAAATTTAGCCACCACTTCTAAGAAGGAACAACCCATTGTTCAGAAAAACTAGAAACAATTCAAAATTCTGAAACAAGATAAAAATCAGAAAAACAAACTAAATAACATGCATTCGAAGAACATCAATGAACAATGCCATGTTCTTAAATCAACTAGTTATAAGTGTCATTATTGTGGTAAACATGGACACCTAATGCATGAATGCTTTGTCATGAAACAAGATGATAGAAAGCATGCTAGGAGGTTTATTTCTACTCGGAAAAAGGAAACTAGTTGTTTCTGCTGTGGTAAGATAGGCCACAATGCTGCTCAATGTTGGCATGACCAGGGAAGAATATTTAATTCTAAACATGTAAAATTCCCTGTCAACAAAAAGGTTTTTGATAGAAATGAATTCAATTCTAGAGGTAAGCACATTGTGTGCTTCTATTGTGGAAAGCAAGGCCACACAGTCAAGGACTGATGGTATATTCAGGGGAAAAGATTTAATTCTAAAACTATTAATCTCCCTGCAAATCAAAATGGTTTTGATCAAAATAAATTCATGCTTAAAAGAAAAACTTTTGCATTCTTTGTGTGTGGAAAGCTAGGCCACAGAGCTACGAATTGCTGGCTAGCTGATAACAAAGGACATAATTTCCATGTTAATAATAGAAACATTCATGCTCATGCACATAAGTTTCATGCTAATGCTAATGTGCACATAAAGAACCCAAAGTATGTTATATCATGTCATTATTGTGGACACTTTGGGCATTCCATGTTTAATTGTCACATGCTGAAGCATGATGATTTAATGGCTCAGAGGTTGTAGAAAGTGATGCGGGATGGGACGCGACTTGACCGATTTAATGCAAACCTGGGACTCTACCTCACGACTCGTCCCTAGTGAGGGAAGCGTGCGGATGTGGGCGGTTGAGAAACCGGCAACGAGTCAAGGGTGGTCCAACTCACTCTTTCATGCCTGGATCGGGTCAGGGGACGGGTTTTGCTCTCTCTCGCAGCGGTGATTAAAATACTTTAACGAGCTAGGGCCTATCACATGCAAGCAGCGGCATATAGAAATATATACGAGCAAAGCAAATGCTAAAGTGGGGAGCGGACACAATACCTCCACGCTCCGAGCATGGGGAAGATGACCCCGGCCAAGACTCGTATTCCCAGTACAATGGTAAAACATTATTACAACAAGGATTTTATTGCCCACTCCATGCAGGGAGGTAAAGGGCGACAACAATAACCCAGGAATAGCGATCTTGGGTTGACGAGCAGCAATTTGGACCGCTCCGTCGGTGCTATCCGGACGGCGCGAGCTGGCGATCTTGTGGATCACGCCTTGATCCGACGTCCGGTCAGGCTAGGATTGGTCCCAACGGGAAGAGGACTCCTGGACGAGCAATCCCCTGGAAGGGATCGCGTTGGGTCACCTTGAGGAAGGCGAGGTGGCCCGATTCAGAGACCCAATTACTTGCTGGCCCGAACCAGTTCTGTTGTTCCAAAACTGCGCGACCCGGCGAGAATGGATGTTGCGATCAGATCCGAAGTCGGATTCTCACGAAATTGGCGCCGTTGCGAAGCTCTCTTGAAGATATACGAACACCTATAATCATAAGAATTTTCCGGTGACTGGATTCCTCGTGGGGAATTTTAGAACATGATTGTTTCCTATCTCAGAACAGACCCGATAGATTGGAATCTTCCTGAAACTAAGCTTTGACCGAAGCCCAACTGTATTCTTATGGGAGATAAAGGGGTAAGTAAGGAGCACGATAATAATTTTTGTGTATTTTTCTGAGGTGGTTTGACAGGGGGAATTGATTTTATGGCTGGGGTGGTCGGGTCTGGACTGCAGGAGATAGAACAGATTCCATATTTTGCAGTGAATATTAGGAGGGGTAAACAAATTCCAAAATTTGTGAAAAACTTTGTGGAAAAAGGCTTTGGTGGACAGAAAACACAGTCCAAATTTTAGATCAATCTGAAATTGGAAAGGGAGTCAAAAGGGCGAAGAGAGGGCTTGTTGGAACACATATCTGCAGTGGGATAGACTATGTAGACCTGGGAAAACGTAAATGGAATGGGGGGGGCAAATGAATGAATCAGGGCCTAAAAAATTTTGTTGAAGCGGGAAATCACGTGGGGAACGCACCCTAAAAATATCGGATCATTCAGATTTGTGGATTGGGAGGAAGAATTCGAACACTGGGCTACTATCCAGAGGTGGATAGAACTCCGACGGTATGACGGTGGTGGTGCGACGGCGGCTCGCTGGCAGGTGGCGACGATGGTGCTGAGCTTCTCACTCAGAGAGGGATCAGATATGGAGGCTTCTCATCTCAGAAGACCAGCTTTCTCAGCTGCAAGGGGGTGGGAGAGAGAGGGGGTGCGCCCTTAGGTCATTGAGCAAAAATGTTGGTTTTTCTTCATTAATTCTTATGAAAATAGCCAATTGCATGGGTTATATAACTCCACCCTAAAGACCTAATTACCCTCAGATCTAGAGTTAGGGAGGGGTAAACAAGGGATATGATAATTATCCTCCCACATGGTTAATTGAACAAAATAAAAAATAATATAAGGGACGGGGGCGCCCTCCTTTTAAGGAGGGGAAATTTGAATTTTCTTCCTTTTTGTCTCCTTGGTCCAAGTCCAACTTGGACCATGGACCACCCCTCTAAGGGCCCTAGTTGCCACTTGGACCAATGAGGAAGAAGGTGGGGGTCCCGCCGGGCCAATATGACATTTTTCAAAGAAACCCACTAAAACCTAAGGACTAACACCTTGGTTAATAGTTGCCATACAATTACAAACCCATTTGGCACAAGGGTATAAATGCAAAAAAAGTTATTGGTCTTGTATTGATGTCCCCATCAATTCTCCCCAGGTGGGAGAAACTCGACCCCGTCGAGTAAGGGGTGCGGCTGCGCATGTATCGCTCCAGCGGATCCGTCACCGTACCAGGTAGTGCGGGTACGCTCCACTCCTAGTACTCGTCACCTGCTCATCCCATATATGTTCTTTATGCACACGCTGTTGTGGAATGAGGCTGGCGGTGGACACTTCGGGGTGAGGTCACTCTCAAAAGGAGGAGATGACTTAAAGACTCACTAGGAATCACCGTTGGGTCCTATATTTCTTAGGCAAATTTACAACACACGCAATAGATTCGACTTGCCTCACACTCGAAAGGGACTGACACTTGCGAGCTTGCATTAGACCGACTCGTATGCAGACTGTCATAGACTGTACAAAACAAAGACTCACAGATGACCCTAGGCCATACATGACCCTAGGCAAACATAGACACTCATAGTAATACTATGATTGACGACAAAGAGACACAAACATAAGGAAAATACTAAGGAAGACTCGGTAAGGATGATGGACACCGTCTACATACACTAAGTGTAAAGAAAGACTGACCCACAACTTGATGCAGTGAGTCTCAACCCTCGTCGACCGTCTCTGGTTTGAGAAGACTCATCCTCGGGTATGGAAGTGTGGGAGGATCAGGAGGCGGGTGACGGGAAGGTAATCTGGATGTGTGGTGTGAAGCACGGTAAAAAGGAAGTCTGGATTTTGTCTCTCATACGCATGGCAGAAATCAGACCATACCATGTCAACATAGGGTGTCGACAGTGGTACGTTAGTCACTAGTGGCCGCCTACCGTAGGAGGGATGGGCAGAAGAGGGTCGACTGACTGCTACTCGGGAGTGACTAGTAAAAGAGAGGTGGCAGACTGGTCAGGACCGTTGTAGGAAACTAGGATGGGCGGAAGCTTGGGGTCGTCTATGGGCACTTGAATGATGGGCAAGATCGGGGCAACTGGAGGAACCGGGACGACTGGTGCGACCCAGATGATTGGCTGGACATGGGTGACAGGCGACACTGGGATGACCGACTGAATGTCATCTATGGGTGCGACTGTCAAAATGTTGTGGAATGTGAACTCGCCAGGCAAGTGTGGAGGATATAAAGTGCAGGTCCTTCACCCTGGGTCAAAGGTCACACTCCTCTCTTCAAGCCATAGTCGCCCTAATATAATGCATGGTCCTGCTAGCGTACCGATTTTGCACCTTGCACCATCGAAGTAAAGATCGGAGCCGATCTTCCTTTAGAAGTCGACAAAGGCAAAAGCACCCTCGTGGATAATCTTGCCAGTCTTGGAGAGGGACTCAATGATATCAAGAGAAACCCAATTATCCGACTCCATATAAATGAAATCGAGTTCCGTTGTAGACCCATTGGGTAGAGTGGTAGTAGAAATGATAGGGTGCGGGATCGAACCACTTGATGACATGTGGGTTGGGTCAATCAGTGGTTGAATGATAGGGACAAGACCCGGGGGTTGGGCCATGAAAGTATTGAATTGGGCCACCAGGGATGACCAATTACCTGCATGGTCTCGCGGAACGGCCATGGGCTGGTGGGTAGTTGGACATGCAGACAACTGAGTAACACTCGAATGCACTAGACACGACCCTATACAACAATGCAAAGTTAGAATGCAGACTTGACTACAAACCTAAACTCAACCTATCCGGTACGTGGCGGAGGTTTGATTCGAAGATCACACTCACACAAGTGTGTCACCTTCCCAATAAGCGTAACGTATCGTTCCGGAACATTGTTTGATATACCATATAGAGAGATGCAATGAGACACCTTGGACAGACTTAGACCATGCTACGATAGACTACCCTAGACTCGACTTGTCTCTGATACCAATTTGATGCGGGACGAGATGCGACTCGACCGATTTGATGCAAACCTGGGACTCTAGATCGCGACTCGTCCCTAGCGGGGGAAGCGTGCAGATGTGCGCGGTTGAGAAACCGGCAACGAGTCAAGGGTGGTCCAACTCACTCTTTCGTGCCCAGATCAGGTCACGGGACGTGTTTCCTTCTCTCTCGCAGTGGTGATTAAAATTCTTTAACGAGCCAGGACCTATCACATCCAAGCAACGTCATATAGAAATATATACGAGCAAAGCAAATGCCAAAGTGGGGAGCGAACACGATACCTCCACGCTCCGGGTGTGGGGAAGACGACCCCAGCCAAGACTCGTATTCTCGGTACAATGGTAAAACTTAATTACAGCAAGGATTTTATTACCCACTCTACGCAGGGAGGTAAAGAGCAATAAAAATAACCCAGGAATAGCGAGCTTGGGTTAACAGGCAGCAATTTGGACCGCTCCGTCGGTGGTGTTCGGATGGCGTGAGCTGGCGATCTGTTGGATCATGCCTTGATCCGACGTCTGATCTGGCTAGGATTGGTCCCAATTCGAAGATGACTCCTGGACGAGCAATCCCCTGGAAGGGATCGCGCTGGATCACCTTGACAAAGGCGAGGCAGCCCGATTTGGAGACTCGACTGCTTGTTTGCCCGAACCAGTTCTGTTGTTCCAGAACTGCGTGACCCAACAAGAATGGATGCTGCGATCAGATCCAAAGTCGGATCATCACAAAACTTTCACCGTGGCGAAGCTCTCTTAAAGATCTACGAACACATATAATCACAGGAATTCTCCTATGACTGGATTCCTCGTGGCGAATTTTAGAACATGACTATTTCCTGTCTCAGAACATAACCGACAGACTAAAATCTGCCTGAAACTAAGCTTTGACTGAAGCCCAAATGATAGATCCGAAACTTGGGATTCTTATGAGAGATAGAAGGGGAAGTAAGGAATACAAGGATAATTTTTGTGTATTTTTCTGAGGTGGTTTGACAGAGGGAATGGATTTTATGGCTGGGGTGGTCGGATCTAGACTGCAGGAGACAGAACAGATTCCGGATTTTACAGTGAATATTAAGAGGGGTAAACAAATTCCAAAATTCGTGAAAATTTTTTTGGAAGAAAGCTTTGGTGGACAGAAAACACAGTCTAAATTTCAGATCAATCTGAAATTGGAAAGGGAGTCAAAAGGGCGAAGAGAAGGGTTGCTGGAATACAGATCTGCACTGGGACAGACTGTGTAGACCAGAGAAAATGTAAATGGAACGGCTGGCAAACGAATGAATCAGGACCTGAAAATTTTTGTGGAAGGGGGAAATCACGTGGGGAACGCACCCTCAAAATATCGTATCGTTCAAATATGTGGATTGGGAGGAAGAATTCGAACACTGGGCTGCTGTCCTGAGGTGGACAGAACTCCAACGGTATGGCGGTGGTGGTGCGACGGCGGCTCGATGGTGGCGGCGGTGCTGAGCTTCTCAATCAAAGAGGGATCAGATATGGATGCTTCTCATCTCAGAAGACCAGCTTTCTCAGCTGCAAGTGGGTGGGAGAGAGAGGGGGTGCGCCCTTAGGCCATTGAGCAAAAATGTTGGTTTTTCTTCATTAATTGTTATGAAAATAGCCAATTACATGGGTTATATAACTCCACCCTAAAGACCTAATTACCCTCAGATCTAGAGTTAGGGAGGGGTAAACAAGGGATATGATAATTATCCTCCCACATGGTTAATTGAACAAAATAAAAAATAATATAAGGGAAGGGGGCGCCCTCCCTTTAAGGTGGGGAAATTGTAATTTTCTTCCTTTTTGTCTCCTTGGTCCAAGTCCACCTTGGACCATGGACCAGCCCTCTAAGGGCCCTAGTTGCCACTTGGACCAATGAGGAAGAAGGTGGGGGTCCTGCCGGGTCAACATGGCATTTTTCAAAGAAACCCACTAAAACCTAAGGACTAACACCTTGGTTTATAGTTGCCATACAATTACAAACCCATTTCAAACAAGGGTATAAATGCAAATAAAAAAGTTAGTGATCTTGTATTGATGTCCCTTTCAGAAAGCACCCATCAAAGGTGCCACTAACCATGCAGGACCCAAGAACTCTTGGGTACCTGAAAATGGAAAATAAAGAATTATTTTGCAGGAGTGCCTTGGAGCTAAGGAATAAAAAGGGGGTTTAATAAACCAAGGAACCCAAGTATGGTAAAACCCCATTTCTGCACGTTTACTGGTTTGATTATTTGAGTTTTCAATAATTCCTTTTAGATAGATGCATATCATGGTTGATTTGTTAATCGGTATTTCATGCATACTTGTTTATATACTTGCATTATTGCATGAGTTTGATACTTGCATGAGTCCATTTCCATTTGTCTAAATATCTGCATGAGTCATAATGCACATCTCACACAAACACTGAATATCTGTTGCATGCAACTTTCATCTGTATACACATGTGCTTAGAATACTGTCATTTAAAATCTGTATTGCACATAGGACTACATTTGCACTACATTGTCTTCCATGACCTCTATGGTATATAAATGCTGAGTTACTGAAAGACAGATGCGATATGTCTTAAAGTTCTTACTATGTGTGAGGTGGTCTTTAGACTATGTCCTCCGCCTGGTACCTTGGGTAAAATTTGCACTTATAGCAGTCTAGATGTTCATGAGCATAGTGCAATCAAACTCCCTACACAAGTTGTCATTGCACATGCTGCATACTGTGCTGTCACATATGGCATGTAAATAGGGGGAGTCTTTCAAGATAGCTCTTGTGTCTCATGCATATTTTGTTAGATTAATCCCCTGCATGGTCTTCATGTCACATATGATGGTTCAATGCATTTACTTAGGGGGAGTCAATGCATATGCATGCAGGTGTTAATTGCATATCATTCATGTGTCAACATGACTGATTGACATAAATGCACATACATAGGGGGAGTTCCTGCATTTCATAGTTTACTCATGTGCATTTGTTGTCATTGCATACCATTCATACTGAAAATTCAAGAAGATTGCTTGACATGCATGCACATACATAGGTGGAGCTCATGCATTCTAGAGTTTGTCTCTGTGCATTAGGTTGCTCATATGCATAATAATACCTGAAAATTGTTTGCATTCAGGAGTGTCATCTCTTCAGTTTGATATTTCCTGCTTACTAGCTCATGCATACATTAAGGGGGAGCATATAACCAGGTCTGGGTTGTGAATTTGAACATGTGTTTGATCTGTCACAAAATTCACTCACTGTTTATTTCAGTCGACCAAAATGATTCACTTCGGTCAACCGATGCTCCCATCTTCATCTTGAGTTAATTTCTTGACTATGATCATTATTGATTAATACTCTGTGTTGCATGTGAAGTAAAATTCAATTCATCTCCTTGAACTCTATGATTGAATCACATGTCAATCTATTGCTAGTCCATGTTGACCTGGCTGTCCCCAGCTGTTTTGAAAAATCCATTTGATTTCAGATGTAGTCTGGTTTCCACTCATATCTGTTATGAAATCTTTAGAGTTTATCACGCTCTTAGCCTTGACATCTGCTGTCTTAAATCCATTTTGAGAATGAAACCTGCTCCTACATGCATGACCTTCAAGTGTTTCTCACATTTAATGCATGTTCTTGTTGATGCTTCTACTAAAAAATTGGCTGTTCTTAAACTTCTTTTTTTTTTTGTAAAAAACCCGACCGAGTGAACGAGGAAGGGAGATCCTACATCCACCACTAGGAGGTAATTTTATTGATAATGGCAAAACAAGAATTACATCAGGCGGATGCTAGGCATGCCTAGCTTATCCAAGCAAGCAGCACCTTTAGCATAATTAGGTAGCTCATGTTTTGCAAAGAAAGATTTACATTTGGTAGAACAAGCTAAAGATGCTAAATGATCAACAACTGAGTTTGCTTCTCTAAAAATATGGGAGATGGAATATTGCTAGGGAAGAATGTTCCAAATCTCTCTGACATAAGTGAGAATCAGCCATGTGCATTGAATTTTCTTTCCAACACTCTGAACAAGAATTAGTGAGTCGCATTCAATGAGGACCGGGTCACTTGTGATAGTGAGAATATATTTGATGCCATCTAGGAGTGCCCTTGCTTCTGCTATGATGCTACTTGACTAGCCATAAAAGTGAGAGAAGGCAAACAATACCGTTCTTTGAGAATCCCTTATAACTCCTCCGCCCCCTGATTCACCAGATTATTTATAAGAGCTATCAGTGTTAAGCTTGATGAAGGGCCACGGTGGACAGCACCATTTGATAATCTTAATCTGAGGTTTAGTAGCTGTAACAACCTTCAAGCCAAATGCTTCCAACAGAAGTCTTTTACTGTACTTATTCTCCTTCAGATTGGATAATGCATAGCATTGTTTAACTTGTGCAATGATTTTGTGGAGCAGACAATTCTTGGAAATGTTTTTCCCATCAAACATTGAAGTGTTCATGGCCTTCCATATTTCCCACAAACCAAAACCAATAACAGCTAAGGAGAAAAGACTGTATGCAGAATTTGGCTCAATTGGGAAGTGAGATTAAGATAATTGACTTGATCGAATTACCTTCAATGTGAAGATCAGATTTCTGGAAAAAAGACCAGGTATAAGCAGCAATCTCACTTGTTAAGAATAAGTGATTGATGTCTTCCATATGAGGGCTTCTGCAGTAGTGACATTTTGAGCAGAGGGGGATGCCCACTGATTGGACTTTTGCATCAACAGGGATGCAGTTATTGATGATTTTCCAGATGTGCATTGAAATTTTTGTTGGCAGCCATTTGGACCAGATATTATTCCTGCTCTGTAGGGTAAGAGGGTGAAGGTCATTGCTGCATGAGGCTTTGTAAATAGAAGAGACTAAGCAGTTCCCTGTGCTGGACAAGCTCCATACAATCTTATCAGGATAGGATGCCAGCTTAATATGCCTGAGTGCAAGCAAAACTTCAGATGGAAAATATTTATTAAACAATTCAGATTATTCAGTAGTCGGCTGTGTGAGGCAATTTTCAACAGTGACATTATTAGGAATAAGGTCATTAGGAACCAAAGAGGCTAAACAGTTATTTCTAAACCAAGTGTCATACCAAAAGCTTGTGGAAATCCCATCACCAATAACCACTTTTTTGTATTTCAGCAGGAAACTTTTAGCTTCAATCCAACCTTTCCTCAGGTGACCCTTCATATTTCTGAATTGAGCATTAGCCAGGTGATAGTCTCCAAAGTATTTGGATCTGAAATATATCGCCCAGAGGGAATTTGAATTCATGGCTCTCCAAAGCATTTTAACACGCATAGCAAAGTCCATCTGTCTAAGGGATATAATGCCGAGACCACCCTATTTTATTGGCTTACATAAGTTAGTCCAAGCCTTCCAGTGCCTCTTATTACCATGACTAGAAGATCCCCAAAAAAAATTGGCAAAAGACTTCTCAAGTATTTTATGAACACCAGAGTAAAGAGGAGAAGATGTTAAAGCATAGATAGGGATTGAGGTGAGGACATGCTTAATCAAAATCAGCTTTGCTCCTTGAGAAAGAAGGTTGGCCTTCCAGCCATCAATACGTTTCTGAATAGCAGAGATGATTCCTGCAAAGTGGACTATTTTCCTCTGACCTAGGACTAAAGGAAAGCCTAGATATTTGTGAGGAAAAGAGTTTCTGCAATAACATGTTAAGGTTTCAACACGAATAGCAGCAGTTGCATTGCATTTGGGGTGGATAAAAAAACCACTCTTTCAAGAATTAATGCTCTGGCCAGAGGCTTGTTCATATACTTTAAGAACCATCACCAAATTCCTCACAGATTTGGACAAAGCCTTGCAGAATATGACAATGTCATCAGTAAAGAGAAGGTGAGAGGTGATAGGGCACCCTCGGGGGCCAGCATACCACTCCACTCTGCCTTGGGTGAAAGCCTGATGAAGGGATCTACTCAGAGCTTTGTTGGGTTCGGTGCTAGTATTCAGAGGGGGGGGTGAATGAATATGACCCTTTTAAACTCTCACCCAATATAAAATTTCGCTCAAACTAGAACTATGATGCTAACTAGACAGATTTACCAAATCTGAAGGCTAATCAACTATTATGTTCGACCAATTAGCAAACACATGGAGCGCCCCTATGCATTCATCTAGCGGAAGCACAAATGAACAAATCAAACCACAGTGCACAAGGGTTTTTAGGTGGTTCGGTCCTGCAGACCTACATCCACCCCACACTCAACCCGAGTGTGGCTTCCAGCTGACTCACAGCTTGAAACCGCTGGGCCTCACAGCTTGCCTACAACCGCTGGGCCTCACAGCTTGCCGTCCAGTGGAATCCACCACTGCAACCGCTGGGGATTACAGCTTACCCGTCCAGTGGAATCCACCACTGCCCGCTGAGCAACACAGCTTGCTGTCCAGTGGAATCCTCCACTGCAAACCGCTGAGCAATACAGCTTAGCCGTCCAGAGGCAGCACCTCTACAATCCACTGACTAACAGCTTGAAAGGAAATGTAAAATGGAAAACAAAATACAAGATAACAGCATCGGAAAGCTATAAACGTAAAGCACAATGTGGCTCTTAAAGAGCTGACTGGCCTGGATTTAATCCACAGTCCAGTTAACAGATCTCCCTCGATCTCACTCTCTTTCTTCACTCTCTCTCTTTCTCTTTCTTCTCTGCTGCACTTCTCTTCTTCTTTCGCTAATCTCTCACTCTCTGCTCTTCTCCTCTTCTTCTTCTTCTGCTCTTCTTCTTTTCTGGATCGTGGCTCTCTATTTGGACTTTTCTTTTCGCCAACTCGATCTGTTTTCTTCTGTGGAAGGAGTCTCATATATATAGCAGCAGCCAGTAGGATCAGCCCCAACGTGTGACCTCCACATTTCCCGCCCAGATATTCGGGCCACGTGGCAGTCTCTCAGTAGGCTTCATTCCAGCCTCGGATCACGTGATGCCAGTCACTGGGGAATGTTCTTACTCGGATCACGTGCTCCCCTTAAGCTTCACGATCAAAGCACCTGTTAAACAGAGTATCGGATAAGTCATCAGTTTAAAGAACAACTCTGTATAGACTTATCAGAAGAATAGCGTTTTAGAAGAAACCTGGACGAGGTTAGAACGAAACAACACGAAGACAGAAATAACAAAGAAGACTCAGACGCAGAGACAGCACGAAGTGAAACGAGAACGACACGAAGTGTAGTAGTGACAGAAACACACACTACACAGAGAACGACGCGAAGATGATGAAAACGACACGAGGTGAAGTCACAAGGCGACAAAGACACAAGGTGTAGGAAACACGACACGAAGACATGAAACAACACGGAGACGAAACAGTAACCGACACGAGTTGAAAACAACATGAAGTCGAAAATAGAAGTTGACACGGGTTGAAAACAACACGAAGACGAAAGACAAGGAAAACGACACGAAGTCAAAGAAACAACAGTAACCGACACGAAGTGTGGTTACTAAACAGGAACGACACGAGGTCTACAGGGAAACGACTCGAAGTTCATCAGAACTATTAGAGCTGCCTCAGAAACACGACACGAAGTTATGAGAGGGAAAACGACACGAAGTCATAAAAACAGAAATGACACGAAGTATAACCTCATACAAGTTTTTCCTGTCAAACATGAAATCAACACGAAGTGTCGTAAGCTCAGACGACACGAAATCTTTTCGTGTTAGTGAGGGGAAACAACACGAAGTGTGACTCAAGTGGCACTGAAAGCAACACGAGGTGAGACTTCACGCTGTACAGACTTGGACCCTGAATTATTTCTCCCCCTAAATAAAAGCTCCCCCTTTGAGAAGGAATATGAACAGATAACCAAGGTAGAAATGGTAGGAGGGTCACTAGATAACAACTGAATCATAGGTTCAGAAAGGAAGCATGATTATAAACAACTGTTAAAGTATAAGAATCATTAACATACAATTTTCAAAAATTCAGGTTTAACAGTGATAAATCTAGAGTAAAACATCTGACCTCTGAAAAAGAGTTTATTGATTCCATTTATAACAATGAATCTAGGGCACATGGTATTAATAGATAAGTCTGAAATAATACCCTTTTATGTCTAAACAAGGAAATTCAAGAGAGGCAACTTGAACATGTATTGAGAAAAACAATTTTCACTCAATGACTTTTGATTTTTCGAAAGGTTACAGCAGTTTGATTTCACTTTTTAATTTTTCAGAACCTGAACTAAGTGAATAGACCTGTGGCATTTATAATGTTGACATTAGGTGTACACCTTGATCAGAGCCAGGTACCCCCAGTTACTAGGCATAAACTACTGGATCTATTTCAGATCAAGACCTACAAAGAATAGTCTTCACTTTTGACATTAAGGGTACACCTTGATTAGAGGCCAGTACCCTCAGTTACTTGGTGAGGACTCCCCCTATGGATTTGACCCTATGAACAGAGATATTCTGAATCACCTCATGACATGTGAAGTTTTCTACTTCTTTGGAGGAGTTCACAGTTTCTCAGTGCAATCAGCCATTGCTCTGTCACTATGTTCAGTTCTTAACATTAATGAACTTATTTACTGCTGCCCTTAATTCTTTTAGAGTGATTGTTTGAAAAACAGTACACACTCTTATTCACCTTTTCTAGAAATTTCCAGATCAACACATTAGGCATTACAAAAACTTTTTCTAATCTTACCATGAGACAAAGATTAAGAGCTATAAAAGTTTTCTTTTATCTCAAATTCTGAAGTGTAGACACTTAACTCTCCAATTTATAAAGGTTAAACCTTTAGTTCTTTTCAATTTGTGAGAGAGATTCTTATAAAATAACAATTGAAATAATCACAACTCAACGTACTGAGCCAGAACTAGAACTGCTGTTCAGTGAAAAAGATGGGGAAAGGATAGCAATTGGCAATATGGTTCAATGAGCAACTGATGTCAAAGAATATGAATCATTTGAATGAGAACACTGAGAAGTGAATAGGATTCAATGAATTGAATAGAACTCTCAGTTCCCCCTGACATCATGATGCAAGAGATATGCTATGCAATCAATTCAGCTTTATGCATCCAAGTCATGAGCATTTTTATCCTTTTTCAGATTTTTCAAAAATAGGATGCAGTACACTGTTCTTCATGAGGACTAGACCCTTGGTACTTGACAGAGAACGTGGTCTCAAGGACCATCTCACACATAGTAGGAACCTCCAGGTAGATTTCCCTGCCTTTTAGTAGCTTACCATTTGATATACCAGGGTTATGCAAGTGATATATGCAGTGCAAGGCAGTTCTATATGCATTGAACAATTTTCTTGATGCAAATGATAAATGCAGACATTAGACACATACATCAACTATATGCATTAAATGAACCATCCAAACTCAGTGCAATAGATGGCAGAAGAGGAATATCAAATTTATTCAGAATTAAATTCAGTAGCTAAGTCTGGAATGCAGACTGATTAGCTAGACAAGAAGAGAACATCAGAATTTAAACAACCAATTCAACATGGCTTTCTCAATTCAATTCTGAAGTTAAATCACTTACTTGCTTTACCTGACTGATTTATTTTTACCCTTGGTGTTGCATCAGATTGTTGACAAAGCCTCCAATTTCTTTCAGCTCTTAGAATTTTGGCCCTGCCTCTTGTCCTATGCCTGAAGTAGCTATTTCTGTTTCATCAATTTGTTCCCGGCTACCAGGCATACCTGCAAACACACTTAGGGAGCAGGTTTTGGAACCCAAGACAGTTTGGGGCCCAAGACAGAAATAGATAGCTGAGAGTGAAAACATGACAAAAGCTGTTTAGGGATCCACATTTGTGTGAAAGTGGAAGGTTTGGTGGATTTTACAGCTTGAGAGTTATTTTTGTTATATTTCTTTTTCTTAGCACCAACAGGTTTAGTTTTCTTTTTCTGATGCTTTGATGGTTGTTGTGTAGTCCTGGCATTCATTTTATTAAAAACGTTTTTGTTTTTCTGCCAGTGCCTTGGCCAAAGAGTGTACGGGAAATTGTGTTCCAAATTGGTCCTAGGCTGACCATAGAACCCTTGATGACTAGGACTCCATGTCCTAAACTGATTGTCCCATCTCCTAGCTGGCTGAGGTCTATATGGCTGATACCAAGTGGGGAAATTCTGATACCCAGACCTCATATATGCAGGGTTCCACCCAAACCTATTAAGTAATTGAGGATGAGTGTTATGATAGACTTGGGCTCTAGGGAAATAGGGATGAGCAAATGGGTTCCTAGCTGCACCTGGTCTCCCTGCCACGTTTGACCCTCTAGGTTTCTGAGCTGACTTATATTGGGTCTTTTTCTGAGCAATTGATGGTAATGGAGACTTAGCAGCCTTGAGCTGGGGTTTTGTTGTGCTAGCTGGCTGACCCCTAGCCTCAGACTTATCCTTGGAAGACGAGCATGCAGCTCTAGGCTCTACAACTTTCTGCTTTCCCTTGTCCTTAGCACTGGACACTTTTGATTTAACATTATTGAAGACAAATTTTTCATTGACCATTTTTATGAGTGGTCCTCTATTCTTTTCTCCCACACATGAAATGTTTTTCAATTCAAAGCTCTTTTTAGCTGAGGGATTAAAACCGAGACCCTCTTTTCTGAAATTGACTTTTGACCCTAGCAAGGCATTAAGATTTTCTGTTCCTTGGGTCATGCTTTCAATGATTTTCTATTTGTCAGAATTTTCATTTTCTAAATTTTCAACAGTTTTTTTCATTTCATCATTCACTAACAAAACAGCTTCATATTTTTCAGTTGAAATCTTTACTTGATTTTCAAATTTCTGAATTGACAATTTCAGCTCATCAATGACATTTTTCAGCAACTCATTTTCTTTCCTACAATCAATCACAACATGTTTTAATTCATCAAACTCAGAACATGCATTTTTCAATTTTTCATTCTCTGATTGTAAACATGCAACTTTATCAGTAAGTGTTTTATCATTAACCAGAGAATTCATTTTGTTCTTCAAGTGTCTGTTTTCCTTCTTAATATCATTTGCTTTATCTAACAGATCTCCATAAGCATCTTCCCAATCAGAAATAGTATAATGTTCGAAAGGGGATGATACCTGATCAGACTCATCTTCTTCTTCTCTTCCATTCCTGGCCATCAAGCAGATGTCCTTTTCTGATTTCTCACTATCTGAGGAAGTGCTCAGCGTGCCTTCTTCCTCATCACTCCATGTACTGACCATGGCCTTTCCCTTTGGCGCTTTCTTCCATGGTATTCCTTTGATTTTCTGTAACTCTGGACAATCAATCTTCATATGTCCAGTCTTCCTGCAATGATAACAAGCATTATCATCAGATTTTTCAGCAGGGTTAAATTTATACCTGTTTTGCTTCCTGCTGTGGTATTTTCTGTAGACATTTTTCCCTTCAGTTCTAAGAAATCTTCTGAGCTCTCTTGTAATCATAGCTAGTTCATCCTTTTCAAAATCTGATCCAGATTGGCTCCAATCACTGGATGATCCATTGCATCTGGACTGTTTTGAACAGCTATGCTTGGCCTTCAGAGCAATAGGCTTCTTCTATTCGAGCTCTTCAACTTGTAGAAGATTCATCTCGTACGCCATCAAAGAGCCTATCAGCTCATTGGGTTTCATCGTTTGTAGATCTTTTGACTCCTCAATCACAGTTGCTTTGGTATGCCACATCGGAGTCAGTGATCGAAGAATCTTCCTAACAACGTCATGATCGGTATAGCCTTTTCCAAGATTTCTTAGACCGTTTGTTATAATGGTCAGACGAGCATACATTTCGGTCACTGTCTCACCGGGCTTCATCCGAAATGTTTCATACTTTGTCACTAGCATATTAGCCCGTGTCTCTCTCACTTGAGACGTTCCCTCATAAATGACCTCAAGAGTATCCCACATCTCCTTCGCTGTCTTGCAGGATGACACTCTATCAAATTCAGTGGGATAGAGTGCACACTGAATGGCGTTGATGGCGCTCCAATTCAGAGTAGATTTCCTGATTTCTTCTCTAGTCCACAATTCCTCATTCTCATGTAGCTCATAGGGACCTTTGCTTATGATCTTCCAGATCTCGTAGTCTTTGGCTCTGAGGAAGACCTGCATCCGGTTCTTCCAATATGGGTAGTTGGAACCATCGAAGAATGGTGGCTTCGTAGTGGACTGACCCTCTGCTGTTAGCCCTCTAGCATCCATGGCCGATCCTCTTTAGGATGTTAGTCCTGCACAAAGAGTTAAGCTCTGATACCAATTGTTGGGTTCGGTGCTAGTATTCAGAGGGGGGGTGAATGAATATGACCCTTTTAAACTCTCACCCAATATACAATTTCGCTCAAACTAGAACTATGATGCTAACTAGACAGATTTACCAAATCTGAAGGCTAATCAACTATTATGTTCGACCAGTTAGCAAACACATGGAGCGCCCCTATGCATTAATCTAGCGGAAGCACAAATGAACAAATCAAACCACAGTGCACAAGGGTTTTTAGGTGGTTCGGTCCTGCAGACCTACATCCACCCCACACTCAACCCGAGTGTGGCTTCCAGCTGACTCACAGCTTGAAACCGCTGGGCCTCACAGCTTGCCTACAACCGCTGGGCCTCACAGCTTGCCGTCCAATGGTATCTACCACTGCAACCGTTGGGGATTACAGCTTACCCGTCCAGTGGAATCCACCACTGCCCGCTGAGCAACACAGCTTGCTGTCCAGTGGAATCCTCCACTGCAAACCGCTGGGCAATACAGCTTAGCCATCCAGAGGCAGCACCTCTGCAATCCGCTGACTAACAGCTTGAAAGGAAATGTAAAATGGAAAACAAAATACAAGATAACAGCATCGGAAAGCTGTAAACGTAAAGCACAATGTGGCTCTTAAAGAGCTGACTGGCCTGGATTTGATCCACGGTCCAGTTAACAGATCTCCCTCGATCTCACTCTCTTTCTTCACTCTCTCTCTTTCTCTTTCTTCTCTGCTGCACTTCTCTTCTTCTTTCGCTAATCTCTCACTCTCTGCTCTTCTCCTCTTCTTCTTCTTCTGCTCTTCTTCTTTTCTTGATCGTGGCTCTCTATATGGACTTTGCTTTTCGCCAACTCGATCTGTTTTCTTCTGTGGAAGGAGTCTCATATATATAGCAGCAGCCAGCAGGATCAGCCCCAACGTGTGACCTCCACATTTCCCGCCCAGATATTCGGGCCACGTGGCAGTCTCTCAGCAGGCTTCATTCCAGCCTCGGATCACGTGCTGCCAGTCACTGGGGAATGTTCTTCCTCGGATCACCTGCTCCCCTTAAGCTTCACGATCAAAGCACCTGTTAAACAGAGTATCGGATAAGTCATCAGTTTAAAGAACAACTCTGTATAGACTTATCAGAAGAATAGCGTTTTAGAAGAAACCTGGATGAGGTTAGAACGAAACAACACGAAGACAGAAATAACAAAGAAGACTCAGACGCAGAGACAGCACGAAGTGAAACGAGAACGACACGAAGTGTAGTAGTGACAGAAACACACACTACACAGAGAACGACGTGAAGACGATGAAAACGACACGGGGTGAAGTCACAAGGCGACAAAGACACGAGGTGTAGGAAACACGACACGAAGACATGAAACAACACGGAGACGAAACAGTAACCGACACGAGTTGAAAACAACACGAAGTCAAAAACAGAAGTTGACACGGGTTGAAAACAACACGAAGACGAAAGACAAGGAAAATGACACGAAGTCAAAGAAACAACAGTAACCGACACGAAGTGTGGTTACTAAACAGGAACGACACGAGGTCTACAGGGAAACGACTCGATGTTCATCAGAACTATTAGAGCTGCCTCAGAAACACGACACGAAGTTATGAGAGGGAAAACGACACGAAGTCATAAAAATAGAAACGACACGAAGTATAACCTCATACAAGTTTTTCCTGTCAAACATGGAAATCAACACGAAGTGTCGTAAGCTCAGACGACACGAAATCTTTTCGTGTTAGTGAGGGGAAACAACACGAAGTGTGACTCAAGTGGCACTGAAAGCAACACGAGGTGAGACTTCACGCTGTACAGACTTGGACTTTGTATATGAAGTGCGCTGTACAGACTTTGACGAAGCAGAAGGCTATATAGACTTGGAGACCCAAAGCCATGAACAGTGAAACAGTGTATATACTTCAAGTAAAGACCAATGTGTAGACTTGAAGATTAAAGGCGATGTACAGACTTTGATGCCCAACACCAATGTATAGACTTTAGGAGCATATGACACGGCTGTACAGACTTCGCCTAAGACGCTGTACACACTTAGCCTAAGATAATGTACACACTTAGCCTAAGATAATGCATGAACTGACGTTGTATAGACTTTGTCTTAACAATGAATGTGTAGACTTGATCAAGAGTCCAATGTGCAGACTTCATGAGTGTGCAAACTTGTCAACGAAATGCACAATGTATAGACTATGCACATGCATGAAGAGTGTATAGACTAATGAAATGCTTTACCCTGCAGTGTATAGACTTTCTAGTCATCAAACTACATGTAGATAGAAAAGCAACGCACAGATTAGAAATCAAGCACTATATCAGTCATACACATGCATTCTCCACAAAACAAGTTATGTTGCTATCATCAAAACACAATCTCATAAAGCACTCAAATGCACTCACTGTCTTGCTATCATCAAAACCAAATAGCATTGCTATCATCAAGGCGACATAGCACATGCTTGTGCCTAAGAGGCACAACAAGCTTCTTCAGCAATAATAAAAAGAGATGGGGCCATAGGATCACCTTGTCTAACACCTCTGGAGGATTTAAAAAATTCAGCAGGCTCCCCATTCAATAAGACAGAGAACCAGCAATTGTTTACCAATAATTTAATAAGATCTATGAATGGCATACTAAATCCAAATCTTTTCAAGACAGCAAATAAGAAGTCCCACTTAAGTCTATCATACGCCTTTGCCATATCTAATTTGAACATTACATTGTTACCTCTAGTTTTTCTGCCTAATTCATGAATCATCTCCTGCACAAGAGCAATGCTATCCACTATCTGTCTACCTTTAACAAATGCAGACTATTGAGGAGATATAATAAATGGAACCACAGCAGCGAGTTTGTTATTGATGATAGTAGATATAATCTTATTAACGAAATTACATAAACTTATTTGCCTGTAATCAGCTATGTCAATGGCATTGTTCTTCTTTGGAATGAGAGCAATGAGGGTAGAGGTTACACTTCTGGGAAGAGCTTTGCGATGAATGAAGAATTCTTGAATGGCTTTAATCACTGTTGCAGAAATAATAGGCCAAGCCTTCTGGAAAAAAGCACGTGTGTAGCCATCCGGACCAGGGGCGCTATCAGCTGACATTGAAAAAATAGTCTCCTGAACCTCAATCTCACTAGGGATAGCACAGAGAGAATCATTTTGTTGCTGTGATATTAATGAAGGAATGCCATTCAGAATACGTTCATCCACACAATGGTCCTGAGAAGTAAAAGTTTTAGTAAAGTGAGCAACAGCAATTGACTTCATTTCTTCCTTGTGAGAGGTTAACTTTCCTGCAGGGTTACACAATTGAGAAATAGAGTTCCTTTTTCTGTTGGCCACAGTGGTCATATGGAAGAACCTTGTGTTTCTATCTCCTTCAAGAAGCCATTTAACCCTCGATTTCTGTCTCCAAAAGCACTCCTGCTGTAATAAACAGTCAGAAAGAATTGATTTGGCCTCATCCAGTTTTCTTGAGTTAATGTCAGAAGGGTTATTGTCATAGTTAAATTCAGCCTTCAGTACTTCATCTTCAGCCTTCATGATGTTCATATGCACATTTCCAAACACTGTCCTATTCCAAGTTCCTAGCATTTTCCTCAAATGCTTCAGTTTCAGACTGAGGGTGGTAATCTGTGAAGTTGCCAATGGACCTTGATGCCAAAAACCTTCAATATCTACCAGAAATTTATCATGCAATGTCCACATCTTTTGAAAATAGAATCTACTTTTAAATTGTTCCTGAGTAGTAGTCCTCACAAGAAGGGGGGCATGGTCCGAAGCTTCCCTAGAGAGGTGATCAACAGTAATAGGATGGAGCTTCAACCAATCAAGATTAATAAGCACTCTGTCTAATTGGGCCCATATTCCTTTCTTCCCACTCTGGTTGTTGTGCCATGTAAATTGGGAACCCAAGAATCCAGCATCAAGGAGAGCACAATTAGAAGCACACAGCTTAAAGTCAGACATGGACATTAAATTAGGAATATTACCTCCTAGCTTTTCGTCCATGTCCATAATGCATTTAAAGTCTCCTGCAACAAGCCAAGGGCCATCATCTAGATGATGCACAGAATTGAGTGAAGCCTAGAGATTCTTCCTCTCAGATACTGAACACTTAGCATAAACAAAAGTAACAAAGAAGTGAGACAAAGTAGGACTAGTTTGAATAAGGGAAAGTTGTTGATCATCCTGACAGAGAATAGAAAAATCCATTGAACCCTTCCACAGAACCCAAATATGTGCCATAGGATCATTCAGATTGTTAGCAACAGCCTTATCCATACCCAGCTTTCTTCTTATTCTATCCAAATGGCATACTTCTATTTTCGGTTCCCGAATAACAATGCAATCCAGTTGATGAGATTTAATAAGATGCTTAATCCGACCTTGAGATAAGTCATTACCAATACCTCTGATATTCCAAATAACAAAAGCCATTAGCAATTAGAATTCACCAGAAATGATCCTGTGGAACCTGCCCTTTTCATTGCTCTTGTAATAATCCCTGGTCCAGTATCATTCATAACACGTATATTGTTAACAGCAGCATCAGTAGCAATACTTTGGCAAATAAGGTGAATATTTTCTTGTTGTAACACATTAGTAACGGCAGAGGATTTTGATTGGGAAGGAACCAGGCACAGATTCTGATTATCCAAATCCTCAGGACTATTAGCATTCAAATGCCCTTAAACTTCTTTGACAAGAGAATTGAGAAGATTTCAATTTTTATACCTTGATCATAAATCTGAAAACTAATTCATTAAGGAATCTTCTATTATACATATTTATGAATGTCTAATGGATCAAATTGCTTTAAGTTTAATGTATTCATTAAGTTTGGTTGTGAAACACTTGAAAATATCTTAGTCACTCTTTTATTTAATCTTAACCGACTGCTTCATATTACTTCATGCAAAACCTTCTGAAATCTGAAAACTTAGAAAATCATGACTATCTTTAGTTGAGATACATGAAGTAAGTATTATCTTTAAACATTTTTTTTAATGTCTAAGGGTCAAAAGCTGTCAGAGCAATGACTTTGGTCACTGAGAAACTATGTCCAAAGGACTGTGTCATGAAGTGCCCTAGTTAACTCTGCTGAAAAATGATTGAAAACTAGGCAGAGTAATGGCTTGCACACTGAGAAACACATCTCACTTATCAAAGAAATGAGTTAAGGTATGTCATACGGTGTCAATGTTAACTCTATTCAATATGAGTCATAACTGTTAGTCACATTAAGTGCTTAGGGATATTGGCGTCTAAACAACGTATATATCCTCTAGTTACAAGATGTGTACACAACTAGATTGCTCTTAAAATTGTAGTATGAAAATTATTGTTGAACAAATGAAATATCTGAAAATTGTTTCAAAAGATAAATTACTGTAACCCTAGACAAAATCAAATGGTTTCATGTTTGTTTAACATCAATACTACTTTTTGTAACTCCTAAAGGGGTCATTGAACTTTGAGTGATAAGATGAAAGAAGGTTAAAAAAAATATTCAATATGTGAGCTTGGTTCATTTTTATTAAAATTTGATTTTAGATATGAGTACAGAACTTTATTGACAGACTCTGTATACATCATAGTTAAACCATGCAATTCAATAAAGTTCCTTCATAAGCTCTTATAATTGAAGATTCTGAAATATCTTTACTCTTAGATTTATGAAATTGGTATCTCATTGAAAACCTTCTTGAATTATCTAATCATATGGAACTTCAATCAAAATTTCCTGTGTTCAGTTTCTATCTCTGCTGAAACCATTGATTTGTGATTACCAATGTCATCTTCTTTTTAATTCACTACACGTATAACTCTGAATGTCTGATGATTTACTTCCATTCCGATTCCTCTGTCCTGTCAAAGGGGGAGATTGCCTCATCAGCATTCTTCTAGGATTAAAAGGGGAGATTAGCCTGATTTCTTCATGCTCAGATTGATATTCCATCTTGGTAGTCCCTGTGGCTCTTGCTAAAAATTGTCTTATCTATCCTTTGTCATACCCCTATCCTTCTTCAATTCACCTTACATTTTCAAAGGAATTAGGGTAACATGACTTGCACTGTCTGGTAGTTCTAGTTCATTTCAAAAGGGGGAGAATAGCTTTGTCTCAATCATCTCAATGCATGCTTCACATTTATTTCTACTGAATTTCTCAGACTATCATTTCCTTTTTGATGAAGTCAAAGGAGGAGAATAGTTTGAAGTTTGATATGAGATTGGCTTCATGACTTGAGTGTTGCCATCATCATCAAACTAGCTTTATGACTTATAGTTTTGCCATCATCAAAAATGGAGAAATTATTGTACCCTTAAGATTTTGATGATGTCAAACACTATGACTCATCTGTGTAAGATGTCATATGTGTAAGTTGTGATTTTGATGATGTCATGATGTATTTTGATGATGTTATCATGTGAGTGTGGTCATCATACTTTGATTTGTTTGATATGAGATTTGCTTCATGACTTAGAGTGTTGCCATCATCATCAAACTAGATTTATGACTTATAGTGTCGCCATCATCAAAAAGGGGGACATTGTTGTACCCCTGTGATTTTGATGATGTCAAACACTATGACTCATCTGTGTAAGATGTCATATGTGTAAGTTGTGATTTTGATGATGTCATGATGTATTTTGATGATGTCATGATGTGAGTGTGGTCATCATAAGTGATTCATGACTGATGAGGACATCACCCATGATTCCCTCTGGCTCGGCACCTCTCTCCCTCTCGGAGATGGGTAGGATACAGCTCCACGACTGGACGGGTCCGCTTCGACACTTGGGCTAGCTATTTGGGTCATCTTGGCGTATTTTCCCCTTTTTATTTGAGTCATTCTGATGTAATTTTCCCTTTGTTTTGAGTCAAGTCCCTAGGATATTACGTCATTTACCTAAGTTTGTGATAATCTTGATAGGATAGAGTGGCTTATGGGCCCAATTAGGTGGGCTTGGCCCAAGGGCGCCCTCCCCCTTCCCACCCTTTTTGGTTATTTGTTATTAGCACATATTTCAGGGACTTTTTTTTGTAAATGTTGGGATCCCTATAAATAGGACCCCAACCCCACTTGGAGGAGGTAATGAAATATTGAATGAAAATTTCCACACAAAAAATTGTGTCCCTCTCTCTCTTGAGTGAATCTTCTCTCTCTCTTCTCTCTCTCTCTAGGGGGTGACCCCCTCCTCTCTCTCTTCCTCTCTCTCTCTAGTACGCCCCCCTTCTCTCTCTTCCCCAGCCACCACACCCTCCACATCAGCCCTCCCAACCTTTCATCTTCCCAAGACCCATTAACTCCCCTTTACTCCCACCACTCCCCAAGCAACCTTTCCCCTTCCCCCATACAACCTTTTACATTCCCAAGGGAGAATCCCTTCTCCCAAGCACCCCTTCCCCTCCCCAAGGCAACCCTTCCCATTCCCTAGGCCCCTATTAACCCCTCCATTAACCCACCACTTAAATCAAAATGGAATCCTCCCCATTCCCCCAAGACATTTGCACCCCCATCTCCCCACCTCCTCCAAGAGAGAACCAACCTTCCCCCCCCCCACCTCCCACTCTACTCCCCCACACCAGGTCCGCCCCCTCCTTGACCTTCCTTCCCCCTCTCCCATTTTACACCCCACACCACCCCTTCTACAACTACTACCAGCAACCCCTCTCTCCCCTTGCTATCCCCCCCCACTCCGTACCACTCCATATCCATCAATAGCCTCCTTGCACTACTCAGTTCGCATGCAACAGTAGGAGCTCAACTTGTAGAGCCTGCTCCGGAGTCGTTCGGCATCATATGGAAGCACACCATACATCGTCGGAAAGCTCGTCGAGAAAGCTCCGCAACGGTGGTGGTCTCGCCGGCATCCGACATCCCTGCTGTCCGGAGGGCTCGTTCTTCCCTGACTGCGCACAGTGGCCCTGACTAGAAGACAGAGCTGCAGTGCAGAAGCTACCACGACCTCACCCTTGCTCTCCTGGGTGCACCGCTTGACCGGGTCGAGGTACCACCTGTCCTCCAAGCAACGCAACAGGTGGGGCCTCGTTTGGAGTCCAGGGCTTCCTGTTCCAATTTTCTCCCCCCCGGTTGATGCGGGACAAGACCATGAACACGATAAGTTCGTGATTGTCCCTTAGCAAGGGAAGCGTCGGACGTGCACGGTTGAGAAACCGGCAAGAGCTAGGGTGGTCAGTTCACACTTTCGCGCCCGGATCGGGTCATGGGACGGTCTTGCTCACTCTCTCGTAGCAGCGGTGATATGAAATTATAGCGAGCTAGGTCCTAAAACATGTTCTCTAGCAGTGACATAAACAAGCATATATGGAAATAAGCGAAATGCCAAGCAAGGAGCGAATACGATACCTCCACGCGCTCGGCGTGGGGACGACGGACCCGGCCGAAGTCGTACTCCCGAGACAGTTAATATATAAAGATTACAGCAATGAGTTACAGCCCACTCCACGCAGGTAGGTAAAGGGCGACACAATGGGGTCCGGGAGGACCGATTTCGGGTTGATGGGCGGCTTCTCGCGTAGCTTCGGCCGCACACGTACTCGCGCCTGTGGGGCCCACTTGCTGTCCGGAGGGGTCGTGTGGGACCTGGTGGCACCGCTGTGGTGGTGGATGCCTGGATGAGCGCTCCCTAGAGTGGAGGAGTGCTGGTTCACCGGCCGGAGGCCGGGCGGCTCCGATCGGCACCGGTCGGAACAACTGGCCATGGATCTGCAACTTCTGGTTTTCAGCGCGTGTCCCGGCGAGAACGGACGCTGTGATCAGCCCCGATTTCGGATCGACACGAAACTAGCGCCGTTGGAAATCTAACTTCAAATACTTCAATCTAGGCTTGAAGATCTAGCCTGGATCTGCACGGATCTGGGCTTTAATGAATTGTTGAGTTGCTGTTGTACAGTGACCGGGCTCTCAGATCTGTAGAGAACTTGTCTGAGAACTGCCTTTGACCCATATGTGAACGTCCGAATCAGAAGTGGTGTTCTTCAGAAACGTTGTAGGAACTCCAGCTAGAAAAATGGCAAAACTAGTTTGGACAAGTTTGGATGTGGCTACGAATTGATAGGATTTTTGAACTGGAAGTGGGTCCGATCTGGAAATGGGCTGAAAGCAGTGTATCTGAGATAGAACACAAATTTTGAAAAATGGATAGATGACGGATAAAACATCAAGAAAAATGGTGGATGTAGGGGATGATGGAAAGAACTCCCAGTAAAAATGGGAACCCAAAAAAAAATCAAAAAGATGGTCGGAGATGGGAAATTCAGAGCTGCTGTCACTGTAGACAGAGATAGGACAGATCTGGGAGTGATTAAAGACCAAAAATGAAAAAATATCAAACGATGGATTTTGGACCTGAATTTTTTTGTGGATGATGGTATGGAAGATAAGAACACACCATAAAAATTTTAGACCACGAAGAGACCGTGGCTGGTAGAAGGATTTTCGGGAAGACACCTCTGTCCAGCAGGACAGAATACAGAAGACGGCTTCGCGGCGGCTCGAAGGCGGCACGAACGGCGGCGGCGGCGGCGGCACAGATGATCACCAGAGATAGAGGGGAGGGGATAGAAGATAGAAATCACTCTAGAACTGGAGGTTTGAGGAGAGGAAACCAGGGGGGAGAGGAAGGGGGCGCAAGGAGGCTCCTTGAACATTCAACACATTTCTGATTTTTCATTAATTTTCACAAGAAAATACATGGTTTTATATGCTTCCAACCAAATCTAACCTCCACCCTTAGATCTAGGGAGGTGAGATGGATGGCCTGGATTGCATGCCACAAACACAAAAAAAATAAATATAATATACTAGGGGGGGGCCTATTGACCAAGAATGGCAAGGGGGGACAAGTTTGACATGGTAGGTAGCCTACCATGGAAATTCTTACCCCCTTGTCTACCCATGTGGCATATGACTAGTCCAACCTTCTAGATGTCCACCTAGGATAGTTGACCAGCCCCACAAGGTGACATGGACCAATGGGAGAGGGCTGAGGGCCCCCTTGATGGTCCTACTGACAAATTACATAGAAACCCACACAATCCATGGGAATGACTCATTGGCTTATAAAGCCTTACATTTGCGTACATACTTTCCCAAGGATATAAATACAAACTAAAAGGACATAAATGCAAAAGAAAAGTACATGCTCGGCGTTGATTCCCATCAACTCTCCCCGGGTGGGAGGAACTCGACCCCGTCGAGTAGGGGTAGGGATGCTCGAGTACTCCGGCGGATCCGTCACTTTGCCAAGTAACGCGGGTACGCTCCACTCCAAGTGATCGTCACCTGCTCATCTCATATATACTCGATATGCGTGAACTACTATGGGCTAAAGGTGGACACTCCGGGTGGGGCACTCTCATAAGGGAAGTAAGTAGCTCGAAAACTCACTAGGAATCATCGCTGAGTCCCTGTAGGTGACTAGATCCGGGTGTAGCTATAGAACCGATCCCATACTCATCGAGCGAGTCCACTCGCCTCTTACTCATAAGAGAATGACAACGAGCTTGCACAAGACACATGCAGACTCTCAAACTACACACAAACCATGCAAACAAACCACACAAAGAAAAGCACATTGACTCAACTATGACCCTAGACTCACCTAATGTTAGTCCGACCCGTACATAGATGACGGCGGACCAGGACACCCGAACGTGTACCATGCATGCATTTGACGTAACCGGAGGTTGACGTCATAGGGAACTCCTAGACACCCTACGATGCACCAATCATGGACATTGGGCTTGGATGTGGGAAGTTCGGGAGGTGCGGGTGGTTTGGATGGATCGGAGAAACCAAAGTTTTCATTACCCCCATATGAAGGTTCGGACCTATGGCTATGTGGAGTTTGCTTGGCCCGAGTGGAAAAGGTGGGATAGTGAACTCCGCGGAAGAGGTGGAGTGAGTATGAAAGCTCGGGAGGTTCACTAGTGAAGGGGTCAAAAGGGTCGAAGAAGGTATGACCCCATGAAGTGGATTCTCCCATGACTCGGTCCCAATTTAAGAATTCATAATCACCATCATACATTGTGAGCGGTGGGACGACGGACATGTGTAGAAAATCAGACTCCTCCCTTGGGCAAAAGGGAATGAAGTCGGACTCGGCCGGCATCAGGAGGAGTAGAAGAATCTCCGTGGTGACACACCCCACGGTGCACACGGAGGTAATGAACCCTAAGGCCGGATGGGTGAAGCTAAGACTAGCGGGTTGGTCAAAGCCTCGGGCCAGTAGGTGCGTCAACTTCCATTGTGAATCTAATCCCATGACAAGATCATCCAACGTGTCAACATGGTGACTAGATCGAAATGTGGTATGGAATGAGTTGACCGGCACTAAAGGTAAGGTGGGGTCCATGGATGAGAAGGGATGTGGGACCAAGCCATCCTTGAGCCAACTAAGAAGCAGCTCGGCGATGAAAAGGATACCCGTTAGAAACATGGGTGGCTGGGGATTGGGTGGCTCCAAATGAGAGGGTTCCGAATTAAGATTGGAAGGTGCGGGTGACAATGGAGCACTCTCGGGTGGTGAAGGAATTGGGTTAGGTAGTCCGATCGGCTCGGGACTCGGTTGAGAGGTAGATGTTTGCCAAAGGGTTCGACCTCTAGACCGAGAAAAATGAGACTCAAAGGGCTCGACCTCTAGAGCGACCTAATAAGATTGCGCCAGCGAGAACGCGTCACGGACAAGACATTCAAGTTGGAAGTGAAACCACAATCCTCTCCGGAACTGAAATGTGGTCGTGGTGCTCTCCTCTCCCAAGCCATATTCCAACCGGTACTTATCATAGTCCCGGATGTACTCGGACACGGACCTATCACCTTGGACGGGTCGACATGGGTTGGCCATTGGTGCCGAAAAGGTGGGAATGGATCCCTAGGAATGGGTATGCAATGCCATTTAGACAAGACACTAGACCGACTATGCACGGTTTGGGGTGCATGCACACTAAGGACAAGACACCAAGACTCGGTACGTGGCGGAGTTAATCGATCCGAAGATCACTCGCGCAAGTGTGCGACCTTCCCGATAGGCGTAGCCTAACATTCGGACAACACCTTTTTATATATCGATTAATGGTATGCAAATGCAACTCCTAAGACCGACTTAGACACTTAGACTTAAATGACACTCTTTTTTTTTGTTTTGGACACCCTAGACTCAACCTGCTCTGATACCAAATTGATGCGGGACGAGACCACGGACACGACAAGCTCGCGATTGTCCCTTAGCAAGCGAAGCGTCGGACGTGCACGGTTGAGAAACCGATAAGAGCTAGGGTGGTCAATTCACACTTTCGCACCCGGATCGGGTCACGGGACGGTCTCGCTCACTCTCTCGCAGCAGCGGTGATATGAAATTATAGCGAGCTAGGTCCTGAAACATGCTCTCTAGCAGTGGCATAAACAAGCATATGTGGAATAAGCGAAATGCCAAGCAAGGAGCGAATACGATACCTCCACGCGCTCGGCGTGGGGACGACGGACCCGGTCGAAGTCGTACTCCCGAGACAGTTAATACATAAAGATTACAGCAATGAGTTACAGCCCACTCCACGTAGAGAGGTAAAGGGCGACACAATGGGGTCCGGGAGGACCGATTTCGGGTTGACGGGCGGCTTCTCACGTAGCTTCGGCCGCACACATACTCGCGCCTGTGGGGTCCACTTGCTGTCCGGAGGCGCCGTGTGGGACCGGGTGGCACCGCTGTGGTGGTGGATGACTGGATGAGCGCTCCCTAGAGTGGAGGCGCGCTGGTTCACCGGCCGGAGGCCGGCGGCTCTGATCGGCACCGGTCGGAACAACCGACCACGGATCTATAACTTCTGGTTTTCAGCGCGCGTCCCGGCGAGAACGGACGCTGCGATCAGCCCCAATGTCGGATCGACACTAAACTGGCACCGTTGGAAAGCTACCTTCAAATACATCAATCTAGGCTTGAAGATCTGGCCTGGATCTGCATGGATCTGGGCTTTAATGAATTGTTGAGTTGCTGTTGTACAGTGATCGGGCTCTCAGATCTACAGAGAACTTGTCTGAGAACTACCTTTGACCGATATGTGAATGTCCGAATCGGAAGTGGTGCTCTTCATAACAGTTGTAGGAAATCAAGCTAGGAAAATGGTAAAACTAGTTTGGACAAGTTTGGAGGTGGCTACGAATTGATAGGATTTTTGAACTGGAAGTGGGTCAGATCTGGAAATGGGCTGAAAGCACCTAATCTGAGATAGAACATGAATTTTGAAAAATGGATAGATGGTGGATAAAAACTCAAGAAAAATGGTGAATATAGGGGATGATGGACAGAACGCCCAGTAAAATTTGGAGCCCCAACAAAAATCAAAAAGAAGGTCGGAGATGGGAAATTCAGAGCTACTGTCACTATAGACAGAGACAGGACAGATCTGGGAGTGATTAAAGACCGAAAATGAAAAAATATCAAACGATGGATTTTGGACCTGAATGTTTTTTTGAATGATGGTATGGAAGATAGGAACACACCATAAAAATTGTAGACCATGAAGAGACCGTGGCTGGTAGCAGGATTTTCGAGAAGACACCTCTATCTAGCAGGACAGAATACCGAAGACGGCTTCACGGCGGCTCGAAGGCGGCACGAACGGCGGCGGCGGCGGCACAGATGATCACCGGAGATAGAGGGGAGGGGATAGAAGATAGAAATCACTCTAGAACTGGAGGTTTGAGGAGAGGAAACCAGGGGGAGAGGAAGGGGGTGCAAGGAGGCTCCTTGAACATTCAACAAATTTTTGATTTTTCATTAATTTTCACATGAAAATACATGGTTTTATATGCTTCCAACCAAATCTAAACTCCACCCTTAGATCTAGGGAGGTGAGATGGATGGCCTGGATTGCATGCCACAAACACAAAAAAATAAATATAATATACAAGGGGGGCCTATTGACCAAGAATGGCAAGGGGGGACAAGTTTGACATGGTAGGTAGCCTACCATGGAAATTCTTACCCCCTTGTCTACCCATGTGGCATATGACTAGTCCAACCTTCTAGATGTCCACCTAGGATAGTTGACCAGCCCCACAAGGTGACATGGACCAATGGGAGAGGGCTGAGGGCCCCCTTGATGGTCCTACTGACAAATTACATAAAAACTCACACAATCCATGGGAATGACTCATTGTCTTATAAAGCCTTACATTTACGTACATACTTTCCCAAGGATATAAACACAAACTAAAAGGACATAAATGCAAAAGAAAAGTACATGCTCGACGTTGATTCCCATCACCGGTGCATTGATCAGGCCACTCAGGACCTGACCTGACCTCCCCTCACTCAACGGGCTCCCTCTCTCTGCCCCGACATCATCTGGTGCTCTCCCTGGCTTCCGCTCGAAGAAGACTCGTCCATGGTAGTACTCATCTTGGTCCCGCCATGTTTGGACTTCAGGAGCGGACGTGGCGACTACATCCATCTGCTGCTGCACCCTGGGACCAGTCCGAGCCAGAGCGCAGGGAGCCTGATCCAGAGTCCGCCCCAGCCGGTGACGACGTCGGGATCATCCACAGAAATTTACAAGCTTACCTGGGCCTGTCAGCAATGTTTCGGCACCAGTCACGATGACTTCCCAGCTCGGTGGAGTGTGTGGCGGCGTTTATAGCAACTACCTGTCTTGCAGTTCCAGACCTGGACAGAACTGGAGAAGTGCCCATCCGGCATTAGCTTAGCTAATCTCCCCTTCCCGCCTGGCCGGCTTAGTGCCCCTCCCTGTGTGGAGGTAGTGTTTGATTGTAACCCTATTCTTCCCCTCTTCTAGTCCAACCCCCCCTGTGTGGGGAGTAGTGCATGTATTATTTGAATAGGGGAAGCTACACCGACGCAGTGTGCGGGGAACTCACACTCTCCCGCTTGCCCTCGTCTCCGAACGGGGTTGGTTTCTTCAAACCAACCGGGTAAGCTCTAAACCTTGCTCCCATTACCAATATTTGTTCCTTTAATATCCGTGAAATTGCTTCGCTGGTAGTGAGAGAGAGCGCCCGACCCCAGAGTGTTCCACTTCCGTGTGGTCACCGTGGTTTATGAGAGAGTGTGACCCAGTGACCCACTTGGCACCCGGGCAGCCCCTTAGTTGTGGGCATCGTACCCTCGGGAGGGCAACCTTAGCCCTGCTGGCCCTCTACCAGCCAGGGTCTTGATCCACTACCTCCACTCGGCATCGCCGAGTCACCCTGGGTTCGTGTGTGTGCATCGGTGAATTGGCAATTTACGCAACCTTGTGCTCTAAAATTGACTGTGATTGTGAGGTAGGTCCAAGGACCCCATCCCTTTGCTGCATCCACCCTAGTGGTGTCACATCAAGTGATATCAGAGCAAGTCTTAGACTTGTCTCTACATGCCTAGGTCCTAGGGCCATTGCATAGTCATCATCCGTGCGTCGGTCACCTCCTCTATTTGCATGTCTACCCGTAGTGGTGCCTTGTATCGGGCCGACCCCTCAACCTCGACTCCCCCTATGAATTCCAAGGTGCAATGGAATAAGAATCCTGAACGCGAAGCGACATGGGAGACCGAGGAATCTATGAAGAAACGATTTCCCGAGTTATTCTAAGAGGTATATGTCCTACACTCTCCGCATGTATAATTATATATATATTGAATTTGGGGACCAAATTCTTTTTAAGTGGGGGAGGGTGTAGCAACCCTAATAAATGAATAATTGAAATGAATTAAAACATATATATTACAGAAGTAATATATATATAAAAGGAATAGGGTTAATTGGACGAAATAAAACAAATTAAAAATAACGCCTCTTATTAAGGCGTTAATTTATAAATAAACGCCTCTACCAATGGCGTGAATAAAGAAAGGACGCCCACACCTACGGTCGTCAGTTCTCACGCGACCAAATGAGTAAGTAAAAGAAACGCCTCTACCTTGGGCGTGTTTTAAAACAAGAAACGCCCTTTTTAAAGGCGCTTTTTAAGAAACGCCCTTATGCAAGGCGTTAATTCAAGAATACACGCCCTGACCAAAGGCGTTAATTCCATTCGAGTTCCGTTCGACACGGGAGCTTATCCAGGGAAGGATTATGTTAATCCAGTAAGTATTTAATAGGGCAAGGACTCTATATTGGAAGCATTGCTTCTACTAGAACACTAACCTTAACAGGACGTCCAAAATCCTATATATAATCTTGATCGAACAAACCCTAAACCTATTTGGACGATCGAACCGCACAGGTACGTGAAGAACATATCTTCTTCTTCTTCTTTTCCTTATGAACGAAATAGCAGTTCATATAAGTTTCTCTTTGCTTCGGTTACATGAAGAACTAATAGTTCTTCATCCTCTTTTCCTCTTACAGGTTGAGGACGCAGCAGCATAAGTGAAGAACAAGGTAACGTTCTTCTAATCTCCTCTGTTCTGATAGGTGAAGAAATTAATAAATGTTTCTTCTTCTGTTCTCGTAGGAATTACAGGACCGTAGAACTAGAGCTCCTCTTCTCACAGTTCAAATCATCAAATTATCATAAGGTAGGTTTTCTCAAGTTACTGTAGCCCAAATGAAATTAATGCAAGATATATATATATAAGCATGTCATGCATATGATTATTATAGTTTTCATGCGTTTTCTGAATTGTTTGAAAGAAACGCCCTGGAATAGGGCGCTATTTTAAAATAAACGACCATAACAGCGGTCGTCAATTTATTAAGAAACGTCCTGTACACAGGCGTTAATTTTACGAGATCATGACTTAAGCATGTTAAGAACGGATTATATATGAAACCTTGATTATTAATGCATGATCCTGTCTCCAAATCTAATGTCCTGCAATCTCTTGAATTCACGGCCTGTACAAGGTCGTTTTCCACGTATTAACGCCTCATCAGAGGGCGTGACTTTAAAAGTAACGCCCCTTGCTTAGGCGCGTATTATCCAGAGTCCTGGTATGTTCTGAAACATAGAGTTAAGCCAGTAACGCCCCTTCTCAGGGCGTGTCTTATATAAGTCCTGCAAATTATTTATATTCCGTCAAATCCGTAATTCATGAGACGCCTGCACCAGCAGTCGTCAAATATGAATAAACGACCCTGTCCAGGGCGCTTTTTAGATAGAGTATTGAAATAATGAAATTCTGCGAAACGGAACATATATAAACGCCCTGATACTAGGCGTTAGTTACTTGAAAAACGTCCCGGACAAGGGCGTGTTTTTCATAAATTAATGAGATTATTGAAAATTCTGTAAAATAGAAATATGTTAACGCCCCTATGATAGGCGTTAATTACTTGAGAAATGACTTGACCTAAGTCGTTATTTTACTATAAACTGATTTTCATCTGATTTGCTAACCGATGGTTTTATATATATCATAATATATATAAATAGGCACTATTCTCCACTCCGTGAGTATAGTCCCATGTTTTCATGTTGATTTATCGATCACACTCAACTCTCATTGACATACAAGCTCTCCATTGGACATTCCGTTCCTTTGGACTAGCGAGTTAGTCATAGAGACCTCCGTAAGACTCCTCGTAGCCTTGGATTCCCTCAAGGCCGACTGAGCTGGTTGTACCCTAAAAACCCATTACACGATCCTTGCCATGTCAATCTAAAGAAACATGGTATACCGGCCCTTATGATTATACAAAGAGTATATCATAAGCAATTCTTGATGGGATGATGATATCATGCCATATCGTGTCATTCTTGTAAACCCCAATTCTATGATAAGAATGAGGGTATCTTGCTTGATCTAATGTTCATGTGGACCTCAATTCTATATAAAGAATGTCCATATTGATTTGTCATGGTACCTAAGTTAAGGGAACCATATTCTACCTGGTTTTATCGAACTCGTGATTATATCATTATTATCGCCAATCTATGTCCTTTGTCATATTTTGGACTCTATTCTATCAAAGTTGTCATACGTATCTACAAGCTTGATTATTGAAATTCTATATTGGCTATATAAACAAGAGTGGATGTCAAAACACATGATAAATGCCTGCGCATATAGGGCCCGATCTGGTCCTGGGAGGAGCACCCGAAAGTACTTGTGCCCATGGGAGTTAAAATGATAAGGTATCTGGCATTATACCGAGTACTTGACTTGCTTGATTGGACATTCCACACACATCTTGTACTTGACTCGTACTTGACATGAAATGAAATGCGTGGCCCGAAAAAGGGTAATTTACTTGCTTGATACATGATAGCCAAAGTTCTTGACATGACTTGTTAAATGTACTTGCTTGAATATCTCGAATAAACTTGTTATCTTGTTGGAAGTTCATGACTAAGTTCATCTTATTTTCTTGATATTACATTCTCTCTATCTTGTCGTTTCATGCGAGCATGCATAGCTTTATTGCATCCATGAAAATGTAATTACTTAAACCACTTGCTAGTACTTGAGATATAATTTCCTACTGAGCGTTCGCTCATTCCGTTTGTCCCTTTTTACTTTTCAGGTAAGTCCGACGACGATGGAAGTCAATCGGATGGGAATGGTCAAGAGTGAAAGTGATAGAGCTTCTACAAGTGTCGTCTAGTCTTTTCCATAGTTTCTTGAGTCAACTATGTATTCTTTTCCTTTTTATTTAACAGAGTATTGGATTTGTAATAGTCTATCCCTTATAAAATAAAGGATTGGGTTATCTTGCTATTTTGCGCATCTCTGTCTTTGTGTCGAATACACGACCACTCTGATTGACATGGTTGATATAGACACGTCGCGCATCTCCGGGTATCTTCCGCGCTCGGGGCGTGACAGTCTTTGTGGTATCAGAGCCTAAGGTATTCAATTCCTAGGAAACCCAAGTCCAAGGATAGGTTTCAAAACCTTTAACCAAGTGAGAGGGGGTAGAACCAAGGGTTAAATGATCAATGAGTCCTTTATAAGATCATAGTGATATAATACTAACATAGCTATTGTAATTGTAGGATAATGGCTGCCGAACGTGCTCAATGGCGCAACATGCAGCGTACCCTTCAAGGGATGACCCAAGTGCTACAACAGGTAGCACAAGGTGGTGCTCCACGAGCTGGAAGCTTACACCAAGCATTCAAGAATATGAATCCCCCGAAGTTCATGGGATCGACCGATCCAGACGATGCCGAGCATTGGGTTCGGGAGATTGAACGTATATTCCGTGTCATGCAATGCACGGATCAGGACAAAGTCTTATTAGCTACTTTCCAGTTAGAAAAGGATGCTAGATGCTGGTGGGAGTCGATTGAAGCTACAATTGACCCAACTCAAGTTACATGGGGAGAATTCGTTGAATATTTCAACGCCAAATATTTCTCTGATAGGGTCCAGGAAAAGAAGGCCGCCGAATTTGCCGCGTTAAAGCAAAGATCTTTATCAGTGGCTGATTATGAAGCACAGTTCTCTAGACTGTCTAGATATGCTAAGCATTTAATTGGCACGGAAAAGATGAAAGCCCGTAGATTTCTTAATGGGCTTAGGCCCCACTACATTACTCAACTGGCGCCTATGGATATTCAAGTTTATACTGAAATAGTGCGCCGAGCTCAGTTGCTTGAAGATGCCACGGAACTATCTGATAGGATCCGTGGGAAAGACAAAAAGGAGCAAGTCACAAGTTCGGGTTCTTTTAAACCCAACTTTAAGAAGAGGCCCAATAATGGAGGTTCTTCCTCTCAAGATCAGAAGTACAAGAAATCCAAGCCTTTCTCTATCACCACTACCCCTTCAAACGTAGTATGCAAGCATTGTGACAAGGCTGGTCACAAAACAGAAGAATGCTGGAGGAAATTAGGAGCATGTCTCCGTTGTGGGAGTCGTGAACATCGGATTCCCGATTGTCCATTAATGAATGACCAAGCCGGTGAGGGTAAACGTCCAGTGACAAAGAATGCTCGTCTTCATGCAATCCAAGAGACCGAACCAGAAGAAGAAGGCGGATTGGTGGAAGGTACATTAAAAATTTGTTCCAAATATGCACATGTCTTATTTGATACGGGTGCATCGCATTCCATTATTTCCAAGAAGTTTGCTGACCCATTACCGCTAGAACCAGAATGGATGAAAATAGTGTTGTCTACTCCTCTCGGAAACGAGACGGATATCACACATCATTACCAAAATTGTGAGGTATTGGTTCGAGGAAAGAATTTTCCTATTGATCTTATCTGCTTAGATCTAAAAGAATATGATGTTATACTAGGGGCAGATTGGTTATCCAAATACCAGGCAACGGTTGATTGCCGTGATAGCAAGATTGTTTTCAAGGAATTTCCGGAACTGACTTATACTAGTCCTAAGAGTCGAAGTAAATCCCCTCTTATTTCGGCTCTTCGAGCAAGCAAGCTCGTCAAGAAAGGAGGTGTATCCTTCTTTGCTTTTGTCACTATTAAAGAAGCTAAAGAAACCGAGATAGAGGACATTCAGGTAGTGCGAGAATTCCCAGACGTATTTCCGGAAGAATTGCCGGGATTACCCCCGCAAAGAGATGTGGCCTTTACCATCGACTTAGTCCCTGGTGCTGGTCCGGTTTCAAAGGCACCATATAGAATGTCCCCTGCTGAACTCAAGGAGTTGAAGGAGCAGTTGATGGAACTAATCCGAAAAGGGTTTATTAGACCAAGTACTTCCCCGTGGGGAGCACCAGTCTTATTTGTAAAGAAGAAGGATGGATCCATGAGATTGTGTATCGACTATCGACAGTTGAATTATCTCACTATCAAGAACAAGTATCCACTGCCGAGAATCGATGAATTGTTTGATCAGATTTCAGGATCCAAATATTTCTCCAAGATTGATCTCCGGTCGGGATATCATCAATTAAGGATCAAGGATGATGACATTCACAAGACCGCATTCAGAAGCAGGTATGGCCATTACGAATTTGTTGTTATGCCTTTTGGACTAACAAATGCCCCTGCTGCCTTTATGCAGTTAATGAATAGCATATTCAGGCCTTACTTGGATCAATTCATAGTAGTCTTCATCGATGATATATTGATATATTCTAAGACTAAGGAAGAACATGAAGAGCATTTGAGGATTGCATTGCAAGTCTTGAGGACAAATCAATTATATGCTAAACTCAGCAAATGCGAGTTCTGGCTTGAAGAAGTGGCTTTTCTCGGACATGTCATATCCAAGGACGGTTTATCTGTGGATCTGTCAAAAGTTGAAGCTGTGAGAAACTGGGAGAGACCCACTAATGCAAGCGAGATCAGAAGTTTCTTAGGTCTTGCAGGCTATTATCGGCGATTTATCAAAGATTTCTCTAAGATCGCCGTACCACTTACAAGATTAACTCGTAAGGAGATCCGATATGAATGGAGTGAGGAATGTGAAAGCAGTTTCCAAACTCTCAAGGATCATCTCACCACAGCTCCAGTCTTAGCCCTACCAATTGAAGGAGAGAAATTCGAGGTCTACACTGATGCTTCTGGCATTGGCCTCGGATGTGTTCTAATGCAACAAGGGAAGGTCATAGCATACTCTTCTCGTCAACTGAAGAAGCATGAGGAGAATTACCCCGTCCATGACTTGGAACTGGCCGCGGTAGTATTTGCCCTAAAAATATGGAGACACTATCTCTATGGGGTACAGTTTACTGTATACTCCGATCACAAAAGTCTCAAATATCTATTTTCACAAAAGGAGCTGAACATGAGACAAAGACGTTGGCTAGAATATCTCAAGGACTTCGACTTCAGTATACAATACCATCCCGGAAAGGGTAATTATGTGGCTGATGCCCTTAGTCGAAAGCCGAGAGCAAGGATAGCAAATTGTATGATACAAGAATGGAGGTTACTTGAACAATTCTCCGAGCTCAATATAAGCTTGGACACGGAATCCAAATTTATCACATTATCTCATGTAAGCATACAGTCAGACTTATTATCTGAAATACAAGTACTTCAGGATGATGATCCTATATTAGTAGAAATCAAAAGCAGATTAGAAGGACAATCTGATTTTCAACTAACTTCTGATGGAAGATTATCGTTCAAAGATAGAACTTGTATACCCGATTGTCCGGAATTAAAGAAGAAGATCTTAGATGAAGCTCACTGATCCAGGTACACTATTCATCCAGGATCAACTAAAATGTACCAAGATGTAAAGAGGAACTTTTGGTGGCCCAATATGAAAAGAGAAATAGCGGACTATGTATCACGCTGTCTCACATGCCAACAGGTCAAGGCGGAACACCAAAAGCCTGCGGGAAAACTACATCCTCTAGATATTCCTAAGTGGAAATGGGAGGATATTGGTATGGACTTCATCATGGGTTTGTCTAAATCTAAAGGAGGACATGATGGAATCTGGGTTATCATTGACCGATTGACTAAATCGGCACATTTCTTGCCAATCAAAAGCCGATGGTCAATTGATGTGCTAGCTGCACTATACATCAAAGAAATAGTCAGGATACATGGAATTCCTGTCTCAATCGTGTCTGATAGAGATCCCCGTTTTACTTCTCATTTTTGGAAGGGATTACAACATTCGTTGGGAACAAGGCTCAACTTTAGTACCGCTTTTCACCCACAAACGGATGGTCAGACCGAGCGAACTAATCAAGTTGTTGAAGATATGCTGAGAGCATGCATTATTGACTTTGGAGGAAGCTGGCATGACCACTTACCTTTAGTTGAATTTGCATATAATAATAGCTACCAAGCTAGTATCCAAATGGCACCTTTCGAAGCCTTATACGGAAGGAGTTGCCGATCTCCCATATGTTGGAACGAAGTTGGAGAGAAACAACTATTAGGTCCAGACATGGTAAGGGATACAACTGAGAAGATACAAGTAATCAGAGAAAGATTGCAAGTTGCTCAGACGAGACAAAAAGCTTATGCTGATACAAGAAGGAGAGATCTTGAATTCCAAATCGGAGATCATGTATTTCTCAAGATATCGCCTGGACGTGGCATACGAAGATTTGGTGTTAAGGGCAAGCTTACGCCAAGATTCATCGGACCATTTGAGGTACTCGAAAGAGTTGGCGAGGTTGCTTATCGCATCGCGTTGCCTCCTCAGTTGTCCGAGGTACACAATGTATTTCACATATCTATGTTGAAGAAGTATGTGCACGATCCGTCACATATTATTGAGCATGGAGATCTGGTGATCCAGAAAGATCTCACATATGAACAGAAGCCCTTGAAGATATTAGATCGAGAAATACGAGCTCTAAGGAATAAGGTTATTCCCATGATCAAGGTGCAATGGAATAAGAATCCTGAACGCGAAGCGACATGGGAGACCGAGGAATCTATGAAGAAACGATTTCCCGAGTTATTCTAAGAGGTATATGTCCTACACTCTCCGCATGTATAATTATATATATATTGAATTTGGGGACCAAATTCTTTTTAAGTGGGGGAGGGTGTAGCAACCCTAATAAATGAATAATTGAAATGAATTAAAACATATATATTACAGAAGTAATATATATATAAAAGGAATAGGGTTAATTGGACGAAATAAAACAAATTAAAAATAACGCCTCTTATTAAGGCGTTAATTTATAAATAAACGCCTCTACCAATGGCGTGAATAAAGAAAGGACGCCCACACCTACGGTCGTCAGTTCTCACGCGACCAAATGAGTAAGTAAAAGAAACGCCTCTACCTTGGGCGTGTTTTAAAACAAGAAACGCCCTTTTTAAAGGCGCTTTTTAAGAAACGCCCTTATGCAAGGCGTTAATTCAAGAATACACGCCCTGACCAAAGGCGTTAATTCCATTCGAGTTCCGTTCGACACGGGAGCTTATCCAGGGAAGGATTATGTTAATCCAGTAAGTATTTAATAGGGCAAGGACTCTATATTGGAAGCATTGCTTCTACTAGAACACTAACCTTAACAGGACGTCCAAAATCCTATATATAATCTTGATCGAACAAACCCTAAACCTATTTGGACGATCGAACCGCACAGGTACGTGAAGAACATATCTTCTTCTTCTTCTTTTCCTTATGAACGAAATAGCAGTTCATATAAGTTTCTCTTTGCTTCGGTTACATGAAGAACTAATAGTTCTTCATCCTCTTTTCCTCTTACAGGTTGAGGACGCAGCAGCATAAGTGAAGAACAAGGTAACGTTCTTCTAATCTCCTCTGTTCTGATAGGTGAAGAAATTAATAAATGTTTCTTCTTCTGTTCTCGTAGGAATTACAGGACCGTAGAACTAGAGCTCCTCTTCTCACAGTTCAAATCATCAAATTATCATAAGGTATGTTTTCTCAAGTTACTGTAGCCCAAATGAAATTAATGCAAGATATATATATATAAGCATGTCATGCATATGATTATTATAGTTTTCATGCGTTTTCTGAATTGTTTGAAAGAAACGCCCTGGAATAGGGCGCTATTTTAAAATAAACGACCATAACAGCGGTCGTCAATTTATTAAGAAACGTCATGTACACAGGCGTTAATTTTACGAGATCATGACTTAAGCATGTTAAGAACGGATTATATATGAAACCTTGATTATTAATGCATGATCCTGTCTCCAAATCTAATGTCCTGCAATCTCTTGAATTCACGGCCTGTACAAGGTCGTTTTCCACGTATTAACGCCTCATCAGAGGGCGTGACTTTAAAAGTAACGCCCCTTGCTTAGGCGCGTATTATCCAGAGTCCTGGTATGTTCTGAAACATAGAGTTAAGCCAGTAACGCCCCTTCTCAGGGCGTGTCTTATATAAGTCCTGCAACTTATTTATATTCCGTCAAATCCGTAATTCATGAGACGCCTGCACCAGCAGTCGTCAAATATGAATAAACGACCCTGTCCAGGGCGCTTTTTAGATAGAGTATTGAAATAATGAAATTCTGCGAAACGGAACATATATAAACGCCCTGATACTAGGCGTTAGTTACTTGAAAAACGTCCCGGACAAGGGCGTGTTTTTCATAAATTAATGAGATTATTGAAAATTCTGTAAAATAGAAATATGTTAACGCCCCTATGATAGGCGTTAATTACTTGAGAAATGACTTGACCTAAGTCGTTATTTTACTATAAACTGATTTTCATCTGATTTGCTAACCGATGGTTTTATATATATCATAATATATATAAATAGGCACTATTCTCCACTCCGTGAGTATAGTCCCATGTTTTCATGTTGATTTATCGATCACACTCAACTCTCATTGACATACAAGCTCTCCATTGGACATTCCGTTCCTTTGGACTAGCGAGTTAGTCATAGAGACCTCCGTAAGACTCCTCGTAGCCTTGGATTCCCTCAAGGCCGACTGAGCTGGTTGTACCCTAAAAACCCATTACACGATCCTTGCCATGTCAATCTAAAGAAACATGGTATACCGGCCCTTATGATTATACAAAGAGTATATCATAAGCAATTCTTGATGGGATGATGATATCATGCCATATCGTGTCATTCTTGTAAACCCCAATTCTATGATAAGAATGAGGGTATCTTGCTTGATCTAATGTTCATGTGGACCTCAATTCTATATAAAGAATGTCCATATTGATTTGTCATGGTACCTAAGTTAAGGGAACCATATTCTACCTGGTTTTATCGAACTCGTGATTATATCATTATTATCGCCAATCTATGTCCTTTGTCATATTTTGGACTCTATTCTATCAAAGTTGTCATACGTATCTACAAGCTTGATTATTGAAATTCTATATTGGCTATATAAACAAGAGTGGATGTCAAAACACATGATAAATGCCTGCGCATATAGGGCCCGATCTGGTCCTGGGAGGAGCACCCGAAAGTACTTGTGCCCATGGGAGTTAAAATGATAAGGTATCTGGCATTATACCGAGTACTTGACTTGCTTGATTGGACATTCCACACACATCTTGTACTTGACTCGTACTTGACATGAAATGAAATGCGTGGCCCGAAAAAGGGTAATTTACTTGCTTGATACATGATAGCCAAAGTTCTTGACATGACTTGTTAAATGTACTTGCTTGAATATCTCGAATAAACTTGTTATCTTGTTGGAAGTTCATGACTAAGTTCATCTTATTTTCTTGATATTACATTCTCTCTATCTTGTCGTTTCATGCGAGCATGCATAGCTTTATTGCATCCATGAAAATGTAATTACTTAAACCACTTGCTAGTACTTGAGATATAATTTCCTACTGAGCGTTCGCTCATTCCGTTTGTCCCTTTTTACTTTTCAGGTAAGTCCGACGACGATGGAAGTCAATCGGATGGGAATGGTCAAGAGTGAAAGTGATAGAGCTTCTACAAGTGTCGTCTAGTCTTTTCCATAGTTTCTTGAGTCAACTATGTATTCTTTTCCTTTTTATTTAACAGAGTATTGGATTTGTAATAGTCTATCCCTTATAAAATAAAGGATTGGGTTATCTTACTATTTTGCGCATCTCTGTCTTTGTGTCGAATACACGACCACTCTGATTGACATGGTTGATATAGACACGTCGCGCATCTCCGGGTATCTTCCGCGCTCGGGGCGTGACAATTAGGGTCGAAGCCCCAAACTTTGATGGGTCCCATAACCCAAATACCTACTTAGAGTGGGAGAGCGCCATGGACCAATACTTTGATTGGTACCCTATGACAAAAGATAAGAGAGTTAGGCTGGCAAAAATGCACCTCACCAAACTAGCCAAAACCTACTGGATGAGTGTGGAAAGTAGAAGGAGGATTAGGCGGGAGGAGCCCATTCGCACCTGGGAAGTCATGAAAGACCAACTGAGATTCAAGTACCTCCCCAACTCCTACACCCAAACTCTCCTAGATGAATGGCAAAGCCTCACCCAAGAGGAAAGAACCATGGTCAAATACATTGAAATGTTTGACTCCTACCTTCTAAAGTGTGGAGTCCATGAAGAGTTGGCCGTCACCCTATCCCGATTCAGGAATGGCCTCCAACCACACATCAAGAGATAGCTCTTTATGAGGGATGTGAATTCCCTTGACTTGGCATATCAAATAGCCCGAGATACTGAAAGTTTCTCTCGAAATCCTAAATTCACCTCACCCCGTCCGGTTGACCCCAAGGCTATGAATCCTCGGCCTAACCTTCCTCCCCTATTGAAGACTCCTACCCCTAGTGGGAGTACCCTAGCCCGACCCTACAGCCACCCGCCGGCCATCACTCCTACTAGAGTCACCCCAAACAACCCACCTCCCCGAAGAGAGGAGGGCCCCAAGCGCCCTAGTGCGGGTGGGACGACCTCGGGCAACCAACCAACTTGTTTTCAGTGCAAAGGCTATGGCCACTTCGCCCGCCAATGCCCATCACGCGGGTTGCCTAGTTTGCTCATTGAGGAAGAAAAGACCCCCCTCACAAGGGGAGAATGAGGAAAATATTGAGGTTCATGAGGCCGCTTTAGACTGGGAAAAGGAGTACGAAGCCCAAGCCCATGAGTCAGGTATAGGCTACACCGACACCCACTTAGGAGTGATTAGGTGCACCCTTACCAAACCCCAGGAAGAAGGCTGGTGCCGAACAACCATCTTTCATACCTTTGTCAAAATAGGAAATCATGTGAGGAAAGTAATCCTGGACAATGGAAGTTGTGTCAATGTTGTATCACCCGACACAGTCAGGCTCCTTGGCCTTACCATCACTCATCACCCAAACCCCTACCCGGTCTCTTGGATTAATAGCAACTCCATCCCGGTCAGCACTCAGTGCATTGTGCCCCTTACCTTTTCATCCTACCATTGGCAAGTCTGGTGTGACATCATCCCTATGGAATTAGGTAGTATCCTTCTAGGGAGGCCCTGGATTTATGGTGTTGATGCCACTATTTTAGGGAGGCCAAACACTTGCACCTTTCAACATGAGGGGAAAACCATCCGCCGCAATCCCTCCCCACCCTAGAAGGAACCACCCTCCAAGGAGATTCTCCCTAAACCACCTCAAAACCCAGGGGCCCCATCCCCACCAACCCAACCAACTTACCAAGAGTCCACCCAAGAGAAGCCAACAGGACTAGTCAAAGGCCTGCATCTCATCACAAGAAAAGAACTTGAGGAAGAGCTAACTCAAGGAACACCCTTGTGTGCGGTAGTCATATGCTTAGGAGAGTCCACTCCCTCCAACCCCCACCCCGTGGAAATACACCCTCTCCTAGAAGATTTTAAGGATGTGTTCCCCAATGAGCTCCCCGATCAACTCCCACCCATGAGGGACGTGTAACATGCTATTGATCTTGTCCCGGGAGCCACCCTCCCAAACCTCCCTCACTATCGCCTCAACTTCACGGAGCATGCTGAATTGAGGAGGCAAGTGTAGGAACTTATTAGGAAAGGCTTTCTCCGCCTTAGTAAAAGCCCTTGCGCTATCCTGGCCCTTCTCACACCCAAGATGGGACGTGGCGGATGTGTGTCGATAGTAGGGCCATCAACAAGATTACCGTCAAATACAGGTTCCCCATACCTAGGCTTGATGATATGCTGGACATGCTAGCCGGAGCCACCATTTTTTCCAAAATTGATCTTAAAAGTGGCTACCATCAGGTTAGGATAAGGACAGAAGATGAATGGAAAACAGCTTTTAAAACCAAAGATGGACTCTATGAGTGGCTAGTGATGCCTTTCGGGCTATCAAATGCCCCAAGCACCTTTATGCGCCTTATGACGGAGGTCCTTAGACCTTACATTGGAGTCGTCCTAGTGGTCTATTTTGATGATATCCTTATCTATAGCCAGTCCAAGGAAGCCCACCTTAGCCACCTTAGGCAAATATGCACTACCCTTCGGAAAGAGAGTCTCTTTGCCAACTTGGGAAAATGTCACTTCATGACTAAATCCATTACCTTCCTTGGATATGTGGTCTCCACTGAGGGAGTGTCCATGGACCCCGAGAAGGTCCAAGCTATCCTTGACTGGCCGGAACCCCACTCTCTTCATGAGGTCCGTGGTTTCCATGGATTGGCCACCTTCTATCCGAGATTTATTTGTGGGTTTAGCACAGTCACAGCCCCCATCACATACTGCCTCAAAAAGGGAACTTTTGTGTGCACCAAGTCACCTTTTAGGGCCTTCCAAGAACTCAAGGAAAGAATGACCCAAGCCCCGGTCTTATGCCTCCCCGACTTTTCCAAAGTCTTCGAGGTGACTTGTGATGCCTCCGGGGTAGATATTGGCGGGATCCTCAGTCAAGAGGGACACCCGGTGGCCTACTTTAGTGAGAAACTGTGTGATGCCAGAATGAAGTATTCCACATATGACAAAGAATTCTACGCTGTGGTTCAGTCCCTCTGGCATTGGAGACATTGCCTCTTGTTCAAAGAATTTGTCATATTTTTTGACCATGAGACCCTGAAATATCTCAACTCCCAATAGAAACTGAACGCCCGTCATGCCCGCTAGGTCGAATACATCCAGTCCTACACTTTTGTGATTAAGCATAAGGCTGGGAGTGAGAATCGTGCCGCGGATGCACTCAGTAGGAGGGTCTCGTTGTTGGCTACCATACGGGTGGAAGTCATAGGATTTGAGAGAGTCAAGGATGAGTACCCTGATTGTCCAGATTTTGAGCATATCCATACCACCCTGACCACCTAATCACCTAAGGAACACCAAGGTTTCATTCTAGAGGACGGATTCCTCTTCAAAGGCCATAAGCTTTGCATACCTAGAACCTCACTGCGAGATTTCTTAGTCTGGGAGTTACATGCTGGAGGCCTGGCTGGCCATTTTGGGGTGCATAAAACCATTGCTATGGTTGAGGGTCAGTTCTACTGGCCAAGTCTCGAGAGGGATGTGGCTAAAATTGTGGGTTAGTGCCGCATATGCGCATCAGCCAAACAAGTGAAACAGAACACTGGCCTATACACCCCACTCTCTGTCCCTGATCGTCCATGGTAGGATTTAAGTATGGACTTTGTCTTGGGCCTACCTAGAACCCAAAGGAAGCATGATTCAATCTTTGTCGTAGTGGACAGATTTTCCAAAATGGCTCATTTCATCCCCTGTTCTAAAACCTCCGATGCCTCCCTTGTGGCCCGCCTATTCTTCGATGAGGTAGTTCGCCTCCATGGCCTGCCCAAGACCATCATTTCTAACAGGGACGTTAAGTTTACCAGCTATTTCTGGAAGACCCTCTAGCACCTAATGGGGACCCTTCTCAAATTTTCCACAGCCTATCACTCTCAAACTGATGGCCAGACAGAGGTCGTCAATCGGAGTCTAGGAAATCTCCTTCGGTGTCTCATTGAGGATCGTCCAGGGAATTGGGATCTTATTCTACCCCAGGCCGAGTTTGCATATAACAACTCAGTGAATAGGCCAATAGGGATGAGCCCATTTGAAGCCGTGCATGGGTACAAGCCTAGAAAGCCTACATATCTCATTCCTTTGCCTACACATGCTAGAGTGTCTATTAGTGCTGAGTCATTTGCCCAACACATGAAAGAGCTACATGAAGAAATCCGCAAACACATCAACAAGAGCAATGAGGTGTACAAGAAATCTGCCGACTCCCATCGACGCCACCAAGAATTCCGTGCAGGTGATTTTGTGATGGTGAGGACCGAGAGACTATTCCCTTGAAATGTCTCCAAACTGAGGTCGCGTGGATCAGGTCCCTTCCAGGTTCTGAGGCGGATCGGCACCAATGCTTATGTGTTGGACCTCCCCGAGGAATACGGAGTAAGCCCCACATTCAATGTGGCTGACTTGGTGCCATACAGGGGTCCCACGGTGACACCTAGTGAGGACATCGAGCCTGTTCCACCCCTTGAGAGAGCCACTACCCGTGAGAGAGCTCCACCAGTCCAGAGATGCAAGCGTGAGCAAGTGGAGCGGATATTGGATGAACAGGTCACGGTAACCCGGAACAAGGCATACGAGCGATACTTGGTAAGGTGGAAGGGCCGGCCTCCTTCGGATGATTCATGGGTGAGCCGGGAGAATCTCCAGCAGTTGGACCCCGACCTCCTGGAGCATTATCACAGTCGAGTGGACCCTTGCCCGACAGAGTCGAGCTCTTCACAGCCCGGGGGAGTTGATGGAGACATCACCCATGATTCTCTCTGGCTCGGCACCTCTCTCCCTCCCAGAGACGGGTAGGATGCAGCTCCACGACTGGACGGGTCCGCTTCGACACTTGGGCTAGCTATTTGGGTCATCTTGGCGTATTTTTCCCTTTCTAGTTGAGTCATTCTGATGTAATTTTCCCTTTGTTTTGAGTCAAGTCCCTAGGATATTACGTCATTTACCTAAGTTTGTGATCATCTTGATGGGATAGAGTGGCTTATGGGCCCAATTAGGTGGGCTTGGCCCAGGGGCGCCCTCCCCCTTCCCCCCATTTTTGGTTATTTGTTATTAACACATATTTTAGGGACTTTTTTGTAAATGTTGGGATCCCTATAAATAGGACCCCAACCCCACTTGGAGGAGGTAATGAAATATTGAATGAAAATTTCCACACAAAAAATTGTCTCCCTCTCTCTCTTGAGTGAATCTTCTCTCTCTCATCTCTCTCTCTCTCTAGGGGGTGACCCCTTCCGCTCTCTCTTCCTCTCTCTCTCTAGTGCACCCCCCTTCTCTCTCTTCCCCTGCCACCTCACCCTCCACATCAGCCCTCCCAACCTTTCATCTTCCCAAGACCCATTAACTCCCCTTTACTCCCACCACTCCCCAAGCAACCTTTCCCCTTCCCCCATACAACCTTTTACATTCCCAAGAGAGAATCCCTTCTCCCAAGCACCCCTTCCCCTCCCCAAGGCAACCCTTCCCATTCCCTAGGCCCCCATTAACCCCTCCATTAACCCACCACTCAAATCAAAAGGGAATCCTCCCCATTCCCCCAAGCCATTTGCGCCCCCATCTCCCCACCACCTCCAAGAGAGAACCAACCTCCCCCCCCCCCACCTCCCACTCCACTCCCCCACACCAGGTCCACCCCCTCCCTGACCTTCCTTCCCCCTCTCCCATTTTACACCCCACACCAGCCCAACTACAACTACTACCAGCAACCCCTCTCTCCCCTTGCCATCCCCCCTGTAGCAACCCTGATAAAATAAAAAGGAATAAATAAATCAAAATAGATTAAAAGATTTTGGAATAAAAAGAATTAAACCCTGATGAAAATAACGCCTCAAGAAAAGGCGCTAATTTACAAGAAAACGCCCTTACCTAAGCCGTGTTTTTAAGAAAGGATGCCCACACTTCAAGGCGTCAAATTTTCAAACGACCAAAATAAATAAAAAGGGCAAGTTAGCGTAACGTCCCTTGCGTGGACCCGTTTCAACAAGAAACGACGCTTGATAAGGCGTCAATTTAAATTCGACGCCCTGACCTAGGTCGTTAACTCAGTTCGAGTTTCGTTCGACCCAGGAGTCTATCCAGGGTAAGTTGATAACTACGAGAAAGAGTTCGAATGTAGTAATAACTCTAATATGGAAGTGTTACTTCCAATCAAACACTAACTCTATTAGGATTCTAGAAATCCTATAAGTAGCCTACTGCTTGAACCGAGAACGCTATTTGGCGTTCGGACTCTTCTAAGGTACGTAAAGAACAGCATGTTCTTTTCTTTACTCTGTCTATCGAATTTGTGAAGAATACTGAAGATTCTTCATCTATTTTCTGATTACAGGTTGAAAGCTTCTGTCATCTGGAGAACGGGTAAGTTCTTCTCCTTCCTTCTTTACCTTCTGTTAATTCTTACGAAGAATAATACCTTCGTTTTCTTCTGGCTCTACAGGTTTCCTGTAGAAGTAAAACCGATCGATTAAAGAATTGAGGGTTCTTCATCTACATCCTCTTAATTACCCTTGTTGCTGCTATTAGGATCGAAAGCTTCAAAAGACTCTGTTTATAAAACAGAGTATCGTTCCGTTCACAGAACCAGCATCCGTTCAAATCTTTATCAAGGTAGGTTTTCTCAAGCAACGTAGCCCAAACAAGTTAAATTCATAGTAACACATCATGCATGTCATGTATATAAGTTTCCTGATGGTTTATACACGTTTCTGTAATATTTTTGCAAGAGACGCCCATGTCCAGGGCGCTACTTTAAAGAAACGACCTGCACTAGGTCGTCAATTTCAGATTTGACGCCCTGCCCTGTAGGCGTTAATCTCATGAAAATCACATGTAATTAATAATTGATCCACGTTAAAAATTCAATAGATATGAAATATCCAATCTAATATATATTGCATGACTCGACCTGTGAATCCCTGCTAATTTTCTGTCATGATCATGTCTCTTGTCTCTTGGAATTTTATTTCCTGAAATTTCTTGAATTCACGACCCTGTATAGGTCGTCTATCACTTGACTAACGCCCCTGAGCAGGGCGTGAATCTAATATAACGCCCCTGTCCAGGGCGCGTTTTCTGAAAATTCATGAAAATATATATTGTGGAAAAATTAAACCCAAAGAAAGGACGACCAGGACATACGTCGTCAACTTGAAAGAAAACGCCCCTGTCCAGGGCGCGTTTTTGATAAAATACTGAATTTAGTAAAATTTCTGTAAAATAGAAATATATATAAACGCCCTAACCTTAGGCGTTAATTACTTGAGTAGTGACTTTACTTAAGTCGTTATTTTCCTGTAAAAATATTTTTACCTGTTTCTGACAACCGATGGTTTCAGTATATCTATATATATATGTATATCGGCACTATATCTCCACTCCGTGAGTATAGTCCCACGTTTCATGATGTTTTATCGATCACCCTCAATTCTCATTAACATACAAGCTCTCCATTGGACATTCCGTTCCTTTGGACTAGCGAGTTAGTCATAGAGACCTCCGTAAGACTCCTCAGCCTTGGATTCCCTCAAGGCCGACTGAGCTGGTTGTACCCTAAAAATCCATTACACTATTGAATGCCATGTCACTCTAAAGAAACATGGTATACCGGCCCTTATGATATGCAAAGAGTATATCATGAGAATTCTTAATGGGATGATGATATCATGCCATTTGTTGATGTTCTTGTGGACCTCAATTCTATAATACGAATGAGGGTATCTTACCTTTGATATACTGTTCATGTGGACCTCAATTCTATATAAAGAATGTCCATACTTGTCATGGTACCCGAGTTAAGGGAACCTAATTCCACCTAGTTTCATCGTTCATCGTGATTGTACCGTTGTTATCGCCTATCTATGTCCAATGTCATATTTTTGGACTCCATTCTATCAAAGTTATCCTACGTGTCTACAAGCTTAATTTATTGAAATTCCATATTGGCTATAAATATATACAAGAGTGGATGTCAAAATACATGATAAATGCCTGCGCATATAGGGCCCGATCTGGTCCTGGGGGGAGCACCCGAAAGTACTTGTGCCCATAGGAGTTGAATGATAAGGTATCTGGCATTATACCGAGTGCATGACTAGCTTGATTGGACATTCCACACAAATCTTGTACTTGACTCGTACTTGACATGACATGAATTGCGTGACCAGAAAAAGGGTAATTATTTGCTTGCTTGATACATGATAGCTAAAGTTCTTGACATGACTTACTAAAAAGTACTCGCTTGAATATCTTGTTATCTTTTCTTGAAAGCTTATGACTAGTTCATCTTGCTGTCTTATTGATAAATTCTCTTTCTATCTTGTCGTTTTATGCGAGCATGCATAGCTATAGTACATACATGAAAGATGTAATTATTTAAACTCCTTGCTAGCGCTTGCGATATAATTTCCTACTGAGCGTTCCCTCACTCCGTATTTGTCCCTTACTTTTCAGGTAAGTCCGACGAAGAAGGTCAATCTGATGGGGAAAGTCAAGAGTGAAAGCGCCAGAGCTTTTCCAAGTGTCATCTAGTTTTTTCCTATTTTCTTGAGTCAACTATGTACTTTTCCTTTTTAATTGAATAGAGTATTGGATTTGTAATAGTTTATCCATTATGAAATAAAGGATTGGGTTATCTTTACTTCTACGCATCTCTGTTTTGGTGTCGAATACACTACTACTCTAATTGACATGATTGATATAAACTCGTCACGCATCTCCGGGTATCTTCCGCTCTCGGGGCGTGACAGTTTTTGTGGTATCAGAGCCTAGGGTATTCAATTCCTAGGAAAATCCAAGTCCAAGGATATGTTCAAACCCTTAACCAGTGAGATTGGGTAGAACCAAGGGTTAAAGTTAACATAGTATATGAGTCTTTAAATACAATCACATATTAATCTAGTTATTGTAATTGTAGGATAATGGCTGCCGAACGTGCTCAATGGCGCAACATGCAGCGTACCCTTCAAGGCATGACTCAAGTGCTGCAACAAGTAGCACAAGGAGGTGGACAACGAGCAGGAAGTCTCCACCAGACTTTCAAGAACATGAACCCACCCAAGTTCCCGTGTTCTACTGATCCAGATGACGCTGAACACTGGATTAGGGAGATAGAACGTATATTCCATGTTATGCAATGCACGGATCAGGATAAAGTTTTATTAGCTACTTTTCAGTTAGAAAGGGATGCTAGATGCTGGTGGGAATCAATAGAGGCTACTATAAATCAAGATCAGGTTTCGTGGGAAGAATTCGTTGAACACTTCAACGCAAAATACTTCTCAGATCGAGTTCAGGAAAAGAAGGCTGCAGAATTTGCTGCACTGAAGCAACGATCCTTGTCAGTGGCCGAGTATGAGGCCCAATTCTCTAGATTGTCTCGGTATGCTAAGCATCTAGTTAGCACCGAGAAAATGAAAGGTAGGAGGTTTCTTAATGGGCTCAGGCCCCAAGCTATTACTCAACTGGCGCCGATGGACATTCAAGTCTACTCGGAGATAGTACGCCGAGCTCAACTATTAGAAGATGCCACGGAACTGTCTGATAGGATTCGTGGTAAGGATAAGAAGGAACAAGTTACAGGTTCAGGTTCCTTTAAACCCAACTTCAAGAAGAGGCCTAGCAATGGAGGTATTCCCTCGCAAGAGCAAAAGTTCAAGAAGACCAAGCCCTTCTCTATCACCACTACCTCTCCAAATACAGTGTGCAAACATTGTGATAAAGCGGGTCATAGAGCAGAAGAATGCTGGAGGAAACTAGGAGCATGTCTCCGTTGTGGGAGTCGTGAGCATCGGATTCCCGATTGCCCACTACTAAATAATCAAGCCGATGACGGAAAACGCCCAGTAACCAAGAATGCTCGTCTTCATGCAATCAAGGAGACCGAGCAAGAAGAAGAAGGCGGCTTAGTGGAAGGTACATTGAAAGTTTGTTCCAGGAATGCATATGTCTTAATTGATACTGGTGCATCGCATTCTATTGTTTCTAAGAAGTTTGCTGACCCATTACCCCTAGAACCGGAATGGATAAAGTTAGTTTTGTCTACTCCTCTGGATGATGAGACTGATATTACACATCATTATCAAAACTGCGAAGTATTAGTTCAGGGTAGAAATCTCTCTATTGATCTCATATGTTTAGATCTGAAAGAGTATGATGTTATACTAGAAGCAGATTGGTTATCCAAGTATCAGGCAACGGTTGATTGCCGCAATAGTAAGGTTACATTCAAGAAATTTCCAGAACTAATCTTGACTAGCCCCAAGGGTCGGAGCAGATCCCCTCTTATTTCAGCTCTCCGAGCTAGCAAGCTCATCAGGAAAGGATGTACATCTTTCCTTGCCTTTGTCACAGTTAAGGAACCTAAGGAAGCTAAGCTAGAAGACATTCCAGTGGTACAAGAATTTTCGGACGTATTTCCTGAAGATTTGCCGGGATTACCCCCGCAAAGAGAAGTGGCCTTCACCATTGACTTAGTACCTGGTGCTGGTCCAATTTCAAAGGCACCTTATAGGATGTCACCTGCTGAACTCAAGGAGTTAAAGGAGCAATTGATGGAACTCATTAAGAAAGGATTCATTAGACCAAGTACTTCCCCGTGGGGAGCGCCTGTGTTATTTGTAAAGAAGAAAGATGGATCCATGAGGCTATGCATCGACTATCGACAGTTGAATCATCTCACTATCAAGAACAAGTATCCACTGCCGAGAATCGATGAATTATTTGATCAAATATCCGGATCCAAGTATTTCTCAAAGATTGATCTCAGGTCGGGATATCATCAGTTAAGGATCAAAGATGATAACTGTAGAAAGTATGGGTGGAAGGATGGGTGGAAGGATGCCATGTCTTCTTCTCCGTGTTTCATCTTTCTTAAGCCTAGGATCATCTCTACTTCCTCCAGCAAGATGGTGGCTTCAAAAGTGGAAAATAAGAAAGTATGGGTGGAAGGATGCCATGTCTCAATCAATGCTCCTATGGCAGCCCAATCTATGTGGATTTGATCATAATGCTTGGCATGGGTTATCAACCCCAAGAGATGCCATCTAGCTACATATACCCTCATGTCTGATGTGAATTTGGAGAGGATGAGGGGCAACCATTTGATTTGGACATATCTTCTAGCCCCTGGAAGATTTGGGTACTCCTGTGAGAGGAGGGGAAGAAAACAAAAAGAAGAGGTACATGAGCATATGACATGAGCATGTGAGCAGTTCGCCAGAACAGTATGCACAATAAAGAAAGTTGAAACTAACCTGATTCATGCATATCCTGTTGCTTATATGACCTTGGATATCGTTAATCCTGGGAGTTGAGAATTTTTGTCTTTTCAGTGCCCTGTCCATCGTCAGGAGAGGCTTGGACGGTGCAACCTGCAGAGCGTATGAAGAAGAAGAAGAACGGGAACACAGAGTTTAGGCGGCTGCAGGGTTGTGGTTGTTTATGTTGAAGGAGGGCCTCCTATTAATAGAGATTTAGAGAGTTGTAAGGCTGTTGGAAGTTAGAAGTTCGATTGGGTTAAGGACTGTGCTGTTAAATTAGGAAACGGAAGTTCGTGCTGAATTAACGACGTTGGTTAGGGCGTCGATTTTTAAATTGACGACTTGACTGACGACGTGTTATATTTAACGCCCTAGCATGGGGCGTGTTTTTCTAAGCCTCCGTTACTGTTTACGCCTTTGAGTAGGGCGTGTTTTAAATTTTTAACGACTTATGGTCAGGCGCTTTTCATGCTGTTAACGCCCTATTCTTAGGCGTGTTTTATTGGATTACGAATTTTGACCTCTGCATGCTTTTAATGAACCTAAGTGCTATTATTTTGATGAAATTGTCTATGATTAAGCACTTATGATCATGTCATGTTCTGAATTGATGGAAAAAGGCTAATAAGTTTAAAGTGCAGAAGTTTGCAGGATTCGAGGCGTTTGGATCACTCATAGGAGCAACATCTTGCCACCTTGTATCTGTTTCTTGTAAGCATTGTTACTATATGATATCTACGCTATTATATTATGTCAAGGACCTTGTGGTTCTGGTGAACCTGAAATTTGAGTTCCCCTTCATCAAAAATGATGACGATTTCAGGAGAATCTTGATCACACGGATAGGCCGTTGAGTTGTTAAAAGTTTGGGACGATGGTTCCACTTTCTGAGTTGATGCGCGGACAAACGGGCTTCGGCTTAGTGTTAGCTCAGAAATATGGATTCTTGACCAGACCTAAACAGCTTGGCAATATTATCCTTGACTATTTTCTATTTTTTAATTTGTTTTAACCTTTTCTTTTAGCCCAGCATGCATCATGTAGGACTTTGAGTTTCATGCTGAAAATCTTCATATTATGGCAATAATGAAGCTCACTCACTCTCGATTGAATTGACATGAGATATTCCACTTTAAATCAAGTACTTCGTTCTATTTGAAGCCATTCAGGCTGATTCCTTGAAAGTGTTCCTTTTGTTGGATCTCTATCCCAATTCTCTTTACTTTTTTTGCAAAATTTACCTTGGTTGCAGCACGTCCACATGGCTGGTAATCGCTCTCCAATGGTCTTTCCCTGCCGTGCCCACGCGCACACCCTTTATTACTTAGTTTAACCTCCTTTTATCCAACAAATCGATTGTTTCCTTGGAACCACTCAGAGTTGTTTCATTCAGAATCTTGGAAAGATTTCCAATGCTTAGTGTCTGAGGCGTGTCACATCACACCTTGGCGTCTCCTTATCAGTTCGATCCACTTCATTCCTTTCATTACACTTCGCTCCATTTCCGTCTCACTCCCTTGCAAAGCAGACGCCAAGGCGGGGCAGCTGTAGACACGCCAAAATTGACGTTTTGTTGATCAAATCTCATGTTATTATATAAATGCCCCAAGTGGACTTCAATATTCCTATAACATGAAGTTTTTCTATTTTTCTGAGTTTTTCTGCATTTTTCCTGTATTTTTGTGAGTCACGACTTGATTAAGGGCGTTAATTTCAAAAGTAACGACCTGTTGTAGGGCGTTTTCAAAGAAAGGACGACCGTATGTAAGGGCGTCAATTCCTGGTGTTATCCCTTAATTTCTGGAATTATCTATTTTTAAAATAAAAGGCCTTTTGTGAGTAACGCCTTTTCTCAGGGCGTGATTTTAATTAACGCCGTTATCTCAGGCGTGTTATCTGAGCTTTCAAACAAGGCAAGGTTTCATTTCCAAAATTAAATCCAGGAAGAAACGCCCATTCCTAGGTCGTGTTTCAAGAAAACGTCTTTGAGAAGGTCGTCAATTCATAAAAGACGCCCTGTATTAAGGCGTGTTTCACTCCAGAGTCCTTCCTTTTTCCATCTTTCCCTCACAGTTCCCTGCTGTCTTTGGACTCTTGCCCGATCTTGATCCTTCCCTGGATGCCTCATTGGCTGTTCTTATCATTCCTTGGTTTGATCACATCCGTTTGAGGCATTATAAATTGAAGCCTTGACCGATCGTGCAGAAGGTTAAGCACCTTAAGCATTCAGCGGGTTAAGCGCTCAGAAGCTTATTCATCACGAGCAGAGCCTTCTTCATCCTTGCTGCCTCCCCTCTGCATCCTTCGATTGGGCTGCATCCGGTGCTTCGTCCATCTACATCCATCAACACATTCATTCGGTTTTTCCCTTTACTGTCGCCAGGGACAGCAGGGTTCTCATCTTTTCATCTTTTTTGTTTTATTTCATTCATACCATCATCCCTCCGTCCTTTATATCTCTATTCACCCTTTACATCTGTTCACGTCTTGTTGCATTTCTTTTTATCATCAAACTCCCCTTCCCTTAAGTCTTCTTAAGGGGTTTTAAAAGAAAATAAAAAAGAAGGTGCGCATGTTGATGTCTTTTCATCATTTTTATATTGGTTTTTGACTGATACTACTGCACTTTGGCTGATCCCCTCTCTTTTTGCTTGTCTTTCATTGTCTTTCTTACAAGGTAATCAATCAAGAAAACCCACTTCGTCGGCCGGCCGATTGGAGTTGGAGGAAGAGATCCACATTCATCCCGCATCCCATCTTTCACCAGGTACATGCGATCTTATTTTTTTTAATTGAGGTAAACCCTCTGGCGATCACACACTCCCCTTGTGCACCTCGTGCATTGTTTCATCTCCACCATTATTTAATGTTTCCCCTTTCCCATCCTTTTTAACCTCACCAAAAAAAGTGTGGATTTTAAAGGGATCCACAAATTGGCGATCACGGTGGGACATCCACTGTTTTCTTTGTTGATTACCATCTCCATTGGCACCCTTGTGTGCCCTTTCCCCTTTGACACCCTCGTGTGTCCTTTCCCATTGACACCCTCGTGTGTCCTTTCCCCTTAGGCACCCTCGTGTGCCCTTTCCCCTCGGTACCCTCTGTACCCTTTCCTTTGTGCCCCTCGGGCACCTTCCATTGTGCACCCTGCACACTCCCCGGATCAGTCAATTGTTGCTTATTAACGCCTTCGACGAGGGCGTCTTTTGATTTAACGCCCCTCACAGGGACGTGTTTTTATTAATTAACGCCCCCTTCAAGGGCGTGTCTTTATTGCATCTGCTTGCATGATCTTCATTATTTTCTCGTCTGATATTTAGCGCCCCTTACAGGGACGTGTTTCATAGATTAACGCCCATCTCTAGGGCGTATGTTTCTATAATTGCGGTGTGTTGCATGCTGATTATACTGTCTGTGGAATAACGCCCCTCTTCAAGGCGTTTCATTTCTTATCAACGGCTGTCATTGAGGCGTTTCTCTTTATCATAACTGCTGTTCGCTGCATACTTGTCATATTGCCTGTGAATTAACGCCCCTCTCAGAGGCGTTTCATTTATTATCAGCGCCTTCCATCAGGGCGTGTCTCTGAGTTTTGACGCCCTCATTTGCAGGCGTCCTTTATTTATAACGCCTAATCCTAAGGCGTGTTTTTCCTACGGTCTGTGAGCCCCTCACAGAATTTACGACAGCCACGCTGCCGTGTTTTCATTTAGTCACGACCTGCCACAGGGCGTGTCTTTCCTCTTGCTGTGAACACGACCTTTCCAAGGGCGTGTCTTTACTGTTCTTTTTCACAGATTGGCTATTATTCATTGCTTAGCATTTGTCTTGATATTATATTACTGCTTGGATCATCTTGGTTTGCTGGCTTGGTTGAGAGACCTCCTCTCTCTATCCTAGGATCCACACACCCTTCTTGGAATCGGGACGACCCTCCATTGAGCATTCCGTCTCTTTGGACTGGAAATCCCTTTTCCAAGACCTCCATAAGTCCCCGCACCCGTGGATTCCCTCACGGACGCCGGGCTGGTTGTACCCTCGAAGTACCTGGAGTTTAGAGAACCTATACGTTGTTAAAAGAGAGAAGAACTTAGTTGACCCGGAGGTTACATTCGGATCAAACTAGGTCTCATTTGGCAAAAAGAGTGAACCTTCACAAATAATCCACCCTAAATTCGAACATCAAACATTAAAATCTTGCGTTTCTTGCCAACCTTGTTTGCATAAACATAGTTGAGTGATTTGATTGCCTTGTTTGGATTGTGTATTTTGTGACGGTTCCTTCATTGAACATCCTCTTTCTTAAGAATGAAGCTCCGTTCAGGTAAAACCATCAACATGTCAGGCCACGGGTACTCTTATGATGATGAGAATGAGAACATATTTGGTCAATATGAGGACCCTCCCCAGGATTCTTTTTATTATGAGGGGAACTACCTTCCTCCTCACCCCCATTACTCACAAGTCCATGTGGTTGATACCACTGTCCATGAGGCGGACCCTTCGTCTCAAGTTCCATCTTCCAACACTTCGGGGAACCCTTCCCCATCCATTAATGTCTCAGATTTGATCCAAGCTCTCTCCCAGTTGGACGACTCCCAACGGCAAGCCATTCAGGCCGCCTTAAAGGGGAAATCCGTCCTTTCTTCTTCTTCTAATCCCCCTCCGGCCGTGAGTGGCCATCAAATCATTAATGACCAGGCGGTCTTGCATCCTCCCTCCTCTCGTCCACAAACGCCTACTGCGGCCATGCCGGCCCAGCAGGCGAGCTATTCAGCAGTCAGGCATCAATCCTCCCAACTTCCTCGGGTTCTACGAACGCCTATACCACATTCTTTTATTCAAAACCAGGCCCCAGTCGAGCCCGATACCAACACTCTTTTGCTTCAGAAGCTAGCCAGCATGGAGGAGCAGCTCAAGAAGGTTACGGCAACTAAGAATGCTCCGGAAATTTCTCTTCCTACGTTGCCAGTGTTCCATTTACCACCTTCTGAAATGCCGAATTTCCGGCGATATAATGGGACCGGTAACCCCTTCATTCATTTAAAGGACTTCCGATATGAGACTTCTTTCTGGCAAGACAATAAGGCCTCTCTGGCCTATTTATTCAGAAGATCTCTTGAGGGACCCGCCCTCGAATGGTTTTATTCTCTGGAGCCAGCTGATGCCGGTGACTTTGATGTTATCCAAAGGAAATTCTTGCAAAAGTATAGAGACCGGGTGGGACCTTCCCTTTCTGTTACAGATCTGGTCGCTGAGAAAATGAAGCCCGATGAAGACTTCATTATATTTGCTGACAGGTGGCGGTCTATGGCCGAAAAATTGAAAGACACATTGTCGGAACAAGAGCAAGTAAAAATGGTCATTTCTAATGCAACTCCTCAATTCCGGCACATTTTGGCCATGAATCGGCTGACAACAATAGAAGACCTCTATGAAAGAGCTCGTTATATACAAACACAAATGAAGGATTCGCCCATCATGGGCATGTTTGAGCCGAAGCCTCGGCTGTTTAAAAAGAATACAAATGTCAACAGTGGGCCCACGACTGAGGGCACTGTCACAAACGAGCAGGTTGGCGTAGTTGGTCACCCCCACCACCCGTCAAACCCACGACCTCCGCCACCTCCACAGCAAAACCCCCACTTTACCTCCGCTCCACAGCGCCACTTCACACCCCAACCTTCTTTTGCTCCATCACCGAGCCAAGCGCCTCGCACCGACCCTCCAGCACCACCTCAATACCATCAGGTCCCCCCACCTTCCAACTATGGCCAACAACAACGGAGACCACCGCTTGGCCCCAAGAGGGCCCATTATCCGCCACTCCCAGAGAGTCTCCCTGACATTTTTAATGCTTTGATGGCCGCCAACCTGCTCGTCCTACCAAAAGAAAGAACGGTGTGGCCCGACAATGTTGACACATCCCGTTACTGTGCATTTCACCGCGCCCCTGGTCACAACCTTGATCGTTGTTTCCATTTCAGAGATCATATTTATGATTTGAATGACCAGGGTGGCATTAATTGGGATGAAATGAGACAAGTCATCGCCACCATGAAAGAGAGAAGGCCGCATCGGCAACAGCAAAATCAACAACAGCCAGCTCCGCAGCAAGCTCAGCCACAGCAAGCTCCAGCACCCCAGCAGGATATGGGGATTGTCCGTAATCCATTGCCGGAGCACGCTCCTAATCAACACGTGAACCCTGTCACGTCTCTCTACGAGGTGGAGAGAGGGCAGGGATGGCACGAAGAAAACGCCTCTGTCGGGGCATTCCACCATGATCCAAACCAAAATCAAACTCCTCCGCGCCTTTTGCGCGTTCCTCCTTCTCCTTCTAATCTCCTATCGGGTCGTTCTCTTTTACGCCCCGTTAACTCACCTACCACCACCAATTCCGCGACCTTGCCGGCTCGCTCTCTTCTTAACCGCTTACCACCACAGCAACCTACCATTCCACCTTCCACCACCAATCCTACATCCGCGACCTCCAGGCCACTCCTACTCCGCTCACCGACAACACCCGCTACCCCCTCTACCACTCCTACACCGGCAAGAGTTACTCCACCATCAGTACAACCATCTTTTGTGCCACGATCTCTCCTTATTCCACCACCTGCCAATACCCCTCGCATTCGGATATCCCTTTCTTCTTTCACGCCTCCGGCAAGGGCACCTTCTTCAAATACTCCTCCCATGCCTCCCGCGGGGGCATCTCTATTAAACACCACTACTCCGCCTCCTACAGGGGCGCCCCTTTCATTGAATTCCCCTTTGGTATCCCCTAGCAGGATCTCTGCTACCGACATTCCTTCCTCCTCTTCCAACCCTCCCCCTAATATTGCCCCGACAGAGGCGCGTCAAGGCGTAGCGCCGCTCCGTAGTGGACGGATGTTCCACCGTGTTTTCCCACAGAGAGAGCTAGAGCCCGTACAGGGGACGCAAGAGCAGGAACAAGAACAGGATTCAGTGCCGGGAACTCAGTATGATCTGTTAAAGCACCTGGATCGCACTCCAGCTAGAATCTCCATTCTTGAATTAATCAAGAGGTCCACCACTCATCAGCTGGCCTTGAAGGAATACCTGCAGAAGGTTATGGTCAATGAGGATCTCCCGGTTGAACAGATAATTACAGTCTTAACCCCTGCTAGCAGTCAGCCGGCAATCACATTCCATGAACATGAGTTAGCACCTCTACCGGCAAGAAAATATGCCCTATGTATCACGGTTGATATCAACAAAGTAGCCGTTAAGCAGTGTTTGGTAGACACCGGTGCATCTATCAATGTGTTGCCTCCGAGCACTCTGAAGCTATGCGGTATCCCTGAGAGCCAGATACGGCCATCCACCATTACTGTCACAGCATATGACAATACAAAGAAACCCCCTCTGGGTATGATTACTCTCAAAGTCAGTTTGGGTCCAGCCACCATTACGGCAGATTTCCATATTCTGGATATGGACCCGACCTTTAATGGTATCCTGGGTCGCCCTTATATTCAGCAGCTTGACGCAGTGCCCTCTACAAACCATCAGTGCCTTAAGTTTCCGCACAAGGGCCGCATTATCAAGGTGACCAGCGTGCCGATCTTACCAGAGGAGGACATACATGTAGCTTCATCAGTTCCTTCCATGTGGCCAGCCAACAAGCCGTTATTATCTGTGTTGGACATTCACTGTCCACGACCGATGCTATCTGAGACTGTTACCACCGTTGCCATGACACCCCTGCCTTCTAAGGGGAAGAAGAAAAAGAAAAATATGATGAATACCCCCGGCTGGAACATTCTGATAAGGATGGGATATCAAGATGGCAAGGGCCTGGGTGCCAAACTCCAGGGCAAGATTAGGCCCATTAAGCCTCAAAAAGTAATTGCACGAGGCGGCTTAGGCTACAAAGCACCGGACAAGAATGAAGGAGAGCCGTGGGCTGTTATGACGTCCACCTTCAAGCCAGATCGCCAGCCGCTCACCTGGACTTTAAAGACACATTTTGTCACCGGTGGCGTTCAGAACAATGAACAAACTACCATCATTACATCATTGCTTGATTGTCAGGATGTGCGCGCTAGACAGTTTGCACGGCACATTGCCCCACTGGCCACTTACAAAGCCTTGGAGACTTTAAGGCCAGATAAAAGAAGAAAAATGGGTGACCCGGAATGTGACTGGTACAGGTGGTTTGACATGAATGACATCACTTTCTCTTTAAGCCGCCTGTTCATGCCGACAGATCCAGAATGGCTGCCATTGATTCAAGAACTGATTGAAATGCCTGCCGCAATCACAGATAAAAGGCAGATGTTAAGTGACTACACAGATACGGGAGAGCCAGATGTCCCCTTTGAAGAAGGATTCTCCGTGGATAGGCTGTGGGCCGGCCTTTTCTCCCTCACTTCTGTGCATCCGTCCGTGTTGGCTCCTCTCTATTCCCGTTGGTTTGGTCACGTGCCGCGACCACCACCGATTACCATCAACTTATCTCCCAATTCAATTCAGATTTCCTTCCCTATTGCTCCTTCGCTCCTCGAGCGATTTTCCAAAATCTCCATCTCGCCCCCGTATGGGCCATCTTTGATTAAATCTTTCTCCAAACTTGCAATCTCCACTCACCCTGCTATTCTCCCCTCGCATTGCTTTTTACTTGAAAAAGAAAATAAAAACGATGAAAAAGATAAAAACGAAAAAAAAAAACGCCAAATCTCCAACTTTCCAATCCTCCATTTCTGTTGAGGAGACCTCATACTTTTCTCCCGAGCGCGTCCCGACCCAGGGGCCGCTCTTCCAAGATTCCTTGGTAAGTCTTTTCTCCCCCTCTGGTGAGGGGACCTCCCCTGTATCACCTCCTGTATCCACTTTATCACCTCCTTCTTTCCCTTATAATCAAGCTAGTTGCTCTTCCTCCCTTTCTTCCTCTTCTTCTAATAAAAATCATGGGGTAGATTCACACAAGAAGGCCAAGGGTAAGCAGATTCCTCGCAGATTTTTGTTGGAATTGGCCATTAGATGCCAAGCTTGTTTAGCTCTCCCTGAGTTTGTGGAAGATCCGATTATCCTGCCAAAATTAGAAATTGAAGATTTTGTTGCTTCTTATGAGGGTTTGGGCGTTTATGAAATCATGAATGATGAAGACCCTATTGAAGAAGGGGATGAAAGTTATGAAGAATATGAGGACGAGGCTGATGCTTTTGCTAGTGGTATGAGAAGATTCGACGAACCATCAGCCTCAGTAGAAGAACCTACCAAAGAAATCAACTTGGGTACCGAGGAAGACCCTAGGATTGTCCTCATAAGTAAAAATTTGCCGCCCTCCGAAGAGGAGGCGCTCATCTTAGTTCTTCAAGAATACAAGGACACGTTCGCATGGAGCTATGAAGATATGCCTGGATTAGACCCTGCGCTCGTTGAACACCGTCTTACACTTAAGCCAGGATCTGTCCCGGTAAAACAACGGTTGAGGCGTTTCCACCCTAGCATGGCTTTGAAAATGAAAGAAGAGGTCGATAAACTCCATAAGGCTAGATTCGTTAGAGTCGTCCTCTATCCCAATTGGGTGGCTAACATTGTCCCGGTTATGAAGAAAGATGGAAAAGTTCGAATTTGCATAGATTTTCGGGACCTCAACCGGGCGTGTCCTAAGGATGACTTCCCCCTCCCTCATATTGATGTGCTGATTGATAACACGGCAGGATTTGAGACTCTTTCTTTCATGGACGGCTTTTCAGGCTACAATCAGATTCGTCTGGCTGAAGAAGACCAAGAGAAAACTTCATTCACTACGCCATGGGGCACATATTGTTATGTGGTCATGCCCTTTGGACTTAAGAATGCTGGAGCCACTTATCAAAGGGCCATGATGGCAATTTTTCATGACATGATTCATATTTATATTGAGGTGTATGTGGATGACCTGGTTGTGAAATCAAGGACAAGGATTGAGCATCCTGGGGTTCTGGCTAAGGTTTTGCAGAGATCACGAGAATTTCAATTGAAAATGAACCCCAAGAAGTGCGTATTTGGCGTTTCTTTAGGGAAATTACTTGGATTTATCGTTAGCAAGAGGGGAATTGAGGTTGATCCCAACAAGGCAAAGGCCATTAGAGATATGCCTCCTCCCAAGAATCTGAAGGAAGTTCGAGGATTAATCGGGAGGTTGCAATTTATTCACCGCTTCGTCTCCCAGCATTCACAGAGATGTAGGCCGTTTTACGAGCTTACCAAGCCGGGAGTCAAGTTTAATTGGGATGATAAATGTCAGGTAGCCTTTGACGGATTGAAGGATTATTTGGTCAATCCTCCTGTCCTGAGGCTGCCAATTCCAGGTAAACCACTTATTCTTTATGTTTCAGTCCTGGATGACTCCATAGGTGCTGTCTTAGCTCAAGGGGATGAGGAAGGTAAAGAGAGGGCAGCATACTACTTATCTAAACTCCTTAACCCCTGTGACCAGAGATACTCAGCCATGGAAAAGACTTGTGCAGCTTTGGTTTGGGTAGTTCAGAAGTTAAAACACTATTTCCTAGCTCACGAGGTTCACCTCATTGCTCGCATGAATCCAATCAAATTCCTCCTTGAAAAATCTGTCCTCACTGATCGATTAGCACGCTGACAAAGCTTCCTTTCTCAATTTGACATCACTTACATTCAGCAAAAAGCTATCAAAGGTTATGCCATTGCCGAACATCTTGCTCACCACCCTCTCCCCCGCTTTGATCCTGTCAATTCAGAGTTCCCAGATGAAGAATTAATGTCCATTAATCACCCCCCAGATCCTATGTGGACATTACATTTTGATGGAGCTCTTAATTCTCAAGGAAGAGGGATCGGCATGGTTCTCTTAACACCCGAAGGAGTCACCATTCCATTTGCTGCTCGGCTCACTTTTCCTGTCACCAATAACATAGCCGAGTATGAAGCTCTTTTGGCCGGTCTTAAAACTGCTCATCAATATGGTGTCACCCATTTACGAATCGTCGGTGACAGTCAGCTTATTCTACGCCAAGTGTTGGTCAAGTGCCGCACTATCAATCCTAAGCTCAAGCCCTACCAAGAACTCGCTTCAGCTTACGCCAAACTCTTCACTAAATTGATTTTCGTTCATGTCCCGCGTAGCCAGAACATTTTGGCCGACGCACTTGCTTCCTTAGCCTCCGCTTTAGTCTTCCCTCCTGAGCGTGATTTTCATGTCCCCCTGATTCATCAGCGTGATACTCCAGCCATTAGGGATCGTGCTTTTCTTGATATTAGGGATCAGGTGCTTGAGAAGGTTAGACGGAAAGAAGCTCTTGAAGGTAGAGAGGTCATGCTATTGGATTGGCAAGAAGAGTTGGCTGACGAAGAAAAGCCTTGGTATTATGAGATTGCCAGATACTGTAATGATCAGTCTTATCCCGAAGAAGCCACTGCTGAAGAAAAGAAAGCAATTAGGAGAGTGGCTCAACGTTATACTTTGGTTGGAGGTGTGCTCTACAGAAGAGGGCTCACCGGTGTTTTGTTGAGATGCCTCGATGATGATGAATCTTGGAAAGTTGTGGAAGAGGCGCATTCTGGTGTGTGTGGTGGTCATGTGAACAGCCAGATGCTAGCTAAGAAGATTCTTAGACTAGGGTTCTATTGGCCCACTCTTGAAGAGGATTGTTCTATCTATGTTCGAAGGTGTGTTAAGTGCCAACTGCACGCCGACAAAATTCATTCTCCTGCTTCTTCACTTCACCCTACGTCCTCCCCATGGCCTTTTTCCATGTGGGCTTTTGATATCATTGGACCTCTTGGTGATTCGAACCTCCTGACCAAGCAAAAATCATTCATTCTCACGGCAACGGAGTACTTCACCAAGTGGGCGGAAGCAGAAGCTTACGTGGAAATTAAAGCATCAACCGTCTGCAAATTTATCATGAAGAACATCATCACGAGGTTCGGCATCCCAAGCACCATCGTCACCGACAATGGACCTCAATTTATCTCCCAAGATCTCAAGGATCTCTGCAACAGGTATAACATTGCATTGCATCATTCTTCTCCCTATTATCCGCAGGGCAATGGCCAAGCAGAGGCCACTAATAAAACTTTAATCAAGATTGTTAAGAAGACGTGCGAGGCTAATAAATTCTCGGATTGGCCAGACAAGCTGGTTGAAGCTCTTTGGGCCTACCGCACTTCCATTCGAACCCCCACTGGGCAAACTCCTTTTGCCCTTACTTATGGAATGGAGGCCGTAGTCCCTTATGAGATTCTTATCCCCTCTTTGCGAGTGCAATTGGATGAGGAGCTCTCTATCGATGAACGTCGTGATTCACTCCTTGCCCAATTGGAACTCCTAGATGAGAAGCGTCTGGTCGCCGCTGAGCATGCGCGCGTTTACCAAAACAGGCTCTCACGTTTTTATCAAAAGAAGGTAATTGAGAGAAAATTTAAGGTCGGTGAAATGGTAATCATAAGAATTTTCGTAAAGCCGGGTGGCCCTCGTTCAAAGCTCCAACCAAATTGGGAAGGGCCGTTTGTCATAAAAGATGTTTATCCTGGCAATGCTTATAAACTGGTTAATGCTGAAGGAGAGGAATTAACTCACCCCTGGAATGGTTTGTATCTCAAGAAATATTACCCCTGAACAAAAATCCAAACAAAAATTGAAAACTTCACAAAAATCCAAAGAAAATAGAAATCTCCCAGATAATCCAAAAAAAATCTGAATATTTCCAAAATCCAAAACAAAAGAGTTTTCTTTCATGACTCTCCCTTTTGGGCTGACATAACATGCAAAGGTCACCGGTCTGAAAGGTCAAAATCCAAAATCCATTTGTCAATCTTGCTAATTTAAAATGGGAGTTGTCCCCGCACACACTACACACTTTACTCTTGAGCTCAAGCAGTGCAAAATCTGATGGAAAGTCGAAATCAAACTAAAGGCGAAAGACGATATCCATTCTTTTCTTCTTCGGCCCACAAGGGAGGAAGGGAGGTCTTGAGGTAGACACGCCAAGCCTATCCGCCGCCTTAGTAGGAGGAAGTCAGGGCCCAAAAGGGAACAAATGCCACAAAAGCCCAAGTACAATTAGGTTGTTCATCAGTTCAAATCTATTCAATGCAAATCAATTCCGAAGTGAAAGTCAAATGGTGAAAAAGAAAAGCATGTCAAGAGGGCAAAGTCCCCGCAAGGAAAACCTTGGGCGTATGCATGCATTATGTAGAGGCAAAAAAGGCAACAAAGCGTCCCTACGCCAAAGACCGAACCCCAACATGCATAAGGATAGGGGAGGTAGCTTTGCCTCAGGCATCTTTGAATCTTTTGTGAGCTTCCTTTATAGCTTCTCTTTTATTTTTGGAAAAGTCATGAACCAGCAGAATGGTCGAGACAAACTGAAAAGAATGCACTGTACGAAATCTTGTGTATAAGTTAACCATATTCACGCCAATTCCCCTTTTAATTATTCAAGAAAGGTTAATGGAACTTAGAAGATGACCAAGTAGGGCCCACCACCTTGATTTCTTTATCAGCCCAATTTGGGAGGAATAAAAATTAACGCCTTTGTTCAAGGCGCTTTTATGCTGATTCACGCCTAGATCATAGTCGTTTCTTTAAAAATAACGCCTCCTGGAAGGTCGTGTTTTCAACAAAATTCAATAATCTTTGCACGGTAACGCCGTCTCCGAGGGCGTCTTTCACGATAGTAACGGCCTAATCTAAGGCGTGTTTTTTAGAAAAATCTTCAAAAAAATATATATATATACTGAAAAGAACAAAAATAAATTCTTCATGCTGCATGAATTGCATTCTTGCCTGGACATCTTTTAATTATTGTTTGCATACGTGTGATTGCATGAGGCATCCCCGAGTTTTGATTATTTCATTTTGCCTTATTAAAGGCTTGGCCCCTTGACCCATTATTAAGGTCAAAATATTTACACCCTTTGCTCACCGGGCAAGGGGCCAAGTCGAACAGATGAATTAACCTGTTTGTTCAAGTGAAAATCGCAGCCGCAGATACAGGGCAAAGTAAAGCAAACACGAGGAACGAGAGAAGAAAAAAGTACACAAACACAAGTCCACAACCACACAAGTGCTCAGGTAACAAAAGCTCAAATCTCATATATATATGTGTATCATCATGTCTATCATGTACAGGTGTGAAGGTGGAGGAGTACAAGTACAGAACTCTCAACTCTCGCCTCCACCCTCCTCTACTCTCCTGCTCTCAACCTCCTCCTCACCATCCCGAACTGGCGCCGGTGGAGGAGGCATAGGCCCCCGTGAAGAGGCCGGAACCCGAACGTGTCCCCCTGCCTCGCTCCTCTCTCGGAGGGAAGAACCCGCCACAAAGGTGGAGCTGGTGAAGGAGTACCCCGCAGCCCGTGCTCGCTCACGGCCTCGCTGCAACCGCTCCTCGGACACTCGAAGCCGCTCCTGGGAAAGGATCAACTGGGTCCTCGAGTCCGCCAGCTCACGCTCTCGTGCCAACAACTGCTCCTGGAACCGGGCACGCTCCGCCTGGTGCTCCTCACGCTCACGAGCCCGCTCCTCGCGCTCCCGAGCACGCTCCCTCCTCTCCAGCTCCAGGGCAACCCGCAGCTCGGCCACGTCCTGAGGAAGCTCACTGCGCTGCTGCAAGGCCCGCTGAAGCTCTACGATCCGCTGATCGCGGATCGACAACTCGGTACGTATCGCCTTCAGCTGAGCAGCCTACAAACAGGTAAACAAATCATCAGTTCCACAGTTCAATAATTCATGAAATGAAATAACAACATGTGACTAAAGGTAGGTCACGCACCTGTGAGCTCGTCGCTCGGAAGCCCTCATCTACGCAGATAAGAGTGGCTCGAAGCTCTTCACTCTGTAAAAAATGAATTTTTATCAGTGCACAATTTATATCTAATCATTGTTTGAATGAGGTTTCAAGTTCAGAATTTACCCGTGAAGCAAGGTCACGCTCCGCCACCTCGGCTCGCGCTATCGCACCAGCCAGCTGCTCCATCAGTGCAGTCACCTCTGCACTAGGCCCCCTCGAGCTGGAGGCCTCCCCTGGATCTCTCCTCGCTACTCCCTGCTGGGCACGCTGCATTCATTAAGACCGTCAGTGGCTAATCATTAATTCAACACAACAAAAGAAAAAATTCATTTGCATATAGGAATAATTTAAACACTCACCAGGGTCTCCAAGTCTGCCCGTGTGGCAGCTAGCTGGTCCTCCAGGATGTGGAGGTGGGCCTGTGCATCTATCGCCGCTATGTCCCTCGCATCCTGCATTCATTACATGTTAATCGCATAATAGTTACATAAGCATTTGCATTTAATTTAGAAATAAGTGCATTCATACATACCCCTAAGACCCTCATCTGAGGTCTGCCGGCGTGAACCTCCCAGTAGCGCCGGAGGTACTCGGAGCTGTCAGTCGCGTGGGAAACGACTGTGGTCCCGCCTCGCTGCCAGTCGGCGTACTGCTCCTCGAATCGCACCCTCCAGTCGGTCGTCTTGGTGCGACCGCGGGTCTTCTTGCCAATCCCTCGAGGCTCTCCGACCTCGATCCACTCCTGGGCAGGCCCAGGGTCCTCATCACCAGTCGAAGCCGTAACGGCTCAATCTCGCTCAAGCAGTGTAGCCACAGCTCACGCCCGAAGCGAGGTCGCCCCGATACGACCCAAGGCTGGCCCTCATCGGTCATCCCCTCATATGGTCTCCACTGCACCTGCATTCATGAACACGCATCATTATCATTTCATCATATTCAAATAAACAACAAAAAGAAATGCATATCATTCATTCATACATACCAGCGAGGGAGGGAAGTCGCGGAACTCTCTCCGTAGAACCCACAACTCGTAGTCAAGTGGGGCGCCAAAGATAACAGGCACCCAGCGTCGCGCCAGGGGGAAGGATCCCTCAGCTCCTGGCCGTGGGTCAACGCGCCCCATCGGCATGTATAGGTGGCTCCACACCTGCATCCATGCATTGCAATTAGTACTATATTCACATGCATCATAACAAAGAAAAGATAAGAAATGAGAAATTGCATACCTGAAGAAGAGGTGAGAAGCCACTGACGGTCGTCTCACGGCCTGTCCCCGTGGACAGATCGGCCATCAAATGCGCCAGCAGGGCCGCTCCCCAAGCATATGTGCCAACCGTCTCCAGATCCTCAAGGATGCCTAAGAAGCGGCAGTTGATGACATCGGCTTTCGTCCCCAGCAATAATCTCCCGAGCAGCAGCAGCAGGAACCTCCTCAGGTCTCGGTCCGCTCTCTCATGGTCAGTCGGGTCCTGGCAGCATGCCGCTCTCACCCCGTCGGTCAGTCGCTGTGCAAACTCACCTAAGGTCTCCCCCGATCTATGCCTGGCATCTCCTAGACCCATCACCGTAGTCAGGTCCGTACGGAAAATGGTCCTACACTCGCTAGGTCCCACGTAGACCATCTCAAGCCCTAGTAGCCTCTGGGCCATCTCTGAATAGTCAGAATAGGTGAACCCACTCACGGCCTCACCATCTACCCGTAAACCTGTAATCCTGGCTACATCCTCTAAACTAGGAACCATATGCCCCCAGGGCATCAGAAAAGTCCGGCTAACCCTATCCCATCTCTCCCTCAAAACCTGGATCAGTGCTAGGTCAGGTCTAAAAGGCTCGATGGATAGAAAAGCCCCAAACCCCATGGCCTCTACTCTAACCCTCTGGAAGTCGGGGAGACCCTGGTATGCTGCCCAGACCATGACCCATGAGATACGGGTCCTCATCAACCCCTGCATGTATTAAAAGAGAATTAGTTTTCTTAATTATGTGAATATCCATGTGAAATTACATTTGATTTGGGTTAAATATTGAATTTTAGCATTTTTGGAATTCACGGCCACCCTCAGGTCGTTTCTTGATAAATTCACGCCCCTGTGGGGGGCGTTTTTAAAAGTGAACTTTAATGTAACGCCCTTAATGAGGGCGTTTTTTATGTTAATCACGCCTCAGTCTTAGGCGTTCTTTGGTGTCTGTTTTGCTATTTCTGAAATATATTTCTAATCACGCATCGGTATTTGGCGTTTCTTGTTGAATTAACGCCCTGTGGTAGGGCGTTTTCCTAAAGGTGGTTAATTTTGAATCGTTAATGAATGAAGCGACGCCCTCTGGTTTGGGCGTCTCTTGTTGAATTAACGCCCTACTGGAGGGCGTGGGTTTCTCAATTTAACAGAAAAATCTAATAACTGATAGCATGCGAAATAATTCATGAAAATATTTTGGAAATTGTTTAATGAGCATGGAATTCATGAAAAATCATAAGTTTTAAGAAACGACATGCTTCAGGGCGTTTTTCATGAAGGATAATTAATTTTCAGAAATTAAAAATAATTAACGCCCTGGATTAGGACGTTTCGTTTTTTGAGTAACGCCCCCATTGGAGGCGTGTTTTGTCTGAGTTGCAGGTTTAATGCCCGAGGGCCATGAAAAATCAAGAAAATTATAAATAAAATAAAATAAAATGGAATTGGGGAGGGGGAACCTACCTTCTTGTGTTTCTGGGGTTGTGGCCGTGGCAGTGGCCGTCTGGGCCGCCGGAGTTGCCCCCGGGGAGCGACCGCCGCCGTGCACGGCGGTCCTTCTTCTCCTCCTTCTTCTTCTCCTTCTTCTTCTCCACCTTCTGCATCTTCTGTTTCTTCTATTGCTTCGCCCGTTGCTCCGTCGGCCTCATCGCCGCCGGCCGTCGCCGGCTCATCTTCAAAGGCCACAACGGCGAGCTCCTCCACAGAAATCTCTTCCTCTTGGGCGTGGGAGGCGTCGAGGTCAACCACGTCTGGGGCACTAATTCTTTGGCGTTTGGCCATGGCTAGGGTCTAGGGGGAGTGAGACAGAGAGAGATAGAGGGAGATTGAGAGAAGAGAACGAGAGAGGGAGATCGAAAGAGAATGGGCGGTTTCGGTTAGGGTTTGCAGAAAGGGCGAAATAGAACGGAAGGAGGAAGGAGAAGGAGGCTTGATGGCTTTTGGGTTTCGAAAAGAAGACACGCTCTTGAGTAAGGCGTTTATAATTGAATTCACGTCCATTCGTTGGGCGTTTTATGGAAATTGACGACGATGATTAAGGCGTTAATTTATTTTGCATGGGGAACGATAACCGTCGTCAGACGCATTGAATGGGCGTTGATTGATGTGAGGGAAGTCATCATTGCTGTTTGAAGTAACGCCTCTGGTAAAGGCGTGTTATTCTTGAAACGTGACTATGGAAAAGGCGTTATTTTTGATGAGTCAACGATTATATTCTTTTGGGTTTGAATCTGTTCACGCCTTTCTTGAGGTCGTCATTCAAAGTAACGCCCACTGCTGCAGGCGTCAATTGTTGACGAAGGGCCCGTTGAAGCGCCTTGAAATAAGGCGTGTATTTGTTAATTCGCGACGCTCTTGGAGGCGTTATTCACAACAGAAACACAGTTTTTTGGATGATTTCGTTCATAATCACAGTGGCAGTTGGCTCAATCAGAGAACAATCTTTATTATTTTGAAAAGAGGAACTACAATGACTAATGAGCCACTTTGGGCCTTAATTTTCTCAATGAAGTTACATAATTTTTCCACTGTTCCTTGTCTTCATCCAAGTCTTCTACAGGTTGATGAAGCTTGCTTAGCCTCCATAAAGCTTGAATGGTGATAACCTCCTCACCATCTTCATTATTGCCTAGATCCCTTGATTTGATTGGAGGAAGATGAGAGACGTCCTCTAAGTGTTGCCTTGGGAGCCCAAGCTGAGGAAGGCACCGGTGTGCATTATATAAAACGAAGTCCGAAGCACCGATAAGACGAAGGTCCGTCCCGATGGAGAAGCGTGCACGAAGTTCCTGCATTTTGAATACACCCGGGGCGCAAGTAAAAAGATTCTTTGGCATTACCTTTAAGTGCTCCCTCCAATCCCCTCTCTTCTTGATTTGAGGAATTCGGTTGGTCACTCTATTGCTTATACCTAATGAGCCGGTTATATATGAGAGTGGGCTCTTTGAGAAAATTCTTGAGGGTTGTTGGGCTTCGTGGCATGAGTCGAATTTGAAGTGTAGATCAACCCAACTTGAGAGTGCTAGCATGCACCCGTAAATGGGCCTTCCCATGGACGCCGCTGTGAGCCCGCTATAGAGATATGCTAGGATCGCCGGTCCAACTCTCTCTTCTTCCCATAAGCTCACCACTGCGCTCAATTGGGACTCCTCTAGAAAGTCCTCCGTGGATGGGAATAGGAGTGCTCCTGCCAAGCACACCACGAAGGCTTTGGTCACTCTTTCTATCTCCTCTTCCTCTTTAGCTTGATCCGCTCTCTTGTACACCCACGAGGCGAGCTTCAAGAGGTTAACTCCTTTGGTGACCTTGATTTGGTTCACTATATTTGGGCTAGGTATTAACGAGGTTAGCAACTCGTGGGAGGAGATGGGCCTTGGCATGATGGCCATCTTTTCTTCTTCTCCGTGTTTCATCTTTCTTAAGCCTAGGATCATCTCTACTTCCTCCAGCAAGATGGTGGCTTCAAAAGTGGAAAATAAGAAAGTATGGGTGGAAGGATGCCATGTCTCAATCAATGCTCCTATGGCAGCCCAATCTATGTGGATTTGATCATAATGCTTGGCATGGGTTATCAACCCCAAGAGATGCCATCTAGCTACATATACCCTCATGTCTGATGTGAATTTGGAGAGGATGAGGGGCAACCATTTGATTTGGACATATCTTCTAGCCCCTGGAAGATTTGGGTACTCCTGTGAGAGGAGGGGAAGAAAACAAAAAGAAGAGGTACATGAGCATATGACATGAGCATGTGAGCAGTTCGCCAGAACAGTATGCACAATAAAGAAAGTTGAAACTAACCTGATTCATGCATATCCTGTTGCTTATATGACCTTGGATATCGTTAATCCTGGGAGTTGAGAATTTTTGTCTTTTCAGTGCCCTGTCCATCGTCAGGAGAGGCTTGGACGGTGCAACCTGCAGAGCGATGAAGAAGAAGAAGAACGGGAACACAGAGTTTCGGCGGCTGCAGGGTTGTGGTTGTTTATGTTGAAGGAGGGCCTCCTATTAATAGAGATTTAGAGAGTTGTAAGGCTGTTGGAAGTTAGAAGTTCGATTGGGTTAAGGACTGTGCTGTTAAATTAGGAAACGGAAGTTCGTGCTGAATTAACGACGTTGGTTAGGGCGTCGATTTTTAAATTGACGACTTGACTGACGACGTGTTATATTTAACGCCCTAGCATGGGGCGTGTTTTTCTAAGCCTCCGTTACTGTTTACGCCTTTGAGTAGGGCGTGTTTTAAATGTTTAACGACTTATGGTCAGGCGCTTTCATGCTGTTAACGCCCTATTCTTAGGCGTGTTTTATTGGATTACGAATTTTGACCTCTTCATGCTTTGCTTTAATGAACCTAAGTGCTATTATTTTGATGAAATTGTCTATGATTAAGCACTTATGATCATGTCATGTTCTGAATTGATGGAAAAAGGCTAATAAGTTTAAAGTGCAGAAGTTTGCAGGATTCGAGGCGTTTGGATCACTCATAGGAGCAACATCTTGCCACCTTGTATCTGTTTCTTGTAAGCATTGTTACTATATGATATCTACGCTATTATATTATGTCAAGGACCTTGTGGTTCTGATGAACCTGAAATTTGAGTTCCCCTTCATCAAAAACGATGACGATTTCAGGAGAATCTTGATCACACGGATAGGCCGTTGAGTTGTTAAAAGTTTGGGACGATGGTTCCACTTTCTGAGTTGATGCGCGGACAAACGGGCTTCGGCTTAGTGTTAGCTCAGAAATATGGATTCTTGACCAGACCTAAACAGCTTGGCAATATTATCCTTGATTATTTTCTATTTTTTAATTTGTTTTAACCTTTTCTTTTAGCCCAGCATGCATCATGTAGGACTTTGAGTTTCATGCTGAAAATCTTCATATTATGGCAATAATGAAGTTCACTCGCTCTCGATTGAATTGACATGAGATATTCCACTTTAAATCAAGTACTTCGTTCTATTTGAAGCCATTCAGGCTGATTCCTTGAAAGTGTTCCTTTTGTTGGATCTCTATCCCAATTCTCTTTACTTTTCTGCAAAATTTACCTTGGTTGCAGCACGTCCACATGGCTGGTAATCGCTCTCCAATGGTCTTTCCCTGCGTGCCCACGCGCACACCCTTTATTACTTAGTTTAACCTCCTTTTATCCAACAAATCGATTGTTTCCTTGGAACCACTCAGAGTTGTTTCATTCAGAATCTTGGAAAGATTTCCAATGCTTAGTGTCTGAGGCGTGTCACATCACACCTTGGCGTCTCCTTATCAGTTCGTTCCACTTCATTCCTTTCATTACACTTCGCTCCATTTCCGTCTCACTCCCTTGCAAAGCAGACGCCAAGGCGGGGCAGCTGTAGACACGCCAAAATTGACGTTTTGTTGATCAAATCTCATGTTATTATATAAATGCCCCAAGTGGACTTCAATATTCCTATAACATGAAGTTTTTCTATTTTTCTGAGTTTTTCTGCATTTTTCCTGTATTTTTGTGAGTCACGACTTGATTAAGGGCGTTAATTTCAAAAGTAACGACCTGTTGTAGGGCGTTTTCAAAGAAAGGACGACCGTATGTGAGGGCGTCAATTCCTGGTGTTATCCCTTAATTTCTGGAATTATCTATTTTCAAAATAAAAGGCCTTTTGTGAGTAACGCCTTTTCTCAGGGCGTGATTTTAATTAACGCCGTTATCTCAGGCGTGTTATCTGAGCTTTCAAACAAGGCAAGGTTTCGTTTCCAAAATTAAATCCAGGAAGAAACGCCCTTTCCTAGGTCGTGTTTCAAGAAAACGTCTTTGAGAAGGTCGTCAATTCATAAAAGACGCCCTGTATTAAGGCGTGTTTCACTCCAGAGTCCTTCCTTTTTCCATCTTTCCCTCACAGTTCCCTGCTGTCTTTGGACTCTTGCCCGATCTTGATCCTTCCCTGGATGCCTCATTGCCTGTTCTTATCATTCCTTGGTTTGATCACATCCGTTTGAGGCATTATAAATTGAAGCCTTGACCGATCGTGCAGAAGGTTAAGCACCTTAAGCATTCAGCGGGTTAAGCGCTCAGAAGCTTATTCATCACGAGCAGAGCTTCTTCATCCTTGCTGCCTCCCTCTGCATCCTTCGATTGGGCTGCGTCCGGTGCTTCGTCCATCTACATCCATCAACACATTCATTCGGTTTTTCCCTTTACTGTCGCCAGGGACAGCAGGGTTCTCATCTTTTCATCTTTTTTGTTTTATTTCATTCATACCATCATCCCTCCGTCCTTTATATCTCTATTCACCCTTTACATCTGTTCACGTCTTGTTGCATTTCTTTTTATCATCAAACTCCCCTTCCCTTAAGTCTTCTTAAGGGGTTTTAAAAGAAAATAAAAAAGAAGGTGCGCATGTTGATGTCTTTTCATCAATTTTATATTGGTTTTTGACTGATACTACTGCACTTTGGCTGATCCCCTCTCTTTTTGCTTGTCTTTCATTGTCTTTCTTACAAGGTAATCAATCAAGAAAACCCACTTCGTCGGTCGGCCGATTGAAGTTGGAGGAAGATATCCACATTCATCCCGCATCCCATCTTTCACCAGGTACATGCGATCTTATTTTTTTTAATTGAGGTAAACCCTCTGGCGATCACACACTCCCCTTGTGCACCTCGTGCATTGTTTCATCTCCACTATTATTTAATGTTTCCCCTTTCCCATCCTTTTTAACCTCACCAAAAAAAGTGTGGATTTTAAAGGGATCCACAATAACATTCATAAGACTGCGTTCAGAAGCAGGTATGGCCATTATGAATTTGTTGTTATGCCTTTCGGACTAACAAATGCCCCTGCTGCCTTTATGTAGTTAATGAATAGTATATTCAGGCCTTATTTAGATCAATTCCTGGTGGTCTTTATTGATGATATATTGATTTATTCCAAGACCAAGGAAGAGCATGAGGAACATTTGAGGATTGCATTACAAATATTGAGGACAAACCAATTATATGCAAAACTTAGCAAGTGTGAATTCTGGCTTGAAGAAGTGACTTTTCTCGGACATGTTATATCAAAGGATGGCTTGTCTGTAGACCCATCAAAGGTTGAAGCTGTAAGGAACTGGGAAAGACCGACCAATGCTAGCGAGATCCGAAGTTTCTTAGGTCTTGCCGACTATTACAGGCGATTCATCAAGGATTTCTCTAAAATCGCCATGCCACTTACGAGGTTAACTCGCAAGGAGATCCGTTATGAATGGGATGAGGAATGTGAGAGAAGCTTCCAAACTCTCAAGGATCATCTTACTACAGCTCCTATCTTAGCATTGCCAATTGAAGGAGAAAAGTTTGAGGTATACACTGATGCTTCTGGCATTGGCCTCGGGTGTGTTCTAATGCAACAAGGGAAGGTTATAGCCTACTCTTCTCGTCAATTAAAGAAGCATGAAGAGAACTACCCCGTCCATGACTTAGAATTGGCCGCGGTTGTATTTGCACTCAAAATATGGAGACATTATCTTTATGGAGTACAGTTTACTGTATACTCCGATCACAAGAGTCTCAAATATCTTTTCTCACAGAAGGAACTAAATATGAGGCAAAGACGATGGCTGGAATATCTCAAGGACTTCGACTTCAATATACAATATCATCTCGGAATGGGTAATCATGTAGCAGATGCCCTTAGTCGAAAGTCGAGAGCACTGTTAGCCAATTGTCTGATTCAAGAATGGAAATTGCTGGAACAATTCTCTGAACTCAATATAAGCATGGACACGGACCCTAGATGTGTCACATTATCTCATGTAAGCATACAGTCAGATTTATTGTCTGAAATACAAGCACTTCAGAATGATGATCCTACATTAGTAGAAATCAAGGGCAGATTAGAAGGACAATTGAATTTCCAATTAGCTTCTGATGGAAGATTAATGTTTAAGAATAGAACTTGTATACCGGACTGCCCAGAATTGAAGAAGAAGGTCTTAGATGAAGCTCATAGGTCAAGGTATATGATTCATCCTGGATCTACCAAGATGTACCAAGATGTGAAAAGAAATTTTTGGTGGCCCAACATGAAAAGGGAAATAGCAGACTATGTATCACGTTGTCTCACATGCCAACAAGTCAAGGCGGAACACCAAAAGCCTGCTGGAAAGCTACATCCTCTAGATATCCCTAAATGGAAGTGGGAGGATATTGGTATGGATTTCATCATGGGTTTATCTAAATCAAAAAGAGAACATGATGAAATATGGGTTATCATTGACCGATTGACTAAATCAGCGCATTTCTTGCCAATCAAGAGTCGATGGTCAGTTGATGTCTTAGCTGCACTATACATCAAGGAAATAGTCAGATTACATGGTATTCATGTTTCAATCGTGTCTGACAGAGATCCCCGTTTTACTTCTCATTTTTGGAAAGGACTACAACATTCGTTGGGAACGAGACTTAACTTTACCACAGCCTTTCATCCTCAAACGGATGGTCAGACCGAGAGAACCAATCAAGTAGTCGAAGATATGCTAAGAGCATGCATTACTGATTTTGATGGAAACTGGCATGATCACTTGCCTCTGGTCGAATTTGCATACAATAATAGCTACCAGGCAAGTATACAACTGGCACCTTTTGAAGCCTTATACGGAAGGAGTTGTCGATCACCCTTATGCTAGGACGAAGTTGGAGAGAAACAACTGTTAGGTCCAGAAATGGTAAGGGACACTACCAAGAAGATACAATTGATCAAAGAAAGACTGCAAGTTGCTCAGTCTAGACAAAAGGCTTATGCTGACACAAGAAGAAGAGATCTTGAATTCCAAGTTTGAGATCATGTATTTCTCAAGATATCGCCTGGACGTGGCGTACGGAGATTTAATGTTAAAGGCAAGCTTACACCAAGATACATCGGACCTTTTGAAATTCTAGAAAGAGTTGGCGAGGTTGCTTATCGCATCGCATTGCCTCCTCAATTGTCCGAAGTACACAATGTGTTTCACATATCTATGATAAAGAAGTATGTGCATGATCCATCACATATCATTGAGCATGGAAATCTAGTGATCCAGAAAGATCTCACCTATGAGCAGAAGCCCATAAAGATATTAGATCGAGAAGTACGTACCCTAAGGAATAAGGTTATTCCCATGCTAAAAGTACAATGGAATAAGAATTCAGAACATGAAGCTACATGGGAGACCGAGGAATCTATGAGGAAACGATTTCCAGACTTATTTTAGAAGGTACATACTCTACACTCTCCATATGTAAATATATAATATGGAATTTGGGGACCAAATTCTTTTTAAGTGGGGGAGGGTGTAGCAACCCTGATAAAATAAAAAGGAATAAATAAATCAAAATAGATTAAAAGATTTTGGAATAAAAAGAATTAAACCCTGATGAAAATAACGCCTCACGAAAAGGCGCTAATTTACAAGAAAACGCCCTTACCTAAGCCGTGTTTTTAAGAAAGGACGCCCACACTTCAAGACGTCAAATTTTCAAACGACCAAAATAAATAAAAAGGGCAAGTTAGCGTAACGTCCCTTGCGTGGACGCGTTTCAACAAGAAACGACGCTTGACAAGGCGTCAATTTAAATTCGACGCCCTGACCTAGGTCGTTAATTCAGTTCGAGTTTCGTTCGACCCAGGAGTCTATCCAGGGTAAGTTGATAACTACGAGAAAGAGTTCGAATGTAGTAATAACTCTAATATGGAAGTGTTACTTACAATCAAACACTAACTCTATTAGGATTCTAGAAATCCTATAAGTAACCTACTGCTTGAACCGAGAACGCTATTTGGCGTTCGGACTCTTCTAAGGTACGTAAAGAACAGCATGTTCTTTTCTTTACTCTATCTATCGAATTTGTGAAGAATACTGAAGATTCTTCATCTATTTTTTGATTACAGGTTGAAAGCTTCTGTCATCTGGAGAACGGGTAAGTTCTTCTCCTTCCTTCTTTACCTTCTGTTAATTCTTACGAAGAATAATACCTTCGTTTTCTTCTGGCTCTACAGGTTTCCTGTAGAAGTAAAATCGATCGATTGAAGAATTGAGGGTTCTTCATCTACATCCTCTTAATTACCCTTGCTGCTGCTATTAGGATCGAAAGCTTCAAAAGACTCTGTTTATAAAATAGAGTATCGTTCCGTTCACAGAACCTGCATCTGTTCAAATCTTTATCAAGGTAGGTTTTCTCAAGCAACGTAGCCCAAACAAGTTAAATTCATAGTAACACATCATGCATGTCATGTATATAAGTTTCCTGATGGTTTATACATGTTTCTGTAATATTTTTGCAAGCGACGCCTGTGTCCAGGGCGCTACTTTAAAGAAACGACCTGCACTAGGTCGTTAATTTCAGATTTGACGCCCTGCCCTGTAGGCGTTAATCTCATGAAAATCACATGTAATTAATAATTGATCCACGTTAAAAATTCAATAGATATGAAATATCCAATCTAATATATATTGCATGACTCGACCTGTGAATCCCTGCTAATTTTCTGTCATGATCATGTCTCTTGTCTCTTGGAATTTTATTTCCTGAAATTTCTTGAATTCACGACCCTGTATAGGTCGTCTATCACTTGACTAACGCCCCTGAGCAGGGCGTGAATCTAAATATAACGTCCCTGTCCAGGGCGCGTTTTCTGAAAATTCATGAAAATATATATTGTGGAAAATTAAACCCAAAGAAAGGATGACCAGGACATACGTCGTCAACTTGAAAGAAAACGCCCCTGTCCAGGGCGCGTTTTTGATAAAATACTGAATTTAGTAAAATTTCTGTAAAATAGAAATATATATAAACGCCCTAACCTTAGGCGTTAATCACTTGAGTAGTGACTTTACTTAAGTCGTTATTTTCCTGTAAAAATATTTTTACCTGTTTCTGACAACCGATGGTTTCAGTATATCTATATATATATATATATATATATATCGGCACTATATCTCCACTCCGTGAGTATAGTCCCATGTTTCATGATGTTTTATCGATCACCCTCAATTCTCATTGACATACAAGCTCTCCATTGGACATTCCGTTCCTTTGGACTAGCGAGTTAGTCATAGAGACCTCCGTAAGACTCCTCGAGCCTTGGATTCCCTCAAGGCCGACTGAGCTGGTTGTACCCTAAAAACCCATTACACTATTGAATGCCATGTCACTCTAAAGAAACATGGTATACCGGCCCTTATGATATGCAAAGAGTATATCATGAGAATTCTTAATGGGATGATGATATCATGCCATTTGTTGATGTTCTTGGGGATCTCAATTCTATAATAAGAATGAGGGTATCTTACCTTTGATGTACTGTTCATGTGGACCTCAATTCTATATAAAGAATGTCCATACTTGTCATGGTACCCGAGTTAAGGGAACCTAATTCCACCTAGTTTCATCGTTCAACGTGATTGTACCGTTGTTATCGCCTATCTATGTCCAATGTCATATTTTTGGACTCCATTCTATCAAAGTTATCCTACGTGTCTACAAGCTTAATTTATTGAAATTCCATATTGGCTATAAATATATACAAGAGTGGATGTCAAAATACATGATAAATGTATGCGCATATAGGGCCCGATCTGGTCCTGGGGGGAGCACCCGAAAGTACTTGTGCCCATGGGAGTTGAATGATAAGGTATCTGGCATTATACCGAGTGCATGACTAGCTTGATTGGACATTCCACACAAATCTTGTACTTGACTCGTACTTGACATGACATGAATTGCGTGACCCGAAAAAGGGTAATTATTTGCTTGATTGATACATGATAGCCAAAGTTCTTGACATGACTTGCTAAAAAGTACTCGCTTGAATATCTTGTTATCTTTTCTTGAAAGCTCATGACTAGTTCATCTTGCTGTCTTATTGATAAATTCTCTTTCTATCTTGTCGTTTTATGCGAGCATGCATAGCTATAGTACATACATGAAAGATGTAATTATTTAAACCCCTTGCTAGCGCTTGAGATATAATTTCCTACTGAGCGTTCGCTCACTCCGTGTTTGTCCCTTACTTTTCAGGTAAGTCCGATGAAGAAGGTCAATCTGATGGGGAAAGTCAAGAGTGAAAGCGCTAGAGCTTTTCCAAGTGTCATCTAGTTTTTTCCTATTTTCTTGAGTCAACTATGTACTTTTCCTTTTTAATTGAATAGAGTATTGGATTTGTAATAGTCTATCCATTATGAAATAAAGGATTGGGTTATCTTTACTTCTGCGCATCTCTGTTTTGGTGTCGAATACACTACTACTCTGATTGACATGATTGATATAAACTCGTCACGCATCTCCGGGTATCTTCCGCTCTCGGGGCGTGACACCCCCCCACTCCGTACCACTCCATATCCATCAATAGCCTCCTTGCACTGCTCAGTTCGCATGCAACAGTAGGAGCTCAACTTGTAGAGCCTGCTCCGAAGTTGTTCGGCATCATATGGAAGCACACCATACATCGTCGGAAAGCTCGTCGAGAAATCTCCGCAGCGGTGGTGGTCTCGCCGGCATCCGACATCCCTGCTATCCGGAGGGCTCGTTCTTCCCCGACTACGCACAGTGGACCTGATTGGAAGACAGAGCTGCAGTGGAGAAGCTACCACGACCTCACCCTTGCTCTCATGGGTGCTCCGGTTGACCGGGTCGAGGTACCACCAGTCCTCCAAGCAACGCAGTAGGCGGGGCCTCGTTTGGAGTCTGGGGCTTCCGGTTCCAATTTTCTCCCCCCCGGTGCGTTGATCAGGCCAGTCAGGACCTGACCTGACCCCCCCCCCCCTCACTCAACGGGCTCCCTCTCTCTGTCCTGACATCGTCTAGTGCTCTCCCTGGCTGCCGCTCGAAGAAGACTCGTCCACGGTCGTACTCATTTTGGTCCCGCCACGTTTGGACTTCGGTAGCGAACGTGGCGACTACATCTATCTTCTGCTTCACCCTGTGACCAGTCCGAGCCAGAGCGCAGGGAGCCTGATCTAGAGTCCACCCCAGCCGGTGACGACATCGGGATCATCCACAGAAATTTACAAGCTTACCTGGGCCTGTCAGCGATGTTTCGGCACAAGTCACGATGACTTCCGAGCTCAGTGGAGTGTGTGGCGGCATTTACAGCGACTCCCTGTCTTGCAGTTCCAGACCTGGACAGAACTGGAGAAGTGCCCATCCGGCATTAGCTTAGCTAATCTCCCCTTCCCGCCTGGCCGGCTTAGCGCCCCTCCCTGTGTGGAGGTAGTGTTTGATTGTGACCCTATTCTTCCCCTCCCCTAGTCCAACCCCCCCCTGTGTGGGGAGTAGTGCATGTATTATTTGAACATGGGAAGCTACACCGACGTAGTGTGCGGGGAACCCACACTCCCCCGCTCGCCCTCGTCTCCGAACGGGGTTGGTTTCTTCAAACCAACCGGGTAATCTCTAAACCTTGCTCCCATTACCAGTATTTGTTCCTTTAATATTTGTTAAATTGCTCCGCTGGTAGTGAGAGAGAGCGCCCGACCCTAGAGTGTTCCACTTCCATGTGGTCACCCTGGTTTGTGAGAGAGAGTGACCCAGTGCCCCACTTGGCACCCGGCTAGCCCCTTAGTTGTGTGCATCGTACCCTCGGGAGGGCAACCTTAGCCCTGCTGGCCCTCTATCAGCCAGGGTCTTGATCCACTACCTCCACTCGGCATCGCCGAGTCACCCCGGGTTCGTGTGTGTGCATCGGCGAATTGGCAATTTACGCAACCTCGTGCTCTAAAATTGACTGTGATTGTGAGGTAGGTCCAAGGACCCCATCCCTTTGCTGCATCCACCCTAGTGGTGTCACATCAATGACTGAGTACACGATTGATGATGATATATGTCTTGAATATTCATGGTTATTTTCATGTGCATGCTGGAAAGTTTAGTGTAGGACAGTCAGTGATGGGGTCATCTCCTGCCCTTCCACACTTTTTCGAGGCTCCAGATGATGGCCAGTAGTGCTACATCTTGTTCGCCACTTTATTTCCAGTCATATGATGTATTTTCAATTTCGTATTTGAGTCTTTTCAAGTAATTTTTTTTTATTTGAGTCAAGTACCTATGTTAGGGAGCCATTTACATAAGTCATGTGTCGATTGGGCCCAATTAATGGGCTAGGCCCATGGGCCGCCCCCCTTAGGACAGTCTGGTCTTTAGTCCATTAGTTCAGGGTTATTTTGGTCATGTAAAAAGTTGGGTGCCTATAAATAGACCCCAACCCCTCCATTGTAGAACTAATGCGTTGAGAATTAGAAAATTCACATTGTAAATCTTCCCCCGCTTCAAGTGGAGTGTGACTCTCCTCTCTCTCTCTCTCTCTCCTTCCAAGAGGGGTGCACCCCTTTCTCTCTCCTCCCCCTCCCACCTACTTTCTCTTTCCCCTCCCCTCATTCAAGAGCCTCCTCATTTCCCCACACCCCTCCATAACTCCACCCCCAACCCCAAGGTAGCATCCACCACTCCCCACTCCACCCTCCAACCACCGACCACCCACTCCCCTTCCCCAAGCACCTCTCCACCTCCCCAAGGCTGAAGGAGCTTAACCCTAGGCCAAATTTGAATTTCCCACCCCCTATATCCTTCTTCCCCAGACCCTTTGGTCGCCCCTCTCCAGCCCTTCAGCCCTAGGGTCGCCCCCCATCTCCCCTATTCCTCCTAGGTTCACCCTATCTCCACCTCCCACTCCACCTTGGGTTTGGCCGCACCCTACACCACCATCCTGCCTTCCCTTCACCCCCAAGGCCTAGCTCCACCCCCCCCCCTCACCTTCCAGCCACCTCCATCACCCCTAGACTCCTCCAGCAATATCCCACAAGTCCAACCGCCATCTCCCTACCATTTGGTCGCCCATCCCCACCACCACACCTATCACCTTCAACCTGTAGTTCTCAATTCGTAGGCAGCAAGTAAGGTTCCTGGAAGTAGCATCGTCTCCTGTCCTTCCACAAGCTTTCTGGTGGCAAGTCACATACCTTTGGAAAGGTCGTCCAAATAGCTTTCCAGGAGAGGTTGTTTCGTCATCATCCAAGCACCGAGCTGTCCGTGAGAGCATTTCTTCCTCGACTACACAGGACTACTCCGGCAGAGAACCAGAGCCCCAGATCAAGAGCGACCATGGTCACTCCCTTACAGATCTGGGCGTGAAACTTGGCTGAGGGCTTCTCCTTCAAGTCCCCTGCCCTCTCCAAGAAGCAAAGCAATTTTTGGACCCCGAAGTCAAGAGTTCCAGATTCTCTCCCCAAGGTGCGCAAGGTCAGTTCCTCCAGAGTCTGGTCTAACACCCTTCCATTGTTCCTATCTTCACAGTCAGCTTCGACCTCCGACGATAGCCCCGTTGGTCCCGACTCGAAGAGGACTCGACCACGATCGCAACGGCTCTAGTCTCGCTTTCATCAGAGCCCGAGAGTGTTCGTGGCGCCCTCGTCTTCCTGCAATAGCACTCTGGGAACAACCAGAACCAGAGTAGATCAGTCCTGTTCCAGACCCTGCCCCAGCCAGCAACATCATCAGGAAATTCTCCAAAAATTCAGACGTCCTCCTGAGTCAACTTAGAAAGTTTCAAAATCGATCTCGACCTCTTCTAAGTTCGGCAGAGCCCGTGGCGGCGCTGTCATCGACTATCTGTCAAGCTGTTCCTGAAGTTGGTAGAACCGGCGGAGCTTGGCAATCGGTTTCTAACTTAGCTCCCCCACCCTGCCTGGCCGGCTTACAGCCCCTCCCTACGTGGAGGTAGTGTTTGGTTGCAACTCTAAATTCCCCACCCTTAGTTCATTGCTCCTGCGTGAGGAAGTTGTGTTGTAAATTCCCTTTCAGGTCAAGCGCCATCGACGCAGCGTGCGGGCGCGTACCCACACTTCCCCGCTCGCCTCGTCTCCGGTTGGGATCGGTGTCTTCACACCGATCAGGTGAGCACTTGGTTACACCCTTGCTGGTTTACCTTTGCTTAGTTTTGTTGTGCCCCTATGGTTTTGATGTCAGCAAACACTATGAGTATGAATTGTTTTGATGTCAGCAAGCACTATGAGCATGATTGATTAATTGATTTAAGAGTAGGCACATTCATCTCATTGCATTGTCTGTCTCTGCATTGGTGCAACTCTAGTTCCTGCATAACAAGTGTACTTTGCATCGGTACATTAACTGTTGCTGCACGTCATATAGTCGATGCATGATCTGGTAAATAGATTGCACTGTTAGTTCCCATGCATACATTGCATCAGTTCAATATCTGCCATATGCATACATTGCATCGGTGCATTCATCAGGTGCTTTATTTCGAAGTCGATGCGTGTTCATTATGCATACATAGTCAATGCATGGTTAATTGTCTAGGCTTGTGCATTTCATAACTATGGTTCATGGTGGCCATAAGTTAGTGAATGCCTAGACTCATGCATGTTCAAGGAATAAAGTCTGTACAGAGTTTTGCCTAGACTACATCAAATCAAGTCTGTACATTCGTTGATGACAAGTTTGTACAACCTCCGTTGTTTCACTCAACTAGTCAGTACATCCAGTGCTCTTCATGCATATACATAGTCAATGCATTGTTTTGTCTCGCACATACACCAAGTCTGCACACGGTTGCTTTGATGACTTAGCAAGTCTATACATTCATGAGCATAGTCAGTGCATTCGGTTGTCTCATGCATATACAAAGTCTGCACATTCTCTGCTGATATGCCCGTGCATCATTTTAGCAAGTCTGTACATCGCTTGCACATTGCACACAAAGTCTGTACACTCGTTGATGGCATGCCCGTGCATTCATTATCAATGTGCATACTTTATTATATGCATACAGCATTACATACTATAAAGTATGTACATGCTTTGTTCAAATCTCAAACTTACTCAATGCATCCTTTTCTCTCCTTTCAGATTAATTCACACTGATAACAAGTCTGTTCTAACAGGACTACTGCTCGAGGAGATTAATAAGGACACGTGATCCAAGAATGGAGATGGCTCAGGATCATGACACGTGTAATCCAGCAGGCTGAAATGCTGCCACGCGGTCAAGGTGCTAGGGCGGGAATTCGTGGAAGACACACGCCCACCTACCTGCTGCTGCTATAAAAAGGAAGCATCTCCTTCGAGTGAAAGGGGTGGAAATGATGATCAGAGTGATCGAAGTAAGGGGGTAACCAGACAGAAGCAGAGAGAGCCAGCAGAAGAAGAAAAAGGGAGAACAAAAGAGAAAGAAGAGAGCTCGAGAGAGGAAGGAGAGGCAGTTGAAGAAAAAGAAAGATAGAGAGAGAGATAGAGATTTTGAAGAAAAGAAGAGAAGCTTCATTAGAAGATCTATCTCTACTGGACCGTGGATCAAATCCAGGCCAGTCAGCTCTCTGAGAGCCACAGTTGTGCTATCATCGTTTACAGCTTCTTGTCGCTGTGATTTGCCATTTCATGTTTTTCTCTTACACTCTTTATTTCAAGCTGTTTGTCAGCGGAGCAAGCTGTGACGCTCAGCGTGCAGAGGTGTGGTATCCTCTTGATGGGTAAAGCTGTAATCCCCAGCGTTGTAGAGGAGGATTCCTCTGGTCAGCAAGCTATGTTGCTCAGCGGGCGAGGTGGATACCTCGGACAGCAAGCTGTGTTGCTCAGCGGTTGTAAGCAAGCTGTGAAGCTCAGCGGTTTAAGCTGTGTATCAGTGGAATCCACACTCTAGTTTGAGTGTGGGGTGGACGTAGGTCTGGAGGACCGAACCACCTTAAAAATCATCTGTCCATTGTGGTGTGATTGCTTGTCTTATTCAATTAGGTGAATGCTTAGGCACGATCTGTTTCTCTCTGTCTAGTAAGGTTGTTGATTGCACACTGTATGTTCGATGACTGTATTGAGAGTCATTTGACATTGATCCTAAGTCACTAATCCGTTCATCTGTAAGCATTTTAGTTGACTTAGTGAATCTGTTAATTCCGCAACTGTTCATCGGCTTTCTGTTTGTATTAGGAAGTTTGAATTTGGGGAAGAGTTTTTAAGGAGATTCATTCAACCCCCCTTCTGAATTCGAGCCTTGCACCCATCAATTGGTATCAGAGCGGGTCTCTGTGCATTTAGATCCAACGATCTACAGAGGATTCTGCTACTTCCGTGGTGCATTTCAGAGTGGTTCTGGTTTATCACTTTCGGTGCTTCTATCTCACTAAGTCGGTGTCTGGCTGTACCTATGTTGATTCCGGTGCATTTCTCATCTCCTTCATTTGATCAAGTCATTTCTCGATGGATCATCCACCAAACTTCAGAGGTGATGATTTTGATCTATGGCTGGAAAAGATGAATCGGTATGTAAGAACAACCGATCCTGATCTTTGGAAGGTAATGACTCCCGATATACACAAATAATCGAGAGATAAATCTAAATGGACCGAGGAGGATAAATTGAAAGACTCCATCAATTATAGAGCATTGAACATGGTGAAAGCATCAATTGATAGAACACTAATCTCATACGTCTCATCTTGTAGGACTGCCAAAGAAATTTTGAACAAACTGAAGGAAGGCAGCTACAAAAATGATAATCGATGCTTGATGGCTCAAGTGAACACAGCAGCAATCAAGATAAAGAACAGGACTATGATCAGGTAAATATCTTTGAAGACTATGCCCTGGATGATTGGATTACTGCATATAATGAATTGCTAGACTCTCATGATCATTAAGAAAGCAATATAAGAAGATGAAAAAGAAAATTGATAAAAATGATTCTAATTCATCATGTGAAAAGTGCTTGAGGGTCAATAAACTCTATGATAAATGTCTATCTGAAATCACGTGAATATCAAGCAAATGTGCATGCTGAAAAATGAAAATTAAGAATGTGCCAATAAAATTTCTGAATTAGAAAGTCAGTTAAAGCTGAAAACTGATGAACCTCTGATAAAACTGGAAGAGTTGGAAAGGATTAATTCTGATCTGGAGAAATTGAAATATGAGAATGGAGAAATTCAGAGGAATAATGAAAATATTAAAGCATAAATAGAGAAAATGAGCAAGGAAGGTATGCAGGGTTTCTCTTTAACATCGATCTGCAACAAGTGCTTGGCTCTAAAAGAGCGTAATGAAGATCTGTATGATAAAAATGAATGGCAGAGGAAGTTGATTGCTTCCCTTAAGAGAGGAAAATAAAGATTTGTTGAAAGATAAACTTGAATTTGAACAAAGAGAAGAGAAACTGATTGAAAGACTGGACTTGATATCCAGTAGTGAAAAATGCAATGAAGGATTTGAGAAGTTGATTGAGGAGAATAAAGATCTGAAGGAACAAAACAAGAAACTCATGGTCCTAAATGTTGTTATTTTAGAGAGGCTTCTGGCTATCGAGAGAGAAAGATCTGCCTATAAGGAAATTCAATCTGAAAAACTTGAAGAGGAAAACATTGAATTGAAGGCTGAAATCAAAAAATTAAAACAGTTAAACACTGGAATGCACGAAAAGCTTCTCACATTAGAAAAAGGAAAATCTGCGTGCAATGAAGAATCAAAAATGCTGAGTAATCTAGAAGAAGAAATTGAGAAGTATAAAACTGCTAACAAAGTTCTAAGTGAATGCGTAAATTGTAGTGAGCAGGAGATAGCCAGTTATGAACTTCATATTGCTTCTCTGGAAACAAAAATTCAGGATCTAGAAAAATCAACATCCAAGTCTATTGAGAACAAGAGGAAAATGAAAGCTGCCATGAAAGGTGAGGATGATAACTCAATAAAGGGGATAAGTAGTAGTTCTAATGTTAAGGAAATTACTAGAAACCAACTATACACCACTTTTATGCAAAGCTCTGATGTAGCTGGTACCTCATGTCAATCCCCAAAACAAAATAAAAACCTGAAAACACCTTCATCATCTGCATTTCAATTCAAAGCACAAAAAAATGAAAAACAAACAAAAATTATAAAGAATAGTCAGAAATTGAAAAAGAAGGGTCAAACAAAGAAGGTAAAGAATATTCATGTTCATGTCCCAAGATTTGCTAGCTTGGTTGAATCTGATGGGTCAATGCACACTGCTCATGCCCATTTTGCTCATTCATATGCATCAAGTCAATCTATTAGTAATCATGCCTCCAGGAAATCACAGGCATCATGTCACTACTGTGGTAGGGATGATCATTATATGGATGACTGCAGTGTTATGAAAAGTGATGATATGATGCATGATAAATTTACTTTAAATCATCATCACCACCCCAAAAGAAACACGTCTGCCTCAAACCAACACATCATTTGTTATAATTGTAACAAACGTGGTCATAAAGCTGTCGAGTGCTGGTTTAGGTCTTCATGGGGGTACAGTGACTCAAGAGGTAAGCATCTCAGGTGCTTCAAGTGTGGGAAGTATGGCCATATAGTCAAGGACTGTTGGCATACCCAAAGAGGCCATGGTAATAACCAACTCTTCAAATTCTCTGCCAAAAGACCTGTGAATCTTTCATGTTTCAACTATGGTGAGCCAAGTCACAAATCTGCTGAATGTTGGATGTATAAGAATAATAATCAAAAAGTTCATGTAAACAACAGAACATTTCATGCTCAGTTTCATAGGTCTCATGCTACTTTTGATATGCATCATAGGACCAGAAAATCTGCTGTTTCATGTAGATATTGTGGTAAACTCGGTCACTTCATGGCAACGTTATCAGATGGATTTTGATGACAATGTCGCTAAGAAACTGTTCATAACTCCTGTTAGGTCTAATATAGGACCCAAGATGGCTTGGGTTCTTGCAGGATCAAACTGATTACTTTGCTGCAGGTGTGCCTTGGGATGAATAAAGAGGGGTCAATAAACCAAGGCACTCAAAAATTGAAAGACCCCATGATCCTGCTCTCCAGGTTACTTCTGAACAATCTGTCTAAATTCCATCATCTGAAAATTGCTTGTTTGAGATGGTTAAGCATCTTGTTGATTTGATTTGTGCTTAGTTGAAACTTTCTAAAAATTTGAAATGAACTTGATGTATTTGGTAGGTTCTCTCTCTGGTTGAACATCATGAATTTTCTTCGAGCATAAACTTTAAAATCATGAGCTGTGCTTTCATTGCATATCATGCACTGCATCAGGGAGTGCTTGTCTGTTGTCGCTTAATGATCATGCTACTCTTTATTAGATTTACTGCATACTGCACATTTGAAGAGTAGTGCATGTAATAAAATTTGAAAAATCTAAAAAGATATTCCATTGCATCTAGACAGGGGGAGCTTTCCTGTTTCATCTCTTCACCTCTTGAACTCTCTCTGTCTAGCTATCTGATCTACTCGCTACACTTAGGTGGTTCACCTAAATTCTCTGCTGTCATCATTGAAATAGCTGATCTGTCTGAATTCCAGACTCAGCTACTGCTTGTTGATATACTCTCTTTAATGCTCTTCTCTCTTGTTGCTGACTCTTCCACCAGCTTATACTCATCCTTCACATTCTTCTTAGCTAGTGTGACTGATTTGTTTCTATTGTTGATAAGTTAGTCAACTGTATTTCTGATCTGATCTGAGGATCACAAGTTGCAGACCATGCAATTCAGTCTGAGAATCATGTAGAAACTCCTATCATATTGGTTTAAGAATAACCACTAAATCAGACTAATGTAAGAGTTATGTATTCTCAGATTTGCATTTAAATGACTTGAAAATATCTGAATGGTAAGCTTTAATAAATTTTAACCACATATGTCATGAAAACCTTAGACTCACTCATCTGAAATCTAAATATTTGAAATCAATGCTATCTTTGGTTGAGATATATAGAGTGAGTATTATTTTTAAACATTAACTTGATAAATGTTGACAAAATGAAAAAATACGAATTCAGAGCAATGACTTGGTCACTGAGAAACTGGGTTCTCTATCAATGAAATAAAGTAAACATATGTCATGAAGTGCCATAGTTATCTCTGGTGAAAATTTATTGAAAAACATGACAGAGGAATGGCATATTTGTGTTGAGTAATTGGGGAGTCTGGCCTCTAATCAAGGTGTCTCCTCACGTAAAAAGATATTTCTATTGCTAACTCTGGTCTCAATGTTGAGAGGCAATGACAGTTATTACACTGAGTAACTGGGTCACTTCACCTGCGACGTGTTGTGCCTCACGTAAAAAGGTTTTGATTGACTTAAATTGCTCAAGAAAAGTATAAAGTGCTTCAAATAAAAATATCTTGCAAATTCTGTCAACTCATGCTCTTGTAAAAGTGTTTAATCTCAATACTAATCTGTGTAACTCTCAAAGGAGTTATTGAGATCATGCGTGAAAGATAAATATGATTGGTCCTGAGTGTTATCGGATTATTTGGTTCACCTTTATTAAAACTTGAATTCAGATATAAGTACTGATTTTGATTGACAAATTTGGTATACATCATAATTAAATCAGGTTGGTCAAGTTGCCAATTCATAACCCTCTATGATGGGAGAGTCTATTCATGTTACGACTTATTGTAGTGGTGCATGCCTTAAAATTCCTCATGATTTGTTTCACCCCTGACAACTTGATCAATAGGCACTTAGTTGACAATCATCTCTTATAAGTTGATTGATTCCTGAGATGTACTACTCTACACACTGTTGGAACCTTTCATCTTGTTTCTGTAACCAGTTCTGGTTCTGTGGACTTTCCACCTGCTTTATTATGTGATGGCAGATTTTAGTTTGCTTCATTGGATAACCAGAGTTTATTCCTGCACTTCAGGGGGAGTTCTGGGTCATCTGCATTTTGGGGGAGAATAGCTCTAATGTGCCTTCATGTTGTCAAAGGGGGAGATGTTATATCAATTTGTTCATACCTGAAACTTTTTTTTGATGAAGTCAAAGGGGGAGAATAGTTTGGTGTTGCATGTCTCATAGTGACTCATAGTGTTGCCATCATCAAAAAGGGAGAGATTGTTGTGCCCCTATGGTTTTCATGTCAGCAAGCACTATGAGTATGAATTGTTTTGATGTCAGCAAGCACTATGAGCATGATTGATTGATTGATTTAAGAGTGGGCACATTCATCTCATTGCATTATCTGTCTCTACAATGGTGCAACTCTAGTTCCTGCATAACAAGTGTAGTTTGCATCTATACATTAACTGTTGTTACACGTCAGATAGTCGATGCATGATCTGGTAAATAGACTGCACTGTTAGTTCCCATGCATACATTGCATCAGTTGAATATCTGCCATATGCATACATTGCATCGGTGCATTCATCAGGTGCTTTATTTCAAAGTCGATGCGTGTTCATTATGCATACATAGTCAGTGCAGGGTTAATTGTTTAGGCTTGTGCATTTCATAACTATGTTTCATGGTGGCCATAAGTTAGTGAATGCCTAGACTCATGCAAGTTCAAGGAATAAAGTCTGTACAAAGTTTTACCTAGACTACATCAACTCAAGTCTGTACATTCGTTGATGACAAGTTTGTACAACCTCCGTTGTTTCATTTGACTAGTCAGTACAGCCAGTGCTCTTCATGCATATACATAGTCAATGCATTGTTTTATCTCGCACATACACCAAGTCTGCACATGGTTGCTTTGATGACTTAGCAAGTCTATACATTCATGAGCATAGTCAGTGCATTCGGTTGTCTCATGCATATATAAAGTCTGCACATTCTCTGCTGATATGCCCGTGCATCATTTTAGCAAGTCTGTACATCGCTTGCACATTGGACACAAAGTCTGTACACTCGTTGATGGCATGCCCGTGCATTCATTATCAATGTGCATACTTTATTATATGCATACTGCATTACACGCTATAAAGTTTGTACATGCTTTGTTCAAATCTCAAACTTACTCAATGCATCCTTTTCTCTCCTTTCAGATTAATTCACACTGATAACAAGTCTGTTCTAATAGGACTACTGCTCGAGGAGATTAATAAGGACACGTGATCCAAGAATGGAGATGGCTGAGGATCGTGACACGTGTAATCCAACAGGCTGAAATGCTACCACGCAGTCAAGGTGCTAGGGCCGGAATTCGTGGAAGACACACGCCCACCTATCTGTTGCTGCTATTAAAAGGAAGCGTCTCCTTCGAGTGAAAGGGGTGGAAATGATGATCAGAGTGATCGAAGTAAGGGGGTAGCCAGACAGAAGCAGAGAGAGCCAGCAGAAGAAGAAAAAGAGAGAACAGAAGAGAAAGAAGAGAGCTCGAGAGAGGAAGGAGAGGCAGTTGAAGAAAAAAAAGGATAGAGATAGAGATAGAGATTTTGAAGAAAAGAAGAGAAGCTTCATTAGAAGATCTGTCTCTACTGGACCGTGGATCAAATCTAGGCCAGTCAGCTCTTTGAGAGCCACAGTTGTGCTATCATCGTTTACAACTTCTTGTCGCTATGATTTCCCATTTCTTGTTTTTCTCTTACACTCTTTATTTCAAGCTGTTTGTCAGCGGAGCAAGCTGTGACGCTCAGCGTGCAGAGGTGTGGTATCCTCTGGACGGGTAAAGCTATAATCCCCAGCGTTGCAGAGGAGGATTCCTCTGGTCAGCAAGCTATGTTGCTCAGCGGGCGAGGTGGATACCTCGGACAACAAGCTGTGTTGCTCAGCGGTTGTATGCAAGCTGTGAAGCTCAGCGGTTTAAGCTGTGTATCAGCGGAATCCACACTCTAGTTTGAGTGTGGGGTGGACGTAGGTCTGGAGGACCGAACCACCTTAAAAATCATCTGTCCATTGTGGTGTGATTGCTTGTCTTATTCCGTTAGGTGAATGCTTAGGCACGATCTATTTCTCTCTGTCTAGTAAGGTTATTGATTGCACACTGTCTGTTCGATGACTGTATTGAGAGTCCTTTGACATTGATCCTAAGTCACTAATACGTTCATCTATAAGCATTTTAGTTGACTTAGTGAATCTGTTAATTCCGCAACTGTTCATCGGCTTTCTGTTTGTATTAGGAAGTTTGAATTTAGGGAAGAGTTTTTAATGAGATTCATTCAACCCCCCTTCTGAATCCGATCCTTGCACCCATCAAGTTTAGTATCGCTACTAAGTTGCCCGTCAGATGGTGAGGCGAGTGCCCGGTCCCGAATTTTCATCAAATAAAGAGACCACCGTGGAGTAAGTTGTGAGAGCTACCCTTCATCCCACGCCCTCGGCATGCTGGCCGCCCGTTGGTTTGGGCATCTCAGACCCTTAGGGGTTCAACCTCAAGCTAGCCAAACCCTGGAACAGCAAGGTCCCACTTCAGACCCTCTCCACTATCGCCGGTTGGCTTACGGGCAATTGTTTGCGCTACGCGAGTGAGCTCGCCCGAGTGAGTCCGCCGTCAAAGTTGCATGCTTGCAGATCATAGGTCCAAGGAGCATTGGCCTTGTGACTATCACCCCCAAGGTGGTGTCACATCAAGTGGTATCAGAGTAAGTTTTAGACTTGTCTCTACTAAGTCTAGTCCTAGGGCCATTGCATTTGTCACCCGTTCATCATGACCACTTCCTACTTAGCCTATTCGTCATCCTTAGACCCATTAGAGGCCTTTGTGTTTGATAGATCCCGCCCTAGTATATATCTAGAGTGGGAGAGCTCCATAGATCATCACTTTGCAAGGTTCACCATGTTAGGGCCTATACAAGTCAACTATGCCAAGAGTTTGCTTTGGCGCCAAGCTAGGAATGAATGGTAAAACATTGTAGGCTTAAGGGAAGTTGGAAGGCAAGAGCCCATCGACTCTTGGAATAAGATGAGGATCGAACTTAGAAAGATTTATGCTCCCCGGCCCTTCCCTTCCGACTAGGAGAATCCTAACACGAGGAGCACTACCACTCCTCCAACCCCGCCCGGCCAACCCAAAATCACTCACCCAACCCATACCACTCAAACCCCATTAGCCCCCACCACTACCCCTCCATCGACCCTCAAAGGGGACACACCTCCCAAGACCACCCAATCCAAACCTCTTCCACCAACCCATCTTCCCTTACCAACCCCAATCCAAGTCCACCCTTGCTCACCACCTCGGATGCACAATGCACCGGCTATCACCAACCCACCCACCACGGACCCTCCTTTCCTATTGGAGGTAGAAGTCGTGGCCCACACACTTGACCACGTGAGGTCAAATGCCCATCCGAACCCTCTTCTCACCATAGAGGGAGCCCAAGCTCCCACTAATAGGGAAGAAGAGCCTTAACCTTCCCCCACCCCTCATGGCCCGGATCCTCAAGATCCACACACCATCATACATGGCACACTCACCGTAGATGAGACCATCCTACCATGGCTCAAGCAAAGTTCAACCCGTCCTAGCTCACCACCATACCTCTCACCCTTGGGATATCAATCCCAAATTGTGCCCATCTGGACTCCCCATGTCACTTTTCAAACCTTCTACTTCGTGGAAGACTTAGGAGACCTAATTGATTGCCTACATTGGCAAGTCCACTTGACCGGCCCACTTGCCATGGGACCATCAGAGCCTAGCACCATTAACTTTGCCCACCCCGCCATCGGCTCCATCACCTCCATTTGCACGAGTGGGCATTGCACTAGTAAGATTCTCCTATTTCCCCCCTTGGAGGAAGAACCAATCCCGGCCTACTCCCCACCCATTGAGACCCCAAGTGCCTTGAACCGTCAACCCACCAGAGACCTCGGACCAATTACTTTGGAGGATGATGACTCACCACCTTGTGAGGACCTTGAGGACATGGAGTTCCTCTATCTTGGTAGCCCTTACCATGATCCCTTTGACCCCTTCCTATACCCAAGTGACCCACCCACCTTACTCACCACCCACCTTTCCCTACCCAACCCACCATGTTGGACCAAGCCCACCCCTTCCGGGACTCGGGTTACACCATGGGAGCCATGACTTTGGGCAATATACACTTAGGGATTGAGGAAGTGCCCCACTCCATGCTATCCACCTTCCTTGACCCCTTTGACCCTTTCAAGTGGAAGTTCAAAGGCCATCCTAAGACACCACACATGAAGGTCATTTTTGGGATAGGAGTGCCTATGTCTGGGCGTACCACACCCCTTGGCATGATTAGTAAGTTGGGTACATTCATTCACATCACCCACATGTCAAGTAGGAAGCACAAGTGGTCCATAATTGGGTGTAGCGGCCCTCTCCCATAATCATTGGTCTTACGTATGTTAGGAGCATTCATGGATGTCCGGGTCCTCCAGCATTCATCACACCTACGCATGAGAGGGATACCTATGGATGCCCCAGTCCTCCCAAGCTCATCCAAGTCAATGTGGCATTAAAGCATGATAGGGCCATCCATACTTGCCCCGGTCCACCTTTGCACAACATACTTTTCACAGTCACACCACATCGTAGTGCATGGCATACGCATTCACGCAAGCATCTAGCAACCAGCGGTGAGGATCACAAAGAGCAGGCAACAGCTCATAAGCGCCACTTGGGATTCCAAGTAGGTAACTTGGTGATGGTGACATTGGAGTGGCTCTACCCTAGGGTCACCTCCAAATCGATAGGCCCTGTTTGACAAAGCAGTGGTCGGCCGGTTAGCCGACATGGGCTAACCGGTGGACCCTGCCTCCCCTCGCCCTCCCCCTCACATAACCCCCCTGACTGACCCCGGGTACCGTAATCGACCCTTCGGGGTCGATTACGGCACCCCGATGCTCGGTTATCAAATCCCCCCTTAGGGATTGAGGAAGTGCCACACTCCATGCTATCCACCTTCCTTGACCCCTTTGACCCTTTCAAGTGGAAGTTCAAAGGCCATCCCACAACACCACACATGAAGGTCATTTTTGGGATAGGAGTGCCTATGTCTGGGGATACCACACCCCTTGGCATGATTAGTAAGTTGGGTCCATTCATTCACATCACCCACATGTCAAGTAGGAAGCACAAGTGGTCCATAATTGGGTGTAGCGGCCCTCCCCCATTAATCATTGGTCTTACGTATGTTAAGAGCATTCATGGATGTCCGGGTCCTCTGGCATTCATCACACCTACGCATGAGAGGGACACCTATGGATGTCCCAGTCCTCCCATGCTCATCCAAGTCAATGTGGCATTAAAGCATGATAGGGCCATCCATGCTTGCCCCGGTCCACCTTTGCACACCATACTTTTCACAGTCACACCACATCGTAGTGCATGGCATACGCATTCACGCAAGCATCTAGCAACGAGTGGTGAGGATCACAAAGAGCATGCAACAGCTCATAAGCGCCACTTGGGATTCCAAGTAGGTAACTTGGTGATGGTGACATTGGAGTGGCTCTACCCTAGGGTCACCTCCAAATAGAGGGCACGAGGACTTGGACCTTCCCGAGTTTCGAGTGCCTTTGGCAACCCGACTTACGGGTTGGACTTACCGATGGGTCTTGGGATTCACCCCACTTCCCACGTGGCAGACTTGGCACCCTCTATGGGCACCGCGGTGGATCCTAGTGAGTGTCTCGAGCCTCTACCTACCTTTGAGAGTGACACCTTCGGAGAGCCTCCACCAATCAGCATGAGAGCCCGACGTGAGCATATGGAGGCAATACTAGGCAAGCAGGGTACCATCGCCGGCAAGAGGGTGTGCCCGAGCTACCATGAGAGGCTGAAGAGCCATCCCCCGACTAGGGACACGGAGTTGAGTTGAGAGATCGTGCTTTGCCCGAAGCTGTTTTGGTGTGCCGCCACCCCGGTGGACCCATACTCGACGGAGTCGAGTTCTCCGCACCCCGGGGGTATGATGGGGTCATCTCCTGCCCTTCCACACTTTTTCGAGGCTCTTGATGATCGCCAACAGTGCTACATCTTGTTCGCCACTTTATTTCAAGTCATATGATGTATTTTCATTTTCGTATTTGAGTCTTATCATGTAATTTTCCTTTAATTTGTGTCAAGTACCTAAGTTAGGGAGTCATTTACATAAGTCATGTGTTAATTGGGCCCAACTAATGGGCTAGGCCTATGGGCCCCCCCCCCTAGGACAATCTGATCTTTAGTCCATTAGTTCATGGTTATTTTGGTCATGTAAGAAGTTGGGTGCCTATAAATAGACCCCAACCCCTCCATTGTAGAACTAATGCATTGAGAATTAGAAAATTCACATTGGAGTGAAATCTTCCCCCTCTTCAAGTGGAGTGTGACTCTCCCCTTTCTCTCTCTCTCTCTCTCTCTCCAAGAGGGGTGCACCCCTTTCTCTCTCCTCCCCTTCCCACCTACTTTCTCTCTCCCCTCCCCTCACCTCTCCATAACTCCACCCCTAACCCCAAGGTAGCACCGACCATTCCCCACTCCACCCTCCAACCACTAACCAACCACTCCCCTTCCCCAAGCACTTCTCCACCTCCCCAAGGCTGAAGGAGCTTAACCCTAGGCCAAATTTGAATTTCCCACCCCCTCTATCCTTCTTCCCCAACCCCTTTGGTCACCCCTCTCCAGCCCTTCCACCCTAGGGTCACCCTCCATCTCTGCCATTCCTCCTAGGTTCACCCTAGCTCCACCTCCCACTCCACCTTGGGTCTGGCCGCACCCTACAAGACCGGCCTGCCTTCCCTTCGCCCCCAAGCCGTAGCTCCATCCCCCCTTCACCTTCTAGCCACCTTCATCACCCCTAGACTCCTCCAGCAACATCCCACAAGCTTTAAGCCCCATCCCCCTGCCATTTGGTCACCCATCCCCACCACCACACCTATCACCTTCAACCTGCAGTTCTTAGTTCGCAGCCAATAAGCAAGGGTCGTGGAAGTAGCGTCGTCTCTGGTCCTTCCCCGAGCTTTCTGGTAGCAAGTCATATACCGTTGGAAAGGTCATCCAAATAACTTTTCAGGCAAGGTAGTTTCGTCATCATCCAAGCACCGAGATGTCCGTGAGAGCAATTCTTCATCGATTGCGCAGGACTACTCCGGCAAAGAACTAGAGCTCCAGCTCAAGAGCGACCACGGTCACTCCCTTGCAGATCTGTGCGTGAAACTTGGGTGATGGCTTCTCCTTCAAGTCCCCTGCCCTCTCCAAGAAGCAGAGCAATTTTTGGACGCTGGAGTCAAGAGTTCCAGATTTTCTCCACAAGGTGCGCAAGGTCAGTTCCTCCAGAGCCTGGTACGACACCCTTCTGCTGTTCCTGTGTAATACACCAATATTTTTTAAGAAATTAATTAGAAATTTCTTAATAAATAAAATAAGTTAAAATTTGACCATTTTATAAAAATCTAAAAAAAGTATATTTTTGTAGAGGATAACACGTTTAACAAACTTGTCTTCTGTGGCCAACCCAAATAAAATCTATAAATATGTCGAATTAGTGGATTAAGACCAAAAAAAACACTTAGTTAACCATACCTTGTAACGCTAAATTTGAGCCCAATGCTCCATCAAATGATCCCAAACCAGTGGCAAATGAAAGGCCAAGATGAGAGGATCATTTCCCCTCTCTTAATCTCCCGAAACCCTAACCCTAGGAGATGCAATCGGTGGAGATTGGATCGCGTCAACAATTACGGTGGCGTTCACATTAACCCAACTTGCGTGGACGAATACTCCGCGCATAGAAACCTCTAGAAAGTGTGTGACCCATAAAAATGAAGCTCTCTAACCCTAGAATCGTTTAGAACCAGTGGCGGCTACAGAGGAGTTGGATGGAGGGAGATCTCTGGCGATTAGGGGTTGCGTGTACAAGCGCCTCGGGTTTTCATTCTCCTTCTTTCTTCATCCGATTCAGGTAGGTGATAGCAAGCCAAACCCTACGAATAATATATGGTTGGAACAAGCATCGTGTCAACTTTTCATTGATGTAGAAAGCCCTAAATTTTATCAAGTGTTCTGCGAGAATTTTAGGTATTAGTAGAAGCATGTCACATCTAGGATTATAATTATTCCCTTTCGATTAAGTATTAATTTCAGGCTGTAAACATAAAATTGATTCATGCATCTTGTATAGTTTTTCGTGCTCTTTCTTTTGGTAGTAAAAGTCCCAAATTTTATACTTTATATCGTGTGAATTTCATGTTTTAGTTCTAACCCTAGAAATCTCGCCGGAGTCGGGCAAGGTGAAAGGGCCAGCGTTCTGTCTGGACTTGTGCGGCCACACGATAGACCGCATGTCCAAGACAGGCGGCCTATTTTTGACCGTTTATAGCGTTCTATCTCTGATCATTTCCTTGGAACGTGCGGCCAAATACAAACCGCATGTCTGTCCTGCGGCCAGTTCCAGACCGCACATCCTTCCTAGCGGCACCCTACCGACCATCCATCTCCAGCATGAGCGGCCTCTCTGTGACCGTATATGGAGATGTAAGGTCTAGAACCGACCGTACATCTATAACAGAATAAATTAATTGTCATTTCAGCATGTTATGTTAGTAGATTAGTGGGTAATTGGCATGTTAGCAACACACCTAATAAACTGTAATTCATGACAGTAAATAATTCTTGCTGATTTATTTAATTTGAGCTTGATTTTGATTCATCTTTCCAATAAATGTCAATCTTAATTATGAATCATTTATAATTGAAATAGCTATTAGGTTTATACTTGTTATAACCTTATACCTGAACTGTTAATCTTGAACCATTATTATCTCCTAGAATTGAACTTGGACTCAATCAAACTGATGTGATATGAGTCATAGTCCGAATTGGACTAACAGGGACTTGCGCGGCAGTTAGTGGACCGCATATCTCCCTGAACGGCCCTGTGGCGACCGTTCATCCCTAGCTAATGCCAATTAGTTTTGTCCGATTATCCTTGATCCATCTTTGGCCAATTCCTAATTTGATCAGCCCAGTAGACCCTAGGCCGACCAGCAGACAGTGGGCTGGACTCTGGTTCAATTCCACCCTGCCTATGGTAGCCCGGGAGCCCACTTGGAGGAATTTCTAGATTTATTATTTGGCCCTGTGTTGTGCGGACTGTAATGGACCGTACATCTTACAGGCGGCCCTTAATGGACCGTTCAATTAATGAGGGGCTCTGTAAGGACCGCGCGCATATCCTGTCTTCGATTTTGAAAACTACTGGCCTTGTGCGGCCCAATATTTATCGTTCATGTTGAAGAGCGGCCCTTAATCAGTCGTTCAACCTTGACCTCGCGAAACAGTTCCTGTTAGTGCGGCCCTGAGTCGACCGCACAAGTACTTGAGCGGCCCAGTAGTGACTGCGTATCATCCAGAGATGAGTTTTCACCGTGTTTTATGGTTTTGAATTCAAGAACATGATGGTTCTTGATAACTTGAACTCCTGGACAGAAATTCTAGATAGTATCTCTTCAACTTTGCCTTGTGATGTTCCGAGGTATGTTTATACTTGATTATAATTGGCCATTTAACTTGATTAAAGTCTAGACGAAACTTGGGATCTTGGATCCAATAAATCAATGCCAACGCATCATAGAGGCCCATTCTGGTCCTGGGGAGAGTGTCCGAAAAGTCCTTTTACCCATGGGAGTTTGTAATGACATGGTGAGGCCTTGCACCGAGTGCATGACTAGCGTGATGTCTATGACAATGATCTCTTAATCTCTTACTTGAATCGTGTTCGACTTGGTTATATTCTTACTTGTTGGCCAATTTCCTACAATTTCCTGTTATTTATATTGTTCACAAGCTTGCAATTCTTGTAGTTATATCATCCTGCCATATTGTTATTCCATTTCGTTCTTTAGCACTTTCTTTATGTCGTTTCATCCGATCGCCTTTTCTTTTCTTTCCGTTTCATATAAATATGTAATTAATTGGTTTATTACTTACACTTGCCTATTGTTACCTACTGAGTGTTCGCTCATATAGTTGTTTCCCCCTTTACAGGCAGCTCAGGTGAAGATTCACAGATGGATGGGAATGGGCCAGAGTGATGACTTGGAGTGTATCCGTTGATAGATATGTTGAGATTATTATAGTTGTTTTATATCTAGCTATGCCTTTGAGCTTGTGTTAGTTATTGTAACGGAGTCAAGTAGAGGTTATGCTTGATTATGTTTAAGTCGGTTTGATGGTTATTGTAATAAATTTGGAGTTATTTCTGTTCGTGACGTTATGTTAATTCTTAGCTTAGCATGTTATCATTACTAGCATTTTCTACTGCCAGTCCCAATATTCCGCGTCGGGGCGTGACAGTTTGGTGGTATCAGAGCCTAGGTTTTCTAAAATTTCTAGGTTCTCTATGTTCTAGGATCCTAAGTGATATCATAGGACCTATAGCCTTGTTATAAGTCTAAGGACCCAACCTGGCGAGATTGGGTAGAAGATTGTGTTTGAGTTGATAATCTAATTGCACGATTATCCATTGATAATTGAACCTAACATAACCTATTCCACGTGTATGCTTTTGCAATGGCAAGAGAACGCGCGGAATGGAGGAACTTACAGCGTACAGTTCAAGGACTTACTCAGGCCTTGCAACAAGTGGCCCAAGGAGGAGCTGCAAACCATGGCACTGGTGACCTCTATCGAAACTTTCGTGGGATGAATCCCCCTCGATTTGGTGGCTCGATTGACCCTGATGAAGCCGAGCACTGGCTTGAAGAGATAGGAAGAATTCTTAAAGTGATGCAATGCAGCAATCAAGAACGTGTCCTCTTGTCGACCTTTCAACTTGAACGTGATGCTAGGACATGGTGGGACACAGTGAAGCCTACCCTTGGTGATAGAAAGGTCACATGGGAAGAGTTCGAGGAATTCTTCAATGGTAAATATTTTTCTGATAGAGTGCAAGAGAAGAAGGCGGCTGAGTTTGCTGCTTGGAAGCAACGAAATCTATCCGTAGCTGAATATGAAGTTCACTTCTCTCGATTATCTCGTTATGCTACTCACTTGATATCTACCGAGAAGATGAAGGCTAAGCGCTTTCTTAATGGACTGAAGATGCTGTATATCAACCAGCTGGCACCGATGGAAATTCAAACTTATTCCGAGATGGTGAGAAAGGCTCAAGTATTGGAAGATACTTTAGAAATGACGGAGAGAATCTGTGGAAAGAATGTTAAGAAAGAACAACACCATACTGGTTCTGGGAGTATCAAGCCCGGTCATGGCGGGAAGAGGCCCATTAGCGGGTCTGGTTCATGGAAGGGCAAGATGCTGAAGATTGAAGACAAGAAGCCTGGCTCTATTGTTCCATTCAAGGGCGTATGCAAGTATTGTGACCATCCAGGTCACAAGATGGACGAGTGTTGGTGCAAGCTGGGCGCATGTTTACGTTGTGGCAGTAGGGACCACCGTATTCCCGAGTGTCCTCTTTTATCTGAACAAGCTATCCCGGTGAAACCGTAAGGAATCAAGAAGCAGCAAGGCAAGCTCTAGGCTCTACAAGAAGACGAGGCAGGATCCGCCGGGGAGGGTGGACTCGTCGAAGGTACTCTTATTATACATGATAAATCGGCTTTTGTTCTTTTTGATACTGGTGCCACTCATTCTTTTATTTCTCAGAGATTTACGAAGTCTTTAGCTGTGAAGCCAGTTTTGATGAATTCTCCATTAGAGATTTCGACCCCTATTGGTTCTGGATCAGTAATTAAGTATTTCTATCCTTCCAGTAAGGTCATGATCAATGAACAAAACCTGCCAGCTGATTTAGTTTGTATGGACATGAAGGATTATGATGTAATCCTAGGAGCAGATTGGTTGGCTAAGTATGAGGCCAATGTTCAATGCAGATCTAGTTCTGTGTCTTTCACTGGACACCCTGGACTTTTTTTAATAGGAATTAGACACCATAAGTCTGTTCCACTTATTTCGGCTCTTCGAGCTGATAAGCTGATGAGGAGAGGATGTAAGGCTTTTTTGCCTTTATTTTCGTGACCCCTGAGCAGAAGATTCAGATTGAGGACTTTTCTGTCGTCCGAGATTTTCCAGATGTCTTTCCTGAGGAACTGCCATGACTTCCTCCTGAAAGGGAAGTTATCTTTTCTGTTGATCTAATTCCTAGTGCGACTCCTATTTCCAAAGCTCCTTAGCGTATGTCACCTGTGGAGCTAAGAGAACTAAAGTAGCAGTTGATGGAATTGCTTGAGAAAGGGTTCATTCGTCCAAGTACTTCCCCGTGGGGAGCCCCTGTATTATTTGTCCGGAAGAAGGATGGTTTGATGAGGTTGTGTATCGATTATCGGCAATTGAACCAATAGACTATCAAGAACAAATATACATTGCCAAGGATTAATGAATTATTTGATCAGATAGTAGGATCTCAGTATTTTTCTAAGATCGACCTTCGATCTGGATATCATCAGTTACGAATTAAGGAAGATGATATCTATAAAACAGCCTTCCTTAGCAGGTATGGGCATTTCGAATTTGTAGTGATGCCTTTTGGGCTAACGAATGCACCTGCAGCTTTCATGCAGCTGATGAACGATGTGTTTCGGCCCTATCTTGATCAATGGGTCGTGGTGTTCATTGATGACATCTTGATTTATTCTAAGAGTGAGGAGGAGCATGCTGAATATTTAAGGATGGCATTGCAACTATTGAGAGATCATCAGTTATATGCCAAGTTTAGTAAGTGTGATTTCTGGCTGCAAGAGGTGTCCTTTGTAGGGCATATCATCACAAAAGAAGGTGTTTCTATTGATCCTTCGGAGGTAGAGGCAGTAAAGAATTGGGATAAGCCTACTAATGTGACTGAAGTGAGGAGTTTCCTAGGCTTAGTAGGTTACTACCGGTGGTTTATTCAAGATTTCTCCAAAATTGCGGTACCTCTGACAAGATTAACCCGCAAGGAGATCAAATTTGATTGATCAGAAGATTACGAGCGAAGCTTTCAGACCTTGAAGGAATGTTTGACCACTGCACCTGTTTTGGCTTTACCTTCTGGAGAAGGAGGTTTTGTTGTATACACTGATGCTTCAAGTATTGGTTTAGGGTGTGTACTCATGCAGCACGGGAAAGTGATAGCATATTCTTTTGGGCAGTTGAGGAAGCATGAAGAGAATTGTCCTATTCAAGATTTGGAGCTAGCAGCAGTGGTGCTCGCCTTGAAGATATGGAGGCACTACTTGTATGGAGAGGCATTTACGGTGTTTTCAGATCATAACAGTTTGAAATACTTTTTTTCTCTAAAGGAACTCAATATGAGGCATCGAGGATGGCTGGAGTATCTGAAGGACTTCGATTTTTCCATTGAGTATCATCCTAGAAACGGTAATGTTTTGGCAAATGCCTTAAGCCGCAAGCCTATAGCTAAGTTGTCAAGCCTCATGTTACAAGAATGGAAATTACTGGAGCAGTTAACTAGTTTAGATCTTAATGTTGACAAGGATCGGGTTATGATTGCTCAGATTCAACTTAAGCCCGAATTATTGATGGAAATCAAGTCTCTGCAAGATGATGACCCCGAGTTGGTAGAGATCAAGGGAAGCTTGAGTAACAGACCCGACTTCATGATGGCTGATGATGGAAGATTGTTATTTCAGGGAAGAACTTGTGTACCTGATGTAGCTGAGGTAAAGGGTAAGATCCTCGAGGAAGCTCATAGATCCAGATACACCATTCATCTTGGAGGTGCTAAGATGTTTAAGGATTTGAAAAGATCTTTTTGGTGGCCGAATATGAAAAGGGAAGTTGCGGACTTCGTAAGTAGATGTTTGGTATGTCAGCAAGTCAAGGCCGAGCATTTCAAACAAGTAGGGAAATTGAAACCCCTTGATATACCCCAATTGAAGTGAGAGAGCATTGGCATGGATTTCATTATGGGTCTTCCTAGGACTCGTAGTGGATTTGATGCAATATGGGTGATTGTCGACAGATTGACAAAATCGGCTCATTTCTTATCTATTAAGTCTAAATGGACAGTTGATGTGTTGACTGCTTTGTATATGAAGGAAGTGGTAAGACTACATGGTATACCAGTCAGCATCGTGTCTGATAGAGACCCCAGGTTCACTTCTCATTTTTGGAAGGGATTGCAAGAGTCCTTAGGAACTCGTCTGAATTTCAATACTGCTTTCCATCCACAAACAGACGGACAGACTAAAAGGACCAACCAGATAGTGGAAGATATGCTTAGAGCATGCATGATTGACTTTGGAGGTAGTTGGAGTGATCACTTGGCATTGGTTGAATTCGCCTACAACAATAGTTACCAGTCCAGCATTCAGATGGCTCCATTTGAAGCTTTGTATGGTAGAAGCTGTCGATCCCCGTTATGTTGGGATGAAGTAGGTGAGAAGCAATGACTTGGACCAGATCTCATTTTTGAATCATCCAAGAACATCCGTATTATCAGAGATCGGTTGCAAGTAGCACAATCAAGACAGAAGAGTTATGCCGACACGAGGAGGAGAGCTTTGGAATTTCAAGTTGGTGAGCATGTGTTTTTAAAGGTTTCTCCTATGAGAGGAATTCGAAGGTTTGATATTCAGGGCAAATTGAGTCCAAGACCTATTTGTCCATTCGAGATTCTGGAAAGAGTGGGGAAGGTTGCGTACCGTTTGGCACTACCACCTCAGTTATCTGGAGTACACAATATTTTCCATGTGTCTATGTTACGGAAAAATGTGTATGATCCCACTCACATTATTCAGCATATGGACTTCGAATTGAAGGAAGATCTGACATATGAAGAAAGACCGATCAAGATTTTAGATCGGAAGCAACAACAACTCAGGAATCGTTCCATACCGATGGTTAAAGTGCAGTGGAGTCGGCGTGGGACTGAAGAAGCTACTTGGCAGTCAGAAGATACTATGAGGACGCAGTACCCTGACTTATTCTAGGTGATCTGTCTCACTCCCTCTTTTTATTATTAAGTGCATTGAATTTGGAGGACCAAATTCATTAAGTGGGGGAGGGTGTAATACCCTAATTTTTTATGAAATTAATTAGAAATTCCTTAATAAATAGAATAAGTTAAATTTTGACCATTTTATAAAAATCTAAAAAATTATATTCTTGTGGAGGATAACACGTTTAACAAACTTATCTTTTGTGACCAACCCAAATAAAATCTGTAAATAGGTCGAATTAGTTGATTAAGCCCAAAATAAACACTTAGTTAACCATACCTTGTAATGCTAAATTCGAGCCCAATACTCCATCAAATGAGTCCAAACCAGTGGCAAATGAAAAGCCAGGATGAGAGGATCATTTCCCCTCACTTAATCTTCTGAAATCCTAACCCTAGGAGATGCAATCGGCGGAGATTGGATCGCGTCAACAATTACGGCAGCGTTCACATTAACCCAACTTGCGTGGATGAATACTCCGCGCATAGAAACTTCTAGAAGGCATGTGACTTATAAAAATGAAGCTCTCTAACACTAGAATCGTTTAGAACCAGTGGCGGCTGTAGAGGAGCTGGATCGAGGGAGATCTCCGACGATTAGGGGCTGTATGTACAAGCACCTCGGGTTTTCTAGCTCTTTTCTTCATCCGATTCAGGTAGGTGATAGCAAGCCAAACCCTACAAATAATATATGGTTGGAAGTAGCATCGTGTCATCTTTTCATTGATGTAGAAAGCCCTAAATTTTATCAAGTGTTCTGCGAGAAATTTAGATTTTAGTAGAAGCATGTCACATCTAGGGTTATAATTGTTCCCTTTCGATTAAGTATTAATTTCAGGCTGTAAACATAAAATTGATTCATACATCTTGTATAGTTTTTCGTGCTTTTTCTTTTGGTAGTAAAACCCCCAAATTTCATACTTTATATCGTGTGAATTTCATGTTTTAGTTCTGACCCTGGAAACCTCGTTGGAGACGGGCGAGGTTTGGGGGCAGCGATCTATCTAGACTTGAGCGGCCACACGATAGACCGCACGTCCAAGACATGTGGCCTATTTTTGACCCTTTATATCTTTCTATATCTGATCGTTTCCCTGAAACGTGCGGCCGAATACTAACCGCATGTCTGTCCTGCGACTAGTTCCAAACCGCACATCCTTCCCAGCGGCACCCTACCGACCGTCCATCTCCAGCATGAGCGGCCTATCTATGACCGTATATGGAGATGTAAGGTCCAGAACCGACCACACATCTATAACAAAATAGAATAATTATCATTTCAGCATGTTATGTTAGTAGATTAGTGGGTAATTGGCATGTTAGTAACACACCTAATAAATTGTAATTCATGATAGTAAATAATTCTTGCTGATTTATTTAATTTGAGCTTGATCTTGATTCATCTTTCCAATAAATGTCAATTTTAATTGTGAATCGTTTATAATTGAAATGGCTATTAGGTTTATACTTGTTATAACCTTATACCTGAACCGTTAATCTTGAACCATTATTATCCCCTAGAATTAAACTTTGACTCAATCGGACTGATGTGATATAAGTCATAGTCCGAATTGGACTAACAGGGACTTGCGCGGTCGTTAGTGGACCGCATATCTCCCTGAAAAGCCCTGTGGTGACCGTTCATCCCTGGCTAATGCCAATTAGTTTTGGCCGATTATCCTTGATCCATCTTCGGCCAATTCCTGATTTGATCAACCCAATAGACCCTAGGCCGACCAGTAGACAGTGGGCTGGACTCTGGTTCAGTTCCACCCTGCCTATGGCAGCCCGGGAGCCCACTTGGGGGAATTTCTAGATTTATTGTTAGGCCCTGTGTGGTGCGAACAGTAATGGACCGTACATCTTACAGGCGGCCCTTAATGGACCGTTCAATTAATGAGCGGCTCTGTAAGGACCGCATATCCTGTCTTCAATTTTGAAAACTTCCGGCCTTGTGCGGCCCAATACTTACCGTTCATGTTGAAGAGTGGCCCTTAATCAACCATTCAACCTTAACCTCGCGAAATAGTTCCTGTTAGTGCGGCCCTGAGTCGATCGCACAAGTACTTGAGCGGCCCAGTAGTGACCGCGTATCATCCAGAGATGAGTTTTCTCCGTGTTTTATGGTTTTGAATTCAAGAACATGATGGTTCCTGATAACTTGCACTCCTGGATAGAAATTCTGGACAGTATCTCTTCAACTTAGCCTTGGGATGTTCCGAGGTATGTTTATACTTGATTATAATTGGCCATTTAACTTGATTAAAGTCTAGACGGAACTTGGGATCTTAGATCCAATAAATCAATGCCAATGCATCATAGGGGCCCGGTATGGGCCTGGGGAGAGGCCCGAAAAATGCTTGTGCCCATGGGAGTTTGTAATGACATGGTGAGGTATTGCACCGAGTGCATGACTAGCGTGATGTCTACGACAACGATCTCTTAATCTCTTACTTGAATCGTGTTTGACTTGGTTATATTCTTGCTTGTTGGCCAATTTCCTACAATTTCCTGTTATTTATATTGTTCACAAGCTTGCAATTCTTGTAGTTATATCATCCTGCCATATTGTTATTCCATTTCGTTCTTTAGCACTTTCTTTATGTCGTTTCATCCGATCATCTTTTCTTTCCTTTCCGTTTCATATAAACATGTAATTAATTGGTTAATTACTTACACTTGCCTGTTGTTACCTACTGAGCGTTCGCTTATATAGTTGTTTCCCCCTTTCCAAACAGCTCAGGTGAAGATTCACAGATGGATGCGAATGGGCCAGAGTGATGACTTGGAGTGTATCAGTTGATAGATATGTTGAGATTGTTATAGTTGTTTTACATCTAGTTATGCCTTAGAGCTTGTGTTAGTTATTGTAACGGAGTCAAGTAGAGGTTATGCTTGATTATGTTTAAGTCGGTTTGATGGTTATTGTAATAAATTTGGAGTTATTTCTGTTCGTGATGTTATGTTAATTCTTAGCTTAGCATGATATCATTACTAGCATTTTCTACTGCCATACCCGATATTCCGCGTCGGGGCGTGACAGTTTGGTGGTATCAGAGCCTAGGTTTTCTAATATTCCTAGGTTCTCTAAGTTCTAGGATCCTAAGTGATATCATAGGACCTATAGCCTTGTTATAAGTCTAAGGACCCAACCTGGTGAGATTGGGTAGAAGATTGGGGTTGAGTTAATAATCTAATTGCACGATTATCCATTCTTAATTGAACCTAACATAACCTATTCCACGTGTAGGCTTTTGTAATGGTAGGAGAACACGCGGAATGGAGGAACTTGCAACGTACGGTTCAAGGACTTACTCAGGCTTTGCAACAAGTGGCCCAAGGAGGAGCTACAAACCATGGCATTGGCGACCTCTATCGGAACTTTCGTGGGATGAATCCCCCGCGATTTGGTGGCTCGACTGACCCTGATGAAGCCGAGCACTGGCTTGAAGAGATAGGGAGAATTTTTGAAGTGATGCAATGCAACAATCAAGAACGTGTCCTTTTGTCGACCTTTCAACTTGAACGTGATGCGAGGACATGGTGGGACGTAGTGAAGGCTACCCTTGGTGATAGACAAGTCACATGTGAAGAGTTCGAGGAATTCTTCAATGGTAAATATTTTTTTGATAGAGTGTAAGAGAAGAAGGCTGCTGAGTTTGCTGATTTGAAGCAACGAAATCTATCCGTAGCTCTATATGAAGCTCAGTTCTCTCGGTTATCTCGTTATGCTACTCACTTGATATCTACCAAGAAAATGAAGGCTAAGCACTTTCTTAATGGGCTGAAGCTGCAGTATATCAACCAGTTGGCACCGATGGAAATTCAAACTTATTCCGAGATGGTGAGAAAGGCTCAAGTATTGGAAGATACTTTAGAAATGACGGAGAGAATCCGTGGAAAGAATGTTAAGAAAGAACAACACCATACTGGTTCTGGGAGTATCAAGCCCGGTCATGGCGGGAAGAGGCCCATTAGCGGGTCTGGTTCATGGAAGGGCAAGATGCCGAAGATTGAAGACAAGAAGTCTGGCCCTATTGTTCCATTCAAGGGCGTATGCAAGTATTGTGACCATCCAGGTCACAAGATGGACGAGTGTTGGCGCAAGCTGGGCGCCTGTTTACGTTGTGGCAGTAGGGACCACCGTATTCCCGAGTGTCCTCTTTTATCTGAGCAAGCTACCCCGGTGAAACCGCAAGGAATCAAGAAGCAGCAAGGCAAGCTCAGGCTCTACAAGAAGACGAGGCAGGACCCGCCAGGGAGGGTGGACTCGTCGAAGGTACTCTTATTATACATGATAAATCACTTTTGTTCTTTTTGATACTGGTGCCACTCATTCTTTTATTTCTCAGAGATTTACGAAGTCTTTAGCTGTGAAGCCAGTTTTGATGAATTCTCCATTAGAGATTTCGACCCCTATTGGTTCTGGATCAGTAATTAAGTATTTCTATCCTTCCAATAAGGTCATGATCAATGAACAAAACCTGCCAGCTGATTTAGTTTGTATGGACATGAAGGATTATGATGTAATCCTAGGAGTAGATTGGTTGGCTAAGTATGAGGCCAATGTTCAATGCAGATCTAGTTCTGTGTCTTTCACTGGACACCCTGGACTTTCTTTTATAGGAATTAGACACCATAAGTCTATTCCACTTATTTCGGCTCTTCGAGCTGATAAGCTGATGAGGAGAGTATGTAAGGCTTTTCTAGCCTTTATTTTTGTGACCCCTGAGCAGAATATTAAGATTGAGGACTTTTCTGTCGTCCGAGATTTTCCAGATGTCTTTCCTGAGGAACTGCCAGGACTTCCTCCTGAAAGAGAAGTTATCTTCTCTGTTGATCTAATTCCTGGTGCGACTCCTATTTCCAAAGCTCCTTATCGTATGTCTCCTACGGAGCTAAGAGAACTAAAGCAGCAGTTGATGGAATTGTTTGAGAAAGGGTTCATTTGTCCAAGTACTTCCCCATGGGGAGCCCGTATATTATTCGTCCGGAAGAAGGATAGTTCGATGTGGTTGTGCATCGATTATCGGCAATTGAACTAGTTGACTATCAAGAATAAATATCCATTACCAAGGATTGATGAGTTATTTGATCAGATAGCAGGAGCTCAGTATTTTTCTAAGATCGACCTTCGATATGGATATCATCAGTTACGAATTAAGGAAGAGGATATCTATAAAACAACCTTCCGTAGTAGGTATGGGCATTTCGAATTTGTAGTAATGCCTTTTGGGCTAACGAATGCAACTGCAGCTGATGAACGATGTGTTTCGGACATATCTTGATCAATGGGTCGTGGTGTTCATTGATGACATCTTGATTTATTCTAAGAGTGAGGAGGAGCATGCTACACATTTGAGGATGGCATTGCAACTATTGAGAGATCATCAGTTATATGCCAAGTTTAGTAAGTGTGATTTCTTGCTGCAAGAGGTGTCCTTTCTAGGGCATATCATCACAAAAGAAGGTGTTTCTGTTGATCCTTCGAAGGTAGAGGCAGTAAAGAATTGGGATAAGCCTACTAATGTGACTGAAGTGAGGGAGTTTCCTACGCTTAGCAGGTTATTACCGGAGGTTTATTCAAGATTTCTCTAAAATTGCGGTACCTCTGACAAGATTAACCCGCAAGGAGATCAAATTTGATTGGTCAGAAGATTGCGAGCGAAGCTTTCAGACCTTGAAGGAATGTTTGACCACTGCACCTGTTTTGGGTTTACCTTCTGGAGAAAGAGGTTTTGTTGTATACACTGATGCTTCAGGTATTGGTTTAGGGTGTGTACTCATGTAGCACGGGAAAGTGATAGCCTATTCTTCTAGGTAGTTAAAAGAAGCATGAAGAGAATTATCTTGTTCATGATTTGGAGCTAGCAGCAGTGGTGTTCGCCTTGAAGAGATGGAGGCACTACTTGTATGGAGAGGCATTTATGGTGTTTTCAGATCATAAGAGTTTGAAATACTTGTTTTCTCAGAAGGAACTCAATATGAGGAAGCGAAGATGGCTGGAGTATCTGAAGGACTTCGATTTTTCCATTGAGTATCATCCTAGAAAAGGCAATGTTGTGGCAGATGCCTTAAGCCGCAAGCCTATAGCTAAGTTGTCAAGCCTCATGTTACAAGAATGGAAATTACTGGAGCAGTTAGCTAGTTTAAATCTTAATGTTGACAAGGATCGGGTTATGATTGCTCATATTCAACTTAAGCCCGAATTATTGATGGAAATCAAGTCTCTGCAAGATGATGACCCCGAGTTGGTAGAGATCAAGGGAAGCTTGAGTAACAGACCCGACTTCATGATGGCTGATGATGGAAGATTGTTATTTCAGGGAAGAACTTGTGTACCTGATGTAGGTGAGGTAAAGTGTAAGATCCTCGAGGAAGCTCATAGATCTAGATACACCATTCATCCTGGAGGTACTAAGATGTTTAAGGATTTGAAAAGATCTTTTTGGTGGCCGAATATGAAAAGGGAAGTTGCGGACTTCGTAAGTAGATGTTTGGTATGTCAGCAAGTCAAGGCCGAGTATTTCAAACCAGTAGGGAAATTGAAACCCCTTGATATACCCCAATGGAAGTGGGAGGGCATTGGCATGGATTTCATTATGGGTCTTCCTAGGACTCGTAGTGGATTTGATTCAATATGGGTGATTGTCGACAGATTGACAAAATCTGCTCATTTCTTATCTATTAAGTCTAAATGGACAGTTGATGTCTTGACAGCTTTGTATATGAAAGAAGTGGTAAGACTACATGGTATACCAGTCAGCATTGTGTCTGATAGAGACCCCAGGTTCACTTCTCATTTTTGGAAGGGATTGCAAGAGTCTTTAGGAACTCGTTTGAATTTCAGTACTGCTTTCCATCCACAAACAGATGGACAGACTGAAAGGCCAACAAGATAGCAGAAGATATGCTTAGAGCATGCATGATTGACTTTGGAGGTAGTTGGAGTGATCACTTGGCATTGGTTGAATTCGCCTACAACAATAGTTACCAGTCCAGCATTCAGGTGGCTCCATTTCAAGCTTTGTATGGTGGAAGCTGTCGATCCCCGTTATGTTGGGACGAGGTAGGTGAGAAGCAATGGCTTGGACCAGATCTCATTTCTGAATCGTCCAAGAACATCCTTATTATCAGAGATCGGTTACAAGTAGCACAATCAAGACAGAAGAGTAATGCCGACACTAGGAGAGAACTTTGAAATTTCAGGTTGGTGAGCATGTGTTTTTAAAGGTTTCTCCTAGAGAGGAATTCGAAGGTTTGGTATTCAGGGCAAACTGAGTCCAAGATACATTGGTCCATTCGAGATTCTGGAAAGAGTGGGAGAGGTTGCTTACCGTTTGGCACTACCACCTCAGTTATCTGGAGTAAACAATATTTTCCATGTGTCCATGTTTCAGAAATATGTGTATGATCCCACTCACATTATTCAGCATATGGACTTCGAATTGAAGGAAGATATGACTTATGAAAAAAGATCGATCAAGATTTTGGATCGGAAGCAACAACAACTCAGGAATTGTTCCATACCGATGGTTAAAGTGTTGTGGAGTCGGCGTGGGACTGAAGAAGCTACTTGGGAGTCAGAAGATACTATGAGGAGGCAGTACCCTGACTTATTCTAGGTGAGCTGTCTCACTCCCTCTTTTTATTATTAAGTGCATTGAATTTGGAGGACCAAATTCATTAAGTGGGGGAGGGTGTAATACCCCGATTTTTTAAGAAATTAATTAGAAATTCCTTAATAAATAGAATAAGTTAAATTTTGACCATTTTTTAAAAATCCATAAAAATTATATTCTTGTAGAGAATAGCACGTTTAACAAACTTGTCTTCTATGACCAACCCAAATAAAATATGTAAATAGGTCGAATTAGTGGATTAAGCCCAAAATAAACACTTAGTTAACCATACCTTGTAACGCTAAATTCGAGCACAATACTCGATCAAATGAGCCCAAACCAGTGGCAAATGAAAGGCCGGGATGAGAGGATAATTTCCCCTCTCTTAATCTCCCGAAACCCTAACCCTTGGAGATGCAATCGGCAGAGATTGGATCGCGTCAACAATTGCGGCGGCGTTCACATTAACCCAACTTGCGTGGACAAATACTCCGCGCATAGAAACCTCTAGAAGGCGTGTGTCCTATAAAAATGAAGCTCTCTAACCCTAGAATCATTTAGAACCAGTGGCGGCTGCAGAGGAGCTGGATCGAGGGTGATCTCCCGCGATTAGGGGCTGTGTGTACAAGCGTCTCGAGTTTTCTTTCTCCTTCTTTCTTCATCCGATTCAGGTAGGTGATAGCAAGCCAAACCCTAAAAATAATATATGGTTGGAAGCATCATCGTGTCAGCTTTTCATTGATGTAGAAAGCCCTAAATTTTATCAAGTGTTCTGCGAGAATTTTTGGTTTTAGTAGAAGCATGTCAGAACTAGGGTTATAATTGTTCCCTTTCGATTAAGTAGTAATTTCAGGCTGTAAACATAAAATTGATTCATGCATCTTGTAGAGTTTTTCATGCTCTTTCTTTTGGTAGTAAAAGCCCCAAATTTAATGCTTTATATCATGCGAATTCCATGTTTTAGTCTAACCCTAGAAACCTCGCCGGAGTCGGGCAAGGCGAAAGGGGCAGCGATCTGTCTGGACTTGTGCGGCCACACGATAGACCGCACGTCCAAGACAGGCGGCCTGTTGTTGACCGTTTAAATGTTTCTATCTCTGATCGTTTCCCTGGAACGTGCGGCCGAATACTAACCGCATGTCTGTCCTACGGCCAGTTCCAGACCGCACATCCTTCCTAGCGGCACCCTACCGACCGTGCATCTGCAGCAGGCCTTCAGACCTGAGGGGGCATGAGCGGCCTGTCTGTGACCGTCTATGGAGATGTAAGGTCCAGAACCGACCGCACATCTATAACAGAACAGTTAAATTATCATTACAGCATGTTATGTTAGTAGTTAGTGGTAAATGGCATGTTAGCAATACACCTAATAAACTATAATTCAAGACAGTAAATAATTCTTGCTGATTTATTTAACTTGAGCTTGATCTTGATTCATCTTTCCAATAAATGTCAATTTTAATTGTGAATCGTTTATAATTGAAATGGCTATTAGGTTTATACTTGTTATAACCTTATACCTGAACCGTTAATCTTGAACCATTATTATCCCCTAGAATTAAACTTTGACTCAATCGGACTGATGTGATATAAGTCATAGTCCGAATTGGACTAACAGGGACTTGCGCGGTCGTTAGTGGACCGCATATCTCCCTGAAAAGCCCTGTGGTGACCGTTCATCCCTGGCTAATGCCAATTAGTTTTGGCCGATTATCCTTGATCCATCTTCGGCCAATTCCTGATTTGATCAACCCAATAGACCCTAGGCCGACCAGTAGACAGTGGGCTGGACTCTGGTTCAGTTCCACCCTGCCTATGGCAGCCCGGGAGCCCACTTGGGGGAATTTCTAGATTTATTGTTAGGCCCTGTGTGGTGCGAACAGTAATGGACCGTACATCTTACAGGCGGCCCTTAATGGACCGTTCAATTAATGAGCGGCTCTGTAAGGACCACATATCCTATCTTCGATTTTGAAAACTTCTGGCCTTGTGCGGCCCAATACTTACTATTCATGTTGAAGAGCGGCCCTTAATCAGCCGTTCAACCTTGACCTCGCGAAACAGTTCCTCTTAGTGCAGCCCTGAGTCGACTGCACAAGTACTTGAGCGGCCCAGTAGTGACCGTGTATCATCCAAAGATGAGTTTTCTACGTGTTTTATGGTTTTGAATTCAAGAACATGATGGTTCTTGATAACTTGAACTCCTGGACAGAAATTCTGGACAGTATCTCTTCAACTTAGCCTTGGGATGTTCCGAGGTAAGTTTATACTTGATTATAATTGGCCATTGTAACTTGATTAAAGTCTAGACAACTTGGGATCTTGGATCCAATAAATCAATGCCAACGCATCATAGGGGCCCACTCTGGTCCTGGGGAGAGTGCCCGAAAAGTGCTTTTACCCATGGGAGTTTGTAATGACATGGTGAGGCATTGCACCGAGTGCATGACTAGCGTGATGTCTATGACAACGATCTCTTAATCTCTTACTTGAATCGTGTTCGACTTGGTTATATTCTTGCTTGTTGGCCAATTTCCTACAATTTCCTGTTATTTATATTGTTCAAACTTGCAATTCTTGTAGTTATATCATCCTACCATATTGTTATTCCATTTCGTTCTTTAGCACTTTCTTTATGTCGTTTCATCCGATCGTCTTTTCTTTTCTTTCTGTTTCATATAAACATGCAATTAATTGGTTAATTACTTACACTTGCATGTTGTTACCTACTGAGTGTTCGCTCATATAGTTGTTTCCCCCTTTACAGGCAGCTCAGGTGAAGATTCACAGATGGATGGGAATGGGCCAGAGTGGTGACTTGGAATGTATCAGTTGATAGATATGTTGAGATTATTATAGTTGTTTTACATCTAGTTATGCCTTTGAGCTTGTGTTAGTTATTGTAACGGAGTCAAGTAGAGGTTATGCTTGATTATGTTTAAGTCGGTTTGATGGTTATTGTAATAAATTTGGAGTTATTTCTGTTCGTGACGTTATGTTAATTCTTAGCATAGCATGTTATCATTACTAGCATTTTCTACTGCCAGTCCCGATATTCCGCGTCGGGGCATGACATCCTATCTTCGCGGTTAGCTCTGACCTCTGACGATAGCCTCGTGGGTCTTGACTCGAAGAGGATTCGACCACGATCGCAACGGCTCCAGTCTCACCTTCATCAGAGCCCGGGAGTGTTCATGGCACCCTCGTCTTCCTGCAATAGCACTCGGGGAATAACTAGAACCAGAGTAGATCAATCCAACTCCAGACCCTGCCCCAGCCAACAACGTCATGAGGAAATTCTCCAAAAATTCAGACGTCCTCCTGGGTCAACTCAGAAAGTTTCGGCACCAGTCTCGACCTCTTCTGAGTTTGGCAGAGCCCGTGGCAATGCCGTCATTGACTATCTGTCAAGCTGTTCCTGAAGCTGTCAGAACCAGCAGAGCTTGACAATTCAGTTTCTAACTTAGCTCCCCCACCCCGCCTGGCCGGCTTACCACCCCTCCCTGCGTGGAGGTAGTGTTTGGTTGTAACTCTAAATTCTCCACCCTTAGTCCATCTCTCCTACATGAGAAATTTGTGTTGTAAATTCCATTTCAGGTCAAGCGCCATCGACGCAGCGTGCGGGCACGTACCCACGCTTCCCCGCTGGCCTCGTCTCCGGCCGGGATCGGTGTCTTCACACCGATCAGGTGAGCACTTGGTTACACTCTTGCTGGTTTGCCTTTGCTTAGTTTAGTATCGCTACTGAGTTGCCCGTCGGACGGTGAGGCGAGTGCCCGGTCCCAAATTTTCATCAAATAGAGCGACCACTGTGGAGTAAGTTGTGAGAGCTACCCTTCATCCCACGCTCTCGACGTGCTAGCCGCCCGTTGGTTTGGGCATCCCAGACCCTTACGGGTTCAACCTCAAGCTAGCCAAACCCCTGAACAGCGAGGTCCAACTTCGGACCCTCTCCACTATCGTCGGTTGGCTTACAGGCAATTATGTGTGCTACGCGAGTGAGCTCACCCGAGTGAGTCCGCCGTCAAAGTTGCATGCTTGTGGATCATAGGTCCAAGGAGCATTGGCCTTGTGGCTATCACCCCCAAGGTGGTGTCACATTAGTCAGACTATGGAAAACTATTCAAAGTAAGAAATAAGCATAAGGTAAGAGTGAAGTCAGCAAATTGAGCTAAGGTGAGCAAGGATGTAGTCAGGATCAACACATTCACATTGATTGTTGTTGTTAATAGGTTGATGCATACATGTAGAAAGTCGATGCACATAAGGTCATCATGCATATAAGGTTGATGCAGACTCATAACATTTTGACATGTAGGTCTATGCACATTCATGCATTCATAGTCATGCAGGTTGATGCACATGTATTTGTTATATCTAATGAGTCGATGCATGTTTGTGCTTGCACTTTGATAGGTCGGTGCACATACCTACTTTGAACTGTTAGGTCGATGCACATGCATAAGTGTTGCATTATAACGTCGGTGCATTTCCCACTACATTGTTCTATAAGGTGGGTGCATATATGTCATTGAGTCTAGAAGGTTGATGCACATGGCACTGTTATGCACATAAGGTCGATGCACATGTGTTGGGTACGATCTGGCAGGTCTGCGTAGGTGCAGACCTCATGCATGTAAGGTCGATCCACATGTGTTGATTGTGTTCTATCAAGTCGGTGCAGATGTAGACCTCATGCATGTAAAGTCGATGCACATGTGTTGATTATGTTCTATTAGGTCGGTGCAGATGTAGAACTCATTGATGTAAGGTCGATGCATTTGTGTTGATTGTGTTCTATCAAGTCGATGCATTGTTGTACGCAGACAATTTCCCCAGCAAAATACCAAAGAACAAGAGTTCAGAAATTTCCCCGAACACCTTAAGGCATAGGCTATCCGGCCCCTCCGGAAACCCAGTGGACCTGACCAACGGTCCCAACCTGTTATCTGAGATATACGGCAACATTAACAATTAATCGGGATCGCTCCCGACCCCTCAGCGGTGGACTTTGTCCGCATTCTATACGACCACTAGGACCAACTCGGGGGCGCCCCGACTACAAGCCACGCCACGTGGCACTCAGCGAAGAGGCCAGGGCCTACCCCAGGATGCCTTCTTTCAACCCTCCAAGGTCAAAGGGAGACCCAAATAAGTCAACCATAGACTTTAGAGACCCGCAACACGTGTATACGACTCACACATGGGTGCCGGGAATTTCCCCGAACACCTTGTGGGCGCATATGTCCCAGTCCTTCTACAACAAACCCCAAGTCAACCCACAGCTCCAGCACACCAGTCGGGTTCCACAACAACACCCCGGCAAGTCGGGACCACCCCCGACCCTCAGGCACGCGGCGACGAGCCGTTTAGACATAGCTCTCGGGCCAACCCGAGGTTACTCTGCCAACCCATCGCGCAGTGCGGCACACGCCACGAGGTCTGACCCAAGTGCCCAAAGTGCCTCCTTTCAACTCCCACGAGCTCACATCCTCAACCCAAGGCCCATTCCAAGGCCTCTCAGCCTGTTACTCGGGCCATCCGACAACCCGATGTGTGCCAGGTATTTACCCGAACACCTTGCGAGCGGCAACTACGACTCCACAACAAGAGCCCCCCATGGGCTAACCCCAGCATCCCGGAGCCTCGTGTCCCCCAAACGACACCCTCAAACGATGAATGAAGACCCCCGGGGGCCATCCCTCGGGGTTGCGGCTCGTTGGGGGCCGGTTCGCCCTGGGTTGTGGCCGTGCCCCCATATGGCGAACTCCCCGGGGGCCGCACCCTCCTCCCAGCCCAGAGGCCCCATGGCCTTCCCCAGTCCCGGTTTCATGCAAGATCTATCGTATCGTGCGTTGAAGGATTCGATGGCGAGAGACCCGCCAACGAGAGCTTGGGATCGTGCAAGTCTCACGTCACCTCCCACGTTCTTCGTACACACGTGGCCGGTCAACCCGTATCCTCCCAGTATCCTTGATGTATCCTCCCAGAAGTCTTGCCCTTTTCTACTTAGTCAAATTAGAGAGAAAATAACCAGAAAACCCAATTTTTATAGGGGTGGGGCTGCCCCCTCTCTCTCCTCTACTCGGTCTGCCTAAACCCCCCTGTGGAAGGGTTTAGGCGGACCAGCCTGGACCCCCAGGCTGGTCCGCCTAAACCTCCTGAGGGATGGGGTTTAGGCGGACCAGCCTGCCCCCTCAGGCTGGTCTAGCTAAACACCATTACAAAAAAAAAAGTTTTTTTAAAATAAAAAAAGTGCCCAGCCGGTCCGCCCAAACCTCCCTGGGGAGGGGTTTAGGTGGACCAGCCTGCCCCCTCAGGTTGGTCTGCCTAAACCCCATTAAAACAAAAAAAAGCATTTTTAATAAAAGAAAACCCCTTCGAGAGGGGTTTAAGCGGACCAGACCAGCCCCTTGGGCTGGTCTGCCTAAACCCTATCTCCCCCACTCCGTTAAAAAAATATAAATAATATATATATAAATATGTTATTGTGGGGTTTACCCGGACCAAGTTGGACCTCCAACTTGGTCCGCCTAAACCCTACCCCTGCCCCTTCAAATTCCTATAAATTCCACCCCTTAGAAGCTCAATGGGCACAGTACACGCACACAGGCAAGAACATATAGGCTGGATGGACACAGCAATACAACCCGACCTAACTGTCGCACCCTCGGGCTTCCGAGGCTTTCGGCAAGGGTCGAGAACGCAAGGAGCAAGGCGTGCGCATGGGTGGATTGTAGATCAGCTCGCACACACCGAGGGTATGTCCGCACTCCCCTCACGTGGCTTCTAGCCATCATACACATGTCCGCTCCCGTGGCACGTGAGGCGTTATGACAACGACGAACACACCTGCATTCCGGTTCCGCCCCTGAATGACAACCCACGGTGGCCACGCCCATGGCATGACGTCTCACCCATGATTGACACAGAACCGCGTGTCTATCGCTCACCTCCAAGGCCCAGACCTGACCACTCACCTTGACCCGCGTCCAACCTCCGTCAGGCACCAGCCGACAACCGCCTTGCCACCCAGGCAGTCGGACATGTCTCAATCTCCATATAGGGAGCCCCCCTTGTAAAACACGCCGGTAATCGCCATACCACGCATTGACCCGGGGACTGACTCACACGTCGGAATTGTCCCGCGGCTTGCGCCAGTTGTACTCTGGCCTCCTTGGCCCATTTGTAAAGCCCATGGGGCTCTCATATAGCATAAAACCAGTTGAATGCAAGTGCCCACCTGTGGGCCCCAATTTTCTACCTAGACCATTCGGCACACGTGCCTAATGCCTCTGACCTCAGCCATCACCCCTCAGACAAAAACGCGCCCACAGCTACGAAATGCTTTCAACCCTCCACCTGAGGCTTCAAGCATATACAGGCTTCTCTTCAGCAAAGAACGAAGGTGTTCGGATTCAATATGATGTAAATAAACATCGATCGCTTGCGGTCAGTGGGGAAAGACGTCCACTACACGATTCCCACAATCGCCTGTGCACTCGCACCCGTGGAACCCCCTCGATCCATGTGTCGCCCGACCTTTCGAGCCCACGTCCGCTTCCCCAGTCAACCCTTGGTTCCAAAGGTGATTGTCAAGAAATCGACTGGCATGCCCGCACCCTGTCTGGCTAACCTATGCCCCTACATTCTCGTGCCATTCGACCCTTCTCGGCTTTCCATAAAAGTGCCTGGTAACGCCGTGAGAGGCCTACGTCCACAAAGGAGGATGCCCGAGATACATCAAACTCTCGTATCTTCCTCCCCCGTTGTATTCCTACCTTCACCCCGGTCATCGGCATAAATAGAAAAAAAAAACCCGCAACAGAGAGGATGGCATGCCCGGTGGGACGTCTCCTGCCTTCCTTCTTTTTGCTGAAGAGAAGCCTATGCCAGTCCTGAAGCCCTAGTGCCCTTTTCCTGTCCTTGTAGGAGAGGCAGAGGAGGGTACTCGCACGCCCATTCCCTAGTGGTCCCCAGTCGGATCTCGCTTGGCGACTGTCGGCAACCGCCTCAGCAGCACTCAGCATTCCAGCGACTATGGCGGCCGTTACTTACGGTCCCCTTGTCATCGCCACCCATGCACGGGTGGGTTACTTGGCGACGCCGATCGCTTTCGACAGCTTCACCCCAATCATCGGATCCCCCTACTTTTTATGCGTGATCCCTGTGGTTACTTCTCAGCCGATCCCAATTTCCCCACTGGCTCCGGTGGCCAATGCGCCACGCGCACCTCCAACACTGGTGGCCCACCTGCGCACCAGGCTCAGAACTGCCTGCACTGGCCCCTGTAAGGCCCCCAGATCATCTCCGACCCGGGTGAGCTCTAGCTCCTGAGGCCAGCCTCGGCTGATCTCCGGCATGGGCCCGACACCCCGGATTTCGATCACTACCTCAGCATCTTCCTCGGGCTTCCAACCTCGAGCCTCAGCAAAGCCAGCACCCAACACGGGCTCCCAGCCCCGGGTCCACAGCACCTTAGCATCTTCCTCGGGCTTCCAACCCCGAGCCTCAGCAAAGCCGGCACCCAACACGGGCTCCCAGACCCGGGTCCACGGCACCACAGCATCTTCCTCAGGCTTCCAACCCCGAGCCCCAGCAAGGACGGCACCCAACACGGGCTCCCAGCCCCGGGTCCACGACACCTCAGCATCTTCCTCGGGCTTCCAACCCCGAGCCTCAGCAAAGTCGGCATCCAACACGGGCTCCCAGCCTCGGGTCCACGGCACCTCAGCTTCTTCCTCGGGCTTCCAACCCCGAGCCCCAGCAACGTCGGCACCCAACACCGGCTCCCAGCCCCGGGTCCGCGGCTTCACGGCATCTTCCTCGGGCTTCCAACCCCGAGTCCCCAACTCTTCGACATTTTACTCGGGACCTCCTTCCCGAGCTCCAGCGAAACTGACTTTCCCCGTAGGCCTCATACCCAGGGGGCAAGGTTCCTCAGCACCTTCCTCGAGACTTCCGACCTGAGCCTGGACTACGTCGACACTCAACACGGGCCATCAACCTCGGGTTGCCGACACCTCAGCACTTCCAACGGCATCATCTCCTGGCGCAAGAGTCCAATCGTGAGCATCGGCAACGCTTCTATCTGCGCGGGCAAGAGCTTATACCCGAGTCACCTAGCCATCGACTCCCAGCGTGGGTCTTGCACCCTAGGGGCCGGTCCCAGTACTCCCGACTGATAGCTCCACGCTGCCGGTCGTCGCAGGCCAGGTCTTCTCGGTCTACCATCTCGGGGCGGAGTCTTCCTCCACTCCCCAGAAGAAGCGTCGCCACGGCCGCAGAGGCAGGCGGTTCGCCGCTGCAACCAGCAACTCAGGCAAGACTATTCTTATTATGACTTGCGTATTCACCTCGATGGGGGCAAACCAATCACACCCCTAGAATAGACCGTTCCCATGATCCCTACCTCCAAACATTTTGACAGCCTGTGGCAAACGCGAGAGGACAAGGCGAAGCTCAGAGGATAGGGCACCTCGGTAGCAGTTTGGGGGCATCCACCGCAGCCCAACTCATGAGCTCCCAAGACTACTCGTCGGAGAAATGACGACAAGGGAGACCAGCAATCCGACCTGAGAAGAATCTGGGTTACCCTAGAGGAAGCTCAAGCCGTTCGAAGGGCGCGTATTAGAAACCTCCTGGGAGCGCTCAAGCGTGGCATCAGGCAGGATGTGACGGGTCGCACAGTAGCACCGTCTGACGAAGCCCAGTCGTCTAATGTCCCCCGCACAAGCAAGCGGAGGCAAAGGCGAGCCCGCTCCCGGGCCCTCCAACAGCCTGTCCCGGGCTCTCCTCTGATCGATATCAGGAATGAGGCCCCTCTACAACACACCTCGGTCTTCGACAGACTAGGGGCGCCCGTCCGCCACGAGGGGCACCCGCGGTGGAAGCGAACAGCCCGGTTCATCAACGACGCGGTTCAAGTGTTCGCGTGCTATACCACCGGACACCAGCCGGACACCCAGTCTGATGACCTGATTCATCCCCTGTCCCACTTCAGGAGGCCGCGCCATCAGGTTCCGCCGCATCTCCCAACAGGTTACATCGGCACTTCTGCTGGACCGCAGTTGTCGGAATGCGCGGAAGAGGTCCCAGTGGAAGACCGTGCCTCCTGTCAACGTAGAACCAGTCAACAACGACCTTCCTGCGAACGAGGCTCAAGAAGTGTCCCTCGATACTCTCATGAAGGAGAACCAGCATCTGAAGGCCCTCCTGTAGGATGATGGGGGCATCCCTTGCCCTTCCACATTTTCGAGGGTCGGATTGTTCGTCGGCATGCGTCATTGTGTTTGTCATATTTTTCTGAGTCTAGTCATGTAATTTTTATATTTTATTTTGAGTCATAAGCTTTGTATTTTTCTCTTTATTTGAGTTTGGTACCTAGGTTAGTGAGTCATTTACCTATGTTCTCTGGCATATGGTTGATTCGGTTTGCTATTGGACCCAATTAATGGGCTATGCCCAGGGGCGCCCCTCCCTGGTCTGTCTGGTCATTGTGTCAATTGTCCAAGGTCAGTATGGTCATGTGAAAAGTCTGGAGTCTATAAATAGCCCCCTCCCCTCTCTCATTTGTAACCTTTGATGATCAATTGATGTGGCACAGCCCAAAGATGCAAATGGATGAATTGTTGAACCTAGGAATTAGATCCACAAGCATACAAGCACTTTCAACGGACTCACGTTAGCGGCTCACTTGCACGGCTCATACGATCATCCGGTGGGGCCGGGGAATGATGGCGAGGTCTGAGGTGGGACCCAAATATTCAAAGGACTAGGTTGGCTTAGGCTGACCCCTAAGGGTCGGAGAATTACCAACTTTGTGGGCAGCCGGCATGCCGGGGCATGGGGTTGGGTGGCTCTTACTCACAATCCGCAGTGGGCGCACAAATCGAACAATTACGGGCCCGAGCACTCCCTCACCGATCGATGGGCATAAAAAACAATACTAAACTAGCAAAGCATGGAACAGCAAGGTAGGGACCAGTCACTCACCTGATCGGTGTGAAGACACCGATCTCGGCCGAAGACGAGGGCGAGAGGGGAGGCGTGGGTACGCACCCGCACGCCGCGTCGATGCCGCTTGACCTGAGAATATATAACGTACAACACTACTCCTCACGCAGAGGGTGAGATAAGGGGTTGGGGTTAATGTGTTACAGTCAAACACTACCTCCACGCAGGGAGGGGCTATATGCCGGCCAGGCGGGGTGGGGAAAACTAAGAGAGAAACCAATTCACCGAGCTTTGCCGGTTCTGCCAGTTTCGGGAACAGCCTGACAGGTTGTTGATGAAGACGCCGCCACGGGATCAGCCGAGCTCGGAATTAGCCAAAACCAGTGCCAACACTTTCTACACTGACCAAGGATGACGCATGAATTTTTGGTGAATGTCGTGATGGCGTGGCTGACCTGAACAGAGTCTAGAACCGGACTGATTGATTCTGTTTCTATCTGGTGCAGAACCGATGAGGTCTGTTGCAGAAGGTGCCACGAACCCTACCGAACTTCAATAGAGACGAAATTGATGTTGACGTGACCGCGTCTGGAACAGCTTCGAGCAGCAATTGACGGGGCTCCAAAAGGAGGTCGGAAGAGAAACTTCTGATCAGAAGACAGGGTGGTGGTCCAACTTGGAACAGCAGGGAGCAGCCTGCGCACTTCGACGAGAAAAATTGGAACTGTGGGCTCGTGTGGGCGATTGACTTCCGTCTTCCTGGTACTGAAAGAGGACTGGTCGTAGTTCCTTCCCTCCAAAGATGGCACCCAGATCTTTCCCGAGCTGGGCATGGTAGCCTCTGATCTCAGCTTCAGGTCATGAGCCGGAGTCGGGAAGCGCAGTCCGGTGAGATCGGCTCCTTTGATCAGTTCTGAGCTTGGACGGATGTGGGACCACCACCGTTGGAAAGCTGACTCGCTGACATTTCCTCCGATGTATGATATGCCGCCAGAAGCCCATGGGTGACGACGTGGTGCTTTCTACAATCTGATGCTACTCTGCTGCCTGCAACTCGGGACTGGATCGGCAAAGGAAAGAGGATATGGGTGAAGGGGTGGTGATGGTAGGGCAGAAGATTGGGGTGGCTGAAGGCTGTGGGGAGGGGTGGGGGTCAATGGAGGGCTGTTGGGTGACTGGGGAATCGAGGGGTGGGTGGGTGAAGGGGGCTGGAGTTGGCTGGTGTGGGTAGGGGAAGGAAGAGGGCTACACAAGGTAAGCAATGGAGAGGAGAATGGGCGGGGGGGGGCAAACTTGGGCTGCGTATGGGGCTGGTTTGGGCGACCAAGGCTGGGTATGGGGGTTGTGATATGGGAGGGAGATTCAAATTTATCCTTGGGAGAAGCTCCTTCAGCCTTGGGGAGGTGGTGAGGTGATTAGGGAAGTGGATGGAGTAGTTGGTGGTTGGGTGGTGGGGTTTGGATTGGGGGAGGCTATCTTGGGGCTGGGGTGGAGTTATTGGAGTGGTGGGTGGTTGGAAAGGTCCTTGAATGAGGGAGGGGGGGGTAGGTGGTAGGTGGGAGAAGGGGGAGAGAGAGAGGGGTTCGCCCCCTTCCTTGAGGAGAGAGAGAGAGAGATAATGAGAGAGAGAGAAGAGAGAAATTTGGGTGGAGGAGAGTAAGAGTTGGGAGTTGTTTCTATTCAAATTGATTCATCAAAAGTTGAGTATATGAGGAGAGATGGGGCCTATATATAGCCATCCACTCTTTACAGGACCAAAGTACCCTTGACAATTAGACAAAAGACCAAGGATATCCTAGACTCAACCCTATGGGCCCATAACTAAGGTACTAAGGCCCAAATAAGCATAACAAGGGAAATGACTAAAACAACATGACTCAATAAAGGAAAGTATATAAGATATGACTCAAAGAAAAGGAAAATAACATGTGATCTCATAGCCGGGCTTCTTCAAAATGATGCTGGCGAACCGAGCCAAAGAGAGCGCTGTGAGATGCCCTCATCAAATCCCCTGGGATGGGGACAACTCGACCCCGTCGAGTATGAGTCCTCCTAACTGTGGTAGTGCTCCAAAATGTCTGGGTGAAGGCACAGCAGGTCTTCCCTGCTCACCCAAGTGTCCTCGGTCGGGGGACGGCCCTTCCACCTCACGAGGTAACGTTGGTATACCCTGTTCCTGGTAATGATACTCTGCTCATCCAGTATTGCCTCCACTTGCTCACGCCGGCCTCTCAAACTTGGAGGTAGAGTCACACCGAGGGTGTCTCTCTCTAGGGAGGGTAAAGGCTCAAGCTCCTCACTAGGTCCCACCGCGAGGCCCTTGTAGGGTATCAGGTCTGCCACGTTGAAGGTAGGGTGTACCCCAAAACTCTCAGGTAGGTCCAACTCATAAGCGTTGCTGCCTAGTCGTCTCAGAATTCGAAAGGGTCCTGACCCTCATGCCCTCAACTTGGAGGCAGGCCCCGGAAGGAGCCGCTCCGTCCTCACCATCACCGAGTCTCCCACTTGGAACTCGCAGTGGCGCCGATGAGTATCAGCTCATCTTTTGTAAGACCCGTTGCTCTTCCCTATATGCTTGCGGATGTCATCATGCAACTCTTTGATATGCTGTGCAAAGGACTCAGTTGAGACTTACACTCTAGCATGTGGGGGAAGGGGAATAAGATCTGAGGGTTTTCTAGGCCTATAACCATGTACTACCTCAAATGGACTCTTGCCTATGGACCTATTGATAGAATCATTGTAGGCAAACTCGACCTGAGATAAGAGGAGATCCTAATTCCCAGGGTGGTCCCCTACTAGACAACGGAGCAAGTTCCCAAGGCTTCGGTTGACGACCTCAGTCTGGCCATCTGTTTGAGGATGATAGGCAGTAGAGAATTTGAGGAGGGTTCCCATCAAATGCCAGAGAGTTTTCCCAAAGTAACTGGTGAATTTCACATCTCAGTCAGACACAATGGTTGTGGGTATTCCATGGAGTCGGACCACCTCATCAAAGAACAATCGGGCGACCCTAGAAGCATCCGAAGTCTTGGCACATGGGATAAAATGGGCCATCCTAGAGAATCTGTCAACAACGACAAAGATGGAATCATGTTTGCGTAAGGTCCTAGGTAGGCCAAGGATAAAGTCCATGCTCAAATCCTCCCAAGGTCGGTCTGGGATGGGTAGGGGTGTGTAAAGCCCAGTGTTTTGCCTCACTGGCTTGGCTGAGGCACAAATGCGACATTGTCCCACAATGTGGGCTACATCCTTCTTGAGACTGGGCCAATGGAATTGCCTCTCAACTAGCTCATGGTCTTTTGGACCCCAAAGTGACCAGCTAGGCCACCACTGTGTAACTCCCAAACTAAGAAGTCCCGAAGTGAAGTTCGGGGTATGCATAGCCTAGCTCCCTTGAAAAGATACCCCTCTTGGAGTATGAATCCCTCATGTTCCTTGTGGGGCTGAGTGGAGAGGGTGTTGTAGTGAGTCCCAAAGTCGGGGCAATTTGGGCATTTTCCTTTGATTCTTTCAAACCGGGTGACTTCCACCTGGATAGTGGAAAGTAAGGCTACCCGCCTACTAAGCGCATCGGCGGCGCGATTCTCACTGCCCATCTTGTACTTGAGGACAAAGGTATAGGTTTGAATGTATTCTACCCAACGGGCATGGCGAGCATTGAGCTTTTGTTGGGTGTTGAGGTACTTCAAGGCCTCGTGGTCCGAGAAGATCACAAACTCCTTGGGTAGGAGATAGTGCCTCCAATGCCGAAGGGATTGAACCACAGCGTAAAGCTCTTTGTCATATGTGGAGTACCTAGTCCTACCCTCACAAAGTTTCTCACTAAAATAGGCTAATGTGTGACCCTCTTGGCTAAGAATGCCTCCAATCCCTACCCCGGATGCATCACAAGTGACCTCGAAGACCTTTGAGAAGTCGGGTAGGCACAAGACCGGGGCTTGGGTCATCTTTTCTTTAAGCTCTAGGAATGCTTTGGAGGCTGCCCTAGTCCACATAAAAGTGCCCTTCTTGAGGCAATCCGTGATAGGAGCGGTGATAGTGCTAAACCCACGGATGAATCTCCTATAGAAAGTGGCTAGCTCGTGAAAGCTTCGGGCCTCATGGAGGGTCTTGGGCTCGGGCCACTCAAGAATGGCTTGGACCTTCTCGGGGTCCATGGATACCCCTTAGGATGAGACAATAAATCCTAGGAAGGCTAGTTGATTGGTCAAGAAATGACACTTCCCGGGATTGGCAAAGAGACTTTCTTTCCTAAGAACGGTGCAAACTTGTTTGAGATGATCTAGGTGGGCTTCGTTGGTTTGGCTATATATGAGAATGTCATCAAAGCAGATGACAAGGAAGATGCCAATGAAGGGCCGGAGGACCTCGGTCATGAGGCGTATAAATGTGCTAGGTGCATTGGAAAGGCCGAAAGGCATGACAAGCCATTCATAGAGACCGTCCTTAGTTTTAAAGGCGGTTTTCCACTCGTCCCCGGGCCTAATGCGAACTTGGTGGTAGCCACTTTTGAGATCGATTTTAGAGAAGATGGTGGCTCCAACAAGCATGTCTAGCATGTCATCTAGCTGAGAGATAGGAAACCTATATTTGACAATGATTTTGTTGATGGCCCGTCTATCCACACACATGCTCCAAGTTCCGTCTTTTTTGGGTGTGAGGAGGGCCGGGACGACACATGGGCTTTTGCTAATGCGGAGGAAGCCCTTCTTGATGAGCTCCTCAATTTGCCTCCTAAGTTCAGCATGCTCGGTGGGGTTGAGGCGATAGTGAGGTAGGTTGGGTAAGGTAGCTCCGGGCACAAAGTCGATGGCATGTTGCACATCGCGCATGGGTGGTAGGTTATCCGGTAGCTCATCGGGGAACACATCATGGAAGTCCTCAAGGATTTGTTGAATTTCTATTGGGTGTGGGTTGGTTGGGGTGGATTTCCCAAGGCAAATAACAATGGCACACACTTGTCCCCCTTGGTTGACTTCTTCCTTAAGTTTTTTCCTAGTGATGAGGTTTAGGTTCCTAGTAGTCCCAATGGTCAAACTAGGATTAGGACTTGGTGGGTTGGGGTTTGGTGAGTTTGGAATAGTGGGAGGGGTAGGGGATCCATCAAGGGAGGGAGATACCTTCTTGGGAAGGGAGCGGGGTGGAGAGTGGTTGAGTTGGATTCTCTTTCCCTCATGAGTGAAAATGCAAGTGTTCGTCCTTCCAAGGAAGGTGGCATCTACATCGTAGATCCAAGGCCGCCCTAGAAGTATACTCCCAACTTCCATTGGTAGAATGTCACACCAAACTTGGCTTTGGTAGGATTGTAATGTGATGGGGACTGTTAGGGTGCTAGGCCCGGATACAGAGGGGGGGTGAATGTATCACTCTACAAATTATGCCCAAATAAAAACTTGGATGCTAGAGATAGACACAGAATAGAACCAATTCGATTCAACTCAAACACAAACACTTGGAGCGCGCCTATTCAAGCATCTAGCGGAAGCAAAGCAAACGATCAAACCACTGCACAAGAGATTTTTAGGTGGTTCGGTCCACAGACCTACATCCACCCCTCACTCCCAATCGGAGTGAGGCTTCACTAACAAATGCTAGAACCAAGCAGACTCAGTCTGCAAACAGTTGCTGCCACACAGCTTGACCAGGGGAACAGCCTCCCCTCTTCCTCCCAACCGGAGGGACCACCTAGTCTTGCAAACCACAAGACCAGAACCGGAGGACCAATCCTCCCTTCCTCCAAACCGGAGGGAACCAACCAATGACTTCCAGTCACCAGCAAACTAGAGATCGAAGACCTCTCTTCCTCCAACCGGAGGGACCCCTGGACTTGCAACCCACAAGCCTAGAACCGGAGACAAGTCTCCCTTCTCCTGAATCCACAGGAGGAACCCGATCCCCAGCAGGGCAATCGGAAGAACAAGATAACCAAATGAAAATGGAGAAACAAAAACACGAAATGAAAATAACTTCAGCAAACAGAAAGCTGAAAGATGAAATGCACAATATGGCTCTCAACAGAGCTGACTGGCCTGGATCTGATCCACGGTCCAGTGAAGATAGATCTTCAGATGAAGCTTCCTATCTCTCGTTCTCTCTTCTTCTTTCTCTTCCTTTTCTTCTCTGCTTCCTTCTCTCACTCGCGAGCTCTCTCTCTTTCTCTTTTTACTTCTGCTGCTTCTCTCACTCTGCCACTCTTCTTTTTCTTCTTCTACTCTATTCTCTGTATCGTGGAGGCACTCTCTACTCTTATATATATGCCAGCCGATGGAGGAGACTCCATATATATATGCCAGTAGCAAGCAGCTAGGGCTTATGCTCTTTTCGATTCCCGCCCAAGCTTCAGTGGTCCACGTGTCAGCATTTCAGCCTCTAGGATCACGTGCAAGTCTTGATGGCCTCATCCATTAAACCTGTCAAAAAATAAGTTGAATAACTTGTCAGTTAATCAGTCGAAGACAGTATCAGCTTAAGGCAATGTTCAGACTTCATTCAACGAGCAAGGCACACATAGATGGCTGTATAGACTTCGTGTGAAGGATAGAGTGTATAGACTTAGTTAGTTCAGGCCTCTAACAACGAGTGTATAGACTTGCAACTCTTCATGAGATCTCAGTGTATAGACTCAACCAATGTATATAGTTGAAGATCTAACAATCGAGTGTATAGAGTTAGTTATGTGAGCATGCATTGTATAGACTTCACACATGAAGACATCCGCTGTTTAGACTTGAATAACATTCAGCAAAGCATAGACTTAGGCATTCTGTTCAAAACAAAACCAATGTACAGACTTCATGATGTACAGACTTGATGTTGATCAACAGACCTTTGAACATCAGCACAAGGCGTCAACGCTTCCATCGTGCAGCGTCGCCTCAGTTCCTCAGGCGAGATGCTCACGCCCTTGGCAACAGGCCAATGCGTCAACGCATCCAGTGTCAGCGTCGACGCAGTGAGCAAGATAGAAAGGTGTGCGTCTACGCAGTCAGCCAAGTGCGTCAACGCACTAAAGGCACACGACCCATGAAGACAGACAGGCTGTACAGACTATGAAGAATAGTTCAGTGTATGTACTTTGGCAAGGCAACGACGGTAAAGTTCCTGATGAACATACTTTCAGAGCTGAACGTAGGTAAAGAACCCAATGTGCAGACTTGGAAGAGCAACGTAGGAATAGATGCCAATGTCTAGACTTTGGCAAACAACGATGTACAGACTTGCACAGTTCCAGCTGAAGGATGTATAGACTTGGAGTCCAATGCACACAGCTGTACAGACTTTGAGGCTTAATGCAAAGGCCAGTGTACAGACTTCTAAATGCTGAAGCGTTGTAGACTTTTCATGAGACGCTAAAGTCTATTCAGACTTGACTAGTGAGACACTGATAGAGACGATGCAATGAGCAGACTTAATTCTGATGCATGCGATGTGCAGACTTTAACATAAGACGCTGCATGAGACGGTAGGCTGTACAGACTTGCAAAGTTCTGAATGAGACGATCGGCTGAAGGACCGATGTACAGACTCTGAATGTGAAGGCAGTCTGTATAGACTTGAATCGCTTGAAGTGATGTACAGACTTGGTGAGGCTCAAGCAGTGTACAGAGTTGAAGGTCTCACAATCAAGTGTATAGACTTAGGATATTAAGACCAATGTATAGACTTCAGCTTGAGACGCTCTTTAAGATGATGAGGTCTGTATAGACTTCTCATGAAAACCAGTGTTCAGACTTGAAAGTTCAATGCCACAATGTATAGACTTTGTCTAAGGAAACGAATGTATGGACTTGATGATCCACTGTGGATATATAGACTCAATCAAATGAAGAGCTTCCAGTGTATGGACTTGAGTTAAGTGCATTGGCTGTACAGACTTCAATAATCAAACAGGCTGCACAGACCACTGTATAGACTTTGCCACAGTCTAATGAAGAGACTTGAAGAACCTGAACTGATGAGTCGACGCATCAGCTCAAGGCGTTGACGCACTACAGTGTGGACTTTACGCTGTACAGTCTTTGAAAGAGGACTGTTAAGGAGGCACCTAGCGTCAACGCATTGCCCAAGCAGCGTGGACGCAGCAGATCAACTATTTCTTACTGCTACCTCTGAAGAGCCTTTGTAGCGTCGACGCTGCAGTTCGATGGGTCGACGCTGTAGTATAAACTACAGTCTTAAGAACAACAGTAACATGACTGAACATAATCAATTATGCAATGCCATATCAGAACATATGAAGAATTGCATTATGATCAGAAAGTGAATACTAGCATGAAGACTCACACAAGATGACTCACAGTGAATTCACACAAGATGACTCACAGTGAATAACTCACTTCAAAGGCCAATCATCAAAACCACCATTACAGCATTAAAACCATCATCAAAATCACATGGGCACAACAATCTCCCCCTTTTTGATGATGGCAACATGATGCAGTGAGTCAGTCTGATGACTCAAACTATTTCCCCCTTTGACTTCATCAACAAGAAAATAGTTTGAGAAACTAAAGCATGTATAAAAATTCAGTCAATTTCTCCCCCTTGCAAGAACATGATTCTCCCCCTTTAAGAGTTTTAGCAAAAAGTCATTAGTTAGAGATGATCAAAAGAAGCCAGCATGCAATGATTGAATGAAAGTCTCCCCCTTTGTGGCAAACAATGTCCCTCATTTGGTATAAACAAGATGAACCATGGGAGGGGATAAATGCAAAAATGCAGATGCAACAAGAAATGCAATACTTCCCCCTAAGTATATGAATGCAAGGATAGAAATGATCTGAACACGATTCAGTATGACTAGAAATGCTCCCCCTGAATAAGTGGAATCTTATGAGATAGATGAGAAGGAGACCACAGGGGCAAACAAGGAGAAGTTCAGGTCAATGACCTAAGGAAAGTGAGCAGAAAGGTTCAAATAATCAGATTTACAAATAAGCTCCAAACAGAAATAATTCAGCAAGATTTTCAAGGAGATATCAATCTCATAAATCAAAAACATAATTTTTCAAAGTCTTCCATTATAGGGACTTATGAATGAGCCTTTTGAACAGCATGGTTTAAACATGATGTATGCAGAGTTTATCAATAAAATTCTGTATTGATATCTAAAACCATGTTTTAATAAAAATGAACCAAGCCCTCATATTTATCTTGATTGTCCTCCCTTTGTCTTACACAATCAAATTTATTGACTTCTTTCAGAATTACATGCACTAGTATTGAGATTAAGCAATTATGAAGTCATATTATTTTATCTAGGGTTGTAGCAATTTGATTTTAGCATCAATATTCAGATATTGAGATATGTTCAACAATTTTTCATGCTACAAATTTTACGAGCAGTCTAGTTCAGTGCACACCTTGTAACTAGAGGATATACCTTGATCAGAGGCCAATATCCCTAAGCACTTAGTGTGACTAACTGTCATGCTATATATGAACAGAGATAGCATTTACACATCATGACACACTCCAAATTATTTCTTGATGAGTGAGTTGTATTTCTCAGTGTGCATGCCATTGCTCTGCTTGAATTTCAATGAATTCTTAATCAGAGTTAACTAAGGCACCTCATGACACAGTCCTTTGGACATGTGTTTCTCAGTGACCAATGTCATTGCTCTGACAGATATTACCCTTTAGACATTTCAAAAAAATTCATTTGCTTCAAATCAATAATAGTTTCATGTACTTAATCAGTTGAAGTCATGTATTCAAAAGTGCAGATTTCAGAAGTTTTCAAGACACAGCATAAAACAGATGGTTAATGTTTATTAAACATGCTTCAGATATTTTTAAGAGATTTTAAAGTCAAACTCATTGAATACATTAAATTTAAACAACATAAGTTATTTCAGTCATTCATAAAAATGTATAATAGAAGATTTCTAGTTCAAGAGTTTTCAGATTTATGATCGAGATAGCCCATTGAAATCTTCATGAAGGACTGATAGAATTTTGAACCCAAATGATACCAATTGATAGGAGAAATACCAATTGTTAAGAGAGATTGTGAAGCTCAAAGTTTTCAGAATATGATTAAGGTTTGTCAACAAAATCAGTAAGAAGGGATATGCAATGAGTTCTGACACATGTATGCATTTGACAACCTATATGCAATGCATTGACTCCCCCTCACAATATGCATTCAAACTCTCTTTTTGGCATTTTCAATATAAGGAAATGTAATGCACTATATGTATGCAGGGACATGCAAAGACTCAACATTGAATGCTATGCAAGGATATGCAACTAACTCCCCCTGAAAACATGCAATGTTTGCACTGAAAACTGAACATATGATTCCAAATGATATTGTGACTTGTGCACAATCAGACTGTCCTATCAGCAAAGTGACCCATGGTACTAGGCGGAGCACTTGGTCTAAAAGACCACCTCACACATAGTAAGAATCTTCAGACAGACTTCCCTACCTTTTGGTACCTTACCATTTATATACCATTGAGGTCATGCATGATAATTCAACATGCAGTCCTATATGCAATTTAGAATTTCAGTGAGCTATTGCAACACTCAAATTTCAAGCCACATTTATAAGCAGTTCAGATTTTTCCAGAAAATTTGAAATGCAATTTATTTTCAGAGTTTATGCATAACACAATTATCAAGCAATTGCAATTAGCCTATGTATGCATCAGATACAGACAACCCCTTTAAACTCAAATTTGCACAGAACACTCAAATGCAACTGGCAGTTGATGAATGAATATGCAAGAACAGATTTAGCATGCATGCACTAGATGAATTTCAAAACATGAAATGTAGAGAGTTTACCTGAACAGTGTGAGAATGGGGTTATTCATTCTTGAGTGCCTTGGATCATTACCCCTTTTATTCCAGTCCGAAGGCACACCTGCATAGCAACGTTATTTTGCAGAAATAGGTACCCAAGAAGTCTTGGGTCCTGACATGACAGTATCACTTCTAGCAGGTTTTCTCAGCATATTTTTAACTTGATAGCAAGGAGCAGCAGTTTTCAGACCTGATTTATGCACATTCTTGTTAGCATGAACTCTATGTGCATATACATGAGACTCCTTGTTAACATAATAAACATTCTGTTTGCCAAGACCAGTTTGGTTTTGATGTCCTGCCAGCCAACAGGTTGCAGCCCTGTGACCTGGCTTTCCACAGTTATAGCATGAGAAAATAGGATTTAGGTTTTCTTTATGCACATCATTATGAACATGAATTGTATGTGCATTAGCATGGAAATTTCTGCTATTTGTATGACCAAACTGTTTTCCATAATCAAAACATTCAAAGTTTTTCATTTTGAAAACAACTTTGTTCTTTCTGAGAGCATTTGTACTTGCAGGGAATTTAACAGTTTTAGAATTGAATTTTCTACCCTGAGCATGCCAAAAATCAATGGACATGTGGCCATGCTTTCCACAGTGAGAGCAGAAAGGGGACTTTCTTCTAAAAGAACCTGACCAGCATTCAGAGGCCTTGTGACCAATTTTGTTGCAATTAAAACATATGATGTGCTAGTTCTTTGAAACAAATTTGTTCTTGTTAACGACATGCTGATTTGCAAAGTGTTTTGTATGATATGAACATGATTTTTCCTTACTACTTGCAAACCAGCAATGAGCAGTAGTGTGTCCTACTTTATCACAATTAGAACTTGTGACACTCTTTTTCTGACCAGACACAGATTTTCTAGCATACTTTTTGTCATCCTTTTTCATCACAAAACAGTTACTCATAAGATGTCCATACTTACCACAATAATGACATGAGCCATTTGATTTCTTAAAAACATGGCATTTATCTGATGAGTTTTTAGCATGCAGATTGTTCCTTTGAATTTTTGATGTTTTATGATTTTTATTTTGTTTTTCTGTTTTCTTAGCCTTGTACCGAGGTGGAGATGAAGTAGAAGACTTTTCCTGTTCAGAAGATTTAATAAAAACAGTTTTCAAATTGGATCCATCGACCTTCCTCATGACTGGACTGTAGCCCAGTCCCTCTTTCTTAAAATTATCCTTTGCTCCCAATATTCTCTGAGCAATGGGCTGTTTGTCTTTGGAGGTGGTGGCTACATCTGAACCACTTACAAAAGATGTCATAACTTTGTTCTGAAATTCTTTCTTGTTTATCTTATTGTAGCCCAGCCCTTCCTTCCTAGGGTTGATTTTTATACCTAGTAGCTTGTCTAGGTTTTTCTGCCCATCAACAAATTTAGACAAGGAAACTTTCAAATCCTGAATTTCATTTTCAAGAGATGCAATGTGTATTTCAGAACTAGCGCTCTCTTGTTCACTACAGTTGACAGCTTCATTCAAAACCTTGTTAGCTGTTTTGTATTCTTCAATTTCCTTTCTCAGATTGCTCAGTTTGTCAGAATCTTCAAAGCAAATACTTTTTCCTCTTTCCAAAGCTAGAAGTCTCTCTGACATAGTGGAGTTCAGCATTTTTAACTTCTCATTTTCTTCCTTAAGTTTGTCATTCTGAATTAACTCATTTATCAAGGTCTGATCTTCTGAGCTAATTTCAAGTTTTCTTCCAGCCTTGAAATCCTTCAAATCTTTTTCCTTTTCTTCAATGTTTTTCTGTAATTCCACATTCACAGATTTGATGGCTTCAAGTTTTTCAGCAAGCAAGTTTTTCTCCTGCTCAAGTTTCTCAAATTTGTTATCATTTTTATTAGCAGATGTTCTCAGGGAATCATTTTCAGATCTCAGCTTGTTTAAATCTGCGTTTACACTTTCAACGTTTTTCAGCAATTTTTCATACTGGTCATGATGGTTAACAAAAGTCTGATTATCATTATCTGAGTTGAATTTTTCTTTTAGTTCAGATATCACATTTATATGATCTTGATTTTCAATTTTCAATAATGAGACTTGTTTCTTCACTAGTTGAAAATCAGACATACATGCATCATGAATATTTTTCAATTCAACACAATTTCTACAAGGAGAACTTGAACTATCTAAGCCAGTACCCTTCTTCAATTTTTTATACTATTTTCTTAACCGTTCATGAGACTCTAATAATTCAACATATGAATTCTCACAATCATCCAATGTATAGTTCTCGAAAGGGTTTACCTCCTCATCATTATCGTCTTCACTTTGATTGCTGCCTTGATCGCTGCCACCTTGAATACTCCTGTTGGCCATCATGCAGCTTGTTTGATTTCCTTTCCCGGCTCTCTTCATCATTTCCAACATATCCCTTGCAGATCTGCAATCAAGGAAACATGGGTGAAAAGCTTTGTCAGTGGCTGCTTTCATCAGATTTATAGCTGTCTGATTCTCCTCATACATTGATTCGTGACTGTCAGTCCATTTGGACCTTTTCTTTGGCAATTCATGAGGACCATGTGAAATTACTTTCCACAGGTCTGGATTCACCGATTTGACATAATTCTTCAGACTAGTGAACCATGCATTAAAATGCGTACCACTGAAAATCGGTGGATGAGCCATGAGAACACAACAGATTAATGCAATAGGAATATTGATGCACTAAAAATAAATTAGCACCTAAGACTGCAAGATCGAATCTGCAGGTCGCTGGACCTTGTATGCAGACAATCGCTCTGATACCAAGTGTTAGGGTGCTAGGCCCGGATACAAAGGGGGGGTGAATGTATCCCTCTACAAATTATGCCCAAATAAAAACTTGGATGCTAGAGATAGACACAGAATAGAACCAATTCGATTCAACTCAAACACAAACACTTGGAGCGCGCCTGTTCAAGCATCTAGCGGAAGCAAAGCAAACAATCAAACCACTGCACAAGAGATTATTAGGTGGTTCCATCCACAGACCTACATCCACCCCTCACTCCCAACCGGAGTGAGGCTTCACTAGCAAATGCTAGAACCAAGCAGACTCAGTCTGCAAACAGTTACTGCCACACAGCTTGACCAGGGGAACAGCCTCCCCTCTTCCTCCCAACCGGAGGGACCACCTAGTCTTGCAAACCACAAGACCAGAACCGGAGGACCAATCCTCCCTTCCTCCAAACCGGAGGGAACCAACCAATGACTTCCAGTCACCAGCAAACTAGAGATCGAAGACCTCTCTTCCTCCAACCGGAGGGACCCCTGGACTTGCAACCCACAAGCCCAGAACCGGAGACAAGTCTCCCTTCTCCTGAATCCACAGGAGGAACCCGATCCCTAGCAGGGCAATCGGAAGAACAAGATAACCAAATGAAAATGGAGAAACAAAAACACGAAATGAAAATAACTTCAGCAAACAGAAAGCTGAAAGACGAAATGCACAATATGGCTCTCAACAGAGCTGACTGGCCTAGATCTGATCCACAGTCCAGTGAAGATAGATCTTCAGATGAAGCTTCCTATCTCTCGTTCTCTCTTCTTCTTTCTCTTCCTTTTCTTCTCTGCTTCCTTCTCTCACTCGCGAGCTCTCTCTCTTTCTCTTTTTACTTCTGCTGCTTCTCTCACTCTGCCACTCTTCTTTTTCTTCTTCTACTCTATTCTCTGTATCGTGGAGGCACTCTCTACTCTTATATATATGCCAGCCGATGGAGGAGACTCCATATATATATACCAGCAGCAAGCAGCTAGGGCTTATGCTCTTTTCGATTCCCGCCCAAGCTTCAGTGGTCCACGTGTCAGCATTTCAGCCTCTAGGATCACGTGCAAGTCTTGATGGCCTCATCCATTAAACCTGTCAGAAAATAAGTTGAATAACATGTCAGTTAATCAGTCGAAGACAGTATCAGCTTAAGGCAATGTTCAGACTTCATTCAACGAGCAAGGCACACATAGATGGCTGTATAGACTTCGTGTGAAGGATAGAGTGTATAGACTTAGTTAGTTCAGGCCTCTAACAACGAGTGTATAGACTTGCAACTCTTCATGAGATCTCAGTGTATAGACTCAACCAATGTATATAGTTGAAGATCTAACAATCGAGTGTATAGAGTTAGTTATGTGAGCATGCATTGTATAGACTTCACACATGAAGACATCCGCTGTTTAGACTTGAATAACATTTAGCAAAGCATAGACTTAGGCGTTCTGTTCAAAACAAAACCAATGTACAGACTTCATGCTGTACAGACTTGATGTTGATCAACAGACCTTTGAACATCAGCACAAGGAGTCAACGCTTCCATCGTGCAGCGTCGCCTCAGTTCCTCAGGCGAGATGCTCACGCCCTTGGCAACAGGCCAATGCGTCAACGCATCCAGTGTCAGCGTCGACGAAGTGAGCAAGACAGAAAGGTGTGCGTCTACGCAGTCAGCCAAGTGCGTCAACGCACTAAAGGCACACGACCCATGAAGACAGACAGGCTGTACAGACTATGAAGAATAGTTCAGTGTATGTACTTTGGCAAGGCAACGACGGTAAAGTTCCTGATGAACATACTTTCAGAGCTGAACGTAGGTAAAGAACCCAATGTGCAGACTTGGAAGAGCAACGTAGGAATAGATGCCAATGTCTAGACTTTGGCAAACAACGATGTACAGACTTGCACAGTTCCAGCTGAAGGATGTATAGACTTGGAGTCCAATGCACACGGCTGTACAGACTTTGAGGCTTAATGCAAAGGCCAGTGTACAGACTTCTAAATGCTGAAGCGTTGTAGACTTTTCATGAGACGCTAAAGTCTATTCAGACTTGACCAGTGAGACACTGATAGAGACGATGCAATGAGCAGACTTAATTTTGATGCATGCGATGTGCAGACTTTAACATAAGACGTTGCATGAGACGGTAGGCTGCACAGACTTGCAAAGTTCTGAATGAGACGATCGGCTGAAGGACCGATGTACAGACTCTGAATGTGAAGGCAGTCTGTATAGACTTGAATCGCTTGAAGCGATGTACAAACTTGGTGAGGCTCAAGCAGTGTACAGAGTTGAAGGTCTCACAATCAAGTGTATAGACTTAGGATATTAAGACCAATGTATAGACTTCAGCTTGAGACGCTCTTTAAGACGATGAGGTCTGTATAGACTTCTCATGAAAACCAGTGTTTAGACTTGAAAGTTCAATGCCACAATGTATAGACTTTGTCCAAGGAAACGAATGTATGGACTTGATGATCCACTGTGGATATATAGACTCAATCAAATGAAGAGCTTCCAGTGTATGGACTTGAGTTAAGTGCATTGGCTGTACAAACTTCAATAATCAAACAGGCTGCACAGACCACTGTATAGACTTTGCCACAGTCTAATGAAGAGACTTGAAGAACCTGAACTGATGAGTCGACGCATCAGCTCATGGCGTTGACGCACTACAGTGTGGACTTTACGCTGTACAGTCTTTGAAAGAGGACCGTTAAGGAGGCACCTAGCGTCAACGCATTGCCCAAGCAGCGTGGACGCAGCAGATCAACTATTTCTTACTGCTACCTCTGAAGAGCCTTTGCAGCGTCGACGCTGCAGTTCGATGCGTCGACGCTGCAGTATAAACTGCAGTCTTAAGAACAACAGTAACATGACTGAACATAATCAATTATGCAATGCCATATCAGAACATATGAAGAATTGCATTATGATCATAAAGTGAATACTAGCATGAAGACTCACACAAGATGACTCACAGTGAATTCACACAAGATGACTCACAGTGAATAACTCACTTCAAAGGCAAATCATCAAAACCACCATTACAGCATTAAAACCATCATCAAAATCACATGGGCACAACAGGGACAAGGCAACGAGTACTAACGGGTACGGATGTGGCATCAATCCACGCTACCTGATATGGGTGTGGATGTGGGGAGATGGTAAGGCCCAAAAGTTTGACGGTGTCGGGTGACACCACATTCACACTACTCTCATTGTCCAAGATGACCTTCCTAACATGACTCCCTATCCGGATGTTAGTATGGAAGATGGTGTTTCTTCTCCAATCATGTTCTTGGGTTTGAGTAAGGGTGCACCTAACCACTCCAAGGTGAGAGTTGGTAGATGGAGGGGTTTGTTCTTGATTGGTCTCTATGTAGTGGTTCTCATACTCCTCCTCCCAATCGGGAGAGGTGTCATACACCTCAACCTCTTCTACAACTTCATCTTGGGGCAAGGGGGTTGTCTCCTCAATGAGCAAGATAGATGCACCATTGGTGGGGCATTGATTGGCGAAATGTCCATACCCAAGGCACCTAAACCATTGCTGCCCACTTGGTTTGGGGCAGCCCTAGTGTGAGGGAGAGTGGGTGCCGGATTTGGTCTATTAGGAGTGAGGTTTGGGGGCCCACTTGTGGGGCGAGGAGGAGGAGTGCCACTAGGAGGGGCTGCCCAGGTGGGTGGAGCTCCCATGGGGGTGGGAAGGAGACCTCGTTGAGGAGGTGGGGGGTTGGTCCAAGGTACCATGGATTTTGGGTCCATCCCCCGAGGGGGAAACGTTTGGGTGTATCAAGAAAATTTCTCGGCATCTCGGGCTACTTGGTAGGCTTGCTCTAGAGTGACCACTTGACGCATGAATAGCTCCTTTTTTATGTGGAATTGAAGCCCATTCCTAAAGCGGGATAGTGTGACGGCGGGGTCCTCTTGGACTCCACACTTAAGAAGGTAGTTGTCAAACTTCTCAATGTACTCCATAACGGTCTTCCCTTCTTGGGTTAAGGCTTGCCACTCATCTAGGAGGTTTTGATGGTAGGAGGGAGGGACATATTTGAGTTTGCGTTGTTCTTTCATGGCCCCCCATGTGGTGATGGGAGCTTCCCTTATAACTATCCTTAATGCCTCAATGTTCATCCAATGAGTTTTAGCTAATTTGGTAAGTTGCATTTTTGCAAGCCGGACTCTCCTATCCTCGGTCATTGGGTACCAATCAAAATATTGGTCCATAGCCGCCTCCCAATCTAAATAGATGCTTGGGTGATGAGATCCATCAATGGTGGGGGCATCTACTTTCACAAGTCTCATAAGGTGGTCATCTGGGTTGTCCCGGGAGGGTCTTTCATTCCTCCTTGGAGGTGGGTCTCTTTCCAGTTCGGGAGGAGGGTCAAGGTTGAGCTCTCCTATGGCTGGTTCCTCCTGTGGAAGAGGTGCCCTCCTATCACCTACCCTTGGGGCGGGCCTATTCTCCTCAAGTTGCTCAAGCCGGGTTGTTATGTCACCAAGCCGTCCTAAGATACTAGCCATACCCTCCACTAGGAATCTCATGTGATCGGGAAGCTCATGCTCGTTGTTGGTGGGATTCGCTTGGGGATTGGGATTCATTGTGGAATTGGAAGAGGATGGATTGGATTGATAAAAAGCTCCACTACGAGTGGTCATGCAAAGTTGGGTGGGCTATGCACGGGTGTGCGGATGCACCTATGAATGACTTAGTGTGAAGATGACCCAAGACTAGACTTGTAAGAACAAGCCTATGACTACTCTGATACCACTTGATGTGGCACAGCCCAAAGATGCAAATGGATGAATTGTTGAACCTAGGACTTAGATCCACAAGCATACCAGCACTTTCAACGAACTCACGTTAGCGGCTCACTTGCACGGCTCATACGATCACCCGGTGGGGCCGGGGGATGATGGCGAGGGTCCGAGGTGGACCCAAATATTCAAAGGACTAGGTTGGCTTAGGCTGACCCCTAAGGGTCTAGGAATTCCCAACTTCATCGGCACTCGGCACGCCGGGGGGTGGGGTTGGGTGGCTCTTACTCACAATCTGCGATGGGCGCACAAATCGAACAATTACGGGTCCGAGCACTCCGTCACCGACCGACAGGCATAAAAGACAATACTAAACTAGCAAAGCATGGAACATCAAGGTAGGGACCAATCACTCACCTGATCGGTGTGAAGACACCGATCCTGGCCGAAGACGAGGGCGAGCGGGGAGGCGTGGGTACGCACCCGCACGCCACGTCGATGCCGCTTGACCTGAGAATATATAACGTACAACACTACTCCTCACGCAGGAGGGTGGGATAAGGGGTTGGGGTTAATGTGTTACAGTCAAACACTACCTCCACGCAGGGAGGGGCTGTAAGCCGGCCAGGCGGGGTGGGGAAAACTAAGAGAGAAACCAATTCACTGAGCTTTGCCGGTTCTGCCAGCTTTAGGAATAGCCTGACAAGTTGTTGATGAAGATGCCGCCAAGGGCTCAGCCAAGCTCGGAATCAGCCAAAACCAGTGCCAAAACTTTCTACACTGACCAAGGATGAGGCATGAATTTTTGGTGAATGTCATGATGGCGTGGCTGACCTGAACAGAGTCTGGAACTGGACTGATTGATTCTATTTCTATCTGGTGCAGAACTGATGAGGTCTGTTGCAGAAGGTGCCACGAACTCTACCAAACTCCGATTGATATGAACTTGATGTTGACATGACCGTGGCTGGAACATCTTCGAGCAGGAATAGACGGGGCTCCAAAAGGAGGTCAGAGGAAAAACTTCTGATCAGAAGACTGGGTGGTGGTCCAACCTGGAACAGCAGGGAGCAGCCTGCGCACTTCGACAAGAAAAATTGGAACTGAGGGCTCGGGTGGGAGATTGACTTCTTTCTTCCTGGTACTGAAAGAGGAATGGTCGTAGTTCCTTCCCTCCGAAGATGGCACCCAGATCTTTCCCGAGCTGGCCGTGGTAGCCTCTGATCTCAGCTTCAAGTCATGAGCCGGAGTCGGGAAGCGCAGTCCGGCGAGATCGGATATTTTGATCAGCTCCGAGCTTGGACGGATGCGGGACCACCACCATTGGAAAGCTGACTCGGGATGTTTCCTCCGATGTATGATATGCCGCCAGAAGCCCATGGGTGACGACGTGGTGCTCTCTACAATCTGATGCTACTCTGCTGTCTGTAACTCGGGACTGGATCGGCAAAGGAAAGAGGATATGGGTGAAGGGGTGGTAATGGTAGGGCAGAAGATTGGGGTGGCTGAAGGCTGTGGGGAGGGGTGGGGGTCGATGGAGGGCTGTTGGGTGACTGGGGAATCAAGGGGTGGGTGGGTGAAGGGGGCTGGAGTTGGCTGGTGTGGGTAGGGGAAGGGAGAGGGCTGCACAAGGTAAGCAATGGAGAGGAGAATGGGGGGGGGGGCGAACTTGGGCTGGGTATGGGGCTGGTTTGGGCAACCAAGGCCTGGTATGGGGGTTGTGAGATGGGAGGGAGATTCAAATTTGGCCTTGGGAGAAGCTCCTTCAGCCTTGGGGAGGTGGTGAGGGGCTTAGAGAAGTGGATGGAGTAGTTGGTGGTTGGGTGGTGGGGTTTGGATTGGGGGAGGCTATCTTGGGGCCGGGGTGGAGTTATTGGAATGGTGGGTGGTTGGGGTGGTTCTTGAATGAGGGAGGGGGGGTAGGTGGTAGGTGGGAGAAGGGGGAGAGAGAGAGGGGTTCGCCCCCTTCCTTGAGGAGAGAGAGAGAGAGATAATGAGAGAGAGAGAAGAGAGAAATTTGGGTGGAGGAGAGTAAGAGTTGGGAGTTGTTTCTATTCAAATTGATTCATCAAAAGTTGAGTACATGAGAAGAGATGGGGCCTATATATAGCCATCCACTCTTTACAGGACCAAAGTACCCTTGACAATTAGATAAAAGACCAAGCATATCCTAGACTCAACCGTATGGGCCCATAACTAAGGTACTAAGGCCCAAATAAGCATAACAAGGGAAATGACTAAAACAACATGACTCAATAAAGGAAAGTACATAAGATATGACTCAAAGAAAAGGAAAATAACATGTGATCTCATAGCCGGGCTTCCTCAAAATGATGCAGGCGAATTGAGCCAAAGATAGCGCTGTGAGATGCCCTCATCATCAATATAATAGATAATTCTTTTCTGGAGTTTTCTTCTCTCTCTCTCTCTTGATATTTCTCTCTCTCTCTCTAAGGGGGGCACCCCCATTCTCTCTCCTCCCCCTCCCACCTACTTTCTAACTCCCCTCCCCTCATTCAAGAGCCTTCCCAACTCCCCACAACCCCTCTTCACTCCTTCCCAACCCCAAGGTGGCCTCCACCTATCCCCACTTCACCCTCCAACCACCAACCACCCACTCCCCTTCCCCAAGCACCTCTCTCATCTCCCAAGGGACAATTTCCCACTCCCCAAGCACCCCTTCCCTTCCCCAACACAACCCTTCCGATCCCCAAGACCCCCACTAACAACCCCCATTAAGCCACATTCCAACCTTGAGAGAGGTCTCTCCTTCCCTCTCTCCTTCCCAACCCAAATTCGCAGCTCTCCCTCCCTCCACCAGTTAGACCCCATTCCAGCACCCATTCTCCCCCTCCCTCACCTTGGTTTGCCCCCTCCCAGACCCCCTCACAGCTAGGGGTTGCCCCCACACCCATACACCCCATTTCCCATCCCATCTACCCCATTTCTCATCACCTATCACCACCCTATTAATCCCAGTTCGCAGGCAGCAGAGCACCAGCGACTTGAAGAGACTGCCACATTCTCACCAAGAAGCTTCAGAGGGCGTACCATATACCGGTGGATTTCTCATCCAGTCAGCTTCGCACCCGAGGTGGTTTCGTATTCATCCGACATTGGAGTAGTCCAGAGGAGCTAATCTCGCTCGGCTGCGCATCCTGCCCCCGGTAAACAACCTGAAGCGACTTGCAGAAGCTCCCACAACCTGAGTTCTGAGATTCTTGAGGCGACACTTGGCTGAGGGATTCTCCTTCAAGTTCCCTTCCATCTCCAAGAGGCAAAACTATTTTTGGACCCCGGAGTCAAGAGTTCCGGATTTTCTCCCCAAGGTGCGCCAGGTCAGTTCTCCTGAGCCAGTTCCGACACCCCTCCACTATTCTGGTCTTCGCGGTAAGCTCCAACCTCAGACGATGGTCCCATTGGTCCCGACTCTAAGAGGACTCGTCCACGGTGGCAAGGGTTCTGATCTCGCCTTATTCCGAGTTCGGGAGTGTTCGTGGCGCCTTCATCTTCCAGTAGCAGCAGACTGAGAGCAACTAGAACAAGCACCTAACAGTCCTGTTCCAGACCCTGCCCCAGCCATTGGCGATGTCAAGAAATTCTCCAATAATTATGATGTCCTCCTGGCCCAACCTAGGAGGTTTTGGCGCTGGTTCCGTCAACAACGGAGTTTGGGAGAGCCCGTAGCGGAGCCGACAGTGACTGCCTATCTCACTATCCAGAAAGCTGGCAGAACCGGCTTAGCTCGCCATTTCGATTTTATCTTAAGTTCCCCACCCCGCCTGGCCGGCTTACAGCCCCTCCCTACGTGGAGGTAGTGTTTGATTATAATTCTTATAATTCCCCACCCCTAGTCCAACCACCTTGCAAGGGGCGTAGTGCTTGTTAATTAGGTAATCAAGTTGAAGCTTCATCAGAGCAGCGTGCGGGGAATCACGCTTCCTCGCTCGCCCATCGTCTCCGGCCGGGATCGGTGTCTTCATGCCGATCAGGTGAGCTTCTGGTCACTAATCTTTGCTGGCATTCCTTGCTTAATTTGTATTGCTTATTAGCTCTGTTGGCAGTGAGGGAGTTCCCATTCCAACTTTCCATACATCGAGTGACCACCGTGGAGTGAGGCGAGAGCAACCCCTTACATTCCACGCCCTTGGGGTGCTGGCTGCCCGCAAAATTGGGCATCCTAGGCCCTTAGGGGTCCATCCTAAGCTAGCCTTACCCTGGAACGCCAAGGTCCCACCTCGGACCCTCTCCACTATCGCCGGTTGCCCTACGGGCAATTGTGTGTGCTACGCAAGTGAGCTCGCCCGAGTGAGTCCGCCATCAAAGTTGCTAGCTTGCGATTGTAGGTCCAAGGGCATCGGTCTAGTGGCTATCACCCCCAAGGTGGTGTCACATCAAGTGGTATCAGAGCAAGTTCACGACTTATCTCTACAAGTCGGTCCTAGGCGCATTTGCATTCATCCCTCGGTGCATCAACCGTGCCCACTAGCATGGCTACCTCTTACCAATCACAACCGTCTCCTTCACCTCTCCCAATGGATCCAAAACCCCTTGGAAGCCCTGCTGCCAACAAGGTTGACTACATCCACTCCTTTATGGAGGCCATGCCCAACATTTTTGGGTGGCTTGAAGATATCACTGCCCAACTCGATAAACTTGAGGGAAGTAGGCCCGCGCCAAGGGAGGATGAGAGTTGCCGTCAGAGAAATCCGGATGACCACCTCTTGGCACTTTTGAAAGTCAAAACCCCCACCTTTGAGGGATCCTACAACCCAAGCCTGTATCTAGATTGGGAGGTTTCGATGGGCCAATACTTCGATTGGTACCCCTTGGCCGAAGAGAGGGAAGTGAGACTAGCCAAAATGCACCTCTCCAAGCAAGACAAAACTCATTGGCTAATGGTTGAGGGTTTAAGGAGGATCCACGAGGAAGCCCCGATTGGCACTTGGAAAGAGATGAAGGCAGAGCTTAGAAAAATCGACACTTTCTGACCCTCTCTTTCCTACTCGGAGAACCACAGCCCAAGGAGCACTCCCACTCCTCCAACCCCACCCGTCTAAACCCTTCCCACTAAAACTCAAGTGGTCCAGGCCTCTGCCTCTCCATCTACCCCCATAAGGGCCCCCACACCACAACCTAAACCCCCTCAACCAACCTACACTACTCAAAACCCTTTGGCCCCCGCCTCTGTCCCTACATCTTCCCCCATAATGGACACACCTCCCAAGACCAACCAACCTAATCCTCCTCACCCAACCCATCTCCCACTCCCTACCCCAACTCTACCATGTCCTAGGCCTCCACTACTTCGCCTCCCTATCATAACCCAAGTTTCCCATTACCCACCACCCCGGGTACACCATGCACCACCCATCATCACCCTACCCCCAAAAGACCTACCCATTCCCATGGGAAAGGAGACCACACCCATCCATACGGAAATAGATGCTAACCCAGAATCCCTCCCCACCCTCGAGGAAACCCAAGTACACACCAATGGTGAGGAAGAGCCTCAAATCTTTCTTTCACATAGCTCGGACCATCAAGAGCCACTTCCCTTGACTCATGGCACCATAACCATAGATGGGCCCCTGCTCAAATGGCTCAAGGTAAACCCCATCCTCCATAGCTTGCACTCATACCTTCTACCCATAGAGCGAAACCTCCCTATAGTGCCCCTCTCCTATCACACCACCATTCAATCATCTTACCAAGTGGAGACATTAGGGGATCTTCTTAAGGGCCTAGCATGGCAAATGGAGTTGACTGGCATGTTGACTACAATGGCCGATCGACCTAGGATCCTTGACCTCCTACACCTATGTGTCGGGTCTATCACCTCGATTTGCACCGTTGGTTGCTACACTAGTGACTTCCTACTATTCCTCCCCACACCCGATAAGCCCGACCTTATCCTCGAATTAGAGTTCCTTATATCGGGTAGAAAGCCAAGCCATCCCCTCATGACCGACCCACCCACCAAAGACTTCGGCCGAATGAATTCATTAGAGGAGGATGATCTACCACCATATTGTGAGGACCTTGAGGTTGACGAGATGAACTTAGAGCTCCTTTCCCTCGGGTACACTTATGTTGATCCTTTTGACCCCTCCCAATGGGAGCCCGGGAACCCATGTGGCCTACCCGCGTGACTTACCACCCACTCCTTCCTACCCTCACCCACCATGTTAGACCAAGCCCACCTCTTCCAAATCCCGGGCGACACAAGGGTAGCCATGACCATGGAAGATCTACCCCTAGGGAACAAGGAAATGCCTCTCTCCATGATGTCCACCTTCCTAGACCCCTTCGACCCTTTTGAGTGGAATCTCAAAGGCCATCCCAAAACCCCACACATGAAAGTCATCTCTGGGATAGGAATGCATATGTGTTGGCATCTCACACCACTTGATAAGATTAGTAAGTCGGGTCCTTTCATTCATGACACCCACATGTCAGGTCGGAAGCATGATTGGTCCATATTCGGATGTAATGGCCCTCCCCCATTCCTCATTGGTCTTACGCATGTTAAGAGCATTCACGGATGTCCGAGTCCCCCGGCATTTGCCACCCCCATGCACGATAGATCCACCTACGGATGCCCAGGTGCCCCTGAGTCCATGAAAGTCTTCATCGCATCAAAGCATGATAGGTCTATGTATGGTTTCCCCGGTCCACCTTTTGTAGCACCCCTTATAAAAAAATGAAAAAAAAATATTATTATTATTATTATTTGTCAAATAAAAAAATATTAAATAAACTCTTTAAGAAGTTTATGTAAGAAGTGGAACACGAAGTTATCATATGTAAAGGTTATTCATTTAACAAGTGGCTTCCTAGTGTAGTTGGTTAAGTAACTTGCCTTCCAACCCAATGACTAGGGTTCAAATCCTAGCATTTACCATTTACATTTTTTGCCAAATAATTATATGTTATAGACAGATGGGCCATGGATTAGCTGTCCAAACATTATCTCTATCTCTCGTAAAAGCCCCATTATTTTCTAACGTGAATAGTGTCATGAATAGTATCACTTTTTATTTAAAAAGGATTTTTCAAAAAAATTATATGTAAAAATAGAGAAAAATGTAAGGATCTCACCCATGCAATTTCATAAACTAACTCCGTCAATTTTTAAAAATAAAAATTTTTGAAGTTTAACTTGGAATCTTAACTTATGAACAGTGCACCCCAACTTACAGCACTTAGTAAAGAGACATGAACATCCTATTTGAGTTGGCATCGCACTATGGGATGCTATTATTTCAGATCTGGTTCCCCTCCTGTCTATCAAAAATCCTAAAATCCCTATATTATACCCCTCTATTGAGGCAGAGACTCTTGCCTTCTCTGACATTCGAAGCCTTGCTGCAGAGAACGTGGGAGCATTCTCTGAAGCATTGTAGAGGAGGGAAGGAGCTGATCTTCTTCCTTTCTTCTTCCACCTGTACCCTTTCTGCCACCACACAGAGGTAGGTGATCTCGAGCTTTAACCAAACCATAGCTAATCTAGGTTATATTAGCATGCAAAATTAGTGATTAGTCTCATTTCCATGCAGTATTTAGTGGTTACACATCATGTTATAGTAGGTGTTCTCAACTTTTAACTAAACTAATAGCTAATCTAGGATGATTAGTCTAGGCATTTAGTCTTAGGCTCATTTCCATGCGATATTTAGTGTTTATAAAGCATGTGTTGGCTTAAATCTAGGATGATTAGTATGCCTTAGCTTCATACCTAAGATAATTAGCATGTATTAACTTTATACCCAGAATAATTAGCAAGTATTAGTCTCATATCTAGAATGATTAACATGTGTTGGCTTAAATCTAGGATGATTAGCATGCATTAGCTTCATACTTGAGATGATTAGCATGTATTAGCTTCATACCTAAGCCGATTAGCATGCATTAGCTTCATACTTGAGATGATTAGCATATATTAGCTTCATACCTAAGCCGATTAGCATGCATTAGCTTCATACTTGAGATGATTAGCATGTATTAACTTTATACCTAAGATAATTAGCATGTATTAGCCTTATACCCAGAATAATTAGCAAGTATTAACAAGTATTAGCAAGTATTAGTCTCATACCTAGAATAATTAGCATGTGTTAGCTTAAATCTAGGATGATTAGCATGTATTAGCTAATATCTATATTTGATATAGTTCATGCTTTAGTAAAGGGCCTGTCATTATGTCAATTTCTGTGAAACTAAAACCACCATGTTAAAGATGTTATATGAGAGAAACTAAAGTCTGAAAATAGTTAAAGAAGAAATTGTAGTCAAGAGGATGAAAAATGTGGAAAAAGACCAAGTTGAAAGAGGCCAAGTGGAAAATGACCAAGTTGAAAGCACAATGAAATGATATTGAAAATAGGGGGTTCTAAGAAGGAGAATAATGAAAAATCTAGAGAGAATGAGAATGTGTGAAAGAAGAGAAAGTCATAGATTGGAAGGTTAGGAAGAAGTTTTATGAAGAGTGTAGAGAGAGAAAATGAGAGGAAGAAGGTGAAAAATGTGAAAAAAATGAGATCTATAGGCATAGGTGAACAGTTACTGAGTAAAAAATAGAACCGTATAAAATTAATTATAACTTAAAAACTAAGAAGAATTGGAGGATGTGGTAGAAGAAGAAAATCTATATCTACAAGAGAAGAAGAACTTTTGTGAAGAACTCAGAGTGAAAAGAGGATTGGAAGGGCATGAAAACTGGGGAACAAAAGAAAGTATCGACCCTGCCTGTTGACAGGGTTGACGCAGTACTGTTCACCGCGTTGACGCGATGAACTGATGAGTCGACCCTGTGAACTGGAAATGAACTGATGAGTCGACCCTGCCTGTTGATAGGGTTGACGCAGTAGTGTTCACCGCGTTGACGCGATGAACTGATGAGTCGACCCTGTGAACTGGAAATGAACTGATGAGTCGACCCTGCCTGTTGACAGGGTTGACGCAGTACTGTTCACCGCGTTGACGCGATGAACTGATGAGTCGACCCTGTGAACTGGAAATGAACTGATGAGTCGACCCTGCCTGTTGACAGGGTTGACGCAGTACTGTTCACCGCGTTGACGTGATGAACTGATGAGTTGACGCGATGAACTGATGAGTCGACCCTGTGAACTGGAAATGAACTGATGAGTCGACCCTGCCTGTTGACAGGGTTGACGCAGTACTGTTCACCGCATTGACGCGATGAACTGATGAGTTGACGCGATGAACTGATGAGTCGACCCTGTGAACTGGAAATGAACTGATGAGTCGACCCTGCCTGTTGACAGGGTTGACGCAGTACTGTTCACCGCGTTGACGCGATGAACTGATGAGTTGACGCGATGAACTGATGAGTCGACCTTGTGAACTGGAAATGAACTGATGAGTCGACCCTGCCTGTAGATAGGGTTGACGCAGTACTGTTCACCGAGTTGACGCGATGAACTGATGAGTTGACGTGATGAACTGATGAGTTGACGCGATGAACTATTGAGTCGACACAGCTAGCTCATTACGTTAACGTGATCATTAGGCTTTCACTTTTGCCATCTCCATTGATACATGGCAGTCGGAGAGGGGATATTTAACTCCTGACAGGGTCCTCTAAACCCTGTATAATTCCCAGAAAGGGCATCTCATAGTAAGGGTGTCGTTTCTAAAATTATCAGGTGGCCCATAAGGCACCTCTCTTATCTAATTTTTCCGTGTATCAAACGTTACTGGTTTCCACTCCTAGTTCATCCCTACACATTAATGCGCCCTTGGATTCCATTCCATAATTCTACCTTATATATCATACTGGTCAAACCTAGACATTTCACTCATTCTCGTGATATTACTTGATTGATTTGACTTGAGACCCGCAGAAGGGTAAAGTTTTGCTTGAATGAAATTGATAAATAGCCGATTCCAATTTTACATACTTGAATTTATATTACTTTCTATTACTTGCTTGACATGAGTTCTTACTCTCTTGGAAAGATTTCGTTAATTCCAGTTATTACTTGTTTGAATCTCTTGCTATTGCTGCATTGAAGTTGGAATCCTTATACTCTCACTTGTTATTCTTTCACTACTCTTGTCGATTTTTACAATCCTTGATATCTACTCATCTACATGCATAGCTTTACTGACATTAATTGAACTTGTAAACCACTTAAAGCATGTTAAATCTTGAGATGTAATTCCTACTGAGCGCTTCGCTCATCTAGTTGTTTTCTAATATGTTCAGGTAATTTGGATGTCAACCAACACTCGGAAGGGAATGAGACTGAGCGATGAGTGTTAGAGTGAAGTAATCAAATTGTCATGTCCTTTGTGTTATTTTATTAGTTCACTTATGTCAGTTGTATCAATTCATCTATGTCATTTGTATTAGTCAACTTGATTAGAACTGCTTAAGATTTGAAGCCTAGTCGTTGGACTCTGGGAACATATGTATTTGTCCTTTGATTAGTTGTGACAATTGTCAGCTCGTACTATTTGTATTAATTTTGAGTTAAATCTTAGTTATTTACGCACTCTGATATTTACATGATTGACACGATCTATATAGACGTGTCACGCCTCCGGGTAATCTTCCGCGCTCGGGGTGTGACAGTCTTCGTGGTATCAGAGCCTAGGTTTTCAAACCTACGGAACTAGAAAAAATAAACGGTTAGAAATTGAAATCTAAGTAAAAACTTGAGTCCAAGGATAGGTAAAACCCAAGTTCAAGGATAGATATACCTTACCCGGTGAGATGGATAGAGCCATGGGTTAAGTTCTACAATGACTTTCGACCTTACAAGTAAATCCGATCTTTATCATACTTAACTCTTTTGTAGGATCATGGCTGCTGAAAGAGCACAATGGCGCGAGATGCAACGCACCATGCAGGGCCTTACACAGGCACTACAGCAAGTGGCCCAAGGCGGAGCTAACCGTGGAGCGGGTGACCTCCACAGGAGTTTTCGTAACATGAACCCGCCAAGGTTCACAGGTTCGTCCGACCCCGAGGATTCCGAGAATTGGCTAAAGGAGATGGAACGAATCTTCCGTGTAATGCAATGCACGGACGAGGAGAAAGTTTTACTTGTTGTATTCCAACTTGAGCGGGACGCTCGATGCTGGTGGGAATCCATAGAAGCAACACTGCCAGAATACCATGTTACATGGGATGAATTCACGGAGCATTTCAACAACAAGTACTTCTCCGATCATATCCAGGAAAAGAAGGCCACAGAATTCGCCGTTCTAAAACAACGGGGCTTGAAAGTGGCCGAGTATGAGGCCCAGTTCTCCATATTGTCTAGGTATGCACCCCACTTGGTGTGTACAGAAAAGATGAAGGCGAGAAGATTCCTCAATGGGCTTCGGCCCCATTATATCACACAACTTGCCCCGATGGACATCCAAGTTTATTCGGAGATGGTTCGGCGTGCTCAACTGCTGGAAGACGCCACCGAATTATCTGAGAGAATCCGAGGAAGAGACAAGAAGGAACCCGTCACAAGCCCGGGAAAATTCAAACAATCCTTCAACAAGAAGCGATTCTTCATGGGAGGGGAGCCCTCTAAGGCGAAGAAATTCCCGAAGAATGACAGACCATTCTCCACCACCACACCATCAAAGGAGATTTGCAAGTATTGTGATAAAGCTGGTCATAAGACCGAGGAATGCTGGAGAAAGTTAGGAGCTTGTTTTCGATGTGGGAGCCGAGAGCATCGAATCCCAGACTGCCCACTAATGAAGGAACAAGAAACCAAAGACGAGAAGCGTCCAGTAAAGAAACAAGGCCGTCTGCAAGCTCTCCAAGAGACGGAATCCACTAAAGGTGGAATTGTGGAAGGTACTCTCACTATTTGTTCAAAAACTGCTCAAGTTTTATTCGATACCGGAGCAACTCATTCATTCGTTTCTAAGAACTTTGCTGCTTCATTTTCTAAGAAACATGAACTGATAGATTTGGTCATATCTACACCTCTTGGGAATGAGTCTGATATCACTTATCATTATCCAAACTGTGAAGTGATGATTAAGGGAAATAATTTACCTGCTGACCAGATATGCCTAGACATAAAGGGGTATGATGTCATACTAGGTGCCGACTGGCTATCCACATACCAAGCAACTTTAGATTGCCGGCATGGCAAGGTAACTTTCGTAGATTTCCCAGAGCTAGTTTACAATAGCCCTCGGAGTAAATCACTTCTTATATCAGCACTCCGAGCTAGTAAACTTATGAATAAGGGATGCATGACTTTCATAGCATTCGTGACTGCCACGGAAGTCGAGAAGGTTAAACTTGAAGACATCCGTGTAATTCGGGATTTTCTCGATGTTTTTCCAGAAGATTTAACCGGCTTACCCCCGAAAAGGGAAGTGTCGTTCACAATCGACCTTGTCCCTAGTGCTCGTCCTATTTCCAGGGCACTATACAGAATGTCCCCTGCTGAGCTGAAGGAACTAAAAGAGCAGCTAATGGAGTTATTGAACAAGGATTTCATCAGGCCGAGTACTTCCCCATGGGGAGCACCCGTGCTATTCGTCAAAAAGAAGGATGGATCGATGAGATTATGCATAGATTATCGACAACTAAATCACCTTACAATCAAGAACAAGTATCCACTACCAAGGATTGATGAGCTGTTCGATCAACTTTCTGGAGCTTTATATTTCTCCAAGATTGATCTTCGTTTTGGTTACCACCAATTGAAGATCAAAGAAGAAGACATTCATAAAACTGCATTCCGAAGCAGGTATGGGCATTACGAATTTACTGTTATGCCTTTCGGACTAACAAATGCCCCTGCAGCTTTTATGCAGTTAATGAACAGCATATTCAGGCCCTATTTAGACCAATTTATTGTGGTCTTTATTGATGATATTCTGATCTATTCAAAGATCGAAGAGGATCATGAAGAACATCTCAAGAAGGCATTACAGATATTAAGGGGAAACAAGCTATATGCCAAATTTAGCAAATGCGAGTTTTGGCTTGAGGAAGTATCTTTCTTGGGCCATATCATTTCGAAGAACGGAATTGCTGTTGACCCATCAAAGGTCGAAGCCGTGAAGAACTGGGAACGACCCACAAATGTAACTGAGATTCGAAGCTTCTTGGGTTTAGCTGGTTACTACCGACGTTTTATAAAGGACTTCTCCAAAATTGTTGTTCCCCTGACCAGGTTAACCCGCAAGGAAGTGCCTTATGAGTGGAAGGAAGACTGTGAAAAGAGTTTTCAAACTTTGAAGGATCTCTTGACCACTGCTCCAGTCTTATCATTACCAATGGAAGGAGAAAAATACGAGGTATATACCGATGCTTCTGGTATTATCCTCGGATGTGTATTGATACAGAATGGGAGAGTCATTGCATACTCTTCCCGACAATTGAAGAAACATGAAGAGAACTACCCAGTTCACGACTTAGAACTGGCCGCAGTAGTATTCGCTTTAAAGATCTGGAGGCACTATCTCTACGGAGAACAATTCACTGTGTACTCCGATCATAAAAGCCTCAAGTACTTATTCTCCCAAAAGGAGCTGAACATGCGGCAAAGGCGTTGGCTCGAGTATCTCAAGGATTTCGACTTCACTATACAGTACCATCCTGGTAAGGGTAATTCCGTAGCTGATGCCCTTAGTCGAAAGCCGAGAACAGTATTGGCCAACTGCATGATACAAGAATGGAAACTGCTGGAGAAATTCTCTGAGCTTGATATCAGCACAGATGAGAAGAACATGTGTATTATTCTATCTCATATGAGCCTACATCCAGATTTGCTACCTGAAATCAAGAAGTTACAAGAAGAGGATCCCTCGCTAGTGGAGATAAAGAGCAAGCTAGATGAGAGACTGGATTTCAAGCTGGCACCTGATGGCAGATTACTATTTCATGAACGGACATGTGTGCCCGACTGTCCCGAATTGAAGAAGATGATTCTTGAAGAAGCTCATAGATCGAGGTACACAATCCACTCTGGAGCCACTAAGATGTACCAAGACTTGAAAAGAACTTTCTGGTGGTCTAACATGAAAAGGGAGGTAGCAGACTTTGTGTCTCATTGCCTCACATGCCAACAAGTGAAGGCGGAACATCAAAAATCCGCCGGAAAGCTACATCCGCTGGATATTCCCAAGTGCAAGTGGGAAGACATTGGCATGGACTTTATCATGGGTTTGCCCAAGTCTAGGGGCGGATATGATGGAATTTGGGTAATTATCGACCGGTTAACTAAATCGGCCCATTTCTTACCCATCAAAAGTCGATGGTCAGTTGACGTACTTGTTGCCCTGTATATTAAGGAGATGGTTAGATTGCATGGAGTTCCCGTCTCGATCATATCTGACCGAGACCCACGCTTCACCTCTCATTTTTGGAAGGGTCTACAACACTCTCTGGGGATGAAACTTAATTTCAGCACTGCTTTCCATCCCCAGACAGATGGTCAGACTGAAAGGACAAATCAGGTTGTTGAAGATATGTTAAGGGCATGTATTATAGATTTCGGCGGAAGCTGGCATGACCACTTACCACTAGTCGAAGTTGCATATAATAACAGCTATCAAGCTAGTATTCAAATGGCTCCTTTCGAGGCGCTTTATGGCAGGAGTTGTCGTTCTCCAATATGCTGGGAAGAAGTCGGTGAAAGACAAATTCTAGGCCCAGATATGGTTAGAGATTCGACTGAGAAGATACACCTTATCAGAGAGAGACTTAAGGTAGCTCAGTGCAGGCAAAAATCTTATGCTGATAACAGAAGGAGAGATTTGGAGTTTCAAGTGGGTGACCATGTATTTCTCAAGGTATCTCCCGGCCGAGGTATTAGAAGATTCGGTGTTAAGGGCAAGCTTACACCAAGGTTTATCGGTCCATTTGAAGTATTGGAAAGAGTGGGCGAGGTGGCTTACCGCATTGCCTTACCTCCTCAACTCTCGGAAGTGCACAATGTATTTCATATATCTATGCTGAAGAAATATGTGCACGACCCTTCTCACATCATCAATCATGCTGAATTGGTGATTCAAAGGGATCTTACTTATGAGCAAAGGCCGATGCGGATCCTCGACCGCGAAGTTCGAGTTCTAAGGAGCAAGACGATCCCTATGGTAAAAATCCAATGGAATCGATGCTCGGAGCTTGAAGCAACTTGGGAGATCGAGGAATCTATGAAGAGAAGATACCCAGAACTATTTTAGTCGGCAAGTATCTTATACTTTCTACAGTATCCTTATGTAGTTGAATTTACCCTTATACAATTGAATTTGGGGACCAAATTCTTTTAAGTAGGGGAGGGTGTAGCACCCCTTATAAAAAAAATGAAAAAAAATATTATTATTATTAATATTTGCCAAATAAAAAAATATTAAATAAACTATTTAGGAAGTTTATGTAAGAAGTGGAACACGAAGTTATCATATGTAAAGGTTATTCATTTAACAAGTGGCTTCCTAGTGTAGTTGGTTAAGTAACTTACCTTCCAACCCAATGACCAGGGTTCAAATCCTAGCATCCATTATTTATGTTTTTTGCCAAATAATTATATGTTATAGACAGATGGGCCATGGATTAGCTGTCCAAACATTATCTCTATCTCTCGTAAAAGCCCCATTATTTCCTAACGTGAATAGTATCATGAATAGTATCACTTTTTATTTAAAAAGGATTTTTCAAAAAAAATCATATGTAAAAATAGAGAAAAATGTAAGGATCTCACCCATGCAATTTCATAAACTAACTCCATCAATTTTTAAAGATAAAAATCTTTGATGTTTAACTTGGAATCTTAACTTATGAACAGTGCACCCCAACTTACAGCACTTCGTAAAGAGACACGAACAGCCTATTTGAGTTGGCATCGCACTATGGGATGCTATTATTTCAGATATGGTTCCCCTACTGTCTATCAAAAATCCTAAAATCCCTATATTATACCCCTCTATTGAGGCAGAGACTCTTGCCTTCTCTGACATTCGAAGCCTTGCTGCAGAGAACGTGGGAGCATTCTCTGAAGCATTGTAGAGGAGGGAAGGAGCTGATCTTCTTCCTTTCTTCTTCCACTTGTACCCTTTCTGCCACCACACAGAGGTAGGTGATCTCGAACTTTAACCAAACCATAGCTAATCTAGGTTATATTAGCATGCAAAATTAGTGATTAGTCTCATCTCCATGCGGTATTTAGTGGTTACACATCATGTTATAGTAGGTGTTCTCAACTTTTAACTAAAGTAATAGCTAATCTAGGATGATTAGTCTAGGCATTTAGTCTTAGGCTCATTTGCATATGATATTTAGTGTTTATAAAGCATGTGTTGGCTTAAATCTAGGATGATTAGTATGCCTTAGCTTCATACCTAAGATAATTAGCATGTATTAACTTTATACCCAGAATAATTAGCAAGTATAAGTCTCATATCTAGAATGATTAACATGTGTTGGCTTAAATCTAGGATGATTAGCATGCATCAGCTTCATACTTGAGATGATTAGCATGTATTAGCTTCATACCTAAGCCGATTAGGATGCATTAGCTTCATACTTGAGATGATTAGCATGTATTAGCTTCATACCTAAGCCGATTAGCATGCATTAGCTTCATACTTGAGATTATTAGCATGTATTAGCTTTATACCTAAGATAATTAGCATGTATTAGCCTTATACCCAGAATAATTAGAAAGTATTAGCAATGGAGAGGGGGATTTCCGTAGCCCACCACAAAGGCAGCCCAACAAGACCCACACGGTCCAACTAGGCGAGCCCGCCCAAGTGATAGCCCGCTGGGCCCACTCAGGGAAGAAAAGCCCAATAAATAAAGACTCGAGGAACCAACTCTCCCCGGTGGCCTTCTAGGCTCGGAGGGCTCGAGACAGCGGTCAGGTCCCAAGAAAGGTCGGTCTAAAAGCCCTCTCCTCACCCGAGAGAGATAGGCTCCAGCCGACCTATCCGACCCCACCTTCGCCGGGCCATCGCTCAGACCAGAGCTAGCCTCCCCGAAGCTCGGTAAGACCGTTTGATTAATCCGCAGGTACGGCCGTTCAGAGTCCTCCGCCGACGGGAGAGTCAGGGGTGCCGCCGGACTCCAAGGGGATAACGTCCCCACGATCCGGCCATAAAAGCCCCCGCTGAAGATGTAACTCCCGCCGGGAAGCCCTCAGCTCACCGGACTCTTAAAAGGTGACGCACTATTTAAGCAAGGGATACCCTCCGGAAGATGGTAAGATGAAATAGGCATTCACATGCCCTAAGCTCCTGAGCACGATTCGCTTCACCCTTTGGTGGAGAGGATTCTCGCGCTTCAGCTCTCTCCTCCCCCCATTATCGCTTCCACCATCGCTCTACTGACTTAGCCATCGGAGGGTTTGCCCCAGGGAGATCCCCTGGGCCATCTGACACGTTTCCCTCTCTTGCAGATTCATCTTCTGGTGATCCACAGCCCGCTCAGGACCCAGCGCGAGATTCCGCCTCTTCAAGCAAGTATTAGCAAGTATTAGTCTCATACCTAGAATAATTAGTATGTGTTAGCTTAAATCTAGGACGATTAGCATGTATTAGCTAATATCTATATTTGATATAGTTCATGCTTTAGTAAAGGGCCTATCATTATGTCAATTTCTGTGAAATTAAAACCACCATGTTAAAGATGTTATATGAGAGAAACTAAAGGCTGAAAATAGTTAAAGAAGAAATTGTAGTCAAGAGGATGAAAAATGTGGAAAAAGACCAAGTTGAAACAGGCCAAGTGGAAAAAGACCAAGTTGAAAGCACAATGAAATGATATTGAAAATAGGGGGTTCTAAGAAGGAGAATAATGAAAAATCTAGAGAGAATGAGAATATGTGAAAGAAGAGAAAGTCATAGATTGGAAGGTTAGGAAGAAGTTTTATGAAGAGTGTAGAGAGAGAAAATGAGAGGAAGAAGGTGAAAAATGTGAAAAAAATGAGATCTATAGGCGCAGGTGAACAATTACTGAGTAAAAAATAGAACCGTAGAAAATTAATTATAACTTAAAAACTAAGAAGAATTGGAGGTTTTGGTAGAAGAAGAAAATCTATATCTACAAGAGAAGAAGAACTTTTTTGAAGAACTCAGAGTGAAAGGAAGATTGGAAGGGCATGAAAACTGGGGAACAAAAGAAAGTATCGACCCTACCTGTTGACAGGGTTGACGCATTACTGTTCACCGTGTTGACGCGATGAACTGATGAGTCGACCCTGTGAACTGGAAATGAACTGATGAGTCGACCCTGCCTGTTGACAGGGTTGACGTAGTACTGTTCACCGCGTTGACGCGATGAACTGATGAGTCGACCCTGTGAACTGGAAATGAACTGATGAGTCGACCCTGCCTGTTGACAGGGTTGACGCAGTACTGTTCACCGCGTTGACGCGATGAACTGATGAGTCGACCCTGTGAGCTGGAAATGAACTGATGAGTCGACCCTGCCTGTTGACAGGGTTGACGCAGTACTGTTCACCGCATTGACGCGATGAACTGATGAGTTGACGCGATGAACTGATGAGTCGACCCTGTGAACTGAAAATGAACTGATGAGTCGACCCTGCCTGTTGACAGGGTTGACGCAGTACTGTTCACCGCGTTGACACGATGAACTGATGAGTTGATGCGATGAACTGATGAGTCGACCCTGTGAACTGGAAATGAACTGATGAGTCGACCCTGCCTGTTGATAGGGTTGACGTAGTACTGTTCACCGAGTTGACGCGATGAACTATTGAGTCGACACAGCTAGCTCATTACGTTAACGCGATCATTAGGCTTTCACTTTTGCCATCTCCATTGATAGATGGCAGTCGGAGAGGGGATATTTAACTCCTGACAGGGTCCTCTAAACCCTGTATAATTCCCAGAAAGGGCATCCCACAGTAAGGGTGTCGTTTCTAAAATTGTCAGGTGGCCCATAAGGCACCTCTCTTATCTAGTTTTTCCGTGTATCAAACGTTACTGGTTTCCACTCTTAGTTCATCCCTACACATTAATGCGCCCTTAGATTCCATTCCATAATTCTACCTTATATATCATACTGGTCAAACCTAGACATTCCACTCATTCTCACGATATTACTTGATTGATTTGACTTGAGACCCGCAGAAGGGTAAAGTTTTGCTTGAATGAAATTGATAAATAGCCAATTCCAGTTTTACATACTTGAATTTATATTACTTTCTATTACTTGCTTGACATGAGTTCTTACTCTCTTGGAAAGATTTCGTTAATTCCAGTTATTACTTGTTTGAATCTCTTGCTATTGCTACATTGAAGTTGGAATCCTTATACTCTCACTTGTTATTCCTTCACTACTCTTGTCGATTTTTACAATCCTTGATATCTACTCATCTACATGCATGCTTTACTGACATTAATTAAACTTGTAAACCACTTAAAGCATGTTAAATCTTGAGATGTAATTCCTACCGAGCGATTCGCTCATCTAGTTGTTTTCTAATATTTTCAGGTAATTTAGATGTCAACCAACACTCAGAAGGGAATGAGACTGAGTGATGAGTGTTAGAGTGAAGTTATCAAATTGTCATGTCCTTTGTGTTATTGTATTAGTTCACTTATGTCAGTTGTATCAATTCATCTATGTCATTTGTATTAGTCAACTTGATTAGAACTGCTTAAGATTTGAAGCCTAGTCGTTGGACTCTGGGAACATATGTATTTGTCCTTTGATTAGTTGTGACAATTGCCAGCTCGTACTATTTGTATTAATTTCGAGTTAAATCTTAGTTATTTGCGCACTCTGAAATTTACATGATTGACACGATCTATATAGACGCGTCACGCCTCTGGGTAATCTTCCGCGCTCGGGGCGTGACACCTTTGCACACTATCCTCTTTCACACCCACTCACCGCATCATGATGCATGGCATGAGCATACACGCAAGTAATTCACAATGAGCGGTGAGGCTCACAAGGAGCGGACAAAAGCTCGCGAGTGCCACTTAGGATTCCAAGTAGGCAACCTAGGAATGGTGAGATTGGAGTGGCTCTACCCTAGGGACACCTCAAAATCGAGGGCATGAGGAGATGGACCTTCCCAAGTTCCGTGTGACTTTTGCAACACGGCTTATGGGTTGGACATACCGATGGGTTCTGGGATATACCCCACTTCCCACGTGGCGGACCCGACACCCTCTATGGGCACTGCGGTGGATCCGAGTGAGTGCCTCGAGCCTCTACCTACCTTTGAGAGTGACACCGTCGGAGAGCTTCCACCAATCAGCTTGAGAGCCCGACGTGAGCACACAGAGGCAATACTAGACAAGCAGGGTACCATCGCCAGCAAGAGGGTGTGCCCGAGCTACCTTGAGAGGTTGAAGAGCCTTCCCCGACTAGGGACGCGGAGTTGAGTATGGAGATCGTGGCTCGCCCGGAGCTGCATTTGGTGTACTACTTCCCCAGTGGACCCATACTCGATGGGGTCGAGTTTTCCCCACCCCGGGGGTATGATGAAGGCATCCCTTGCCCCTCCACATTTTCAAGGCTCGAATTTTTCGTTGGCATGCGTCATTGTGTTTGTCATATTTTTCTAAGTCTAATCATGTAATTTTTATATTTTATTTGAGTCATAAACTATGTAATTTTACCTTTATTTGAGTCCGGTACCTAGGTTAGTGAGTCATTTACATAAGTTCTCTGTCATATGGGTGATTTAGTTTGCTATTGGGCCCAATTCAATGGGCTAGGCCCAGGGGCGCCCCTCCCTGGTCTGTCTGGTCATTGTGTCAATTGTCCAAGGTCAGCATGGTGATGTGAAAAGTCTGGAGTCTATAAATAGCCCCCTCCCCTCTCTCATTTGTAACCGTTGATGATCAATATAATAGATAATTCCTTTGTGGGGTTTTCTTCTCTCTCTCTTGATATTTCTCTCTCTCTCTCCAAGGGGGGCGCCCCCATTCTCTCTCCTCCCCCTCCGACATACTTTCTAACTCCCCTCCCCTCATTCAAGAGCCTTCCCAACTCCCCACAACCCCTCTTCACTCCTTCCCAACCCCAAGGTAGCCTCCACCTATCCCCACTCCACCCTTCAACCACCAACCACCCACTCCCCAAGCACCCCTTCCCATCCCCAACACAACCCTTCCAATCCCCAAGACCCCCATTAACAACCCCCATTAAGCCACATTCCAACCTTGAGAGAGATCACTCCTTCCCTCTCTCCTTCCCAACCCAAATTCGCAGCTCTCCCTCCCTCCACCTGTTAGACCCCATTCTAGCCCCCATTCTCCCCCTCCCTTACCTTGGTTTTCCCCCTCCCAGACCCCCTCACAGCTAGGGGTTGCCCCCACACCCATCCACCCCATTTCCCATCCCATCTACCACATTTCTCATCACCTATCACCACCATGTTCATCCCAGTTCACAGGCAGCAGAGCACCAGCGACTTGAGGAGACTGTCACATCCTCACCAAGAAGCTTCAGAGGGCGTACCATATACCGGTGGATTCCTCGTTCAGTCAGCTTCACAGCCTAGGTGGTTTCATCTTCATCTGACATCGGAGTAGTCCAGAGGAGCTAATCTCGCTCGGTTGGGCATCCTACCCCTAGCAGAGAGCCTGAAGTGACTTGCAGAAGCTCCCACTACCTAAGTTCCGAGATTCTTGAGGTGACACTTGGCTGAGGGCTTCTCCTTCAAGTTCCCTTCCATCTCCAAGAGGCAGAACTATTTTTGGACCCCAGAGTGAAGAGTTCCAGATTTTCTCCCCAAGGTGCGCCAGGTCAGTTCCCCTGAGGCAGTTCCGACACCCCTCCACTGTTCCGGTCTTCGCGGTCAGCTCCGACCTCAGACGACGGTCCCGTTGGTCTCGACTCTAAGAGGACTCGTCCACGGTGGCAATGGTTTTGATCCCTCCTTATTCAGAATCAGGGAGTGTTCGTGGCGCCTTCGTCTTCCAGCAGCAGCAGACTGAGAGCGACCAGAACCAGCACCTAGCAATCCTGTTCCAGACCCTGCCCCAGCCACTGGCGATGTCAAGAAATTCTCCAATAATTCTGACGTCCTCCTAGTCCAACCCAAGAGGTTTTGGCGCTGGTTTCGTCAACAACGGAGTTCGGGAGAGCCCGTAGTGGAGCCGATAGCGACTTCCTATCTTGCTGTCCAGAAAGATGGCAGAACCGGCTTAGCTCGCCATTTCGATTTTATCTTAAGTTTCCCACCCCGCCTAGCCGGCTTACAACCCCTCCCCGTGTGGAGGTAGTATTTGATTGTAATTCTTACAATTCCCCACCCCTAGTCCAACCCCCTTGCAAGGGGCCTAGTGCTTGTTAATTAGGTAATCGGGTTGAAGCATCATCGGCACAACGTGCGTGGAATCACGCTTCCTCGCTCGCCCATCGCCTCCGGCCGGGATCGGCGTCTTCACGCCGATCATGTGAGCTTCTGGTCACTACTCTTTGTTGGCATTCCTTGCTTAATTAGTATTGCTTCTAAGCTCTATTGACGGTGAGGGAGTGCACGTTCCAACTTTCCATACATCGAGTGACAACTGCGGAGCGAGGCGAGAGCAACCCCTTACATCCCACACCCTTTGCGTGGTGGCCGCCCACGGAATAGGGCATCCCAGGCCCTTAGGGATCCATCCTAAGCTAGCCTTATCCCGAAACGTCAAGGTCCCACCTCGGACCCTCTCCACTATCGCCGGTTGCCCTACGGGCAATTGTGTGCGCTACGCGAGTGAGCTCGCCCGAGTGAGTCCGCCGTCAAAGTTGCTTGCTTGCAATTGTAAGTCCAAGGGCATCGGTCTAGTGGCTATCACCCCCAAGGTGGTGTCACATCAAGTGGTATCAGAGCAAGTTCATGACTTGTCTCTACAGGTCGGTCCTAGGCGCATTTGCATTCATCCCCCGGTGCATCAACCGTGCCCACTAGCATGGCTACCTCTTACCAATCACACCCATCTCCTTTGCCTCTCCCAATGGCTCGCAAATCCCTTGGAAGCCCCGCTGCCAACAAGGTTGACTACATCCACTCCTTCATGGAGGCCATGCCCAACATTTTTGGGTGGCTTGAAGATATCACTGCCCAACTCGATAAACTTGAGGGAAGTAGGCCCGCACCAAGGGACGATGAGAGTTACCATCGGAAAAATCAAGATGACCACCTCTTGGCACTTTTGAAAGTCAAAACCCCCGCCTTTGAGGGATCTTACAACCCAAGCCTCTATCTAGATTGGGATGTTTCGATAGGCCAATACTTCGATTGGTACCCCTTGACCGAAGAGAGGAAAATGAGACTAGCCAAAATGCACCTCTCCAAGCAAGCCAAAACTCATTGGCTAATGGTTGAGAGTTTAAGGAGGATCTGCGGGGAAGCCCCGAATGGCACTTGGGAAGAGATGAAGGCTGAGCTTAGGAAAACCTACACTCTCTGACCCTCTCCTTCCTAGTCGGAGAACTATAGCCCAAGGAGCACTCCCACTCCTCCAACCCCACCCGTCCAAACCCTTATCACTCTAACCCAAGTGGTCCCGGCCTCCGCCTCTCCATCTACCCCCATAAGGGCCCCCACCCCAACCTAAACCCCCTCAACCAACTTACACTACTCAAAACCCTTTGGCCCCCGCCTCCGTCTCTCCATCTTCCCCCATAAAGGACACACCTCCCAAGACCAACCAACCCAATCCTCCTCACCCAACCCATCTCCCACTCCCGACCCCAACTCTACCATGTCCTAGGACTCCACTACTTCCCCTCCCTATCCTAACCCAAGTTTCCCATTACCCACCACCCCGGGTGATAGGGTGCTAGGCCCGGATACAGAGGGGGGGTGAATGTATCCCTCTACAAATAATGCCCAAATTAAAACTCAGATGCTAGACACAGTCTCGGAATAAAACCAATTCACTTGATCATATGAAAAAACACTTGGAGCGCGCCTATGCAATCATCTAGCGGAAGTAAAGAAGGCAATCAAACCACTGCACAGATAATTTTTTAGGTGGTTCGGTCCAAAGACCTACGTCCACCCCTCACTCCCAACCGGAGTGAGGCTTCCACTAGCACAAACTAGAAACCGTAGACTCGGTCTGCAACAGGTGCTGCCAAACAGCTTGACCAGGGGAACAATCTCCCCTCTTCCTCCAGACCGGAGGGACACCCCAAGTGACTCCCAGCCACTTGGAACCAGAGACTAGGTCTATCTTCCTCCAGACCAGAAGGGAACCCACCAGTGACTCCCCGTCACCAGCAAACCAGAGGTCACAGACCTCTCTTCCTCCAGACCAGGAGGGAACCACTGATGACACACAGTCACCAGCGAACTGGAGATCAGATCTCCCTTCTCCTGAGTCCACAAGAGGAACCCGACCTCACTACTGAGTATCGGAAGAACAAAAGTAATCAGAATAACAAAAGGAAAAACAAGAAATGAAAATAACACCGCAAACAGAAAGTTAGAAACTCAAATGCACAATGTGGCTCCCAACGGAGCTGACTGACCTGGATCTGATCCACGGTCCAGTAGGAACTTCTTCTGCTACTTCTCTTCTTCTTATTCTCAACTCACGCTCTCTCTTTCTCTTCTCTGCTCTCCTTTTCTCTCTCACTATCTTTCTCTTTTCTTTCAATCCTCACGAGCTCTATCTCTCTTTCTTTTTATTTTGCTGCTCTCACACTCTGTCTTTTTCTTCTGCTACTTCTCTCACTCTCTGCTGCTCTCCTTTTATTCGTCTCTCAATCTCTTTCTCTGTTCTTCTTCTTCTTCGGCTGGCTAACCTTCTCTTTTTCTTCTGGGGACCTTTCCTCTAGTACCAGCAGTAGCCATCGAAGGGGTAAAGAGGCTCTTTATAGGAACAGGGCCTTCGTGTGGATCAAGCAGCAGCAGTCTACTAAAATTCCACTAGTCCACGTGTCAAGGAATAGAAGTTTCTTTTTCTAGGATCACGTGCCAATCGTTTTCCCCTCAGATCACGTGCCCAGACACCTGCAGGATTAAAGAAGAGTTCAGTCGATCAACAAAGCACAGGCTGTACAGACTTGGCGTGCAGGCTACCAGACGTAATGTTCAGACTTTGCGTATAGCTGCTGGACGCTGTATAGACTTCGCTGTGCAAGCTGCGAAATGCAATGTAGAGACCTTGCATGCAGGCTGCCACGATGTGTAGACATTGCAGTGCTGCTGTGGGACGTTGTATAGACTTTGCTTGCAAGATGCTAGACGCTGTATGGACATGCTGTGCAGGCTGTGGGGGGAAAGCGTAGACTCTGTTGTGCTGCTGTGGGGGATGCGTAGACTCTGCGTGAAGGCAATGCATGAACAAGTGATGCAGTGTACAGACTTGATGAAAGCAATGCATGCACAATGATGCAATGCTAAGACTTTGCTGAAGGCTGCCAGTCGATGTATGGACTTGGCTGAAGGCAACGCTGAAGCAATGTTCAGACTTCATGTATGCAATGCAGTGGCATGTACACACTTTGTGAATGCGAAGCTATAGCATGTATAGACTTAACATATGCAATGCAGAGGCATGTACAGGCTTTGATTTCGTGCATGAGAAAATAATGTTCAGACTTGCTATAATGCATGCATGATAAAGGAGCAAACGGATGTATAGACTTTAAGTAAAGATGCATGAGCAAACAATGTTCAGACTTGCTATAATGCATGCATGATAAAGGAGCAAACGGATGTATAGACTTTAAGTAAAGATGCATGAGCAATGTATAGACTTAGCATCTAACTAAGTATGCACAACGACAAGAGATGCTCAGGCATGCAGTCAAGGGATGTACAGACTTAGCAGCTAGATGCACACAATGTATAGACATGATCAATCTTCAACAGATGGATGTACAGACTTAGAAGATATGTGTGTGAAGCTCAACAATGTATAGACTATGCATATGCACAATAGCGAGTGTATAGACTTGCTACGGCATCAAAGCAACATATCGATGTACAGACTTTGGCTTGATCAATGCACAATGCACATATGGATGTACAGACTTGAACGTAGGTAAAGATACCAATGTTTAGACTTGTGCAATATATGGACTTAGTGTTGTGCGAGCATTGCTGCTGCCAGTGTACAGACCTGATGATGTGAAGAACAATGAATGCAAATGCCAAGACCATGTACAGACTTGAAGTTGCATGCAGCAGATGATGAACAACCAAGCCTCATGAATGTATAGACTTTGCCAGCGCCAGGCCGATGTACAGAGTTGGCGAGCGCCAGGCCGATGTACAGACTTGGCGAGTGCCAACGGGATGTATAGACTTTGTAGCATGTAATGTCTAGACTTCAGCTCGTGCAATGCAGACAGTGTATAGACTTGCAATGCGTGAGACACTGAATGAGACAGTCGGGTGTACAGACTTGGCTAATGCATGAAGGCAAACACTGTATAGACTTTGATAGTGTGAGACGCTGAATGAGACGGTCGGATGTACAGACTTATTGTTGCGACACTAGGCCAATGTACAGACTTAGACCGCTTGCATGCTATGCAATGTACACACTTTGAACGCCTGCAAGCTATGCAATGTACACACTTTGAATGCCTGCATGCTATGCAATGTACACACTTTGAATGCCTGCCTGCATGCGATGTACAGACTTGGTGGCTTGCATGCTGTGCAGTGTACAGACTTTGAAGTCTCGCATGCAATGCAGTGTGTAGACTTGGAGTTACTGCATGCTGTGCAATGTGCAGACTTCCACAAGCAGAGAAATGCAACATATATATATGTATATGAATGCTTTATGCAGCAGATAGTTTGACTGAACATCAAATGTAATGCTTTATGATCTGATAAACTGACTGAACAGCAGAATGACTGAACATATGAAAGACTGCATTATGATCTGATAAGATGACTGAATAACATCAAGATGACTCACAGTGTTTAACTCACATCAAAACCAATCATCAAAACCACAGGGGCACAATAATCTCCCCCTTTTTGATGATGGCAACACTACACTGTGAGTCATTCTAATGACTCAAACTATTCTCCCCCTTTGACTTCATCAAAAAATAGTTTGAGATGGAAGTTAAAGCAAATTTATGACTCAGCCAATTTCTCCCCATGAAGAGATATGAATGCAGAGATGCAGATGTACCAAGAAATGCAATACCTCCCCCTAAAAATATGAATACAGGATCACAATTGATATGAACATGATTTAATATGACAAGGAAGCTCCCCCTGAATAAATGGAGTCTTATGATATGGATGAGAGGGAGACAACAGTGGCATTCAAGGATAAGTTCAGGTCAATGAATCAAGGACATTGAGCAGAAGAGTTTCAAATAACAGATTTTCAAATAAGCTCCAAACACAAGAAATTCAGCCAGATTTTCAAGGAGATACCAATCTCATAAATCAATAACAGAATTTTTTAAAGTCTTCCATTATAAGGGCTTATGAATGAACTTTATTGAACAGCATGGTTTAAACATGATGTATACAAAGTTTGTTAATAAAATTCTGTATTTATATCTAAAATCACAGTTTAATAAAAGTGAACCAAGCCCTCATATTTATATTTTGATTAACCTCCCTTTCTCTTACATAATCAAATTTACTGACTTCTTTCGGAATTACATTGACTAGAATTGAGATCAAGCAATTATGAAGTCATATGAATTTGTCTAAGGTTATAGCAATTTAGCTTTTGCATCAATATTCAAGTATTGTAATTTGTTCAGCAAAATTTCATACTACATATTTCCAGAGCACTCTAGTTCAGTGCACACCTTCTAACTAGAGGATATACGTTGATCAAACGCCAATATCCCTAAACACTTAGTGTGACTAACAGTCATGCTTTATCAACAGAGTTAACATTTACACATCATGACATACCTCATTTTATTTCTTTAATGAGTGAGATGTATTTCTCAGTATACATGCCATTGCTCTGCCAGATTTAACAATCATTTTTAAGCAGAGTTAACTGTGGCACCTCATGACACAATCCTTTGGACATGGTTTCTCAGTGACCAAAGTCATTGCTCTGAGAATTATTTACCCTTTAGATATTTCAGAGAGCTCATTTACTTCAAAAAAATACTACTTTCATGTACTTAACCTCATAAAGCCATGAATTCAATAATGCAGATTTCAGAAGTTTTTACAAGACTCTGCATGAAACATTTGGTTGAAGTTTATTAAAAACATGATTCAGATATTTTTTAAGAGATTTAAAGTCAAACTTCAATGAAAACATTAAACTTAAACCAGCTGAGTTATTTCAGACATTCATAAAATCGTATAATAGAAGATTCCTAGTTCAAGTGTTTTCAGATTTATGAACGAGAGATGTCCCATTGAAATCTTCATGAATGACTGATAGAAGAGATTTTCAAGAATGAGTGTTTTTGAAGCCCAATGTTTTCTGATATGATCAAGGTTTGTCAATTAAAATCAATGAGGAAAAGGTTATACACATCAAGCAAGATATCAGGAGGTCAGGCATGCTTCAGGATTTTCAAGATTAACATGCAATGAATTTTGACCTAAGTGTATGCATTTGACAATCTGTATGCTATGCATTGACTCCCCCTGACAATATGCATTCAATCACTCTTTTGGGATTTTTCAATGTAAGGAAATGCAATGCACTATATGTATGCAAGGACATGCAATGTTTGCCATGAAGACTGAACATATGACAATGTGACTCATGCTCATTCAGACTGCCCTACTAAGCAAAATGACCCATGGTACTAGGTGGAGCACTTTGTCTAAAAGACCACCTCACACATAGTAAGAACCTCCAGACAGTTTTCCCTGCCTTTTGGTAGCTTACTCTTTGATATACCATAGTGGTCATGCATGATAATTCAACATGGGCAGCATGCATAGATCAAATTTCAACTTTTCAGATTTTTCAGAATGCAATTTGTTTTCAGAGATTATGCATATCAACAATTATCAAACAACTGCAATTGGCATATGTATGCATCAGATGTAGAAAACCCTTTTAATCTCATATTTGCACAGAACACTCAGCAAGTGCATGATCAGAAAATAATGCAAATGACAGATGATGAATGAATATGCAAAAATAGATTTAATGTGCTATGCAGTAAAACTAAAAATAGGAAGTGCAAGAAATTTACCTGAAAAGTTCAGGAAGGGGTTTTCTTTTGAGTGCCTTGGATTATTACCCCTTTTATTAATCAGCTTCCAAGACACACCTGCAAATTAGCAAACTATTTTGCATGGGCAGGTACCCAAGAGGTTTTGGGTTCTGAATTAATAGTGACACCTTTGGCAGGTGTTCTAAACAATTTATTAGCAGCATGGTCATCAGATTTCATCAAGTAGCAATTATTCATTGAATGACCAAATGTACCACAATAATAGCAAGATGCAGCAGGTTTCAGATTTGATTTATGCACATTCTTATTAGCATGATTTCTATGTGCATATGTATGAAAATGTTTGTTAGCAGAATTAAAATTCTGTTTACCAAAACTAGTCTTGCTTTGGTATCCTGCCAGCCAACAGGTTGCAGCCCTGTGACCTGGCTTTCCACAGTTATAGCATAAAAGTTTTGCAAATTGTTTTACAGGGAATTTGACAGCATGGGAGTTAACAGAATTCTTCTCAATATGCCAACAGTCTTTGACTGTATGGCCATTTTTCCCACACTCAAAACATGTAGAAATCTTTCTTCTAAATGTAAATTTATTCCCACCAAATTCATTTCTATTTGCAGAGAATTTAGCATGTTTGAAATTCTCATTCCTACCCTGAATATGCCAACAGTCCTTGACTGTATGGCCATGCTTTCTACAGTCAGAGCAATTGAGATAATTTCTTCTAAAAGAACCTGACCTGCATTCAAAGGCCTTGTGACCAGATTTGTTGCAGTTAAAACAGATGATGTGCTAGTTCTTTGAAACAGATTTGTTCTTATTAAAAACATGTTGATTTGAAAAGTATTTTGTATGATATGAACATGATTTTTTCTTACCACTTGCAAACCAGCAATGAGTAGTTGTGTGTCTATTGCATCCCTATGGTTTTGATGATGTCTCACACTATAAATCAACCTCCTATCTCTAGATTAATGCTGGTTCATCACCTGAGTTCAGTTCATATGCTGTTCCATTATTTCATCTATCTACACTGTTTGGTTTATATCAACAGCAGTGGGTCGACTCATCAGCAAGGGTGGGTCGACGCATCAGAGCATTGATAGTTGGGCACAAAGGCTATACACCAGCTTGATCCATTTAGTCTGTACATTGGCATATCCTCTTCTAGTCTGTACATCGGGCACTTTCTAACTGAAGTCCATACATTGGTCTCAATACTCATAGTCAGTTCAGCTCAACCCTATACATCCTTCCAAGCTTCAACTCTATACATTGGATTGTCAAACTTCATGTCTATAAACTGGTTACTGCATTGTCATGAAGTCTACACATCCGATAGTGTATGTCTATACATCGCCCAGAGTCTTGTTTGCAAAGTCTGAACAGCGTCCGTTGTCAAGACTTCTTGAAGTCTGTACATCGGACTGCTTCTTTTGAAGTCTACACATTGGCTTGTTCACTTCAGCAAAGTATGTACATTAGACTGTGGCAAAGTCTATACATTCGGTTCCCTGGGCAAAGTCTATACATCGCTTAGTCTGCACATTGCCTTCAGCCCAAGTGTTCAAAGCCAAGTCTATACAACGCCAACCCAACACATTGAACAGTTCTCCAAGTCTATACACTAGACTTCATTTCTCTAAGTCTATACACTGGTCTGTGATTCACCAACTCTGTACATTTGATATCTTTTCTGACGCATTGGCCAAGTCCATACACTCAACATTTTTTCCTACGTTTTCCTGGCCAAGTCTGTACATCACTAAGTGTATACATTGCATGCTGCTCAAACGTTCAATGTCTTCAAAGTCTGTACAGCTTCCGTCTTAGCCAGCGTCTCATGCTACGTCTTAGGCAAGTCTCTACATCGGCCTCATTCGTTCAAGTCTATACATTGAACTGCTCTTCAAAGTCTGTACATCGTCCGTCTTAGCCAGCGTCTCATGCTGCGTCTTAGGCAAGTCTGTACATCGGCCTCAGTCGTTCAAGTCTATACATTGAACTGCATCTTAGGAAAGTCTGTACAGAGGCTTCGATTTACCAAGTCTGTACATCAGCTTCATTCGCTCAAGTCCACACATCCACAGTGGTTCATCAAGTCTATACATCCTGTTGAGCTTCACCAAGTCTGTACAACGCTGAAGTCTTCATAAGTCTGTACAGTGCTTGAGCTTCACAAAGTCTATACATCGCTTCAAGCGATTCAAGTCTATACAGACTGCCTTTACATTCAGAGTCTGTACATCGGTTCATCAGCCGATCGTTTCATTCAGAAATCTCCAAGTCTGTACAGCCAAGTGTCTAATGCATCGTCTCACCCTAGCAGAGTCTGTACACTGGCTAAGGCTGTCGAAGTCTATACATCACCGATGGGGTTCAAGTCTACACACTGCTCACAGTTTTATTAAGAGTCTCACACAGATTCCAAGTCTGTACACTGGTTAGGCTTCGTGAAGTCTATACAGTGGATGAAGCTTTGTTAAGTCTACACTTTGGTAAGGCTCGTTTGCATTGATTCATCACATGTCTATGCACTACCTTCATATGCATTGTTCATAAGTCTATACACTACCATTCGTTTGCATTGTTCACATGTCTATACACTGGCATTCATGCGCACTGTTCATATGTCTATACACTGCCTTCACATGCATTTTATTCAGTAAGTCTGTACACTCTCTCATGATGTACACACTTAATCAGTTGATGGTTCTGAAGTATATACATTCATGTTAATAGCCAGAACTAACTAAGTCTATACATTCCATCTGTCTGTCTGCAGGTGATTCAGGCTGATGATTGGGCACGTGAATCGAGGTTGGCATCTTGCACGTGATCCAAGACAACAGGCGGATGACACGTGGATGGCAACCTGGTCAGGATGTTGACATGTGGTTGAAATTCAAATGATCTGGCCAAAAGTGCATGGGCGGGAACCTGGCAGCCACACGCCAATATCTGCTATAAATATAGAGCTTCACCCTTCAATAGAAGCTCGATCGTGAATAGAGAAAGCAGAATCCATTGGTGAGAGTTTGCACGATCCAGAAAAGAAAAAGAGCAGAGAGTTCCAGATCCGAGAGGAGTTTGTTCGAGAGAGAGAGCAGTGTGTGTGGATTGATGAATTGCTTCATTTGAAGCTACATTTGTATTGGGTTTCAGAACCGATTTCTTTTTCATTGGTTTGTGTTTCTACTTTGCTTTCGTTTCATTTCGTTCATCCTTCTAATTTGAATTGTTTTCCCTCCGGTGTGTGGAGGAAGGGAGTATCACTCCAGTTTCCCTCTGTGTTGCAGAGGAAGAGAGATCGGTGATCTCTGGTGGTGTTAGTGACTGGTTGTCATTAACAGTTTCCCTCCGGTGTGTGGAGGAAGGGAGAGGATTCTCCGGTTGTGTTCAAGCTGGGAGCTAGAACAGGTTTCAAGTTCTGTGGGTAGCAGAACTTGGTTGAGGGATTTGTTTCCCTTGGTGTTCAAGCTGTGTGGCAGCATGTTGTTCGCAGACTGAGTCTGCATTGATCTAGCATCGTCTAGTGGAATCCTCACTCTAGTTGGAGTGAGGGGTGGATGTAGATTGCGGACTGCAATCGAACCACCTAAAAACTGAGTGCCTCCTCTGTGGTTTGCTGTTGTTATCTACACTCTTCATCTGCTTGTCTCTTTGCTTCCATGTGATCAGTTCTTCATTCTCATTTACATTTCTCTGTGTACGGGTTAAGGAGGTGCATTAACCGTAGAATTTATTTTCCGCCTAAGTTTCTACAAATTGGGAGTGATCTATTCATCCCCCCTTCTATATCACTCTTGCTGAGCTAACAATTGGTATCAGAGCAGGTTTACACCATGTGGACGAATAGTCAAGGGAATGCTGGTGGTCCTAGAACCTTCATGGCCGAAGGTCAATCCATTAGTCGCCCTCCTTATTTCGATGGTAGTAACTATCTGTTTTGGAAGAACAGGATGGAAGTGTTCATCAGGGCTCAGAGTCATAAATTGTGGAGAGTAATCACGGTGGGGCCATATGATCTGCCACCAAACGAGGATGCTTGGACAGATGACCATGTCAAGCTCTCTTCACTCAACTGGACGGCGCTGAACATCATCCAGTGTGCTGTTCATCCAGAGGAATATGCTCGTATATCTGCATACAGAACTGCCAAGTGAATGTGGGATGAGCTGTAATTGATCTATGAAGGTACAGCTCAAGTGAAAGTCTCGAAGGTAAATCTCTACACTTCTAAGTATGAAATGTTTAAGATGAATGCAGACGAGAATATAACTGAGATGTATGCCAGGTTGTCTTTAATCACAAATACTCTTAAAGGGCTAGGGGGGGATCTTGCTGAGGCAGATATAGTCAGGAAAATCCTTAGATCTTTATCCCCGGCATGGCACACTAAGGCCATTGTGATTGAGGAGTCAAAAGATTTGACTATCTTGACTATGAATGAACTCATAGGATCTCTTATGACCTATGAGATGAATTTCAAAGGAGGTGGAGAAGGAAGTGAAAGGAAGGGTAAGAATGTGGCTCTAAGGGCATCCCGCAACAAGGGTAGCAACAGTGGGAGCAGCAGCAGTAGCCCCGAGTCTGAGTCCGAGCTTGAAGGTTTGTCAAATCTCGACCAGGAGGAGCAGGCAATGCTCACTAGACAGTTCAGAAAATTTCTGAAGAAAAAGGGAAAGACTTTAGGAAGAAGAAGCCACACCCTTTCAACAAGAATGCTGAATTTACTAGTTACAGGGATAAAAATCCTAAGAGACTAACTTGTTTTAATTGTAACAAACAGGGACATATGAAAGGCGAATGCCCAGACCTCCATAAGAAGGGTCCCTATCTTCAGAAGAAAAACATAAAGGTGCAGAAGAAGAAGAAGCCATAGGCGATGGTCTGCACATGGAGCGAGGAAGAAGAAGACCCAGAAGAAGCTTCCTCAGAAGAATATGAAGATGGAATTTGCCTTATGGCAAACAGTGAAGAGGAGGTAATAAACGTTTTTGAAAATTTCTCAATTGATGACTGGGAGGATGCTTATGGTGACTTGCTAGATAAATTTAATTCCCTTAGCAAAGAGCACAGAGTTCTGAAAAGAAAATTTAACACAAATGTTGAAGAACAAACTCTGATCTGTGAGGAAAATGAGAAGCTAAAAGAACAACTAGAAGAAATTATCTCACTAAGGAAAGAAAATGATAAGCTCAAGGAAGAAACTCAAGAAAGTCAAAAACAGCTCAATAAATTCAAAACTAAAATTGAAGAAAGCATGAATGAAATTAGAGTGAATTCAGAGAAATATGAAGCTGTGAAGAAAGTAAATGTTGAACTCCTAAAGAACTCTGAGTTCCTTCAAAAAGAGCTGGAAGACAAACAGAAAGTCTTAGAAAAGTTTGTCCAAGGAAAGACTAGCCTAGATGCTATACTAGGGACTAGGGTCAATATCAATAAGGAAGGTCCAGGCTATGACCCAACCAACAAGAGACCCTTGCAATTCAAGACCATCATCTTCTGCCCAGAGAAGGGAAAAGAAAAGCTGGACACACCATCCAGCTCAAACAGCTCTAAGGAAATTCAAAGTCCTAAAGAAAACACAAAAATCAGTACTGGACAACCATTTAAGATGGGAATGAATTTTATGAAGAATAACACTAAGCCCACTTACCAGAACACAAATGGTAGATGGACCAAGAAAGTAAATCAGAATAAGAGCTGGAATTACAACAATCAGATGGGTCCAAACAGGACCTACTAGAGAAATAACTTTCATGGTCAAAGATATGCTAATCAACAAGCCTACAGGAAATTTCCTAGGAATAGGAAGACTAATGAATGGAATAGAACTCACTTCTCCAGTTCAGCTGGATTCAACTTTAATAAACCAGAAAGAAAGGTGCCAGAGAAAACCATGCTGAAACAAATCTGGATACCTAAACACTTGATCAGAGATTTGAACAATGTCATTGGACCCAACTCATCTTGGGTTCCAAATCACTCTGCTTGATGTATCTGTATAGGTCGGCCTGGCAGCTGAAGACAACAAGTGGTACCTCGACAGTGGCTGCTCCAGGCATATGACAGGAGACCGATCCAAGTTTAGCAAGATAGAGATGAAGTCAGGGGGTCTGGTCAAGTTTGGAGGAAAGAACAAAGGTAAAATAATTGGAGTTGGAACAGTAGGTAAGTCTTCCACAAACTCCATTGAAAAAGTCTTACTTGTGGAAGGGCTTCAACACAACCTGATTAGTATTAGTCAATTATGTGACAGGGGTCACAAGGTTGTATTTGATGATATTTCATGCAAAATCCTTGAAACAAATTCTGACATGGTTAAATTTGTAGCCAACAGGATTAATAATGTCTACATTGTAGACTTAGATGAGAAATCTGAATCTACTATTTGCTTATCTGCCAATTCTGAAAATGATGCCTTTGAATGGCATAGACGTCTAGGTCATGCTAGCTTTTCAACTTTAAATAAATTGGTCAAGCATGATTTAGTTAGAGGCATGCCTAGAATTAAATTCAACTCAATATCAAAAGCATGTGATGCCTGTGCTCTAGGCAAATAGACCAAAAATTCTTTTAAATTAAGATCTGAGCCATTATCTTCTAGACCAATGGAACTTCTTCATATGGACCTTTTCGGTCCAACTAGAACTCAGAGTCTTAATGGAAACATGTTTGGCTATGTCATCATAGATGACTTCTCTAGATATTCGTGGATATTTTTCTTAGCAAATAAGAGTGATGCATTTCAAAAATTTAATCTGTTTTTCAATAAGGTCAAACAAGAAGGGAAGTACAAGGTTAGTTCTATTCAATCTGACCATGGAGGTGAGTTTGAAAACTCCATGTTTACTGATCTTTGTGACAAAGAAGGACTAACTCACAGGTTTTCTTCTCCCAGGACACCTGAACAAAATGGGATTGTGGAGAGAAGAAATAGAATAGTGGTGGAGATGGCCCGAACCATGTTGATTGAAAGTAAATTACCTAGAAGGTTTTGGGCAGAAGCGGCCAATACAGCAACCTACATAATCAACAGGGCCATGGTAAGACCCATACACAAGAAAACACCATATGAGCTTCTAAAAGGTAAGAAACCAAACTTGTTTCATTTCAGAATTTTTGGAGCAAAATGTTTTATTCATAACAATGATAAGAAAGATTTAGACAAGTTTGAAGCCAAGAGTTCACCTGGAATATTCTTGGGTTACTCTGAAGTGTCAAGGGCATATAGGGTATTTAACATATCAGATCAGAAAGTGGAAGAGTCTCCACACATCCTTTTTAGTGAAAAGAAAGATGTTCCTAATGATGAAAATCTTGACAGGGATTCCAATCATGGTGGAGATTTTCTAGAAGACCAACAGGAAGAAGAGAAGACTCAGCCGAGTGGAGAAACAAATTCCCCAAATCAGGAAGGTCCAAGAGAAACAGGTGAATCTTCAACAACTATCAGATTTCTTAAAGACCATCCTTTAGATAAAGTCATAGGCAATCCTAAAGATCCTCTTCGGACTAGGTCTCATTTTAGAAATGTGAATAATGATGACTTAATTGCATTAGTCTCACAAATTGAACCCAAAACAGTAGAAGAGGCCTTAGCTGATCAAGCTTGGGTCAATGCTATGAGTGAGGAATTAGGTCAGTTTGAAAGGAATAATGTCTGGGAGCTTGTCCCAAGACCAGATGGTATAAATATCATAGGAACCAAGTGGGTGTTCAAAAATAAGATGAATGAAGATGGAATCATCTCGAGGAATAAGGCCAGATTAGTAGCCAAAGGCTACTGTCAGGAATTTGGTGTAGACTTTGATGAATCCTATGCACCTGTTGCTAGGATGGAAGCTATAAGATTGTTGCTTGCCTTTGCATGCTCAAAGAATATAAAACTCCAACAAATGGATGTTAAAAGTGCCTTTTTAAATGGAGTTATTAAAGAAGAAGTTTTTGTTGAACAACCTCCTGGATTTCAATATTCTCCTCAACCTAACCAAGTTTTCAGGTTAAACAAAGCCTTGTATGGTCTAAAGCAGGCTTCAAGAGCTTCGTATTAAAGATTGTCTGAATTTCTGATCAGCAAGGGCTACAAAAGAGGTAAAGTTGATCAGACTTTATTTACCAAGGGCATGAATAAAGATCTCATCATAGTGCAGGTATATGTAGATGACATTGTATTTGGATCAAGTAAGCATGAACTATGTGATGAATTTTCTACCATGATGTCTGCTGAATTTGAAATGAGCTTGGTTGGTGAACTAAAATATTTTCTTGGATTGCAGGTACAGCAGCTAGAAGATGGGTGCTTCATCAACCAAACCAAATACACAATGGAACTGTTCAAAAGGTTTGGCATGGAAAACTTAAAGCACATTACTGCACCCATGGGCACCAATACTTCATTGGATGCAGATGAGACATGTAAAGAAGTAAATGCCAAACTTTATAGAGGTATGATTGGATCACTTCTTTACTTGACAGCCTCTAGACCAGATATAGGAATGTGTGCAAGGTATCAATCTAGACCTACTGAATTACACTTAGCTGAAGTTAAAAGAATCTTCAGATATTTGTCAGCTAGTCATTCTCTTGGTTTATGGTTTCCTGCATCTCACACACTTAACTTAGTAGCATACACAGATGCTGATTATGCAGGCTGTAAACTAGACAAGAAAAGCACTAGTGGCCATTGTGAATTCTTGGGTGGGTGTTTAGTGTCTTGGGGCTCCAAGAAATAACATTCTGTGGCCCTCTCCACTGTAGAAGCTGAATATGTGGCTGTAGGGAGTTGTGGAACACAAGTAATATGGATTAAACACCAGCTTCAGGACTACCAATTAGACCTGGGGTGCACACCTATTTACTGTGATAATACTAGTGCCATCAATCTTACAAAAAATCCTGTTTTGCATTCACGAACCAAACACATAGAGATAAGACATCATTTTATAAGAGATGAGGTGTCTAAGAATAATTTTGAACTGATTCATGTAGGCACAGATAATCAGATTGCTGACATATTCACAAAACCTCTGGATAATGAAAAATTCACCACATTGAGAAGAGAATTAGGCTTATACAAATTGTCATAATTATGAAGCCTGCTCTTGTTGTGAGGGGGAGTTGTGTTTGTCTGAAAATTAGCCTTCTTTCATGCTGGTTTAAGGGGGAGTTCAAAATGCTTACTGGTTAGCTTTCAGGAATACTTTGAGTAAGGGGAAGCTTTGAGATTATGCTGAAATGTTTTATTAAGGAATGCTATGTCTTAGGGGGAGCTGAGTTGTGATGTGAGAAAAAAAGTTCTTTGACAGATTCAAAAGGACTGTCCAGATGTGTAACTTTGCTGGTCTTGCATGACTGATCTAGAGTGGTTCTCTCAGACAATAGAGTGTCACTTATCTCTTAACTCTATAAGTCAGTGACTCTAATCTCCAGATTAGAATCTTTCCTTTAGTACTTCTTCAGAGATTTGGACTAATTGCATAAAGTATATCTTCCTACATTGTCATTGATTCTGGTTCAGGCCAAAAACTTGTATGTCTTGATATCTGACCCAATCAACTTGAAATCTAGACTTCAAGACTCAATTCAAGAAATAGTCCTCTTGGTATTGTTTTCAATCATTCTATCTCTTTAACTCAAGGGCCTAACTGAACAAAAATGTTCTGTTTTGATCACTGAGAAACTGGGAGCTTCATCAATGAAATGAATTTTTCTCCCATGTCATGAGGTGTCAAATGCTTAAAATGAATGAAAAGACATGACAGAGCAATGGTGGATTACTGGTGAGTAACTAGGGACTCTGGCCTCTAATCAAGGTGTTTCCTCATGTCAAAAGCCACAGTTACTATCTCTGTTCCCTAATAACAAAAAAAAAGGAAGTAATGAGGTACTCACTCTGAGTAACTGGAGATTCAGGCCTCTAATCAAGGTGTCTCTCTAATGTCAAAGGAGTGAGCTACCAACTTACTCATTGATCTTCTTGCAAATCATCTCCAACAAAAAAAAAGTTCTTGTTGTTATGCAACTAATGGATTGCTTGTCTTCAATACCTTGAGAACACCTCTCTGATTTAGTCTCTTGCTGTCTTGTGGGATAGTTGAATGATCAGCTATATCTGACCATACTTGTGAACTCCTGCTCTAAATCATCCACTATGTATGCTGATAAACTTGTCAATCATTCTACTTCTCTATTGTGTACTGGAATTTAAAGAATCTTCTCTTGAGATTAAAAATCCACTTATTCTCTTAAGACCTACTCGTGACTTTCTGCACTAAGAAGTTACTGCCCTTAGTCCTCATGTTCCCAGCACTGTCATACATTCTGTAGTTCTTTTTGCTGATGTCAAAGAGGGAGAGAAGTTTGCAATGTCTGCAATTTCAGTGAGAAGTTCTGCAATATCAGTGCAATATCAGTGAGTCTTGGTTTTGTCTTGAGCTTTGGGGGAGTCATGTTGCTTCGTGGAAGATATGGTTATGAGTTGTGGGGGAGATGAGAGTGTGTTGTAGGGATTGTATAATTCATCTGCATGTGCATGCCTTGAATTTACTTTGTCTGTTGCAGCTGATATAAATTCCTTGATATTGCTTGATTCATAGTGTTGTCATCATCAAAAAGGGGGAGATTATTGCATCCCTATGGTTTTGATGATGTCTCACACTATATATCAACCTCATATCTCTAGATTAATTCTGGTTCATCACCTAAGTGAGTTCAGTTCATATGCTGTTCCATTATTTCATCTATCTACACTGTTTGGTTTATATCAACAGTAGTGGGTCGACTCATCAGCAAGGGTGGGTCGACGCATCCGAGCATTGATAGTTGGGCACAAAGGCTATACACCAGCTTGATCCATTTAGTCTGTACATTGGCATATCCTCTTCTAGTCTGTACATCGGGCACTTTCTAACTGAAGTCCATACATTGGTCTCAATACTCATAGTCAGTTCAGCTCAACCCTATACATCCTTCCAAGCTTCAACTCTATACATTGGATTGTCAAACTTCATGTCTATAAACTGGCTTCTGCATTGTCATGAAGTCTACACATCCGATAGTGTATGTCTATACATCGCCCAGAGTCTTGTTTGCAAAGTCTGAACAGCGTCTGTTGTCAAGACTTCTTGAAGTCTGTACATCGGACTACTTCTTTTGAAGTCTACACATTGGCTCGTTCACTTCAGCAAAGTATGTACATTAGACTGCGGCAAAGTCTATACATTCGGTTCCCTGGGCAAAGTCTATACATCGCTTAGTCTGCACATTGCCTTCAGCCCAAGTGTTCAAAGCCAAGTCTATACAACGCCAACCCAACACATTGAACAGTTCTCCAAGTCTATACACTAGACTTCATTTCTCTAAGTCTATACACTGGTCTGTGATTCACCAACTCTGTACATTCGATATCTTTTCCTACGCATTGGCCAAGTCCATACACTCAACATTTTTTCTTACGCTTTCCTGGCCAAGTCTGTACATCACTAAGTGTGTACATTGCATGCTGCTCAAATGTTCAATGTCTTCAAAGTCTGTACAGCGTCCGTCTTAGCCAGCGTCTCATGCTGCGTCTTAGGCAAGTCTCTACATCGGCCTCATTCGTTCAAGTCTATACATTGAACTGCTCTTCAAAGTCTGTACAGCGTCTGTCTTAGCCAGCGTCTCATGCTGCGTCTTAGGCAAGTCTCTACATCGGCCTCATTCGTTCAAGTCTATACATTGAACTGCTCTTCAAAGTCTGTACAGCGTCCGTCTTAGCCAGCGTCTCATGCTGCGTCTTAGGCAAGTCTGTACATCGGCCTCAGTCGTTCAAGTCTATACATTGAACTGCATCTTAGGAAAGTCTGTACAGAGGCTTCGATTTACCAAGTCTGTACATCAGCTTCATTCGCTCAAGTCCACACATCCACAGTGGTTCATCAAGTCTATACATCCTGTTGAGCTTCACCAAGTCTGTACAACGCTGAAGTCTTCATAAGTCTGTACAGTGCTTGAGCTTCACAAAGTCTATACATCGCTTCAAGCGATTCAAGTCTATACAGACTGCCTTTACATTCAGAGTCTGTACATCGGTTCATCAGCCGATCGTTTCATTCAGAAATCTCCAAGTCTGTACAGCCAAGTGTCTAATGCATCGTCTCACCCTAGCAGAGTCTGTACACTGGCTAAGGCTGTCGAAGTCTATACATCACCGATGGGGTTCAAGTCTACACACTGCTCACAGTTTTATTAAGAGTCTCACACAGATTCCAAGTCTGTACACTGGTTAGGCTTCGTGAAGTCTATACAGTGGATGAAGCTTTGTTAAGTCTACACTTTGGTAAGGCTCGTTTGCATTGATTCATCACATGTCTATACACTGCCTTCATATGCATTGTTCATAAGTCTATACACTGCCATTCGTTTGCATTGTTCACATGTCTATACACTGGCATTCATGCGCACTGTTCATATGTCTATACACTGCCTTCACATGCATTTTATTCAATAAGTCTGTACACTCTCTCATGATGTACACACTTAATCAGTTGATGGTTCTGAAGTATATACATTCATGTTAATAGCCTGAACTAACTAAGTCTATACATTCCATCTGTCTGTCTGCAGGTGATTCAGGCTGATGATTGGGCACGTGAACCGAGGTTGACACCTTGCACGTGATCCAAGACAACAGGCGCATGACACGTGGATGGCAACCTGGTCAGGATGCTGCCATGTGGTCGAAATTCAAATGATCTGGCCAAAAGTGCATGGGCAGGAACCTGGCAGCCACACGCCAATATCTGCTATAAATATAGAGCTTCACCCTTCAGTAGAAGCTCGATCGTGAATAGAGAAAGCAGAAGCCATTGGTGAGAGTTTGCACGATCCAGAAAAGAAAAAGAGCAGAGAGTTCCAGATCCGAGAGGAGTTTGGTCGAGAGAGAGAGAGCAGTGTGTGTGGATTGATGAATTGCTTCATTTGAAGCTACATTTGTATTGGGTTTCAGAACCGATTTCTTCTTCATTGGTTTTTGTTTCTACTTTGCTTTCGTTTCATTTCGTTCATCCTTCTGATTTGAATTGTTTTCCCTCCGGTGTGTGGAGGAAGGGAGTATCACTCCCGTTTCCCTCTGTGTTGCAGAGGAAGAGAGATCGCTGATCTCTGGTGGTGTTAGTGACTGGTTGTCATTAACAGTTTCCCTCCGGTGTATGGAGGAAGGGAGAGGATTCTCTGGTTGTGTTCTAGCTGGGAGCTAGAATAGGTTTCAAGTTCTGTGGGTAGCAGAACTTGGTTGAGGGATTTGTTTCCCTTGGTGTTCAAGCTGTGTGGCAGCATGTTGTTCGCAGACTGAGTCTGCATTGATCTAGCATCGTCTAGTGGAATCCTCACTCTAGTTGGAGTGAGGGGTGGATGTAGATTGCGGACTGCAATCGAACCACCTAAAAACCGAGTGCCTGCTCTATGGTTTGCTGTTGTTATCTGCGCTCTTCATCTGCTTGTCTCTTTGCTTCCATGTGATTAGTTCTTCATTCTCATTTACATTTCTCTGTGTACGGGTTAAGGAGGTGCATTAGCCGTAGAATTTATTTTCCGCCTAAGTTTCTACAAATTGGGAGTGATCTATTCATCCCCCCCTTCTATATCACTCTTGCTAAGCTAATAGTGTCCTACTTTATCACAATTAGAACATGTGACACTCTTTTTCTGAGGGACAGGGAACTTGACCTACGAATCCCTACCATGCATTTCTCTAGCTTTTAGATCATCTGATTTCATTAAGTTACATTCATACATCAAGTGGCCAATCTTGTGACAGTAATGACATTTCATGATTTCCCTTTTATGTGCATGTCTAGGTGTATCAGTGCGTTTTACAGCATGCACATTTTCAATGTGATTCAATCCTTTCTTTACATGACTGACCTTTTCCATTTTTCCAGTTTGTTTCTGATTCTTCTGAACATTTGGTTGTTTATTTTCTGAGATGGTGGCTACATCTGATACTTTGATAAAAGATGTCATTAGCTTATTTTTGAAAGCCTTTTTATTGACATTGTTGTAGCCTAACCCTTCCTTTTGAGTATTGACCTTAACTCCTAACAACCTGTCCAGATATTCTTGTCCATCTACAAATATAGACAAAGAGTTCCTCAAATCTTGGATTTCATATTCAAGAGAGGGAATTTGTAACTCATAACTGGCAATCACTTGCTCACTGTAATTCACACATTCAGTTAGCACCTTGTTAGCAATTTTATATTTCTCAATTTCATGTTCCAGATTACTCAGTTTATCAGACTCTTCTATGTGAACAGACTTTCCTCTTTCTAATGCTACAAGTCTTTAAGACATAGCAGTGTTCAACAGTTTTAACTTTTCATTCTCCTTAGACAGAGCATCATTGTAGCAACCCTGATAAATGAATATTTGAAATAAATTGAAACATATATATATTACAGTAGTAATACAGATAATAAGAATAGGGTTAATTAGATGAAGTAAAACAAAATTAAAATAACGCCTCTTATTAGGGCGTTAATTCAAAAAGAAACGCCTCTATCAAAGGCGTGACTAAAGAAAGGACGCCCACACGTGCGGTCGTCAACTCTCACGACCAAATAGGCAAGTAAGAGAAACGCCCATATATGGGGCGTGTTTCAAAAACAAGGAACGCCCTTATTCAAGACGTTTCTTAAGAAACGACCTGAACTAGGTCGTTAATTAAAGAATCGACGCCCTTACCTAAGGCGTTAATTCAGTTCGTGAACCGTTCGAACCCAGAACTTATCCAGGGTAAGTGATAAGCATTAGAAAGAGTTCAAACGTGGTAATAACTCTATCATAGAAGTATTGCTTCCACACAATCACTAACCCTAATAGGACACCCAAAATCCTATAAAAACTCTCGTTCGGCCAACCCTAAAACTATTTGGACGAACTACTGCTGCAGGTACGTGAAGAACATATGTTCTTCTATTTTTTTTTCTCCTGTTTACAGTCGCATGAAGAATATTGATTATTCTTCTTCTCTTATTAACAGGTTAAGAGGCTCGGGCGTTTGAGGAACAAGAGTTCTTCATCCGTGTGTAAGTAGCCCTTCCTCTACCTACAGTCCATGGATTTCAAGGAAACTAATATCTTCAATCTATCCTCTGTAGGATTCATCCAACGTCTGCAGCATCATTGATTCTTACAAATCCCTCACGGTCATCTCCAAATCAACTCTTAAGGTAGGATTTTCTCAAGTTACTGTAGCCCAAATAAATTAAGACAAGACTTATATACGTATTGACATGACATGCATACGGTTTAATATGGTTTTATTATGTTTCTGTAATATTTTGAAAGAGACGCCCCTGTCCAGGGCGCTAATTTACAAGACACGACCCTGCCCAGGTCCTCAATTTCATATTTGACGCCCTGTACACAGGCGTTAATTCCATGTAAACTTATCCATGCAATTACATGAAATCAAATCAATAATTGTTAACGGTTAAAAGTCAATAAACATGAAACATCAAATCTAATATACTGCATCTGAATTCTGCCAAATTTTCTGTCATGACTATATGATTGTTATCCTTGATTATCGTGCAAATCTCGCTGATCATGTAAATTCCTGATATTTCTTGAATTCACGACCTAGACTAGGTCATTTTCCCTGTGGTAACGCCCCATCACAGGGCATGAATTAAAAATAAACGCCCCTTACTAGGGCGCGTATCTGTTAAAATCCTGGAATATATATTCTGTGAAAATAAGAATTTAATGATTAACGCCCCGGCCAAGGGCGCGTTTTTGATAATTTCTGAAAATAAATATGTTCTGAAAAATATTGTAAATAAAAAGATGCCTGCTACTGTAGTCGTCAACTCTTGAAGAAACGCCCCTGCCGAAGGCGCGTTTTAGATAAATTATTGAATTATTGAAAATTCTGCAAAACGGACCATATGTAAACGCCCTTCTGTTAGGCGTTAATTACTTGAGAAACGACTTGACCTAAGTCGTTATTTTACTGTAAACTGATTTTTCCTCTGATTTGCTAACCGATGATTTTATATATCATAATATATATATATATATATCGGCACTATTCTCCACTCCGTGAGTATAGTCCCACGTTTCATGTTGATTTATCGATCACACTCAACTCTCATTGACATACAAGCTCTCCATTGGACATTCCGTTCCTTTGGACTAGCGAGTTAGTCATAGAGACCTCCGTAAGACTCCTCGTAGCCTTGGATTCCCTCAAGGCCGACTGAGCTGGTTGTACCCTAAAAACCCATTACACTATTGATGCCATGTCACTCTAAAGAAACATGGTATACCGGCCCTTATGATTATACAAAGAGTATATCATAAGAAATTCTTAATGGGATGATGATATCATGCCATATCATGTCGTTCTTGTAAACCTCAATTCTATGATAAGAATGAGGGTATCTTACCTTTGATATACTGTTCATGTGGACCTCAATTCTATATAAAGAATGTCCATACTGATTTGTCATGGTACCCAAGTTAAGGGAATCATATTCTACCTAGTTTTATCGATATCGTGATTATACTGTTATTATCGCCATTCTATGTCCTTTGTCATATTTTGGACTATATTCTATCAAAGTTATCATACGTGTCTACAAGCTTGATTATTGAAATTCTATGTTGGCTATAAACAAGAGTGGATGTCAAAACACATGATAAATGTCTGCGCATATAGGGCCCGATCTGGTCCTGGGAGGAGCACCCGAAAGTACTTGTGCCCATGGGAGTTAAAATGATAAGGTATCTGGCATTATACCGAGTACTTGACTTGCTTGATTGGACATTCCACACACATCTTGTACTTGACTCGTACTTGACATGAAATGAAATGCGTGGCCCGAAAAAGGGTAATTTACTTGCTTGATACATGATAGCCAAAGTTCTTGACATGACTTATTAAACGTGCTTGCTTGAATACCTTGAATACACTTGTCATCTTGTTGGAAGTTCATGACTAAGTTCATCTTATTTTCTTGATATTACATTCTCTCTATCTTGTCGTTTTATGCGAGCATGCATAGCTTTATTGCATTCATAAAAATGTAATTACTTAAACCCCTTGCTAGTACTTGAGATATAATTTCCTACTGAGCGTTCGCTCATTCCGTTTGTCCCTTTTTACGTTTCAGGTAAGTCCGACGACGATGGAAGTCAATCGGATGGGAATGGTCAAGAGTGAAAGTGATAGAGCTTCTACAAGTGTCGTCTAGTCTTTTCCATAGTTTCTTGAGTCAAATATGTATTCTTTTCCTTTTTGTTAAACGGAGTATTGGATTTGTAATAGTCTATCCATTTTGAATTAAAGGATTGGGTTATCTTGCTATTTTGCGCATCTCTGTCTTTGTGTCGAATACACGACCACTCTGATTGACATGATTGATATAGACACGTCGCGCATCTCCGGGTATCTTCCGCGCTCGGGGCGTGACAGTCTTTGTGGTATCAGAGCCTAAGGTATTCAATTCCTAGGAAACCCAAGTTCAAGGATAGGTTTCAAAACCTTTAACCAAGTGAGAGTGGGTAGAACCAAGGGTTAAATGATCATGGAGTCCTTTATAAGATCATAGTGATATAATACTAACATAGCTATTGTAATTGTAGAATAATGGCTGCCGAACGTGCTCAATGGCGCAACATGCAGCGTACCCTTCAAGGGATGACCCAAGTGCTACAACAGGTAGCACAAGGTGGTGCTCCACGAGCTGGAAGCTTACACCAAGCATTCAAGAATATGAATCCCCCGAAGTTCATGGGATCGACCGATCCAGACGATGCCGAGCATTGGGTTCGGGAGATTGAACGTATATTCCGTGTTATGCAATGCACGGATCAGGACAAAGTCTTATTAGCTACTTTCCAGTTAGAAAAGGATGCTAGATGCTGGTGGGAGTCGATTGAAGCTACTATTGACCCAACTCAAGTTACATGGGGTGAATTCGTTGAATATTTCAACGCCAAATATTTCTCTGATAGGGTCCAGGAAAAGAAGGCCGCCGAATTTGCCGCATTAAAGCAAAGATCTTTATCGGTGGCTGATTATGAAGCACAGTTTTCTAGACTGTCTAGATATGCTAAGCATTTAATTAGCACGGAAAAGATGAAAGCCCGTAGATTTCTTAATGGGCTTAGGCCCCACTACATTACTCAACTGGCGCCTATGGATATTCAAGTTTATACTGAAATAGTGCGCCGAGCTCAGTTGCTTGAAGATGCCACGGAACTATCTGATAGGATCCGTGGGAAAGACAAAAAGGAGCAAGTCACAAGTTCGGGTTCTTTTAAAGCCAACTTTAAGAAGAGGCCCAATAATGGAGGTTCTTCCTCTCAAGATCAGAAGTTCAAGAAATCCAAGCCTTTCTCTATCACCACTACACCTTCAAACGTAGTATGCAAGCATTGTGACAAGGCTGGTCACAAAATAGAAGAATGCTGGAGGAAATTAGGAGCATGTCTCCGTTGTGGGAGTCGTGAACATCGGATTCCCGATTGTCCATTAATGAATGACTAAGACGGTGAGGGTAAACGCCCAGTGACAAGGAACGCGCGTCTTCATGCAATCCAAGAGACCGAACCAGAAGAAGAAGGCGGATTGGTGGAAGGTACATTAAAAATTTGTTCCAAATATGCACATGTTTTATTTGACACGGGTGCATCGCATTCCATTGTTTCCAAGAAGTTTGCTGACCCATTGCCTCTAGAACCCGAATGGATGAAATTAGTATTGTCTACTCCTCTCGGAAACGAGACGGATATCACACATCATTACCAAAACTGTGAGGTATTGGTTCGAGGAAAGAATTTTCCTATTGATCTTATCTGCTTAGATCTAAAGGAGTATGATGTTATACTAGGAGCAGATTGGTTATCCAAATACCAGGCAACGGTTGATTGCCGTGATAGCAAGATTGTTTTCAAGGAATTTCCGGAACTGACTTATACTAGTCCTAAGAGTCGATGCAAATCCCCTCTTATCTCGGCTCTTCGAGCAAGCAAGCTCGTCAAGAAAGGATGTGTATCCTTCCTTGCTTTTGTCACTATTAAAGAAGCTAAGGAAACCAAGATAGAAGACGTTCAAGTAGTACGAGAATTCCCAGACGTATTTCCGGAAGAATTGCCAGGATTACCCCCGCAAAGAGATGTGGCCTTTACCATCGACTTAGTCCCTGGTGCTGGTCCCGTTTCAAAGGCACCATATAGAATGTCCCCTGCTGAACTCAAGGAGTTGAAGGAGCAGTTGATGGAACTAATCCGAAAAGGGTTTATTAGACCAAGTACTTCCCCGTGGGGAGCACCAGTCTTATTTGTAAAGAAGAAGGATGGATCCATGAGATTGTGTATCGACTATCGACAATTGAATCATCTTACTATCAAGAACAAGTATCCACTGCCGAGAATCGATGAATTATTTGATCAGATTTCAGGATCCAAATATTTTTCCAAGATTGATCTCAGGTCGGGATACCATCAATTAAGAATCAAGGACGATGACATTCACAAGACCGCATTCAGAAGCAGGTATGGCCATTACGAATTTGTTGTTATGCCTTTTGGACTAACAAATGCCCCTGCTGCCTTTATGCAGTTAATGAATAGCATATTCAGGCCTTACTTGGATCAATTCGTAGTAGTCTTCATTGATGATATATTGATATATTCCAAGACTAAGGAAGAACATGAAGAACATTTGAAGATTGCATTGCAAGTCTTGAGGACAAATCAATTATATGCTAAACTCAGCAAATGCGAGTTCTGGCTTGAAGAAGTGGCTTTTCTCGGGCATGTCATATCAAAGGACGGATTATCTGTAGATCCGTCAAAAGTTGAAGCTGTGAGAAACTGGGAAAGACCCACTAATGCAAGCGAGATCAGAAGTTTCTTAGGTCTTGCAGGCTATTATCGACAATTCATTAAAGATTTCTCTAAGATCGCCGTACCACTTACAAGATTAACTCGTAAGGAGATCCGATACGAATGGAGTGAGGAATGTGAAAGAAGTTTTCAAACTCTCAAGGATCATCTCACCACAGCTCCGGTCTTAGCTCTACCGATAGAAGGAGAGAAATTCGAGGTCTACACTGATGCTTCTGGCATTGGCCTCGGATGTGTCCTAATGCAACAAGGAAAGGTCATAGCATACTCTTCACGTCAACTGAAGAAGCATGAGGAGAATTACCCTGTCCATGACTTAGAACTGGCCGCGGTAGTATTTGCCCTAAAGATATGGAGACACTACTTATATGGAGCACAGTTTACAGTATACTCTGATCACAAAAGTCTCAAATATCTATTTTCACAAAAGGAGCTAAACATGAGACAAAGACGCTGGCTAGAATATCTCAAGGACTTCGACTTCAATATACAATACCATCCCGGAAAGGGTAATTATGTTGCTGACGCCCTTAGTCGAAAGCCGAGAGCAATGATAGCAAACTGTATGATGCAAGAATGGAGGTTACTTGAACAATTCTCCGAGCTCAATATAAGCTTGGACACGGAATCCAAATTTGTCACACTATCTCATGTAAGCATACAGTTAGATTTGTTATCTGAGATACAAACACTTCAGGATGATGATCCTATGTTAGTAGAAATCAAAGGCAGATTAGAAGGACAATCTGATTTTCAACTAACTTCTGATGGAAGATTATCGTTCAAAGATAGAACTTGTATACCTGATTGTCTGGAATTAAAGAAGAAGATCTTAGATGAAGCTCACCGATCAAGGTACACTATTCATCCAAGATCAACCAAAATGTACCAAGATGTAAAGAGGAACTTTTGGTGGCCTAATATGAAAAGAGAAATAGCGGACTATGTATCACGCTGTCTCACATGCCAACAGGTCAAGGCGGAACACCAAAAGCCTGCGGGAAAACTACATCCTCTAGATATTCCTAAGTGGAAATGGGAGGATATTGGTATGGACTTCATCATGGGTTTGTCTAAATCTAAAGGAGGACATGATGGAATCTGGGTTATCATTGACCGATTGACTAAATCGGCACATTTCTTGCCAATCAAAAGCCGATGGTCAATTGATGTGCTAGCTGCACTATACATCAAAGAAATAGTCAGGATACATGGAATTCCTGTCTCAATCGTGTCTGATAGAGATCCCCGTTTTACTTCTCATTTTTGGAAGGGATTACAACATTCGTTGGGGACAAGGCTCAACTTTAGTACTGCTTTTCACCCACAAACCGATGGTCAGACCGAGCGAACTAATCAAGTTGTTGAAGATATGCTGAGAGCATGCATTATTGACTTTGGAGGAAGCTGGCATGACCACTTACCTTTAGTTGAATTTGCATATAATAATAGCTACCAAGTTAGTATCCAAATGGCACCTTTCGAAGCCTTATACGGAAGGAGTTGCCGATCTCCCATATGTTGGAACGAAGTTGGAGAAAAATAACTATTAGGTCCAGACATGGTAAGGGATACAACCGAGAAGATACAAGTAATCAGGGAAAGATTACAAGTTACTCAGACCAGACAAAAGACTTATGCAGATACAAGAAGAAGAGATCTTGAATTCCAGGTTGGAGATCATGTATTTCTTAAAATATCCCCTGGACGTGGCATACGAAGATTTGGTGTTAAGGGCAAGCTTACGCCAAGATTCATCGGACCATTTGAGGTACTCGAAAGAGTTGGCGAGGTTGCTTATCGCATCGCGTTGCCTCCTCAGTTGTCCGAGGTACACAATGTATTTCACATATCTATGTTGAAGAAGTATGTGCACGATCCGTCACATATTATTGAGCATGGAGATCTGGTGATCCAGAAAGATCTCACATATGAACAGAAGCCTATGAAGATCTTGGATCGAGAAGTACGAGCTCTAAGGAATAAGGTTATTCCCATGCTCAAGGTGCAATGGAATAAGAATCCCGAACGAGAAGCGACATGGGAGACCGAAGAATCTATGAAGAAACGATTTCCCGAGTTATTCTAAGAGGTATATGTTCTACGCTCTCCACATGTATAATTATATATATATTGAATTTGGGGACCAAATTCTTTTTAAGTGGGGGAGGGTGTAGCAACCCTGATAAATGAATATTTGAAATAAATTGAAACATATATATATTACAGTAGTAATACAGATAATAAGAATAGGGTTAATTAGATGAAGTAAAACAAAATTAAAATAACGCCTCTTATTAGGGCGTTAATTCAAAAAGAAACGCCTCTATCAAAGGCGTGACTAAAGAAAGGACGCCCACATGTGCGGTCGTCAACTCTCACGACCAAATAGGCAAGTAAGAGAAACGCCCATATATGGGGCGTGTTTCAAAAACAAGGAACGCCCTTATTCAAGACGTTTCTTAAGAAACGACCTGAACTAGGTCGTTAATTAAAGAATCGACGCCCTTACCTAAGGCGTTAATTCAGTTCGTGAACCGTTCGAACCCAGAACTTATCCAGGGTAAGTGATAAGCATTAGAAAGAGTTCAAACGTGGTAATAACTCTATCATAGAAGTATTGCTTCCACACAATCACTAACCCTAATAGGACACCCAAAATCCTATAAAAACTCTCGTTCGGCCAACCTTAAAACTATTTGGACGAACTACTGCTGCAGGTACGTGAAGAACATATGTTCTTCTATTTTTTTTTCTCCTGTTTACAGTCGCATGAAGAATATTGATTATTCTTCTTCTCTTATTAACAGGTTAAGAGGCTCGGGCGTTTGAGGAACAAGAGTTCTTCATCCGTGTGTAAGTACCCCTTCCTCTACCTACAGTCCATGGATTTCAAGGAAACTAATATCTTCAATCTATCCTCTGTAGGATTCATCCAACGTCTGCAGCATCATTGATTCTTACAAATCCCTCACGGTCATCTCCAAATCAACTCTTAAGGTAGGATTTTCTCAAGTTACTGTAGCCCAAATAAATTAAGACAAGACTTATATACGTATTGACATGACATGCATACGGTTTAATATGGTTTTATTATGTTTCTGCAATATTTTGAAAGAGACGCCCCTGTCCAGGGCGCTAATTTACAAGACACGACCCTGCCCAGGTCCTCAATTTCATATTTGACGCCCTGTACACAGGCGTTAATTCCATGTAAACTTATCCATGCAATTACATGAAATCAAATCAATAATTGTTAACGGTTAAAAGTCAATAAACATGAAACATCAAATCTAATATACTGCATCTGAATTCCTGCCAATTTTCCTGTCATGACTAGATGATTGTTATCCTTGATTATTGTGCAAATCTCGCTGATCATGTAAATTCCTGATATTTCTTGAATTCACGACCTAGACTAGGTCGTTTTCCCTGTGGTAACGCCCCATCACAGGGCGTGAATTAAAAATAAACGCCCCTTACTAGGGCGCGTATCTGTTAAAATCTTGGAATATATATTCTGTGAAAATAAGAATTTAATGATTAACGCCCCTGCCAAGGGCGCGTTTTTGATAATTTCTGAAAATAAATATGTTCTGAAAAATATTGTAAATAAAAAGACGCCTGCTACTGTAGTCGTCAACTCTTGAAGAAACGCCCCTGCCGAAGGCGCGTTTTAGATAAATTATTGAATTATTGAAAATTCTGCAAAACGGACCATATGTAAACGCCCTTCTGTTAGGCGTTAATTACTTGAGAAACGACTTGACCTAAGTCGTTATTTTACTGTAAACTGATTTTTCCTCTGATTTGCTAACCGATGGTTTTATATATCATAATATATATATATATCGGCACTATTCTCCACTCCGTGAGTATAGTCCCACGTTTCATGTTGATTTATCGATCACACTCAACTCTCATTGACATACAAACTCTCCATTGGACATTCCGTTCCTTTGGACTAGCGAGTTAGTCATAGAGACCTCCGTAAGACTCCTCGTAGCCTTGGATTCCCTCAAGGCCGACTGAGCTGGTTGTACCCTAAAAACCCATTACACTATTGATGCCATGTCACTCTAAAGAAACATGGTATACCGGCCCTTATGATTATACAAAGAGTATATCATAAGAAATTCTTAATGGGATGATGATATCATGCCATATCATGTCGTTCTTGTAAACCTCAATTCTATGATAAGAATGAGGGTATCTTACCTTTGATATACTGTTCATGTGGACCTCAATTCTATATAAAGAATGTCCATACTGATTTGTCATGGTACCCAAGTTAAGGGAATCATATTCTACCTAGTTTTATCGATATCGTGATTATACCGTTATTATCGCCATTCTATGTCCTTTGTCATATTTTGGACTCTATTCTATCAAAGTTGTCATACGTGTCTACAAGCTTGATTATTGAAATTCTATGTTGGCTATAAACAAGAGTGGATGTCAAAACACATGATAAATGCCTGCGCATATAGGGCCCGATCTGGTCCTGGGAGGAGCACCCGAAAGTACTTGTGCCCATGGGAGTTAAAATGATAAGGTATCTGGCATTATACCGAGTACTTGACTTGCTTGATTGGACATTCCACACACATCTTGTACTTGACTCGTACTTGACATGAAATGAAATGCGTGGCCCGAAAAAGGGTAATTTACTTGCTTGATACATGATAGCCAAAGTTCTTGACATGACTTGTTAAACGTGCTTGCTTGAATACCTTGAATACACTTGTCATCTTGTTGGAAGTTCATGACTAAGTTCATCTTATTTTCTTGATATTACATTCTCTCTATCTTGTCGTTTTATGCGAGCATGCATAGCTTTATTGCATTCATAAAAATGTAATTACTTAAACCCCTTGCTAGTACTTGAGATATAATTTCCTACTGAGCGTTCGCTCATTCCGTTTGTCCCTTTTTACGTTTCAGGTAAGTCCGACGACGATGGAAGTCAATCGGATGGGAATGGTCAAGAGTGAAAGTGATAGAGCTTCTACAAGTGTCGTCTAGTCTTTTCCATAGTTTCTTGAGTCAAATATGTATTCTTTTCCTTTTTGTTAAACGAAGTATTGGATTTGTAATAGTCTATCCATTTTGAATTAAAGGATTGGGTTATCTTGCTATTTTGCGCATCTCTGTCTTTGTGTCGAATACACGACCACTCTGATTGACATGATTGATATAGACACGTCGCGCATCTCCGGGTATCTTCCGCGCTCGGGGCGTGACAATCATTTTGAATTAACTCATCAAGAAGAGTCTGATCATCATTTGATATTTTTGGATTATCTGAAATTTCAGATTCTCTTTGCATATTTTCAATGACTTTCTGAAGCTTTATGTTCACAAAAGTTATCACATCATATTTTTCAGCTATTAGACTCTTCTCGTCTTCAAGTCTTCTGAATTTCTTTTCATGATCAGTAATCTCATTTGCAAGTTCTTGTTTTTCAATTTTCAACAACCCAATTTGATCTTTAAGGATTTGAATATCAGAAAAACACGCATCATCAGATTGTGTCAACTCTAGACATTTTCTACAAGAAGAACTTGAACTTTCTAACCCAGTACCCTTTTTCAATTTTTTGTACTGACTTCTTAACCTCTCATGTGACCCTAAAAATTCAGCATATGAATTCTCCCAATCATCTAAAGTATAGTTCTCAAAGGGATTTACCTCATCATCATCCTCTTCTTCATTTTGGCTGTCACTTTGATTGCTTCTGTTAGCCATCATGTAGCTGTCCTCATTTCTCTTCTAAGCTCGCTTCAGCATATCCAGAATGTCTTTAGCAGAATTGCAATCATGAAAGCAGGAATGTAAAGCCTTATCAGTAGCTGCCTTCATTAGATTCATAGCTATCTGATTCTCTTCATGCATTGATCTGTGACTGTCAGTCCATTTGGACTTTTTCTTTGGTAATTTATGAGGACCGTGTGAAATTAACTTCCACAGATTAGGATTAACTGATATAACATAATTGTGCAGACTGACAGACCACACATTAAAATTTGAGCCGTTGAAAACTGGTGGATCACCCATGGAAACAGATCAGATTTAATGCAACAGGAATATTGATGCACCAAAAGCAAAATAGCACCTAAGACTGCAGGATCAGATCCGCAGGTCGCTGGACCTTCTAAGCAGACAACCGCTCTGATACCAATTGATAGGGTGCTAGGCCCGAATACAGAGGGGGGGTGAATGTATCCCTCTACAAATAATGCCCAAATTAAAACTCAGATGCTAGACACAGTCTCGGAATAAAACCAATTCACTTGATCATATGAAGAAACACTTGGAGCGCGCCTATGCAATCATCTAGCGGAAGCAAGGAAGGCAATCAAACCACTGCACAGATAATTTTTTAGGTGGTTCGGTCCGCAGACCTACGTCCACCCCTCACTCCCAACCGGAGTGAGGCTTCCACTAGCACAAGCTAGAAACCACAGACTCAGTCTGCAACAGGTGATACCAAACAGCTTGACCAGGGGAACAACCTCCCCTCTTCCTCCAGACTGGAGGGACACCCCAAGTGACTCCTAGCCACTTGTAACCAGAGACTAGGTCTCTCTTCCTCCAGACCAGGAGGGAACCCACCAGTGACTCCCCGTCACCAGCAAACCAGAGGTCACAGACCTCTCTTCCTCCAGACCAGGAGGGAACCACTGATGACACACAGTCACCAGCGAACTGGAGATCAGATCTCCCTTCTCCTGAGTCCACAGGAGGAACCCGACCTCACTACTGAGTATCGGAAGAAGCATAAGTAATCATAGTAATAAAAAAAAATAAGAAATGAAAATAACACCGCAAACAGAAAGCTGGAAACTCAAATGCACAATGTGGCTCTCAGCGGAGCTGACTGGCATGGATCTGATCCACGGTCCAGTAGGAACTTCTTCTGCTACTTCTCTTCTTCTTCTTCTCAACTCACGCTCTCTCTTTCTCTTCTCTGCTCTCCATTTCTCTCTCACTGTCTTTCTCTTTTCTTTCAATCCTCACGAGCTCTATCTCTCTTTCTTTTTCTTTTGCTGCTCTCACACTCTATCTTTTTCTTCTGCTACTTCTCTCACTCTCTGCTGCTCTCCTTTTTTTCTTCTCTCAATCTCTTTCTCTGTTCTTCTTCTTCTTCGGGTGGCTAACCTTCTCTTTTTCTTAAGGGGACCTTTCCTCTTGTACCAGCAGCAACCATCGAAGGGGTAAAGAGGCTCTTTATAGGAACAGGGCCTTCGTGTGGATCAAGCAGCAGCAGTCTACTGAAATTCCACTGGTCCACGTGTCAGGGAATAGAAGTTTCTTTTCTTAGGATCACATGCCAATCGTTTACCCCTCGGATCACGTGCCCAGACACCTGCAGGATTAAAGAAGAGTTCAGTCGATCAACAAAGCACAGGCTGTACAGACTTGGAGTGCAGGCTACCAGACGCAATGTTCAGACTTTGCGTACAGCTGCTGGACGCTGTATAGACTTTGCTGTGCAAGCTGCCAAATGCAATGTAGAGACATTGCAGGCAGGCTGCCACGATGTGTAGACATTGCAGTGCTGCTGTGGGACGTTGTATAGACTTTGCTTGCAAGATGCTAGACGCTGTATGGACATGCTGTGCAGGATGTGGGGGGAAAGCGTAGACTCTGCTGTGCTGCTGTGGGGGATGCGTAGACTCTGCGTGAAGGCAATGCATGAACAAGTGATGCAGTGTACAGACTTGATGAAAGCAATGCATTCACAATGATGCAATGTTCAGACTTTGCTAAAGGCTGCCAGTCGATGTATGGACTTGGTTGAAGGCAACGCTGAAGCAATGTTCAGACTTCATGTATGCAATGCAGTGGCATGTACACACTTTGTGAATGCGAAGCTATAGCATGTATAGACTTCACATATGCAATGCAGAGGAATATACAGGCTTTGATTTCTTGCATGAGAAAATAATGTTCAGACTTGCTATAATGCATGCATGATAAAGGAGCAAACGGATGTATTGACTTTAAGTAAAGATGCATGAGCAAACAATGTTCAGACTTGCTATAATGCATGCATGATAAAGGAGCAAACGGATGTATAGACTTTAAGTAAAGATGCATGAGCAATGTATAGACTTAGCATCTAACTAAGTATGCACAACGACAAGGGATGCTCAAGCATGCAGTTAAGGGATGTACAGACTTAGCAGCTAGATGCACACAATGTATAGACATGATCAATCTTTAACAGATGGATGTATAGACTTAGAAGATATGTGTGTGAAGCTCAACAATGTATAGACTATGCATATGTACAATAGCGAGTGTATAGACTTGTTACGGCATAAAAGTCACATATCGATGTACAGACTTTGGCTTGATCAATGCACAATGCACATATGGATGTACAGACTTGAACATAGGTAAAGATACCAATGTTCAGACTTGTGCAATGTATGGACTTAGTGTTGTGGGAGCATTGCTACTGCCAGTGTACAGACTTGATGATGTGAAGAACAATGAATGCAAATGCCAATACCATGTACAGACTTGAAGTGGCATGCAGCAGACGATGAACAACCAAGCCTCATGAATGTATAGACTTTGCCAGCGCCAGGCCGATGTACAGACTTGGCGAGTGCCAACGGGATGTGCAGACTTTGTAGCATGCAATGTCTAGACTTCAACTCGTGTAATGCAGACAGTGTATAGACTTGCAATGCGTGAGACGCTGAATGAGACAGTCAGGTGTACAGACTTGGCTAATGCATGAAGGCAAACGCTGTACAGACTTTGATAGCATGAGACGCTGAATGAGATGGTCGGATGTACAGACTTATTGTTGCGACACTGGGCCAATGTAAAGACTTAGACCGCCTGCATGCTATGCAATGTATACACTTTGAACCCCTGCAAGCTATGCAATGTACACACTTTGAATGCCTGCATGCTATGCAATGTAAACACTTTGAATGCCTACCTGCATGCGATGTACAGACTTGGTGGCTTGCATGCTGTGCAGTGTACAGACTTTGAAGTCTCGCATGCAATGCAGTGTGTAGACTTGTAGTTGCTGCATGCTGTGCAATGTGCAGACTTCCACAAGCACAGAAATGCAACAGATATATATGTATATCAATGCTTTATGCAGCAGATAGTTTGACTGAACATCAAATGCAATGCTTTATGATCTGATAAACTGACTGAACAGCAGAATGACTGAACATATGAAAGACTGCATTATGATCTGATAAGATGACTGAATAACATCAAGATGACTCACAGTGTTTAACTCACATCAAAACCAATCATGAAAACCACAGGGGCACAACACCGGGTACACCATGCACCACCCATCATCACCCCACCCCCAAAAGACCTTCCCATTCCCTTGGGAAAGGAGACCACACCCATCCATATGGGAACGGATGCTAACCCAGAATCCCTCCCCACCCTCGAGGAAACCCAAGTACACACCAATGGTGAGGAAGAGCCTCAAATCTCCCTTTCACATAGCCCGGACCATCAAGAGCCACTTGCCTTCACTCATGGCACCATAACCATAGATGGGCCCCTACTCAAATGGCTCCAGGTAAACCCCGTTCCCCATAGCTTGCACTCATACCTTCTACCCATGGAGCGACACCTCCCTATAGTGCCCCTCTCCTATCACACCACCATTCAATCATCTTACCAAGTGGAGACATTAGGGGATCTTCTTAAGGGCCTAGCATGGCAAATGGAGTTGACTGGCATGTTGGCCACAATGGCTGACCGACCTAGGAGACTTGACCTCCCACACCTACGTGTCGGGTCTATCACCTCGATTTGCACCGTTGGTTGCTACACTAGCGACCTCCTACTATTCCTCCCCACACCCGATAAGCCCGACCTTATCCTCGAATTAGAGTTCCTTATATCAGGTAGAAAGCCAAGCCATCCCCTCATGGCCGACCCACCCACCAAAGATTTCGGCCGAATGAATTCATTAGAGCAGGATGATCCACCACCATATTGTCAAGACCTTGAGGTTGACGAGATGAACTTAGAGCTCCTTTCCCCCGATTACACTTATGTAGATCCTTTTGACCCCTCCCAATGGGAGCCCGGGAACCCATGTGGCCTACCCGCATCACTTACCACCCACTCCTTCCTACCCTCACCGACCATATTAGACCAAGCCCACCTCTTCCAAATCCCGAGCGACACATGGGTAGCCATGACCATGGAAGATCTACACCTAGGGAACAAGGAAATGCCTCTCTCCATGATGTCCACCTTCCTAGACCCCTTCGACCCTTTTGAGTGCAAGCTCAAAGGCCATCCCAAAATCTCGCACATGGAAGTCATCTCTGGGATAGGAATGCATATGTCTTGGCATCTCACACCACTTGGCATGATTAGTAAGTCGGGTCCTTTCTTTCATGACACCCATATGTCAGATCGGAAGCATGATTGGTCCATATTCGAGTGTAATGGCCCTCGCCTATTCCTCATTGGTCTTACGCATGTTAAGAGCATTCACGGATGTCCGGGTCCCCCGATATTTGCCACCCCCATGCACGATAGATCTACCTATGGGTGCCCCGGTACCCCTAAGTCCATGAAAGTCTTCATCGCATCAAAGCATGATAGGTCTATGTATGGTTGCCCCGGTCCACCTTTGCACACTATCCTCTTTCACAGCCACTCACCGCATCATGATGCATGGCATGAGCATACACGCAAGCAATTCGCGATGAGCGGTGAGGCTCACAAGGAGCGGAGAAAAGCTCGCGAGTGCCACTTAGGATTCCAAGTAGGCAACCTAGCAATGGTGACCTTCCCAAGTTTCGAGTGGCTTTGGCCACACGGCTTATGGGTTGGACATACCGATAGGTTCTGGGATATACCCCACTTCCCACGTGGCAGACCCGACACCCTCTATGGGCACCGCGGTGGATCCTAGTGAGTGCCTCGAGCCTTTACCTACCTTCGAGAGTGACACCTTCGGAGAGCCTCAACCAATCTGCTTGAGAGCCCGACGTGAGCACACAGAGGCAATACTAGGCAAGCAGGGTACCATCGTCGGTAAGAGGGTGTGCCCGAGCTACCTTGAGAGGCTGAAGAGCCGTCCCCCGATTAGAGACGCGGTGTTGAGTTTGGAGATCGTGGCTCACCCGGAGCTGCATTTGGTGTACTACTTTTCCGGTGGACCCATACTCGATGGGGTCGAGTTTTCCCCACCCCGGGGGTATGACGGGGGCATCCGTTGTGCCTCCACATTTTCGAGGCTCAGATTGTTCGTCGTCATACGTCATTATGTTTGTCAAATTTTTCTAAGTCTAGTCTTGTAATTTTTATATTTTATTTGAGTCATAAACTATGTAATTTTTCCTTTATTTGAGTCTGGTACCTAGGTTAGTGAGTCATTTACCTAAGTTCTCTGTCATATGGTTGATTCGGTTTGCTATTGGGCCCAATTCAATGGGCTAGGCCCAGGGGCACCCCTCCCTGGTCTGTCTGGTCATTGTGTCAATTGTCCAAGGTCAGTATGGTGATGTGAAAAGTCTGGAGTCTATAAATAGCCCCCTCCCCTCTCTCATTTGTAACCTTTGATGATCAATATAAAAGATAATTTCTTTGTGGAGTTTTCTTCTCTCTCCCTTGATATTTCTCTCTCTCTCTAAGGGGGGCGCCCCCATTCTCTCTCCTCCCCCTCCCACCTACTTTCTAACTCCCCTCCCCTCATTCAAGAGCCTTCCCAACTCCCCACAACCCCTCTTCACTCCTTCCTAACCCCAAGGTAGCCTCCACCTATCCCCACTCCACCCTCCAACCACCAACCACCCACTCCCCTTCCCCAAGCACCTCTCTCATCTCCCAAGGGAGAATTCCCCACTCCCAAAGCACCCCTTCCCTTCCCCAACACAACCCTTCTGATCCCCAAGACCCCCATTAACAACCCCCATTAAGCCACATTCCAACCTTGAGAGAGATTTCTCCTTCCCTCTCTCCTACCCAACCCAAATTCGTAGCTCTCCCTCCCTCCACCTATTAGACCGCATTCCAGCCCCCATTCCCCCCCTCCCTCACCTTGGTTTTCCCCCTCCCAGACCCCCTCACAGCTAGGGGTTGCCCCCTCACCCATCCACCCCATTTCCCATCCCATCCACCCCATTTCTGATCACCTATCACCACCCTGTTCATCCCAATTCGCAGGCAGTAGAGCACCATCAAGTTGAAGAGACTGCCACATCCTCACCAAGAAGATTCAGAGGGTGTACCATGTACCAGTGGATTCCTCGTCCAGTCAGCTTCGCACCCAAGGTGGTTTCATCTTCATCCAACATCGGAGTAGTCCAAAGGAGCTAATCTCGCTCGGTTGCGCATCCTGCCCTTGGCAGACAACCTGAAGCGACTTACAAAAGCTCCCATGGCCTGAGTTCTGAGATTCTTGAGGTGACACTTGGCTGAGGGCTTCTCCTTCGAGTTCCCTTCCATCTCCAAGAAGCAGAACTATTTTTGGACCCCGGAGTCAAGAGTTCTGGATTTTCTCCCCAAGGTGCGCCAGGTCAATTCCCTTGAGCTAGTTCTGACACCCCTCCACTTTTCCGGTCTTCGCGGTCCGATCCGACCTCAAACAATGGTCTCGTTGGTCCTATCTCAAAGAGGACTTGTCCATGGTGGCATAGGTTCTGATCCCGCCTTATTCGGAGTTCGGGAGTGTTCGTGGCGCCTTCGTCTTCCAGCAACAGCAGTCTGAGAGCAACCAGAACCAGCACCGAACAGTCCTATTCCAGACCCTGCCCTAGCCATCGGACATCAAGAAATTCTCCAATAATTCTGACGTCCTCCTGGGCCAACCCAGGAGGTTTTGGCGTTGGTTTCGTCAACAACGGAGTTCGGGAGAGCCCGTAGCGGAGCCGACAGCGACTGCCTATCTCGCTGTCCAGAAAGCTAGCGGAACCGGCTTAGCTCGCCATTTCAGTTTTATCTTAAGTTCTACACCCCGCCTAGCCGGCTTACAACCCCTCCCTGCGTGGAGGTAGTGTTTGATTGTAATTCTTACAATTCCCCATCCCTACTCCAACCCCCTTGCAAGGGGCGTAGTGCTTGTTAATTAGGTAATCAGGTTGAAGCTTCATCAATGCAGCGTGCGAGGAATCACGCTTCCTCGCTCGCCCATCGTCTCCGGCCGGGATCGACATCTTCATGCCGATCAGGTGAGCTTCTGGTCACTACTCTTGCTGGCATTCCTTGCTTAATTAGTATTGCTTCTTAGCTCTATCGGAGGTGAGGGAGTGCCTGTTCCAACTTTCCATACATCGAGTGACCACCGCGGAGCGAGGCGAGAGCAACCCCTTACATCCCACGCCCTTGGCGTGCTGGCCACCCACGGAATTGGGCATCCCAGGCCCTTAGGGGTCCATCCTAAGCTAGCCTTATCCCGGAACGTCAAGGTCCCACCTCGGACCCTCTCCACTATCGCTGGTTGCCCTACGGGCAATTGTGTACGCTACGCGAGTGAGCTCGCCCGAGTGAGTCCACCGTCAAAGTTGCTTGCTTGCGATTGTAGGTCTAAGGGCATCGGTCTAGTGGTTATCACCCCAAAGATGGTGTCACATCACAGGACCTCTCCGAGAACGGGACCTTCATCCTCAGAAACCTACTCGGCTTCCGACTGAGGCACCGGCACCGGCACCGCCGGAGGCCCGCGATGCTGCCAACACGTCAGCGACGATCGCCCGAACCTTGTTGGCAGCTGGGTTTGGCACACCCCCGGTTGAGGCTCAACCACGAGCCTCGAATACGCCAATGCCAGAAAATCTCCTAGCACAACGCCAGATGATCGAGCGTATTGTCGAGACAAAGCTCGCCCAGTATGGTGAAGGGGTTGTCACAATAGATCTCTACAGTGTACCCTACCCGCTTCACCACCAGCTGAAAAAGCTTCCTCCAGAGTACGCCAAGCCCCCGAAGCTGCAAAAGTTCGACGGGCAGGGGTCGCCACATGAACACTTGGCCTACTATGTTATGGCCATGGGCGAGTTAGCGTTGGATGAGTCGTACCTCCTCTGCTATTTCGCAACTTCGCTTACGGGAACGGCCTTCCAATGGTATTCCTGCCTGAAGCCCGGCTCAGTCATCGACTGGGCGGATCTCCAGAAGAAGTTCCTCGACTGCTTTCAAATGGCTGAGCGAAAGATCTCCCTGGCCAAGCTCTGCTCTCTCTAACAAAGGAAGGGCGAGAGCACCCTCGACTTCATCAACAAATGGCGAGACCTCCGCATGAGGTGTGTCAACCCGCAAGTTCAGGAAGATGCCATTACTATATGCCGGCGGGGTTTGGCAGCTGAGGTCAGCGAGAAGCTTCTCGGCGCCAACATCAAAGGCTTCGACCAGCTCAATTCGACAATCACCGCAATAGAGATGTTCTTCGCCGACAACCTGAGCTATACTATAGCAAAGGGTAAGCAAACGCAAGAACATAAGTCTGGTAAGGAGGTGAATATTGTTGAATTCACCCCTGCCGCCAAAGCCGATAAAGAGGCCGAACCAAGCGGCTCTGACAAAAAGCCAACGGACAAGCCGGCTGCTCCTTCCTTCTCAGAGCGCATGAAGACTCCCTTCTCATTCAAGAAGGAACATACGAAGATGCTCTTCGACCTCTGTATGGCCCAGAAGATTGTCAAGCTGACAGAAATCTGCAATGTCACGCCCCGAGCCTTTATTACAGCAGAAGACTCGCTCGAGGAACGTGAACAACCGACATGGTAAGTCTCTTGCAAGCAAGAACGATCAGAGCGCAAGGCAATCACACATAAGAATGCAATCACACAATAATTACTCAAACTCCAACTTTATTTCATTATTAATCAAGAATTCAAGTACAACCACTAGACTCAATAAATAAAAAAATTACATAGACTCAATCTAAATAATGTAGACTTCCTAAGTCTTCACTCTCAATTTGATATGACTTTCATTTGCTCTCGGACCCGCTACTTGTATAACTCGAATCCGAATTTGTATCACTTCCATCTCTTGAAAAAATATTAGAAATATGTAATGAGCACACTTGCCCAGTAGGTATCTTCGCATCAACATGATTAGCACTATTAAAGTAATTAACATTTTTACTCTAAAGAATTTAGGTAAAATCATGCGAACACGATGAATCATGCGAATAACGAATGTAACAAAGATAATCGTTTAAGATAGAATGAGAGCAAGTATGAACTAGCAAGAATGTCACAAGAACATGATCTGGCCTTTCATGAACAAGAACGTAACGAGAATGTACTAGCAAGTCACATAATCATCACTCCATCATCTTTTGCTTATGAGCAAGTACTTCATGAATTTCTGTGGAATATCAAGCAATCAAGCAAGAAAGTCATGTACAAGTATTAATCATATTGTATTGTGGATTTTCACTTATTTATAGAGAAAGTACTCCCAGCGTAATGCGACGCCAGTAGCATCATACCCCATTGTTTATAATAGTATGTTTCCGACAATCAACCGAGGGGACTTGCATAGAGCCCTTGAACACAATTAGTGCTCGATCACATCTTCAACTATAAATCAAGTTATTTCCATGAATGTAACAATAAAGTATGGCCAAAAATGTAGTAAATTCAATAAGCTCATGATAACAATAATCAATGAATGAACGCTTCAATTTAGAATATGAGAGATCAAGAATGAATTAAGACAATGTTATGCTTATGGAAACAAATCGGCAGCATAACGGTAAATTTCTTTAACTTCCATTTATTATATTAAGTTTCTTGATCGATATGATAAGTCCTAGAATATCAATGATCCATCTAGGAACATAGAATATAAACCCTTGGGTCAAACCTCGAGTTAACGAAATATAGAACTGTGACGGTCTTGTACTGGGCCATTACATAACGTGACGCTCCAATATTGGGCCGTTATAATGATCTGAATTCGAAACAAGAAATTTGACTCAGTACAATGTGACGGTCGTTTATTGGGCCGTTAGATGAGCCTGACGGTCCAACATTGATCCATTACATCTCCAGAAACCAGAAACCATCGATACTATTTTCTAATGATTGGGCTTTCATGGTATAACCAACTCGGCGTCCTAGTTGGAATCACAGGCTCACAGAGAATTACGGAGGCCTTGAAATAAGATTTTCTAGTCTATTGGAAGGAATATCCAATAGAGAGGTCATCAAGTTCAAAAATATGTTCCTATAGTGCACAAGTGTAAACTAATGGCACTTAAAGAAAATGACTCTATTGATATAGAGAGAATGTGTAGCAACGTGAAACCAAGATAAAACTCCGTCCACACATCATTGAAAATCATGATTTAAGATACAAAGCTATAGAAGTTTGACACATGAAATTAACATAACTTAAAATAACTTAAGATACCTTAATCGTGCAATTTCTATTATGAATTAGTAGCTAAACTTAAAGTCATGATAACAGGCCCAAACTTAGCTATCTAAGCTTATTTATAAGTAAACTTAACTGGTTACCATTATGCCTCGAGCTGACAGAACACAGGGGTCTGACGGTCTAACAAGAGTGCGTCACAGTACCTGTTACGGTTTATTGAGGGGCCATTACAGTAGTGTAACGCTCCTGTTATGGTGAGTCAAAGACAACAGATTAATTAAAATATAACAAAGGGTGTGATGGCTTATCGTAAGGCCGTTACAGTGTTGTGACGGTCCTACCCTAATCTGTCAGAGCTTCTGCTGATAGCAAATAGATAAAAAGATCTAAGGTTTCAACTTACATCATGTCTGGAAATCATATATATACTTCCACATGATAGAATGAAGGCTAAGCTACTAATATGCATGGGTTTTCTATCAATTTGACAAGAAGTTCATTGTTACTTAGTTAGGGCCAAGAATATACATGTATGCATGACTCTACTAAAACATGAAATCCATGATCTATAGTGCATGAAATCAGACACAATCAGAGGGCGTTTATCCCTAACAATATGTTTTTATCAATCATGAGATAACCTACCTTTCAACTGAGCTTTAACTTTCCAATTTATGACTGCAAGACACACCCTAATCTCTCCTTTCCTAGGATTTTTTAACAACTTCACGTTGTCCTAGCTCCTCAGTCTCTTGACCTAAGGACATGAAACTTTGAGGGTAATAAGATGAAACTAAGGGGAACAAAAGGTTCTAAATAACCGAACTCTAATTACCTCGTTTAGACGTCCTAATCTCTTGATCTTCAGGGGACTTGCGTTCAGTTTCCTGGGTTGCTAAGGTCTGACCAACAACTTTGGATGCTTCAATCTCCTTGGTTGGTTGATCTCCTAGCATGAAATTTAGAGAGCTATTAGTCTAATGTATTATAAACAAAATCTTCTAAAGAACTTACCCGAAATTCTATCTCCTTACCTTGATTCTTCGCGAGTCAAAAGTAAGGGTCGCTCAGTTCAGAACTAAGTCCTATTTATAGGGTTTTGGCTAGGGTTTGAAGATTACATCAATTCTAGAGTCCTTAATTTGCCAGGACCTGATCCCTAAGATTCCCTGGTATCCATACATATTCTCCTAATTAGGTCTCTTGCAGATAGGATCCCAAAGATCCAATCTTTTTTGCAAGTTCTTCCATTCACGGAACTGACAGGGTGTAACGCATCAGGACTAGTGCGTTACACGCTGTAGCGGTCGTCCGATAGACCATTACACCAAACGTGTGCAGAGTTTCAATTTAATAAAACTCTTTTATTCATTTATCCTTCTAATTATCTATATAAAAGAGTATTTATCTTTAAAATTCGTGGATAGGCTAAATAACCTTCTAGAATATGGGCCAAACTTAATGGGCTTGGTCCTTAAACCTTTTGAGTCTTACTTGAATAGGCTAGGATAATTATTTAACACCATTGGGCCTTATAACCCATTTATTAATCTATTTAGCCGTTATAAATTTTAGAAAATTCCATTCATAATCCAAAAGTTATTTATATAAATTCTGGGGCACTACACGCAAGCCGGACGAGGCCCTGAAGACTAACGATCCAACTATTGCCCGTATCATCGCATGCTGGGCCACTCAATTGAAGACTGCAATGTCTTCAAGATCCAGGCGTAGAAGCTTATCCGAGACGGCCTCGTTAAAATTAAAAGTGGCCTCGTCGAGCCTCCACAACCACATACGTGGTCTAGACCACCTAAGGCAGCACGTGTGGTCCACTACCTGGCTAGCGTGATCCACATGATGGCTGCGTTCTCTCTCTCCGACATCAAAGCTGGGGAGCTCAGCACCAGTCAGGGTGAACATTCGCTCTGGTATCTGGGTGGAGGCCCTAGCATGATCACAAAGCCCTCTCCTTCCCCAGGGAGAGAACCCGGTGACTCTTTGATATCCTTGTCGAGAGGGGGCAAATCATGCCCCATGACTCACCGGCAGACTACACCCATTGGGACCCTAGTCACCCCTAATACTGCCCCTTCTACGCCAAAATCTGCCACCCGATCGAGTCCTGTGAAGAAGTCCAATACCTCATCCAGGAACAGATCCAGTGGGAGCATATCGATGCGTAGGGGAACTCCATGTCACTCGTCAGGCTGCGGCAAGCTGTCGAAGAAACCTTGAGCATTGCCAAGGATGCGCCAGAGTGGCCAGACTCCCCTCAAGAAAATGGGCACAGACTGCCCTACCAGTATCCTCTAGAATGGCCCGAGTTCCGGGCCAACAACCAAGAAGCGCTCGAGCGATTGCAAAGGCGTAGAGAGAGGGATGCCAGTCAAGAGACAGAGCCGACCAACTTCTCGGTCAATGTCATCTATTCCCCTACTCCTTCGGCCCCTTCGGGCTCCTAGACACAAACATTCAGCCAGCCAACCCCGGCCACTTCAATTGTGCGGTGGCGGTCCTGGCGGGAGCTTGAATCTCTCCCTTTCTCCAAAAAAGTCACCACTAGGCTCCTCCGGGTCCTTCTTGGCCGAGAGGACGTTCTGGTGGGTGGGATGACGCCGGGCTCCTTAGGTCTCCCTTGTTCTCCCCCTGCCCTATCTCCGTTTCCGGCATCTGTGGATAAGAATTGAAAGAAAAAATAGGGTGAGGTCTCAGCCCGGCCGTGTCACGCCCCCTCAGCGGGTGGGCCGTCGCGTCCTACCCACCTACCATCTGACACAATCCGAAGTACAACGAAGTCATCTTCGGAGTCTTTAGTGGCTTTAATTCAAGCGACGGGCCTACCGCTACAAGGCTCAGTTAGTCCGCAGAGTCGGGGTAACTGCGCAGAGCAACAATATCCTGCGACGCCTTCGGTTGCCGCTAGACCTGGCCCTCACTGTGATCACAAGGATAAGGAGCAGGACAACAAGCACATCCCTCAGTCCGCTTCTCGACAAAAGTTATCACCACTACGACTAAGGCATCAAACCGCGCATATGTCTTCGGACGCCGGCACCAGTCTGACGATTCCTCATAAGCTCTTGTCGCCACCGCGGCTAAGGCATCAAACAGCGCATACATCTTTGGACGCCAGCATCAGTCTGACGATTCCTCGTAGACTCTTGTCGCCACCGCAGGTAAGGCACCAAACCACGCACACGTCTTCGCACACCAGTCCCAGTATCCCAGCATACCAGGAGTTGCCGCTCGAGGTAATCGAGCAGGCTATTAACGCCACCTTCAAGATACAACAAGCGGAAGGCGCCTGGATTGAAATCTGGGCGAAGAAGAGTCGTCGACCTCGCCCAACCAAGGCACTAGCTCGGGGACACCCTCCTGGGAATTTATCAACTCCGGCCCCAGCACCTCTCCCTCCTACTCCCTTGGAGGCAGCTATCGCCAAGAGACGAGAGAAAAATAGGAGGAAAAACCTCAGAAGGCGGCTCAAGAAACAAGCTGAACAAGCAGTCGCCCTACAATTACCAACTGAGCCAACGCCTCTCCAGAGGCTCCAGCGGCTCATTGATGACCTGGAGGAATACGTTCCTCCTCGTCCTACCGGGGCTCTCCCACTCGACAGCTATATCACGTGGGAAGAAATGTAGAAACGAGCCCGCCTCAAAAACTGGGTCCAAGAGATGATCCAAAAGCTCAAGAACGGCAAAAGACTCCTAATCCCGGATGAGCTCTCCTTGTGCTATAAAGACACGGAGATCACAAGAGAGCAGCTAGAAGAGATGCTTTAAGGATGCACCTGCAACATGGTAGCCATCCACCTCCTGATGATATGAACGCTTCTCGGCGAGGCGAGCCTGTGGCCTCCCGAACCAGACAAAGAATCACTGCCCCGGTTGGGCTATAGCCAGCTCCAGAACACACAGGCCGCGGTCGAGGTCGTGGCCGGGGATGCGCTAGAGGCCGCGGGAGAACTCCTGAGTTACCCCTCTCCCCGTGCACCTTCGATCCAGAGCGAATCATCCTCTTTCGAGGAGAAGAGCCTGCCCCCATCCCGGAGGTAGAAATTCAGAATAGGCCCGGCATCTTCGATCCTGTCGGTATCGAAGAGGTTCCGCCGGCCTCCCGGTCTCTGCACCAGCTCAGGCTTCTTCTGTGGAACAAGTGGGACCGTCCTGTAAGGACAGGAGAGCCCGCCAATTATCCCTAGAAGAGCCATCCTTGGCACCCCTGTTCCAGGAGTCCACCGGCGATCAGGGTCAGTATGATCCCAACGGTAAAGGCAAGGCAGTGCAACTTCCCGATGGGGAGCAGCACAACAGCTCGCAGAAAGCTCAGCCCGACATACTACCCTCCTTAGAGGAAGCTCGAGCTCAAGCCGACCGGAAGGCCCTCCACCAAATGAAGCGCGTCCCCCCCCAGCATTACAATCTGGGAAGCATCGCTTCGAGTAAAGAGCTGAGAGAGACTCTCATCAAAATACTCCAGGAGCCTGAAGTCTACCAAGCGCACGTCACGAAAATGAAGACAGTAGCCTATGAAGCATTCACAACCACCGTCTCCTTCACGGAGAAGGACATGTTGCTATCCCCTCCATGCCACAACCGTCCTCTCTACATGAAAGGGAAGGTCAATGGGCAAGATGTGAACTGGATTCTTGTGGATGCCGGCGCTACTGTCAACATCATGCCGCTCAAAACATTCATAACTTTGTATCTGACCCCATACCACCAGAAGGTTCAAGCGGTCAAGATATCTAGCTTCAACCAAAACACCGAGGATGTCCTCGATCGGGTAGACGTCAACCTGGTGCTTGATGATTTCACCTCCAAGGTGACGTTCTACATCATCGATGCTAGCACATCATATAAGATGCTATTGGGTAGACCCTGTCTCCATGAAAATTGGGTCATCCCGTCGACTCTTCACCAATGCATCAAGTATGCAAAGGGCGGGGAGCAACACACGGTCTTTGCAGACCTGTCACCGTTCACGCCAGCAGAATGCAATCTGGTCGACACTGCGCTCTACTTCAAGGGGATTAGCCCGTACCCTGTGATTAAGAGCAGGAGCAACGGTTGGCTCTCAGAGGAAGACGATGATGATCTCTTCTCTATTGACAAGGAGAAGGTGATGCGGGACGGGACTGACAAATGGACTAAACCTATGATGAAGACCAAGTGCGGCCAGCACTCACACGTGACAAGGCAAGCCGAGTGATCGACCTCCGTACTATTCCTCCGAAGAGAGGCGTCTCTCAACACGAAACCCAAGTCCACGGTCGCCCCTATGAGGGAAGCGAGTGGATCAAAGCGGCAAAGGAGCCGACGCGCAACTATAGGAGTCTAGTCCGAGCTCGGTGCTCGACTAGGGCCACGGAATGGGATACTCTCACTCACGATCTCGCGGTGTTGAATGCTAGCTAGGATCCCTACGCTCTCACGCGGCATATAAGATCACATACTAGTAAAGCAAAATGCCAAGGGGGGAGCGTCGCACGTACCTCCACGCCTAGGCGTGGGGAAGGAACCCCGGCCGAGACCGACAACCCCGATACACACAATGAAAGAATAGGTACAAGCCAGCAATGGTGCCCACTCCTCGCAGGGAGATAACAGGCTACAACAATTCCATTCGGGGCGGCCGATACACGGGTTGACGGGCAGCACTCGGTGAAGGGTTGGCCACGAGGAGGATCCGGATGACGATCGGCAGAATCGCAGCAACGTGCGACTCGGTGGTAAACGTTCCCACGAATGGATCCGGAGTCCGATTGGGGTGCCGTCAGCGAGGGCGCGTAGTTAGGTCGCAGGAGGAAGCCTCGGCCAAAAGGCGTGCTCAGATTCTGTCCGTGGAAGCCGTGGCCGCACCTGCAAGTGGGGACAAGGAATCTGCACCCAGAACTGTGCTGTCGAGCGGAGAAAATGGTAACTCGCTGCTCCGGTAGGCGAACGAGGCCCCGCTTGTGGGAGGACGTCGGGGACGCAGAGCAGCAGGTCCCGCCCAAAGGGCTCGATCAGATCTGATCGTGTCTGAGAGCAGCAGGCTCTGAAATCCGCTGGTGGTTCTGGCGCCGGTTGGGCAGGGCAGACCTGCGTGACTTCACGGGAACGGATGCCACGAGCAGCTCGGACGTCGGAACGACGCGAGGTCGGCGGCGTTGGACAGAGGGCGAGGAGAGGTACGATCGGTGAAGATCCCGCGCCCAAACTCGCAGACGTCCGTCCTGTGGGAATTTTGTAATGGGGCGAACAGAACCAGGCCCGCAGGGAGAGGGGGTCCTGCGCGCGCTCACGAGAAAAATTGCCACGGGCGGTGCCGATCTCTGAATGAGGCGAGACCACCTCGCACGCGTCGACGACTCGTAGAAGAACCACACAAAAATGGGCTGGTCACCCAAGATCTTCACGAACAGGGGGTGGTCGTTGCTGCTCTTGGAGGAGAAATCTGGGCGCACCGAACTAGAACTTGAGAAGGGATAGGGGAGAAAGGGGCCCTCGGCGTCGCACCGAGGGTTGGGGAGTCACACCCCGAGCTTGCTCCCGTCGCAGGAGCAAGGAGGAACAAAGGATGGGGCGCAGCCACCTTCAGCAAAAGCTTCTCAATTCTATTCAATAATTATTCCTCCAAAGAAAATACAAAGCTTTTATATGGGGAGGGGGAAGGCTAGGGTTGAAACCCTAGCCACAAGGGAAAGGGGGGGTGCGCAATGTGGCATGGGGGAAAGGGGGTGCGCACATTGGCTAGGGGGGGAAAGGGGGGGGGACGCACCACTCCTAGATTCTAGGAGGGAATTGGGGAAGGGGGGGCGGCCAAAGGAGGGATGGGGTGGCCGGATGGGGAAGGGAAAGGGGGGTGCGCATCCCTCTTCCTACAATCTAGGAGAGGGCCGCACACTCCACTCCTAGAAAGTAGGAGTGGGGCGGCTGCCACCTCCTCCTCTTGGAGGAGATGAGAGGGGCGCCCAAAACCCTAATGGGCCAAAAGGTTGGACCAAGAAGTGGCCCACTAGTCCTATTGCCCAACCAATGAGCCTAGCACACCCAATAAAGGTCTAATTGGCCCCAATTGGCCTACAAAGGTCCACAATAAAGAATAAACATGTCCACGCAGGGACTAAACCAAGGCCTGGTATGGCCATCATGTAAAAGAAGGTCCTCTAAACCATGCCGTAGTCGCCGAGCCAAAGAGATGCCGGCGTGCTCCGCGTGCTCCGTCGAGAAAGGCGGCGCGTGTCCTCACCAATTCTCCCCGGGTGGGAAGAACTCGACCCCGTCGAGTAAGGGTCACGGTCGCTCAAGTAGCGCTCCAGCAGGTCCGGGTCGATCCTCTCCAGCTCTCCACGTGTGATCCAGGTGTCGTCTGTCGCAGGGCGCCCTCTCCAGCGCACTAGGAAGCGCTGGTAGGCTCCGCTCCTGGTCGTGGTCACCTGCTCATCCAGTATGCAATCTATATGCTCGCGTGTCTGTAATGGGGCTGGAGGAGGTGGACGCTCAGAAGGTGTAATGCTCTCAACAGGAGGGGTAGGCCCAAAAAGCTCACTGGGAATCACCGCGGGATCCCGATATGCCACCAGATCTGAAACATTGAACGTCGAACAGATCCCATAGTCGTCTGGCAGCTCAATCTCATACGCATTCGACCCAATTCGCTTCAAGACTCGAAAGGGTCCGGCACCGCGGTCCTGGAGTTTCTTCACGGCCCCCGAAGGGAACCGTTCAGGTCTAACCCTGATCATGACGTACTCTCCCACTTGGAACTCACGGGTGCGTCGATGCGTTTCAGCTAAATCCTCATAATGTGCGTTGCTGGCCTCAAGATGGTGATGATGATGTAGACTCCGAACTAGCTGTGTGGACTCATACCTATATGAATGCAGGGGTGGTCCTGGACATCCAAACACAGACCTAGCATGCCTATGACTCCTACATGATTGGACAACACGGGGAGGGCCTGGACAACCAAAGTAGAACCTAGCATGCACATGTGTCCTATGACATATGGTAGACTCAGAAGGATGAATAATCCCAAGCTTACTCATGACATCTCCCCTATATGACGATGGACATGGTGAAACATGGGGAAGAGACATGTGTCCCTGGCCTCCTAAGCTCGGGCATCTGGATGCCTGCAAAGTGAGGTGTTGACTAGAAGGCCTAGGTGGTGTATGATAGTGGACCTCCTCGACAAGGTGGGGAAAATAATATGGGTCGAGAGGCTCACTAGGGAGGGGATCGAAAGGGTCAAAGAAATGATGACCCCTCCCGACAGGTCCCTTCACTATACTTGCCCATGTGCGACATTCGCCCAGGTGCAGATAATCACCTTCAGGCACTCTCATGTATGGGGCAAGAGGCTCATGAGGAAGGCAAGGAAGGCTAGGTTCCTCCCTCGGGACCGTGAAACCATAAGCGGGGATAAAATCAACCTCCACAGGTATGGGAAATAATAAAAGGACCTCGGATGTGATATGTCCTATGGTGTAGACCGAGGTAATAGACCCCAAAGCAGGGAGTGTAAAGCTATGACTATAGGGTTGGTCAGACCCTAAGGTCAACATGTAAGTCAACTCCCATTGATAATCTAAACTCCTAAGGAAGTCCTTCACATTTTCAAGAAAGCAGAAGGACCGAAAAGTGGTGTGAAAGGAGTTAAGGGGTATTATTGGGAGGGCTGGTCCCATGGGTGTATAGCAAGGAATGGAGACATCTAGAAGTGGACCCTCCCTTAGCCAGCTAGCTAAAGACTCTCCAATGACCAGTTCACCCTCGGAAGGTAAGAATGTCTCTATATGAGGGTATAAGGGTGAAGCCTCTCTCTCGGGAGTGGAAACGGAGTCCTCTATGATGTGGAGGGGATCACTCCCTAACTCCTCGACCTCAGTTAGGTACTCCTCAATCAACTCCTGTTCAGCCTCGTAACTCACTGGAACAAACCCAGGTGATGACATGGAGGTGGTCGGCGTAACGCCGTCATGGAAGACAAACTCACCGGGAAGGTGAGATGGGTGTAGGGTGCAGGTCCTCCTATCCAGGTCGATGGTCGCACTTCTTTCTTCCAACCAAGTTCGCCCTAAAATGATGCATGGACCAGCAAGTGTGCTGATCTTGCACCAAGCGCCATCGAAATATTTAACGGGGCCAAACCACCGTTGGAACTCGATAAAAGCTAAACCATCACGGAGAACAATCTCCCCAGTCTTGGAGAGTGACTCAACAATGTCTTGTGAGACACAGTTAGACGACACCCTACTGATGAAGTCGATCTCCGTATGCATCCCATTAGGTAGGATGGCAGTGGACATGACAGGGCGCTGGAATGACTCGGTCATCGGTATAGGGATCGGGTCTCCCGACGACTGAGTGGTAGGGGCGACACTTAGAGGTCGTACCATAAGAGCATCGAATCGGACCAATAGGGATGACTCACCTGACATGTGGGCTCGAGGAACCACCATGGGGTTGGCGCGGAGCTGGACATGCAAGACTCAACGAGACAAGGACAAAACTCTAACTAGACACAAACCTAACATGACAATGCAATGGTGGGTTACCTAGATGAACGAAGAGACTCAATGCAACCTAGATAACTCTAAGGCCTCAATTGCACCCTAGACAACCTAAAGACTCGAATGACCTAAGACCCCAATTTGTTAGAACAAACTGGTTCCCTAAGCTCTGATACCAAATTTGATGCGGGACGGGACTGACAAATGGACTAAACCTATGATGAAGACCAAGTGCGGCCAGCACTCACACGTGACAAGGCAAGCCGAGTGATCGACCTCCGTACTATTCCTCCGAAGAGAGGCGTCTCTCAACAAGAAACCCAAGTCCACGGTCGCCCCTATGAGGGAAGCGAGTGGATCAAAGCGGCAAAGGAGCCGACGCGCAACTATAGGAGTCTAGTCCGAGCTCGGTGCTCGACTAGGGCCACGGAATGGGATACTCTCACTCACGATCTCGCGGTGTTGAATGCTAGCTAGGATCCCTACGCTCTCACGCGGCATATAAGATCACATACTAGTAAAGCAAAATGCCAAGGGGGGAGCGTCGCACGTACCTCCACGCCTAGGCGTGGGGAAGGAACCCCGGCCGAGACCGACAACCCCGATACACACAATGAAAGAATAGGTACAAGCCAGCAATGGTGCCCACTCCTCGCAGGGAGATAACAGGCTACAACAATTCCATTCGGGGCGGCCGATACACGGGTTGACGGGCAGCACTCGGTGAAGGGTTGGCCACGAGGAGGGTCCGGATGACGATCGGCAGAATCGCAGCAACGTGCGACTCGGTGGTAAACGTTCCCACAAATGGATCCGGAGTCCGATTGGGGCGCCGTCAGCGAGGGCGCGTAGTTAGGTCGCAGGAGGAAGCCTCGGCCAAAAGGCGTGCTCAGATTCTGTCCGTGGAAGCCGTGGCCGCACCTGCAAGTGGGGACAAGGAATCTGCACCCAGAACTGTGCTGTCGAGCGGGGAAAATGGTAACTCACTGCTCCGGTAGGCGAACGAGGCCCCGCTTGTGGGAGGACGTCGGGGACGCAGAGCAGCAGGTCCCTCCCAAAGGGCTCGATCAGATCTGATCGTGGCTGAGAGCAGCAGGCTCTGAAATCCGCTGGTGGTTCTGGCGCCGGTTGGGCAGGGCAGACCTGCGTGACTTCACGGGAACGGATGCCACGAGCAGCTCGGACATCGGAACGACGCGAGGTCGGCGGCGTTGGACAGAGGGCGAGGAGAGGTACGATCGGTGAAGATCCCACGCCCAAACTCGCAGACGTCCGTCCTGTGGGAATTTTGTAATGGGGCGAACAGAACCAGGCCCGCAGGGAGAGGGGGTCCTGCGCGCGCTCACGAGAAAAATTGCCACGGGCGGTGCCGATCTCTGAATGAGGCGAGACCACCTCGCACGCGTCGACGACTCGTAGCAGAACCACACAAAAATGGGCTGGTCACCCAAGATCCTCACGAACAGGGGGTGGTCATTGCTGCTCTTGGAGGAGAAATCTGGGCGCACCGAACTAGAACTTGAGAAGGGATAGGGGAGAAAGGGGCCCTCGGCGTCGCACCGAGGGTTGGGGAGTCACACCCCGAGCTTGCTCCCGTCGCAGGAGCAAGGAGGAACAAAGGATGGGGCGCAGCCACCTTCAGCAAAAGCTTCTCAATTCTATTCAATAATTATTCCTCCAAAGAAAATACAAAGCTTTTATATGGGGAGGGGGAAGGCTAGGGTTGAAACCCTAGCCACAAGGGAAAGGGGGGGTGCGCAATGTGGCATGGGGGAAAGGGGGTGCGCACATTGGCTAGGGGGGGAAAGGGGGGGGGGACGCACCACTCCTAGATTCTAGGAGGGAATTGGGGAAGGGGGGGCGGCCAAAGGAGGGATGGGGTGGCCGGATGGGGAAGGGAAAGGGGGGTGCGCATCCCTCTTCCTACAATCTAGGAGAGGGCCGCACACTCCACTCCTAGAAAGTAGGAGTGGGGCGGCTGCCACCTCCTCCTCTTGGAGGAGATGAGAGGGGCGCCCAAAACCCTAATGGGCCAAAAGGTTGGACCAAGAAGTGGCCCACTAGTCCTATTGCCCAACCAATGAGCCTAGCACACCCAATAAAGGTCTAATTGGCCCCAATTGGCCTACAAAGGTCCACAATAAAGAATAAACATGTCCACGCAGGGACTAAACCAAGGCCTGGTATGGCCATCATGTAAAAGAAGGTCCTCTAAACCATGCCGTAGTCGCCGAGCCAAAGAGATGCCGGCGTGCTCCGCGTGCTCCGTCGAGAAAGGCGGCGCGTGTCCTCACCAGAAGGCCAAACTCCATTGGTTGCGCCTCAGCTCCAGGTGAACCCCAGATCACCCCGAAAGGCGCAAAATCAACTTTGAGGCCAACCTCATTAGTCGAGCTATTAGCAAGAGTATATGCTTGCCCCCAGACTCCATTCAGTTCCCATGTGCCTCCGAAGAAAATAGCGTTGAGCCGTTGACAACATTTGTTGTCACCTTCAAGCGACAACGCATAAATAAGAAGAAGGCCAACAGGGACAAACCCATTGTCTTCTATAAGGGAGACATGGTGATGGGGGGGGGGGGGTCGTGTCACATCACATGGTCGCTCAAGCCCCACCAGAGGATGACTTTGACTGGTCTAGGCGAGCCGATGATACCCCTGAAGCGGTCCAGGTGCTGGACGACCTACCACCGCATATTTGGGAAATGTGTCTAAAACAACACATCCCTCAATGGCAAGAGTCCACCCGACGTGAATATTTTCACCGACTGTGAACCCCTTCTGAGGTCCGGGAGAAACCCCCATCCTTCTATAAGGATACCAGGGGACTTGTCTATGACCAAGACCCAAACTTCCACGTTCACTTCGCGGTCAATGTCACAGGCTTGGCGTAGCCGAGCGACTACCAGGCTAAAGTCGAAGCAAAATTCGATAGCTCCGGGGATGAGGAAGTGGAGATTCTGATCCCAATCCCCGTCAAAGCCAGCGCTCTAGCCCAAGTAGTCGAGGAACCTACATCGCCTCCCTGCAAAGACATCGCGGCCGAAGAAGCTCCTCTTGCCATCCAGCCAGTCAAAGGACCCAGTTCAACAAACTCTCCTGATGGGGGGGAGATCCCTGACACTAGCTACGAAAGATCGTCGGCTTTACCAGGCAACCCCGGGGAGACCTCAGCAACTCCGGTCGATAACTGCTAGCGAGGAGCTTGCGGCCTAGATCAACCCCTGATGGATTCCAGCGACAACCACAGTCCAGTCGCATCGGTGTCAACCAGTGGCTTCGAGAATCAAGAAATGCATGATGTTGACACCGATGATGAGGATTTCATCGACTTCCAACCCGCACCTCCCAAGCTAGAGGACGGTAGCCAGGCGACAGTTGATGAACTCGTTGAAATCAACCTGGGCGAAGATGAAGCCCCCCAACCCACATTCGTCAGCGCTCTCCTCACCGAGGCAGAGAGGCATGATTACAAGCAACTCCTATTGGAGTACAAAGACTGCTTCGCCTGGACATACAGGGAGATGCCGGGACTAGACCCCTCCGTAGTGGAACACGAGCTAGCCGTTTCTCCCTCGATCACTCCAGTCAAATAGCCACAGCGGCGCATGCACCATGAGCTAGAGCTCCAGGTCGCGACTGAAGTCAATAAAATGGCGGAGATCAATTTCATCGAGCCTGTATCTATCTGATCTGGCTCGCCAACATAGTTCCAGTTAAGAAGAAAAATGGTCAAGTCTGTGTCTGCGTCAACTTTTGGGACCTCAACAAAGTATGTCCGAAGGATGACTTCCCAGTCCCAATCACAGAAATGATGGTCGACGAGACCACTGGACATGAGGCCTTATCTTTCATGGATGGGTCGTCTAGGTATAACCAAATCCGGATGTCCCTCAAAGACAAGAACCATACGGCCTTCAGATCCCCCAAAGGGATTTTCAACTACAAGTGCATGCCCTTCGGTTAGAAGATCGCCGGTGCTACTTACCAAAGGGCTATGACCAAAATATTCAACGAGATGCTGCAAAATACCATCGAATGCTATGTCGATGACCTCGTCGTCAAGACTAAAAGGTGAGAAGACCATTTGCATGATTTATGCCAAGTCTTCGAGCATCTCTGGCAATACGGGCTCAAGATGAACCCCATGAAGTGCGCCTTTGGCATATCGAGTGGCAAGTTTCTCGACATCATCGTCCGATACCAGAGAATTGAGGTGGACCCCAGCAAGATGAAAGCAATCTGAGAGCTTCCACCACCCAGCAACATCACCGAGCTCAGGTCCTTCCAAGGGAGGTTGACCTACATTCGAAGGTTTATCTCAAACCTCTCCGGTCGATGTGCGCCTTTCGGAAAGCTGATGAAGGAAGACCCCCCGTTTGTATGGGACTCGAAATGCCAGGTGGCTTTCGAGAAATCAAGGAATACCTCCTTACTACTCCAGTTCTGGGGGCACCAGTTAAGGGGAAATCCCTTATCCTCTATATTGCTGCCATGTACGCATCTCTAGGAGCTCTCTTGGCACAAGTCAATGAAGGAGGTAAAGAGCAGCCCCTCCATTACCTCAGCCGAAAACTAATCGGCGCCGAGCACCAATATTCATCTACCGAGAAGGTCTGCTTGGCCTTGTTTTTCACAGTCAAAAAAGTTGCGACGTTACCTCCTGTCTCATCAAGTCAAGCTTATATCCAAGCACGACCCTCTGAAGTATCTCCTTCGACAACCCGTCCTCTCAGGTAGACTGGGAAGGTGGGCTCTCTTGCTAATGGAGTACGACATTACTTATGTTCCCAGAAAATCAATCAAGGAACATGGTATGGATGAATTCTTGACGGCCCATCCAGTACCAGATGACTCACCTTCAGCTCGGAGTTCCCGAACGAGGAGTCCCTTGCTGTTCAAGCACAACAACCAGTTGAACAGAGCGGAGATGTCTTGCATTACTGGCAACAAAGCGATCTCGCAACCAGTGTGCCTTGTTGGGAGCTCTACTTCAATGGCGCCTCACGAGGGATTACTCGGAGCAACCAAGATCCAGCCACCACGGCAGGCGCTGGCATTGTTTTCCTGACTCCTCAAGGCAGGGTTTTGTACAATTCTTGTGCCCTCATGAAATCCCTAACCAACAATGAGGTTGAGTATGAAGCTCTACTCATTGGTTTCTAGATGGCTCTTCACATGGGCATCAAATGCCTCAAAGCCTACGGGGACTCCCAGCTGATAGTCCGGCAAGTCCTCGGCGTCTATGACGTGCGGAAACCAGAGTTGGTCCCGTACCACGCCGCCGTCACAAGATTAACCCATAAATTCTATTTCTTTGAGATATATCATGTCCCTAGAAGCAGCAATGCTCAAGCAGACGCCCTGGCAAAACTGGATGCGGCTATCAATCTCCCGCCCGAGGGTGAGGTCAACATCGTCATCAAACATAGAAGACTGATGCTGAGTTCACTCGAAGACAACACCGGTCTCACCATTTATGAGGTCCACGACCTTGACTAGAATACTCCTCCAAAAAGAGAAGATTGGCGACAACCGATCATAAAACTCAAGAAAGGGTGGCTCCCTTATGATCGAGCCCAAACGGTCCAGCTACTCCGCCGAGCAACCTCTTATGAGTTGATTGGCGATTCCCTGTACCGACTCATCCACGAGAAGGACAAGTCAATTCTCCTGAGATGCGTCTCTCTAACAGAGGCTCGAGCCATCATGCGGGAAGTCCACTCCGGATTGTGCGCCGCGCACCAAGCCGGAGATCGAATGAAGCACAGCATCAAGCTCAAAGGCTTCTACTGGCCAACCATGTATGTGGATTACATGCAGTACACCCGTACATGTCATCAGTGCCAAGCTTTCGGCCTAGTGCTTAGAAGACCTCCTAACCCACTGTGCCGAACAACCCCCACCTGGCCCTTCGCTGAGTGGGGCATGGACATTGCGGGGCCTTTCCCGCCGTCTTCCAAGGGCCATAAATACATCTTGGCCGCTTCTGACTATTTATGTCGCTGGGAGAAGGCTCTTCCTTTGCGAGAGGTCACCGGCGAGGTGGTTGCCAGATTCGTCCAGCACAACATTATTTACCGGTTCGGTACCCTCAGTCGCACCGTGTCCGACAATGGGACACCATTCAAGAATAGAGCACCAGCTAGTGGCCAAGTTTCACATCGACTGGAGAACCTCTTCGGTCTACAACTCCCAGGCCAACGGCTTAGCGGAAGCCTTCAACAAGACCCTCTACAAGCTCCTGGCTAAATTGGTTAGCCACTGGAAACGTGATTGGGGCGAGAAAGTCCTCGAGGCACTGTGGGCTTACCAGACAGTCTATAAAACTCCTACGGCGTGTTCGCCGTTCTCCCTCGCCTATGGGGAAGAAGCTGTTGTCCCCATTGAAGTCCTGTTAGCCTCTTATCACGTGGCGATCCACACCGGCCTCGCCGGCCCAGATGAAAATGAATACCAAAGAAGGCTAGAGGAGCTCGCCGATCTAGAAGGCAAACGGCTCGAAGCCTACAAACACCTGCAAGTATACCAGACCCGTATGATCCGGGCCTATGATAAGCTCGTCAAGCAGCGAGCCTTCAATCAAGGTGACCTCGTCATGATCAAGGAAAAGGGAGTCATGGCGGGGTGCCCCAGTGGAAAATTACAGCCGAATTGACGAGGCCCATATATCATCCATAACGTCTACGAGGGCGGGGCATACACGGTCGTCGACCACAAAGGTCACAGACCCTTCCCGCCTCTCAATGGCAAGCATATGAAACTGTACTATACACATGAACACGAGTTCACGCGCCAACCAGACTAAGGTGCGTGTTCCAGCTACTACTAGTGAGGTCGCCCCTTCCCCCGGGAGGGTCGCTGATGCGCGAAAAACGCACGTCGTTAATACGCCCCACTATCAAATTATAATATCCGGCCCACAAATTAAATAACTGAAATATTTAAGTGATGAGACCGAGTCGAATCCACGGGGAGAAGTAGATTTGAAAGTTGAAAACATTGAGTTTTTAAGATTTAAAAACCAAGAGAATTGAATTTAAACCGCCTTAGGGTGTGTGAAGGATGTAAAGAAAGGGAAGTGGATGAAAGAACTACAAAAAGAAAATTATAATGAAACTAGGGTGACATTAGAATGACAATAACTTTTAAAATGGCGAGAATTAGAAGAGGTGATAAAATAAAAAGGTGAAGATCAAAGGGTTAGGAAAAACTTTCATGAAGAGTGCAGAGAGACAAAATGAGAGGAAGAAGGTGAAAACTGGGAAATAAGAGAGTCTATCTGCGCGGGTGAATAGTAAACACATAAAAGATATAATCTTAGAAAATTAAATATAACTTAAAAACGGTGAAGAGTTAGAGGAAGTAGTAGAAGAAGAAAATTTATATCTATAAGAGAGGAACAACTTTTATGAAGAACTCAGAATGAAACAAGGATTGGAAGGGCTTCAAAATAGAGAAATGGCAGAAGGTATCAACTCGGATGAATAGTAACCGACCCGGACAGAATTTAGAAAAATAAGCGATAACTTAAAAACGAAGAGGAATTAGAGAAAATGGTAAAAAGAGAAAATATAGAGAATTAAAAGATGAACAATTTTGAAGAAGACAAGAGATTGAAATGACAATCATAAAAGCACGTAAATTGCTAAGATATGACAAAAATCTTAAAATTTGCACTAACAATGACTTAAACTTACAAAAGTTAAAATTTCTAATAATTTAAAATGGATAACAAAGTGAAAGAAATTAGAACCTAAAGGGGCCTCCTGCCCCTCTCTCTCCTCTTCTTCAAAAACGTAATTTAAACTCTTAAGAACTCACAACTCTCACAAGAACATTATATAAAACTAAAATGCATTACAAAATTTCTTCCTTTTAAGTCATTCCCAACCTCCCGTTTATAGACTTTAAACAACTCTGTTTCTTCTTTATTTCTCTCTCTGTTTTCACCATTCTGCCGTCTATGTGAATCTGCCGCTTTGACCCATCAGTGTGTGAAGCCGCGTTTATTGATAGCGTGAGCCACCAACCTGCCTGTGAAACCGCCGAAGCCACCTCCTGTTACTGGCGTTTGAACGCCCCGCTCGAAGCCCCCGTCACGTTGACCGTGCGTGAAGACGCGGCGTAGCCGCATTTGAAGACCCTGGCCATCCGGTTCGCGTGTGAAGAGCCCGAAGCCCCCACGTGAGAAGCCTCCTGCTGCTGACCTGCGGCCACACCTGCCAACCCCCTGGCCGACTTTGGCCTCAAGGCCGACGTGGAAGGCTTGGTGCCTTGTGCCCAGCCACTTCATGCAAATGGGCTACAGCTTATTCGTGAATGAGCCCTGCCTTACTTTATTTCATGCGAATGGCTAACACCTGCATACATATAAACATATGATATTATATCTATATGGCACAGCCACTTCATGCAAATGGGCTACAGGCTCAGACTTATTCGTGAATGAGCCATGCCTTGCCTTTGTTTCATGGGAATGGCTAACACCTGCATACATATAAACATATGATATTATATATATATATATATATATATATATATATATATATATATATAGTATGTTTATAGATATGTTATGAATATATATATATATATATAATGAATGTATTATATGTATATATTATATAAGTGAACATATATAGTGAATCTATATCATAATATTTATATAGAAGTGTTCATGTTTTGAGTTTTATTTTTAGTTATTTTTATTTTTTGCAAGCTTAGGTTTTGGCTTATTTGTTTTTTTTTATTTTTTTTATGTTGCATTTTCCTATAAAATAGTATCAATATTTAATTAAATCTCACAATTAAAAATTTTGATATAAAATTATAATTAGGTGTGATAAATATATAGTGATGATTATTAAAGCTCATAAAAGTGTGTTATAACATAAATTAACATGTAAAAATACACACTTATCAGTCGCACCAGCCAATTTCTCTAGTCTTCAATTCCCAGTCAAGCAGCAGGGCCAACCATGCCCTCCCAAAACCACCACCATGCATTCTTGGGGACTAATTCCCTTTCCTCGTACTCGTTCCCACGAGAGCAAGGGCACCTCTACACCGGCACCAGTCTAGTCGTCAGGCTCCCAGGTAAGTCAAAAAAAATGTATAAAAAAATGGGATTGAAAATAGACATATCCCGGTAGACTCAGTTGTCCTCTTTTGCAAGAAGGCGGCTGGGGGCAAAAAGGCCAGTAACCCGGCTGAGGTGAAAACTCGAAAGGGCATGTCACGGCCCGTACTCTATACCGTCGAGGTATTGTCCGCTTTGGCCTACTAGCCTCACAGTTTTATCCCTTTCTAACAGTGATCGGCTCCAGAATGGGAGACTTCCCAGGCAGGTCACCCATCCCAGTACTACTCCCCACTAAGCACGCTTAACTTCGGAGTTCTTTTCAAGAACTGAGCCGAAACTTCAAAAGACGTCTCGATGATAGAGAGTACAACTTAGCTATATTTGAGGGTGTTACAATCTACCCCTCTTATATAGGCGACGTCCTCGTCGCTGGGCACATATAGCACGCAATCACGCAATCAAGCCCCCAGGCAGGTAGGACTCTAGAGGTGGCCCCTACAGGCTCAAGAGGTGGCTCCCACTATGTAGCACTTTGCTCCATTACGGACTCAAGAGGTGGCTCCCATAGCGTAGCACTTTGCCTTGCATGGCACTTAATTCCCACACTTCCGGCTGGGGTATAGCTCTGATACCATTCTGTTACGCCCCGTACTCTATACTGTCGAGGTATTGTCCACTTTGGACTACTAGCCTCACGGTTTTATCCCTTTCTAACAGTGATCGGCTCCAGAATGGGGGACTTCCTAGGCAGGTCACCCATCCCAGTACTACTCCCCATTAAGCACGCTTAACTTCAGAGTTCTTTTCAAGAACTGAGCTGATACTTCAAAAGGCGCCTCGGTGATATAGAGTACAACTTAGCTATATTTGAGGGTGTTACAATTGTCACGCCCCGAGCGCGGAAGGTACCCGGAGATGCGCGATGAGTTTATATCAATCATGTCAATCAGAGTATTAGTGTATTCGACACCAAAATCAGAGATGCGCAAGAGTAAAGATAACCCAATCCTTTATTCCTTCATAAGAATATGTCCATTACAAACCCTTGAGGTACTAACTAAAATAAAGGGAAAAGTACAAGGTTGACTCAAGAAAATATGAAAAAGACTATATAACACTGAAGAAGCTCTATCTCTTTCACTCTTGATTTTCCCCATCCGTTCGAGTTCCCCCATCGTCGGACTTACCTGAAAAGTAGGTAAACACTAAGTGAGCGAACGCTCAGTAGAAAATTATATCTCAAGAACTAGCAAGGGGTTTAAGTGATTACATCTTTCACGAATGCACTATAGCTATGCATGCTCGCATAAAACGACAAGATAAAGAGAGTGTATAACAATACGATAGCAAGAAGAACTAGTCATGAACTTTCAAGAACTTATATCAAAAAGATATCAAGATATTCAAGCAAGTAAACTCATCAGGTCATGTTGGAATTTGGCTATTTTGTTTCAAGTCAAGCAAGTATACAATTACCCTTTCTCGGGCCACGCAAGTCATGTAATATCAAGTCAAGTACAAGTACAAGATTTGTGGAATGTTCAATCAAGCTAGTCATGCACTTCGGTATAATGCCAATACCGTGATCAATCAACTCCCATGGGCACAAGTACTTTCGGGTGCTCCTCCCAGGACCAGATCGGGCCCTATATGCGCAGGCACTAATCATGTATTTTAACATCCACTTTTATGTATAGCCAATATGGAATTTCAAGAATAAAGATTGTAGACATGTAGGATAGACTTTGAAAGAATAGAGTCCAAAAATATGACACTTGACATAGTTAGGCGATAATAACGGTACAATCATGATTATCGATAAAACTAGGTGGAATTGGTTCCCTAACTTGGGTACCATGACAAACAAGTATGGACATTCTTTATATAGAATTGAGGTCCACAAGAACATCAATTTTAATATAGAATTGGGGTTTACAAGAACATCATAACAATGTTGAACAAGAACATCATGACAATGTTGATATAGAATTGGGGTTTACAAGAACAGCATCATATGGCATGATAACCTCATCCCATTAAGAGAATTCTCATGATACACACTTTGCATAACATGAGGGCCGGTATACCATGTTTCTATAGAGTGACATGGCAAAATAGTGTAATGGGTTTTTATGGTACAACCAGCTCAGTCGGCCTTGAGGGAATCCAAGGCTGTGAGGAGACTTACGGAGGTCTCTATGACTAACTTGCTAGTCCAAAGGAACGGAATGTTCAATCGAGAGCTTGTATGTCAATGAGAATTGAGGGTAGTGCGATAAAACATCATGAAACATGGGACTATATTCACGGACTGGAATATAGTGCTGATATATATATATATATATATATATATATATATATATATATATATATATATATATATATATAACCCTTCGGTGACAGTAATCAGTGTAAAACAGTAATACAGAAAATAGCGACTTAAGCTAAGTCATTAATTATCCAATTCACGCCTTACTCAGGGGCGTTTATTCACAATTTGACGACTTATACATTAGTCGTCCCTTCAATATTTCCATTCTACGGAAAATCAATATTCTGGAATTTTAACAAAAACGCGCCCTGGACAGGGGCGTTACTTGTCAATAAGCGCCCTGGTATGGGGCGTCAGTTCAATAAGAGACGACCTTGTGCAGGTCGTTAATTCAACAATTTATCAATTTTCAGATAATAACATTTCAGGAAAATAATTTCATGGTCAGGACAAGAAAAATAGCAAGATTCGATAGGTATGATCATGCATTAATTTAGATTCATGGTTTCATAGTTATAGAATTTTAAACATGGATAATTATCAATTATATGAAATTGACGACTACTGGGTAGGGCGTCAAAATAAGAATTAGCGCCCTAGTCTGGGTCGCTTCTTTAAAATCACTCAGAAAATATTTGGAAACGCAGTAAAACTATATGCATGAGATCATGGATGAGTTTATTTCATAATTTATACTAGTTTGGGCTACGTTCTTGAGAAAACCTACCTGATTAAGATCTGGGTGATGATTCGTGGAGAAAGTTGAAGAACAACGTCACTCTGTTATACACAAAGTATTCTGGGATTTATCTGATCAGCAGGTACCGAGATATAGAGGTTGAGAGGATGTGATTCCTACGCGTAGCTTGCTTTGGATGAAAAATCTCGTTCTTCAGTAGGTCAAGAAGGCTTTCCTACAGAGAAATAAGATGAAGAATCATTAGTTTTTTCTTCATAATACTTAACTGAAGGCAAGGGAAGAAGAACGATGTGGACGAAGAACCCACGATTTTCTCCTTGACAAAAGAGTTACTACCTACTGTAGACTTCCTACATGAAATAAGATGAAGACATTAGTTTTCTTCATCATACATAACCGAAGGCGAAGGTAAAGTAAATGAAGAACAAACTTACGTTCTTCACGGATGACAGCATCAACAGACCTTCGACCAAATAGATTTTAGGGTTTTATGGACAAGGATTATTTATAGGATTTTGGGGAACCCTAATAGAGTTAGAGTTTGATTAAGGGTAGTATCGCCTTGATAGAGTCCTTTCTATATTCTACTAACTCGTACCAATCCATAAACTTACCCTGGATGAGGTCTAGGTTCGAACGGAACTCGAACTGAATTAACGTCTTAAGTGAGGGCGTCGAATTTAAATTGATGCCTTGTCGTGCGTCGTTACTTATGTAAACGCGCCCATGTAGAGGGCATTTCATTTCCTTTCCTTAATTTTATTTTTCCCGTCGTTTGAAATTTGACGCCCTATTGTCTAGGCGTCCCTTTTAATTTAACGCCTTATACAGAGGCGTTTCCTTTTGAATCAGCGCCTTGATAAAAGGCGTTATTTTCCTCTTGATCAATGATTTACTCATTTAGGCTCTTTGTCATCTATTTACTTATCTTTTATTTTTAATTTGATTTATTTAGAAATCTTATTTTTATTAGGGTTGCTACACCCTCCCCCACTTAAAAGAATTTGGTCCCAAATTCAATAGTATATATATAAGTGGAGAGTGTAGAATATATACCTTAAAATAATTCTGGAAATCACTTCCTCATGGATTCCTCGGTCTCCCATGTAGCTTCATGTTCGGAGTTCTTATTCCATTGTACCTTAAGCATGGGAATAACTTTATTCCTTAGGGTACGTACTTCACGATCTAGTATTTTCATAGGCTTCTGCTCATATGTGAGATCCTTCTGGATCACTAAGTCTCCAAGATCAATAATATGTGATGGATCATGTACATACTTCTTCAACATAGATATATGGAATACATTATGTACATCGGACAGTTGAGGAGGCAATGCGATGCGATAAGCAACCTCGCCAACTCGTTCCAGTATCTCGAAGGGTCCGATGAATCTTGGTGTAAGCTTGCCTTTAACACCAAATCTCTGTATGCCACGTCCAGGCGATATCTTGAGAAATACATGATCTCCAATTTGGAATTCAAGATCTCTCCTTCTTGTATCGGCATAAGCCTTTTGCCTAGACTGAGCAACTTGCAGTCTTTCTCTAATCATTTGTTTTCTTTCAGTGGTAACCCTTACCATGTCTGGACCTAGCAGTTGTTTCTCTCCAACTTCGTCCCAGCATAAGGGTGATCGGCAACTCCTTCCGTATAAAGCTTCGAAAGGTGCCATTTGTATACTTGCCTGGTAGCTATTATTGTATGCAAATTCCACCAACGGCAAGTGATCATGCCAGCTTCCATCGAAATCAATGATGCAAGCTCTGAGCATATCTTCAACGACCTGATTAGTTCTCTCGGTCTGACCATCCGTTTGAGGATGAAAAGCTGTACTAAAGTTAAACCTTGTTCCCAACGAATGTTGTAGTCCATTCCAAAAATGAGAAGTAAAACGGGAATCTCTGTCAGACACGATTGAAACAGGAATGCCATGTAATCTGACTATTTCCTTGATGTATAATGCAGCCAAAACATCAACTGACCATCGGCTCTTTATTGGCAAGAAATGCGCCGATTTAGTCAATCGGTCAATAATAACCCATTTTCCATCATGTCCTCCTTTGATTTATATAATCCCATGATGAAATCCATACTAATATTCTCCCACTTCCATTTGGGAATATCTAGAGGATGTAATTTTCCAGCAGGCTTTTGGTGTTCCGCCTTGACCTGTTGGCATGTGAGACAGCGTGATACATAGTCTGCTATTTCCCTTTTTATGTTGGGCCACCAAAAATTCCTCTTCACATCTTGGTACATTTTGGTTGATCCTAGATGAATCGTGTACCTTGATCTATGAGCTTCATCTAAGATCTTCTTCTTTACCTCGGGACAATCCGGTATGCAAGTTCTATTCCTGAATATTAATCTTCCTTCACAAGTTATTTGGAAATCAGATTGTCCTTCCAGTTTGCCTTTGATCTCTACTAATATTGGGTCATTATCTTGAAGCGCTTGTATTTCAGATAATAGGTCTGGATGAATGCTTATATGAGATAATGTGACACATTGAAAGTCTGTGTCCATGCTTATATTGAGTTCAGAGAATCGCTCCAGCAATTTCCATTCTTGAATCATACAATTGGCTAACAGTGCTCTCGGCTTTCGACTAAGGGCATCTGCTACATGATTACCCTTTCCAGGATGATATTGTATATTGAAGTCGAAGTCCTTGAGATATTCTAGCCAACGTCTTTGCCTCATATTTAGTTCCTTTTGAGAGAAAAGATACTTGAGACTCTTGTGATCGGAGTATACAGTAAACTCACTCCATATAGATAATGTCTCCAGATCTTTAGTGCAAATACTACCGCGGCTAATTCTAAGTCATGGACGGGGTAGTTCTCTTCATACTTCTTCAATTGACGAGAAGAATAAGCTATAACCTTTCCTTGTTGCATTAGGACACATCTGAGGCCAATGCTAGAAGCATCAGTGTATACCTCGAATTTCTCTCCTTCTATTGGTAATGCTAAGACCGGAGCTGTAGTTAGATGATCCTTGAGATTTTGGAAGCTTCTTTCACATTCCTCACTCCATTCATAACGGATCTCCTTGCGAGTTAACCTCGTAAGTGGTACGGCGATCTTAGAGAAATCTTTGATGAATCGCCTGTAATAGCCGGCAAGACCTAAGAAACTTCATATCTCGCTAGCATTGGTTGGTCTTTCCCAATTTCTTACAGCTTCAACCTTTGATGGATCTACAGATAATCCATCCTTTGATATCACATGTCCGAGAAAAGTTACTTCTTCAAGCCAGAACTCACACTTGCTGAGCTTGGCATATAATCGGTTTGTCCTTAATATTTGTAATGCAATCCTCAAATGCTCCTCATGCTCCTCCTTAGTCTTGGAATATATTAATATATCATCAATAAAAACCACCATGAATTGATCTAAATAAGGTCTGAATATACTATTCATTAACTGCATAAACACAGTAGGGGCATTTGTTAGTCCAAAAGGCATAACAACAAACTCATAATGGCCATACCTGCTTCTGAATGCGGTCTTATGAATGTCATCATCCTTGATCCTTAGTTGGTGATATCCTGACCTGAGATCAATCTTTGAAAAATACTTGGATCCAGATATTTGATCAATTAACTCATCGATTCTCGGTAGTGGATACTTGTTCTTGATAGTGAGATGATTCAACTGTCGATAGTCGATGCATAGTCTCATGGATCCATCTTTCTTCTTTACAAATAATACAGGTGCTCCCCATGGGGAAGTACTTGGTCTTATGAATCCTTTCTTAATGAGTTCCATCAATTGCTCCTTTAACTCCTTGAGTTCAGCAGGCGACATTCTATAAGGTGTCTTAGAAACAGGTCCAGCACCAGGGACTAAGTCGATGGTGAAGGCCACTTCTCTTTGTGGGGGTAATCCTGGCAAGTCTTCCGGAAACACATCCGAAAATTCTTGCACAACTGGGATATCTTCTATCTTAGTTTCCTGAGCCTCCTTAATCGTGACAAATGCAAGGAAAGATACACCTCCGTTCCTTATTAACTTGCTAGCTCGGAGAGCCGAAATAAGAGGCGACTCGCTCTGACTCTTAGGGCTAGAATAGACTAGTTCTGAAAAGTCCTTGAAAGTAACCTTGCTATTGTGGCAATCGACTGTTGCCTGGTATTTGGATAATCAATCCGCTCCCAGTATGACATCATACTCCTTTAGATCTAAACATATGAGATCGATAGGAAGATTTCTTCCTTTTACCAAGACTTCACAGTTTTGATAATGGTGAGTAATATCGGTTTCGTTTCCGAGAGGAGTAGATAAAATTATTTTCATCCATCCGGTTCCATAGGTAGTGGGTTAAGAAACTTCTTAGAAATAAAAGAATGTGATGCACCCGTATCAAATAAGACATGTGCATACTTGGAACAAACTTTCAGTGTACCTTCTACTAGTCCGCCTTCTTCTTCTTCGGTCTCCTTAATTACGTGAAGACGAGCGTTCTTGGTTACTGGGCGCTTTTCGTCACCGGTTTGATCATTAAGTAATGGGCAATCGGGAATCCGATGCTCACGGCTCCCGCAACGGAGACATGCTCCAAGTTTCCTCCAGCACTCTTCGGCTTTATGACCAGCCTTGTCACAATGCTTGCATAATATATTCGAAGGTGTAGTAGTGATAGAGAAGGGCTTGGTCTTCTTAAATTTTTGGTCTTGAGAAGAAGTACCTCCAGTGCTAGGCCTCTTCTTGAAGTTGGGTTTAAAGGAACCCGAACTTGTAACTTGTTCCTTCATATCCTTCCCACGGATTCTATCTGATAGCTCCGTGGCATCTTCTAAGAATTGAGCTCGGCGTACTATCTCTGAGTAGACCTGAATATCCATTGGTGCCAGCTGGGTAATATATTGGGGCCTGAGCCCATTTAGGAACCTCCTAGCTTTCATCTTCTCGGTGCTAACTAAGTGCTTAGCATACCGAGATAATCTAGAGAATTGTGCCTCGTACTCCGCCACTGATAATGACCGTTGCTTGAGTGCGGCAAATTCGGTAGTTTTCTTTTCTTGGACTCGGTCCGAAAAATATTTAGCGTTGAAATGTTCAACGAATTCTTCCCAAGTAACTTGGTCTTGATTTAAAGTAGCTTCTATCGATTCCCACCAACATCAGGCATCCCTTTCCAACTGAAAGGTAGCTAATAAGACTTTATGTTGATCCGTGCACTGCATAACACGGAATATATGCTCCGTCTTCTTGATCCAGTGCTCTGCGTCATCCGGATCAGTAGAACCCATGAATTTGGGAGGGTTCATGTTCTTGAAGAGTTGGTGGAGAGTTCCAGCTCGTTGTGCACCTCCCTGTGCTACTTGTTGCAGCACCTGAGTCATGTCTTGAAGTGTACGCTGCATGTTGCGCCACTGGGCACGTTCGGCAGCCATCGTCCTACAATTACAATAACTAGATTAATACGTGATTTCCTTTAGAAGCTAGCATTTCTATGTTAACTTTAACCCTTGGTTCTACCCAATCTCACCGGTTAAAGGTTAAACCTATCCTTGGACTTGGGTTTTCCTGGGAATTGAATAACCTGGCTCTGATACCACAAAAACTGTCACGCCCCGAGCGCAGAAGGTACCCGGAGATGCGCGACGAGTTTATATCAATCATGTCAATCAGAGTATTAGTGTATTCGACACCAAAATTAGAGATGCGCAAGAGTAAAGATAACCCAATCCTTTATTCCTTCATAAGAATATGTCTATTACAAACCCTTGAAGTACTAACTAAAATAAAGGGAAAAGTACAAGGTTGACTCAAGAAAATATGAAAAAGACTATATAACACTGAAGAAGCTCTATCTCTTTCACTCTTGATTTTCCCCATCCGTTCGAGTTCCCTTCATCGTCGGACTTACCTGAAAAGTAGGGAAACACTAAGTGAGCGAACGCTCAGTAGGAAATTATATCTCAAGAACTAGCAAGGGGTTTAAGTGATTACATCTTTCATGAATGCACTATAGCTATGCATGCTCGCATAAAACGACAAGATAGAGAGAGTGTATAACAATACGATAGCAAGAAGAACTAGTCATGAACTTTCAAGAACTTATATCAAAAAGATATCAAGATATTCAAGCAAGTAAACTCATCAGGTCATGTTGAAATTTGGCTATTTTGTTTCAAGTCAAGCAAGTATACAATTACCCTTTCTCGGGCCACGCAAGTCATGTAATATCAAGTCAAGTACAAGTACAAGATTTGTGGAATGTTCAATCAAGCTAGTCATGCACTTCGGTATAATGCCAATACCGTGATCAATCAACTCCTATGGGCACAAGTACTTTCGGGTGCTCCTCCCAGGACCAGATCGGGCCCTATATGCGCAGGCATTAATCATGCATTTTAACATCCACTTTTGTGTATAGCCAATATGGAATTTCAAGAATAAAGCTTGTAGACATGTAGGATAGACTTTGAAAGAATGGAGTCCAAAAATATGACACTTGACATAGTTAGGCGATAATAACGGTACAATCACAATTATCGATAAAACTAGGTGGAATTGGTTCCCTAACTTGGGTACCATGACAAACAAGTATGGACATTCTTTATATAGAATTGAGGTCCACAAGAACATCAATTTTAATATAGAATTGGGGTTTACAAGAACATCATAACAATGTTGAACAAGAACATCATGACAATGTTGATATAGAATTGGGGTTTACAAGAACAACATCATATGGCATGATAACCTCATCCCATTAAGAGAATTCTCATGATACACACTTTGCATAACATGAGGGCCGGTATACCATGTTTCTATAGAGTGACATGGCAAAATAGTGTAATGGGTTTTTATGGTACAACCAGCTCAGTCGGCCTTGAGGGAATCCAAGGCTGCGAGGAGACTTACGGAGGTCTCTATGACTAACTTGCTAGTCCAAAGGAACGGAATGTCCAATGGAGAGCTTGTATGTCAATGAGAATTGAGGGTAGTGCGATAAAACTTAATGAACATGGGACTATATTCACGGACTGGAATATAGTGCCGATATATATATATATATATATATATATATATATATAACCCTTCGGTGATAGTAATTAGTGTAAAACAGTAATACAGAAAATAGCGACTTAAGCTAAGTCATTAATTATCCCATTCACGCCTTACTCAGGGGCGTTTATTCACAATTTGACGACTTATACATTAGTCGTCCCTTCAATATTTCCATTCTACGGAAAGTCAATATTCTGGAATTTTAACAAAAACGCGCCCTGGACAGGGGCGTTACTTGTCAATAAGCGCCCTGGTATGGGGCGTCAGTTCAATAAGAGACGACCTTGTGCAGGTCGTTAATTCAACAATTTATCAATTTTTAGATAATAACATTTCAGGAAAATAATTTCATGGTCAGGACAAGAAAAATGGCAGGATTCGATAGGTATGATCATGCATTAATTTAGATTCATGGTTTCATAGTTATAGAATTTTAAACATGGATAATTATCAATTATATGAAATTGACGACTACTGGGTAGGGCGTCAAAATAAGAATTAGCGCCCTAGTCTGGGTCGCTTCTTTAAAATCACTCAGAAAACATTTGGAAACGCAGTAAAACTATATGCATGAGATCATGGATGAGTTTATTTCATAATTTATACTAGTTTGGGCTACGTTCTGGAGTAAACCTACCTGATTAAGATCTGGGTGATGATTCGTGGAGAAAGTTGAAGAACAACGTCACTCTGTTATATACAGAGTATTCTGGGATTTATCTGATCTGCAGGTACCGAGATATAGAGGTTGAGAGGATGTGATTCCTACGAGTAGCTTGCTTTGGATGAAAAATCTCGTTCTTCAGTAGGTCAAGAAGGCTTTCCTATAGAGAAATAAGATGAAGAATCATTAGTTTTTTCTTCATAATACTTAACTGAAGGCAAGGGAAGAAGAACGATGTGGACGAAGAACCCACGATTTTCTCTTTGACAAAAGAGTTACTACCTACTGTAGACTTCCTACATGAAATAAGATGAAGACATTAGTTTTCTTCATCATACATAACCGAAGGCGAAGGTAAAGTAAATGAAGAACAAACTTACGTTCTTCACGGATGACAGCAGCAACAGAGCTTCGACCAAATAGATTTTAGGGTTTTATGGACAAGGATTATTTATAGGGTTTTGGGGAACCCTAATAGAGTTAGAGTTTGATTAAGGGTAGTATCGCCTTGATAGAGTCCTTTCTATATTCTACAAACTCGTACCAATCCATAAACTTACCCTGGATGAGGTCTGGGTTCGAACGGAACTCGAACTGAATTAACGTCTTAAGTGAGGGCGTCGAATTTAAATTGACGCATTGTCGTGCGTCGTTACTTATGTAAACGCGCCCATGTAGAGGGCGTTTCATTTCCTTTCCTTAATTTTATTTTTCCCGTCATTTGAAATTTGACGCCCTATTGTCTAGGAGTCCCTTTTAATTTAACGCCTTATACAGAGACGTTTCCTTTTGAATCAGCGCCTTGATAAAAGGCGTTATTTTCCTCTTGATCAATGATTTACTCATTTAGGCTCTTTGTCATCTATTTACTTATATTTTATTTTAATTTGATTTATTTAGAAATCTTATTTTTATTAGGGTTGCTACAGGGCACCTCAGGCAAAATGGGGAAACCCCTCGGCGTGAAAATCCGCAAGGTGCGTCGGAAAAAGCTAAAGGGGGTCGGCTCTGGCGAAAACCCGAAAGGGCGATAGAGCCGATAACGAGAAAGTCTTCCTCTATCTGCCAGTTGCAGTGGCATTCCACCCATTCCTCAGCATATCATTAGCCCCACCAAATATCAACCTTGTACCAACTCACATTGCCAGAACACTGATCCTACGATCTCCAGTTAACCTTACATCACCCTGCTCAGCTCATGTAGCCTTTGGCCCTCGCTTCGATGCGGTGGGCCGACAACATTCTGTGGCAGTATGACGTCCCAATTGCCATCCTAGCAAATCCCAGTCCCAGCCTATCCCCAGGTTCTTACCAGTCCAGACCTCTGCATTTCACACCTTCTATAAATCCAGAGCTCCCCAGTCTCATTATAATTCCAGTTCTCCCAGTAATCCCTGACTTACCAGCCATAATTCCGGTCACATCCTACCATAACAAAATGACCCCCATCTCCATGACTTGGCAACTTGTGAAAACCCCTATCAAAGGAGGAACAAAATCTGGTCATTCACTATCTCCAGTTCCAGATTATGTCCTCTGACAGCAGCCTACCAGGGACAATGATTTGAAGAGTATATATATATATACATATATACAACAATAAAAAAATGGGGTTAAAAATAGAGATACCCCGATGGACCTGGCCGTCCTCATTACAAAGAGACGATTGGGGGCAAAAATTGCCACCAACCCAGCTGAGGTGAAAACCTGAAAGGGCACCTCAGGCAAAATCGGGTAACCCCTCAATGTGAAAACCCGCAAGGGCGCACTGGAAAAAGTTAGAGGGTGCCAGCTCTAGCGAAAACCCACAAGGGCGGTAGAGCTGGTAAAGCGAAAAAAAAACCTTCTCCCTCTCTACCCCTTGCCGATGAAAGCTATCGACCGCGACACCTCGCCGATGGCAAGCTCAACATCACTCTACAACAATGGTGACCACTGCACCCCCAAGGGTCGGTCACCCCGAGTCCCAGTTGCCAACTCCCAGTCCCAGTCCCGGCTACAAGGCCTTTACAGGCCAGCCGCTAGCTCCCAGTCCCGACTACAACGCCTCTACAGGCCAGCCGCTCAGCCTCCAGTCCCAGTCCTGGCTACAACACTTTTACAGGGCAGCCGCTCAGCCTCCAGTCCTAGTCCCGGCTATAACACCTTTACAAGCCAGCCGCCAGCTCCCAGCTCCAGTCCCAGCTACAACGCCTTTATAGGCTAGCCACCTGCTCCTGGCTACAATGCCTTTACAGGCCAGTCGCCAGCTCCCAGCTCCAGTCCCGACTACAACGCCTTTACAGGCCAACCGCTCAGCTCCTAGCTCCAGTCCCGGCTCCAATGCCTTTACAGGCCAGCCGCCAGCTCCCAGCTCCAGTCCCGGCTACAATGCCTTTACAAGTCAGCCGCTCAGCTTCTAGTCCCAGTCTCGGCTACAACGCCTTTACAGGTCAGCCGCTCAGCCCCCAGTCCCAGTCTCGGCTACAACGTCTTCACAGGTCAGCCGGCTAGCTCCAGCTCCAGTCCCCATCTCCAGTGATAATTCCAGTTTCAACCTCCGGTCCCCCTCCCAGTCCCAGTCTTGGCCGCTATGTCCCCCAGGCCACCCAGCCGGCTCGGTCCCAGTCTTCCCGACTAGTATACACTACATTTTCGGCTGACAACATGGTGTCAGCGGATACTCTACTACTCGGCTTGTGACCGATGCACCCCTGAATCACTCTGGTAGCCTTAAACCACTTGGACCGTCACACCCCATGGGTCTATGTTGGCTTTACGTCACACAAGCTTCCGTCTTTCAAGGGGTTTACCCCCAACGCCCAGTCCTCCGTCTACCCAGCTCCCGACGTCCAGATATACTATTCTCCGTGTTCAGTCCTTCATCCCTGCGCCCAAAGTCGGGTACACCCAGTCCCCTCTCACTCACACCGGCATGCCAGGGAAAAACAAGCACGACTAACAGCAAGTGGTCGCTTGTCCCTGCACACATCCTGGTTCCACAGAGAAAAGGGGAGCGGGACAACCTAAAGAATGGCAATAGAAACTTGGCAGTTTGTCATTAATATCCTGTCAAAAAGAAAGAGCCCAACACATGCCCTTGGGGTAACAAAATCCAAATAGCCCGGATAATACAAACCCAAAAAGGAAGAAAAAAAAGATACAATCACATCCCAGCTCCGCTCCCCTCCAGGGCCGCATGGTGAGAGTCGACAGCAGCAAGCTCCGCCTCCAGGGTGGATAAAAGCTGAGCGCTAGCCTCGGCCATCGTCTCAGTCATCTTCCACTCAACTCGGGCGCACTCGATGACTGACCTTTGCTCCTCCAAGGCCTTCTCCAAGGCCTCGACCTGGCTCTCTACCTCCCCCAACTGTATGGCGCGGTCCCAGGATGCCAACGTGATCGCTTCGGCATGGCCCCTCTGCTCAGCTACGGCTGACACAAGCTGGGCCCGCTGCTCCTGCGCCTCCCGGATCGCCGCCAGCCTCCGAGTCCTCTACTCCTGAGCATCGTGGAGTCGCAGGTACTCGGCCTAGATCCCGGCTAACCCGAACATCTAGAGCTCGCGCGGGAAGCCAAGCGCGTGGTAGCCCTGGGTGCACTCTTGCAATCACTACCTCAGACCCTCTAGAGGAGGAAGAGTGTCACGCCCCGACGCGGAATATCGGGACTGGCAGTAGAAATAATTAATAATATTTTGCTCATTTTCAGACATGCTATGCTAAAGCTAAAGGGTCAACACAACACCATGAACAGAAAATAACTCCATTAACTAAATAAACATCAAATGCTCCATAATCCAATTTCATGATCCTTTTCATCCAACTTAAAAAAAACTTCTAACATAACATTCACTAGACATCATTACATCAATATTGACTCAACAATTACAACTCTGCTTGACATGCACTGTAAACCATAACTAGACACAAAACATCTATAACGACTCTTCAAAATCTCCAACCGGCTCGCTCCAGAGTTGTCACTCTTGCCCATCCCCATCGGTCTGTGAATCCTTACCTTAGCTACCTGAAAGGGGGGAAACAACTGGGTGAGCGAACGCTCAGTAGGTAATAATAGGCAAGTTTAAGTAATTAACCAATTAATTGCATTTATATGTGCAAAAAAAAAGAACGAAATGAAGTGACGATATGACAAAGTAACATAATAAAAAGAAGGCGAGATCATGATGTAACTGGAAATTGGCCAACAAGCAAGAATTAACCAAGTCAAGAAAGATTCAAGTAAGAGATTATGTCGTAGACATCACGCTAGTCATGCACTCGGTGCAATGCCTCACCATGTCATTCAAACTCCCCAGGGCACAAGTACTTTTCGGGCGCTCCTCCCAGGACCAGGACGGGCCCTTATGATGCGTTGACATTGATTTAATGGATCCAAGATCCCAAGTTATGTCTAGACATTAATCAAGTTAAATGGCCAATTATATCAAGGTATGAACTTTCCTCGGAAAACCTAAGGATAAGTCGAAGAGATACTTTGTCTAGAAAGTTCAAGTTATCAAGAACCAATCACGTCCTTGGATTCAATATCAAAAAACACGGAAATCAATTTTGGATGATACGCGGTCTAAACTGGGCCGCTCAAGCTATGTACGGTCTCCACTGGGCCGTTCAGGACAGAATTGGGCTGAGGATCCGCCTCAACGAAGTCAAGGATAAGCGGACCATTCTAGGCCGCTCTTATAAGAACTGTCAGAAATGGGCCTTTCAACTATCAAGGACGGTCAATAATGGGCCGCACATGGCCAGAAGGGTGGAAGCCCAAGAACAAGATAAACGGGCCTTATAGGGCCGCTCGAGGGATGAACGGTCCAATAAGATCCGCTCGAGTACATGAACGAGCCTAATCAGTCCGTTCAACTGGGCTTAACTTAATAAACTAGAAATCTACCCAAATGGGCTCCGGGCTACCATAAGTGGGGCAGAACTGAACCAGGGTCCAGCCCACTCTCCACTGGTCAGCCTAGGGCTTACTGGGTCGATCAAACCGTGATTTGGTCGAAGAAAGGACAAGGATAATAGACCAACCTTAAATGGCAATTAGCCAGGGATGTACGGTTCCTAATGGGCTGCCTATTGAGTTAAACGGTCCAAATCCGGCCGTTCAAGACTCAGTCGGTCCAAATTGAGCTGTGACTCACAACACAGCAATCCAAGCGGTTCGATCACGTGAACATGTTCAGGTCTTGGTGGTACAACCTACCCGACGTCCTAGTGGGAATCCCAGGCTCGCAGGGACTTACGGAGGTCCTGTAATGAAGGTCCTAGTACGACGGAAGGAGTATCCGGTGGAGAGTCCCAACCATTACAAGGAAATTAGGCTAATAAAACATCGGAAACAAGTGTAGCGGTCAGTCAATCCTACCGGAGTAGAACGACTGTCAAACTGTCATGCCCCAATGCGAAATATCGGGACTGGTAGTAGAAAACGCTTGTAATGATAACATGCTAAGCTAAGAATTAACATAACGTCATGAACAGAAATAACTCCAAATTTATTACAATAACCATCAAACCGACTTAAACATAATCAAGCATAACCTAGACTTGACTCCGTTACAATAACTAACACAAGCTCTAAGGCATAGCTAGATGTAAAATAACTATAACAATCTCAACATATCTATTAGTTGATACACTCCAAGTCATCACTCTGGCCCATTCCCATCCATCTGTGAATCTTCACCTGAGCTACCTGGAAAGGGGGGAAACAACTATATGAGTGAACGCTCAGTAGGTAACAACAGGCAAGTGTAAGTAATTAACCAATTAATTACATGCTTATATCAAACGGAAAGAAAAGAAATGATGATCAGATGAAACAACATAAAAGAACAAAATGGAATAACAATATGGCAGGATGATATAACTACAAGAATTGCAAGTTTGTGAACAATATAAATAACAACAAATTGTAGGAAATTGGCCAACAAGCAAGAATAAAACCAAGTCGAACACGATTCAAGTAAGAGATTAAGAGATCGTTGTCATAGACATCACGCTAGTCATGCACTCGGTGCAATGCCTCACCATGTCATTACAAACTCCCATGGGTACAAGCACTTTTCGGGCGCTCTTTCTAGGACCTGACCGGGCCCCTATGATGCGTTGGCATTGATTTATTGGATCCAAGATCCCAAGTTGTCTAGACTTTAATAGAGTTAAAATGGCCAATTACAATCAAGTACAAACTTACCTCGGAACATCCCAAGGTTAAGTTGAAGAGATACTGTCCAGAATTTCTGTCCAGGAGTTTAAGTTATCAAGAACCATCATGTTCTTAGATTCAAAACCATAAAACACGAAGAAAACTCATCTCTGGATGATATACGGTCAATACTGGACCGCTCAAGCACTTGTGCAGTCGACTCAGGGCCGCACTAACAGGAACTTTAGTGCCCCAGAATGTATATAAATAATTTTTGGTTATTTATGGAATTTCTTGGAGTTTATTAGGAATTTATAAGGGCTAAATAGATTAATAAATATTGAACTAATAAATGGGTGATAAGGCCCAATGGTGTTAAATAATTAGCCTAGCCTATTCAATTAAGACCCAAAAGGTTTAAAGACCAAGCCCATTAAGTTTGGCCCATATTCTAGAAGGATATTTAGCATATTCATGAATTTTAAGGATAAATACTATTTTTATAGATAATTATATAGATAAAATGAATAAAAAGAGTTTTCTTAAATTGAAACTCCGCACACGTTGAATGTAACGGTCTATCGTGAGACCGCCACATGTATGTAACGCGCCTAGACACGACCGTTACACCCTGCTGATTCCGTAAGATGAAGAACTTGCAAGAAGATTGGAACTTTGGGATCCTATCTACTAGAGACCTAATTAGAAGGATGTGTAAGGTTGCTAAGGACTCTTAGAGATCAATTTTTGACTAACTAAGGACTCTAAAATCGATCTAATCCTCAAACCCTAGCCAAATCCCTATAAATAGAACCCAGTTCTGAACTGAGCGACCCTTACTTTTGGCTCGTGAAGAATCAAGGTAAGGAGATAGAATTTCGGGTAGGTGTTTAGAACTTTTTATTTCTAATACTAAGGTCTAATAGCTCTCCAAATTTCGTGCTTGGAGATCAACCAAACAAGGAGATTGAAGCTTCCAAAGTTGTTGGTTGGAACTTAGCAACCCAGGAAACTGAACGCAAGTCCCCTGAAGATCAAGAGATTAGGACGTCTAAACGAGGTAAGTACAGTTCGGTTATTTAGAACTTTTTGTTCCCCTTAGTTTCATCTTCTTACCCTCCAAATTTAACGTCCTTAAGTTAAGAGGCTGAGGAGCTAGGGCAACGTGAAGTTGCTGAAAAATCCCAGGAAAGGAGGGATTAGTGTGTGTTTTGCAGTCATAAATTGGAAAGTTAAAGCTCAGTTAAAAGATAGGACGTCTCATGAATGGCAAAAAGATCTTGTTAGGGATAAAAGTCCTCTGATTTGACTTGATTTCATGCATTATAGATTGTGAATTTCATGTTTTACTAAGTTCATACATGCATGCATACCTTTAGCCTAACCAAAGATAAAAGATATCATCTTGTTCATTCACTGCAACCTATGCATATACATGGCCTTTACTTTGTTTATCATGACTAGACTAGTTAGTGATTATGATTCTTCTTGCATGGGCATAGTTCTTATTTTTACTATCAGCAGAATCTCTGACGGATTAGGGTAGGACTGTCACATGACTGTAACGGCCTTACGACAAGCCGTCACACTCTCTGTTGTATGTAAATTCATCTATTGTCTCTAACGCACCATAGCAAGAGCGTTACAATACTTTAACGGCCCCTCGACAAACCGTCACACGGACTGTAACGCGCCTATTCTAGACCGTTAGAACACTGCTTTCTATCAACTCGAGACGGAATGAAATTAGTCAAGTCTACTTATAAATAAGCCTAGTTATCTAAGTTTTGACCTGATATCATGACTTTGAGTTTATTTATTGATTCAGGATAGGAATTGCATGATTATAAGCATTTTAAGTTATTTTAAGGTATGTTAATTTCATTGACTAAACTCTAATAGTTTGTATTTTAAGTATCATTTCAAATGATGTATTGACAGAGTTTTATCATGGTTTTACACCGTTTCATGGTCTTTTCTATCTATAGAGTCATTTTCTTAAAGTATATGGCATATACTCCGGTATGTGTCTATTAGTTCACACTTTGCACTATAGGAACATTATCTTGAACATGAAGACCTCTCTATTAGATATTCCCTCCAATGGACTAAGAAATCTTGTTTCAAGGCCTCCGTAATTCTCTGCGAGCCTGAGATTTCCACTAGGACGCCGAGTTGGTTGTACCATGAAAGCCCAATCATTAGAAAACACTATCGATGGTTTCTGGTTTCTGGAAATGTTATGGATCAATGTTGGACCGTTAGGCTCGTCTAACGACCCAATAAACGACCATCACATTGTACTGAGTCCAATTTCTTCTTTTGGGATTCAGACCATTGGAACGGCCCAATACTGGAGCGTCACGTTATGTAACGGCCCAATAAAAGACCGTCATAGTTCTTGAATACATTAACCCAAGGTTTGACCAAAGGGTTGATATTCTAAAGTTCTTAGATGGATTATTGATAGTTTAGGACTTGTCATATTGTCCAAAGAAACTTAATTTAAATTATGAAAGTTAAGAAATGTATCGTTATGCTGCCGAATGATTTCCATGAGCATAACATAGTATAAGTCATTCTTGATGTCTCATATTCTAAATTGAAGCGTTCATTCATTAATTATTGTTATCATGAGCTTATTGAACTTGTTACATTCTTGGCCATACTTTATTGTTACATGCGTGAAAATAGCTTGATTTATACTCGAAGATGCGATCGTGCACTGATTGTGTTCAAGGGCTCTATGCTAGTCCCCTCAGCTGATTGTCGGAAACATACTATTATAAACCATGGGGTATGATGCTACTGGCATCACATTGCGCTGGGAGTACATTCTTTATAAATAAGTGAAAATCCACGGCAGGACATGACTTTCTTGCTTGATTGCTTGATATTCCATAGAAATTCATGAAGTACTTGATTATAAGCAAAAGATGCTAGAGTGATGATTATGTGACTTGCTAGTACATTCTCGTTACGTTCTTGTTCATGAAAGGCCGTATCATGTTCTTGTGACATTCTTGCTAGTTCATACTTACTCTCATTCGATCTTAAACAATCATCTTTGTTACATTGGTTATTCACATGATTGATCGCATTCGCATGATTTTACCTAAATTCTTTAGAGCAAAAATGTTAATTACTTTAACAGTGCCTTCATGTTGATGCGAACATACCTACTGGGCAAGTGTGCTCATTACCTATTTCCAATCTTTTTCAGGAGATGGAAGTGATACAAATTCAGATTCGAGTTATACAAGTAGCGGGTCCGAGAGCGAATGAAAGTCATATCAAATTGAGAGTGAAGACTTAGGAAAGTCTACATTATTTAGATTGAGTCTATGTAATTTTCCTATTTATTGAGTCTAGTATGGTGGAAGTTGAATTAGTGGCTGTACTTGAATACTTGATTATTAATGAAATAAGTTGAAGTTTGAGTAATTATTGTGCAATTGCATTACGTGTGATTATCTTGCACTCTGATCGTTCTTGCTTGTAAGAGGCTTACCATGCCGACTGTCCGCGTTCCTCGAGCGAGTCTTCTGCTGTAATAAAGGCTCGGGGCGTGACAGTTAAGTTGGTATCAGAGCCTAAGTCTCAGGACTTAGGGAGAAGAATCATGTCATAGGAGAAGTCCAAGGTTTAAGGACCCCTACCTATGAACTAAGGAAGAAGCTTCTATACCCATGTGAGAGTTGGGTAGATTTCGGGATAAGATAGTTAATTAGCTTTAAGATTTATATTCTTCCAAATTTCACGTGAAATAATAAGTTATTATATTTCTCTCAGGTACCCTATTATTACCATGGCTCATCGCGTAGATTGGAATGGCATGCAATAAACAGTTGTCGGCCTTACTCAGGCATTACAAACCATGGTGCAAGCTGTCGCAGGGGCAAGAGCTGGTAATTGACATCACAATTTCCAGAGTTTAAACCCTCCACATTTCTATGGTTCTTCTAATCCGGACGAAGCAGAGAACTGGATTGATGAGATGAACCGAATCTTTGACGTCATCCAATGCACCGACCAAGAGAAGGTGAGCCTTGTAACTTTCCAACTCAACAAGGATGCCCGTATATGGTGGAAGTCGGTTCCGACACCTCTGGCTGATGCACCTCATACATGGGATAGTTTTCTCACCTTGTTCCGTACCAAGTATTTCTCTGAGCATGTGAAAGAAAGAAAGGCTATGGAGTTCGCCTCTCTTCGACAAGGAATGATGACAGTAGCAGAATATGAATTGCAATTCTCAAGGCTAGCACCGTATGCACCACATTTAATCAGTACCGATATATTGAAGGCTAATCGGTTTATGGACGAGTTACGGCCCGGTTTTATTCAGCAGCTCGGGACCCAAAACATCCGTACCTATGCGGAGATGGTTCATCGGGCATACTTATGTGAAAGGACCTTAGAAAAGGTCGAGAAATTGAAGGGGAAAGGAGAAGAGTCCAGCTGACGATCTAATCGGCATTATAAGAAAGAAAGGTTCAGTATCACGAAGCCTCACAAAAGCCATGATAGTAAGAAAAGATCTAGGAGTGGGAACGGTGGAAGTTCCCAGAAGAATAAGAAGATTAAGGAGGAGGAGCAAGTCGCCACGGCTTGCACTTTTTGTGAAAAATTCGGCCATTCGGCTAAAGAATGTTGGAAGCGCCTCGGCTCATGTTTACGTTGTGGAAGCAGGGAGCATCGCATGCTGGATTGCCCCCTTATGAAAGACCAGCCATCTAGTGGTGGATGCAGGAGGCGGACTCGCCTCAATGCCATTTTAGAAGAAGAGGAAGCGCCCATGGATGGTGGGCTTATAGAATGTACTCTTCAAATTTGCTCTCGTCCTGCATTTGTGCTATTTGATACTGGTGCCTCTCATTCTTTTATCTCCACTACTTTCGTAAAAATATTACCAATTGCATCAGTTCCCCTACCTTCAGATCTTGCTATTACCACACCCATAGGTTCTGGAACAAAGCTTACCGACTATTATCCTGATAGCGAAGTGATAGTAGAAGGTCATAATCTCCCCGTAAACTTAGTTTGCCTTAACATGAAAGGTTATGATGCCATTTCAGGGGTAGATTGGCTTGTAGATCATGATGCTTATATCAATTTCCGAAATAGGATTATAATCCTTTCGAAAACCCGGTCTTCCAAGATTCTCTTTCCTTGGCATCAAATACAAGAAGCACCCCACTATCATATCTTCCCTTCACGCTTGCAAACTTATTTCGCAAGGATGTGAAGCTTTTCTTACTTCTATCATTGTTACGAAATCCAAGGAAATCATCATAGCAGACATCCCTATTATAAATGAGTTCCTAGATGTGTTCCCATCCGAATTACCCAGTTTACCGCCTGAGAGGGAAATAAACTTCACTATTCAACTCATTCCAGGAGCAGCACCTGTTTCTATAGCCCCTTACAAGATGTCCCCCACAGAACTCAAGGAACTGAAGAGGCAGTTACAGGAACTTCTAGATAAGGGCTTCGTTAGACCTAGCACATCCCCTTGGGGTGCGCCAGTTCTATTTGTCAAGAAGAAAGATGGTTCTATTGGGCTATGCATCGACTATCGGCGACTGAATCAACTCACAATCAAAAAAAAGTACCCGTTGCCGCGTATTAATGAGCTCTTCGATCAGCTTTCGGGAGCAGAATATTTCTCCAAGATTGACCTTAGATCAGGTTATTAGCAGCTTAGAATTAAAAAAGAAGACATTTATAAATCGGCTTTTTGAAGTCGTTATGGCCACTATGAATTCGTGATAATGCCATTCGGGTTAACTAATGCCCCAGCAGCATTTATGAAACTCATGAACGGTGTTTTTCAACCATATTTGGACCAATTCATCATCGTTTTCATCGATGACATCTTGATACATTCCAAGACAAAAGAGGAACATGAAGAACATCTGAGGATAGCTTTGCAAACACTTAGGGAGCATAAAGTTTATGCCAAGCTTAACAAATGTGAATTCTGGCTCAAAGAAGTTTCATTCCTAGGCCACATTTTTTCCAAGGAAGGTATCGCTGTAGATCCTTCGAAAGTGAGCCAACGATTGTATCAGAAGTAAGAAGTTTTCTAGGTCTAGCTGGTTACTATAAGAGGTTCATTAAGGACTTCTCAAAAATTGCAGTTCCTTTAACTAGACTCACAAGAAAAGAAAATCATTTTGTCTGGTCAGAGGAATGTGAAAAGAGTTTTCAAACGCTTAAGAATCATCTTAGTACAGCTCCTATTCTATCACTACCAGTGGAAGGTGGTGGATTCGAAGTATATACGGATGCGTCTGGTATTGGCTTAGGATGTGTCCTCATGTAGAATGGAAAGGTAATATGTTATTCTCAAGATAATTGAAACGTCATGAGGAAAATTATCCTGTGCATGATTTGGAGTTGGTAGCTGTTATTTTCACCTTAAAAATTTGGCGTCATTATCTTTATGGAGAAAAATTCACGGTCTATTCAGACCACAAAAGCTTGAAATACTTATTTTATCAAAAGGAGTTAAATATGAGGCACATGAGATGGTTAGAATATCTCAAGGACTTTGATTTTGCTATTCAATATCATCCTGGCAAGGCGAATGTTGTAGCAGATGCACTCAACAGAAAACCAATGGGTATGCTATCAAGTCTTATGATTAGTATGACTAACATTATTTCTTAATTTGCTCAGTTGAACTTAGATATTGACATAAAGAAAGAAGATTGTTTCATAGCCAACATCCGAGCTCAACCTACATTGATAGAGGATCTGGCCAAGCTGCAAAATGATGATCTCACACTACTAAAGATGAAAACCAATATTGAACAAAGACCGGATTTCTCTATTTCCAATGACGGAAGATTGTTATTTGAGGGCCGTGTGTGTGTACCGGATCACGAGGATACAAAGAAATTGATCCTAGAAGAAGCACATAATTTCAAGTACACCATTCACCCAGGTGGTACAAAGATGTATCAAGAACTCAAAAGAAACTTCTGGTGGCCCAATATGAAGAGAGAAATAACTGATTTCGTGTCTCGTTTTCTCACCTGCCAACAAATAAAAGCAGAACATTTTATACTCGTAGGTAAATTGCATCCCTTGAATATTCCCAAATGGAAATGGGAAAGTATAGGGATGGATTTCATCATGGGTTTACCTAAGACCAGAGGAGGACACTATAGTATATGGGCAATCATAGACCGATTGACAAAGTCTGCACATTTTCTACCCATAAAAAGTCGATGGTATGTGGATATTCTAGCAGCATTATACATAAAATAAATTGTTAAATTACATGGTGTCCCTATCACTATTATATCTGATAGAGATCTTCGATTCACATCACAGTTCTGGAAGGGTCTACAACATTCACTAGGGACTAGATTGAATTTTAGTACAACATTTCACACACAAACTGATGGTCAGACTGAAAGAACAAATCCAGTAGTAGAAGATATGCTCAGGGCCTGTGCTATTGATTTTAGAGGAAGTTGGTATGATCACTTGCCTCTAGTAGAGTTTGCATACAACAACAGTTATCAGGCTAGCATACAAATGGCACCTTTTGAAGCCTTATATGGAAAAAGCTGTCGGTCACCAATATGTTGGAATGAAATAGGGGAAAAGCAATTCCTAGGCCCCGATCTTATAAGAGATTCTTCAGAGAAGATCAAGCTCATTCAAGAAAGAATGAAGATGGCGCAAGATAGGCAGAAATCTTATGCTGACAATCGAAGACGTGACTTGGAGTTTCAGGTGGGAGATCATGTATACCTGAAAGTTTCTCCAGGCCGTGGTATTCGAAGATTTGGCATTAAAGGAAAGCTAACTCCAAGATTCATTGGCCCATTTGAAATTCTTGAAAGGGTCGGTGAATTGGCTTATAGACTGGCTTTACCTCCACAATTAGTAGGAGTTCATGATGTATTCCACGTCTCTATGCTGAAAAAGTATGTATATGATTCGGACCATGTTATCACTTATGATAATTTGGAGATTCAGAAGGACATGACGTACGAGCAAACACCAATAAAGATTTTGGAATGAGAGGTACATCAACTAAGGAATAAAGTTATTCCTATGGTCAAGATACAATGGAAGAAAACCTGGCTATATGAAGCAACATGGGAAACTGAAGAAGCTATGCGAAAAAGATTTCCAGAATTATTCAATTGTAAGTACACTCTCCACAATCCATGTATTAAATTTGGGGACTAAATTCTTTTAAGTGGGGGAGGGTGCAGTGCCCTAGAATTTATATAAATAATTCTTGGTTATTTATGGAATTTCCTGGAATTTATTAGGAATTTATAAGGGCTAAATAGATTAATAAATATTGAACTAATAAATGGGTTATCAGGCCCAATGGTGTTAAATAATTAGCCTACCCTATTCAATTAAGACCCAAAAGGTTTAAAGACCAAGCCCATTAAGTTTGGCCCATATTCTAGTAGGATATTTAGCCTATTCACGAATTTTAAGGATAAATACTATTTTTATAGATAATTGTATAGATAAAAGGAATAAAAGAGTTTTATTAAATTGAAACTCTGCACACGTTGAATGTAACGGTCTATCGTGCGACCGCCACATGTATGTAACGTGCCTAGACACGACCGTTACACCTTGCTGATTCCGTAAGTTGAAGAACTTGGAAGAAGATTGGAACTTTAGGATCCTATCTACTAGAGACCTAATTAGAAGGATGTGTAAGGTTGCTAAGGACTCTTAGAGATCAGGTTTTGACCAACCAAGGACTCTAAAATCGATCTAATCCTCAAACCCTAGCCAAATCCCTATAAATAGAACCCAGTTCTGAACTGAGCGACCCTTACTTTTGGCTCGTGAAGAATCAAGGTAAGGAGATAGAATTTCGGGTAGGTCCTTTGGAACTTTTTATTTCTAATACTAAGGTCTAACAGCTCTCCAAGTTTCGTGCTAGGAGATCAACCAAACAAGGAGATTGAAGCTCCCAAAGTTGCTGGTCGGACCTTAGCAACCTAGGAAACTGAACGCAAGTCCCCTAAAGATCAAGAGATTAGGACGTCTAAATGAGGTAATTAGAGTTCAGTTATTTAGAACTTTTTATTCCCCTTAGTTTCATCTTCTTACCCTCCATATTTCACGTCCTTAGGTCAAGAGGCTGAGGAGCTAGGGCAACGTGAAGTTGCTGAAAAATCTCAGGAAAGGAGGGATTAGGGTGTGTATTGCAGTCATAAATTAGAAAGTTAAAGCTCAGTTAAAAGGTAGGTCATCTCATGAACGGTAAAAAGATCTCGTTAGGGATAAAAGACCTATGATTTGACTTGATTTCATGCATTATAGATTGTGAATTTCATATTTTAGTAAGTTCATACATGCATGCATACCTTTAGCCTAACCAAAGATAAAAGATATGATCGTGTTCATTCACTGCAACCTATGCATATACCTGGCCTTTACTTCATTTATCATGACTAGACTAGTTAGTGATTATGATTCTTCTTGCATGGGCATAGTTCTTATTTTTACTGTCAGCATAATCTCTAACGGATTAGGGTAGGATCGTCACATGACTGTAACGGCCTTACGACAAGCCGTCACACTCTCTGTTATATTTAAAATTCATCTGTTGTGTCTAACGCACCATAGCAGGAGCGTTATAATACTTTAACGGCCCCTCAACAAATCGTCACACGGACTCTAATGCGCCTATTCTAGACCGTCAGAACACTACTTTCTATCAACTCGAGATGGAATGGAAATTAGTCAAGTCTACTTATAAATAAGCCTAGTTATCTAAGTTTTGACCTGATATCATGACTTTGAGTTTATTTATTGATTCAGGATAGGAATTGCATGATTACAAGCATTTTAAGTTATTTTGAGTTATGTTAATTTCATTGGCTAAACTCTAATAGTTTGTATTTAAAGTATGATTTCAAATGATGTATTGACGGAGTTTTATCATGGTTTTACACCGTTTCACAGTCTTTTCTATCTATAGAATCATTTTCTTTAAGTACATGGCATATACTCCGGTATATGTCCATTAGTTCACACTTTGCACTATAGGAACATTATCTTGAACATGAAGATCTCTCTATTAGATATTCCTTCCAATGGACTAGGAAATCTTATTTCAAGGCCTCCGTAATTCTCCGCGAGCCTGAGATTCGCACTAGGATGCCGAGTTGGTTGTACCATGAAAGCACAATCATTAGAAAACACTATCGATGGTTTCTAGTTTCTGGAAATGTAGCGGATCAATGTTGGACCGTGAGGCTCGTCTAACGGCCCAATAAACGACCGTCACATTGTACTGAGTCCAATTTCTTGTTTCGGGATTCAGACCATTGTAACGGCCCAATACTGGAGCGTCACGTTATGTAACGGCCCAATATAAGACCGTTACAGTTCTTGAATATATTAACCCAAGGTTTGACCAAAGGGTTGATATTCTACAGTTCTTAGATGGATTATTGATGGTCTAGGACTTGTCATATTGTCCAAAGAAACTTAATTTAAATTATGAAAGTCAAGAAATGTATCGTTATGCTGCCGAATGATTTCCATGAGCATAACATAGTATAAGTCATTCTTGATCTCTCATATTATAAATTGAAGCGTTCATTCATTAATTATTGTTATCATGAGCTTATTGAACTTGTTACATTCTTGGCCATACTTTATTATTACATGCGTGAAAATAGCTTGATTTATACTCGAAGATGCGATCGTGCACTGATTGTGTTCAAGGGCTCTATGCTAGTCCCCTCAGCTGATTGTCGGAAACATACTATTATAAACCATGGGGTATGATGCTACTGGCATCGCATTGCGCTGGGAGTACTTTCTTTATAAATAAGTGAAAATCCACGGCAGGACATGACTTTCTTGCTTGATTGCTTGATATTCCATAGAAATTCATGAAGTACTTGATTATAAGCAAAAGATGCTAGAGTGATGATTATGTGACTTGCTAGTACATTCTCGTTACGTTCTTGTTCATGAAAGGCCGTATCATGTTCTTGTGACATTCTTGGTAGTTCATACTTACTCTCATTCGATCTTAAACAATCATCTTTGTTACATTGGTTATTCACATGATTGATCGCATTCGCATGATTTTACCTAAATTCTTTAGAGCAAAAATGTTAATTACTTTAATAGTGCCTTCATGTTGATGCGAAGATACCTACTGGGCAAGTGTGCTCATTACCTATTTCCAATCTTTTTCAGGAGATGGAAGTGATACAAATTCAGATTCGAGTTATACAAGTAGCGGGTCCGAGAGCGAATGAAAGTCATATCAAATTGAGAGTGAAGACTTAGGAAAGTCTACATTATTTAGATTGAGTCTATGTAATTTTCCTATTTATTGAGTCTAGTATGGTGGAAGTTGAATTAGTGGCTGTACTTGAATACTTGATTATTAATGAAATAAGTTGAAGTTTGAGTAATTATTGTGCAATTGCATTACGTGTGATTGTCTTGCACTCTGATCGTTCTTGCTTGTAAGAGGCTTACCATGCCGACTGTCTGCGTTCCTCGAGCGAGTCTTCTACTATAATAAAGGCTCGGGGCGTGACATGAACTGGGCTGGGTTGAACGGCTGATTAAGGGCCGCTCTTCAACATGAACGGTAAGTATTGGGCTGTACATGGCCAGAAGTTTATAAAATCGAAGATAGGATATGCGATCCTGACAGAGCCACTCATTAATTGAACGGTCCATTAAGGGCCGCCTGTAAGATGTACGGGCCATTACTGTCTGCATAACACAGGGCCTAACAATAATCTAGAAATTCGCCCAAGTGGGCTTCGGGCTGCCATAGGCAGGGTGGAACTGAACCAGAGTCCAGCCCACTGTCTACTGGTCAGCCTAGGGTCTACTGGGCTGATCAAATCAGGAATTGGCCGAAGATGGATCAAGGATAATCGGCCAAACCTAATTGGCATTAGCCAGGGATGAACGGTCGCCACAGGGCTGTTCAAGGAGATAAGCGGTCCACTAATGGTCGCGCATGTCTCTGCTAGTCCAATTCGGACTAAGACTCATATCATAGTAGTTCCATTGAGTCAAGGTTCAATTCTTGGGGATAATAATGGTTCAAGATTAACGGTTCAGGTCTAAGGTTATAATAAGTGTAATCCTAATAGCCATTTCAATTATAAATGATTCACAATTAAGATTGACATTCATTGGAAAGATGAATCAAGATCAAGCTCAAATTAAATAAATCAGCAAGAATTATTTATTGTCATGAATTACAGTTTATTAGGTGTGTTGCTAACATGCCATTTACCACTAATCTACTAACATAACATGCTGTAATGACAATTAATCTGTTCTGTTATAGATGTCCGGTCGGTTCTAGACCTTACATCTCCATAGACGGTCATAGCCGCGCATGCCCCCTCAGGTCCGAAGGCCTGTAGGAGATGGACGGTCGGTAGGGTGCCGCTGGGAAGGATGTGCGGTCTGGAACTGGCCGCAGGGCAGATATGAGGTTAAGATTCGGCTGCACATTCCAAGGAAACAATTAGAGATAGAAACCTTTAAACGGTCAACAACGGGCTGCCTGTCTTGGACGTGCGGTCTATCGTGTGGCCGCATAAGTCCAGACAGATCGCCGCCCCTTTTGCCTTGCCCGACTTCGGCGATGTTTCAAGGGTTAGACTAAAACATGGAATTCGCATGATATAAAGCATGAAATTTGGGGCTTTTACTATCAACAGAAAGAGCACGAAAAACTCTACAAGATGCATGAATCAATTTTATGTTTACAGCCTGAAATTACTACTTAATCGAAAGGGAACAGTTATAACCCTAGATGTGACATGCTTCTACTAAAACCAAAAATTCTCGCAGAACACTTGATAAAATTTAGTGCTTTCTACATCAATGAAAAGCTGACACGATGATGCTTCCAACCATATTTTATTTGTAGGGTTTGGCTTGCTATCACCTACCTGAATCGGATGAAGAATGAAGGAGAAAGAAAACCCAAGGCGCTGGTACACGTAGCCCTTAAACGCTGGAGATCTCCCTCAATCCAGCTCCTCTGCAGCCGCCACTGGTTCTAAACGATTCTAGGGTTAGAGAGCTTCATTTGTATAGGTCACACATCTTCTAGAGGGTTCTATGCGCGGAGTATTCGTCCACGCAAGTTGGGTTAATGCGAACGCCGCCGTAATTATTTACGTGATCCAATCTCCGCCGATTGCCTCTCCTAGGGTTAGGGTTTCGGAAGATTAAGAGAGGGGAAATGATCCTCTCATCCTGGCCTTTCATTTGCCACTGGTTTGGGCTCATTTGATGGAGTATTGGGCTCGAAATTTACGTTTCAACGTATGGTTAACTTAGTGTTTATTTTGGGCTTAATCCACTAATTCGACCTATTTACAGATTTTATTGGGGTTGGTCATAGAAGACTAGTTTGTTAAATGTGTTATCCTCTACAAGAATATTTTTTTTTTTTGGATTTTTATAAAATGGTCAAAATTTAGCTTATTCTATTTATTAAGGAATTTCTAATTAATTTCTTGAAGAATCGGGGTATTACACCCTCCCCCGCTTAAGGAATTTGGTCCTCCAAATTCTATGCACTTAATGATAAAAAAAGATGGAGTGAGACAGCTCACCTAGAATAAGTCAGGGTACTGCCTCCGCATAGTATTTTCTGACTCCAAAGTAGCTTCTTCAGTTTCACGCCGACTCCACTGCACTTTAACCATCGGTATGAAATGATTCCTGAGTTGTTGTTGCTTCCAATCCAGAATCTTGATTGGTCTTTCTTCATAAGTCAGATATTCCTTCAATTCGAAGTCTATATGCTGAATAACTTGAGTGGGATCATACACATATTTCTGTAACATAGACACATGAAAAATATTGTGTACTCTAGATAACTGAGGTGGTAGTGCTAAACGGTAAGCAACCTCCCCCACTCTTTCCAGAATCTCGAATGAACCAATGTATCTTGGACTCAGTTTGCCTTGAATACCAAACCTTCGAATCCCTCTCATAGGAGAAACCTTTAAAAACACATGCTCACCAACCTGAAATTCCAAAGCTCTCCTCCTGGTATCGGCATAACTCTTCTGTCTTTATTGTGCTACTTGCAACCGATCTCTGATAATACGGATGTTCTTGGATGATTCAGAAATGAGATCTGGTCCAAGCCATTGCTTCTCACCTACCTCGTCCCAACATAATGGGGATCGACAGCTTCTACCATACAAAGCTTCAAATGGAGCCATCTGAATGCTGGCCTGGTAACTGTTGTTGTAGGTGAATTCAACCATTGCCAAGTGATCACTCCAACTACATCCAAAGTCAATCATGCAGGCTCTAAGCATATCTTCCACTATCTAGTTGGTCCTTTCAGTCTGTCCGTCTGTTTGTGGATGGAAAGCAGTACTGAAACTCAAACGAGTTCCCAAGGACTCTTACAATCCTTTCAAAAAATGAGAAGTGAACCTGGGGTCTCTATCAGACACAATGCTGACGGGTATACCATGTAGTCTTACCACTTCCTTCATATACAAAGCAGCCAAGACATCAACTATCCATTTAGACTTAATAGATAAGAAATGAGCAGATTTTGTCAATCTGTCGATAATCACCCATATTGCATCAAATCCACTACGAGTCTTAGGCAGACCCATAATGAAATCCATGCCAATGCTCTCCCACTTTCATTGGGGTTTATCAAGGGGTTTCAATTTCCCTGCTGGTCTGAAATGCTCAGTCTTAACTTACTAACAAACCAAGCATCTACTTACAAAGTCCGCAACTTCCCTTTTCATATTCGGCCACCAAAAAGATCTTTTCAAATCCTTAAACATCTTAGTACCCCCATGATGAATGGTGTATCTGGATCTATGAGCTTTCTCAAGGATCTTACTCTTTATCTCAGCTACATCAGGTACACAAGTTCTTCCTTGAAATTACAATCTTCCATCATCATCCATCATGAAGTCAGGTCTGTTACTCAAGCTTCCCTTGATCTCTACCAACTCTGGGTCATCATCTTGCAGAGACTTGATTTCCATCAATAATTCGGGCTTAAGTTGAATCTGAGCAATCATAACCCGATCCTTGTCAACATTAAGATCCAAACTAGCTAACTGCTCCAGCAATTTCCATTCTTGTAACATGAGGCTTGACAACTTAGCTATAGGCTTGTGGCTTACGGCATCTGCCACAACATTACCTTTTCTAGGATGATACTCAATGGAGAAATCGAAGTCCTTAAAATACTCCAGCCATCTTCGCTGCCTCATATTGAGTTCCTTCTAAGAAAACAAGTATTTCAAACTCTTATGATCTAAAAACACCATAAATGCCTCTCCATACAAGTAGTCCCTCCATATCTTCAAGGCGAATACCACTACTGCTAGCTCCAAATCATGAACATGATAATTCTCTTCATGCTTCCTCAACTGCCTAGAAGAATAGGCTATCACTTTCCCGTGCTGCATGAGTACACACCCTAAACCAATACCTGAAGCATCAGTGTATACAACAAAATCTCCTTCTCCAGAAGGTAAGGCCAAAACAGGTGCAGTAGCCAAACATTCCTTCAAGGTCTGAAAGCTTCGCTCGTAATCTTCTGACCAATCAAATTTGATCTCCTTGCGGGTTAATCCCGCCAGAGGTACCGAAATTTTGGAGAAATCTTGAATAAACCTTCGGTAGTAACCTGCTAGGCCTAGGAAACTTCTCACTTCAGTTACATTAGTAGGCTTATCCCAATTCTTTACTGCCTCTACCTTTAAAGGATCAACGGAAATACCTTGTTTTGTGATGATATGGCCTAGAAAGGACACCTCTTACAGCCAGAAATCACACTTACTAAACTTGGCATATAATTGATGATCTCTCAATAGTTGCAATATCATCATCAAATGTTCAGCATGCTCCTCCACACTCTTAAAAAAAATCAAGATGTCATCAATGAACACCACAACCCATTAACCAAGATAGGGCCGAAACACATCGTTCATCAGCTGCATGAAAGATGCAGGTGCATTCGTTAGCCCAAAAGGTATTACTACAAATTCGAAATGCCCATACATGCTGCGGAAGGTAGTTTTATAGATATCCTTTTCCTTAATTCGTAACTGATGATATCCAGATCGAAGGTCAATCTTGGAGAAATACTGAGCTCCTGCTATCTGATCAAATAACTCATCAATCCTTGGTAATGGATATTTGTTCTTGATAGTCAATTGGTTCAATTGTCGATAATCGATGCACAACCTCATCGAACCATCCTTCTTTCGGACGAATAATATAGGGGCTCCCCACGGAGAAGTACTTAGACGAATGAACCCTTTCTCAAGCAATTCCATCAACTGCTGCTTTAGTTCCCTTAGCTCCGCAGGAGACATACGATAAAGAGCTTTGGAAATAGGAGTCGCACTAGGAATTAGATCAACAGAAAAGATAACTTCCCTTTCAGGAGGAAGTCTTTGCAGTTCCTCGGGAAAGACATCTAGAAAATCTCGGACGACAGAAAAGTCCTCAATCTCAATCTTCTGCTCAGGGTTCACATAAACAAAGGCTAGAAAAGCCTTACATCCTCTCCTCATCAGCTTATCAGCTCGAAGAGCCGAAATAAGTGGAACAGACTTATGGTGTCTAATTCCTATAAAAGAAAGTCCAGGGTGTCCAGTGAAAGACACAGAACTAGATCTACATTGAACATTAGCCTCATACTTAGCCAACCAATCTGCTCCTAAGATTACATCATAATCCTTCATGTCCATACAAACTAAATTAGCTGGCAGGTTTTGTTCATTGATCATGACCTTACTGGAAGGATAGAAATACTTAATTGCTGGTCCGAAACCAATAGGGGTCAAAATCTCTAACGAAGAATTCATCAAAACTGGCTTCACAGCTAAAGACTTCGCAAATATCTGAGAAATAAAAGAATGAGTGGCACCAGTATAAAAAAGAATAAAAGCTAATTTATCATGTATAATAAGAGTACCTTCGATGAGTCCACCCTCCTCGGTGGGTCTTGCCTCGTCTTCTTGTAGAGACTAGAGCTTGCCTTGCGGCTTATTGATTCCTTACGGTTTCACCGGGGTAGCTTGCTCAGATAAATGAGGACACTCGGGAATACGGTGGTCCCTACTGCCACAACGTAAACAGGCGCCCAACTTGCGCCAGCACTCCTCCATCTTGTGACCTGGACGGTCACAGTACTTGCATATGCCCTTGAATGGAACAATAGGGCCAGACTACTTGTCTTCAATCTTCGGCATCTTGCCCTTCCATGATCCAGACCCGCTAATGGGCCTCTTCCCGCCATGACCGGGCTTGATACTCCCTGAACCACTATGGTGTTGTTCTTTCTTAACACTCTTCCCACGGATTCTCTCCATCATTTCTAAAGTATCTTCCAATACTTGATCGCTGCATTGCATTACTTCAAAAATCCTCCCTATCTCTTCAAGCCAGTGTTCGGCTTCATTAGGGTCAGTCGAGCCACCAAATCACGGAGGATTCATCCCACGAAAGTTCCGATAAAGGTCGCCAGTGCCATGGTTTGCAGCTCCTCCTTGGGTCACTTGTTGCAAGGCCTGAGTAAGTCCTTGAACCGTACGCAGCAAGTTCCTCCATTCCGCGCGTTCTCCTGCCATTGCAAAAGCCTACACGTGGAATAGGTTATGTTAGGTTCAATTAATAATGGATAATCGTGCAATTAGATTATTAACACATCCCCAGTCTTCTACCCAATCTCACCAGGTTGGGTCCTTAGACTTATAACGAGGTTATAGGTCCTATGATATCACTTAGTATCCTAGAACTTAGAGAACCTAGGAATATTAGAAAACCTAGGCTCTGATACCACCAAACTATTAGGCCCCGACGCGGAATATCAGGACTGGCAGTAGAAAACGCTAGTAATGATAACATGCTAAGCTAAGAATTAACATAACATCATGAACAGAAATAACTCCAAATTTATTACAATAACCATCAAACCGACTTAAACATAATCAAGCATAACCTCTACTTGACTCCGTTACAATAACTAACACAACCTCTACGAAATAGCTAGATGTAAAACAACTATAACAATCTTAACATATTTATAAGTTGATACACTCCAAGTCATCACTCTCGCCCATTCCCATCCATCTGTGAATCTTCACCTGAGCTGCCTGGAAAGGGGGGAAACAACTATATGAGCGAACGCTCAGTAGGTGACAACAGGCAAGTGTAAGTAATTAACCAATTAATTACATGCTTATATCAAACGGAAAGAAAAGAAATGATGATCAGATGAAACAACATAAAAGAACGAAATGGAATAACAATATGGTAGGATGATATAACTACAAGAATTGCAAGTTTGTGAACAATATAAATAACAGGAAAGTGTAAGAAATTGGCCAATAAGCAAGAATATAACCAAGTCGAACATGATTCAAGTAAGAGATTAAGAGATCATTGTCATAGACATCACGCTAGTCATGCACTCGGTCCAATGCCTCACCATGTCATTACAAACTCCCATGGGCACAAGTACTTTTCGGGCGCTCTCCCCAGGACCAGACCGGGCCCCTATGATGCGTTGGCATTGATTTATTGGACCCAAGATCCCAAGTTGTCTAGACTTTAATAGAGTTAAAATGGCCAATTACAATCAAGTACAAACTTACCTCGGAACATCCCAAGGCTAAGTTGAAGAGATACTGTCCAGAATTTATGTCCAGGAGTTTAAGTTATCAAGAACCATCATGTTCTTGGATTCAAAACCATAAAACACGGAGAAAACTCATCTCTGGATTATATACGGTCAATACTGGACCACTCAAGCACTTGTGCGGTCGACTCAGGGCCGCACTAATAGGAACTGGGCTGGGTTGAATGGCTGATTAAGGGCCGCTCTTCAACATGAACGGTAAGTATTGGGCCGCATAAGGCCAAAAGTTTATAAAATCGAAGACAGGATATGCGATCCTGACAGAGCCGCTCATTAATTGAACGGTCCATTAAGGGCCGCCTGTAAGATGTACAGGCCATTACTATCCGCACAACACAGGGCCTAACAATAATCTAGAAATTCGCCCAAGTGGGCTTCCGGGCTGCCATAGGCAGGGTGGAACTGAACCAGAGTCCAGCCCATTGTCTGCTGGTCGGCCTAGGGTATACTAGGCTGATCAAATCAGGAATTGGCCGAAGATGGATCAAGGATAATCGGCCAAAACTAATTGGCATTAGCCAGGGATGAATGGTCGCCACATGGCCATTCAGGGAGATAAGCTGTCCACTAACGGCCGCGCATGTCTCTGTTAGTCCAATTCGGACTAAGACTCATATCGCAGTAGTTCGATTGAGTCAAGGTTAAATTCTAGGGGATAATAATGGTTCAAGATTAACGGTTCAGGTCTAAGGTTATAACAAGTGTAATCTTAATAGCCATTTCAATTATAAATGATTCACAATTAAGATTGACATTCATTGGAAAGATGAATCAAGATCATGCTCAAATTAAATAAATCAGCAAGAATTATTTACTGTCATGAATTACAGTTTATTAGGTGTGTTGCTAACATGCCATTTACCACTAATCTACTAACATAACATGCTGTAATGACAATTAATCTGTTCTGTTATAGATGTGCGGTCGGTTCTAGACCTTACATCTCCATAGACGGTCATAGACAGGCCACGCATGCCCCCTCAAGTCCGAAGGCCTACAGGAGATGGATGGTCGGTAGGGTGCCGCTGGGAAGGATGTGCGGTCTGGAACTGGCCGCAGGACAGATATGCGGTTAGGATTCGGCCGCACGTTTCAGGGAAACGATCAGAGATAGAAACCTTTAAACGGTCAACAACAGGCCGCCTGTCTTGGACGTGCGGTCTATCGTGTGGCCGGACAAGTCCAGACAGATCGCCGCCCTTTTTGCCTTGCCCGACTCCGACGAGGTTTCTAGGGTTAGACTAAAACATGGAATTCGCATGATATAAAGTATGGAATTTGGGGCTTTTACTACCAACATAAAGAGCACGAAAAACTCTACAAGATGCATGAATCAATTTTATGTTTACAGCCTGAAATTACTACTTAATCGAAAGAGAACAGTTATAACCCTAGATGTGACAAGCTTCTACTAAAACCAAAAATTCTCGCAGAACACTTGATAAAATTTAAGGCTTTCTACATCAATGAAAAACTGACACAATGATGCTTCCAACCATATTTTATTTGTAGGGTTTGGCTTGCTATCACCTACCTGAATCGGATGAAGAAGGAAGGAGAAAGAAAACCCAAGGTGCTGGTACACGCTGCCCCTAAACACTGGAGATCTCCCTCAATCCAGCTCTTCTACAGCCGCCACTGGTTCTAAACGATTCTAGGGTTAGAGAGCTTCATTTTTATGGGTCACACACCTTCTATAGGATTCTATGCACGGAGTATTCGTCCCCGCAAGTTAGGTTAATGCGAACGCCGCTGCAATTGTTGACGCGATGCAATCTCTGCCGATTGCCTCTCCTAGGGTTAGGGTTTCGAGAGATTAAGAGATGGGAAATGATCCTCTCATCCTGGCCTTTCATTTGCCACTGGTTTGGGCTCATTTGATGGAGTATTGGGCTCGAATTTTGCGTTTCAAGGTATGGTTAACAAAGTGTTTATTTTGGGCTTAATCCACTAATTCGACCTATTTATAGATTTTATTTGGGTTGGTCATAGAAGACTAGTTTGTTAAACGTGTTCTCATCTACAAGAATATAATTTTTCTGAATTTTTATAAAATGGTCAAAATTTACCTTATTCTATTTATTAAGAAATTTCTAATTAATTTCTTAAAAAATCGGGGTATTACACAAACAATCCTGATAACAATTTTAATTCTCAATGGATCATAATTAAGATTAACTTCATTGGAAAAGATGAATCAAGATCAAGTGAGAACAAACCAGCAAGAATTTATAAATGTTTACTTCCATAAATTCCAGTTTATTATGTGTGTTGCTAACTTACCATTAGCCACCAATCTACAAAAATAAATCATGCCGAAATGATAATGAAGCAATTCTGTATAGATGGGTGGTCCGTTCAGAACCTTTCATATGCCTCGACGGTCGGACGATAGGCCGTTCATGCCCTCTCAGGTCCGAAGGCCTGCTGGAGATGAGCGGTCTGTAGAGTGCCGCTTGGGAAGACGAACGGTCTGAGACTAGCCGCCTGATGGAAGGGCGGTTAGGGTTCTACCTCTAATTCCATGAAACATATCAGAGATAAAACACATGAACGGTCAAGCACCGGCCGCCTATCCAGGATGGGCGGTCTATCGAGAGGCCGCGCATGTCAGGGCGGTCTCTGCTACCTTCGCCTTGCCCGCCTCCGGCGAGTCCGACTAGGGTTAGCTAAAACAATTAAATACACACAACATAGAGCATGAAATTTAGGGCTTTTACTATCAACAGAATGAGCACAAAAAGTTGTATAAGATAGCCTGATCTATTAAAGGTTTAGTGCCTGCAATCCCTACTAAAAATGAAGTGGAACATTGCTAACCCTAATTCTAACATGCTTCCACTAAAACTTAAAATTCTCGCAGGATACTAGATAACACTTAGGGATTTTTAGACCAAAAGAAAAAGGACTCATCGATGCTTATAACCATATATAATACTTAGGGTTTGGCTTCCTATCACCTACCTTAATCGAAGGATGAAGGGGGAAGAGGGATGCTGATCGTGCTAGGTACACACCATCGGTGATCACCGCGATTCTCCCTTGATTGAGCTCATCTCAAGCCGCCACAGCTTCTAAACGATTTTAGGGTGGCAGAGGATTATTTTTATAGGTTCTATAGGGTCTGGAGAGTTCTAATCACGGAGATAGAGTCCACGCAACTTAGTCATGCGTAAAACGCGTCAGATAGGGTTGCAGCCACCTTGCGTCACCAAATACGCCTCCTAGGGTTAGGGTTTCGAAGAATAATAAGAGGGGAAATGATCTCTTAATCCTAACCTTTTATTTGCATCCGGTTTTAGCTTAAATGGTTTAGTATTGGGCTCTAATTTCACGTTTTAAGGTTCGATTAGGCTAAGTGTGGATTTGGGCCTTAATCTGCTAATTCGACTTATTTAAGAATTTTATTTGGACTGGTCATATAAGACAATTTTACTAAACGTTTTATCCTCTACAAGATTCTAATTTTTCCAGATTTTTATAAAATGGTCAAAATTCTACTTATCCTATTTGTTAAGGAATTATGTATTAATTTCTCAAAAAAAAATTATTCGTTATTATACCTGCGTGCTACACTCTCCCCCACTTTAAGGAATTTGGTCCTCCAAATTCACTAAACTTGATAAAAATAGAGAGTGAAATAGCCCACCTAGAATAAGGCGGGATACTGCTTCCGCATGGTATCTTCTGACTCCCAAGTAGCCTCTTCGGTTCCACGCCGACTCCACTGTACTTTAACCATGGGTATGGAATGATTCTTGAGTTGCTGCTGCTTATGATCCAGAATAGTGATAGGTCTTTCTTCATAAGTCAAATCTTCCTCCAGCTCTAAATCCGCATGCTGAATGACATGAGCGGGGTCATACACATATTTCCGCAGCATAGACACATGGAAGACATTGTGTACTCCGAATAACTGAGGTGGTAGTGCTAATCGGTAAGCAACCTCTCCCACTCTTTCTAGAATCTCGAATGAACCAACATATCTTGGACTTAGCTTGCCTTGAATACCAAACCTGCGAATCCCTCTCATGGGAGAAACCTTCAAAAACACGTGCTCACCGACCTGAAATTCCAAGGCTCTCCTTCTGTTGTCGGCATAGTTCTTCTGTCTTGATTGTGCTACTTGCAACCGATCTCTGATAATACGGATATTCTTGGATGATTCAGAAATGAGATCTGGTCCCAGCCATTGCTTCTCACCTACCTCCTCCCAACATAATGGAGATCGACAACTTCTTCCATACAAAGCTTCAAACGGAGCCATTTGAGTACTGGACTGATAACTATTATTGTAGGCGAATTCAATCAAAGCCAAGTGATCACTCCAACAACCTCCAAAATCAAGCATGCAGGCTCTAAGCATATCTTCCACTATCTGGTTGGTTCTTTTAGTTTGTCCGTCTATTTGTGGATGAAAAGTGGTACTGAAATTCAGGCGGGTTCCAAAGATTCTTACAATCCTTTCCAAAAATGTGAGGTGAATCTGGGGTCTCTATCAGACATAATGCTAATTGGAATACCATGGAGTCTTACAACTTCCTTCATATACAAAGCAGTTAAGACATCAACTGTCCACTTAGACTTAATGGACAAGAAATGAGCAGACTTTGTCAATCTGTCGATGATCAGCCATATTGCATCAAATCCACTACGAGTCCTAGGTAGACCCATAATAAAATCCATGCCAATACTCTCCCACTTCCATTGAGGTATATCAAGTGGTTTCAATTTCCCTGCCGGTCTGAAATGATCAGCCTTGACTTGCTGACATACCAAACATCTACTCATAAATTTTGTAATTTCTTTTTTCATATTCGGCCACCAAAAGGATCTTTTCAAATCCTTAAACATCTTAGTACCTCTAGGATGAATAGTGTATCTGGATCTATGAGCTTCTTGGAAAATCTTATTCTTTATTTCTGCTACATCAGGTACATAGGCGCTTCCCTGAAACAACAATCTGTCATCATCAGCTACCATGAAATCATGTCTGTTACTCAAACTCTCCTTGATATCTACCAACTCTGGGTCATTATCTTGCAAGGACTTGATTTCTATCAAGAATTCTGGTTTAAGTTGAATCTGAGCAATCGTAACTCGGTCCTTGTCAACATTGAGATCCAAACTAGCTAACTGCTCCAACAGTCTCCATTCTTGCAACATAAGATGCGACAACTTAGGAATTGGCTTGTGACTCAAGGCATCTGCCACTACATTCCCCTTTCCAAGATGATACTCTATGGAGAAGTCAAAGTCTTTTAAATACTCAAGCCATCTTCTCTGCCTCATATTGAGTTCCTTCCGAGAAAATAAATACTTCAAACTCTTATGGTCTGAGAACACTATAAATGTCTCTCCATACAAGTAGTGCCTTCATATCTTCAAGGCGAAAACTACAGTTGCTAGTTCCAAATCATGAACAAGATAGTTCTCTTCATGCTTCCTCAACTGCCTTGAAGAATAGGCTATCACTTTCCCATGCTGCATGAACACATAACCTAGACCAATGCCTGAAGCATCAGTGTACACCACAAAACCTCCTTCTCCAGATGGTAAAGCCAAAACAGGGGCAGTAGTTAGACATTCCTTCAAGGTCTGAAAGCTTCTCTCAGAATCCTCTGACCAATCAAATTTGTTCTCCTTGCATGTTAATCTTGTCAGAGGTACCGCAATTTTGGAGAAATCTTGAATAATCCTTTGATAGTAACCTACTAGGCCTAGGAAACTTCTAACTTCAGTCATATTAGTAGGCTTATCCCAATTCTTTATTGCCTATAACTTTGAAGGATCAACAGAAATACCTTCTTTTGTGATGATATGCCTTAGAAAGGACACCTCTTGCAGCCAGAATTCACACTTACTAAACTTGGCGTATAGCTGATGGTCTCTCAATATTTGCAACGCCATCCTCAAATGTTCAGCATGCTCCTCCTTACTCTTAGAATAAATCAAGATATCATCAATAAACACCATGACCCACTGACCAAGATAGGGCCGAAACACATTGTTCATCAACTGCATGAAAGCTGCGGGTGCATTTGTTAGTCCAAAAGGTATTACTACAAATTCAAAATGCTCATACCTACTACGGAAGGCCGTCTAATAGATATCCTCTTCCTTAATCCACAACTGATGGTATCCTGATCGAAGATCAATCTTAGAAAAATACTGAGCTCCTGCTATCTGATCAAATAATTCATTAATCCTCAACAATGGGTATTTGTTCTTGATAGTCAGCTGGTTCAATTGCCGATAATCGATGCACAACCTCATCGAACCATCCTTCTTCCGGACGAACAATACTGGGGCTCCCCACGAGGATGTACTTGGACGAATGAACCCCCTTCTCAAGTAATTCCATTAACTATTGCTTCAATTCCCTCAGCTCCACGGGAGACATACGATAAGGAGCTTTAGAAATAGGGGTCGCGCCAGGAATTAAATCAATAGAAAAGATAACTTCTCTCTCAGGTGAAAGTCCTGGCAATTCCTTAATCTTGATCATCTTATCAGGGGTCACATAAACAAAGGCTAGAAAAGTCTGACATCCTTTCCTCATCAACTTATCAGCTCGAAGGGCTGAAATAAGTGGCACAGACTTATGGTGCCTAACCCCTATAAAAGAAAGTCCATGGTGTCTAGAAATAGACACAGAACTAGAACTACAATGAACATTGGCCTCAAACTTAGCCAACAAATCCACTCCTAGAATTACATCATAATCTTTCATATCCAGGTAAACTAAATCAGCTGGCAAGTTCTGTTCATTAATCATAACCTTACTAAAAGGATAGAAATACTTAATTGTTGAACTGGAACCAATATGGGTTGAAATCTCTAACGGAGAATTCATCAAGACTGGCTTCACAACTAAAGACTTAGCAAATTTTCGAGAAACAAAAGAATGAGTGGCACCGGTATCAAAAAGAATGAATGTTGGCTTATCATGTATAATAAGAGTACCTTCAACGAGTCCACCCTCCTCGGTGGTTCCGGCATCATCTTCCTATAGGGCTTGGAGCTTGCCCTGTTGCTTCTTAATTCCTTGCAGCTTAGTTGGGGTAGCTTGATCAGACAAAAGGGGACACTCTGGAATACGGTGGTCCCTACTACCACAACGCAGGCAGGTGCCCAGCTTGTGCCAGCACTCTTCCATCCTGTGACCTGGACGGCCACAATACTTGCACATGCCCTTAAATGGCACAGTAGGGCCAGGCTTCTTGTCATCGTTCTTCGGCATTTTGCCCTTCCATGATCCAGACTCGCCATTGGGCATTTTCTTGCCATTGTCGGGTTTGATACTCCCGAAACCAGTAGGTTGTTCCTTCTTAACACCCTTTCCACAGATTCTCTCCGTCATTTCTAAGGTGTCTTCCAAGACTTGAGCTTTCCTTAACATCTCCGCATAAGTTTGAATTTCCATTGGCGCTAACTGGTTGATATACTGCAACTTCAGCCCATTGAGAAAATGCTTAGCCTTCATCTTCTCTGTTGATATCAAGTGAGTGGCATAACGAGATAATCGAGAGAATTGAGCTTCATACTCAGCTATAGATAGAGTCCGCTGCTTCAAAGCAGCAAACTCCGCTGCTTTCTTTTCTTACACTCTATTAGAAAAATATTTGCTATTAAAGAGTTCCTCGAACTGCTTCCATAAAACTTGTCCATCTCCAAGGGTAGCCTTTACTGCATCCCACCATGTTCTTTCATCACGCTCCAGTTGGAAGGTCATTAAAAGAACACGCTCCTGATCGCTACACTACATCACTTCAAAGATCATCTCCATCTCTTTTAGCCAGTGCTTGGCTTAATCAGGGTCGGTCGAGCCTCCAAAACGTGGGGGATTCATCCCACGGAAGTTTCGGTGAAGATCGCCAGCTCCGTGGTTCGCTCCTCCTCGTTGGGCCACTTGCTGCAAGGCCCGAGTAAGTCCTTGAACCGTTCGCTGCATGTCTCGCCATTGCGCACGCTCTGCCGCCATTAGAACGTCCTACATGTAGAATTATTTTAGGGTCATTAAGAAGAGAATCTTAGAGTTAGATTATTAACTCAACCCAAGTCTCTACCCAAATCTCACTAGGTTGGGTTCTTAGACTTATAACAAGGTTATAGGTTATACGACATCACTTAGGATCCTAGAACTTAGAAAACCTAGGAATATTAGAAACCTAGGCTCTGATACCACCAAACTGTCACGCCCCGACGCGGAATATCGGGACTGACAATAGAAACAATTAATAATATTATGCTTATTTTCAGATATGCTATGCTAAAGCTAAAGGGTCAACACAACACCATGAACAGAAAATAACTCCATTAACTAAATAAACATCAAATGCTCCATAATTCAATTTCATCATCCTTTTAAACCAACTTCAGAAAAACTTCTAACATAACATTCACTGGACATCATTACATCAATATTGACTCAACAATTACAACTCTGCTTGACTTGCACTCTAAACCATAACTAGACACAAAACATCTATAACGACTCTTCAAAATCTCTAACTGGCTCGCTCCAGGGTTGTCACTCTTGCCCATCCCCATCGGTCTGCGAATCCTCACATGAGCTACCTGAAAGCGGGGAAACAACTGGGTGAGCGAACGCTCAGTAGGTAATAACATGCAAGTTTAAGTAATTAACCAATTAATTACATTTATATGTGCGGAAAAAAAAAGAACGAAATGAAATGATGATATGACAAAGTAACATAATAAAAAGAAGGCCATGTAACTGGAAATTGGCTAACAAGCAAGAATTAACCAAGTCAGGAAAGATTCAAGTAAGAGATTATGTCGTAGACATCACGCTAGTAATGCACTCGGTGTAATGCCTCACCATGTCCTTCAAACTCCTCGGGGCACAAGTACTTTTCTGGTGCTCCTCCCAGGACCAGACCGGGCCCTTATGATGCGTTGACATTGATTTAATAGATCCAAGATCCCAAGTTATGTCTAGACGTTAATCAAGTTAAATGGCCAATCATATCAAGGTATGAACTTTCCTCGGAAAACCTAAGGATAAGTCGAAGAGATACTTTGTCCAGAAAGTTCAAGTTATCAAGATCCAATCAGGTCCTTGGATTCAATATCAAAAAACACGAAAATCAATTCTGGATGATACGCGGTCTAAACTGGGCCGCTGAAGCTATGTACGGTCTCCACTAGGCCGTTCAGGACAGAATTGGGCTGAGGATCAGCCTCAACGAAGTCAAGGATAAACGGACCATTTTAGGCCGCTCTTATAAGAATGATCAGAAATGGGCCTTTCAACTATCAAGGACGGTCAATGATGGGCCGCACATGGCCAGAAGGGCTGGAAGCCCAAAAACAAGATAAATGGGCCTTATAGAGCTGCTCAAGGGATGAACGGTCCAATAAGATCCGCTCGAGTACATGAACGGGCCTAATCAGTCCGTTCAACTGGCCTTAACTTAATAAACTAGAAATCCACTTAAATGGGCTCCGGGCTGCCATAACTGGCGCAGAACTGAACCAGGGTCCAGTCCACTCTCCACAGGTCAGCCTAGGGCTTACTGGGTTGATCAAACCATGATTTGGTCGAAGAAAGGACAAGGATAATCAACCAACCTTAAATGGCAATTAGCTGGGGATGCACGATTCCTAATGGGCCACCTATTGAGTTAAACGGTCCAAATCCGGCCGTTCAAGACTTAGTTGGTCCAAATTGAGGCGTCACTCACTGTTACATCCCTAAGGTTTTGATGATGTTTCACACTACAAATCAATCTATTTTTTTTACTCCTTACATCAATATATTACACAGTGCATTTACTTGTTTCAAAGAAGGGGGTCTGGAGTAATAACCTTAAGGTCCGTGCATTTCATGTCATTGCATCTCACCTCTTGAGGTCGGTGCAAGCTCTAGTCGGTGCAATCACCGTCTGATATGGACCGTTAGATCCTGTCTTCTCATCTCAGTGCAAGTACGTCTCGGTGCAAGCAGTGCCTTGTGCTTCTCTTTATCAATTCGGGGGCAAGTCTCTGGCTCACTCACAAACACTGAAGCCCGTCCTTTCCATCTCGGTGCATTACGTGTCTAGACATAAAAGGGCTCAGTACACTTCGTTGTATTCCATTGCAGAATATTTTTTATTCATGCATATCTTGTTTGTGCGTCCTTGAGTGTCTCACCCTTCAGACTCGGTGCAAGCTCTGTCTTGCATTCGTTTTGATCGTACGTATTTTTTTCTTCGGTGCAATTCTCACAAATCCAACTCGGTGCATATACTGTGTTACACAGTTGTTGCAAGAATCCGAGCATATCCTTGATCCTTTATTTTGACTCGGTACAAAGTCTTGTCTTGTGCCTGTTGGTTCCAAGTCTGTGCATATGGGGTCAATCACATTAGTAAGTCAATTCAAGGTTGACTTGAATATCTCTACTCAGTGCATGTTATGTCTACCCATCCGGTGCAACATTTGCTTCATGTCTTATATTATCGGTGCATCTCTCCCAGTTCGTGCGTTTAGCATTCATATGCCAAGTGCATGGTCACCCTTCTTACCAATATTCGAAATGCACTCTTCTATTTTTCTGTCAGGTATTTCTCCTTCGAGAAGAATAAGAATGGCTCGTGATCCCAGGATGGAGGAGATGGCAGGATCGTGACACATGGAGAAAAGCGATCTGAGATTCTGCCACGTGGACTAAGACCTTTGAGCGGGAATAATGGAAGGCACACACCAGTCCCCTGTTGCTCTATAAAAGCAAATGGGGAGAACAGAAGAGAAGTATGGAAAAAAAAAGAAGGAGAATCAAAAAGAGAGAAGAAGGAGAAGGAGTGCAAGCAGAAGAGAAAGAAAAATTTCTGAGAGGGAGAAGTGCTCGTGAATAGGAAGATCTGCTTCTACGGAAGCTACATTGTCTTTGTTTTTACAGAATACTCTCGTTTGCCGATCGTTGTGTTTTCAAGTTTTTTGTTTAATCATTTTCATTCCATATTGTTACCCTCCACTGTTCGGAGGATGGGAGAGGTTCTCCAGTTCCCTCCATTGTCCTGGAGGAGGATGGGTTCAATCCTCTGGTTGTGTGAGTTACACGGGAGTAACTGCACAGGATTCCCTTTGCTACGTGCAAAGGAAGGGAGATCGTTCTCCGGTGTTCCTCTTCTGATTGATCGGAAGATTAAGAAGGCTGTTTCTCCATACAAGCTGTTTGGCAGTGGTTGATGCAGACTGAGTCTGCTGTGTGAGACTCTAGTGCAAGGAAGCCTTACTCGACTGAGTAAGGGGTGGATGTAGATTGCAGATAGCAATCGAACCACCTAAAAACTCGCTATTTTTTCTGTGGTTTGGCTGTTCTCATGTGCTGCACTCCAACTTCTTGAGACTTAGCCTCTTTGTGGTTGCCTTCTCGATATAAGTCCTCCTCATACCATCTTCGTTAATCTTCGTTGTCTGTTTACGAGGCCGTTGTCTCTATAGTTTGAAGAACCAAGAATTTTTGGCTGTGTTTATCAAATTGGGGAGTGATCTATTCATCCCCCCCTTCTATCTCACTCTCCACTGCGCGTATCATTTGGTATTAGAGCAGGTTTTCACCATGTGGGCCAACGATCTGGCTAACCCTAATGGTCCTCGAAGCTTTATGGCTGAGGGACAATCTATCACTCGTCCTCCGTTCTTTGATGGTAACAATTATCTATTCTGGAAGAACAGGATGGAGGTATTCATCAGGGCGCAAAGCCACAAGTTGTGGAGGGTGATTGCTACAGGGCCATACGAGCTACCACTGAACGAGGATGCGTGGACAAATGATCAAGTCAAACAATCATCGCTCAACTGGACAGCCCTGAACATCATCCAGTTTGTTGTACACCCAGACGAATACGCTCGCATCTTAGCATCTAAGACGGCCAAGAAGATGTGGGACGAGTTGGAATTAATCTACGAAGGTACAACTCAAGTGAGAGCAACAAAGGTAAATCTCCTAACCTCTGAATATGAGATGTTTAAAATGAAACCAGAGGAGACCATAACTGAGATGTATGCCAGATTGACTCTGATCATGAATAGTCTTAAGGGGCTTGGAAAACAGATGGCTGAGGGAGACGTAGTCAAGAAGATACTTAGATCTCTAACCCCCCCATGGCATACTAAAGCCACTGTGATAGAAGAGTCAAGGGATCTGACGACTACGACAGTCACCGAACTCATAGGATCCCTTATGACGTATGAAATGAACCTTAAAAGGAATGGTGAGGGAAGTGATAGAAAGAACAATAATATTGCCCTCAGGGCATCCCGCAGCAAGGGAAGTAGCTGTAGCGAGAGGAGTAGTTGCGAGTCTGATGGATTGTCAGATCTCGACCAAGAGGAGCAAGCAATGCTTACTCGCCAATTCAGAAAATTCTTAAGGTCTAAGGGAAAGACCTTTAGAAGAAAGAAGTTATACCCTTCTGGTAAGAACTTTGATTCCGGCAATGACAAAGATAGGAGTAATAAGAGAATTACATGCTTTCATTGCAGGAAACCCGGACACATGAAAGGGGACTGCCCTGATCCTCAGAAGAAAGGTCCCAACCCTCAGAAGAAGAGCTCGAAAGTGCAGAAGAAGAAGCCACAGGCAATGGTTTGCACCTGGAGCGATGAAGAAGAGGATCCGGAAGACAATTCCTCAGAGGAGGATGAAGAAGGACTTTGCCTGATGGCTAACAGTGAAGAGGAGGTAACAAATATTTTTGAGAACTTCTCCATCGATGATTGGGAAGATGCCTATGTAGAACTGTTAGATAAGTTCAATTCACTTAGTAAAGAGCATAGGATTCTGAAGAGAAAGTTCAATACTAATGTTGAAGAACAAACGCAAATCTGTAAGGAAAATCAGAAGCTAAAAGAAGAATTAGAAGAAATGACTTCTCTGAAAAAGGAAAATGAAAAGCAAACTCTTGAGAACCAGGAAGTTCACACACAGCTCAACAAACTCAAGATTAAATTTGAAGAATGCCTGAATGAAAAAAATGTGATCACAGAGAAGTATGAAGCTGTTAAGAAAGTCAACTCTGAACTCTAGAACAATTGTGAATCTATGCAGAGAGTGTTGGAGGACAAACAAAAAGTTTTAGAAAATTTTTTTCAAGGAAAAATGAATATGGATTCTATACTAGGTACAAGGGTTAATTTCAACAAGGAGGGTTTAGGCTATGACCCATCCAACAAGAGACCATTTCAGTTTAAGACTACCACCTTCTGCCCAGAAAAGGGAAAAGAAAAGCTGGACATACCATCCAGCTCAAACAGAAACCAGAATGATCAAAGTTTAAAAGAAAATTTAACAAACAATGCTGGATGATCATCCAAAATAGGAATGAATTTTGTGAAGAACTTCACTAAGCCCATTCGCCAGAACATAAGTAGCAGCTGGACCACAGAAATGAATCAGAATAAAAGTTTGAACTACTATAAAAGAATGGGTCCTGACAAGAGTTACTAGAGAAACAACACTCATCCTCATAAATTTGTTAATCAACAAGCTCACAGGAGATACCCCAGGGATGAGAAACCTAATAACTGGAATAGATTTCATTTCTCCAGACCATCTGGACATATCTCCACTCACAACTTCAATAGACCAGAAATTAAGGTGCAAGAGAAAACCAAGTTGAGACAATTCTGGATTCCTAAACATCTGCTTAAAGATTTGAATGATGTCTTTGGACCCAACTCATCTTGGGTTCCGAACTACTTTGCTTTATTTTGCTTGTGTAGGTGTGCCTGGCAGTTGAGAACAACAAATGGTATCTCGACAGTGGCTGCTCCAGGCACATGACAGGAGACCAATCCTAGTTCAGTAAGTTAGAAATGAAGGTAGGGGGTCTGGTCAAATTTGGAGGAAAGAACAGAGGTAAGATCATTGGGGTCGGCACTATTGGTAAGTCTTCAACACAATCTGATTAGCATAAGTCAACTATGTGATAAGGGTCACAGGGTTGTGTTTGACAATAGTTCATGCAAAATTTTTGAAATAAACTCTGACAGCATTAAATTTGTAGCCAACAGGACCAATAATGTCTACATGGTAGACTTAGATGTTGAGTCTGATTCTAATCTATGCTTGTCGGCCAATTCTGAAAGTGACGCTTTTGAATGGCATAGACGGTTAGGCCATGCTAGTTTTTCTACCTTAAATAAATTGGTCAAGCATGATTTAGTTAGAGGCTTGCCTAGAATCAAGTTCAGTTCTATTTCAAAAGTCTGTGATGCATGTGCTCTAGGCAAACAGACCCGAATGTCTTTCAAGCTAAGATCTGAGCCATTATCGTCTAGACCAATGGAACTTCTTCATATGGACATTTTTGGTCCTACTAGAACTCAGAGTCTTAATGGAAGTAGATTTGGTTATGTGATCATTGATGACCACTCCAGATTTTCATGGATCTTTTTCTTAGCCAACAAAAATGATGCTTTTCAAAATTTTAAACAATTTTTTAATAAAGTCAAACAAGAAGGAAAACATAGAATTTGCTCAATTCAATCTGACGATGGAGGTGAATTTGAGAACTCCATGTTTCCTGAACTTTGTGAAAGAGAGGGACTAATACACAAGTTTTTATCTCCCAGGACACCAGAGCAGAATGGAATTGTGGAAAGAAGGAATCGAACCATTGTGGAGATGGCCCGGACCATGCTGATTGAGAGTCAATTACCAAGGAAATTTTGGGCAGAGGCGGCCAATACAGCAACTTATACAATTAACAGGGCAATGGTAAGACCAATCCACAGGAAAACCCCCTATGAGCTATTGAAAGGTAAGAAACCAAATCTGACTCATTTCAAGATTTTTGGAGCTAAATGCTTTATTCATAATAATAACAAGAAAGACCTAGATAAATTTGATGCTAAAAGCTGTCCTGGAATATTCTTAGGATATTCTGGAGTGTCAAGAGCATATAGGGTCTTTAATATAACTAATTAGAAAGTTGAGGAGTCTTCACATATTATTTTTGGTGAAGCAAAAGGTGTTACTAACATTGAAAACACTGACAGGGATTCCGAGCTCATTGGAGAATTCCTAGAAGAGAAGGAAGAAGAGGAGCTTCAAACAAATGAGTCATCAGATGCTCCCAACCAGGGAGAGCCGGTTGAGACAGGTGAGTCTTCAATAAATGTTAGATATCTTAAGGATCACCCGATAGATAATATCTTAGGCAATCTTGAAGAACATCTCAGAACTAGGTCTCACTTTAGGAATGTTCATAACAAGGACCTAATTGCTCTGGTCTCTCAAATTGAACCCAAATCAGTAGAAGAGGCCCTAAATGATCAGTCATGGACAAATGCCATGTGTGAGGAGTTAGGTCAATTTGAAAGAAATAATGTCTGGGAGCTAGTTCCAAGACCAGAAAATACTAATGTCATAGGAACTAAGTGGGTGTTTAAGAATAAAATGAATGAAGATGAAATCATTTCTAGAAATAAAGCCAGACTAGTGGCCAAGGGCTACTGTCAAGAATTTGGTGTTGATTTCGATGAGTCCTATGCACCTGTTGCTAGGATGGAAGCAATAAGAATATTGCTAGCATTTGCGTGCTCCAAGAACATTAAACTCCAGCAAATGGACGTGAAGAGTGTCTTTTTGAATGGTATCATCAAGGAAGAAGTTTTTGTTGACCAACCCCCCGGTTTTCAATTTTCTCCTCAATCTAACCAAGTTTTCAGGTTGAACAAAGCCCTGTATGGCCTAAAACAGGCTCCGTGAGCATGGTATGAAAGATTGACAGAATTTCTGATTAGCAAGGGCTACCATAGAGGTAAAGTAGATCAAACTCTATTTTCGAAGAACTCAAATAAAGACCTCATCATAGTTCAGGTATATGTAGATGACATTATTTTTGGGTCAACTAGCTCTGAACTATACAATGAATTTTCTAAATCGATGTCTGCGGAATTTGAAATGAGTTTGGTAGGAGAATTAAAGTATTTTCTTGGCTTACAGGTACAACAGTTAGAGGATGGATGCTTCATCAATCAGAACAAGTACACATTGAAAATTCTCAAGAGGTTTGGCATGAACAACCTGAAGCACATTACAACACCAATGGGTACCAACACCTCTTTGGATGGAGATGAGACAGGTAAAGAAGTAGATGCCAAGCTCTATCGAGGTATGATTGGTTCTCTACTTTATTTGACTGCTTCAAGACCAGATATTTAATTCAGTGTAGGAATGTGTGCAAGGTATCAATCTAGACCCACTGAATTGTATTTAGCTGCAGTAAAAAGAATCTTCAGATATCTGTCCACTACACACACCCTTGGTTTATGGTTTCCTGCATCACGCACACTTGATTTAGTTGCATACACAGATGCAGATTATGCCGGGTGTAAACTAGATAGAAAGAGCACTAGTGGTCACTGTGAATTTCTAGGTGGGTGTTTAGTATCTTGGGGCTCCAAGAAACAACACTCTGTGGCCCTTTCCACTGTAGAGGTTGAATATGTAGCTGCATGAAGTTGTGGCATACAAGTCATTTGGATTAAACACCAGCTTCAGGACTATCAAGTAGACCTGGGGTGCACACCTATTTACTGTGATAATACCAGTGCCATCAACCTAGCCAAGAATCTTGTTTTGCACTCCCGCACCAAACACATAGAAATAAGGCATCATTTCATAAGAGATGAGGTTTCTAAGAACAACTTTGAACTGATTCACGTAGGCACTGCTAATCAAATTGCTGACATCTTCACCAAGCCTCTGGACAATGACAAATTCACCACATTAAGGAGAGAACTAGGCTTGTACAAATTATCTTAATTATTTTTCTCCTGATATTGAATTGATCTATCTTGGTAAAATGCTGTGTTAAAAGTCTGTTCTTATTGTGAGGGGGAGCTTCGTGTATCTACTGATTAATTTCTTTGAGTGCTTCGATTAAGGGGGAGCTGGATAAGTAGTGCGTTCGATTGACTCAAAAAGACTGACCAGATGAGTGTTATTGCTGGTTCTCATGATTGAATGAGTGCAGTTTTCTCAGTCAGTAGAATCTCATTCATATCTTAAATCCATAAGTGTGTGTTACTAAAGTCCTGCTAGAATCTTCCCTCTAGTAGTTCATCGGAGATTTGGATTAAGTGGTCAAAGTATATCTTCCTACATTGTCCATGATTTTAGGTCAGGCTCTAACCTGCATGTCTTGATATTTGCTCAGAACAACTTGAAATCTAGATCTCAAGATTCATCACAAAGAAACAGTCCTTCTGGTATTGTTTTCAATCATTTCCTCTCCACATCATAAGGGATCAACTAAATGAACAAAGGTCTATGGGCTATTCATTGAGAAATTGGGAGCTTCATCAATGAAGTGAAGTAACTCCTATGTCATGAGGTGTTCCATTTAAAAAAATTTTTTGTGCAAATTGACCTTAATGTCTCTGATCATCACAGAGCAATGGTGACATGGTGGTGAGTAACTGGGGACTCTGGCCTCTGATCAAGGTCATTGCCCATGCAAAAAGCCACAGTTACTAACTCTGTTCTTCAAAACGAGGAAGTAATGAGATACTCACACTGAGTAACTAGGGATTCCGGCCTTTGATCAAGGTGTCTCTCTAATGTCAAAAGTGTGAATTACCAAACTACTCATTGATCTTTTGCAAAACTCTAAACTATCCCTTATCTCTGTGCAAGGTCTGGAATGCTTGTCCTCAATACTATAAGAACACCTTCTCTGATTTTGTCTCTTGTTGTCTACAAAGTATAGTTGTTTTAATCAGAAATCTTGCTATGCTTGTTCACTCCTGCTCTACATCATATACCATGTATGTGGATAAACTTTTCTCTCATACCTATTCTCTATTGATTACCAGAGTTCAAGAATCTTCAATTGAGTTTAGCACCTCACTTATTCTCTTAAGACATGTTGTTGGGTCTTTCTACACTAAGAAGTCACTACACTTCTTCCTCATGTCTCCAGGAATTTCCTACATCTCTCATTTTCTTTTGATGATGTCAAAGGGGGAGAGAGGTCATTGGGTAATACAATACTGTCATGCAATAGCCGAGAATTTTTTGCAAGAAATTGTTGGGAAGAGGGGTTATGGTTATGAGGAGAGAGAGGTTATGAGGTCATGCAATATCCCAGTGATCATTCACGCTGTTGGGGAGTAGTTGTGTTGGAGGTAAGCTGAGGTTCAGAAGTTGTGCTTGATTTGTCTGCATGCGCTTGCTTTGGATATTTTATTTCTTTTAAGCTACTTTTAACTGATGGTATTAATGCCTTGATATTGTTTGAATCACAGTGTTGCCATCATCAAAAAGGGGAGATTGTTACATCCCTAAGGTTTTGATGATGTTTCACACTACAAATCAATCTATTTTTTTTACTCCTTACATCAATCTGTTACACAGTGCATTTACTTGTTTCAAAGAAGGGGGTCTAGAGTAATAACCTTAAGGTCCGTGCATTTCATGTCATTGCATCTCACCTTTTGAGGTCGGTGCAAGCTCTAGTCGGTGCAATCGCCGTCTGATATGGACTGTTAGATCCTGTCTCCTCATCTCAGTGCAAGTACGTCTTGGTGCAAGCATTGCCTTGTGCTTCTCTTTATCAATTCGGGGGCAAGTCTCTGGCTCACTCACAAACACTGAAGCCCGTCCTTTCCATCTCGATGCATTACGTGTCAAGACATAAAAGGGCTCAGTACACTTCGTTGTATTCCATTGCAGAATATTTTTTATTCATGCATATCTTGTTTGTGCGTCCTTGAGTGTCTCACCCTTCAGACTCGGTGCAAGCTCTGTCTTGCATTCGTTTTGATCGTACGTATTTTTTTCTTCGGTGCAATTCTCACAAATCCAACTCGGTGCATCTACTGTGTTACACAGTTGTTGCAAGAATCCGAGCATATCCTTGATCCTTTATTTTGACTCGGTACAAAGTCTTGTCTTGTGCCTGTTGGTTCCAAGTCTGTGCATATGGGGTCAATCACATTAGTAAGTCAATTCAAGGTTGACTTGAATATCTCTACTCAGTGCATGTTATGTCTACCCATCCGGTGCAACATTTGCTTCATGTCTTATATTATCGGTGCATCTCTCCCAGTTCGTGCGTTTAGCATTCATATGCCAAGTGCATGGTCACCCTTCTTACCAGTATTCGAAATGCACTCTTCTGTTTGTCTGTCAGGTATTTCTCCTTCGAGAAGAATAAGAATGGCTCGTGATCCCAGGATGGAGGAGATGGCAGGATCGTGACACATGGAGAAAAGTGATCTAAGATTCTGCCACGTGGACTAAGACCTTTGAGCGGGAATAATGGAAGGCACATGCCAGTCCCCTGTTGCTCTATAAAAATGAATGAGGAGAACCGAAGAGGAGTATGGAAAAAAAAGGAACGAGAATAGAAAAGAGAGAAGAAGGAGAAGGAGAGCTAGCAGAAGAGAAAAAAAAATTTCTGAGAGGGAGAAGTGCTCGTGAATAGGAAGATCTGCTTCTACGGAAGCTACATTGTCTTTGTTTTTACAGAATACTCTCGTTTACTGATCGCTGTGTTTTCAATTTTTTTGTTTAATCATTTTCATTCCATATTGTTACCCTCCACTGTTCGGAAGAAGGGAGAGGTTCTCCAGTTCCCTCCATTGTCCTGGAGGAGGAGAGGTTCAATCCTCTGGTTGTGTGAGTTACACGGGAGTAACTGCGCAGGATTCCCTTTGCTATGTGCAAAGGAAGGGAGATCGTTCTCCGGTGTTCCTCTTCTGATTGATCAGAAGATTAAGGAGGCTGTTCCTCGGTACAAGCTGTTTGGCAGCGGTTGTTGCATACTGAGTCTGCTATGTGCGACTCTAGTTCAAGGAAGCCTTACTCGATTGAGTAAGGGATGGATGTAGATTGCAGATAGCAATCGAACCACCTAAAAACTCGCTGTTTTTTCTGTGGTTTGGCTGTTCTCATGTGCTGCACTCCAACTTCTTGAGACTTAGCCTCTTTGTGGTTGCCTTCTCGATATAAGTCCTCCTCATACCATCTTCGTAAATCTTCGTTGTCTGTTTACGAGGTTGTTGTCTCTATAGTTTGAAGAGCCAAGAATTTGTGGCTGTGTTTATCAAATTGGGGAGTGATCTATTCATCCCCTCCTTCTATCTCACTCTCCGCTGCACGTATCACTCACAACAAAGCAATCCAAGCGGTTCTATCATGTGAACAGGTTCAGGTCTTGGTGGCACCACCTGCCCGGCTTCCTTGTGGAAATCCCAGGCTCGCAAGGACTTACGAAGATCCTGTAATGAAGGTCCTAGTCCGACGGAAGGAGTATCCGACGGAGAGTCCCAACCATTACAAGGAAATGAGGCTAATAAAACATTGGAAACAAGTGTAGCGGTCAGTCAATCCTACCGGAGTAGAACGACTGTCAAACAATCCTAATAACAATTTCAATTATCAATGGATCATAACTAAGATTAACTTCATTGGAAAAGATGAATCAAGATCAAGTGAAAACAAACCAGCAAGAATTCATAAATGTTTACTTCCATAAATTCCAATTTATTATGTGTGTTGCTAACTTACCATTTGCCACTAGTCTACTAAAATAAATTATGCTGAAATGATAATGAACCAATTCTGTATAGATGAGCGGTCCATTCAGAACCTTTCATATGCCTCGGCGGTCGCACGACATGCCGTTCATGCCCTCTTAGGTCCAAAGGCCTGCTGGAGATGAGCGGTCTGTAGAGTGCCGCTGGGGAAGACGAACGGTCTGAGACTAGCCACCTAATAGAAGGGCGGTTAGGGGTCTGCCGCTCGTTCCATGAAACATATCAGAGATAAAACACATGAACGGTCAAGCACCGACAGCCTATCTAGGATGGGAGGTCTATCGAGAGGCTGCGCATGTCAGGGCGGTCTCTTCTACCTTCGCCTTCCCTGCCTCCGGCAACTCCGGCTAGGGTTAGCTAAAACAGCTAAATACACACAACATAGAGCATGAAATTTAAGACTTTTACTATCAACAGAACGAGCACAAAAAGTTGTATAAGATAGCCTGATCAATTAAAGGTTTAGTGCCTGCAATCCCTACTAAAAATGAAGTGGAACATTGCTAACCCTAATTCTAACATGCTTCCACTAAAACTTAAAATTCTCGCAGGATACTAGATAACATTTAAGGCTTTTTAGACCAAAAGAAAGAGGACTCATCAATGTTTCTAACCATATATAATACTTAGGGTTTGGCTTGCTATCACCTACCTTAATCGAAGGATGAAGGGAGAAGAGGGATGCCGATCACGCTAGGTACACACTACCGGTGATCGTCGCGATTCTCCCTTGATCGAGCTCCTCTCCGGCCGCCACAGCTTCTAAATGATTTTAGGGTGGTAGAGGATCATTTTTATAGGTTCTATAGGGTCTGGAGAGTTCTAATCGTGGAGATAGAGTCCATGCAACTTAGTCATGCGTGAAACGCGTCGGATAAGGTTGCAGCCACCTTGCGCCGCCAAATACACCTCCTAGGGTTAGGGTTTCAGAGAATAATAAGAGGGGAGATGATATCTTAGTCTTAACCTTTCATTTGCATCCGGTTTTAGCTTAAATGGTTTAGTATTGGGCTCTAATTTCACGTTTTATGGTCCGATTAGGCTAAGTGTTGATTTGGGCCTTAATCTGTTAATTCTACTTATTTAAGCATTTTATTTGGCCTGGTGATATAAGACAATTTTGCTAAACGTTTTATCATCTACAAGATTCTAATTTTTCTAGATTTTTATAAAATGATCAAAATTTTACTTATCCTATTTCTTAAGGAATTACGTATTAATTTCTCAAAAAAAATTATTCGTTATTATATCGGGGTGCTACAAAGAGGGTCACTCTGTAGGTAACCGCGAGCTCTCTGGAGCAGGGGGGCACCTGCACTCATCTCCAATAGTGGCTCTGGCGAACAAGTGGACGTAGGCCACTAAACCCCTAAATCCGGGGAGAGGTCACCTGACGCTGTTAGCACTCCAGCAGAACCTACATAACCCCAGCAAACACCAAAGGGAGTGAGCAATACATGCCAAACTTCCTACGATAAGTAAGGCGAAAAACTTGAGAAAAGATAAGTGTTCATCCTTACCTAGGGCAAGCCCCTCCGCGCCAATGGCGTCTCCCGCCGGGGTCGGGGAAGGCAACCTCTCCTCTGTCTCGGTGGCATCACCCGCCAGGGTGGGAATGGGCAGTGACTCCTCCACGCCCGGTCGTCTCCAGCAGCCTCTAGCGAGGCGGGAGGCTCCTCCTGTCCGCTCTCAGTAGGAGTTGGTATGTAAACCTCTCCTGACCCCGATGCTGTACGCAACCCAAAAGCGTCAGCACCCAGCTATTAAGAGCAGACAAATGACAAAGAGGAACGAGGGGAGCCCCCATGTAACTCCAGAAGTGGTCCCAGCCTTAGTCGCCTCGCCAGAAGAGCCCCCAGAAGTGGAAGAGCTCGAACTCTCCTATGTCTCCATGGCAGAGCTGCTATCGCCCGAAGAGCTCGATGAAGCCTTCGATGAATTCCCGCGGGTGGCCAAACTAGATGCCCCTGCAAACCAACAGAGCAAACGAGGTCATGACATGGCCCAACCTTGCACAAAGGTGACTCTCTAGCTAAGGGTTTTAAACAAAAGACTCACTAGCCGGAGCACTCCCCTCCGAGACTCCCTCGACGTCGACGATCTCTTCATCGCCTCCAGCCAAAGTTGCCACAGCGGGTCTCTCTGCCACTGCCGCACTCGTGCCACGGGGAAGCTCACCCTCCTCCAGAAGCGAAGAAGAGCACCCCAGCCTCAATAGAAAACACAAAAAGCTTATCATAAGTGACTAAGTCCCCAGTCACATACCTGAAGGTCCCATGCTAGAGGACCCCACCAGTCCCACAGTGCAAGCAGACACCACTGTCAGTAAAAAAGCAAGGGGTGTCTCTACCAGTAGCTGTGGTAGCAAGTCGGGCACGTCCCTAGTAATAGATGGGACCGAAGCATCCGCAATTCCCGGTTCTACTTCAAAAGAGGGAAGGGACACCGACGGACCAGCACTGACTAACTCTTGAATCATCTCCAGAGTAGCAGTCGGGTCCTCGCCTGGTAAATAACAACACAAGCACAGTCAACAACTTCCATCCAACTACTATGCAACAATGGGAGGGCAACCCCCTCCATAGAAATTCGATGCTTACCCGGGCCATCCCGGGTCACTACTAGCTCCTGCCCTCCAGCCGACAGGGGCTCTTGGCCCTGCACCGCAGAAGGAGCCATGGTTCCTGATGCCTCAGCCACCTCTGCACAACATCGGCAACTATGTTAGCCCCCAGAACCGAGCATGGCTATAATCGAGGTGTCCAGTCCCAGAAGTCCCTACCTAGCTGGGCGCTCGCCGAGGCCTCCCACGACTCAAAGTCGGGGAAAGTCATGATATTGGGTAGGGCCTCATCCATCACGCGAAGTGTCACGCCCCGAGCCTTTATTACAGCGGAAGACTAGCTCGAGGAACGTGAACAGCCGACATGGTAAGCCTCTTACAAGTAAGAACGATCAGAGCGCAAGACAATCACACACATAAATGCAATTGCACAATATTTACTCAACTTCAACTTATTTCATTAATAATCAAATCAAATATTCAAATACAATCACTATTTCAACTTTCTTCATCATACTAGACTCAATAAATAAAAAAATTACATAGACTCAATCTAAACAATGTAGACTTCCTAAGTCTTCACTCATTCTTTATTCACTCTCGGACCCGCTACTTGAATATCCCGAATCCGAATGCAATCCCGACTCACTTCCATCTCCTGAAAAGATTGGAAATAGGTAATGAGTACACTGGCCCAGTAGGTATCTTCGCATCAACATGATTAGCAATATTTAAGTAATTAGCATTTTTTGACTCTAAAGAATAAGATAAAATCATGCGACTGTGATAAATCATGCGAATAACCAAAGTAACAAAAGCCGATCATTTAAGATAGAAGGAGCAAGTATGAACTAGCAAGAATGTAACAAGAACATGATATGGCCCTTCATGAACAAGAATGTAACGAGAATGTACTAGCAATACCACGTGATCATCATCCAAACATCTTTTGCTTATGAGAAAGTATTTGGTGAATTTTTATGGAATATCATGTATCAAGCAAGAAAGTCATGTACAAGTATTTCCATGATGCCCGTGAATCTTCACGTATTTATAGAGAAAGTACTCCCAGCGCAATGTGACGCCAGTAGTATCATACCCCATGGTTTATAATAGTATGTTTCCAGCAATCAGTCGAGGGGACTAGCATAGAGCCCTTGAACACAATCAGTGCTCGATCGCATTTTCAAGTATAAATCAAGCTACTTCCACGTTTCAAGCAATAAAGTATGGCCAATAATATAGCAAGTTCAAATAAGTTCATGATAACAATAGTTCAATGAATGAACGCTTCAATTAAGAAATGCGAGGTCAAGAATGACTTAAAACAAGGTTATGCTCATGGAAATAATTCGGCAGCATAACAGTACATTCCTTCTTTTCCATAAATTCAATTAAGTATCTTGAACAATATGACAAGTCCTACACCATCAATAGTCCATCTAGCAACTTTAGAATATCAACCCTTGGGTCAAACCTCGGGTTAACGTATGCAAGAACTGTGACGGTCAGTCAATGGGCCGTTACATGATCGTGATGGTCTACATTGATCCATTAGAATGACTGAATCCAGAAATAATAAAATGGACTCAGTAAATGTGACGGTCGTATATTAGGCCGTTAGATGAGCATGATGGTCTAATATGGATCCATTACATATCTAGAACCAGAAACTTTGATAGTGCTTTCTAACAATTGGGCTTTCATGGTACAACCAACTCGGCATCCTAGTGGGAATCCCAGGCTCGCGGAGAATTACAGAGGCCTTGAAACAAGATTTCCTAGTCCACTGGAAGGAATATCCAATAGAGAGGTCCTCAAGTTCAAGAATATGTTCCTATAGTGCAAAGTGTGAACTAATGGTCATATACTAGAATATATGCCATGTACTTAAAGAAATGACTCTATAAAAGAGAAACGAACGTGTAACGATGTGGAACCATGATAAGACTCCGTCAACACAATAATGAAAATCATTGTTTAAATTCAAAACTATAGAGTTTAGGCAATGAAATTAGCATAACTTAAAATAACTCAAGATGCTTTAAACATGCAATTTCCTATCAAGAATCAATTAATAAACTCAAGGTCATGAAAACATGTCAAAACTTAGATAACTAGGCTTATTTATAAGTAAGTTTGACTGTCCTTAGTCCTATCTTGGGTTGACAGAAAATAGCACTCTGACGATCTAAGATAGACGCGTTATACATCTATGATGGTTTATCGTGGGGCCGTTACAGTATTGTGACGCACTGACTTTGGTCCGTCAGAGACAACAGAGAAGTTTAAATATAATAGAGGGTGTGACGGCTATTCGTAAGGCCTTTGCAATCATGTGACGGTTTTACCTTAATCCGTCAGAGCTTCTGCTGACATGATATAGAAGGTAAAAGACTGAAAATATGTCATGGCTGGAAATCAAAATACTTAGAATATTCCAGTCATGAGAAATGAAATATAGAGGCTATCTAGAATCATAGGTTGCAGTGATTTGAATAAGATAATATCTTTTATCTTTGATTAAGGCTCAAGACATACATGTATGCATAGGTCAAACTAAAACATGAATTCATGATCTAGAAATCATGAAATCAATCAAAATCAGAGGGCTTTTATCCCTAGCATGATGTTCTTGCCGCTCATGAGATGACCTACCTCTTTATTGGGCTTTAAACTTCGAATTTGGGACTACAAGTCATGCCCTAGTTCTTCTCTTCATGTGGTTTCTCAGCAACTTCTCGTCACTCTAACTCCTCAGTCTCTTGACTTAAGAACGTGAAATTTTGAGGGTAAGAAAGTGAAACTAAGGGGAACAAAAAGTTCTAAAGAATCAAACCCTAAATATCTCGTTTTGATGATCTAATTCACTGATCTTCAGTGGACCTTTACTCAGATTCCTGGGTTGCTAAAGTCGTACCAGCAACTTTGGAAACTTCTAACTTCTTGTATAGTTGATCTCCTGGCACGAAATTTTGAGAACTATTAGTCTAAAGTATTATAAACAAAAAGTTCTAAAGAACTTACCCGAAATTATAACTCCTTACCTTGATTCCACGCGAGCCAAAGTAGGAGTCGCGTAGGTCAAAACTAGGTCCTATTTATAGGGTTTTAGCTAGGGTTTGAAAATTATATCGATTCTAGAGTCCTTGTTAAAGCTTAGATCAACTTCTGAGAGTCCTTAACACCTCTACTAGTCTTCCCATCTCGATCCCTAAAAGATATATTAGCAAAAATCTAATCTTTTTACTCTTTCTTCACTTCAAGGAACTAACAGAGCGTAACGGTCGAAGGTAGGCGCGTTACATGACTGTGGCGGTCGCACGATAGACCGCTACATCCCATGTGCGCAGAATTCAATAAAATTCAAACTCTTTTGTTTGTTTATCCATATAATTATCTATAAAAATGGTATTTATCCTTAAAATTTATGAATAGGCTAAATTACCTTCTAGAATATGGATGAAACTTAATGGGCTTGGTCCATAAACATATTGGGTTTCGATTAAATAGGCTGGACTAGTTATTTAACATAATTGGGCCTTATAATCTCGATATTAATTAAATAATTCATTTATTAATCTATTAAGCCCTTATAAATTCCTAATAAATTCTAGAAAATTATAAAAATAATCCAGAAATTATTTATATAAATTTTGGGGCACTACACCCTCCCCCACTTAGAAGAATTTGGTCCCCAAATTCAATATATATATGGATTATGGAGAGTGTACTTACAGTTGAATAGTTCCGAGAATCTTTTCCGCATGGCTTCTTCTGTTTCCCAAGTTGCTTCGGTCGGCCATGATTTCTTCCATTGAATCTTGACTATAGGAATAGCTTTATTCCTTAGTTGACGCACTTCTCGTTCCAGAATCCTTATTGGCGTTTGCTCATACGTCATATCCTTCTGAATCTCCAAATTATCATAAGTGATAACATGGTCAGGATCATATACATACTTTTTCAGCACAGAGACGTGAAATACGTCATGAACTCCTACTAATTATGGAGGTAAAGCCAGTCTATAAGCCACCTCACCGACCCTTTCAAGAATTTCAAATGGGCCAATGAACCTTGAAGTTAGCTTGCCTTTGATGTCAAATCTTCGAATACCACGACCTGGAGAAACCTTGAGATACACATGGTCTCCTACTTGAAATTTCAAGTCGCGTCTTTGATTATCAGCATAAGATTTTTACCTATCTTGTGCCATCTGTAATCTTTCTCGAATGAGCTTGATTTTCTCTGAAGAATCTCTGATAATGTCAGGGCCTAAAAATTGCCTTTCCCCTATTTCATTCCAACATATTGGTGATCTACAGCTTTTTCCATATAAAGCTTCAAAGGGTGCCATCTGTATGGTGGCCTGATAATTGTTATTATATGTAAATTCTTCCAGAGGCAAGTGATCATGTCAACTTCCTCCAAAATCAATAGAACAAGCCCTGAGCATATCTTCTACCACCTGATTTGTTCTTTCCGTCTGACCATCAGTTTGTGGATGAAATGCTGTGCTAAAATTTAATCTAGTCCCTAGTGAATGTTGTAGACCCTTCCAAAATTGTGATGTGAATCGAGGATCTCTATCAGATATAATAGTGATGGGGACACCATATAATTTGATAATTTCTTTCATATATAATGCTACTAGAATATCCACAGACCATCGACTTTTTATTGGTATGAAGTGTGCGGATTTAGTCAATCGGTCTATGATCACCCATATACCATCGTGTCCTCCTCTGGTCTTAGGTAAACCCATGATGAAATCCATCCCTATACTCTCCCATATCAATTCGGGAATATTCAAGGGGTGTAATTTACCTGCGGGTCTAAAATGCTCTGCCTTAACTTGTTGACAAGTGAGACAGCGAGACACGAAATTAGCTATCTCTCTTTTCATATTGGGCCACCAGAAATTTCTTTTGAGATCTTGATACAATTTTGTACCACCAGGATGAATGGCATATTTGAAATTATGCGCTTCATCCAAGATCAATTTCTTCGTATCCTCATGATCCAGTACACACACTCGACCCTTAAATAGCAATCTTCTGTCCTTGGTAATAGAGAAATCCGGCCTCTGTTCTATGTTAACTTTCATCTCCAGTAATATCGGATCATCATTTTACAGCTTGACCAGATCCTCTATCAATGTAGGCTGAGCTCGAATATTGGCTATGAAACAATCATCTTCCTCCTGTCAATATCTAAGTTCAGCTTGGTGACCCGGTTAGGAGGCAATTGAGAGGGGGGTGAATTGATTGCCCACCCTTTTTGACAAATTATAAAGCAACCCAAACAAACCGTAGATATGTACAATAAAAGTAAAGCAGAGACTTGATTAAGATGAATGAACTTAAATCAAGCAAGCTCTCACAACTTCCCAGCGCACATATATGCTCACTCGGACAACTATATTTGGACGGACAGTTGAGTACACTCGCGTCTCACCATCTCATACTCGTATAGTGAACGGAAAATTAGATAACGAACAACACCAATCAAGCAAACCACAACACAGTATTTTTAGGTGGTTCGGACGCACCAAGTGCGTCCTACGTCCACCACTCTCGGCTTTCTCTCGGCTTTCACGGCCGCTAAATGAGAGTCCCTTGGACAAGATTGATATCTTGCACAGAGACAAACACTGAAGTGTATATCGGGCCTACTAGTAGTCAAATAAAGCAAGGATCCTATCATACCCCTAAAAAGTTTTTGATCAATTTTCTTACCTTTTTCTTCCTCCATTTTTTGTGAGGTGGACATTGGTGTTGCAAGGGGCTTGGCAGTCTCAAGTTGAAATTTCTTCGTGATTTCTTGTGTATACTTCTTCTGGTTGATGAATATGCCATCATCCATTTGCTTTATCTGTAATCCCAAGAAGAAGTTGAGCTCTCCCATCAAGCTCATCTCGAACTCCCCTTGTATAAGTTGGGCAAATTCATCATTCATTTTGTAATTGGAGGCTCCAAAAATAATATCATCTACATAAACTTGAACAATTAATGAATGATCATCATAAGTTTTTCTAAACAAAGTTTGGTCTATGTTACCTCGTTTGAAGCCGTTTACAATAAGAAATGAACTTAATCTATCATACCATGCCTGGGGAGCCTGTTTCAAATCGTATAGTGCCTTGTCCAATTTGAATACGTGGTCGGGAAATCTTTCATCTTCAAAGCCCGGTGGTTGCTCCACGTACACTTCTTCCTTGATTACTCCATTGAGGAAGGCACTCTTCACGTCCATTTGAAACAGTTTAACGTTCCTGTGACATACATAAGCAAGTAAAATTCTAACTGCTTCCAATCTAGCCGCAGGTGCAAATGATTCATCAAAATCAATGCCAAATTCTTGAGAGTAGCCCTTGGCTACTAATCTTGCCTTATTCCACTACCAGAAAAAGCGGGATTACACACGGAATTTTCAGACGGAAATTTCAGATGGAAATTTTCGTCTGAAATTTGTGACGGATTATTTTCCATCGGAAATCCCGTCTGAAATATGCAAGTACACACCGAATTTCAGACGGAAATTTGTGACGGAAAATATTCCGTCACAAATTTCAGACGGAATTTGTGACGGAATTATTAAACTGTCACAAATTTGTAACCAAGAATTTGTGACGGCCACATTTGTGACGGAATCCGTCTGACAATCTGTCACAAATGTGTCTTCTCACGGATTTTCAGACGGAAATTAGTCCGTCACAAAATTTATTGCGCCCCATTCCGTCGCAAAGGCACATTTGTGACGGATTTGGGGCGCAAAAATTTTGTGACGGATTAATTTCCGTCTTAAAATCCGTGACAAGACACATTTGTGACGGATTGTCAGACAGATTCCGTCACAAATGTGGCCGTCACAAATTCTTGGTTATAAATTTCTGACAGTTTAATAATTCCGTCACAAATTCCGTCTGAAATTTGTGACGGAATATTTTCCGTCACAAATTTTCGTCTGAAATTCGGTGTGTACTTGCATATTTCAGACGGGATTTTCGACGAAAAATAATCCGTCACAAATTTCAGACGGAAATATCCGTCTGAAATTTTCGTCTGAAAATTCCGTCTGTAATCCCGCTTTTTCTGGTAGTGTTCCTCACAACCACCCCATCTTCACTAAGTTTATTTTGGAAAACACACTTAGTTCCAATGATAGGATGGCCATCAGGCCGGGGCACGAGGAACCACACCCGATTCCTTCGGAATTGGTGTAGCTCTTCTTGCATGGCGAGAACCCAAGAATTGTCATTTAAAGCATCATCTAATGATTTAGGCTCAATGCTGGAAAGTAAAGCTAGATTATCGTGTATTTCTACTTCCCTCATTGAAGCCCGAGTTTGAATTCCTTCATCCACACCGCCGATCACGTTCTCCAATGGATGGTCCCTGTGCATGGTCCATTGGTGTGGAAGATTCGGATGTTGCTCTTGTTCCGCTTCTTCTTCTTCTTATTCTTTTTATTCTTCTTGATTTGCTGCTTCACCTTGTTTGCTTGACTCTCCCTTTTCAACTTTGCCCTCACCTGTAATAAGAAAATGATCATCATTCGATTTCCTCATTGTGAATTCATCAACGACTACATGTGGACTTTCCTCGACAACAAGTGTTCTAGTGTTATACACGCGGTAAGCTCTAGATGTTAGAGCATACATGAGGAAGATCCCTTTATCACTTTTTGATTCAAATTTCTCTAGATTATCTTTTCCATTGTTCAAGATATAACAAATTGAACCAAATGGCTTGAAATGAGATATGTTGGGTTTCTTACCTTTGTAAAGCTCGTATGGAGTTTTCTTAAGGATTGGTCTTACCATTGCTCTATTTGTGATGTAGCAACCGGTGTTCACCGCCTCTGCCCATAAGTACCGTGGAAGACCATTCTTGGCAAGCATGGTACGCGCCATCTCCACGAGCGTCATGATTTTCCTTTCGACCACGCCATTTTGTTGAGGGGTTCTTGGTGAGGAGAACTGATGCTCGTACCCATGCTTCTTGCAAAAAGCATGAAACTAATGATTCTCAAACTCCTTTCCGTCGTCACTTTGAATTTTCTGAATTGAATATCCCTTTTCGTTCTGGACTTTTGTGCAAAAATCAATAAACTCATTGCAAGCATCACTTTTATTAATTAGCAAGATATAAAACCCATGCATATCGAGAGAAATCATTGACAATCACAAAGCCATAAAGCTTCCCGCCAAGACTACGAGTCCTGGTGGGACCAAATAAGTCCAAATGCAACAATTGAAGGGGTTTTTCTGTAGACACAATGTTTTTGCATTTAAAGGATACGGTGGTTTGTTTTCTTTATTACATGCTTCACAAATTTTTGAAGTTTCAAAATTCAGTTTAGGAAGACCTCTGACTAAATCATGACGATTCAACTTCCTAATCACATTAAAACTGGCATGCCCAAGACGGTGATGCCACAACCAAACATCTTCACTTTTGTTAGCAACTAAACACAGTTTCTTTGGTGCAAGTTCATCAAAGTCAACTTGGTAAGTGTTGTTACACCTCACACCTATGAACTTAATTTTGTGTGTGTTAGCATCAATGATCGTGCAGTGTGAAGATTTAAAAATCACCTTGTGACCCTTGTCACAAAGTTAACTAACACTAAGCAAATTATGATGAAGACCTCTAACTAATGAAACATCTTCGATGCAGTGGTTAGGGTCCTTACCAATTCTCCCAATTCCTATGATCTTACCCTTGTCTTGTCCTCCGAAGATTACCGTTCCACCATTCTTCTCAGTAAGGTCTGCAAAGAGGAGTTTGTTTCCAGTCATGTGCCTGGAGCATCCGCTATCCAGGTACCATTTATTGTCTTTCGCCATCATGCAGACCTGCACCAATTACCAACCATGCTCATTTTGATTTGGGTACCCAAGCAAGCTTGGGTCCCTTCACGTTAGCGTTCCCAAGTGGCTCATAGTATCTACTAAAAAATAATTCATCATCATATTGCATGAGTTGGCATATGTGCATGTCATGTCCTATTTTCCCACAATAAAAACACGTGGGTCTTCTCCTACCAAAATTTCTTCTTTTATTCACATTTTTAAAGGTTGAGGAGAAATTCGAATTAACAGTGTGTTTTCCAAAGTGTGTGTATGAACATTCTCCTTGATAAAATGAATTCTTCACTGCATAATGAGCATGATTTTTGTTGCTATGCATTACACTTTGATTCTTTTCAATTTGTTTTCCTTTCTCTCTCACTTCCTTTCCATTCCCACTTTTCCATTTCTCAATTTCAATAACAAAAATCTCATTCTTCTCTTTCAAGTTTTCTTTCTCTTTTTCACATTCACTTAGTTGAACATGCAATTTTTCAAACTCTTTGTTCAAGAGGTCATGTTTTTCTTGGATTTCATCTTTCAGCTTAAATGCATTTTTCTTCTATATATCTAAGCATGCTATCTCCTCTTCAAACAAAGACAACTTGGTTTCCAAAACATCATTAACATTTTTCAGATTTTTAATTTGCATTTCAAGCAAATTGCACTTTCCACAAGAATTAGATGAGTGAACAATTTCATGGATCTTTTTCTTTAAAGTCCTATTTTTATTTTTCATTCTTCTATATTTCTCATCTAACTCTTCATAAGCAAGTTCCCAATGTTCATTTGAAATGGCCTCAGTGTCAAAATTTACCTGTTCACTGTCGCTATTGGCCATCAGACACATCGTCTTCACGAGTTCTTCAATGTCCTGCTCCTCATCATCGGTCGTGGGATCATCCTCATCGCTCCATGTCGCCTTCATGGCTTTCGGCCTCTTACCCTTGCCGACCTTTCATTTCTTCTTTTGGAGCTCGGGGCATTCTCCTCGCATGTGCCCCGCTTTCTTGCATTCATGACAAATGATTTCGGCGGCTTTGGATGGTTCATTTCTTTATCTTGGCTGCCTCTTCCATTTCCTGAACTTTCCGCCAAATCTTCTTCTTTGGCGCAAGAACTGTCTTACCTTTCTTGTTAGCATAGCAACCTCTTCATCGTCGGTGGTTCCCAACGATTCCTCTTGGCTCGAGACACTCTCCAGGAGTGCTTTCAAGGTGATTGGCCTTTTCTTCTTCGGATCCTCTTCCGTCCTTTTGATCACATTAATCTCATAGGTCATTCATGACCCTATGAGTGCATCCACGGTGAGTGTTGTCAAATCCTTGGAGTCTTCTATCACTGTCACCTTGGTGTCCCAACTCGGTGACAGTGACCTCAACACCTTCCACACCAACTCCTTGTTGGTGAACCCTCTTCCGAGTGACTTCAGTCCGTTGGTGATCTCCATAAGTCGTGCGAACATCTGGGAGATATCTTCATCATCCTTCATTTTAAAGAGCTCGTAGTCACGGGTTAGCATATTCGCCTTTGTCTCCTTGACTTCTGTGGTGCCTTCGTAGATGAGCTTGAGCTTATCCCATATTTCCTTGGCGCTACTGCACATGGAGACACGAGCATACTCGTTAGGGTGAATAGCACACTGAAGTATATTCAAAGCATTAAAATTCACAGTGGCTTTCTTTATAGCATCATCATCCCACATATCCTCATCAGGGTTTACAGCATACGGACCATTCCTAATATCAGTCCATATTTCATGACTTTACGCTCTAAGAAATACGATCATCCTATTCTTCCAGGATGGGTAATTACTCCAATCGAAGAAGGGTGGCCGTTGAATAGAATGCCCTTCGGGCATCATCCCCTTGTTGGGGTTGTTGACCATACCTAACAGATCACTCTAAAACTGCTAGGTTTTCTAAAAAGCAGAGCCGAGGCTCTGATACCAAGTGATGGCCCGGTTAGGAGGTAATTGAGAGGGGGGTGAATTGATTGCCCACCCTTTTTGATAAATTATAAAGCAACCCAAACAAATCGTAGATATGTACAATAAAAGTAAAGCAGAGACTTGATTAAGACGAATGAACTTAAATCAAGCAAGCTCTCACAACTTCCCAGCGCACATATATGCTCACTCGGACAACTATATTTGGACGGACAGTTGAGTACACTCGGGTCTCACCGTCTCACACTCGTATAGTGAACGGAAAATTAGATAACGACCAACACCAATCAAGCAAACCACAACATAGTATTTTTAGGTGGTTCGGACGCACCAAGTGCGTCCTACGTCCACCACTCTCACCTCGAGAGGATTTCACTATAAACGCTGCTCGACGGCAGCAACCACACACACACGGGCTCGACGGCCCACACACGTGGGTTCTCGTACGACGACGAGACAACCCACACACACTCGGAGCAAGCTCCGAAAATATCTAGATAGAGAAATAGTATTAAACGAAATACAAGCCCAAATATGAGATGAACGTTCTAAGTACAAGATGTCTAAGAAGATTATGAAACAATATAAATCTTCCCCTATATCCTTTAACCAACGTCAGAAATATATGAAGTGTGGCTTAGAATGATGAAATCGAGAGAAGAGGGTGCCGATATTTGAAGCTTCAGGCGCCCAAAGCAAGGATGGAGAGGACGCAGCCGCTGCCTCTAGATCTCTCAACTCGGGCTCGTGAGGGGACGTCTCTGGCGTTCCTTCCCTTCTCCTCCAGCAGACCACACAACGTTCCTCTCCTTTTTCCTGCAAGATGAACACGTTATAGCTCAAAAGGATTGGTTCGATCGGAAGAGAGGGGCGGCTATATAAACCAAAGGGATTGAAACCCCAAGGGACATAAAAGCCCTTCCCAAACCCCTTTCATAACAAATACAAGATGCAAAGGTCGCCCTAAGGCCATTAGGGTCAAAAGCCATGCCATTTGGATCCTTTTTATTAGGGTTCGAAACAGATCTGGAAAACCATGTTCGAACGTTCAGAAAAACTGTCGACCCATGAGGTCGACCCTTTTTCATGAATGTTATACCAGAACATATATAAGAACAAAATCGCGACGCGAGTGTCGACCCATGGGGTCGACACTTCTTATGAAGTGTTCTGGCCGGTTAAAAGAACAAACATTCGTGATGAAAAGTGTCGACACATGAGCTCGACACTTTTTCACGAACATTCTGTTTTCACAGAATTGAACATACTTACCTGAAAGTGTCGACCTTCAGGGTCGACACTTTTTCATGAGAGTTCTGCCTTAGCAAAATAGCAGACACCTGGTGAAAGTGTCGACCCCTGGGGTCGACACAATCTACCAGCGTCCAATATTTCAACGAAGGCAGAGACTCCACAAATAAGTGTCGACCCCTGAGGTCGACACTTTTACTGACAGCAGCAAAACTTCAGTAAATGAAATTGAAGCCTTCATGAATCAAATACATATATCAATGTTGATCAAGGGAGTTCATACAACATAGATAAACATGAGTAAGCATGCGTATTTTCCCGGATCATTCCATTCAAACTCAGATCCAATTTGTACAAATATTCTCACCATTGGCCTTCAAATTGTGAGTGTAGTCTCACAATAAACCAAATAAACATGTATTCTCCATATCTAACCATTACTCTTTCATCTACCTTGTGACCAACCTTCAAAAATGTTCTTACCATTATTTGCAAGATGAATCCATATCGAACCTGCACAGCACAGATTGCCATTAAACTCAATCTCAACCCAAGCAATGAAATTCTCATATCAATCCAGATGATATAGATTAATCAAACCATCCATTCAATCTTTAACCAAAGCAACTCATTCAAATAACTTAGTCCTAGTCAGACTTTAGCGATATTGAGCATTTTGCTTGGTATAGCCAATTCAATCAAACACAGACTGAAATCCATCAACCTCACCTTTCATCAAGTATGTATATCAATGAAGATCAATCATGCAAGTTTTCATTCAAGGCAATCATTCATCAAACCTGTATACATGCAAATTCATTGAACCCGAAATCATGACATTTCATTCAGAATCTTCGTCAAAATAGTCCGGGGCACAAGACAGCTGAGCAAATTGGGGAATAAGATTAGTCAAACTAATCATAAGACTTAATAGCATTCCCATTGGTTTCTGTTGAGTGCATCTGCTACCACATTTGCCTTGCCAGGATGGTATTGAATAGCAAAATCAAAGTCTTTAAGATATTCTAACCATCTCCTCTGCCTCATATTTAGCTCATTTTGAGAGAATAAGTATTTCAAGCTTTTGTGGTCCGAGTAGACCGTGAACTTCTCTCCATAGAGATAATGACGCCAAATTTTTAAGGCGAAAATAATAGTTGCCAATTCCAAATCATGCACAGGATAATTTTCCTCGTGACGTTTCAATTGTCTTGAAGAATAACAGATTACCTTTTCATTTTGCATAAGGACACACTCTAAGCTAATGTCAGACGCATCCGTATATATTTCAAATCCACCACCTTCCACCGGTAGTGATAGAATAGCAGCTGTAGTAAGATGATTCTCAAGAGTTCAAAAACTCTTTTCACATTCCTTGGACCAAACAAAAGGATTTTCTTTTCTTGTGAGTCTAGTTAAAGGAACTGTAATCTTTGAGAAGTCCTTAATGAACCTCCTATAAAAACCACCTAGACCCAGAAAGCTTCGTACTTCTGATATATTCGTTGGCCGGCTCCAATTTCTGACAGCTTCGACTTTCGAAGGATCCACAGCGATACCTTCTTTTGAAATAATGTGGCCTAGGAATGAAACTTCCTTGAGCCAGAACTCACACTTGTTAAGCTTGGCATAGAGTTTATGTTCTCTAAGTGTTTGCAAGATTATTCTCATATGTTCTTCATGTTCCTCTTTTATCTTGGAATATACCAGGATGTCATCAATGAAGACAACGATGAACTGGTCCAGATATGGCTGGAAAATATTGTTCATAAGTTGCATAAATGCTGCTAGGGCATTTGTTAACCCGAACGGCATTACCATAAATTCATAGTGGCCATAATGACTTTGAAAAGTTGATTTATAAATGTCTTCTTCTTTAATTCTAAGCTGATGATAACCTGATCTGAGGTCTATTTTGTAAAAATACTCTACTCCTGAAAGCTGATCAAAGAGCTCATAAATACGTGGCAACGGATACTTGTTTTTAATTATAAGTTGATTCAGTCACCAGTAGTCTATGCATAGCCCGAGAGAGACATCCTTCTTCTTGACAAATAGCACCGGCGCACCCCAAGGGGATGTGCTAGGTCTGATGAAACCCTTATCTAGCAATTCCTGCAACTGCCTTTTTAGTTCTTTAAGTTCCGTAGGGGACATCCTGTAAGGGGCTTTAGAAACAGGTGATGCTCCTCGAATGAGTTCAATAGTGAAGTTTACTTCCCTCTCGGGTGGTAAATTGGGTAATTCGGGTGGAAACACATCTGGGAACTCATTTACAATAGGAATGTCTGCTAGGATGATTTCCTTGGATTCGGTAACAATGACAGAAGCAAGCAAAGCTTCACATCCTTGCGAGATAAGTTTGCAAGCGTGAAGAGAGGATATGATAGTGGGATGTTTCCTATACTTGATGCCAAGGAAGGAAAATCTAGGAAGACCTGATTTTCGAAAGGATATAATCCTATTTCGGCAGTTAATATTAGCATCATGATCTATAAGCCAATCTACCCCTAAAATGGCATCATAACCTTTCATGTCAAGGCATACTAAGTTTATGGGGAGATTGTGACCTTCTACTATCACCTCACTATCGGGATAATATTCGGTAAGCTTAGTACCAGATCCTAAGGGTATGGTAATAGCAAGATCTGAAGGTAGGGGAACTGACGCAATTGGTAATGTTTTTGCAAAAGTAGTGGAGATAAAAGAATGAGAGGCACCAGTATCAAATAGCACAAATGCAGGATGGGAACAAATTTGAGGGGTACCTTCCATAAGCCCACCATCCTTGGGTGCTTCTTCTTCCTCTAGAATAGCGTTGAGGCGAGCCTGCCTCCTACATCCTCCACCAGACGGTTGATCCTTCATAAGGGGGCAATCTGACATACGATGCTCCCTGCTTCTACAACATAGACAAGCACCAAGGTGCTTCCAACAATCTTCAGTCGAATGGCCAAATTTCTTGCAAAAAGTGCAAGCTGTGGTGACTTGCTTCTCCTCCTCCTTAATCTTCTTATTTTTCTAGGAATTTCTAATGTTCCCGCTCTTGGACCGTTTCTTACTATCACGGCTTTTGTGAGGCTCCGTGATGCTGAATTTTTCTTTCTTATAACGCCGATCAGATCGTCGGCCGGACTCTTCTCCTTTTCCTTTCAATTTCTTGACCTTCTCTAAGGTCCTTTCACATAAGTATGCCCGTTGAACTATCTCCGCATAGGTACAGATATTTTGGGGCCCGAGCTGTTGAATAAAATCGGGTCATAACCCGTCCATAAAATCGGGTCAATAGATCAGTACTAATTAAATGTGGTGCATAAGGTGCTAGTCTGGAGAATTGAAGTTCATACTCTGCGATTGTCATCATTCCTTGTCGAAGAGAGGTGAATTCCATAGCCTTTCTTTCTTTCACATGCTCATAAAAGTACTTAGCACGGAACAAAGTGAGAAAACCATCCCATGTATGAGGTGCATCGGCCGGAGGTGTCGGAACTGACTTCCACCATGTACGGGCATCCTTGTTGAGTTGGAAAGTTGAAAGACGCACCTTCTCTTGATCGGTGCATTGGATGACGTCAAATATACGATTCATCTCGTCAATCCAGTTCTCTGCTTCCTCCGGATTAGAAGAACCATAGAAACGTGGATGGTTTAAACTCCAGAAATTGCGATGTAAGTCACCAGCCCTTGCCCCTGCGCCTGCCTAGACCATAGTTTGCAATGCCTGAGTAAGGCTGGCAACTATTTGTTGCATGCCATTCCAATCTACGCGATGAGCCATTTGTAAAATAAGGTACCTGAGAGAAATATAACAACTTGTTATTTCTCGTGGAATTGGAAGAAAATTTATCTTAAAGCTAATTAACTATCTTATCCCGGGCTCTACCCCATTCTCGCATGGGTGAGGAAATTTCTTCCTTAGTTCATAGGTATGGGTCCTTAAACCTTGGACTTATCCTATGACATGACTTTTTCCCCTAAGTCTTGAGACTTAGGCTCTGATACCAACTTAACTGGACTAGCCCGAGGAACGTGAACAGCCGACATGGTAAGCCTCTTGCAAGCAAGAACGATCAGAGCGCAAGACAATCATACACATAAATGCAATTGCACAATATTTACTCAACTTCAACTTATTTTATTAATAATAAAATCAAATATTCAAATACAATCACTATTTCAACTTTCTTCATCATACTAGACTCAAGAAATAAGAAAATTATATAGACTCAATCTAAACAATGTAGACTTCCTTAGTCTTCACTCATTCTTTATTCACTCTCAGACTTGCTACTTTAATATCCTGAATTCGAATCCGATCCCGACTCACTTCCATCTCCTGAAAGATTAGAAATAGGTAATGAGCACACTTGCCCAGTAGGTATCTTCACATCAACATGATTAGTAATATTTAAGTAATTAGCATTTTTGGCTCTAAAGAATTAGATAAAATCATGCGACTGCGATAAATCATGTGAATAACCAAAGTAACAAATAATGATCATTTAAGATAGAATGAGCAAGTATGAACTAGTAAGAATGAAACAAGAACATGATATGGCCCTTCATGAACAAGAATGTAACGAGAATGTACTAGTAATACCACATAGTCATTATCCAAACATCTTTTGCTTATGAGTAAGTATTTGGTGAATTTCTGTGGAATATCATGTATCAAGCAAGAAAGTCATGTATAAGTATTTTCATGAAGCCCGTGGATCTTCACTTATTTATAGAGAAAGTACTCCCAGCACAATGTGACGCCAGTAGCATCATACCCCATGGTTTATAATATTATGTTTCCGGCAATCAGCCGAGGGGACTAGCATAGAGCCCTTGAACACAATCAGTGCTCGATCACATCTTGAAGTATAAATCAAGCTACTTCCACGTTTCAAGCAATAAAGTATGGCTAATAATATAGCAAGTTCAAATAAGTTCATGATAACAATAGTTCAATGAATGAACGCTTCAATTAAGAAATGCGAGGTCAAGAATGACTTAAAACAAGGTTATGCTCATGGAAATAATTCGGCAGCATAACAATGCATTCCTTGTTTTCCATAAATTAAATTAAGTATCTTGAACAATATGACAAGTCCTAGACCATCAATAGTCCATCTAGGAACTTTAGAATATCAACTCTTGGGTCAAACCTCGAGTTAACGTATGCAAGAATTGTGACGGTCAATCAATGGGCCATTACATGATCGTGACGATCTATCATTGATCCATTAGAACGACTGAATCCAGAAACAATAAAATGGACTCAGTAAATGTGACGGTCGTATATTAGGCCGTTAGATGAGCATGATGGTCTAATGTGGATCCATTACATATCTAGAATCAGAAACTTCGATAGTGCTTTCTAACAATTGGGCTTTCATGGTACAACCAACTCGGCATCCTAGTGGGAATCGCAAGCTCACGGAGAATTACGGAGGCCTTGAAATAAGATTTCCTAATCCATTGGAAGAAATATCTAATAGAGAGGTCCTCAAGTTCAAGAATATGTTCCTATAGTGCAAAGCGTGAACTAATGGTCATATACCAGAATATATGCCATGTACTTAAAGAAATGACTCTATAAAAGAGAAACGAATGTGTAACGATGTGGATCCATGATAAGACTCCGTCAATACAATACTGAAAATCGTAGTTTAAATTCAAAACTATAGAGTTTAGGCAATGAAATTAGCATAACTTAAAATAACTCAAGATGCTTTAAACATGCAATTTCCTATCAAGAATCAATTAATAAACTCAAGGTCATGAAAACATGTCAAAACTTAGATAACTAGGCTTATTTATAAGTAAGTTTGACTGTCCTCAGTCCTATCTTGGGTTGACAGAAAACAACACTCTAACGGTCTAAGACAGATGCATTATACATCTGTGACGATTTATCGTGGGGCCGTTACAATATTGTGACGCACTGACTTTGGTCCATCAGAGACAACAGAGAAATTTAAATATAACAGAGGGTGTGACGGCTGTTCGTAAGGCCGTTACAATCATGTGACGATCTTACCTTAATCCATCAGAGCTTCTGTTGACAGGATATAGGAGGTAAAAGACTGAAAATATGTCATGGCTGGAAAATCAAAATACTTAGAATATTCCAGTCATGAGAAACGAAATATAGAGACTATCTAGATGCATAGGTTGTAGTGATTTGAACAAGATAATATCTTTTATCTTTGATTAAGGCTCAAGACATGCATGTATGCATAGGTCAAACTAAAACATGAATTCATGATCTAGAATGCATGAAATCAATCAAAATCAGAGGGCTTTTATCCCTAACATGATGTTCTTGCCGTTCATGAGATGACCTACCTCTTTAATGGGCTTTAAACTTCGAATTTGGGACTACAAGTCATGCCCTAGTTCTTCTCTTCCTGTGGTTTCTCAGCATCTTCCCATCGCTCTAACTCCTTAGTCTCTTGACTTAAGAACGTGAAATTTTGAGGGTAAGAACGTGAAACTAAGGATAATAAAAAGTTCTAAAGAATCAAACCCTAAATACCTCGTTTTGATGATCTAATTCCCTGATCTTCAGTGGACCTTTACCCAAATTCTTGGGTTGCTAAGGTCATACCAGCAACTTTGGAAGCTTCTAACTTCTTGTATAGTTGATCTCCTAGCACGAAATTTTGAGAGCTATTAGTCTAAAGTATTATAAACAAAAAGTTCTAAAGAACTTATCCAAAATTATGACTCCTTACCTTGATTCCACGCGAGCCAAAGTAGGGGTCGTGCATGTCAAAACTAGGTCCTATTTATAGGGTTTTGGCTAGGGTTTGAGGATTAGATCGATTCTAGAGTCCTTGTTAAAGCTTAGATCAACTTTTGAGAGTCCTTAACACCTCTACTAGTCTTCCCATCTCGATCCCTACGAGATAGATTAGCAAAAATCTAATCTTTTTGCTCTTTCTTCACTTCACGGAACTAACAGAGCGTAACGGTCGAAGGTAGGCACATTACATGATTGTGGCGGTCGCACGATAGACCGCTACATCCCATGTGCACAGAATTCAATAAAATTCAAACTCTTTTGTGTGTATATCCATATAATTATCTATAAAAATGGTATTTATCCTTAAAATTCATGAATATGCTAAATAACCTTCTAGAATATGGGTCAAACTTAATGGGCTTGGTCCATAAATCTATTGGGTTTCAATTAAATAGGCTGGACTAGTTATTTAACATAATTGGGCCTTATAATCTCGATATTAATTCAACAATCCATTTATTAATCTATTAAGCCCTTATAAAATCCTAAGAAATTCTAGAAAATTCTTAAAATAATTCAAAATTATTTATATACATTTTGGGGCACTACACGAATGAACCCCTCCATATCTATCTTGCACTCGGCCCTGTCATCAGGCAATGGGTCGAACTTCCAGGGCGGCGAGAAAGCCATGTCCGCCCAGGCCTCCGGAAGAGCTACAAGACACTAATCCAGCAACGCGGGGTAAGTCAATCATCATGGCTAAACCAAGAAGACACAAGAGAGGTGGATACGACACTCACTCAAAGCCGGATCTGCCTCAATATGCTCGCCAACCAAGGGTCCCTGAGAGGACTCGCCAGTCTCCTTTGCTCTAGTTTCTACCCGGGGGCGCTTTCGTCGGGGCTGGAGATCTCCGTTCCCATCCCTAGAAGATGTCCCTATGGAAGGGTGATCCCCTTCCGCCCGAGAACCTGCCAACAATCAACCATATAAAATGCGTCAGTCACATAAAACAACAGAGCATAGGTAACAGACACAAGAAGAAGTCTCGCCTGCGACCGCAAAGGGCGTCAACGGTAGAGGGACCAGCTGCTCTAGTTTCAAACCCACAACTCACGCAGCCTTCGCGACCGCCTCCTTCACGTCCCTCAGAGTACATGCGCACTCAATGAGAGACACGAGCTCCACGGGCCCGGCCGACCCGATCGCGTGGGTAATGTGGCGCCTCCAATCGTCGATCGTCGTGTCCGCAAAGCTCCCCTCAGGGAGCACTCGATCCAGGGAGCCCTTCTTCGGTAACCCGCCGTCGGCCAGGAATTGAGTCCACCAACTCCTTGGTGCCCTCGGTCGGGATGTCCCAGCTCCAGCACCTCCCTACGTCGGTCCCACCTGCTTGAGGGGCTTCAGTGCCCTGCCGCCGCCTCATCCCACGGACGTAGAGCCCCGGCTACTCCGGGGCACCTGCTGTGCCAGCCGCTCTACCTCCAAGCGAATCTGGGAAAGGTGAGTCTGCAAGTACTCGTCGTCCAACAGAATGGGAGGCAGATTCTCCCTCAAAAGGTGGTCCTCCTTGACTTTCCGAATCACCAGGCGTTCTGCCGATACATGTGGCTGTGCTCGAATCACCACCTGGAGTAATGGACGTCGAACCGTCCCCTGCGCCCCGGCCCAGGTGTCGGCAGCCGCTTAGGCTTCCGACGACAGTAAAAGTCCCACCACGCTGCAGCCAACAAGTGGGTGTCCCGGCCTCTGTACTGTGGACCCGCTAAAGGGAACTCCTGGTTCGGCGGGATCCCCTGGTCGTACCCAAAGTTCCGTGCGAACCTGTGCAGGTAATATGGCTCCAGGAAGCTCGTCACAGAGCGGTGCAGTGTCAGTACTGCCGGCCGGGTGCTCATCACCCACTCTATGTACAGCGTCGCATCTGGCTCCTGCTGATAGAGAAGGGCGCAGGCTGCCCCGCCATCTGAGGGCACCAAAATCAAATGGGAGTCTCTAACGACACCATCAAAAGGTAGCCCCTCCTCGCCCCTACTAGGCAAGTAGGACAAAACTCTCCTGGCCCCCTCCAACTGTGCAACGGCGTCTCCGTCCGACTGCCCGGTGAAGCTAAACAGCAAGGGTGCCGCCCGGTTCGCCACTGACCCTCAGGTCACTAGCCCCGGAAACAGCAAGCCATCCCACACACTGAGGTAGTAGGTCGGTAGAAGCAGGCTCCTCTCACGTGGCGACGAGTGCGCTGCCAACACCCCCAGTCCCTGATAGACGTTGGCGAGAGCCACCGGGGCTAAGGCTAGTCTCCGCCCCTCTGCCAGTTGGCACGCCGGCCACAACAACTCCACCCTCAGTAGGCCGTCCTCCCAGTGTGGGACCACAAACGTCGCCAACCAGTATGCCAAGTACGCGGCTAGGTGGGTCACGTCCGGCAATCTATGGGGATTCCACCCCTCCTCTGGCGCGTAGATGTACCTCGTGTATGTCCAGAACCACAGCTCCTCGTCTGTGTACTCCACCCACGGAGTCTGATCCCTCACAAACTCCTGGTAAAAGTAGAAGGGCCCATTGTAGAAGTGGCGAATCGACACATTCAGCGACACCCTAAGAGTCTGCGCGGCTCTCTCTCTCCCGGTCAGGGCTAAGTCCCTCCATGTCTTCAGCAGGTACCGATAACTGTAAGGAACTCGGTATTGTCCCAGCCCATCAGTGTGACTGTGGTGAAGATCATCCAGCACAACCTCCTCATATCCTTCGCCGTTGATCGGCAGTCCAGAAATTCTGAACAAGGACCACAAGGCGAGTGAGGTCTCCCCTTCAGTGGTCGCTACTGTGTTCCACCGACGGTTGAAGCGCTCTGCCAAAGCCTACAAAGCCCCATGTAGCAGGGATATCCATACAAGGCCATAGTCACATCATATCTGATGTTGGCCGGGTCCAGCGGCACCCTGTAATGGTGTACCATGCCCATCAGCCACTTGGTAGCTCCCTGGCAGTACCTGTGTGAAGGAATCACCGCCCAGCAACCATACCAACTAGCAGCAGTCTGCTGCAGAACTCCGGACAAGAGACTTTGATCGTAGAAGCCCTCCCCAGCATACTGCAGCCCTGATGACTGTAGTACCAGCCCTGTACTACCTTCTGTCTCTTCCCGATGATGGCCATGCAGGTCCCAAGAAGCGAGACCCATCGGTCTGACCCAGACTCCAAACTGATCTGCTCCGCTGAAGAAGCCCAGGCACTCGGCACTGGGAAACTGACACAGTCGCCAGTAGTCTCCGGAGAAGCTCGAAAAACCACAGAGAACAATCCCCTGCAGGCTATCCCTACCCACCAAAATCACTCGCTCCAATCGGCGGCATGCTCTAGTAATATGGGAATCCCCCGCCTCCATGCTTGGTGGAACAAAGTTCTTGATAAACTCAAACAAGTAGCGGTCCAAGGGAAACTCTACCGGATAGCCCCCACTGCGGTCATAGATGTAGATCCCGCCCGCTTCCGAGACCCGGGCCAACTTTACAGCCCCAACTCCGCTGCCGCGCTCGCCGATGGGGCCCTCGGCTACTGCTGTATACCCCAAATCGAGCTGCTCCACGCCAGCCATAGTGATGACCGGCGCGCCCAAGGGAGGCATAGGCCACTCTGTCCTCCTCACCCAATGATCCTCCTCCCGAGCCACTCGCCTCGAGACCCTCTCATCTCTGCCGAATCGTGCCATGGCTGCAAGACAAAGTACACAAAGACAGTCAGCACACCAGAAAGTCAATATACACAATGCAACGAGACAAAGACATATGAAGTGTCAAAGTGCAACTACAATAATCCAGAAAGAGGAGTTCATGGGCCGCACGCCCTCGTCTCCACCTCCGACGCATGACTCGTGGGGGGTATTTGTTGTAACCAGACAATTTCCCCAGGAAAATATCAAAGAAGAAGGGTTCGAGAATTTTCCCGAACACCTTTAAGGTATGGGCTATCCGGCCCCTCCGGCAACCCAGTGGGCCCGACCAACGGCCCCAACCCGCTAGCCGAGATATACGGTAGCATTAACAATTAACCAGGATCGCTCCCGACCCCTCAGCGGCGGACTTTGTCCGCATTCTATACGACCACCCGGGCCAACCGGAGGGCACCCCGACTACAAGCCACGCCACATGGCACTCAACGAAGAGGCCAGGGTCCTACCTCGAGACACCTTCTTTCAACCCTCCAAGGTCAAAGGGAGACCCAAATAAGTCAACCACAGGCTTTGGAGACCCGCAACACATGTATACGGCTCATACACGGGTGCCTGGAATTTCCTCGAACACCTTGTGGGCGCATATGTCCTTGTCCATCTACAACAAACCGCGGGTCAACCAACGGCTCCAACACACCAGTCGGGTTCCACAACAACCCCCCAGCAAGTCGGGACCACCCCCAACCCTCAGGCACACGGCGACGAGCCGTTTAGACATAGCTTTCGGGCTAACCCGAGGTTACTCTACCAACCCGTCGCGCAGCGCGGCATGATAGCTACAAACCTGTCGTTGAAAAGTCGTGCCACAATTTCAAAATATTCGCACTCACTCACTTTTAAAGATTGGAAAATCAAGTATAGTGGTAAGTGGAGTCGATCCCACAAGGAGGAAATAACATTTTGGAATAAGTTAGAAAATTATCTTTATGCTTTAAAAAATTGAGTTTTGAGTGAGATTAATCTAAGGAAAAATAAATTGCATGAAAATAAACCCACTAAAGAAGATGAGAGGGGTCAAGAAAAGAACTTAGAAGAAATAGTAAGAGGAACTAAGATAACCACAATTTACAAAGATGAACTTTTATTAAGATGGAAGTGAAAAGTACACTCTATAAAAATGAAAATTATAACTCATAAAATAAAGAAAAGAGGAAAGAATATGGCCAAGATGAAGATGAAGATCGCCGCCTAATCGCCGTGTCGAGCCTTGGAGTGGATCACCCCACCATGGAGATGGACGCCGCCAAGAGGACCAATGGACGAGAATCTCCGCCTTGGGATGTTTGGATGAAAATAGAGGAGGGAGAGATAGATAGAAAAGGAAGGCAGCTAAAAAATAGTAAAATAAAATTATAGAAATGGAGCAAGATTAAAAGTGAAATAACTTTGAAATCACAGAGATTTAGAAAAAGTAGTAGAAATAAAAGTTGAAGATCAGGAAGAGAAGAAAATGTTTTGTGAAGAGTGTAGAGAGAGTAGAAGATCAGAAGATGGTGAAAACTAGGGAAGAACAGAAGTGTGCTGCACTGATGAACAGTAACATGACAAAAAAACTAAAGTTTGGAAAATTGGAAATAACTTAAAAATGAAGAAGATTTAGAGAAAGTGGTAGAAGAAGAAATTTTAGATCTATGAAAGATGAAGAACTTTCATGAAGAGACTAAGCTGAAAAGAGAAACAGAAAGGCATGAAAACTTGAGAAGAATAGGGTGTAGAACCTTAGATGAACTGTAAAAATACAGGATAGCATCTTGAAAAAGAGATTATAACTTAAAAATAGTAGAGAATTGGGAGATGGTGCAGAAGATGAAGTTGAAGATCTTTGAAAAACATAGAACATTCATGAATAAGGTAGGAGAGGAAAATGACTAGAAGGGAGAGAAATAAGGGGAAGAACAGAGAGAAACACTGATTCACAGATGAACAGGATAATACAGTGAAAAATATGAAATAGCTTAAAACTAGAAGGAATTAGAAGATGATGCAGAAGAAGAAGTTGTAAAGAATTTAAAATTGAAGAATTTACATGAAGAAAGCCGGAGGAGAAGATGAATAGAAGAGGGTGAAATCGGCGGCCTAAGGTTGGGAGAGAAAGAGTGAGAGATTGCCAAAAGAAGAACTCCCCTCCACCTCCTTGTCATGGGCTATTTATAGGGAATGCTCGGTTAATGGAGGGTGGAGATTATATCAAAAGGAGATGGATGGCTGAGATTTAGGTAGAAGATGATGCATGGGGGAAAGGAAAAGGAGGTGAGCACCCCCTTTCTTGACTTTGGACACCCCGTTTCCAACTTTGAATCTCCTTTTCAAACATTGAATGTCCTTTTCCTCCTTTTCAAATTTAAACTTTGAATTCTTCCTTTTCAAACTTTGAATTCAAAAATTAGAATTTTCTTTTTCCTCCAACCAAAATATTTTGAATTCTTTATTTAACTTGGTCAAAGTGGTGATGACAGTTTTGCCCCCGACTTCTTTTGCAATTACCTTCGGTGTCCTGCACACACATAATTATGATTTAGTCCAGAAAAATTATCATAATGTGCACATGAATCTCAATTGCTCATTTTTATGTAATGGATAATTAATGTTCATAACCCTCAACTCCATTTTATTAAATGAAATCACCAAATTAATTAATTTACGTGAAAGGTCCAATCTACATGCGAAGTTGAGATTAATGATAGAACATGCATAATTAGCAAAATATATGCACATAAAATGGTGTACATGCGATGAATTACCATAGAAAATGGACACTTATCACACCCCCCAACTTACTCATTTCTAGTCCCTTAGCAATGCAAATAAATTGAAATTTAGGACTAACATGAGTTTGTAAAATTCATACTCTCATATCTAACTCTTACTTCATAGAATCAACCAAAGATTAAGAATCTGGAATCATTAATGCACACTAGCCTTATGTAGGAACTTAATAGTAAGAATTCAAATCAAAGCTCAATAGCACTTATGCATGTGTAACTACCAAATCCATAGCTTAGATAATTGCATCTCCCATTCTCTATTCCAAGCAAATGTCTTTCAACCCTGCACCTCTTAGATCAGAACATTATGTATATTTGCTTTTTGTCTGCCTTATTGCTTTGTCCCTTTGGGATCTTTTATACCACACATGATGCTGCACTACCCTTCACTGCTCAACGTGAACCTCGACTCATTGCCTTAAGAGAAGCAGGCCCAATTTTGCAGATCAAGGTTCCCTTTTCTATTTTACGCGAACCTCAACACGTCTTAGGTGAAGTAGGCCCGGTTACTAAGACTAGGGGCATTTTTCATGGTGTTTTTTTATATAGATAATTTGGAAGAAAGCTTTGTAAAAAGATCTCTTTATTAAGAAGTGCAAAATATCAGACAACATACCAAAACTAGCAGAGGGCTTGTCTTACTTGTTTCATTAGTGTGTAACATGAATTTCTTTTTTATTCTAAAGTGCACATGAACTTTAAAAGGATTTCTTATATCAGTTTCACATGACTAGATTGACTACATTTCCCATCATCCTTCTCCCTAGTCTTTTCTATTCCAGAATTACTTTTAATTTAAGCATGAATCATGAAACTCAAGATGGGGTTTAAATCTTTCTACTTTCATGTAACGATGACATGCAAGACAGGACTCTTATCAGGTTGTACTATATGCATCATGAAAATTTTTCTCTCCCCCCCAACTTGAATGACATTATCCTCAATGGCATATAGAATTGAAAGTAATAGAACAATGTATCAATAAATACTTGACAACTGGATATGCAGGATGAAACATCCATCAATGTCATGGACAGCAACGACTTCCTCTCCTTGGCCTTGACCTGACTACTAAAACACACTCAAACAAAAATCTCAAACAACAAAAACCTTGGGTTGCCTCCCAGAAGTGCTAAGTTTTCCGTCTTCAGCCAGACGCATGAGAGTTCACGAAGATTTTATTCCAGACCACTTAAGAACAATGGATTCTTTTTACAACTGATCATTTTCCAAATAAGGTTCCAATCTTTGACCATTGACAGTGAAAATGTGACTATTTTTAGGATTCAAAATTTTGACGGCACCGTGGTCAGAAGTCTTAACAACTACAAATGGTCTGTCCCATCTGGATTTGAGCTTACCAGGGAACAAGCACAGCCTAGAATTAAAAAGCCAAACCTTTTGATTCTCATAAAAAGTTTTCCTGTGAATATGCTTGTCATGGAATGCTTTGGTTTTAGCTTTATAAATCTTTGAATTTTCATAGGCTTCATTTCTTAGTTCCTCCAGTTCATTGAGTTGTAGAGCTCTTTGAGCCCCGACTTGAGTGAGATTGAAGTTGACTTATTTGATGACCCAATATGCTCTATGTTCAAGCTCTACGGACAAGTGGCAAGATTTTCCAAAAATGAGGCGGTAAGGTGACATGCCAATGGGAGTCTTAAATGCAGTTTTGTAGGCCCAGAGTGCATCATCTAGTCTCTCGGACCAGTCTTTTCTATACGGCCAAACTATTTTATGCAGAATGGATTTTATCTCCCTGTTGGACACTTCTACCTGGCCACTGGTCTAGGGATGGTAGGGGGTAGCGAGCTTGTGAGTGATGCCATATTTGCGAAGCAGAGCTCGAAATTGAAAATGAGTAAAGTGAGAGCCCCCATCACTAATGATAGCTCTAGGACAACCTGTTGAACATATCCGAGTGATTTTGATAATAACAAAACCTAGGACTTTTATCTCTTATGTACCTTGTATTAGAATGAAGTTTCATGCCTTAAACCATCAAGTCCCATCCCACTTTCACATTAGTATTCATGAATCCTTCCATGTGTTAAATCGAGCCTAAATGAACTTGAAATCAACTATAACACAAGCCCTTTTCAATCATCGAACCCATGGACAGTTTCAAGTAGGCTAACACTTGACTTTTGCAGGTTTGAAGATTGGCGGTCGACCTGTGGACCCTTGGCCGTCGACCTGAAATCATAGCATTGAAGATTAGAAGTCTGTAAAACTGGTGGTCAACCGCCAGGAGCTAGCGGTCGACCTATTTTCCCAGCAGCCAAATGGCTACATGAATGCCCTTAGCGATAGACCGCTGGCCTCTGTAGGTCGACCGCCAGCCCCGAGCTGCCAACAATTGTTGACTTTTTGTCACTTCGAGAAAAGCCATTCCTCTTGGTATTGTTTAATCCCTAAGAAACCATACTCTCTAGAAATTATGGATCTAGTCTGGGGGAGTCCATGGACCATTCAAAGTCTATATAACTCATGCAAGAGGGTTAACAAAACCCTAATGCTTAAAGGGGGATCAAGGAGGCTACCAAAGGGGAGAGAAGGGAGCTAGCACTGTAGACGTGAACAGTGCTCCAAGAAGAGTTCTTCATCCCTCTTCATCTATCCTCAAGTGAAGATCAAGCCATATCTGAAGGAGATCAATTCAAAAGCCAAGTGAGCTCAAGCTGCATCCAAGAAACTCTTCATCAACTAAGGGGGAGCATCAATCAAGTCCTTTCTTTTGTGTTTTCATTCTTAATCTTTCTAAGCTTCAAGTGTGGTTTCTGTAATCATGTAACAATCTTGTGTGTGTGTAGATCTTCCTAGATCCGTGTGTGTGTCTAGTTAAGTTTGTTGGTTTCGTGTGTGTAGTCGGGTGTCCTTACATCATCTGGGAATCTTCATCTCCCAATGTGTGTGTGTGTGTGTGTTCGATCTTGTATTTCTTTACAAGATAGTGTGTGGATCCTCACGGTCGGTGAGGGGTGGACGTAGGTTGCCGTTGTGGCATCCGAACCACCTAAATCTTGCTGTCTCATTGTGGTTTGCTCTTTTCTCCTTCCTCCCTCTGCGCATGTTCTTGGAATTAGATTAATTGCATCTATTAGATCTATTTTATTTAGTTAGTTTCAAATAGATCCTCGGTATATCAAAAACTGGATTCGGACTGACAAGCTTATTCTTGCTGGAAAGATAACAGTTTGTGTTGAGTAAATCTACGGATTTGTCAACTCCGCCTAGTACCAAGGGTTACTGAAGTGATTGATTTTGATAGATCTATTCTCCCTCTTACACTTGTTCTATAGTGTTCTCACATATTCTTAAAATTGAGTATAGCTTTGTTAATTTTGATTTTACCCAATTCACCCCCCTCTTGGGTGACATTGATAGCAGGACTTCAATTGGTATCAGAGCTTGGGCTCTATCCTTCACAGGTCTAACGATCTAGAGTGAGATCCGGATCAATGGCAAACAAGGGTATGATGCCCGAGGGTCACTCCATTAACTGTCCTCCGTTCTTTGACGGTTCAAACTACTCATACAGGAAAAATAGAATGCATGTTTTCTTGAGGGCTCAAGAGTACGAAGTTTGGAGAGTTGTGGAAAGGGCCCTTACAAACTTGGGAATGATGAAGAAAAATGGTCACCCGAGGAAATTAAGAAATGCACTATTAATTTCAATGCTATGAATATTATGCAATGTGCGATACATCCTAACGAATTCTCTCGTGTTTCCATGTGCAGCTCAGCTAAAGAAATGTGGGACAAACTGCGGCTCATATATGAATGGACATCCGAGGTCAAGGAGACAAAGGCCAACCTTCTGGTTCGAGACTGAGCTTTTCAAGATGAAGCCTGAAGAGACAATTTCAGAGATGTTCATAAGGCTAACTGAGATCATGAATGGTCTCAAAAGTCTTGGGAAAGACTACACAAATTCTGAGCTTGTAAGAAAAGTGCTAAGATCCCTCTCTCCTGCGTGGCACACCAAAGCCACCGTTATTGAAGACTCCAAGAATCTGTCCACACTTACCCTCGATGAACTCATAGGGTTTTCATGACTTATGAGATAAATGTGAAGAGGACAACTGAGGAAGATATCAAGAAGAAGAAAGTAATTGGATTGAAAGCTCATCAATCCGATGACGACTCTCAAGAAGAAGAGTCCAGTGACGGAAGCAATGAAGAAGAAGAATTGGCTATGATTACTCGTCAAGTAAAAAGATTTTTGAGAAAGAAAAGAAATTACCAAGGTAACTTCAGAAAAGGGCAAAGGAAGCCCACTCAAATCAAGGGAGAGTCGAGCAAGCCGAGTAGCATCATATGCTATGAATGCAAAAAGCCCGGGCACATGAGGTGAGAATGCCCAGACCTGAAGAAGAAATTCAAAAAGGATAATTTCAGAAAGCCCAAAGCCATGGTTGCTACGAGGAGCGATGAAGAGGACGAACCGTCCGAGGAGGAGATACAAGAGCTCGTGGAGAGCTTATGTCTCATGGCTCATGAGGATGACTCAACCGAGGTAAATTCGAACCCTGATTTTATTTCAAATAAACAATGGGAATCTGAATATGAAAAGTTGTATGCCAAACACAAGAAAATCAGATCTGAAAATAAAACTCTTAAAAAGAAAATTGATGAACTGTCACATGAAGATATCTTTGCCAAGTTTGAAAAATTGGAACAGGAATGGTTTAAAGCAACTGAAGAAAGAGAAAGCTTATTGCAAACTATTTCAGATATTGAAAGAACCAAAGAGGGGATTTCATGCAAAATGGCTGAAGTTGAAAAAGTGTGTGAAAATCTGAAAAAGGAAGAAGAAGTTCTGAAATCTACAAATTCAGAACTCGAAAGGAGAAATGGGATTTTGGGTGAAGAAGTTGTTGAACTTCAGTCCACCCTGACTAGGTTTGTTAAAGGGAAATAAAACCTAGATAACTTATTGGGAGTTAAAGTCAACTTCCAAAAGGAAGGCTTGGGGTATACACCTCAAAATAAAAAATCTTTTGAGCATAAGATCACCACATCCTTTGCTCATGAAAAGGACTATAATCATGCTTCATGCTCTAATTCTAAACCCCAACATGTTCAGCCTAAACCACACAGATATCAAAGAACCTTCTCACATGCTAATTGATTTCATTGTGGTAGATTTGGTCATGTGATTTCCAACTGCTGGTTTATACAAAGCACACCTAAATATCATGTTCCATGGATAAAGAGAACACCCGCAAGAAGTTGGACTAACTCTTATGGACCCAAACTTATTTGGGTACCAAAAATAATTGCATGAGAATCTTTCTTCTTGCAGATATGTCTTGAAGCCAGGGGGAGCAAATGGTACTTGGACAGCGGATGCTCAAGGCATATGACAGGGGACAAGAAAGTGTTCTCTACACTGCAAGACAAGGACGGAGGCCCAGTTGTATTTGGAGGTCAAGACAAAGGTAAAATCATTGGCATTGGCAACATTGGTAAAAATCCTGAAATTCTTATTGAAGATGTACTTTTGGTGAAAGGTCTGAATCACAATTTACAAAGCATAAGCCAATTGTGCGATAAGGGTTTTAAAGTTATTTTTGATGAAACCCATTGTATTGTCTTGAACAAGAACACAAATGAGACCAAATTTCTTGGAAAAAGAAATAACAATGTCTATACTGTTGATATTGACAATGTTTCTTATGATGATCTTTGCTTAGTTGCGAATAATCATGATAATTCATGGTTATGGCATCGAAGATTAGGTCATTCTAGTTTTGGAGTTATCTCCAAGTTGTCTAGACATGATTTGGTGAATGGACTGCCAAGATTAAAATTTGAAAGTGATAGAATCTGTGAAGCTTGCACAAAAGGCAAGCAAACATGAATTTCCTTCAAAAACAAAAATATTGTTTCATCCGCTAGGCCTTTGGAACTGCTGCATCTTGATCTTTTTGGTCCAACTAGAACCTCAAGCCTAGGAGAAAAATCCTTTGGTTTTGTGATTGTTGATGACTTTTCCAGATTCACATGGGTGTTATTTTTAGCCAATAAAAGTGATGCCCTGACGGAGTTTCAAGTGTTTTGCAGAAAAATCCAAAATGAAAAAGGTTATCTCATCACCACCATCCAGAGTGATCATGGTGGTGAATTTGAAAATCATGAATTCAAAATTTTTTGTGAAGAGCAGGGGTACACACACAATTTTTCGTCACCAAAGACGCCCCAGCAAAATGGCATAGTGGAAAGGAAGAACAGAACGTTGATAGGCATGGCTCGGACTATGCTCAATGAGAATTCTCTACCCAAGTATTTTTGGGCTGACGCGGTAAGTACAACATGCTACATCATCAACAGGGCAATGGTAAGGCCCATTCTGAAGAAAACTCCATATGAGTTCTACAAGGGTAAGAAACCAAACATCTCCTACCTTAAACCCTTTGGATGTCCTTGCTACATTTTGAACAATGGTAAGTCCAACCTGGGTAAGTTTGATGAAAAGAGTGACAAAGGAATTTTTCTAGGTTATGCACTCAATTCTAGAGCTTACCGATTATTCAATAGAAGGACCTTGGTTGTTGAAGAAAGTCCTCATGTTATTTTTGATGAATTCGAATCAAAACTGACAAATCAAATTCCTTCTACTTTGGATGCAGATGAAGATCCTAAGAACTCATCAAATGTCCAAGCTAAGGATGAACCATTGAAGGCAATATCAAGCAAAAATGAGGAAGATGAGGATCTTAGAATTGAGACACTACAAGAATCACAAGTGCAGCATCCTGACTTGCCCAGTTCTTCCACATTTCTAAAGGATCATCCAGCTGTGAACATCATAGGTAATTTGGAGGATGGGGTAAAAACAAGGTCCTCTCTAAGGCAAGTAGAAGAGGAAGAATTGATGGCTTTACTTTCACAAGAAGAGCCCAAGGACAATCATGAAGCTCTTCAAAATGAATCCTAGATTCAGGCTATGCATGAAGAGCTGCACCAGTTTGAAAGAAATGAGGTGTGGACTCTCGTGCCACGTCCTAAGAACCATCCCACTATTGGAACCCGTTGGATTTTCAGAAATAACTTAAATGATGCCGGATTAGTTGTTAGGAATAAGGCCCGGCTTGTAGCCAAGGGGTACAGCCAGGAGATGGGCATTGATTTTGATGAGTCCTTTGCACCGGTTGCTAGACTTGAAGCAATCCAGATCTTACTATCCTACGCTTTCTCTTTGAACTTTAAATTGTTTCAAATGGATGTTAAATCTGTATTTCTTAACGGTTATATCAAGGAGGATATTTTTGTAGAGCAGCCTCCAGGTTTTGAAGATTCCAAACATCCACGACATGTGTATAAGCTCCAAAAGGCCTTGTACGGACTAAAACAAGCACCAAGGGCATGGTATGAATAGCTTACCTCATTTTTGGTTGAAAATGGGTTCAAAAGAGGTAAAGTTGACCAAACACTTTTCACAAGGAAATCAGGTAAGGACATTTTGGTAGTCCAAGTGTATGTGGATGACATTATTTTTGGAGCTACTAACAATGCCTTATGCGATGAATTTGCAAAGATTATGCAAGGAGAATTCGAGATGAGCTTAATGGGAGAGCTGACATTTTTCCTTGGATTGTAGGTAAAACAAACTTAAGAAGGAATCTTCATCAATCAAGCCAAATATACTATGGAACTGTTGAAGAAATACGGGATGGAGGAAGCAAAACCCATATCAACTCCCATGGCCACCACCACAAAGCTGGATAAGGATGAAAATGGTAAAACAGTAGATTCTACACTGTTTCGAGGTATGATCGGATCACTACTGTACCTTACAGCTTGTCGTCCTGATATCCAATTCAGTGTATGTCACTGTGCCCGTTTCCAGTCATGTCCTAAAGAATCTCACTTATCAGCTGTTAAACACAATTTTAGATATCTTATTGGCACAATTGATTTTTGCTTGTGGTTTCCTATCGGTAGTTCTTTTGATTTAATTGCTTATACCGATGCGGATTATGCCGGGTGCATTGTAGATCGTAAAAGTATAATTGGGTACTGTCAATTTCTTGGCGGGTGCCTCGTTTCATGGGCCTCTAAGAAACAACATTCAGTAGCTCTCTCAACGGCCGAGGCTAAATATGTAGCCGCCGGAAGTTGTGGAGCCCAAGTACTTTAGATCAAAAATCAATTGCTTGATTTGAATGTTGAAGTGGATTGTGTGCCGATCTTATGTGATAATACGAGTGCAATTAATCTATCTAAAAATCCTGTTCAACACTCCAGAACCAAACACATTGACATTCGGCATCATTTTCTGAGAGATCATGTAAGCAAAGGGGTCTTTGAGTTCAAGTTCATTGATTCACTTAACCAATTGGCTGACATCTTCACAAAACCCCTAAATCAGAATCAATTCAATAAAATTAGGAGAGAACTTGGCATGTGCAAGGGTGAGGGCATACGTACTTAGGTCTACATTAGGTTGTTTTTTCGGTTGGGTAGATTATGTGAGATGCATGCATTGTGTATGTTTCATTTCTATTGTGTATGACTATACCTAGCATGTGTGCCTGTACTTATATTTATATACACTTCTTCCTTGACATTATCCTAAAACTGAATATTTCTTGATAGATAAATGTGGACTAGTGATCTAGCGCTCTAAGCAGTCTCAAATCAAGGGATTCCGTAGTCGACTCATGCTTGATATCATTCGTGGCTTAGCAAAATAAAAGAAAATGATTAAAAAAAATTAGAAAGTAAAAGAAAAAGAAAAAGTGATCTGTGAAAATGGGGGAGTCCACAGGGTCATGGAGCCCACTTTTATCTCTGGTGGCCGCTGGCTAAACACTTTTCCTCTCGGGGTCAACAATGGGGTTTCTATGCCCCAGCGGTCAACCGCTGGGTTCGTGCCGGTCGACTGCCAGTGACAAACCGGCCCGGTTCAGCCGCGTCCGAACCCCAATTTAAGTGGGTTTTCTTCCCCATTTCCTCATTCTATTGCATTCCATTCTCTTTCCCTTACTCCACCCTAACCCTAGCACACCTCTATCCCATCTTCTAAGCCCTAAAAACCCCACATCTCCTCTCTCCGACCACGATCCGGCCAATTGATCTCCACTTCGGAACAACTCGTCACCGACGTTCGTGCTCTTGTGTCACCCTTCCCAGAGTTCCAGAGCGTGAAGAAGGTGTTCACAGTCCTCCCCGGTGTCTCTCTCTCCATCCCAAGGTAGAGGTTCTACCTCTCAAGCGGATCATACCTTCAGCGGGTTTCTTAGTCTAAATGGCACCTAGAAGGAGTGCTCGGCGTCTTCTCCAAGGGGAACCTAGTGCTCGGAGACGTGAAGCTCCGGCCGCACCACCACCACAAGCTCCCGCACCCAGGTTCCCTCCAAGATATATCATCGACCCTCGTCTTGTCGATTTTCAAGAGATGAATGAAATCCTGCCTGACATTTATACAGTTTTTTCAATGCAACTGGGGTGGCTTGATTTTGTCACTAGATACAACCGGTTCTATCCCTATTTAGTACAACAGTTCTATGGTAACTTGGTCGGCAGAAATGGAAGATTGTACACAATGGTTCAGGGCATTGAGATCCGAATTACTTCAGAATTATTTAATCATGCCCTAGGTGTCTCTTCACATGGTGCAGACATGACTTTTGGGCATGGTGAGGTTGAGGCAAGTTTCATTGCCATGACAAGCTGTGATTTTGTACATGGTGTGAGTGACCTCATTGAGCTCAATGCCAACCACTTTCCCGCACTGCAACGGGTTCTCCATCATATGTTTACTACACTTATTTATCCCAAGAGTGGCAGCCGAGATGAAGTGACTGAAGTGCACCGATTCCTGTTCTATCATGTTATCAATGGAGAATTAATTAATATGGGATGGCTCATGACTCAACTGATAAGTCGATGCCGTACACATTTACGGTGGTCCCTGCCTTATGCTTCTCAACTCACTGGAGTGTTCACTTTTGTCGGGGTCCCATTGGAGGATGAGCAGTTTGTTCTGGTCCGCCATGATGACATTTATAATGAGCATAAGATTTTCTCCGATATGGGATACTACTGTGCTGTCGATGGCGAAATTTGTCGTGCTGTCCCAGTTTATGGGGAAGAGAATGTCAGTGAAGAAGAACAAGAACCGGACCCACAGCAAGATCACCAAGATGCACCTGCACCAGTCCAGCCCGAAGATGTGCCTCCTCCAGTGGCTCTCCCTCCACCACCGCAGTACTTTCATGGGGAGTCTTCCACTCAGGGTGCTGGGCATTCCACTTGGGGGGACTATAAGGCTCTAGACCGGCGTCTTTTAGGCATGGAAACCCGCATTGACTCCTCTCTTAGGCGTTTGGACACTTTTATGGATACCATGACTGGACGAATGGACTCCTTCACCCACACTCTGGATGATCTATCTACCCATATGGCCACTCTCTATGCCAGCCATGATGACAACCGTGAGGCTTTCCGCCTCACCAACCAATCCCTTCTTACCATCCGTCGCCAGCTTTTTCATCATGATGAGATTCTCCATGGCCTTGAGGATCGTTTTCCTCTTGCTTCTGCACCTGCTAGCTCCCCCCATGGTGATGGTTCCCCGGATGATGTTCAGGGCGACGAAGCTGCGGATCACCCTGCTGCGTAGCTGTTCTTGGGTCTCTTGTGTTACTTTTGTCAACTTTTTGTATCCCTTGCCTCTCTTTTTTGCTGATGTCAAAGGGGGAGAAGTAGGATATTAGGCTTATATATATGCTATGTGTGTTTCCCTGCTTGCATGCATGTCTGTCTCTTGCATTGTAGTTTAAGCACATTGTATTGCATTTGGTTGTATTGCATTAGTGGTTTGCATTTAGTGGTTGCATTCCCTTTTTCACCTCTTGCATTCGGTGTACCCTGTTTAGATCTAATGAGAATGAATGGAAGAATGCACTCCTTGAATTTACAAGATTGGCTCTCTCCTCTCTCACTTCTTGTCAATGTGGCAAATAAGTATTGAATGGCTGGTATGGATACGTTGACGTGCTTGTGTTGGAAGTGATATGTTGCGTTGAAATGGACATGTTGAATTCCTTCAAATCGTGAGTTCAAATGTTTCAACTTCATGGATTTCAACTGAATTTCAAATGTGATTGAATTCGTTTAAAAACTCGTTCAAAGGCACAATGGTTTGAACATGTGTATTTAATGCCTAGTTTTTGTCATCATCAAAAAGGGGGAGATTGTTGAACATATCCGAGTGATTTTGATAATAACAAAACCTAGAACTTTTATCTCCTATGTACCTTGTATTAGAATGAAGTTTCATGCCTTAAACCATCAAGTCTCATCCCACTTTCACATTAGTATTCATGACTCCTTCCATGTGTTAAATCGAGCCTAAATGAACTTGAAATCAACTATAACACAAGCCCTTTTCAAGCATCGAACCCATGGACAGTTTCAAGTAGGCTAACACTTGACTTTTACAGGTTTGAAGATTGGCGGTCGACCTGTGGACCCTTGGCGGTCGACCTGAAATCACAGCATTGAAGATTAGAAGTCTGTAAAACTGGCGGTCAACCGCCAGGAGCTAGCGGTCGACCTATTTTCCCAGCACCCAAATGGCTACAGGAATGCCCCTAGCAGTCGACCGTTGGCCTCTGTAGGTCGACCGCTAGCCCCGAGCTACCAACAATTGTTGACTTTTTGTCACTTCGAGAAAAGCCATTCCTCTTGGTATTGTTTAATCCCTAAGCAACCAAACTCTCCAGAAATTGTGGATATGGTCTGGGGGAGTCCATGGACCATTCAAAGACTATATAACTCATGCAAGAGGGTTAAGAAAACCCTAATGCTTAAAGGGGGATCAAGGAGGCTACCAAAGGGGAGAGAAGGGAGCTAGCACTGTAGACGTGAACAGTGCTCCGAGAAGAGTTCTTCATCCCTCTTCATCCATCCTCAAGTGAAGATCAAGCCATATCTGAAGGAGATCAATTCAAAAGCCAAGTGAAGCTCAAGCTGCATCCAAGAAACTCTTCATCAACTAAGGGGGAGAATCAATCAAGTCCTTTCTTTTGTGTTTTCATTCTTAATCTTTCTAAGCTTCAAGTGTGGTTTCTGTAATCTTGTAACAATCTTGTGTGTGTGTGGATCTTCCTAGATCCGTGTGTGTGCCTAGTTAAGTTTGTTGGTTTCGTGTGTGTAGTTGGGTGTCCTTACATCATCTGGGAATCTTCATCTCCCAACGTGTGTGTGTTCGATCTTGTATTTCTTTACAAGATAGTGTGTGGATCCTCACGGTCGGTGAGGGGTGGACGTAGGTTGCCATTGTGGCATCCGAACTACCTAAATCTTACTATCTCATTGTGGTTTGCTCCTTTTCTCCTTCCTCCCTCTGCGCATGTTCTTGGAATTTGATTAATTGCATCTATTAGATCTATTTTATTTAGTTAGTTTCAAATAGATCCTCGGTATATCAAAAATTGGATTTGTACTGACAAGGTTATTCTTGCTGGAAAGATAACAGTTTGCGTTGAGTAAATCTACGGATTTGTCAACTCCGCCTAGTACCAAGGGTTACTGAAGTGATTGATTTTGATAGATCTATTCTCCCTCTTGCACTTGTTCTATAGTGTTCTCACATATTCTTAAAATTGAGTATATCTTTGTTAATTTTTTATTTCACCCAATTCACCCCCCCCCCTCTTGGGTGCCATTGATAGCGGGACTTCACAACCAAATCTAGAAAAGATGTGTTTCTTCACAAACTTCATCACGACCTTGTGATCATTTGTCCTAGTAGCAACAGCTTCAATCCATTTCGAAACATAGTCCCCCGCCACCAAAATATATTCATTGCCAAATGAAGGTGGAAATGGTCCCATAAAGTCTATTGCCCAAACATCGAAAATCTCTACTACCAGAATGGGACTGAGCGGCATCATATCTCTTTTTGAATTGTTGCCCACGGCTTGACACCTCAAATAAGTTTTAGAACATTCATAAGCATCCTTGAATAAAGTGGGCCAATAAAATCCACTTTGTAAAACTTTTGCCACAGTTTTCTTTCCTAAGAAATGTCCCCCACAAGCCAAATGATGATATAAATTCAACACAGACTGTTGTTCCTCCTCGGGGACACATCTTCTAATGATCTGATTAGGACCCATGTGAAACAACTCTGGGTCCTCCCAAAAGTAGTACTTAACCTTCACAAAGAATAGATCCTTCTCCTGCCTAGACCACCCTCCCGGAATCTATCCTACGACCAGGTAATTGACTATGTGAGCGTACCAAGGGGTTGAGGTGTGAGAGATGGAAAGAATTTGCTCATCGGGGAAAGAATCAAACATAAGAGCACTTTCAGGAATCACAATCCTAGACAAGTGATCAGCAACAACGTTCTCCAACCCCTTCTTATCTCTGATTTCCAAATCAAACTCTTGTAGTAACAAAATCCACCGTATGAGACGGGGTTTGGCTTCCTTCTTAGACATCAAAAAATTTAATGCTGAGTGATCGGAATAAATAATGACTTTCGCCCCTAATAGATATGATTGAAACTTTTCGAGGGCGAACACAACAGCTAACCATTCCTTTTCTGTGGTGGTGTAGTTCATTTGGGCATCAGCGAGGGTGCAGCTCGCATAGTAGATCACCACGGGCTTCTTTTCAACTCTTTGACCTAGGACAGCTCCTACAGCATAGTCTGAGGCATCACACAAGATCTCAAAAGGGAGCGACCAATCAGGAGATTGGAGAATGGGAGCTTGTGTGAGGGCCACTTTCAAAGAATTGAACGCCTCTAGATAGCACTCATCAAGATGAAAGGGAGTGTCCTTGGCAAGCAATTGTGTGAGTGGTCGAGCAATGGTGGAGAAGTTTTGAATTAATCTGCGGTAGAATCCTGCATGGCCAAGAAAGGAATAGATCTGTTTGACCGAAGAAGGGGGAGGAAGATTAGAAATCAAATCTACCTTGGCCTTGTCAACTTCTATTCCCTTTTCTGAAACTACATGGCCTAAAACGATCCCTTCTCTTACCATGAAGAGGCTCTTCTCCCAGCTCAACACTAGATTCAACTCAATGCACCTTTTCAATACCCGAGTTAAATTTCCCAAAAAATCTTCAAACGAATCACCAAACACTGAAAAGTCATCCATAAAAACTTCCAAGCATTCTCCCACCATTTAAGAGAAAATGGACATCATACACCGCTGGAATGTGGCTGGGGCGTTACACAACCCAAATGGCATTCTTCTAAAAGCAAATGTGTCATAGGGGCACGTGAACGTTGTCTTCTCTTGATCTTCCGAGTAAATAGCAACATGGTTGGACCCAGAATAGCCATCTAAAAAATAATAGTACTTATGCCCTGCTAGTCTCTCTATGATCTATGAATGGTAGTGGAAAATGATCTTTCTTTGTAACTGAATTTAATTTTCTGTAATCAATACAGATTATCCACCCTGTTGGTAATCGTGTGGGCACTTCATCTCCTTTCTCATTTGTTACAACTGTTAGCCCTGACTTCTTGGGAACAACTTGAGTTGGGCTGACCCACTTGCTATCAGAACTGGAATATATGATCCCGACATCCAACCATTTGACAACTTCTTTCTTTACTACCTCCTTCATACATGGATTCAGCCGACGCTGCATCTCTCTGCTTGGCTTGGCATTTTCCTCTAAGTAAATGTAGTGCATACAAACATCCAGACTAATCCCTTTTAAATCTACAACAGACTAGCCTATTGCCCCCCTATGCTCCTCAAGAACATTTAAGAGTTGGGATTCCTGAGTAGAAGTGAGATTGGAGGCAATGATGATAGGTAAAGTGTGGTTAGGTCCTAGGTATGCATATTTAAGGAATCCGGTAGAGGCTTGAGTTCCAGAGCGGGAGGATGTTCCAATAATGGTAGGATTGGTTCGGATTGAAGTGCAAGAAGTGCCTCTACCCTAGACCAGGGTGTTGAAAAGAGAGGAGAATCCTGAAGCATGCTACCCTCTTCTAGGGTGTCCTCAATGTTATCAGGAATCACATCCTCAAAGATATCAATAACATTGCATTCCTCTCCTTGATCCGGATATTGAGATGCCTTAAAAACATTCAAAGCAACCTTCTCTCCTCCAAATGATATATCCATCATTCCCGTGGCACAATTTATATTGGCATTTGCCGTAGCTAAAAATGGGTGTCCCAAAATGATAGAAGTGTGCTTTAGATCCTGGGATGAAGCCATATCCAAAATGAGAAAATCCACCGGGAAATAGCATTCATGCACTTTGATAATAACATCTTCCAACAAATCCCTTGGTGTTTTAACCGACCTATCTGCCAATTGAAGGATTATTGAAGTGGGTTTTAATTCCCCCAGATCAAATTGCTCATAGATAAAGGTGGGCAAAAGATTCATGCTAGCACCTAAGTCTAGCAATGCTCGATCAAAAGTGACTCCACCTATATCACATGAGATTAGCGGGGCTCCGGGGTACTTCAATTTATTTGGCAAATGATTCATCAAAACAACACTCACATCCTCAGACAAACGGATCTTTTGAGTTACCGCCCTTCAGTCCCTCTTTGGAGTACAAAGCTCTTTTAAAAACTTCACATATGCCGGCACATGCTTGATTGCATCTAAGAGTTGAATATTGATATTTACTTGTTTAAATAATTCCACTAATTCTGCCTGTTGCACCGGCAGTTTCTTGTGAGCTTTTGGCTTCAATGCATCAGGGAAAGGGACCTTAGGAACATACTCTCGAGATCCTTCATCAACCTTTGATTTCCCTTTGTCCAGCCTATTTTCTCCCCCCTCTTGCCTCTTCTTTTCTTGCATAATTATCGGCTCCTCATCTTCACTATCACTCTCCTCGTGGGCATCTTGGCCCAAACTACTACCCACATTCCTAGCCTGATAAGGGTCATTTAGAATTTTCCCACTCCTACGGGTTGAGACGGCTTTGGCATTCTTGAACTGAGGACCTATAGGAGGGGGTGGCTGAGGTTGATTGGGATGCTTGGGTTGAGGAAGAATGTGAGCTCTTTGTGCGAAGCCTGGAGGTTGTTGATTGCGGGGGTTGGCCACTGGCTGGCTAGAGAGTTGGCCTACCTCTCTTCACATGTTATTGGCAGCAAGTTGCCCTATCTGGTTCTCCAACTTGGAAATGGATTGTGTAACGACCCGAGAATCTGATTACCGGGAAGGCCCGATAACCCGAGACTCGCCCCGCAACCCACGAGCCCGAAGACTCGGAAGGGTTAAAAGGATGGTGTGGAGACTACACAAGAATCACAATTAATTGTAGAAAATAAAAAGTTTATATAATTAAGCAGGAAATAAATTGACAATTTAATTAATACATGGTCCACAAGATATATCAAAATAACAACAGTAGTCCACAACTAGTACAGAGACAAGAAAGAAAAGTACAGCTATACGGGGCATACCCTGGCTCTGACCTCTGGCACTAACGTTGGGCACCTAAAATACGTTGAGCCTCAGTCGCGCTCTCCTGAGGCCGCACCTCACCTGAAACATGGTGAAAACACGCTGGGAATGCGTCTCAGAACAAGACTTAGTAGGGATCACTCGAACCCTACCTCGCGAAATGGGAAACCACTACGCTAGCGGCTAAGCGAATACCTTGAAAGTGAAAGTCCTGTAATCTACAGAACGCCGGTCTCATGGCATGAAAACCGACACACGTGCCACGACAAAATGACCGGAACACCACGGTCAACCCGACCAAAAACTCGAAGGTCGAAGTCACAATGACTGACTGACAGTCTGTCACTCCTGACTTGACAGGAGTACCTCCAACTAGAAGCAAGGCCGAATGCGTCCACTGACGTCTTAGTCCGCGCCTCAGGTGTCTCCCTCCAGCCCAGCGGGAACTGAGACACCGTACAAGTAACCACAAAGCAAGTGACTAGCTGGGGTCACGCCCGTCGGCGTGGGACCAATCGCCCCCAACCACGTGTGCACTCACAGACCGTCCGTCCCTGGTCTGGCCCTTTGACTGGTTTTCCCCTCAACCAGACTCTGGCTGCTAGACGCGGGGCCCGACGAAAACCAGTCTAAAACCGTCCTCAGGGCAGCCTCTCCACCACTCCCTGGTGGGACCACTAAACGTGTAAACAGGCTACGACTAGTGGAGGGTCACTACGGAGTAGACTCTCAAGTCAATGGAAAACAACGTCTGCACTCGACGATGTACGAGCACCATCCCATGTACCAGCACCGTCACACGGTGACCAGGGTCGGAGAAGAAATGGGACTGTAAACAACCCGGTGCAGTCCTGAGCATGGCGGTCAACTCTAGACGCGCCACAGGCTCTGACGGTCTATCACAGGACCGTCACAGCCGTGTGACGGCCCAACACAGGGGCGTCAGACGCTCGGTGCAAAACTGGGTGTAACGCGCCTACCCTGGTGTGTCACAGGCTGTGACGCGCCATCCCTGGTGCGTCATAAGCCAAGAACAAACCAACTGTGATGCGTGCCACTCGGTGCGTCACAGGCTGTAACGGACCAACGCTGGTGCGTTATAGGGTGGAAACACGTCAGCTCTGACGCACCCACACAAGGGTGTTACAAGGTTGTGACGCGTCACCCTGCGTGCGTCACAGGCCTTGACCCCCAACGGTCAAAAACCAACGGTCTAGTGCCAACGGTCAGATCGTCACCTGACGGTCCTACCTAGGCGCGTCACAACGCCGTGGCGGTCTATCGTGGGACCGTCACTGCCCACAGACCCCCAGTTGGCCAAAACAGAGCTGTGACGCACCCACCTTGGGGCGTCACAGGATGTGATGGTAACTGGAAGGACCGTCACACTGACCCGATGGCGAAACGGCGTGAAACACCCAAAAATTCCAACCACGCCCCCATGCCTCCATAGGAGAGGGGCAAATCAAGGGGGAAGCCCCCTAAGGACCCCTAGCATGCATCTAAGCCATTAAAATGCCGAATCACGACCTAAAAATATAGATCGGGCGAGCTCTCCCGAAATCATGGAAAACCCAAACCCGGCATGAAAACCCGTCTCTCGGCCTTCCCTCGCCCTACAAATCACGGGAACGGAATGCAAGAGGCTATGGAACGTCACCCTACCTCAATCTCGCTTCGAGGCACGCCGGATCGTCCCCAAATCATGTAGAAAGCTTTTAGAATCCTCGCCCCTTCACGCCTCCCACGAACACCACACGCCCACGAGATCGCCTCATCGCCGCCCACGTCGCCGCGCCGTCCGCCCGCCGCCGTCTGCAGTCGGAGAGAGGCCCGCCGTGGTCGAATGGGAGAGAGAGGGGAAGAGGGGGTGCTCACAGTGGACGAAGAAGAAAGAGGAAGAAGAAGAGAAGGTGGGGAGAGAGAGAAAAGAGAGGGGTATTTATAGAAAATCCAAAAATTTTGGAAAATACCAAAAAATTAAAAATTACATATCCGCGATCCTTGGAACGCACCGATCGCCACGGTACCACTCTCGTCCAGGTGAACAACCTGGTTCACTCGCAACGAGAGTCCAAAGGATTTGCCAGAACCCGTACCGAAAATCACAAAACACGCGCGGATAAGCCACGGACGCACTCCGGGTCTCCCAAACAACTCCGAATCGTGCCGATCCGAACACGAAAGATGTCCGAAACAAAATTTCAGACACAACGGAGCTGGACACTCCGAGAAAGTAGATCCGAGACCCAGAAAGAAGGATTCGAAAGGTCTGGGATATTATAGCCCTCCCCCCTTAAACAAATTTCATCCTCAAAATTTAAGAACAAAGCTCAAGAGAAGAAGAGGGGATAATATCCCAGACCTTTCGGTCTGGGACTCACTCGAATAGGTAAGGGAACTGCTAACACATCTCGTCCTCACGCTCCCAAGAAGCCTCACCACCAGAGTGCCGCTGCCATACCACTTTGACCAAGGGGATGACCTTGTTCCGCAGGCGCTGCTCTAGCATATCCTCAACGCGGACGGAAAACTCTGGGAGAGAAAGATCTGGAGTCACCTCGGGCCAAACGGAATCCTCAAGCATGTGAGAGTCATCAGGCATATACTTCCGCCACATCGAGATGTGAAACACTTCATGCACCGACACCAACTCAGGGGGTAACTGCAACCGATAAGCAACCTCATCGACGCGCTCCACGATGTAGAAAAGACCAATATAGCGGGGACTCAGCTTCCCACGCCGTCCAAAATGCATCACCCCCTTCATCGAAGAAACTCTCAAGAACACATGATCGCCAACATCAAAAGCAAGAGGCTGCCTCCTCCGGTCAGCATAGCTCTTCTGCCGACTTTAGGCCGCCAACATGTTCTGACAAACCAGGTGCACAACATTCACACATTGCTGCACCAACTCCGGTCCTGTCAAAACACGCTCACCAACCTCAAACCAATCAAGTGGAGTCCGACATGGACGCCCATACAACGCCTCATAGGGAGCCATGCCGATGCTCGAATGATAGCTATTATTGTAGGCAAACTCCACCAACGGTAGGTGGTGAATCCAACTTCCCTGCCATTCCAGGTAACATGATCTCAGCATATCCTCCAAAGTCTGAATGGTCCTCTCTGTCTGACCATCTGACTGAAGATGGTACGGTGAGCTAAATACTATGTCCGTGCCAAGAGCTCACTGAAAACTCCTCCAGAATCCAGAAGTGAAACGCGGATCCCGATCCGACACAATGGAAATGGGAATTCCATGCAACAGAACGATCCACCCCACATAAAGATGAGCCAACTTGGACACGCTCCAGCTGACTTTGACCGGTAACAACCGAGTCACTTTCATCAGCCTATCCACCAGCAACCAAATACTGTCCTGCCCACTCGGAGTCCTTGGTAATCTCACCATAAAATCTATGGTCACGTGGTCCCATTTTCACGCGGGAACATCCAAGGGCTGGAGAGTACCTCCTGGTCACTGATGCTCCACCTTCACTTGCTGACAAGTCAGGCACCTGGCCATAAACTCGGTCACATCTCTCTTCATGCCAGGCCACTAGAATTACCTTTGCAAGTTTCGATACATCTTCGTCGTGCCCGGGTGTACAGTGTACCTACTCCCATGAGCCTCGCGCAACACGGCACGACAAACCTGATCCCCGGTAGGGATGTACAGCCTGCCACGGAATCTCACGGCTCCATCCTCGCCGAGCTCCACATCAGCCATAGCCAAAATCCGGGGCAACGCAGGGTCTGCATGCTGAGCCTCTGTCACTTGACGACGGATAACAGGCGTGACAATCAGACTCGCAAGCACAGCTAACCCTTGCTCTCGAGGAATCTTGAGCTTGAATGACACTTCGGGCACTTGTTCCCAGAGCCTCCACTTCCTCAACATCAAGGCACTGACCGCGACCTTCCGACTCAAAGCATCGGCGATGACATTTATCCTACCTGGCTGATAAGACAGGGTGAAGTCATAATCCTTCATATACTCAATCTAACGCCTCTGCCTCAGGTTAAGGTCCCTCTGCGTGAACACATACCGCAAACTCTGATGGTCAGTGAACACCTTAAAATTCTCACAGTACAGGTAATGCCTCCAGATCTTCAGCGCGAAGTTCACAGCCGCCAACTCCAGGTCATGGGTAGGGTAGTTATCCTCGTGGGGATTCAGCTGCCGAGATGCATAAGCCACCACACTACCATGCTGCATCAACACAACACCCAATCCGACCCCGGAAGCATCTGTACACATCATAAAACCTCCCGATCCAGAAGGTAAAACCAACACCGGAGCCGAGGTGAGCAATCTCTTCAGTTCCCTAAAACTCTGCTCACACTCATCAGTCTAGACGAAGGGCACATCCTTCCGCGTAAGTCTGGCCATCGGGGCCGTAATGCGAGAAAAATTCTGGATAAACCTTTGATAATAACCCGCAAGCCCCAAGAAACTCCGGATCACCGTCACAAACCTCAGCCTCGGCCACTGCATTACTGCCTCGACCTTGGCGAGATCCATGGAAAAACCATCACCAGAGATCACATGCCCCAAAAAGTGCACCTTAGGAAGCCAGAACTCGCACTTACCGAGCTTCGCATACAACTGGTGATCCCGTAACGTCTGTAGCACCACACCCAAATGGTACGCGTGCTCCTCAGCAGACCGCGAATAAACAAGGATGTCATCCACAAACACAGCCACGAACTAGTCCAGATAGGGACGAAACACCTTATGCATCAAATCCATGAACGCTGCGGGGGCATTGGTGAGTCCGAACGGCATCACCAGAAACTCATAGTGCCCATATCTTGAGCTGAACGCAGTCTTCTCCACGCCAGACTCTCGAATCTGCAACTAATAGTAAGCAGACCGCAAATCAATCCGCGAGAACACTCGAGTAGACTAAAGCTAGTCGAACAAATCATCAATCTACGGCAACAGATATTTGTTCTTGATGGTCACTTCATTCAACTGTCGGTAGTCAATGCATAATCGCAAGCTACCGTCCTTCTTCTTCACGAACAACACGGGCGCACCCCAAGGGGAAATGCTAGGACGAATGTACCCCTTAGCCAGCAACTCCTGCAACTGCGCCCTCAACTCCCTCAACTCAGCGGGGGCCATACGGTAGGGAGCCTTCGCCAAAGGTCCCGTACCAGGCACAATCTTGATCACAAAATCAATCTCCCGCTGGGGAGACAATCCAGGTAAGTCCTCCGAAAAAACATCAGGAAACTCGCACACCACCGGAATGTCCTCGACATCCGGCTCCATCCGGTCTGCCACGACCACAGAAGCGAGAAAACCCTGGCAACCCGCATCAAGCAAACGACGAGCCCTAATAGCCGAAATAAGGAAGCGGGAAGAGGAAGACCTAATACCTTGAAAATAGAAGGTGGGTCCATGAAGTCGACAGAAATAAACCCTCTTCAACCCACAATCCACCAAAGCATGATGTGCCTCAAGCCAATCCATGCCCAAAATCACATCAAAGTCCTGAAGCGGCAACGCATAGAGCCTGGCCGGCAAACTCCGCCCTTCAACCCACAACGGAACCTCATCAAAATAATACGGAGTGATCATAAAATCACTCGAAGGCAACTCCACTGTCAAATCACAAGACAACTGGGTCACCGGCTCCTCGATACTCAACGTGAAATCCTCCAAAGTAAACGAATGATACGCGCCAGAATTAAACAAAACCCGAGCCGCACAACCCAAAATCTGAACGATACCTTCCACGAGCTGCGACACCACTGCCTCTGCCCTAGTCATGTGAGTAATCTGGCCTCGAGCTCTCTGCCTGCCTCCCACACTCGCTGACCTAGGTAGCGGTGGATACTGCCCCTGCTGCTGCTGCTGCTGCTACTGTGGCCTCTGCTGCTGGAGAAACTGCTGCTACTGAGGAAACTACTGCTGCTGCTGCTGCCTCTGAGGACAGTCACGCGCCATATGCCCTAGCTAGTCACACCTGAAACAGATCACCGGTGTCGTGCACGGCCTGCCTGGATGGGACTCGCCACACCATGGACACGGTCCTCGCGATCCACCCACTGATCCCTGACACTGAAAAGGGACCGGCTGCTGTACACTGCCCGATGACGCTTGCCTCTGATCCTTGTGCTTCTTACAGAAACTCTTCTTGACAAACTTCTTGACCTTCAAGCCAAAAGACACAGACCCTGTCGCTGACGCCGTCGGTGTCGGTGGTCCTGAACCACCTGTCGCATACGAAAAAGAGCCCTACTGCTGGGTAGCCGACTGCTGGCTGCGGCCTGACAAGGACTGCCCCTGGCTGATCGGTCCTTGAGTCCTCTGCATATCCATCTCCAAGGATGCCGCCGCACGAGATGCTATCTCCAAATCAGTGGCCGCATTCACTATCAAATGGTGCCTCGGCTCCTGCCTCAAGCCCTATATGAACTGTGCGGTCTTCACCCTCTCATGATATATGATATGAGGTGCATAATGACCCAGCTCAACAAATCGGGCCATGTACTGCAACACGGACATGTCACCCTGGACCATCTCCAAAAACTCACGCATCCTCTACGTAGCAATATACTCTGGACAGTAAGCACGCTCAAAAGCACTGACAAAGTCACTCCACGCAATCTTCTTAAAGGGACGTGACCGAAAGGACGTCTTCCACTCGGAAGACCACCACTCTCGAGCCGTGCCCTGCAACTTGTTGTAGGCCAACATCACCTTGTCCTCCGTAGTACACCGCATGGAACTGAACACCTGCTCCATCTCGTCGAGCCAACTCCGAGCCAAATCAGGGTTTGGCTGACCGCCATAGTAAGGTGGATGGAACTGCATGAAATCCCTCACTGCTCGGCCTGGCCCACCCCTGGTCGACGATCCCTCACCAACCTCTCCGCCGAACTACTGCGACATAAGCTGGTACATGCCACGAAAGAAATCCTCGGCCCCCGGAAACCTCGCAGTATCCACTGCCGCGGTGGCCGCTGGTGGCACTCTACTCTGCTCCTCCTGCTCCTACTGAACCTCCTGAACCTCAGCCGACTGCCCCTGCTGAGAGTGAGTGCTTCGCCTAGGCGCCATGCTCGCTCCTAAAGCAAAAGATAGAAAACACGGAAATGACAAGGTCAAGAAAAACACATGATGCCCGATGCCAGCGTCAACTCTACATCATTGATGTGGACTAGTGGACCACCATAATTACTTATGATTCTCGTATAATCCCACAACTGTGCTCTGATACCAGCTGTAACGACCCGAGAATCTGATTACCGGGAAGGCCCGATAACCCGAGACTCGCCCCGCCACCCACGAGCCCGAAGACTCGGAATGGTTAAAAGGATGGCGTGGAGACTACACAAGAATCACAATTAATTGTAGAAAATAAACAGTTTATATAATTAAGTAGGAAATAAACTGACAATTTAATTAATACATGGTCCACAAGATATATCAAAATAACAACAGTAGTCCACAACTAGTACAGAGACAAGAAAGAAAAGTACAACTACACGGGGCCTACCCCGGCTCTAACCTCTGGCACTAACGTTGGGCACCTGAACTACGCTAAGCCTCAGTTGCGCTCCCCTGAGGCCGCGCCTCACCTGAAACATGGTGAAAATACGCAGGGAATGAGTCTCGGAACAAGCCTCAGTAGGGATCACTCGAACCATACCTCGCGAAACGGGAAACCACTACGCTAGCGGCTAAGCAAATACCTCGATAGTGAAAGTCCTGCAATCTACATAATGCTGGTCTCACGGCATGAAAACCGACACACATGCCACGACAAAACGATTGGAACACCACGGTCAACCTGACCAAAAACCCGAAGGTCAAAGTCACAACGATTGATTGACAGTCTGTCACTCCCAACTCGACAGGAGTACCTCCCACTAGAAGCAAGGCTGAATGCGTCCACTGACGTCTTAGTCCGCGCCTCAGGTGTCTCCCTCCGGCCCAACAGGAACTGAGACACTGTACAAGTAACCACAAAGCAAGTGACTAGCTGGGGTCACGCCCGTCGGTGTGGGTCCAACCGCCCCCAACCACGTGTGCACACACAGACCATCCGTCCCTGGTCTGGCCCTTTGACTGGTTTTCCCCTCAGCCGGACTCTGGCTGCTAGACGCGGGGCCCGACGAAAACTAGTCTAAAACCATCCTCAGGGCAGCCTCTCCACCACTCCCTAGTGGGACCACTAAACGTGTAAGCAGGCTACGACTAGTGGAGGGTGACTACGGAGTAGACTCTCAAGTCAACAGAAAATAACGTCCGCACTCGACGACGTATGGGGACCATCCCACGTACCAGCACCGTCGCACGGTGACCACGATTGGAGAAGAAACAGGACTGTAAACCACCCGGTGCAGTCCTGAGCATGGCGGTCTACTCTTGACATGCCACAGGCTCTGATGGTCTATCGCTGGACCGTTACAGCCGTCTGACGGCCCAACACAGGGGCGTCAGACGCTCGGTGCAAAACTAGGTGTAACGTGCCTACCCTGGTGCGTCACAGGCTGTGACGTGCCATCCCTGGTGCGTCACAAGCCAAGAAGAAACCAACTGTGACCCGTGCCACTAGGTGCGTCACAGGCTGTAATGGACCAACACTGGTGCGTTACAGGGTGGAAACGCGTCAGCTCTGACCCACCCACACAGGGGCGTTACAAGGCTGTGACGCGCCACCCTGGGTGCGTCACAGGCCTTGACCCTCAACGGTCAAAAACCAACGGTCAAGTGCCAACGGTCGGATCGTTACCTGACGGTCCTACCTAAGAGCGTCACAGCGCCGTGGCGGTCTATCATGGGACCGTCACAGCCCACATACCCCCCAGTTGGCCAAAACAGAGCTGTGACGCACTCACCTTGGGGCGTCATAGGATGTGATGGTCACTGGAAGGACCGTCACACCGACCCGACGGTGAAACGGCGTGAAACGCCCAAAAATACCAACCATGCCCCAATGCCTCCATAGAAGAGGGGGAAATAAAGGGGGAAGCCCCCTAAGGACCCCTAGCATGCATCTAAGCCATTAAAATGCCGAATCACGGCCTAAAAACATAGATCGGGCGAGCTCTCCCCAAATCATGGAAAATCCAAACCCGACATGAAAACCCATCTCTCGGCCTCCCCTCGGCCTACAAATCACGGGAAAGGAACGCAAGAGGCTAGGGAACGTCACCCTACCTCAATCTCGCTTCGAGGCACGTCGGATCATCCACAAATCACGAAGAAAGCTTTAAGAATCCTCGCTCCTTCACGCCTCCCATGAACACCGCAAGCCCACGAGATCACCTCGTCACCGCCCACGTCGCCACGCCGTCACCCCGCCGTCATCTGCAGCGGGAGAGAGGCTCGCCGTGGTCGAATGGGAGAGAGAGGGGAAGAGGGGGTGCTCATGGTGGGAGGAAGAAGAAGAGAAGGTGGGGGGAGAGAGAAAAGAGCGGGGTATTTATAGAAAATCCAAAAAGTTTGGAAAATACCAAAAAATTAAAAATTACATTTCGCGATCCTCAGAACACACCAATCGCCATGGTACCACTCTCGCCCAGGTGAACAACCCGGTTCACCCGCAACGAGAGTCTGAAGGATTTGCCGGAACCCGTACCGGAAATCAGAAAACACGCGCGGAAAAGCCGTGAACGCACTCCGGGCCTCCGAAACAACTTCGGATCACGCCGATCCGAACACGAAAGATGTCCGAAATAAAATTTCGGACACAACGGAGCCGGACACTCTGAGAAACAAGATCTGTGACCTAGAAAGAAGGATCTGAAAGGTCCGGGATATTACAGATTGTGCTTGGGTAATGATGAGTTGTTGGAGTTGTTCAAACTTGTCATCAAAAGTGGGCTGAGTAGGAGGTGGTTGATAATGTGGTTGATGTGAATGAGGTGTAGGAAATTTCTGATATTGGCATTGAGAAAATTGAGCTTGAAGGTACGGGGGATGAGTTTGATGGAAAAGTGGTTGTTGAAGCTGCTGATGAAAGGGAGACTGATAAGAAAGGTTTTGGTTTAACTGACTTGGCATAGAAAAGGATTGTTTTGGGTTTGAATGGTGTGAGGGATGAGATTGGGTGGATGGGCCTTGGTTAGATTTCTATGAAAAATTGGGGTGATTTCTCTAGGCCGGGTTGTAAGTGGTTGAATAAGGATCGTATGTGGGTTTGGAGACACCTTGAGCAGCAAAGATGTGTTCTTGGATGAATGGGGGAAGTTGGGCTGTTGTGGGACACTCAATTACAGAATGGTTAGGGATTGAACAAAGAGCACAAATCTCTTTATTAGTGGGAGATAAAAATGATTGGGGTTGGGAGGTAGACGGTACAAAAGATTCTTGCTTATTCATAGATAACAACTGGTCTAGCTTTTGGGTAACCAAATCAACCTTTTCCATCTTCTGTGCCAACAAATCCATTTTATTCAACCTTTGGGTTATTGCATTGATATCCATATTGTTTTCACACTCACCTTGGCTCTTGACTTCATAAAGCCCACCCCTCTTAGAAGGCCCAATCATTCTTTCATATGATGACAATGAGGCATGACTTATAGAATTTTCACTAAGCATTTCAAATAAATCATAAGCCTCATCATCACTCTTACTCATGAATGCTCCCCCACATGATGCATCCACCATCTATCTATAATTCTCTGTCAAACCCTCATAGAATGCTTGTACAATTTGCCATCTTGATAACCCATGGTGGGGGCATTTCCTCAATAAATCTTTTAGTCTATCCCATGCTTCATGGATATGTTCCCCTGGGTTTTGTCTGAATCCAGTAATTGCTCTTCTCATGGTATTGGTTCGCCCTATGGGATAGAACTTCTTCAAAAATTCTTTTTGCATTTCTGCCCATGTATCAATGATCCTACCCAAGGCTCCTAACTAATATTTGGCTTTATCTTTAAGAGAGAATGGGAAGAGAGTTAGCCGAAGAGCATCATCAGAGAAGCAGATCTGAAGGAACTCATCAAGATGTTTGTAAGGGTCTTCATTAGGATTTCCATAGAAAGATGGCAACATTTGGATGGTACTAGACTTGATTTCATAATAAACCGCCTTATTCTGAGGTGCTTGGACATAGAAGGACGGTTGGTATTGATTGGGCAAGAAATAGTCCTTCATTTGTTTTAGAGGATCAGAATTTTCGGCCATTAGATTTTGGTGGTGAGGTCCTTGATTTTGGGCCATGAGATTTTGTTGGAGATCATTCCCTAGATACAAGACTCTCTCAATTTCTTGAATGGGTCCTAGTAGGTTTGGATGTTGAGATCTTCTACCTTGCATGAACCAAGACGAAGAGAGAAATGAAAGATATTTTTTATGATGAATTTTATTTGTTTGTTTATTTTTTTTTGATTTTTTGATTTTAGTTTTTTTTTATGCAACTATAAACAAGTTGTCACACAAATTACCTAATGACCTAGATGTGACCTAGATCTACAAATTGGGTTCCACAAAATGGCTAAAGGACAACTTGAGTTCACCCTCAATATTTTCACCGACTAGGTAAGGGGTGGGGTAGTGGGAGGCTCCCCTTACTTTTGCAAGTTCCTAGTTAAAAATCACTAGCCCGCTTAAGGCGTTTGCCGTCCGACCATCTTGCCTTAGGCACCGATTTTCACAAGAGTGTAAGACCAAATAACACAAGAACCACAGTGTGAACCTAGAGCCAACGTCTACTGAATTTTATTTAGGGTCTAGGTGATGCAAAGATGAAGGAAATTGTGATTTGTGGGCTAAGGAAGGTGATGAAATCTCCACCTTACTTTGCTTTTGGGTGTTGCCCTTAAGATACTTTGAAATGATATGCAACAAAGCAAGTTCAAACAAGGGGTTCTATGCAAGCATGGAAATGCATGAGCATGTTTTTGAAAAAATTAGAGTACTCACCTTGCCTCCCGTAATCTTCAACAATGCAATTAACAACAATTAAACAATAAAGAAAAATAAATATTATCCTAAATGATGCATGACCTAAAACATGAAAGTGTGATTTCTACTCTTGGAATGAAGACTTTTATTGAGTTCAAGTGAAGAGTTTTTTTTTAATTTTGTGAACCTATCTAACCACAATATCCAAGAACATTAAGGAAATGACACAAAATGAGAGGAATAAGTTTGAAGACTGAAAACAACATAAAAAAGAAGAAGAATTAGAGGCAGTGATAGAAGAAGAACTTTTAGATCTAAGCAAGATGAAGAACTTTCATGAAGAGACTAAGATGAAAATAAGAACAGAAGGGCACGAAAACTTGAGAAGAATATGATTTAGAACCTTGGATGAACAATAAAAATACAGGATAGCATCTTGAAAAAGAGATTATAACTTACAAATAGTAGAGAATTGTGAGATGGTACAGAAGATGAAGTTTAAGATCATTGAAAAACACAGAACTTTCATGAATAAGGTAGGAGAGGAAAATGACAAGAAGGGAGAGAAATAAGGGGAAGAACATAGAGAAACACTGATTCACAGATGAACAGGACAACATAGTGAAAAATACGAAATAGCTTAAAACTAAATGGTATTAGAAGATGATGTAGAAGAAGAAGTTGTAAAGCATTTATAATTTAAGAACTTACATGAAGAAAGTCGGAGGAGAAGAGGAACAGAAGAGGGTGAAATCGGTGGCCTAAGGTTGGAAGAGAAAGAGTGAGAGATTGCCAAAAGAAGAACTCCCCTTCACCTCCTTGTCATGGGCTATTTATAGGGAAAGTTGGGTTAATGGAGGGTGGAGATTGTATCAAAAGGAGATGGATGGCTGGAATTTAGGTAGAAGATGATGCATGGGGGAAAGGAAAAGGTGGTGGGCACCCCCTTTCTTAGACTTTGGGTACCCCCTTTCCATCTTTGAATCTCCTTTTGAAACATTGAATGTCCTTTTCCTCCTTTTCAAACTTAAACTTTGAATTCTTCCTTTTCAAACTTTGAATTCAAAAATTTGAACTTTCTTTTCCCTCCAACCAAAATATTTTGAATTCTTTATTTGACTTGGTCAAAGTGGTGATGACAGTTTTGCCCCCGGCTTCTTTTATAATTACAATCGGTGTCCTACACACACATAATTATGATTTAGTCCAGAAAAATTATCATAATGTGTACATGAATCTCAATTGCTCATTTTTATACAATGGATAATTAATGTTTATGACCCTCAACTCCATTTTATTAAATGAAATCACTAAATTAATTAATTTACGTGAAAGGTCTAATCTACATGTGAAGTTGAGATTAATGATAGAACATGCATAATTACCAAATTATATGCACATAAAATGTTGTACATGCGATGAATTACCATAGAAAATGGACACTTATCGTGGCACACGGCTAGAGGCTGGGCCCAAGTGCCCAAAGTGCCTCCTCTCAGCTCCCACGAGCTCACATCCTCAGCCCAAGGCCCATTCCAAGGCCTCTCAGCTAGTTACTCGGGCCATCCAACAACCCGGGGTGTGTCGGGTATTACCCGAAGACCTTGCGAGCGGCAACTACGACTCCACAACAACAGCCCCCCTATGGGCTCACCCCAGCATCCCGGAGCCCCGTGTCCCCCAAAGGACACCCTCATATGATGAAAGAAGACCCCCCGGGGCCATCCCTCGGGGTTGTGGCTCGTCCGGGGCCGGTTCGCCTCGGGGCACGGTCGCGCCCCTAGAGGGCGAACTCCCCGAGGGTCGCACCCTCCTCCCAGCCCAGAGGCCCCACGGCCTTCCCAGTCCCGGTTTCGTGCAAGATCGGTCGTACCGCGCGTAGAAGGATTCGATGGCGAGAGACTCGCCAACGAGAGCTCGGGATCGTGCAAGTCTCACGTCAACTCCCGTGTTCTTCGTACACACGTGGCCGGTCAACCCGTATCCTCCCAGTATCCTTACTGTATCCTCCCAGAAGTCTTGTCTTTTTCTTCTTAGTCAAAGTAGGGAGAAAATAACCAAAAAACCTAATTTTTATAGGGGTGGGGCCTCCCCCTCTCTCTCCTCTACCCCGTCAGCCTAAACCCCCTGGGGGAGGGGGTTTAGCCGGACCAGCCTGCCCCCTCAGGCTGGTCTACCTAAACCCCATTACAAAAAAAAAAGTTTTTTGAAAATAAAAAAAGCACCCAACCGGTTCGCCCAAACCTCCAAGGCGAGGGGTTTAGGCGGACCAGCCTGCCCCCTCAGGCTGGTCTGCCTAAACCCCATCAAAACCAAAAACAAAGATTTTTTAATAAAAGAAATCCCCTCCGAGAGGGGTTTAGGCAGACCAGACCAGCCCCTTGGGCTGGTCCACCTAAACCCTATCTCCCGCACTCCATTAAACAAAAAAAATAAATAATATATATATGTGTGTGTTTTTGTGGGGTTTACCCGGACCAAGTTGGACCTCCAACTTGGTCCGCCTAAACCCTACCCCTGCCCCTTCAAATTCCTAAAAATTCTACCGCTTAGAAGCTCAAGGGGCACAGCACATGCACACAGGCAAGAACATACAGGCTGGACGGACACAACAATACAACCCAACCTAACTACCGCACCCTCGGGATTTCGAGGCTTTCGGTAAGGGTCTGGAATGCAAGGAGCAAGGCGTGCACATGGGTCGATTGTGGATCGGCTCGCACACGCCGAGGGTATGTCCGCACTCCCCTCACGTGGCGTCTAGCCATCATACACATGTCCACTCCCGTTGCACGTGAGGCGTTATGACAATGGTGAACACACCCGCATTCCGGGTCCGCCCGTGCATGACAACCCACGGTTGCCATGCTCATGGCACGACGTCTCACCCACGATTGACGCAGAATCGCATGACTGTCGCTCACCTCCGAGGCCTGGACCCGACCGCTCACCTTGAGCCGTGTCCAACCTCCGTTAGGCACCAGCCGACAACCGCCATGCCACCCAGGAAGTCGGACATGTCTCAATCTCCCTATAGGTAGCCCCCCCTGTAAAACACGCAGGTAACCGCCATACCACGCATTGACCCGGGGATCGACTCATACGTCGAAATTGTCTCGTGGCTTGTGCCAGTTGTACTCTGGCCTCCTTAGCCCATTTGTAAAGCCCATGGGGCTCTCATATAGCATAAAACCAGTTGAATGCAAGTGCCCGCCTGTGGGTCCCAGTTTTCTACCTACACCATTCGGCACACATGCCTAATGCCTTTGACCTCAGCCATCACCTCTCAGACAAAAGCGCGCCCACAGCTGCGAAATACTCTCGACCCTCCACATAAGGCTTCAAGCATATACATGCTTCTCTTCAGCATAAAACGAAGGTGTTCGGATTCAATTCGATGTAAATAAACAACGATCGCTTGCGGTCAGTGGGAAAGGATGTCCAGTACACGATTCCTACAATCGCCTGCGCACTCGCACCAGCGAAACTCCCTTGATCCATGTGTCGCCCGACCTTTCGAGCCCATGTGCCGCGCCCTGGTGGCGCTTCTCTGGTCAACCCTTGGTTCCATAGGTGATTGTCGAGAAATTGACTGGCATGCCCGCACCCTGTCCGGCTAACCTATGCCCCTACATTCCCGTGCCATTCGACCCTTCTCGGCTTTCAGTAAAAGGAGAGTGCCCGGTACCGCCGTGAGAGGCCAACGGCCACGAAGGAGGATACCCGAGATACATCAAACTTCCGTATCTTTTTCCACCGCTGTATTCCTACCTTCACCCCGGTCATCGGCATAAAAAAAAACCCGCAACATGCATATAAGTTGTTTGCACTATCAGGTCGATGCAGCGATAGATGACTTACATTATCACGTCGATGCATATAAGTTGTCTGGTCTATCAGGTCGATGCAGCGATAGATGTCTTGCATTGACATGTCGATGCACATGTGATGTTTTAGTTCTATCAGGTCGATGTGCATCTGATAGTCACTGCATACAAGTCAATGTATATTCATATTGGTCATACATCTTCATACAACTAGTCATTCAAGTCGATGCATATTACTTTCAGGTCGGTGCACATTCATATATTGTGTCATGTAAGGTCAGTGCACATTCACCCACTATGTCTTCAAGGTCGATGCACCTTAATGAGGCACTGACTTGTCTAGATAACATCCTGAATTAAATCTTGTTGTTTGCATGCTTTCATAAGACAACTGTCTCTGCATTCTAGAAAAATCTTCATTATTTCATGAACTATATAATGATGAGGTAAATGATAACTAAATTGTTTACATTTGCCTTAACAGGAACTTCAAAGAAGAATTATTCAGAATGGCTCTCTCATTTAGTCAAACACCTGAAGTATAGAATCTGTCAAAGACAAATTGGTCATGTGGTTTGTCAGGGCATCTTCATGGGCACGTGATCCAAGGCAAACACCTGGAACCTAGAGACTACTAACGAAAAGACCTTCCACATGGACTTGCCTTTATCTAGAATCTGCTACATGGAAAGGCCTCTCACCTCTACCTAACATGTGGAACATGGATCAACGCTTTCCAGAAGCATTCTTTTGGCGGGAGTATTCCCTCCACTTGCTCTCGATGAAATCTTGTGGGGACCACAAGAATCACGCATTTGAGAAGAAGATTCTGGCGCCCCTATTCTATAAATAGGGAACAACTTCTTCCGAAAGAAGTGAGCTGAGAAAGGGGGTGAGATGAGGATTGAATAGCGCAAGCTCCAGAGAAAAGAAAAAAAAAGAAGGAGAGAGCTCAGAGAGCAGTTCAAAAAGAGAGGAAAAAGAAGGGTGAGAGAAGCTACTACGAAGAAAGAGGAAAAGAGAGAACAGAAAGATGAGAGCTAGTGTGTGAGAAGAGGAAAGAAAGAAAAGAGTGTTCTGAGAGGGAGATCGTTAGAAAGAAGAAAGGGGGTTCAGAGAAGATATTGGAGTGAAGGTGGAGATCTACTGAAGATCAATCCGTGCAGTGACTCGTGGATCAAATCTAGAGTCCTTTGCTTTGGGCAGCTACATCTTCTCTTGCTTCCTTTTCTATTTTTGTGTTTTGCTTTCTTTGTTACTGTCTATCAAGCTATGAGTCAATGTTGCAGAGGATTGGTTCCTCTGGACAGCAAGCTGTGATGCTCAGCTGTAGCAAGCTATGATGCTCAGCAGAAGCAAGCTATTTTGCTCAAGGGTAGCAAGTTGTGTTGCTCAACGGTGTAAGCAAGCTGTGATGCTCAGCGGTTCAAGCTGTTTGTCAGTGGAAAGCCTCACTCGGGTTTGAGTGGGGGATAGACGTAGGTCTGTGGGTAGCAGACCGAACCATCTAAAAATCCCAGTGCACAGTGGTTTGTCTTGCGTTCAACTCCATATTTTCTACCACCCTTCGCAGGCTGCTTGTGTGATTTATATATGTAGTTCATATGTGAGTTATCCTTTAGTAAACAGATCAGCAACGAAGTGTTTGTCTGTATGCTTAGTTGAATCATAGGCTGCGTGAATTGGCTAAGTGTTGAAGTTTGTTTCATGTGAGCCATTTGTTTTTTTTAGCCTTCCTTAGTCCAGTTTATGCAAGAGCATTGGTGAAACGTTCCTCCCAAGAGCTCATTGAAAGATTATCATTGTGCTTTTCTCCCATCAAATTTTAAATCTGTCTAGCTTAATTTGAGTTCAAATTAGAGTATATTTAGGTTCGTGTTTTAATTTCGCAAAAGTTTTTAACAGGGATCCATTCACCGCCCCTCTAAATCTCTGTATTGCACCCAAATATTCTAACACGCCTTGATGTAGACATCACCGTGAGAAGAAGTGAATGAAGAGATCGCCGTTGTCCACGTCATCGAGCCATTGATCACCGCCCCGCCTTGGAGTGCACACCGCCGTGAAAAGGAGATTTGGAGGAGAAATCTTAGAGGGAAATAGGGGGGAGATGTGTGGAAATTAATGGTGAAAGTAAGAAACAATAACAATAAGAAAGGCTACCTATCTATGGATGGTGCCTGGCTTTTGACTTGGTCAACATGATGGGGGAAAGGAGGGGGCGCCCTAGGGCATCCACCTTCTTGGTCTTGTGATGATTTCGCCCCTGGCCCTTCTAGCAAATGCCAAAAGTATCCTGCACACACAATATTTGAATTAAATCTATAGAAATTGTTGTTTTATGCATACAAATCTCAAATGCTCTCAATTATGCAATAAGAAATTAATGCTCATGGCCTCTCAACTCCTTTTTATTAAATTATTAACCACAAATTAAGTTAATTTGCGTGGAAGGTCTGATTTGTGTGAAGTTGAGTATAGCTATAAAATATGCATAATTATTTAATTAAATGTACATGAAATGATGTATGTGATATGAATTATCATGAAAGAATGAGCATTCATCAGAGCGTCTACGGGGTCAGAACCTCCTTGCGACGACTCAGCTTGTGCCCCTAGTTGCTTGGGCACCAGAGTATGCTCAGCTGTTTGATTTAATTTTTTCTTCAACAGTTCTATCTCCTGCTGGTATCTTTACAGCATCTTGAAAATGGCGGGGTCCATGGCCATCTTGCTAATAATGCCCTCGATAGTTTCACCCGAGGCACCCTTAGATAGAGGAGGATGGACTGCTCCTCCTTCCTTAGATGTTGTCACATTAGCAGTAGCAGGGGTGACGTCTTCATCAGCAATCTGTTTGCCATTAGCGGCGTGTAATAGCTTAGTAACGGCTTTGCCCGTCTTGTCATCGGGCCTTCTCTTTCATCAATCTCGGCTAGCTCTTCTTGTTCATCTGGCAGGGTACCAGGAATGTCCATCACGACATATTACAGGTGAAAACCTACACACTTCTTTTGTACTTTCTAACTCCCCTTTGGGCCTAACTGGGAAAGGTCACCCTTTCAAATACTACAATTCTTTTCATTCTTTTATGTTGTGGGGGCATTTTAAAGTTTCTTTCCCCAACTTGCTTCTCATCTTCATCTGCACCCATAGGGGACACTTCATCTTTTTCTTCTTCTTCAGCCCTGATGACATGAAGCAATCTTCGCTGGCCCAAGGAGGGGCTCCCGAAGCTACGGAAATATTCCCAGACCATCTTTGTCATATCTTCCTGACTGTGCTATGGAGAGATGGTAGGAGGCAGCATCCGGTCTCAGGCAGACGTCATGTATGATTGTCGTATTAGCCTGGCAGCTTGATTAAAATTTCTTAGATATTTATAGATATCAACTTGCCTTGCATAGGCCCTGGCAGTGGGTAGAGGAGTTGCAACTAAGGCTTCCTCTGCATGCATAGTCTTCTTGCCCCCTCTCTTAAGGACATCAGCAGAATTGTTGAAGCTTTCTGAGGCTGGTGCAGGGCCCTAGATCCTCTTGGGAACCCAGACTTGCCGGAACTTTGATGGTTCCGGAGCTAGCCTCCCCTGCCTATAATCATCAGAATTCACCTTCTGTCTTGCCAGCACTTGGAAGGCATTATGAATGGGCACAATCGGGATGACCTGATCTGTCAAAACTTCGGCATCGCGGTCATTGAAGTAGACTCGGACGCCCCCGATCATCACGGACTTCCGAAAATCGAAAATCGGCCTCAGGGAGCAGTAGAGACTCTTCCTCCTCTGAAAGAATTCTTATTGCCACCAATGGGCTTCTTCTTAGGTACCCTAGTCGGGCAAGCAATGTGGTGAATGTGGCACCTCACGATCACCGGGCTCTTCAGCATGGTTTTCTTGATCCGGTCCTTACTTTGGCGGGCTGCAGCTCTGCTATCCATCAGCTTTGCAGGTGCAGGGCCTTCTAGGTCCAAGAGACCCACAAATGTAACCCCGAAGAAGTTGGAGAAGCCAACAACGGAGGGAAAGTTTCCGAAAGTAGTGGGTACGGAAAGGTAGCCATATGCAGCATGGCCAGCCATGACCTGGGGGTCGAAAGTGAGTCCAGATAGTCCGCTCTTCATTGCTTCAACCGACAGAGGCGAAAATAGCAAGATGAACAAATAGTCAGTATTTGAATGGGGGCCCCATGGTCCCTCTATTTTGGCGAAAAGATGAAGGGATGTTCAGTCTCACTGGGCGTGCCAGTCACATTTGTGACAAATTTATTGTGCGCTCCGTCTGACTAATCAGAAGAATGTGAAGTCTATGTCGGGACCCGAAACCCGCCGTACCATAAAGGCTACGACATTAATTACGTCCCTCCAGAGGAGAGACAAACCTTGATTAATCGCCAAAATAGAGGGACCATGGGGCCGAACGATTTGAAAGAGTATATAAGTTGGAAGATGTTTATGGAATAAAATGGAGTTCATCATGCAATCACGTAAGCAATAGGGTAATGTTTATTTAAATAGATTGATTCATTGATACCAGGCGGAGTTTTTACTCAAGCATAGTGAAAGCTTTCAGCCGGGCCAGACCCGACCTTCCGCAAATCACCATTCAATATCTTGAGAAATTGTTGCACACAAGCACACGATAATATAGATATGTATATATATATTCATGCATATGTGTGTACGCTCATGCATGCATGCATATGTGCCTGTGTTGGTTTTATTATTGTTATTATTATTATTTCTTTTATTATGGGATGACCATGGGTAGGGTAGAGCAAAACAGTGATAGACAAATGGGAGGAGGTGGCAATAGGATAGAAGATTGGATTAGAAACCGGCTAATGAATGAGTGGTCAATTGATTGAGGGGCTAATGGGTCAACTGGAACTCTAGAGGTCGACCTAGGGGAGTCAGTGGGTGGCTGTATTGGCGTACATAGGCGAGAGCAAGCTGTGTATCGGTGAGAGTGAAGAGGAGAGAGAGGGAAAGCGACGTGAAATGGGGTGAGAAAGAGAGGAGGACTGGTGAATCGGCATTAGAGAGAGGAGGAAGAGTGAATCAACGGGGTGGAAACTGCCCTCCATGCTGGATCACCCTCCCGCCGAATCACTGGGTGAGAGAGAGAGGCAGCCGTCGGATCACAGAGCCTATGTCCTTTAGGTGAGTGGCATGGTTCTGATTGAGTTCGTGAAAGAAATTAAAGGCCTAAGTTGGCCCATGGCCCCTAGGTTTAGGGTGCCATCAATTCCATTGAATGTTTATTTGTTCAAATTTCATATATGATTGAAAATTGCTAATTTTGTTATGGGCTGTGGTGGCCACAATGCCAAAGTCCTTATGACCCTCTTATTACAATGTATCAAGCACGCCCGTCTTATTGGCCTCGAACTCATATATACAAGTGAGGCAAATTCAACTGATCACTCTTCGTGCGAGGTTCATACTCGAGCGCAAGCTTTATATAGTCCGGGGCAGGCCCACACGCCACGCCATAGCATAAGCTGCATGAAAGTTTTATAAACACGAGATGTTCTTTGAGATTATTGTTATTTTTAATTTCAACCAAAGCAAAGGAAGCAGATTAAACGGAAAACCTGAAAAGATGATGGATAAATTTGGGCAGCATCTCTCCTTATCCCAGAGGACTGCGGGGGAGGAAATGGAGACTCACCAACGGAGGTACCCGGGATGGACACCCTAACTGTCGGGAGGCCAAAAACGGCGACCCAATGACCCAAATTGGGGTAGAAATCCCGAGTACTAGCCTGCGAGGGGTTCTAGTGACCAACGGGCTGCCACAATCCCGATCAAGAGATGTGGACTTGGCTATTGCCGAACCAAGCGGCATCTTAATATTCATCCTCCTAGAGGATCCTCCGAGATCGAGAGGAATGCAGGTCAGCCTGAGCAAGAGAGTGTGAATTTGGACCAGAATGATAATAATGGGCCGGATGAGAGGATCCGGGCTGAGGAGAAGGGAAGCCCATTCCAGGAGTGGAAGGATATGTGGGCCTGGAAGGGTCATGAACATGGGGACCCATTGGGCCAGCAGTAACATGGGTAGGGGAAGTGGACCCATTAAGGTGGGAAGGCCCATTAGGAATAGAAGGACCATGAAGGGAATGGGGCCCATTAGGATAATGAGGCCCATTAAGATAAGGATACCCATTAAAGGAAGAAGGCCCACTAAAGGATGTAGGCCCATTGAAGGAAGAAGGCAACTTGTCAAAGGATGGGGGCCCATTGGAGGAATAAGGCCCACTAAGAGAATGGGACCCATTAAAGGAAGGCGGGCCACTCACGGAATATGGCCCCTTAAAGGAATGAGGCCCATTATGAGAATGAGGCCCCTTAAGATGATTAGCAATGAGTTTTTGGGCCTGGGCCGGGTCCATTTGGTAAACAAGAGATGATAAGTGGGTCATGAGATTTGCTTGTGGGTCGGAAGGATCACGAGGAGATGGGCCCACATGGGAAGAGGAATTCACACGGGAATAGGAAGATGAAGAAGGAGAGTACAAGGGATTAGTGTGGTGCTCCATGAGGGTAAATGGAGACTTAATATAAGGAAAATCAGAGAAATTGATGCGGGACGGACAGGCGACTTGGGACTCTAGCTCGCGATCGCCCCTAATCGAGGGAAGATGTGGGACCGGACGTGGTTAAGAAACCGGCCGTGAGTCTCGGGTATCGGCTTTTCCGCGTTAACTCGGATCGAGTCACAGGAGGGTCACTCTCTCTCTCTCGGAGCGATGATAATAATTATGATCGAGCTAGAATAACCTATCACTCATGTAGGGGCATGCAAAAATATACGAATTGAGTAAAATGCGATAAGAGAGAGGGGGCGAGTTTACCTCCACGCTCCGGGCGTGGGGAAGACGATCCTGGCCAAGTCAATAACACCCGGTACATTAAAATTTTAAATTACAGTAGTGAATTTTGATGCCCACTCCACGCAGAGAGGTAACATGCTACAACTGGGCCCGGGAGGACCGATTTTGGGTTGACGGGTAGCACATGGATCCGCTCGTCGGTGCCGTCCTGAAGACGCTTGCTACGGGTTGTGGGGCCCACGTGCGACTCAGCCCTCCGAATCTAGCAGGGTGGGATCTCGTTGAGAATGGGGCACCTAGAGGAACGATCCCTGGAACGATGGCGTGCTGGTTCGCCTTGCGAAAGGCGAGACGACTCCGACCGGGAACTGTGAACTTACTATCCACGGATCTGCACTTCTATTTTTGGCCTGCGCGACTCGGCGAAACTCGCTGCTGCGATCACTCCCGACGTCGGATCGATGCACAAGAGGTACCGTTGGAAAGCTCTTTCCAAATACCTTGATCTATAACCAGAGAAAGAATTTTGAATTTCTTGGATCTGGCATTGATCGATTTTACAAGCTGTTGTTAGACAGAACCCAAAATCTCAGGATAGAACAAAGTTTTTCTGAGAGTTGGCATTGACCGTGCCTCAAACCTCAGATCTGGAACTTAGACTCTTCACTAAAGTTGTAGAGGTGGAAACAAGGAAGACGGGGATAATTTTTATTTGACTTTTGGTGAAGGTTTCGATTTGTTGAGGATTTTATACTGAGGGGGGGTCGGATCTGAAATGCACAGGATAGAATAGATTTGGGAAAAGACATCAATTTTTAAAAATAAAAAAAAGACTCTAGAAGTTCCAAGAAAATTCATGGATGATGGGATTGGTGGAAAGAACTCCCAATAAAATTGGTGACCCAAGACAATAAGGGAAAGGGGGTCGAAACTTAGAAACACAGGATTGCTGTGATAGGATCTGAACAGTAGAGAGAACTAAAAGGTGGGGAAACACGAAAATGGAAAAATACTTAACGACAGGTAAATGACCGGATTTATTTTTTGGAGGCTGGGGTGGACGTGGATGACTTACCCTCCAAGTTTGGACTCGATCTGAGCTCCGGATGGAGAGCTAAAATTCGAGCTTTGAGGATCTATCCTGGTGTAGATAGAACTCCGATGTTGATGACGGCAGCGCGATGGCGGTGCGATGGCGGCGACGGCAGAAATAGAATTCAGAGGATCAGAGGAGGAGGTAGAATGGGTCTCACACCCTAGATTGCTGGAGGAAGAAGAAGAACCAGAGGGAGAGAGGAGAGAGGGGCGCACCCTCCAAGGAGGCTCCAAGCTTTCACAAAATTTTTCACTTCATTACTTCTAATAAAATGTGAATTACAAGCTATTTATAAGAAATGAAAAAAGACTCTAAATAATTCTAGATCTAGAATTGGGAGGGGTAAAAGAGGGAGTTCACAAGTTTTTATCCCATGTGGTTTGGAACCACATTAATCTATATTAAATGGGGGGGCCCTTGACCAAGGTAGGTGGCATCTTGGAGTTTTGGTAACACTTGTCCCCCTTGACTTGTCAAACGATCTAGAAGCCACCTAGGATGGTTGACCAGCCCCACATGGACCCCTATGGCTTAGGTGGACCAAAGGAAAAGGAGTGAGGGCCCCCTTGCTGGACCTACTGACATTTTGCATATAAACCCAAAGAATCCTAGGGAATGACCAATTGGCTTATAAAGCCTTACAATTGCACATATGCTTTTCCCAAGGATGCAAAAATAAACTAAAGGACACAAATGTAAATTAAAATGTTAGTGCTTTTGCTTGGATGTCCCCATCAATTCTCCCCGGGTGGGAAGAACTCGACCCCGTCGAGTAAGGGCTGCGGCTGCTCGAGTAGCTCCGGCGGATGCGTCACCGAACCTAGAAGCGCGGAGTATGCTCCACTCCAAGTAATCGACGCCTGCTCATCCCGTATAGATTCGATATGCACACACTGCTGGGGAGTGAGGCTAGAGGTGGACACTCCGGGGTGGGGTCACTCAAATGAAGGGAGGCGGCTCAAAGGCTTACTAGGAATCACCGCTTGTCCCTTATCTGACTAGATCTTACATGTGAAGTAGAACCGATCCCAAAGTCCGACAAGTCTCATACTCGAAAGGGACTAACAACGCGAGTGTACAAAACTGACTCGACTCAACATATGCACAAACACACGATAGACAAATAAAACAAAGACTCACAAAGACTCTAAACAAACCTAATGTTATTCCGACCTACGCATAGGCGATGGTGGACCAGGACACCCGAATATGTGCCATGCATGCATGTTATGTACCAGGAGGTTGGTGGCATGGGGAACGCCTAGACATCCTAGTATGACCTAGTCATGCATGGACGGCCCTTTAGATTTGAGAGACTTGAGAGGGCTAGGAGAGTCGGGTGTGGAAGAGCCGGGTGTGGGTGTATCGAGATTGGACTTGGTGGGTGTAGATGACCCGGCCCGTGGGGAAGGGGTGTGGTAGTGGACTCCCTCGAAGAAGTGAAGTATATATGGTGGATCAAGGAGTCCACTAAGGAATGGGTCAAAGGGATCAAAGAAGGTATGACCCCTTGTGGTGGGTTCCCACAAGTCATGGTCCCACATGTGGAAGTCTTGAAGGTGTAGATGGTCACCTTCATGCAGTGTGGTAGGTGGGACGGTGATCATATGTAAGAAGTATGGTTCCTCCCTCGGACAAAAGGGTATGAAGTCGGGTTCGGCCGACATGGGGAGGAATAAGAGGATCTCCGTGGTGACACAACCCACGGTGCACACGGAGGTAATAGACCCTATGACCGGGTGGGTGAAGCTACGACTAGTGGGTTGGTTGAAGCCTCGGGCCAATAAGTGTGTCAACTTCCATTGCCAACCTAAACCCAAAATAAGGTCACCCAATGTATCAACTTGGTGACTAGACCGGAATGTCGTGCGGTAGGAGTTGACAGGCACTAGAGGTAAGGTGGGATCCATGGATGGGTAAGGAAGTTGGACCAAGCCATCTTTGAGCCAACTAAAAAGTGGTTCGGCTATAAAAAGCGTACCCGTTAGAAACACGGGTGGCTCGGGCTTTAGTGGCTCCAAACAAGAGGGTTCTGAATAAGGTTCAGAAGTAGAGGGTGGCAAAGGAGCACTTACGGGTGGTAAAGAGGCACGTGTCCTTTCTAACCAATCCGAAAACATTTTCTCGATTTCATCAAAGGTGCGGGTTGGAGTAGGGACCTCGCGGTGGACACGCTCCTCGTCTCTTGGCTTGGGTGTGGACCTAGGCTCGGCTAGAAGCGGGGCTTCCACTTAGTGTGAGGTGACTGGGCGGACCACTTGATTGGGGTTGCTTTGGAGGGCTTGGATTGGGGTGAAGGGGCGGGGTTGGTTGGAGGTGTGGCCCACTTGATTGCGGGTGAGTTGGTGGGGTTGGCTAGTGGTATGACCCCCGTGGTTGGAGATAGGTAGGCGGGGAAGGTAGACCCTCCTAAGTGCTCTCTTCATATCCCACCATGACTCGATGGGCCTTAGCCTCCTATCCTCCCGGAAGTATTTGATGTCCCTCCATGTTTCGGCGACTTCATAAAAAAGTCACCTTTTGGCAAAGTCGACTTGCATGGGCTCGGACATAAGGTACACCTCAAAGTAGTCATCCATAATGACTTCCCACTCTAGGTAGTCACTCGGGTTTTCGGAGCCATAGAAGTTCCGGCTACGGGTCTCCGGGGGTGGTCCGGGTGGTTCTCCCATCTTAGATAGTATCGCCACCATGCAGAAGATGCGGCCCCTTGGTCATCCATGGGACATGGGGACGCTAGTGAATGGACATGCTAATAGTTGGTGACAAGACACTAGACCGACTATGCAAGGTTGGAATGCACTAACTAATGCACACTAAGGACCCTAGACTTAAACCAAGACTCGGTACATGGCGGAGTTAATCGATCCGAAGATCACTCGTGCAAGTGTGCGACCTTCCCGATAAGCGTAGCCTAACATTCGGATAACACCTTTTTATATACCGAACAATGGTATGCGGATGCAACCTTAGACCGACTTAGACAATGACTAGACGTAAATGACACTTTTTTTTTGTTTTTGACCAAATACTACCCTAGACTCAACTAGCGCTCTGATACCAAATTGATGCGGGATGGACACGCGACCTGGGACTCTAGCTCACGATTGCCCCTAAGTGAGGGAAGACGTGGGACCGGGCGCGGTTGAGAAACCGACTGTGAGTCTCGGGTATCGGCTTTTCCACGTTAACTCGGATCGAGTCACGGGACAGGTCACTCTCTCTCTCTCGCAGCGGTGATAATAATTATGATCGAGCTAGAATAACCTATCACTCATGCAGCGGCATTCAAAAATATACGAATTGAGCAAAATGCGATAAGAGAGAGGGGGCGAGTTAACCTCCACGCTCCGGGCATGGGGAAGACGATCCCGGCCAAGTCAGTAACTCTCGGTACAGTAAATTTTTAAATTACAGCAGTGAATTTTGATGCCCACTCCACGCAGGGAGGTAACGGGATACAAGTGGGCCCAGGAGGACCGATTTTGGGTTGACGGGCAGCACTTGGACCCGCTCGTCGTTACCGTCCGAAAGATGCTTGCTGCTAGTTGTGGGGCCCACGTGCGACTCAGCCCTCCGAATCTGGCGGGGTGGGTCCCGTTGTGAATGGGGAACCTGGAGGAACGATCTCTGGAACGACGGCGTGCTGGTTCGCCTTACGGAAGGTGAGACAACTCTGACCGGCAAGTGTGAAGTTGCTGTCCACGGATCTGCACTTCTATTTTTGACCTACGTGACTCGGCGAAGCTCGCTATTGCGATCACTCCCGACGTCAGATCGACGCACAAAAGGTACCGTTGGAAAGCCCTTTCAAAACCCAGATAAAAAATTTTGAATTTCTTGGATCTGGCCTTGATCGATTTTACAAGTTGCTATTGGATAGAACCTGAAATTTCTAGACATAACTAAGTTTTCCTGAGAGTTGGTGTTGACCGTGCCTCAAACCTCAGATCTGGAAGTTGGACTCTTCACAAAAGTTATAGAGGTGGAAACAAGGAAGACGGGGATAATTTTTATTTGACTTTTGGTGGAGGTTTCAATGTTTTGAGGATTTTATACTGACTGGGGGTCCGAGCTGAACTGCACAGGATAGAACAGATTTTGGAAAAGACAGCAATTTTTAAAAATACAAAAGAGACTCCAGAAATTCCAAGAAAATTCGTGGATGATGGGGTTGGTGGACAGAACTCCCAATAAAATTGGTGACCCAAGAAAATAAGGGAAAGGGGGTCGAAACTTAGAAACACAAGATTACTGTGACAGGATCTGAACAGTAGATAGAACTGGAAGGTGGGAAAACATGAAAATGGAAAAATACTTAATGACGGGTAAATGACTGGATTTTTTTTTGGAGGCTGGGGTGGACGTGGATGACTCACCCTCCAAGTTTGGACTCGATCGGAGCTCCTGATGGAGAGCTAAAATTCGAGCTTTGAGGATCTGTCCTGATGTAGACAGAACTCCGATGTTGATGATGGCGGTGCGATGGAAGTGCGATGGTGGCGGCGGCGGTAGCAGAAATAGAATTCAGAGGATCAGAGGAGGAGGTAGAATGGGTCTAACACCATGGATTGCTGGAGGAAGAAGAAGAACCAGAGGGACAGAGGAGAGAGGGGCGCACCCACCAAGGAGGCTCCAAGCTTTCACCAAATTTTTCACTTCATTAATTCTAAGAAAATGTGAATTACAAGCTATTTATAAGAAATGAAAAAACTCTAAATAACCCTATATCTAGAATTGGGAGGGGTAAAAGAGGGAGTTCATAAGTTTTTATCCCATGTGGTTTGGAACCACATTAATCTACATTAAATGGGGGGGCGCCCCCTTGACCAAGGTAGGTGGCATCTTGGACTTTTGGTAACACTTGTCCCCCTTGACTTTTCAAGCCATCTAGAAGTCACCTAGGATGGTTGACCAACCCCACATGGACGCCTATGGCTTAGGTGGACCAATGGAAAAGAAGTGAGGGCCCCCTTGCTGGACCTACTGACATTTTGCATATAAACCCAAAGAATCCCAGGGAATGACCAATTGGCTTATAAAGCCTTACAATTGCACATATGCTTTTCCCAAGGATATAAAAATAAACTAAAAGACACAAATGCAAATTAAAATGTCAGTGCTCTTGCTTTGATGTCCCCATCAGAAATATAATGAGGGAAGTAAGGGCTCGAAGATCAAGGAGGGGGACTAACTCAATAATGCAAAGGGACAAAAAAAGGGGCCTAGGACAATGAGACTAGGCAATGGAAACACAAAATAGGCTAGCCTAAATGGGCCTAACAACAAAACCTACATGGATGACGGGGGATGCAACACAACACACCACAAATGGGCTTTGACCGGCCCGAACAATACAAACAATATAAAGGATTTCACTCAAGTCAAACAAGTTAATATGATGGGAAATATTTCATTGTCAACGTTTTGGTGGGCCTTCAAATATTTTAAATGAAGATTAATTCCCTCAAGATAGGTATCCTATAGGGAATGAGGTCTAAACTTTGGGTTGACTAAGGTTAACTCCGTCACAACGTATGCAAAATAATAAAATTCTGCACACATAACAAAATACATGAAAAATGCAAGATAATATGAAGAATAATAATGCAAGACCAGAAACGGGGACAACTAGGTACTATAAGATAAGAGAAATCATAAAAGAACAACATACCTTTGCATTTGCCCCCGGACCTACAAGTGGATTTTATGCATAAAATGCAAAAATGAAGATAATATTTAACTATGCAAATGGAGTCTAATGCATACAAATGATATATGGACGCAAAGATAATACACAAGACTATGCAATGGAACCAAAAAATAGCACAAACAAACTCTGGAAGGTAATATAAATCAGCAAAGATAATAGGCCTGTGAATCTGTCCAGGGTCTGCCAGTAGACTTGATGCATAAAATGCAAAAATGAAGACAGATTTTAAATATGCGAACGACGTCCAAATGATGCACACTTTATATGGATGAAAAGACAATACAAAGGAGAACACAACAAAATAAAAATCAGCCCAATCCGATGTCAGGAGACAAAGTTATGCATGAATGAACAACGCCCCTGTGAGCAGTGTGCCTGTCCTACCAAAACCAAGTAGAGGTCACTAGATGACCGTTTCTAACATATTAGCGGTCTACTAGAAGACCTCCAATGTCCTGGGCGGCACTGGGAAGGCTGCTACTACTCCAGGGTGTTGGGGCGGTCCTGGGATGGCCGCTAACAAGGCTTTGGCGGCCCTGCGATAGACCGCTACTACCTGACATACCTAAAACTGAACAGAATAGTAGAAAAATGAGGAGAATGCAACCAAAACATGCACAAACATCTACCCAACATGCGGGAGACTAAAAATATAACGTGATGGGCACTATGTGTCCCACCGTGATAGCCAAAAAATAGAGATGTAGATAGATTAATCTACCCCACCCCCAAACTAAACAATATAAGCATGCACATAGACATGAAATTGCATGAAAGGAAAAGAGGCGACGAAGAATAGAGAACTAACCATGATCGCCCCCAAGGGCTTACAGCACCAAATGGATGAAGACAAGATGAAGACAGCGCCGTGTACCTTGGAAAATGTGGGAGAAGACACGACCCGAAGATGGACCTCTACAACGTGTGATCGCGCTTGAAAAGGGATGCGGGAACCGATGTGGGTGACACCTCCTCGCCTTCCAGCCGGCTAGAAAGCAAGGGCCTCACGTTCTATCAACAATCTCCGGTAAAACAAAGCCATAAACACAAGAGAAAACCCCTTAGAATATGAAGTGTAGTATGTGCCCCAAAGTGATAAAATAGATTGAAAGAAATGGGGAGAACGCACCGGGGGAGGATTTTTAACCCCTATAAACGGGTGTAAATAGTAGATGGGAGTGTTGTAATGAGAATAAAACAAAGATGAGGAATTAACATGCAGCAGGGCTGTAGAGAGAAGTGACGTAAAACGTGCAATCGTGCAAGCAGAACAGGACTGCACAGAGACTAAGTGTAAAGTCTGTGATGGTTGGTAAAAAGTACGAGGGGAGAATGAAGCATAGAAACGAGGAAAAGGAGCCCAGAGCGATGGAAAATGAAGATGATACTCCCCTCTTCAGGTTGGGGTCGAAGAAGAAGGTAGACGACGCAGCATGACTCTGCCCCAAACCGACGAAGAGCGTCCCATCGCACAGGTTCAGAAGATGTGCAGAAAACCAAGAAACTGTGACGAAATCAAAAAAGTGAGGGCGAAGAAAGGTGGGCAAATGATGATGAAATGAAGCAAATAAAGAACCAAAACGAAGCTTATACTTCCCTCAACATCCTGGGGTTGAAGAAGAGAGATGAGGATCTAGCATGGCTTCTCCCCAGGTCCAAAAAGAGCACCCCCGCGCGTACGCGAAACTGGGTAGTTTAAATAGAGAATGCAGAATTCTCAAACTTTCTCCCATGATTCCTGGAGATACAGTCCACCAAATCTGAAGATCTATGGATCAATCTGGTGATAATAGATAGGATAAGAGCTAAGATCAAACATGACTTTTTTTGGTGGAAGGATCTGGAAGATATTCGCACTGGAAGGTGGCCCTGGAGCCCAATTCGACAGAGTTTGAACTATACGGAAATGCATAAACCTAGAAGTTACGTCAACGATTCCCGCCAATATATATAGCCCATGAAAAATTGAGTTCTATAGACCAAACTCGACATAATAGAAAGGGAAAGAGATATAAATAAATGGGGCTCCATTTGGTGGAATATTATGGAAGATAGACCCCTTAGAAGGAGACCCCGGTGAGCAGAAATCGACCAAAGAGTCCTGCGGCGAAGAAATCAGAGTTCAGAGTCATCTGGACTCTCTGTTGGAGAAACGGTCGATCGCGCGTCCAGTTCATGAAGAAAATGATCAGGAGAGGACCGCCATTTGAATAGAAATGGTCATGGAGTGACTGCCAAACGACTGGAGGTGACCGGGAGGCTTCTGGCACAAAAATTGAAGAAACGATCTTCCTGAGACCATTTTTTGATAGTAGCGGTCTCAAGAAGGCCGTCTTTTGACATTTTAAAAATAATAAAAATAAAATAAAAATTAAAAAATTACTATTCACGATGGTCATCGGTTGACCGTTTTTTTCATGAAGCGGTCAACATTTGACCGCCACCTCTAGGTAGCGGTCAACAGTTGACCACTATCTTGGGGTGGCTGCCAGGCTCGCGTGACTTAGGAAATCGAAGCATATCTCTAAAACGGTGCAGAACTAGCAAAAGTGAAGAATAAGAAATTGTAGATAACTAAAAAATGAACAACGTTCATGAAGAGAGTACGATGAAAAGATGATCATAAGAGAGAGAAAATGGGGGGACAACAGATAGGAAAAATGTCGCAACGTAGGTGAACATCTCAATATGGCGGAAAAATATGAATAACTTGGAATCAGTGGAGAACTAGCCAACTGCGTAGAAGAAAAAAATGTAGGGATTTAAAAATGAAACAATTTTAATGAAGGACGCTTAATGAATAGAGGAACGGAAGGGGATGAAAAAGGACCATTTTTCAAGACTACGTAGTGAAAGGGGCCGAATACTCGAGAGAAGTCGACCTAAATGGGCCGTAAGTCGACTTGGAAGGCCGGAAGGTGATAAGATAAGCTCCAGGGCTCTAAGAAATCATGATCTCCGACATCTAAAGGCTAGGGAATAATGAAATGGACTCAAAATCCATCCAAGGAAGGCTCCAAAGCAATGGGTAATTCGGGACATCAAAAATGATGAATAAGAGAAACGATGCAACTTGCGGGCTAAAAATGGGTGTCAATAGATGCCCCTCCTTGATGTTCGCTTTGCAAGGGAACGAGCGAAAGCGATGCGGAGGTGAAATGTAAGGGAGATGGAGCAAAGGCGACAATGATAGGAAATGGAGATGAAGCAGAGGTGAAGCAGAGAGAGCTAAAAAGTGGGTATCAAGGTAAAAGACACTCGTCACAACCAACAAGCGACAGGAATTCTCCCAAAAAAGCTGAACTAACCACAAGGGATGGATGACAAGAATGAAACATGTCTAGATAACTAACTAAGGGAGGAAAAGGAAATACGACCAGCCTCATTGGAGACATAATCCACGGATAATGAGGGGATCAGAAGGAAACATAGCTGAAAAGTTGGAAAAGGAAAGATAAAACTGAGATAAAATCCAAACAGGAATCACGTTGGCCAACTAGACCAAGCGGGAAGATCAGAGAAATTGTTCAAATTCAGTGTGGAATGAGAATCTCGTATCCAAGAGACATGAAGTGCAATTAACCATTGTTAAGGAGAAATCTTGAACGAATTACGAGGCGTGAGTGCTCAAAAATGACTTGATGCATGCTGGGCTAAAATAAAGAAATCTTCAAAACGAATGCAAAGAAAGCATAAAGTACAAAGTACTCAAGGATATTATGGCTAGACTGAGTCAGATGGGGTCAATAGTCTTCTTGCAATCACGGCGTACGAGATAGAGTCCATCGTCCCCCACCTGGCTCAATCGAGCGGCCTATCCAACGATTAACCGTATGCTCCTAGATCATCATCATTTTTGTTAAAGGGGAACATCAGATCCCAGAACACACGGGCAACCAGCCGGTCCTTGAGAGGCTATAATAATGTAGATACCATATAGTAATGTAACAATTAGACGAGATAGAGAGCTATATCTGACTTACCTGCAAAGCGAAACGGTATTTTTTTTTATTTTTGATATAAGATAACCATAAAATATCAATGATGAATTAAACATAAAAAAGACAAATATGACAAAACATAGTGAAAATAAACCAAACATAACATAACGAGGATGAATAGAACATAAGAAACATAACAAACACCACAAGAACAAATGGCAAGCATGAGCGGGACTAAAGAGTATGGTGAGGCAAGAAAACACCACAACACAGTGAGACAGCACACGCGGTGGGATAAGATATGGTGGGACAAAGGCACGCGGGATGACAACACCATGGGGGACAACAACAACACATAGTATGGTAGGATAAGACACACGCGAGAAGATAACACATTGGGACGAAAACATGACAGACACGGAGGGACAAAACAACACGTGTGAGACGACACAGAGGGATATAGACACGTGTGACAAGGACACGGCGGGACAAAAGACATGACACATATGCTCTTCAATCAAAGCCCAAGATCAGAAGAAGCAGAACCACCATGTTCATAATAGTGAGGTAAAGCCCTCTCATGGAGATATGATTAGATATGAAGCGAGGCAACCAAAAGTTGAGAATGTCATAAGCTTCAGAACAGATCGAGAGATAAGATTGAAGGAGAGAGAACAGATCCAAGATATGGACAGGAGACAACGCGAATGATATGGAGCAAAAGACTTGAATACCTACAACCTGCAACCGGCACACATAGCAAACATATCATACCTGTCCTTAAAACAAAGATATGTGAAAATAAAAGATGCATATTTTTAGATTTTAAAATTTTTGATTTTTTTTGGGTGTTTTGACTATCTGATTTTTTTTTTGGAATTTTGACAATATTTGATTTTTATAGATTTTTTGACATATCTAATTTTTTTGGATTTTTGCAATATTTAATTTTTTTTAAATTTTGACAATATCTGATTTTTTTTATTTTGGAAATATTTAATTTTTTTAGATTTTAAAATAAAGCTACTTGCAGCACCCAAAGACGGGCCAGGGGTCATCGTTCCTACCCCTCTCATTAAAAGCTTCCCGTAAGTAGGGCGTGCATGTGAGGGTGGCTCGCCACAACCAACCACCTCTAAAGAACGATGCCACTATTAAGGCCATACCCGGGATACAACCCAGCCTAAGAGGGAGAAGCAGAAGAAAAAAAAATGGAGATAAGCTTTATCCAGGATGGGAGACATCAGTATTCGACTTCCTTCCAGGGAACTACCCCTCAAAGATACAGTCTGTTGCGCCGGGGCTCTGTGTCTTTGATTTCATAATTTTGCATTGATTTTCATATATGATTTTGACATAGCCCTTATTGGCCAAATATTGAAATAAAGCTCACTTTTGATTTTGATACACACATGATGCTGCACTACCCTTCACCGTTTTATGCGAACATCATCTCTTGTCTTAGGAGAAGCAGGCCCGGTTACTAGGATCATGGGCATTTTTCATGGTGTTTTTCCTTTGTAATTTTTTCTTCTAAAACTGCCCCTATTTGAAATCTCTCTCGTAATGGGGAGCGCCTAGGTTGGTTATTAATTTCATACATCAATCTCTTGCCCCTGCACTAGGTCGAGCAGAGAAAAGAAAAGGACCTTTGTGTATACCCATGGTATGGTCAAAGCAGCAATGGTGTGCCTCAAAGAGATCAGATGTGGCTTGCCGTGCAGTGTGTGAAAAACCCATACGTAAGATAACCCATAACAATCGGGGAAAGAAACTAGACTCCCAGCACGGAGCTATCACCAACTTGAGATGCTGCAGAAGTGGACTTTTTTATTTGACACAAAGTTAAGATCTAATTAAGCAAAGACTCCTAAAGCCACTCAACCATGATGAGGAATCATTATAAGCATGCTCAGAGATAATAGAAATAGTGGAAATGAAAGCATATTTCTTGCACGAAATAAAGATACCTTACAAATCCATAACGTGAAAGTAACATCCTGAAGCAATCTTTATCAGCGAGCCTCGCGTAGCACGAGCTTTTGTATGCCTTGTTTGACAGGAAAAGGAAATGATAACAAGGATCGAGATTCTTCAGCACGGAGGAGCGGCGGACACCAAACTGGACGAATAAGAATAAAAAGGAAGAGAGACAAGCGCTAGAACTCCCTCGTTAGGATGCAGAGACCCTGATAACAAGGAACCAAATACAGAAGAAATAGAGATTAACTAAGATCAAGGGGGACTAAAGTCTCGAAAATAACATGAAAAAGGGTAATGACCTCGAAAGGGTGAGGAATGAATGGGAAGATGAGAAGGAAAATCATCCGACGTGGTCGGAGAAGGAGAATAGTGATCACCCGATAGAGGTGGGGAAGAAGAAGGAAAATCACCCGACAAGGTCGGGGAAGGAGAATCATAAACACCCAACAAGGTCGGGGAAAAAGAATTAGATTCACCCGACAGGGTTGGGGAAGGAAAATTAGAACCCGGAGATACTGGAGGAGAAGAATCAGAAGATGTCCCAAGATCGGGATGAGAAGAGGACATAGACCGAGGTCGAGAATGTGAAAAATCCGGAGGCCCCAAATGAGAAGTGGAAGAATGGGGGTTTGCAGACCCGTGAAGAGAGAAGAGAACCCTAGAAACAGGATTAGAGGAAGGGAAAAACACCACCCAGGGGTGGGAGCTGAGTAGGAGGAAGGATGAATGAAAGGAAGAAGAAGGTGAAGTAGACCCTCGAGTGCACAACCAGTGGCCCTTAAACTTGTGCCGTCACCTCTTTTTGGCCGAAATCTCTTGAACACGGACCTTCCAGGGGTGGGCTCGGACCTTCGGGCTTCTTGATATGCAATGTCTTCTCAAATAACGGGCCCACCTAGCAGATAGCCTGTCCCGGTCATGAACATGCAGCCTCGCTGGGGCGGTGGCCCCTAGACATACAGTGCTAACAATATGTGAACATTCTTGAACAAGTAACTCCTTAGAATGATGAATATCATGAAACCACGGAGTCTTGTCACTTGGCACTAGTAGCATGAGATTCGGCATCTCCACTCGACAATCGGGCATGAAGCATAACTCCCTTACCAAAAGAGAAGGATGAAACTGAGGGAGTGTAATGCACAGCGTTGACGTGGCTGGCTCACCAATAAATCGAGAGCGGTTGCATAACAAGTGCAGAATATCCTTAGAAAATCTTGAGAATACGGCCAATTGCCCCTTGAACATGGAATCCATCAATCCTTTGGCGGCCGTATGAGTTAGCACAACTCGGGTAGAGAGCCCTTCTTGGCCAGAGAACTGAACAGCAATCGAGGGAGATGTGATAACAGCATCAATAGTGAACTCATCGACGAGTAATGAGATTGCCACCAGCCTTGCTAGAGAAGAAACTGGCACTAGTGCAAGGGAGCTTTTCTTGGCAACCGTCCTCAAAAGTGTAGGCTCATCATCCCTAAAATAGCCTGGGACTAGGATGCAGATTGGCATTCGGCAAATGATATCTTACATTTTGAAATGCACGATTGAAACCTGACTTGGCTCATCATCTCCCCGGGGACCAGACCAGAGGGGCACCGGAGGTAACACACACCCGCTCCGTGGGGTGGAAGTGGAGGGAGAAGAAATGGAGGTAATAGGTTTGGAAGGCAGAGGCAAAGGTTTAGAAGGCGTAAGTGGGGGTAAAGGCCATGCGAGTGGTGAAGGAATAGCGACAATGACAGGCTCAGGTGGATGCAAAGGCAAAGGTGGAGGTGCAAGAGGGGGTAAAGGTGGAAAAGGTATAGGAGTAGCTTTCTTAGGTTCGGGCGAGAAGGGTAATGGTGGAGAAGGTGAAGGTGGGGACAGTGTTGGCAAAAGCGGTGGAGATGGTGGAGACGACGAAGGCGGAAGCAATGGGTTAGGCGATTTCGTGAGAGGAGGTGGCGAAAGTGATGGCGACGAGTTAGGCAATGGTGAGGATCGTGGAGATGGTGATGTAGGCAATGAGGGTAGTGGAGGTGGTGGAGATGGAGAGGGTGAAGAGGAGGGTCACGGCCCCCACCTTGGACATGTCGACACAACATGTCGGGCGGCATTGGGAGTGGAAGCGGTGGTGGCAGTGATGGGAGTAGAAGAAGTGGAGACACTGGCCTGAGCAAGGGCTTTGGTAGGTGGATGAGATGGAGACGGGGTAGGAGATGGTGAAGACGATGATGTAGGCGGCAGCATAAGTGAGGGAACGGGTGATGGAGTAGGTGATGGAGTGGGCGCAGTGGTAGCCGAAGAATCACAACGGTGCCCCTGTCCTTGTAGAGACGGAGACGACTGCTTGGGCGGTGCCTCTTGTTGCTGCTTGCTGCAGAGATCCAAAATAATTTCATGCATGGTACCCCAATCAATCCTCTTCTGATCTTCCAAGCCATAAATATAATCCTGGAACTCGGGGCAATCCTCAAACAAATGTCCCTGCTGGCGATGATATTCACAATATTGAAGCATATTCCCGACTGTGGGTCGGCAAGGCATAGCCGGAGGGAGTTGTAATGAGTGAGTGGCCATCAAAGCCCCCAAAATGTCGATAAAGCACTCCGGAAAAAGAGGAGGAGCTCGCTTCGGGCAAGGTGGATGCCGAGGAATATGGGAAGGTAATGGAGATGGTTGCAGGGGTTGCGTAGGTAATGGCGCATGGCAACTAGTGGAGGGACTCGGTGAAGGTGCATGATGAGCAGAGTGGGGAAGTATGTAGTAGACGGCATCCACTTGCTCGGGGTGTGATATTCCCTTGACTGGGGGTGGAGACGCAGGTGGAGACACATGGGGGTGCGAAGAAGCAGAAGACTGACTTTGGGTGGCGAAAGGGAGACTCATGGAGGGCTGATATGCGGGGGTGTATGGGTATGTAGGAGCAGAAGGCTAACTCATGGAAGGATATGTGGTGGAGGGCTGACTCATGGAAGATGATGGATATATAGGAGGCATATGTGGGCATAGGAGGTGGAGAAGACTCGGAGTCAAGGGAACCTTGGAGTTGTTGGCGGATGAAGCAGGCTCGACTATAGAGCTGTTGCCAGGAGGTAATATCATTAAGGGCTAAGACGAACCGATACTCGGGCGTTGCGTTGGAAATGAGCATTTTGATATGCTCTTGCTCTGGAATGTGCCCGGGGACTTGCGCGGCAAGGCGACGCCAGCGATCAGCAAAGGCGGAGAACTCCTCATCAGGCTTCATCTTCTCGTGGGCCAGATCAACAACAGAATACTTGGGCCCAATCTGGTCCCGATATTGCTGGATAAATCTCTCTTGAACAGCTTGGAAATTCATAATCTTCTATTGCAACAATGAAAAGAACCAATCCCGAGCAGGGCCCTCCAATGACAGACCGAACAAATATGCCATCAAACGTTGGTCATATCGAAATTGGGCCGACTCATAAACGAACTCCTTTAAGTGCACATACGGGTCACCGACTCCACTATAATGGTGATATGCGAGAATTTGTGAATGAGGCGGAAGCCGAAGACCTTGGAACACGAATGGAACACTCAAGGAGGATTTGGGATCCATTCGTTGTTGTAGTTCATCAAGCCGGCGTTGGGTTTGAGCAATCATCTCTTGGATGGGGAGAGATCGAGAGGAATGCAGGTCAGCCTGAGCAAGAGAGTGTGAATTTGGACTAGAATGATAATAATGGACCAGATGAGAGGATCCGGGCTGAGGAGAAGGGAAGCCCATTCTAGGAGTGGAAGGATATGTGGGTCTAGAAGGATCATGAACATTGGGACCCATTGGGCCAACAACAACATGGGTAGGGGAAGTGGACCCATTAAGGTGGGAAGGCCCATTAGGAATAGAAGGACCATGAAGGGAATGGGGCCCATTAGGATAATGAGGCCCATTAAGATAAGGAGACCCATTAAAGGAAGAAGGCCCATTAAAGGATGTAGGCCCATTGAAGGAAGAAGGCAGCTTGTCAAAGGATGGGGGCCCATTGGAGGAATAAGGCCCACGAAGAGAATGGGACCCATTAAAGGAAGGCGGGCCACTCACGGAAGATGGCCCCTTAAAAAAATGAGGCCCATTAGATGAATGAGGCCCATTATAAGAATGAGGCCCCTTAAGATGATTAGCAATGAGTTTTTGGGCCTGGGCCGGGTCCATTTGGCAATCAAGAGATGATAAGTGGGCCATAAGATTTGCTTGTGGGTCGGAAGGACCACGTGGAGATGGACCCACATGGGAAGAGGAATCCACACGGGAATAGAAAGATGAAGAAGGAGGGTACAAGGGATTAGTATGGTGCTCCATGAGGGCAAATGGAGACTTAATATAAGGAAAATCAGGAAAATATAATGAGGGAAGTAAGGGCTCGAAGATCAAGGAGGGGGACTCACTCATTAATGCAAAGGGACAAAAAAGGACCTAGGACAATGAGACTACACAATGGACACACAAAATAGGCTAGCCTAAATGGGCCTAACAACAAAACCTATATGGATGATGGGGGATGCAACACAACACACCACAAATGGGCTTAGACCGGCCCGAACAATACAAACAATATGAAGGATTTCACCCAAGTCAAACAAGTTAATATGATGGGAAATATTTCATTGTCAAAGTTTTGGTGGGCCTTTAAATATTTTCAATGAAGATTAATTCCCTCAAGATAGGTATCCTATAGGGAATGAGGTCCAAACTTTGGGTTGACTAAGGTTGTAGCAACCCTGATAAATGAATATTTGAAATGAATTAAAATATATATATTACAGAAGTAATACAGAATAAAACCCAAGATGCAAATAACGCCTCTCATTAAGGCATTAATTTAATAATAAACGCCTCTAGTTAAGGCGTGACTCAAGAAGTGACGCCCTCACCACACGGCGTCAAATTCCAACGTCAAAAAGGGTAAGGCCAAGAAACGCCCCAATCTTGGGCGTGTTTTAAACAAAGGAACGCCCTAACGAAAGGTGTTTCTTAAGAAACGACCTGAACCAGGTCGTCAATTCAAGAATCGACGCCCTGACCAAAGTCGTTAATTCAATTCGAGTTCCGTTCGACACGGGAGCTTATCCAGGGAAGGATTATGTTAATCTAGTAAGTATTTAATAGGGCAAGGACTCTATATTGGAAGCATTACTTCCACTAGAACTCTAACCCTAATAGGACCCCCTAAATCCCTATAAATAATCTACTGCTCGAACCCTTCAACGCTATTTGGCGTTCGGAATCAGCAAGGTACGTGCGAGAGGAATAGTTCCTCTGATTTTCTCTACGTCTGTTACATGAAGAACTAACAGTTCTTCATCTTCTTCTGTTATAGGTTAAGAAGGCGGCGTACGTGAAGAACAAAGGTATTGTTCTTTTTTCCCTTTTTACTTTCGATCAGGTAGTATGAAGAAATACTAATGTTTCTTCTTCTGTTCTTGTAGGAGTTACAGAACCGAAGAACAAAGGTTCTTCACCAAAGCCTTCTCTTCCTCCCACTGTGGTTATTGTTGCTGTGAAGCAACAACGTCCCCCTTTCATATCAATCTTCAAGTCTTCAGGTAGGTTTTCTCAAGTTATGGTAGCCCAAACAAAATTAATGCAAGATATACATATATATAAGCATGACATGCATATGGTTTATTATAGTTTTAATACGTTTCTGCAATATTTTGAAAGAGACGCCCCTGTCAAGTGCGCTAATTTACAAGACACGACCCTGCCCAGGTCGTCAATTTCATATTTGACGCCCTGTACACAGGCGTTAATTTCATGTAAATGTTAATCACCTATCTTAAGAACTGATTATCCATGCAATTACATGAAATCAATAATTGTTAACGGTTAAAAGTCAATAAACATGAAACATCAAATCTAATATACTGCATCTGAATTCCTGCCAATTTTCCTGTCATGACTATATGATTGTTATCCTTGATTATCGTGCAAATCTTGCTTTCCTGGTATTTCTTGAATTCACGACCAAGACTAGGTCGTTTTCCATGTGTTAACGCCCCATCACAGGACCTGAATTGAAAAGAAACGCCCCTTACTAGGGCGCATATCTGTTAAAATCCTGGAATACATATTCTGAAAAATAAGAATTTAATGATTAATGCCCCTGCCAAGGGCCCGTTTTTGATAATTTCTGAAAATAAATATGTTCTGTAAAATATTGTAAATAAAAAGACGTCTGCTACTGTAGTCGTCTCATTACAAAGAAACGCCCCTGTCCAGGGCGCGTTTTAGATAAATTAATGAAATATTGAAATTCTGAAAAATGGAAACATGTGTAAACGCCCTTCTGTTAGGCGTTAATTACTTGATAAACGACTCTGATTAAGTCGTTATTTTACTGTAAAACTGATTTTTCCACTGTTTCTGTTAACCGATGGTTTCATATGTTATATAATATATATATCGGCACTATTCTCCACTCCGTGAGTATAGTCCCACGTTTCATGTTGTTTCATCGATCACACTCAACTCTCATTGACATACAAGCTCTCCATTGGACATTCCGTTCCTTTGGACTAGCGAGTTAGTCATAGAGACCTCCGTAAGACTCCTCGTACCTTAGATTCCCTCAAGGTCGACTGAGCTGGTTGTACCCTAAAAACCCATTTCACGATCTTGCCATGTCAATCTAAAGAAACATGGTATACCGGCCCTTATGATTATACAAAGAGTATATCATAAGAAATTCTTAATGGGATGATGATATCATGCCATATCATGTCATTCTTGTAAACCTCAATTCGATGATAAGAATGAGGGTATCTTACCTTTGATATACTGTTCATGTGGACCTCAATTCTATATAAAGAATGTCCATATTGATTTGTCATGGTACTCAAGTTGAGGGAACCTAATTTTACCTAGTTTTATCGATATCGTGATTATACCGTTAGTATCGCCATTCTATGTCCTTTGTCATATTTTGGACTCTATTCTATCAAAGTTGTCATACGTGTCTACAAGCTTGATGATTGAAATTCTATATTGGCTATATAAACAAGTGTGGATGTCAAAACACATGATAAATGCCTGCGCATATATGGCCCGATCTGGTCATGGGAGGAGCACCCGAAAGTACTTGTGCCCATGGGAGTTAAAATGATAAGGTATCTGACATTATACCGAGTGCATGACTAGCTTGATTGGACATTCCACACACATCTTGTACTTGAATCGTACTTAACTTGACATGAATTGCGTGGCCCGAAAAAGAGTAATTTACTTGCTTGATACATGATAGCCAAAGTTCTTGACATGACTTGTTAAACGTACTTGCTTGAATATCTTGAATAAACTTATTATCTTGATGAAAGTTCATGATTAAGTTCATCTTATTCTTTGATATTACATTCTCTCTATCTTGTCGTTTTATGCGAGCATGCATAACTTTATTGCATTCATGAAAGATGTAATTACTTAAACCCCTTGCTAGTACTTGAGATATAATTCCCTACTGAGCGTTCGCTCATTCCGTTTGTCCCTTTTTACTTTTCAGGTAGGTCCGACGACGATGGAAGTCAATCGGATGGGAATGGTCAAGAGTGAAAGTGATAGAGATTCTCCAAGTGTCGTCTAGTTGTTTCTATAGTTTTCTTGAGTCGACTATGTACTTTTATTTTTTATTAAACAGAGTATTGAATTTGTAATAGTCTATCCATTATGAAATAAAGGATTGGGTTATCTTGCTATTTTGTGCATCTCTGTCTTTGTGTCGAGTACACGATCACTCCGATTGACATGATTGATATAAACTCGTCACGCGTCTCTGGGTATCTTCCGCGCTCGGGGCGTGACAAAGGTTAACTCCTTCACATCATATGCAAAATAATAATATTATGCAAACATATAAAAATGCAAGACAATATGAAGAACAATAATGCAAGACCAGAAACAGGGACAACTAGGTACTATAAGATAAGAGAAATCATAAAAGAACAACGTACCTTTGCGTTTGCCCCCGGACCTACAAGTGGATTTTACGAATAAAATACAAAAATGAAGGTAATATTTTACTATGCAAATGGAGTCTAATGCAATGATATATGGACGTGAAGATAATACAAAAGACTATGCAATGGAACCAAAAAATAGCATAAACAAACCCTGGAAGATAATATAAATCAGCAAAGAAAATAGGCCCGTGAATCTGTCCTGGGTCTGCCAGTAGACTTGATGCATAAAATACAAAAAAGAAGATAGATTTTAAATATGCAAATGACGTCCAAATGATGCACACTTTATATGGATGAAAAGACAATACAAAGGAGAACACGACAAAATAAAAATCAGCCCAATCCGATGTCAGGAGACAACGTTATGCTTGAATGAACAAGGCCCCTGTGAGCAGTGCGCCTTTCCTACCAAAAACATGTAGAGGTCACTAGATGACCGTTTCTAACATAGTAGCGGTCTACTGGAAAATCGCCATGGTCCTGGGTGGCCCCGGGAAGGCCGCTACTACTCCAGGGTGTTGGCGCGGTCCTGGGATGGCTGCTAACAGGGCTTTGGCAGCCTTGCGATAGACTGCTACTACCAGACAGACCTTAAACTGAACAGAACAGCAGAAAAATGAGGAGAATGCAACCGAAACATGCACAAACACCTACCCAACATGCGGGAGACTAATAATATAACGTGATGGGCACTAGGTGTCCCACCGTGATCGCCAAAAAATAGAGATGTAGATAGATTAATCTACCCCGCCGCCAAACTAAAAAATATAAGCATGCACATAGACATGAAATTGCATGATAGGAAAAGAGGCGACGAAGAATAGAGAACTAATCGTGATCGCCACCAAGGACTTACAGTACCAAATGGATGAAGAAAAGATGAAGACGGCACCATGTACCTTGGAAAATATGGAAGAAGATGCGACCCGAAGACGGACCGCTACAACGTGTGATCGCGCTTGAAAAGGGATGCGGGAACCGATGTGGGTGACACCTTCTCGCCTTCCAGCCGGCTAGAAAGAAAGAGCCTTACGTTCTATCAACAATCTCCTGCAAAACAAAGCCATAAACACAAGAGAAAATACATTAGAATATGAAGTGTAGTATGTGCCCCAAAGTGATAAAATAGGGTGAAAGAAAGGGGGAGAACGCACCGGGGAGGGTTTTTAACCCCTATAAACATGTGCAAATAGTAGGTCGGAGTGTTGTAATGAGAATAAAACAAAGATGAGGAACTAACATGCAACAGGGCTGCGGAGAGAAGCGACGTAAAACGTGCAATCGTGCATGTAGAAAAGGACTGTGCAGAGACTAAGTGTAAAGACTGATGATTTGTAAAAAGTAGGAGAGGAGAACGAAGCATAGAAACGAGGAAAAGGAGCCCAGAGCGATGGAAAATGAAGATGATACTCCCCTCTTCAGGTTGGGGTCGAAGAAGAAGGTAGACGACGCAGCATGACTCCGCCCGAAACTGACGAAGAGCATCCCATTGCACAGGTTCAGAAGATGTGCAGAAAACCCAGAAACTGTGACAAAATTGAAAAAGTGATGGCATAGAAAAGCAGGCAAACGATGATGAAATGAAGCAAACAAAGCACCAAAATGAAGCTTATACTTCCCTCAACATCCTGGGGTCAAAGAAGAGAGACGACGATCTGACATGGCTTTGCCCCAGGTCCAAAAAGTGCCCTCTCACGTGCTAGCGAAAATGGGAAGTGTAAATAGGGAATGCAGAATTCCTGAACTTTCTCCCATGATTCCCGGAGATACAGTCCACCAAATCTCAAGATCTATGGGTCAATCTCGAGATAATAGATAGGATAAGAGCTAGGAACAAGCGGGACTCTTTTTGATGGAAGGATCTGGAAGGTGCCCCCGGAGCCCAATTCGATAGAGTTTGAACTATACAGAAATGCATAAACTCAGAAGTTACTTCAACGATTCCCGCCAATATAGCCCATAAAAATTTGAGTTCTATAGACCAAACTTGAGATAATAGAAAGGGCAAGAGAAAGAAATAAATGGGGCTCCATTTGGTGAAATATTTTGGAAGATAGAGCCCTGAGAAGGAGACCCCGGCGAGTAGAAATCGACCAGAGAGTCCTGCGGGGAAGAAATCGGAGTTCAGAGTCATCTGGACTCTCTGTTGGAGAAACGGTCTATCGCGCGGCCGCTTCATGAAAAAAATGGTCAGGAAAGGACAACCATTTGAATAGAAATGGTCATGGGGTGACCGCCAAACGACTGGAGGCGACCGGGAGGCTTCTGGCACAAAAATTGAAGAAACAGTCTTCCGGCGACCATTTTTTGATAGTAGCGGTCTCAAGAAGACCGTCTTTTGACATTTTAAAAATAAAAAAATAAAAAAGTTACTGTTAACGGTGCTCAACTGTTGACCATTTTCTTCATGAAGCGGTCAACATTTGACCGCCACCTCAAGGTAGCGGTCCACAGTTGACTGCTATCTTGGGGTGGCTGCCAAGCTCGCGCGACTTTAGAAATCGGAGCATATCTCGAAAAAGGTGCAGAACTAGCAAAAGTAGTAGAAGAATAAATTGTAGATAATGAAAAAATGAATAACTTTCATGAAGAGAGTAAGATGAAAAGACGATCATAATAGATAGAAAATGGGGCAATAATAGAGAGGAAAAATGTCAAGACGTAGGTGAACAACATAGCGCGCCGGAAGAATGCAAATAACATGAAATCAGTGGAGAACTGGCCAATGGCGTAGAAGAAGAAAATGTAAAGATTTAAAAATGGAACAACTTTGGTGAAGAACACTTAATGAATAGATGAACGAAAGAGGATTAAAAAGGACCATTTTTCAAGACTACGTAGCGAAAGGGGCCGAATGCTTGAAGGAAGTCGACCTAAATGGGCCGTAAGTCGACTTGGACGGCCGGAAGGTGATAATATAAGCTCCATGGCTCTATGAAATCCTGATCTCTGAAATCTTAAGTCTAGGGAACAATGAAATGGGCTTGAAATCCATCCAAGGAAGGCTCCAAAACAATGGATAATTCGGAACATAAAAAACGATAAATAAGAGAAACGATGCAACTTGCGGGCTAAAAACGGGTGTCAACATCGGGGTCCCAAAGTGATTAGAGAATCCGAGTGGAACTAAACCAAAAAAATTTGGAGTGGTTGAATGGGGAATGTCCCCCTCCCTAGTGACAGGTCGGCATTTGTAAAAATCGATGATGATGTTAGGGAAATCACGATGTTACCCCAGATATCAGAGACCACAGATCATGCTGACGAGGCTAGCAAATTTGTGTCCCCAGGTGGGGATAAGAGATCACAAAATTCACCAAACATGTGGATCAAGTATATGCTAATACGATACTCCACAGAAACAGGGACATAGCTTATGGATTGACCCATGGAGTGTGAGGGTTATCTGCTAACTACTATGCTAAGTGTATATCCTTGGCTCACACAGAAAGGGAAATGCAACAAACTCGTTTACAAGGGATTCTTTGGAGATACAGTCCTTATGGGCATTTCAACAAGTAGGAAAAATCTCGTATGTGGTTGGCCTAAAGGCCAGAGTGGTTATTGCAAAAGATAGAGGACAGCATCCTACGGGTAAAGAGTGAGTGTAGATTCAAAGAGATTTGGGGAAAACGCCATAGCCCTCACAACCCATGGGTACGGGTGAGAGGGCGAAAGACCATCTCCATGAAAGATACACCAACAGGGCATTGAAATTAATATTGCTCGTGAGGGCGTGGATCCACTAGCCGGCGCAACACATAATATAGATAAGGCACCACATCGACACTATGCGGTTGAGCCAAACATTGAACTCCTGTAGCCTTGAACAAGGCCTCCCCACCTCTGGAGGATTCATTTTTGATCAACGAAAAGGAAATCGGGAGCTATGAAAGAACATAACTAGGAGATGGTAGAATCCTGAACATCGGGTATCTCCTGGAACATTATAGATATTTATTCATCTAAATGAAATAGAATAGTAAATACATTGCCATTGGAGATAAAAGAGGAACTATGGAGTTCGGACTCAAAACATTACATATCTGCCAGCACTAATAGGAAAGAAGAAAAAAATACAAGAAGAGAAAAGAAATTGTTAGCCCATAGGGGCGCCGTTCACGATGGAAACCCACCTACAAACAGGAACATGGTATCGAACTGGGATGCTCCGATCTTGACGTTGCAACAGAGAAATTCTAAAACTGGAAGATGGACGGCTCTCCCTCTATCTCTTTCTCTCTTTTCTCTCTCTCTTCTCTTTTTCCTAGCCACTGCTCTTCTTATTTTTTTATCCATGGGCAGATTGTAGCTTTTATAGGCGAGCAGGGGGCCACTGGTGATCTAGTGCGAGCATAATTGGGCGTCGGATCACCGACGCACCCCTTCTTCTCACGCCTTTTCAATACTCACAAGGCCCCACCGATTCAGCCTTGCTATGAACCTTGCCAATTCAATGGACACAAGGCCCCGCCGGTTCTTCTTTGTAAGGAGGCCCGTCGATTCACCCATCCGCTAGCGCATGAGGTCGACGATTCAACGACCTCTTCTTGCAATTGTTGGATTTTCAACTGACTTGTGGGCTCCAAGCTAGCCCAGGCGAGTGCCCTATGCTCGAGACTGCTTCCAACTCAGCAAGTCACATGGGAGGGTCGACCTTGAGGTCTCCAATCTTCAGACCGAGTGGTTTCCGGTGTGTGCCATGCTTTAATCAGGTCACTCGGGTTCTTCTACCAATGTTGCCTTCGGAATCCCGTGTTGTAAGACCAGAGACATTTCTTCACCTCGAGAGGTGTTCTCATCATGTGGTCGACGACCAGGGGTATCTTCATCCTTACCGGATGAGATGTGGGGTTTGTTCGGTATGACTGAGTCGATACCGATTTATTGAGTTTGTTAACTTCGGCTTGCCATATGGCGTGGCCGGGCTGTTGTAGAGGTAGATTATGAGATCCCTGGCATTCCATCGGGTATTTTGAGGCATCAGCAGTCTGGGTGGACCTTTCTTCAGGTTCTTTCGGCCTTTACGCACCGATCGGTTGTGCTTCTTCACTGCTAAGGCATGCTCGCCATAGAGTAATATTTTGGGTGCCAACAGGTCTTCCCAAAAGAAGTACTTGAGCTTGGCAAAAAATTGAACTATTTTCTACTTAGACCATCCTTATGGAATTTAACCCACCGTCAAGTAATTGATAATGTGCACATACCATGGGGGTGAAATGTGAGACATAGTGAGGAGGTACTCATCGGGAAAAGAGTCTTGTAGAGGTACGGTATCTGAAATCATAATCCAGGATAGATGATCTGCAACAACATTTTTACAGCCTTTCTTACCCCGGATTTTTAGATGAAATTCTTGTAACAGTAGGATCCATCTGATTAATCTGGGTTTGGTATCTTTCTTTGATAGCAAGTACTTAAAGGCTGAATGATCAAAAAACACACTAACTTTTGCCCCTAGTAAATATGACCGATATTTCTCCAAGGAAAAAACAACTGCTAGAAGTTCCTTCTCCGTGGTGGTGTATCTGAGTTGAGCATCGATGAGTATGCGACTCACATAATAAATCACCACTAGCTTCCTGTCCACCCTTTGTCCTAAGACCGCACCTAAGACATAGTCCGAGGCATCGCACATGATCTCAAAAGATAATGACCAATCAAAAGTTTATAGGATTGGGGCCTTGGTCAAAGCCATCTTCAATGATTCAAATGCCTCCAAACATGATTTGTTAGGGTGGAATGAGACTTCTTTGGCCAGGAGATTTATAAGGGGTCTAGAAACTGTGGAGAAATCTTTGATAAACTGGCAATAGAAGCCGGCATGGCCAAGGAATGATCAGATTCGTTTAACCGAAGTGGGTGGGGGAAGTTTAGCAATGACTTCAACTTTGGTTTTATCTACTTCATCCCTTTTTTTGACACTCTGTGTCCTAGAACTATGCCCTCCTTAACCAAGAAATGGCTCTTTTCCCAGCTGAGGATAAGATTGGTGTCTATACATCTCCTCATCACCTTGGTCAAATGTTCTAAACAAGAATCAAAGGTGTCCCCAAAGATGGAGAAAAATCATCCATGAAAATTTCTAGAAAGTTACCCACCATGTCAGAGAAAATTGCCAACATGCATCTTTGAAAGGTGGCAGGGGTGTTGCATAGTCCAAAGGGCATTCTCTTGAAAGCAAAGATTCCATAGGGGCATGTGAATGTTGTTTTCTTCTGATCTTTAGGTTAGATAGGCACCTGATTGTACCCAAAATACACATCTACAAAATAGAAATACTTCTACCCTATCAGCTTTTCCAAGATTTGATCAATGAAAGGTAGTGGGAAGTGATCTTTCTTGGTTATGGAATTGAGCTTTCTGTTGTCAATGCATACCCTCAATCCCGTGGTCAGCCTGGTAGGTAACAAATCTCTCTGATCATTGTTCATCACAGTCAGTCTGGATTTCTTAGAAACTATTTGAGTTGGACTAACCCACTTGCTGTCAGAGATTGGGAAGATGATCGCTGCATCTAACCACTTGACTACTTTATTCTTGACCACCTCCTTCATGTGTGGGTTCAATCTCCTTTGCATTTCCCGACTAGGTTTTGCATTCTCCTCCAAATAAATGCCATGCTGGCAAGCAGAGGGACTTATCCCTTTAAGATCGGCAACATACCCGCCTATAGCACCCTTATGAGCTTGAAGGACCTCAACTAGTTTCTTCTCATGGTATGGTTCAAGGTCACTGGCCATGATAAATGGTAGGGTATGATCTGGGCCAAGAAATGTATACTTAAGGGAATCCAGTAGTGGCTTCAATTGTGGAGAAGATTACAAGGAAGGTAAAGCTAGTTCAGACCTAAACTAGGGTAGAGAATCAACTGGTGGCCACATCCTAAGGGGAGTAGATAGGGTATCAACTTCTCTCATATTTGTCTTACTTTCCTCATCACTTTTCATCAATTCCTTAATGGTGTCGACAGCAAAACATCCCTCTTGATCATGGAATTTGAATGCCTTGAAGATGTTGATGGTAACTTTTTGATCCTCAAAAGATATTTCCATTATTTCTGTGGCACAATCTATGTTGGCCCTGGCAGTGGCTAAGAATGGTCTACCCAAAATGATAGGTGTGTGGTTGATTTCTTGGGGTGAAACCATGTCTAAAATGAGAAAATCAGCAAGGAAGTAGAAGTCATTCAACTTAATAATGACAACCTCAATAAGCCCCCTAGGAGTTTTAATTGATCTATCAGCAAGCAAATGAATAATTGGTGTCAGCTTTAGCTCACCGATGTTTGATTTCTCATAGATTGATGTGGGGAGCAGATTCACACTTGCCCTAAATCCAAGATAGCCTTCTCAAATGTCACACTCCCTATGTTGCAAGAAATGAATGGGGCTCTAGGGTCCTTCAATTTCCTTGGAAGTGGACTGAGTACCACAACACTCACATTCTCAAGAAGCCTAATTCTTCCTGGGGCCACTCGTGGTTCCCATCTAGGGGTACACATTTCCTTCAAAAATTTTACATAAGCTAGGAAGTGTTTGATTGCATCGAGAAGAGGGATGTTGATGTGGACTTCCTTAAACAATTCCATTATCTCCTCTTTGTGGGCCAGTTGCTTCTTTTTGGGCTTCAGAGCACTACTCGGTCTCCTCCTTTACCTCCGATGGATGGGCCACACGCCCCTACTATTACTGAAGGCCATCTGGTTGGCTCACTACCAATCTCTGCTAGCATGCTTGATGCCCCGGCTCTTGTTTCATCCTCCGCCCCTCCGGGCATGCCTACTCCGCAGCATCTTCAAGTCACCTGTGAAGCCTTGACGATGGGTGATCCCGTCTGCCCCGGTAGTCAGGCGGACCCCCTCGACGGAGTCTCTCGACGGGAGCCCCCTGGTCTACTTACTTTGCTGAATGATACCCCTACACGCTCCTCTTTGAAGACGGTGGGTAATGGTCCGCAGCATAATGTTGCTCCTTCTCTTATTCTTACAAGACAGGGGGCAGCAGCATTCTCTGTCATTGCCCATGCCTCTGTTCTCAATGCTATTTCTGAAGTCCCAAGTGGTCCGGTTGATGTCCCTCTTGCTCCTGATGGTGCTGATGATGGGAGTCCGTCCCATTCTGCTAAGTCTGACCAGCATCAATTTGTTTCTGTAAATGACGGCAACTCTGCTGAAGATGAAGACAGTCCTCATGTTGAAGATCAATTTGGGTCTGATTTGAACGTTGCTCATTCTCTAGCTACAGGTGTTATTCCTGTTGACATAGATGATGCTTCTGTTGAAAGTGATCACCTCGGTGGTGATTATGTTGGCCTTCCCTCTACTGTGGTGCGGATCTACCGCCTATCTTGTATGTGGCTCATGGTCCCGCTGAAGCTGAAGATGACCCCCTTGTGGATGAACAATCCTCATCTTCAGCTACGAGCTCTCATTCTCTCCCTGTCAGCTATCAAGTTCTCACTACGCCAGGCTTCGAGCCAGCACTCTGAGCACCTGACTTCACCGATGTTCACACCAACTTTGTTGGCTTGGAGCGCCTCCCGCCCACCCAGGCTGATGGTATCCAGACCCGTAGCCAGCTGTGCAGGTCTGGCTCTGTAAACCTTCCCCAGTAGTCAGATAAATGAAGGTGCTCATATGGAATATCTGTGGCATTCGCAATGCCCAATCTATCAGCAGGCTTAAGCTCCTCGTTCGGAAGCATGATCTCGCCTTTGTTGCTGTGATTGAACCAAAGGTCTCAAATTCCCTACTTGAATCTTACAGGAAGAAGCTCTGCATGGCCTCGTGTCTGGCTAATTCCTCTGCTAAGGCTCAGATCTGGATCTTCTGGAGAGATCCCTTTGATATTTCCTTGGTCTGCTCCTCAGACCAGCACATTACTTTCTCCGTTGCTTCAGATCTTCCGAGCAGATCTTTCATTACTGTTGTCCATGCTAGCTGCTCTTTATCTGACCACCGGTTATTATGGGACAGCCTTGTTGATTTCTCTGCTACTTGTGATGCTCCATGGCTGGTGGGGGGTGACTTCAATAGTATCCTAGAGCTTTCGGAGAAGCGCGGAGGCAAGCAAGCCTTCTCGCTGTCCATGTCGGACTTTCAGGCATGTGTTTCAACTTCGGGGCTGCAAGATGTCGGCTTCCTTGGCAGTACCTATACCTGGTTCAATGGCCAACGAGCAAATGGGATTTGGGCCAGACTTGACCGGATCCTTGTCAACAGTGACTGGTCACTCTCCTACCCAGCGATCTCCGTGTAGCACCTCTCCCGAGTTTGCAGTGATCACTCCTCGTTGCTTGTCTCAATCTGCTCAGACTCACCCCGGGGGGCATCTAGATTCTGTATTAAGCATATGTGGACAGCTCATGAGGTGTTTATCTGTGATTCTAGCTCTGCTTGGGCTACTGCCCCGCTTTCGTCTTTCCCTCTGCTCACCATAGCTCTCAAGCTGAAACACATGAAGGCTTTCTACAGAGATTGGAACAAGGCCAAATTCCAAGATATTTTAGCCAATGTGATGGCAGCCGAGGGTTCCTTTTCTGCTGCTCAGGAGGCCCTTGACCTGCACCCCTCTGATTCCTCTCTATCGGCTTTCACGTTGACCAAAGATGCCCTAGACCGTGTGCTCATTCAGGAAGAGATGTTTTGGAGGTAGAAATCGAGGATCAAATGGCTGAAAGAAGGCGATCGGAACACCAAATTCTTCCATGCTTTTGCCAAATCTCAGCAGCACCGTGCATCTATTTCTGAACTTCATCTTGAAGATGGTTCTCTTGTGGAGGGCCAGTAGGCCATTGCTGATTTATTTGTATCCCACTTCTCAGCGGGCTTCTCTTCCACACATCTTTGTATCCATCCGGAGGTGCTGGCTTCTATTCCTATGGTGCTGCAATAGGATCACAATGCCATGCTTTGTGCCGTGCCATCTTGGGCTGAAATCAAGAAAGTTGTGTTTAGTATGTCGCCGGATAGTGCTCCGGGTCCGGATGGGTTTACGGCCCAATTCTTTCATGCTTGCTGGGAATTTATTGAGGGTCACGTATGTGTGGATGTGCAAGCTTTCTTTTGTGGTCATCATTTACCGAGAGGATTCACGTCCTCTCTTATTGCCTTGCTGCCGAAGGTGGATGCTCCTAAGTCCTATGTGGACTATCGTCCCATCAGTCTTTGCAACTTTCTTTATAAGATCATTGCTCAGATTATTAGTGACCGTCTTGCCACTCTTCTCCCCATCTTAATTTTCGAATAACAAGGTGCCTTTGTGCAAGGCCGCTTCATTATTGAGAATGTATCGCTGGCCCGTGAGATGGTGCAACACTTGGGTAAGCAATGCAGGGGTAATAATGTTGTTTTCAAGTTGGATATGGCCAAGGGATACTATCGATTGGAGTGGGACTTCTTATATGCAGTCCTCCGTCGGTTCGGGTTCTCCTTATCTTTTATATCGCTTTTGGAGCCGTTACTTTCCAATTGTTGGTTCTCTATTCTACTCAATGGCAACATTCATGGTTATTTCAAGTCCACTAGAGGCCTTCGTCAAGGGGACCCCATTGCCCCGGCATTATTGATTCTTGCGGAGGAGGCTCTTAGCCGGGGGCTATCCTCCTTGTTTTATCGCAGCAGAGGGGGCTGGTTTAATACTCTCTGGAGGTGTCCCCCTATCTTGCATCTTCTCTTTGCCGATGACACGCTTATTTTCTCTAATGGTTCTATTCGGAATATCAGAAATCTTATGAGGTTCATTAAGAAATATGAAATAGCTTCGGGACAACTTGTCAATGCCTTAAAAAGCTCCTTCATTATCTCCGATCATGTGCCTGCCGCTATGTGCAAATCCATCGAGGAGGCTACCGAGTTTATGAAGTGTAGGCTGCCCATCAAATATTTGGGGATTTCTCTTTATTCTGGGAGGTAAAAGTCATCCTACTTTGCTAACATTTTGTCCAAGATAGCCGTGAAGCTCCAAGCTTGGAAGTCGGGCTTCCTCTCCGCCGGTGGCTGACTTGTTTTAATTTGGCATGTGCTTTCAGCTCTCCCTATTTATACCATGTCCGCTCTCACCATTCGGGCTTCTATTATGCACTCCTTCCACATGTTATTAGCAAACTTCTTTTGGGGCTCATATAAGGGCTCGCCGAAGAAACATTGGACGTCTTAGGACGTCATTTCCCAACCGATTGAATGCGGCGGGCTGGGTGTGCTTAACCTCCAGCTATTACAGGTTGCTTTGAGGACTAAAATGCTTTGGGCTGCAATCACTTCCCACTCCCTGTGGGCTAGGTTCTTCAAGGCCAAGCACCTCCACTATGTGCACTATTATGAGGCTGCATTCCCTCTCATGCTTGCTGCGGACAAGCGGCTATGGCAGTGGGCTGCTCAATTGATCCATGCGAATCATAGGGTGATCATCTCAAGGAACTCTCCTCATGTCAGTTTTTGGTTTGATGTTTGGGCTGGTGCAGCGCCCCTTCATGACCTTCTGCCACCCCATATATGATCTTCCATTAGTGATAAATGCTGCTCTGTCCAGCATGCATTTCATGATCTGCAGCGCTCTCATCTCAACCATCTTCGTATGCACTACCCCCCCCCCCCCCGGCTGCCTCGACCATGTTATATCTGCTATGGGCAGCGAGGATCAGTGGATTTTGTGTCCGACTAATGACAGGAAATTCTCATCCAAGTCAGCTTGTGGCCTACTATAAGGTGATGCCTCCCTTTGCTAGTCTACGCTTTGGTGCGCGCACACCCCGCTCAAATGGTCCGTTCTTCTTGGCGGTTGATCCGCGGCTGCCTCCCCACCGACGATACTATTACGGCATGTGGTGTCCCACTGTGCTCCATGTGTTGCTACTGCCAGCCCGCCCACACTGAGTCTGGGCTTTACCTATTCTTCCATGGGATGGTCGCTAATGAAGTATGGTCTGCCCTGTACGGTTTTTTTCGGTTCAGCAACATGTCGGTCTTGACGGCCACCTAGGGTGTTCTCGAGTTCCTCGCTGATACACATGTTTCCTCCATGGCTGAGACCACTTCTAGATGTTTATTTATGGCTGTCATTTGGGAACTTTGGTGCGGCCATAACATGTCTCGCTTTGCCGGCCATATCATGACAGCCCAACACGTTTTGTGCAAGGCCTTCTTTGTTGTCCTCCCCTTAGTCTGTGCTCTCCCTATCACAGTAGCGGTCCATGCTAGCCTCTTGGGTCATCTCTCTTCATGCTGCCCATCCCTCTACTCCACGGTTAGTTTGCTGGTTCGCCCCGCCTTCAGGCCGACTGAAATTGAACGTCGACGGAGCTTTTAAACGTAGCACTTGTACTGCAGGTGGTGGTGGTATTGTCAGGGACTCTTGTGGTGCTTTTGCTTTCACCTTTGTTGCTGCGTTCCATGGGGTTTTTCTTGTCTAGAAGTTGAAGCTTTGGCGTTGTGTCAAGGGTTATCTTATTACTGCAACATGGGCTTTCTTCGTGTTGATGTTGAATCAGACTCGCTAGTCTTGGTGCAGATTTTGCAGGGGCGCTACTCTTGCCCCTGGAGGCTGTCCTACATTCTCCATGATGTATCTATCTTTTGTCAGACTTTGCAGGCCTCTTTCCCTCATATCTTTAGGGAGGCCAACCAGGTTACAGACTGTCTTGCTGGTCATGGTTGTACTTTATCCTCGTCTCCCATCTCCTACGTCTCTTGGGCTGATCTTCCCACTCTTGTAAAAGGCCCCTATCGTCTTGATAATATAGGGTGCCCATCCATCAGGCCCTTGTTTATTGCTGTACTTTCCTTTTCATGTCTTTTATTAATAAAATCACCTGTCAAGTGTATGGTGGTAGAGCGGCTTCCCCATCCCTTCCCTGAGGGGGTGGGCGCTCTCATGCTCTCCCTACCAGGTATTGCTTTATAAAAAAAAATTGGCACCATAGGATGATAGGTGCTTAGGTCTTCCTCTATTTTCTTCTTCCCCTTTACATCCTCTTCCTGGATGGGCTCTTCCCCACTTTCTGTGTTAACCTCTAGGGCTGGGTTTAGTGAAACACTAGCGGGCTCATGAGGATCTTGGAGGATTTTACCACTTTTCAAGGCCGAAATTGCTTTTACATTTTTAATCAGTGGGCCTTTTGGTGGCTGATGGCGGGAAAACGCACGTCGTTACTACGCCTCGCTACCAAATTTAAATATCCGGCCCACAAATTAAATAGAATAGTTAAGTGATGAGACCGAGTCTAATCCACAGAGAAGTTTAGATTTGAGAGTTGAAAACCTTGAATTTTTGAGTTTAAAAATCGTGAGAGTTGGATTAAAAACTTGATTTTGAAATTGAGAAATTAAAATTAAACAAAGTGAAGGAATGATGAAAATTCGGGCTTGAATAGTAATGAGACAAATGAAAGTAAAATGACAGAATTACAAAATCACTAAACTTTGAACCAGAGAAAATAAAAGTAAATAGATGAACAAAAGAAATGAACAAGAAGAATAACAATATCAATTTCACTTAATTTGAAAAGACAAGATTAAATGGAGAGCACAAGAAATTCAAAGAACAATAACAATAAAATAAATTGGAACCTGAAGGGGCCTCCTGCCCCTCTCTCCTTATTTCTTCAAAAACACCAAAATAGAACTTAACAAAAACTCTCTCACGCACTAACAACAATAAAAGAACATGAAATGCATTATGAAGCTATATTCCCCTCTCACCACACCCCGACTTCTCCTTTTATAGGCCCAGAATTAACCCATGTTCTCTCTTTATTCCACTCTCTACTCTTTGTTCTCTGCCGCGCCTTACGTGTGAAGCCTTGGCCTCGTCGACCGTGTGAACGTGTAAAGAGAGGCCGCTGCCATGTGAACCCGCCGTAGCTGATGTTGCCGTTTTACGCAGTGGGGGCTCTGTATGGTTTTGGCCGTTAAAGCCTTGTCGTGAGCAGGCCGCCTCCTCTTCCACCGCGGTGCGCCCTCGTGCGCCCAAACACCACCTGAGAAGGAGCCCGTTCGCTGCATGTAATGAAGCCGCTGCCAGCTCGATGGCCCCTGCATCGTGTGAAGCCACTGGCCGACATGAAGCCCGTGGACCCGCCAAAGCCACTGGCCGACTTGCCTTTGAGCGCCCTGCCAGCCGGTTCACGTGAGAACACCCTCCGTCGAATGCCCAAGCCCATTCTCGCGTGTTTGACCGCGTTGACCCGCCAGCCGACGAAGCCCTCTCACTACCGTTGAAGCCCGCTGCATGCTGTTCGCACTAAAGCCGCCAGCCTTTGCATGCATGTTGAATGGCCCGCCTCATGGAGAAGTCCTCGCCAGCCGACCTCCGCTTGGCGTTGAAGAACAGAAGAGGCCGCTATGCACCCAGCGTGGCCCATTCACTGTCGACGTCGTGAAGACTCCATCGCGTGAGAAGAAGGCCCGGCCATGCAAGCCATCCGCACCTTCACGTTGACATGCCTTGGATGTGCTTTGGCGTTGTGTGCTTGGTGGAGAAACCACCTAGATGTGCTGGCCCCTTGGCCACGTGAAGCACCTATTATGCTTTCATGCCTTTGATGCTTGAAGTCCACGTGAAAAGCCACCTTAGTTGGTGGGCTTTGACCCACCATCTGACCACCTGAAGCTTGCCCATGGCCTTAGCGTGAAAACTACCTTGGGCGGTTGGCTTTGCTGCGTCTTGGATCCTTAAGCCTACACAAGGCCATGCATGCTTTATATGATATAATATATATATATATATATATCATATATGAATATATGTATTAAAGAATATATATGAGTGAATATAGGTGTGATAAATATATATCATATTATCTATATATGAATATAGATATTATATGAATATATCATATAGATATTATAGTTAGGTGTAAATATATCATATTATGTATATAGATATTAGAAATATATTAGAAATATATTGTATGAATATATATATATATTATATAAGTGAATATATATATATTATATGAATCTATATCATAATATTTATATAGAGGTGTTAATGTTTTGATTTTGATTTTGATTTATTTTTATTTCTTTTCATGCTTCATGATATTTGGTCCATTCTTGCGTAGACTTGTGAAGTTCTTGCCGAGTGCCTGCAAAATAACATATTTATTGCTCAAATTATAATAATTTCATCAAACTAAGTATTTTGATCAAAAATTGATATTATGTGTGATAAGTGCATAATTATTAATATTAAAGCTCATAAAAAGTGTGTTTATCATAAATTAACTCCTACAAATGCACACTTACCACACCCTCCAACTTACTCATTGCTAGTCCCTTAGCAATGCAAATAATTAAAAATTAAGGACCCACAAGAGTTTATAAAGTTCATACTTTCGTCTCAAGTTCTTCCTTTATAGAATCAACTAAAGATTAGGAATTTGGAATCATTAACACGTACTAGTCTTATGTAGGAAATTAAGGTACAATATCAAGAATTCTAATCAAAATTCAGTAGCACTTATGTATGTGAAATGCTAAGTCCATTGTGAAGATAATTGCATCCCTCATTTGCTATTCCGAACAAGTGCCTTTCAACCCTGCACTTCTTAATCAGAGCATTAAACATACTAACTTTTTATCTGCCTTATTATTTCATCCCTTAGGGATCTTTTTATTTTTCTACACACATGATGCTGCACTATCTTTCACTGTTTAACGCGAACCTCGACTCTTACCTTAGGAGAAGCAGGCCCGGTTTCGCAGATCAAGGTTCCCTTTTCCTTTTGACGCGAACCTCAACACGTCTTAGGTGAAGTAGGCCCGGTTACTCAGAATCGGGACATTTTTCATGGTGCCTTTTTCTCAATTTTTTTCTTTTCAATTGTACTTTTGCACTAATTTTGATAGATAATATGGCAGAAAGCATATAAAAGATCTCTTCTCTAAGAAGTGTTGATTATCAGACAACATACCCAAAATAGTAGAAGGCTTGTCCTACTTGTGTCATTAGCGTGCAACGTGATTTTATTTTTCTAAAGTGCACATGAACTTTAAAAAGATTCTTACATCAATTTTTCATAGCTAATGAAAATTTAAATAACCGGCCCACAAATTAAATAGAATAGTTAAGTGATGAGACCGAGTCGAATCCACAGAGAAGTTTAGATTTGAGAGTTGAAAACCTTGAATTTTTGAGTTTAAAATCGTGAGAGTTGGATTAAAAACTTGATTTTGAAATTGAGAAATTAAAATTAAACAAAGTGAAGGAATGATGAAAATTCGGGATTGAATAGTAATGAGACAAATGAAAGTAAAATGACAGAATTACAAAATCACTAAACATTGAACCATAGAAAATAAACGTAAATAGATGAACAAAAGAAATGAACCAGAAGAATAATAATATCAATTTCACTTAATTTGAAAAGACAAGATTAAATGGAGAGCACAAGAAATTCAAAGAACAATAACAATAAAATAAATTGGAACCTGATGGGGCCTCCTGCCCCTCTCTCCTTGTTTCTTCAAAAACACCAAAATAGAACTTAACAAAAACTCTCTCAAGCACTAACAACAATAAAAGAACATGAAATGCATTATGAAGCTATATTCCCCTCTCACCACACCCCAACTTCTCCTTTTATAGGCCCAGAATGAACCCCTATTTTCTCTTTGTTCCACTCTCAACTCTCTGTTCTCTGCCGCGCCTTACGTGTCAAGCCTTGGGCTTGTCGACCGAGCGAACGTGTAAAGAGAGGCCGTTGCCATGTGAACACGTCGTAACTACTGTTCCCGTTTTACGCGGTGGGGCCCTCGTGAAGCCACGCCCTCTGTATGGTTTTGGCCACGTTGAAGCCTTGTCGTGAGTAGCCTGCCTCCTCTTCCACCGCGGTGCGCCCTCGTGCGTCCAAACACCACGCGAGAAGGAGCCCGTTCGCTTCATGTAATGAAGCCACTGCCAGCTCGATGACCCCTACATCGTGTGAAGCCACTGGTCGACTTGAAGCCCATGGACCCGCCAAAGCCACTGGCCAACTTGCCTTCGAGCGCCCTGCCAGCCGGTTCGCGTGAGAACACCCTCCGTCGAATGCCCAAGCCCATTCTCGTGTGGTTGACCGCGTTGACCCGCCAGCCGACGAAGCCCTCTCACTGCCGTTGAAGCCCGCTGCATGCTATTCGCACTAAAACAGCCAGCCTTTGCATGCATGTTGATTGGCCCGGCTCATGGAGAAGTCCTCGCCAGCCGACCTTCGCTTGTTGTTGAAGAACAGAAGAGGCCGCTATGCACCCAACGTGGCCCATTCGCTGCCGACGTCGTGAAGACTCCATCACGTGAGAAGAAGGCATGGCCATGCAAGCCATCCGCACCTTCAAGTTGACATGCCTTGGATGTGCTTTGGCGTTGTGTGTTTGGTGGAGAAACCACCTGGATGTGCTGCCCATGGCCACGTGATGCACCTATTGTGCTTTCATGCCCTTGATGCTTGAAGTCCACGTGAAAAGCCACCTTAGTTGGTGGGCTTTGACCCACCATCTGACCACCTGAAGCTTGCCCATGGCCTTAGCGTGAAAACTACCTTGGGCAGTTGGCTTTGCTACATCTTGGATCCTGAAGCCTACACAAGGCCATGCATGCTTTATATGATATAATATATATATATATATATATATATATATATATATATATATATATATATATATATATCATATATGAATATATGTATTAAAGAATATATATGAGTGAATATAGGTGTGATAAATGTATATCATATTATCTATATATGAATATATATATTATATGAATATATCATATTATCTATATATGAATATATATATTATATGAATATATCATATAGATATTATAGTTAGGTGTGAATATATCATATTATGTATATAGATATTATAAATATATTGTATGAATATATATATATATTATATAAGTGAATATATATATATATATATATATATTATATGAATCTATATCATAATATTTATATAGAGGTGTTAATGTTTTGATTTTGATTTTTATTTATTTATAGTTTTCTTTTCTTTTCATGCTTCATGATATTTGGTCCATTCTTGCGCAGACTTGTGAAGTTCTTACCAAGTGCCTATAAAATAACATATTTCTTGCTCAAATTATAATAATTTTATCAAACTAAGTATTTTGATCGAAAATTGATATTAAGTGTGATAAGTGCATAATTATTAATATTAAAGCTCATAAAAATGTGTTTATCATAAATTAACTCGTACAAATACAAACTTATCACACCCCCCAACTTACTCATTACTAGTCCCTTAGCAATGCAAACAATTAAAAATTAAGGACCAACAAGAGTTTATAAAGTTCATACTTTCGTATCAAGTTCTTCCTTCATAGAATCAACTAAAGATTAGGAATTCAGAATCATTAACACCTACTAGTCTTATGTAGGAAATTAAGGTACATGATCAAGAATTCTAATCAAAATTCAGTAGCACTTGTGCATATGAAATGCTAAGTCCATAGTGAAGACAATTGCATCTCTCATTCGCTATTCCGAACAAGTGCCTTTAAACCCTACACTTCTTAATCAGAGCATTAAGCATACTAGCTTTTTGTCTGCCTTATTGTTTCGTCCCTTAGGGATCTTTTTATTTTTCTACACACATGATGCTGCACTACCTTTCATTGTTTAACGCGAACCTCGACTCTTGCCTTAGGAGAAGCAGGCCCGATTTCACAGATCAAGGTTCCCTTTTCCTTTTGACGTGAATCTCAAGACGTCTTAGGTGAAGTAGGCCCGGTTACTCAGAATCGGGACATTTTTCATGGTACCTTTTTCTCAATTTTTTTTCTTTTCAATTGTGCTTTTGCACTAATTTTGATAGATAACATGTCAGAAAGCTTATAAAAGATCTCTTCTCTAAGAAGTACTGATTATCAGACAACATACCCAAAATAATAGAAGGCTTGTCCTACTTGTGTCATTAGCATGCAACGTGATTTTATTTTTCTAAAGTGCACATGAACTTTAAAAAGATTCTTATATCAGTTTTCTATAGCTAGATTAGATCAATTTTCCATCATCCTTATCAAGTCATTTCTATTCCAGAATTACTTTCAATGGAAGCATGAATCATGAAACTTAAAATGGGTTTTTTTTTAAATGGAGGTTGTGTATGAATGCAACATGGGCAACATGATTTCCGTCCCTGTAACTTAAATGACATTGTCCTCAATGACATGAACAATATGAAATAAGGAACAATGTAAACATGATAGTTCTGGGAAAGAACGGGACAACCTGATGTGTACTTCGACGGCCTTGGCGGTTGACGGCTTGGCAGAGGTATAAGCAATCTACTTTCTCCCCCCAATTGATCCTTTATTGAAACATGTAAAATAAACATAAAATCATAATAAAAACTTAGGTTGCCTCCCAAGAAGCCATTTATTATCACACGGAAATTACTAAAACTTTGTGTTATCTCCCAAGAAGCGCTACGTTTAACGTCTTCAGCCATACGTAATTTAACTCACTAACCAACGTGTGGCATTCAGAATGAGCCACCAAGTGATCTTATCCTCCGATAAGTTCCAGCCCTTATCCCATTGGAGGAAAAGATTATATGCATGTGCATGTGGGCTAGAAACATGCCAAGGTGGGTCTAGGAATTTGGACGGACCTCCTCGGTCAGAGAATGCAAGAGGAATTATCATATCTTCAATCACATAATATTCCTCTGTACACTGAAGGTCTTTATAAGTGTTAAACACATCAATGCGGACCTTACTCTCCCATAGCTTTTCTTCTTCATCCTTACTCTTAGGAGTTACATGCATATCGTTCAGGTGAGAGAGGATGAGAGTGTTATGGATTTTGGGGGAGTCCACCACATGACCAGTGTCAAGGAGATAAGGAGGATTAGGAATGAAATCAGTTTGCTCCTTAACACACGGATGATCATGAAGTGCAAGTGGAATTGACCGATCGGCTAGTTGTGGGATGTAAGGGATTTGTAAAGAATTGCCGATGTCAGGAACATGTAAAAGATCAAGATCCTCCCCAAAATCAGGAGATGCCAAATCAGAGTAAATTTCAAGTGGAGCACCCGGTTCCTCAGGTACCAAAGAAGACTGGCTTATGGTCACACTCAATTCTCTCTCCACACTCACATTTTCTTTCTCATTCACTTGGAAGGAGGATTCATCAAATTTAGGAATGAAAAGTAATGAAATTTGATCATTGACTGGCAAATCCTCTTCCTCTTCTTCTCCCCCCGACTCAAGGTCATCAAAGTCATCATAATCCTCTTCACAAATGGAATGGGTTTTAGGCATCTCAGGCTGCTCTTCCTTTAAGTCCTCATCATAAAACTCTCCCATTATCCTCTCAAGATCAAAAGGGATATGAGTGTTAGACTGAGGAATCATGGATTGATCATATAGACTTTTATTGTCATCAAATGCAGGAAGTTGGTCCTCAAGACTTGTAGTGGAGTTGTTAGGCATTAGATCGACTTCCGTTTCTATGATATTTTTAGTAACCCTGCTCAATTGGGCCTCAAAGTTTTGTAGTTGTTCCTGGAAGGCTTGTTGTTGAGTTTGGAAGAGCCATGTCAATTGATCAAACAAATAGGGTTGATCGTAAGAATCATTTGGGTATGGAGCCCAATTTGAAAAATCTTGTTCTTGAGGACTTTGGGATTGATCCTGATAAGACTCCCAAGAAGAATCATGTTGATCTCGCCAACCAAAATTAAAGGTATGTGGACATGGGTCAAAATAAGGTGTGGAGAGGTCTTGAGGCATTGGGGCTTGCCTTGCTTGGTCCATCCACGAGATTGATGGTTGATCTTCCCAGCTATAGTTATAAGTATCTGAAGGTGATTCATAGTCAGGCTGAAAAAATCATCGATCATATTGAGCTTGCTCCGGGGTGAAAGGTAGATCATGGCCCCCTTGAAAGAAATGAGTGGTTTGAGCCTGGTCCTGGGTAAATGATGAAAACTGGGCTGTCTCATTTTGGTTTGACCAAGAGTATGGACTTTCATAATAGGTCGGGATGTTTTGGGCAACCACCTACATAATGGGCCGGGCTAGCCCACATGTGATCATTGTCATGGCGACTAGGTGGTATGAAAGGGTCTTGATCCATGGCTAGAAATCGATCAAATTTATGAGCTGATGGGTCAAACCTGTTTAATTGGGGTGCCCAATCCATAGATGAAAACTATGTTCTCACCATTTTTTGTATTTTTCTTTCTTTTTTATACAAATAAATTTATAAATAAAGTCCAACTTAGATCCACCATCAAACTTATCCACCGGCCAGGTAAGAGGTGTGGAAGTGGGAGGTTCCCCTTGCTTTCACAAGGTCCTAATTAAGTAACCACTTTCCCGCTTATAGCGTTTGCCGTTGACCTCTAGCCTTAGACTCCAATTTTGAAGATGATAGTGAGCCCAAGTTGTGCTTTTTTTATGTTTTTATTTTTCTATTTTTTTAGTTAGTGAACTAAGCATGTCCACCATAATTTTTCCCTCTTTTTTTAAGACCATTCTAAAGCATGAAAATGATGTACATATTGAAAGTGAAAATAAAGAAACGAAATCTATGGAAAGAGGGTAAGAGTACTAACCTTAATCACATTACCTCGTTCTTTATTTAGAAAATAAAAAATAATGAAATTAGAAGATAAAGAAGACGTACCTCGGGGAGACACAACATTTATTTTTTTACATTTTCAAAATTTTCTATATTTTTGTGCTTTTGTGGATCCTTTTATTTTTCTGCAAAAATAAGAGTGAGCAGTAATACATATACAAAAGAAAATACAAAGCTATCAACTTCAAATTCAAACCTCCCTGGCAACGGCGCCAAAATTGATGGCGGGAAAACGCACGTGGTTACTACGCCCCGCTACCAAATTTAAATATCCGGCCCACAAATTAAATAGAATAGTTAAGTGATGAGACCGAGTTGAATCCACAGAGAAGTTTAAATTTGAGAGTTGAAAACCTTGAATTTTTGAGTTTAAAAATCGTGAGAATTGGATTAAAAACTTGATTTTGAAATTGAGAAATTAAAATTAAACAAAGTGAAGGAATGATGAAAATTTGGGCTTGAATAGTAATGAGATAAACGAAAGTAAAATGACAGAATTACAAAATCACTAAACTTTGAACCAGAGAAAATAAACGTAAATAGATGAACAAAAGAAATGAACAAGAAAAACAACAATATCAATTTCACTTAATTTGAAAAGACAAGATTAAATGGAGAGCACAAGAAATTCAAAGAACAATAACAATAAAATAAATTGGAACCTGAAGGGGCCTCCTGCCCCTCTCTCCTTGTTTCTTCAAAAACACCAAAATAGAACTTAACAAAAACTCTCTCAAGCACTAACAACAATAAAAGAACATGAAATACATTTTGAAGCTATATTCCCCTCTCACCACACCCCAACATCTCCTTTTATAGGCCCAGAATGAACCCCTATTCTCTCTTTGTTCCACTCTCAACTCTCTGTTCTCTGTCGCGCCTTACGTGTGAAGCCTTGGCCTTGTCGACCGTGTGAACGTGTAAAGAGAGGCCGCTGCCATGTGAACCCTCCGTAGCTGCTGTTGCCGTTTTGCGCGGTGGGGCCCTCGTGAAGCCACACCCTCTGTATGGTTTTGGCCATGTTGAAGCCTTGTCGTGAGCAGCCCGCCTCCTCTTCCACCGCGGTGCACCCTCGTGCGCCCAAACACCACGCGAGAAGGAGCCCGTTGGCTGCATGTAACGAAGCCGCTGCCAGCTCGATGGCCCCTGCATCGTGTGAAGCCACTGGTCGACGTGAAGCCCGTGGACCCGCCAAAGCCACTGGCCGACTTGCATTCGAGCGCCCTGCCAGTCGGTTCGCGTGAGAACACCCTCCGTCGAATGCCCAAGCTCATTCTCGTGTGGTTGACCGCGTTGACCCTCCAGCCGACGAAGCCCTCTCACTGCCGTTGAAGCCCGCTGCATGCTGTTCGCACTAAAGCCGCCAGCCTTTGCATGCATGTTGAATGACCCGCCTCAGGGAGAAGTCCTTGCCAGCCGACCTCCGCTTGTCGTTGAAGAGCAGAAGAGGCCACTATGCACCCAGCATGGCCCATTCGCTGCCGACGTCGTGAAGACTCCATCTCGTGAGAAGAAGGCCTGGCCATGCAAGCCATCCACACCTTCACGTTGACATGCCTTGGATGTGCTTTGGCATTGTGTGCTTGGTGGAGAAACCACCTGGATGTGCTGGCCCCATGGCCACGTGAAGCACCTATTATGCTTTCATGCCTTTGATGCTTGAAGTCCACGTGAAAAGCTACCTTAGTTGGTGGGCTTTGACCCACCATCTGACCACCTGAAGCTTGCCCATGGCCTTAGCGTGAAAACTGCCTTGGGCGGTTGGCTTTGCTGCGTCTTTGATCCTGAAGCCTACACAATGCCATGCATGCTTTATATGATATAATATATATATATATATATATCATATATGAATACATGTATTAAAGAATATATATGAGTGAATATAGGTGTGATAAATATATATCACATTATCTATATATGAATATAGATATTATATGAATATATCCTATAGATATTATAGTTAGGTGTGAATATATCATATTATGTATATAGATATTAGGAATATATTATAAATATATTGTATGAATATATATATATATTATATAAGTGAATATATATATATATTATATGAATCTATATCATAATATTTATATAGAGGTGTTAAAGTTTTGATTTTTATTTATTTTTATTTTTTTGTTTTCATGCTTCATGATATTTGGTCCATTCTTGCACAGACTTGTGGAGTTTTTGTCGGGTACCTATAAAATAACATATTTATTGCTCAAATTATAGTAATTTTATCAAACTAAGTATTTTGATCGAAAATTGATATTAAGTGTGATAAGTGCATAATTATTAATATTAAAGATCATGAAAAGTGTGTTTATCATAAATTAACTTCTACAAATGCACACTTATCAGTGGCATTGGCCTGGTGGATGTTGAAGGATAGGAAGATTTGGTTATTTAACTGGAGGTTGATGCAAACCCGGGGGAATGTTTCTTGGGTTTTCAATGGGTTGAGTAGGCAAGGGCCTCTATCTTTGAGATGGGCTGCTACTGTTCTTGGATAGATTGATGTAGGGCCAAAACCAATTGTTGTAATTTATTGAACCTTTCATCAGTTTGAGGTTCCTGGTGTTTCTGCAGAGGAGGTTGATATGTTGGTTGAGAATGGAAAGATTGCATGTAACTTGACTGCCATTGGTTAGGCAAAGGGTAAGGAGCAGAGCTAGAGCTAGCGTAGGTAGGCTATCCTCGATTGAAGGCCTTGTTTTGAAAATTATTTTGGCGTTGGCCTCAATTTTGGAAGTGTTGATTTGGAGAATCGTGGCCTTGAGACTTTAGGGATTTCCAGGAGAAATTGGGGTGATTTCTCCATCATGGATTGTATGTGATGGAAAATGGGTCATTTCCTGACTTTTGGACCCCTTGTACAACCTGTATTTGTTCTTGAATGAATGGAGGAAGCTGCTTTGCTCTAGGACACTCACTAGCCTCATGGGATGAGCTTGCGCACATGGAACATGTTTCCTGATGGTTGTGTGGGGGTGAGGGTGGCCTTTGACTCATAACTAGGAGTCATTCAACTATTTGGGTTAGAGAATCAACCTTGGTAGCTAAACCGAAATCTAATTTTGCTCCTTAGTCCCTAGAGTATTGGACCTCATACAACCCTCCCTATTTGGGATGGGCGACCGACCTCTCGTATGAGGATAGATTAGCATGGCTGATGGATTTTTCGCTTAATGTTTCAAACAAGACATAAGATTCATCCTCACTTTTACTCATGAACGCCCCTCCACTTGAAGCATCTACCATCTGCTTGTATTGATCATCTAAACCTTCATAGAAGATTTGCACTATCTGCAATTTGGAAAGGCCATGATATGGGCATTGTCGGAGTAATTCCTTTAATCTTTCCTATGATTCATGTATCTGCTCATTAGGGAGTTACGCGAATCCTGTGATCGCACATCACATGATGTTGGTTCTACCGATGGGGTAGAATTTCTTTAGAAATTCTTGTTGCATCTCCGCCCATGTTACAATAGTTTTCCCTATAGTTCCCAACCAGTATTTAGCTTTATCCTTGAGTGAGAAGGGGAACAAAGTTAGGCGGAGGGCATCGTCTATGAAATTTTGTATCTTTATAGTGGAGTAGATTTCTAAAAACTCATCCAAATGTCTATTAGGGTCTTCATTAGTATTCTCATTAAAGGATGGGAGCATTTGGATGGTGCTAGATTTGATATCATATTGAATGGCCTGATTCTGCGAGAGGTGAATGCAAGATGAAGGTTGATACTGATTAGGAATGAAGTAATCCTTCATTTGCTTTAGAGGATCATGATTATCATTGGCCATTGGATCTTGTGGGAAATGGTTCCTTGGGTACAAAATTATGATGAGGGACGACTACGGGACTCGACTCGAATTGGTTGCGACCTTGGACTCTATCGGATGACTCGACTCATAAGATGATGCGACTAGCAACAACACTATGACGCGGCACCGAACGAGCTCCAGGAGAGGCGATCATGCCCCAAACAAGAAGCGCTAGACCCACGGTCGTCCCTGGTGAGGGAAACGTGACGATCTGCACGGTTGGGAAACCGGCTTTGAGACTCAGGTGGTCGGCTCACTCTCATGCTCGGAACGAGGCACGGGACGGGTTCTGCTCTCATAACTTGCAGCGATGATTAAGATTTAACTAGCTAATAAAATATCCTACTCACATGCAGCGGCATCTAGAACGCATACTAAATAAGCAAATACGACAAAAAGGGGGGGTGGCGAGTGTACCTCCACGCTCGGGGCGTGGGGAAGACATCCCGGCCGAGATCCGGAACTCCCGATACAGTAATAATTATTAAATTGTAGAATTAATTCTACAGCCCATTCCACGCAGGGAGGTAATAGGTGACACGTGGGGTCCGGGAGCACCAATCTCGAGTTGACAAGCAGTAGTTGGTGGCGCTTGGGCGGACGCGGTCGGCCGGTTCAGCTTGGTTCACTCGGACCCGCAGGATAGCACGTGGGACCCGCTGCTGGTACGGCGACGTCCGGGAGGGGCTCCTAGCTGCAGCGACCGGCAAGATGTCTCTAGAGTGTCCCGGGTGGATCCCCGGGAGCGGCAGTCACCGGAATGGATTCGGGCGAATTCTTGGGATTTATTTTCCAAGGCTGTTCCGCAGCTCAGTTTCTAGCCAGATCTGCGCACTCGGACGAGAACTGCTGGTATGCCTAGCTCCGACATCGGATCGCGACGTAATGGGTACCTTTGAAAATAGGACTCAAAATCCTACGACATTTTATAATTACAGCTTCGTCCAACGGCTGGAATGAAAATAGGAGCGACTGCAAATTGACTGAGCACCCTGTCCCGAAATACAGAACAAGCAGGGCAGAACATGAACTGCCTGATCAAGGGCTTTGACCGAGGATCAAATGAACGAATTAAGACCTGGGATTTTTATGGTCGGTATAGGGGAGGGTGACAGTGACGCATATAGCTTTTTTGTGAATTTATGACACCATTTGAGGGGTGAGAAAATTTGTCCCCCAAGATCTATCTCGTAGATCTGCACATAGGTAGACTTTGAGAGGGAAGAACAGGTGGCTGGGAAAGGGGGCAAACGCACTCTGATTGACCTACAAATTACATTAGGAATGTTATATGATGTGGGGAACCTACCCTCAAAATTTCATCACGATCCAACGGTCGGATCTCCCGTACCAACACTTTGACCGGGCTGCTGGCCTGCAACTCTAAATTTCGGGGTAGTAGGATGGAACCAGCTTGTGGTGGCTCAACGGCGGCACGAACGGCGGCGGCGGCGACGGTGATCAACCACAGCAAGTAGAGGAAGAAGGGAAAAGGAAGAAATTTAAGAGAGATAGAGGATTTGGATCAGATCTGAAGAAGAAAGGGGGAAGAAGAGAGAAGAACACCAAGAACAAGGAGAGAGGGGGAGAGGTGCGCCCAAATCAATATTCCATATAATTTTTCATTAATTTTGTCCAAATACAGAAGACATATTATATATTCAAACCCTAAACCTAGTCAAATGACCTGGAATACCCTTGGTCAAGGGGGTATAATGGGGAAGGGAGATTAAACCAACATAAAAAAATCTTCCCATAAGGGACAAAAGAGGGGGCTGTTGACACCCATTTTTTACCGATAAGTTGAGTCATTTCTCTTACCACCATTTATTGATGCCTCGAGTTGTCCGTTGCTCACTGGGCTATTTCTAGGTAGCTTATTGGGCCCATTTTATGGATGCCTCCGTCCCTGACTCGGTCTGCTTCAATTCAGGACTTAATGGGCCTTGATTTTACTTGATTTATCACATTTTATGAATTTTCAAGCATCCAGCCTTTGCGCGGTCTATCGCTTGACCGTTCAGTCAAAAAGCAGTTTATGGTGAACTGTTTGTCCATTTATTGGACATTTAGGTGATTTTCTGAATTTCCACCGACAAGCTGATAAATAATCTTTGTTTAGCCGTCCAACATCATTGAACGGTATGCATATGACCGTCCAGTTCCTAGAGTCCCAGGCTCGTTAATTTTTCAGATAATTATCCATTTATCTAATCCTTTTGAATTTATCACCGACATGCCTGAACGGTTTGAGTTGGACCTCCCCATGAATTGAGTGGTCTGAAGTAGACCGTCCAATCCATGAGAGTCCAACGGTGAAATAGTCAGCCAGTTCGAAGGATATTTAGATAATATTTCTTATTTATTTAATTTCCACCGACAGGTTTGAATGGTATGGTTCAAGGCCGCTCAATGAACGGGGCGGTCTATCGCACGACCGTGCCATGGTCCGATCTTTGAAAAAATTAAGGGTTTTTCTCTCTCCACCCGTGGTTTCATCCGTGATTTGTTTCACCCATTTCTCCGCGGACACTCCACCAAATGGGGTGCCGTTTAAACTGGTTGGAACATAATTCTATTATCTACGGATTTTATGTTGATATCTTGAGCTGATTTTCACTAGAAACCCTAATTTCGGGTGATGCGGGACGGATGACGACCGGGCTAAGACCTACGACGGACTCGAAGTGCAGCCATCACTAGCATACTAAGGCAAGCCGGGCGGCTGACCACCGTGGTATTCTCCGGGTGGAGACGTCTCTCAACAGCGACTCTCTTGAGCCCGACGATCGTCCCTTGCGAGGGAAACGTGGGGATCGCGGCGATTAAGAAACCACCGTCGCCTAGGGTGCTAATCTGCGCTCGGTGCTCGATTGGAGCTACGGAACGGGCACTCACAACTCACAATCGCGGTGAAATTTGGAACTAGCTAATGGCCCTAATCTCACAAACGCAGCAATATAGAAAGCATACTAAACAGCAAATGTAAGGATCGGAACGAGCACGTACCTCCACGACTAGGCGTGGGGAAGAACTCCCGGCCGATTTCCGAACAACCCCGATATACAAATGAATTGCCTTTACAACTTTCAGAACTAAATGCCCACTCCAAGCAGAGAGGTATCGGGCTACAATGACTGATTTTGGGGTTGCTGGAACCCGGGTTGACGGGCCACACTCGCAGGAGGCGAGGAACGCGTGCCAGAGCCGCTCGGGTACGCCGACGGAAAGCCGACCCGGTTCTGCCCGCGCTGGTCACCCTGCGCAGCGAGCTTGCGGAGGCTGGTACAGCTGGATCCGATGCCCGATCGGAGCTCCGTTTGTTGGAGAATGTCTGCGACTGGATGTAGTATCTTCACTCCGAAGATCGTGAACAGATGGCTTCAGATCTGGGCATAGTGACGAATCTTCTGAGGATCTGATTTTGTGCTCACAGAACTGCACAGAAACACGATAAAATGTTGGGAAAATGGTTGCCGATGTCGAATTGGGGCGTTCCTTGTGGGAGAGGGTAGGCGACGTCCAGAGGAAGAAATACTATCAAGATCTCTCACACGGATCTTCGCCGGATGAAGCGGGGCAGGCTCGGAAAGTTGATTCTAGTTCTCAGCCGGGCCTGCTCAGACCAGCCCGCGCGATCCCTCGAGAACTGCCGTCACGATCAGCACCGGTCACGGATCGAGGCGAAACCAGCGGCAACACAAAGAGGACTTGAAATACTACGATTGCTCGTCAGGAACCAACTTTAGATGGCGTTGGGGTTGGGCTGAAGAATTCAATACACAGTCATCTTCAGATCTGGGCAGCAAGCTGGGGCAGATCTGCGCGCCTCCACGAGAAAAATCGGCACCGTTGCTCACGAACTCCGATCGACGCGAAACCAAAGCTGAAAGTTTTCTAACTTGCAGAGGTATCACGGATAAATTGCGTGGAAGAAGAAGATAATAGAAAGATGGGGAGACGGGGTCGAGTCTCACGACCCAATTTTGTCCAGTCCCAGGACAGCTCAATGGGAGTCACACCCAAGAACACACAAAGAGAATCACTCTCTAATGAACTTTTCTTTCAACCAAACTTCAGTCTATTAAGCACAAACACTATACATGCCTTCTTATAGGGAAATGGAAGGGGTAGGGGGGAAGGGAGTTCGATGGATGCAAGGGGAATGGGAAGGGGGCTGCGCCCCTTTGATTGTGATGGGAGGGGAAGGTGACAAGGGGGAGGGGAAGCTTCCTCCCTTTGAAATTCAAAGGTAGGTGGCAGCCATATATGGTAGGCTAGCAGCCATTAGACCTTGACCAGCAGCCATCCATTAATCCATGTGGTAAATGGAGGTGGAAGAAGCTTAAAAAAACACAATTCCTAGCCTAATAAGCCAAAAGAGGGGGCGCCCCAATCTTGGGCCTTGAATGGGCCACATGTGCCATGGCTTAACCAAGCCCATTCTAACCGTGATGGCTTAAGGCCATTCCACCCTTGAAGGCCCATGAATGAAGAAAGCCCACTCTAGATTATCCAATCTAGAGAACCCATGTAGGAAGGAAGCCCATATGGCTTATGGATCCATTACAAATGGACCAAGGCCATTTCTACTTATGGAATGCTTAAGGGGCTTTAACAATTTGGCCCTTTAGGAGCCTTACAACCATCCCATTAGTAAATTACATATACAATACCCTTTACAAGCCCAATTCAATGCCAAAAAAGGTCCAAATTCAAGCCAAATTATCCCCATTTTGAAGATAAGCCGATGTAGTCCACTTGGCGCTCCGCGTATGGCATCGTCGGTTCGCCGACGTGTCACTTGATCACCCTGGTGTCTGCACCAATTCTCCCCGGGTGGGAGGAACTCGACCCCGTCGAGTAAGGGTCCCGAAGCTTGCGTTCTCCGCATGTGATCAAGGTGTTGGTCATCGTGGGGCATCCTCGCCAATGCACTAGGACGTGTGGGTATGCGCCGTTCCTTGTGGTGATCACCTGCTCATCCAGTATACAATCTATATGCATGCGTTGAGGCTGGAAGAGGTGGACTCTCGGGTGAGGGGTCACTCCCAATAGAAAGATAAAGCTCGAGACTCACTAGGGATCACCGCGGGTTTCAATATGCTACCAGAGGAAACATGGAACGTCGAATTGACACCATTGTCGTTCGGTAGTTCAATATCGTACGCTTTCGGACCCACTTGTTTCTTAACCCGGAAAGGGTGGGGATCGTGGACTTAGAGTGGCTTTCGATCTCCGGGTGGAAACCTGTCAGGTATGACCCTGATCTAGATGTACTCTCCCTTTGAATCCACAGATATATAGCATGCATTGGCTACCTCCTTATGCGTGCTTTGACTGGCCTTTTATTGACACGACTTAATGCAAACCATATGCATGAAAGAGAACAACGAGGGAGACAAACAAACACACACACATGACCTTAGACAAACCTATGGCTAGTCCGACCTACGCATGGACGATGGCGGACCAGGACACCCAAATGTGTGCCATGCATACACTAGATGCAACCAAAGGTAGGTAGGATGATGTACTCCTAGACACCCAAAAAGACACCATGCATGCAAGGACTTCCTATCAGATGTGGGTGTGGGTGGGCTAAGAGGTTCATCACCACTACATGTAGGTAAGGCATGCCATGCTTCCCAATAATCGGACCTATTGCTATGTGGAATTTGATTGGCCCGAGTGGGAAGAGAGTGGTAGGGGACTTCCTTGACAAAGTAGAGGGGAAGTGGTGGAGCACGAGGCCCACTAGAGAAGGGGTCGAATGGGTCAAAGAATGTGTGACCCCCCGGTTCCTCCATTACATAGTCCCATGTTTGAAATTCATGAAGGTGATGGTCACCTCCATCCATCGTGGTAGATGGGACAGTGTATAGAAGATAGGGCTCCTCCCTCGGGATAAAAGGAGTGAAGTCGGGCTCGACCGGTAGCGGGAGGAGTAGAAGAACCTCCATGGTAACATGACCCACGGTGTACACAGAGGTGATGGACCCTAAAGCGGGATGAGTGAAACTACGACCTGTGGGTCGGTCGAAGCCTGGAGCCAACAAGTGCGTAAATATCAATTGCTGGTCTAACCCTTTAAGAAGGTCATCCAATGTATCCACATAGTGACTAGACCGGAAAGTGGTGTGAAATGAATTGATTGGCACCAGAGGTTGGATAGGGTCCATAGATGGGAAGGGAACTGGGACCAGGCCATCCTTGAGCCAACTAACTAGTGGCTTGGCTATGTAAAGTGTACCCATTAGAAATACGGGTGGCTCGGGCTTTGGTGGCTCCAAATGAGAGGGCTCCGAAATAAGATCGGAAGGTGAGTGTGATGGAGCTCTCATGGGTGGGGAAGGAGGATCCACTATGATGGGGAGAGGGCTTGGGGACTCCATTGATGGGGCCGGGTTAAGACTACCGGCGATGACCTCCTTAGGCTCGGGTAGGAGTACATCACTAGGAGTACGTGTCCTATCCACCCCATCCAACCGGTCCAAAATCATTTGCATAAGTTCGGCAACGGAGTGGGTTGGAATAGGGATATCCTGGTGGACTCGCCCGTAGTCAACCGTCCTAGGATTGGGTCTTGGCTCATCGACGTGTGGGGCTCTTTACCTCTGGCTAGGACCCACTTGGTTGGAAGTGATTGGGTGGGGCCAGTTGGAGGTGACCGGTTGGGTCACGTAGACCTTCCTAAGCTCTCTCTTCATGTCCCACTATGAAGCGATGGGCCATTGCCCCCTAACCTCTCTCATTCTTTCGATGTAATCCCACTTTTCGGTAGCCTCATCAAGAAGCTGCTCTTTGGCGAAAGAGAATTGCATTGCCTCGGACATAGTATAAGAATCAAAGTAGGTGTCCATGGTGGCCTCCCACTTGAGGTAGATGCCTGGGTCATTGGAGCCAAAAAAAATCTGAGGCTTCAGGCCTACAGAAGCGGAGAGGATGGTTGCCAAGCCCATGGGTGGGCCAACGGTCATATCGCCCGGGTGATTGGGACTCCATGAGAAATTGGGGAACTACATGTTAGACATGCCGACACTTGGACAAGACTGACTAACTCTTATAGGACTACACGAACTAGAAGACACCGACTAATGCAAACACTCACTAATGCAAAAAAATGATGCACGTAGACCTAACCAATATCTGGTACGTGGCGGAGATAAGCAATCCGAACATCACTCGCGCAAGTACGCTACCTTCCCGATAGGCATAACCTAATGTTCAGGTAACACCTTTTAATATACCGGGCTATTGGGTGAAATGCAATTTGAAAACACTCTTTTTTTGTTTTGAAAGTAATGATGGTTCTAGACTTGACTTAGACCATGATGCATGCAAGACTTATGCAAAGACTACCCTAGACTCAACCCGCTCTGATACCAATTTGATGCGGGACGGATGACGACCGGGCTAAGACCTACGACGGACTCGAAGTGCGGCCAGCACTAGCATACTAAGGCAAGCCGGGCGGCTGACCACCGTGGTATTCTCCGGGTGGAGACGTCTCTCAACAGCGACTCTCTTGAGCCCGACGATCGTCCCTTGCGAGGGAAACGTGGGGATCGCGGCGATTAAGAAACCACCGTCGCCTAGGGTGTTAATCTGCGCTCGGTGCTCGATTGGAGCTATGGAACGGGCACTCACAACTCACAATCACGGTGAAATTTGGAACTAGCTAACGGCCCTAATCTCACAAATGTAGCAATATAGAAAGCATACTAAACAGCAAATGTAAGGATCGGAACGAGCACATACCACCATGACTAGGCGTGGGGAAGAACTCCCGGCCGATTTCCGAACAACCCCGATATACAAATGAATTGCCTTTACAACTTTCAGAACTAAATGCCCACTCCAAGCAGAGAGGTATCGGGCTACAATGACTGATTTTGGGGTTGCTGGAACCCGGGTTGACGGGCCACACTCGCAGGAGGCGAGGAACGCGTGCCAGAGCCGCTCGGGTACGCCGACGGAAAGCCGACCCGGTTCTGCCAGCGCTGGTCACCCTGCGCAGCGAGCTTGCGGAGGTTGGTACGGCTGGATCCGTTGCCCGATCGGAGCTCCGTTTGTTGGAGAATGTCTGCGAATGGATGTAGTATCTTCACTCCGAAGATCGTGAACAGATGCCTTCAGATCTGGGCGCAGTGACGAATCTTCTGAGGATCTGATTTTGTGCTCACAGAACTGCACAGAAACACGATAAAATGTTGGGAAAATGGTTGCCGATGTCGAATTGGGGCGTTCTTTGTGGGAGAAGGTAGGCGACGTCCAGAGGAAGAAAAACTATCAAGATCTCTCACACGGATCTTGGTCGGATGAAGCAGGGCAGGCTCGGAAAGTTGATTCTAGTTCTTAACCGGGCCTGCTCAGACCAGCCCGCGCGATCCCACGAGAACTGCCGTCACGATCAGCACCGGTCACGGATCGAGGTGAAACCAGCGGCAACACAAAGAGGACTTGAAATACTATGATTGCTCGTCAGGAACCAACTTTAGATGGCATTGGGGTTGGGCTGAAGAATTCAATACACAGTCATCTTCAGATCTGGGCAGCAAGCTGGGGCAGATCTACGCGCCTCCACGAGAAAAATTGGCACCGTTGCCCACGAACTCCGATCGATGCAAAACCAAAGCTAAAAGTTTTCTAACTTGCAGATGTATCACGGATAAATTGTGTGGAAGAAGAAGATAACAGAAAGATGGGGAGACGGGGTCGAGTCTCACGACCCAGTTCTGTCCAGTCCCAGGACAGCTCAATGGGAGTCACACCCAAGAACACATAAAGAGAATCACTCTCTAATGAACTTTTCTTTCAACAAAACTTCATTCTATTAAGCATAAACACTATACATGGCTTCTTATAGGGAAATGGAAGGGGTAGGGGGGAAGGGAGTTCGATGGATGCAAGGGGAATGGGAAGGGGGCTGTACCCCTTTGATTGTGATGGGAGGGGAAGGTGACAAGGGGGAGGGGAAGCTTCCTCCCTTTGAAATTCAAAGGTAGGTGGCAGCCATATATGGTAGGCTAGCATCCATTAGACCTTGACCAGTAGCCATCCATTAATCCATGTGGTGAATGGAGGTGGAAGAAGCTTAAAAAAACACAATTCCTAGCCTAATAAGCCAAAAGAGGGGGCGCCCCAATCTTGGGCCTTGAATGGGCCACATGTGCCATGGCTTAACCAAGCCCATTCCAACCTTGATGGCTTAAGGCCATTCCACCCTTGAAGGCCCATGAATGAAGAAAGCCCACTCTAGATTATCCAATCTAGAGAACCCATGTAGGAAGGAAGCCCATATGGCTTATGGATCCATTACAAATGGACCAAGGCCATTTCTACTTATGGAATGCTTAAGGGGCTTTAACAATTTGGCCCTTTAGGAGCCTTACAACCAGCCCATTAGCAAATTACATATACAATACCCTTTACAAGCCCAATTCAATGCCAAAAAAGGTCCAAATTCAAGCCAAATTATCCCCATTTTGAAGATAAGCCGATGTAGTCCACTTGGCGCTCCGCGTATGGCATCGTCGGCTCGCCGACGTGTCACTTGATCGCCCTGGTGTCCGCACCATCGGGGCTCACTTTTTTAGGCTCTATAAATAGACCCTAAGGCCAAGCTTTGAAAGGGGGGAGATTTGAAGGACACGGCGAAGCTCTATCGAATTCTAGAGAGACCTACAGTCAGGGAGGAAGGCTTTCTACGTCCGCATAAGCCTCCGGTTCAGGGAGTATTTGATGTTTTGAGTCTTTGTTCCAATAGTCCCACCGTGCTTTTCTTAGTTGCATGCTTCATCTTTTGGTTATCTTCTCCCACATTTTCACTCTTGCATTCCATTACACACACCCATTCCTATTTTTTTTCATGCCCATAGGGGTTTAATAACCTCCCAGGTATCACCCAGTCCATGTTAGTTCGTTTATTTTTATGTTCTTTTCTAGTTACTACACTTCATACTTCTGATTTAGGTTTTCTTTTGTGGTATTCAATGTGTTTCGCAGGTCGGCAGCATATTAGCACGAGGCCCATCCCCTCTGGCCGGCCGGAAGGGGTGGAGGATCAGATCCCACGAGTTTAGAGTCTGGCGCTTCTGCACGGCCTCATCCCGTCTATTTGGAGATCAGGGCGGTCTATCATCAGCCGTTCAGCTCTTCACGCGGCTGTCTGCGAGCCGTTCTATTGCCAGATCCGCCTTCGTCCCGCTTCATACTTCGGCGCTATGAGCGGTCTGTCGCGTGACCGTCCACTCCACGGAGCGGATCCTCCAAGATCGCCTACACCTGCCAGCGCTGAACATCAGGCAAGTGCTCTCCTTATTTTCCAATGTACTGTGTATTTATTACACTCGGCACCTTGGTGGCGATCACACACTCACATCCCTATATCCCCTTCTACTTTGCATTCAATTCATTTATCATATTGATATAGTAAGAGGGGTTGGAAGGATTTAAAAGGGACTAAGGAAAAACATGTCAACACCCCCTTTTTTGGCGATCACGGTGGGACACCTAGTACCCATCGTGCTAGTGTTTTGCTGACCCGTTCTTGTGTTTGGTTAGTTCTTTTTGTTGAGTGTTCACAGGTTACTCTCCGGTTCACCCGTCGTTGTTGTCCTCTGAAGATTTCACTGTTCACCAGAGGCCGCTCACGTTTCTGAACGGCCATGAACTGGCTGTCCTGTGCTCATCCCAGAAGTGGTGTCAGCTCATTGCATTCATCGGCCCTCGGGAGGCCCTCCGACTTGTTCCGTGGTCAGATAGAGACCGTTTAGCACTGCTGGCTTAGGTATGTTTCTGCCCTCACACCGGTTCTTCGCACTGATATTCGGTGGTCTTTTCAAGACCATTCCATGGTCTGCACGGTCTGTCGAGAGACCGTCCATACATGTACGCCTCTATTCTCTACTACTTAGTTCATTTCAATATTCTATGATTTTCGTTTGTTCTGTCGTTACTCCCTGCTATTGAGCGGTCCACCCAGGACCACCCCCCTCCCTGAGCGGTCTGATACAGACTGTCTATTTTTGCTACAGTGCACCCGAGCCTCCATATTGATTATCATTTCACATTCTTCATGATATTTCAGTGCTAATCATTGGTCTCCCCTGATTGTTCTTTCCCTTTGCATGATTGTTAGTCATATTTGTCAAATTTGCTTGATCATTGATTGCTAGTATCTAGGCTAGACTTTGCATGCACTCCGGTGCGCATAGGGCATACATACTAATGTGACACCACCTTGGGGTGATAGTCACAAGACCGAATGCCCTTGGACCTACAATTTCAAGCAAGTATCTTTGAGTCGCGGACTTATTCTAGCGAACTCACTCACGTGGCGCACACTAGTGCCCGTAGGCCACTCGGCGATGATGGAGAGGGTCCTAGGCGGGACCTTGATGCTCCAATGGTTGGCTAGCTTGGGGAGAACCCCAAATGGGCCAGGGATGCCCAACTCACGGGTGGCCAGCACACCAAGGGTGTGAGATGTAGGGGATCACACACAACTCGCTCGTGGTGATCACTCACATAAATGGCAATTATGGGCCGAGCTCTCACTCTCCGTCCGACGAAGCAATAACGATAATACTATGCCAAGCAAGGAATTTAAACCAGCCAAGAGGGGGACCGAGGCTCACCTAGTCGGCGTGAAGACATCGACCCCGGCCGGAGACGGGGGCGAGCGGGGAGGCGAGGGTATGCACCCGCACGCCGCGTCGATGAAGCTTCAAACCTGTGACTTGAATTATTACATGAACTACACCCCTTGCAAGGGGGGGGGGATCTCGGGGTGGGGGTTAAGTCATTACAGCCAAAATTACCTCCACGCAGGGAGGGGTCTTCAGCCGGCCAAGCTAGGGAAGGGGAGAACCGACCTAGGAACTAATTGATAGAACACCGACGGTTCTGTCCGCCCTCTCGAATAGGGGATAGGCAGTCGAAGACGATGCCGCTGCGGCTTCTCCCAAATTTTTTTGATGACAAGACCAGTGGCAAAATCTTCGGGATTGGATCAGGAAGATGTCCAATTTTTTTGGAATTTTCTGGTTGGCGGTGCTGGTCGAGGAAGAGCCACGAACAGGGACTCAGATCTCTGGTTCTGACTGTCTCAGCACCACTGCAGCAGAAAGCCGGAGTTGTCACGATTGGTCCCAAGCTCTGAATTGAGCATGGCCAGATTCGTTGGAAAGGTTGTCAAGTCCTTTTCGAAACGAGACCCACGGCGATGCCAGAGGGTGCCGGAGCAGATTGGGAGAGCCCAAACAGTGGACAGGGGTCGGTTCAGTCCTAGTAGGAGCAGAACTGCGCATCTGGAAGAGAAAATTGATAAATCTTATCTCCGGATGCCGAACGGGGTTCCGCTTCTTGTTCCTCGAAATAGGCTTGTTGTAGAAGATCCCAGCCAAGTTTCGCCTCCGGATCCTCAAGAGGGTGGCCGTGGAAGACTCTGCAAAGGGCTTCAGGTTGCTTAACGAGCCTATCCTGCGCAGTCAAAGAAGAATAGCTCTCCTTGGCAGTCACGAACTTAGACGGGGATGAAACCACCACCGTTGCGAAGCTGCTTCGACGATGATTCCAACAATATATTGTACGCCTCCTGAAGCCTCACGATGATTCCGTGGCCGCTGCTGCAATCTACTGGTGCTCTGCTGCCTTCGAATTGAGAACTGCAGGTTGAAGATGATAGGGGGAATGGGGTATATGGGAGGGGAAATGGGGTGCATGGGTGTGGGAGTGACCCCTAGCTGTGAGGGGGTCTGGGAGGGGGTGTTCTAGGGTGTGGGAAGGGGAGAATGGGGGCTGGAATGGAGTGTTTGCAGTGGGTGAGAGAGAAGCTACGAATTTGGGATGGGTGGGGGAGAGGGAAGGAGAGTTCTCTCTCCAAGGTTTGAAAATTGACTAATGGGGTGGTTAATGGGGCTTTGGGGCTGGGAATGGTTGTGTTGGGGAAGAGAAGGGGTGCTTCGGAAGTGGAGAATTCTCCCTTGGGAGATGAGAGGGTGCTTAGGGAAGGGGATTGGGTAGTTGGTGGTTGGGTGGTGGAGTATGGATTGGTGGAAAGTGTCTTGGGACTAGGGGTGGAGTAATGAGGGTTGGGGTAGTTGGGAGGATGAGTAATGAGGGGAGAGGAAGGGTTGATGATGTGGAGGAGAGAGAGGGAGGGGAGGAGAGAGAAAGGGGCGCCCCCTCCTCTTGGAGAGAGAGAGAAGAGAGAGAGAATGAGAGAGGGGAATCCACCCCTTAGAGAGAGAGAGAGAGATTTGGAGAATCCACTCCAATAAGACACTATAACTCACTTGATTTAAATTGATCATAAAAGGTTGTTACATATGAGAGGAGTGGGGGCCTATTTATAGGCTCACACAATTTCATGGACTAAAATGACCTTGAAAAAACTAACTAATGACTAGCCTATCTAGGTGGGGGGCGCCCATGGGCCAAGCCCATCTTTTGGGCCCATTTGGCTACTCAAAGTAACCTAATGACACATGGACTTAGGTAGATAACCCACTAACCTAGGTACATGACTCAAATAAAGGGAAAATTACATAGTTTACGACTCAAACAAAATATGAAAATTACATGGATAGACTCAGAAAAATGTGAAGAACATAATGACGCATGCCGTCATCCATTTGAGCTTCGAAAAAAAGTGGAGGGGCAAGGGATGCCCCCATCATATCCCCGGGGTGGGGAGAACTCGACCCCGTTGAGTATGGGTCCACCGGGGAAGTGGTACACTAATGCAGCTCCAGGCGAGCCACGATCTCCGAACTCAACCCGCGTCCATAGCCGGGGAATGGTGCTTCAGATTTTCAAAGTGGCTCGGACATACCCTCATGCTGGCAATGAGATCTTGCTTGCCTAGTATTGTCGCCGTGTGCTCACGTCGGGCTCTCTGGCTAATTTGTGGTGGCACTCCGAGGGTGTCTCTCACAAGGATAGGTGTAAGCTCAAGGCACTCCCTAGGATCCACCGCGGTGCCCTTAGAGGGTGCCGGATCCGCTACGTGGGAAGTGGGGTGAATCCCAAAACCCATTAGAAAGTCCAACCCATAAGCTGGTTTGCCAAAGCTACTCGGAACTTGGGAAGGTCCAAGTCCTTGTGCCCTCAAATTGGAGGTGACCCTAGGGTAGAGCCACACCAAAGTCATCATCGCCAAGTTGCCAACTTGGAAGTCCAAGTGGCGCTCATGAGTTTTTGCCCGCTTCTTGTGAATCTCACCGCTTGTTGCTTGATACTTGCTTAGATGCATATGCCATGCACTATGATGCAGTGTGAGTGGGAAATGTATGATATGCATAGGGGGGCCAGGGCAACCATATTTAGACCAATCATGTAGAAATGCCATGGAGACTTTGATGGAATTGGGAGGGCCGGGGCATCCATAAATGTCACTCTCATGCGTAGGTGTCATATGTGCCGGAGGACCCGGACATCCATGAATACTCCTAATATGCTTAAGACTCATGATGAATGAAGGTGGACCATTACATCCGAATATGGACCACTCATGCTTCCTACTTGACATGTAGGAGATATGAATGAATGGACCCGACTTATGAATCATGTCAAGTGGTGCGGTATGCCTAGGAACATGCATTCCTTTCCTAGAGATGACTTCCATGTGCATGGGTGTAGGGTGGCCCTTGAGCTTCCACTCGTATGGATCAAAGGGATCTAAGAAGGGGGACATCATGGAGTGGGACAATTCATCAATCCCAAGGTGTATGTTGCCTAAGGTCAAGGCTCCCATGGTGTAACCCGATTCTAGAAAGGGAGGGGTTTGGCCCAACATGGTGGGTGGGGGTAGGGTAAGGTGAGTGGTGAGTAAGGTGGGTGGGTCACATGGGGAACTAGACTCCCATAGGAAGGGATCAAAGGGATCATGATAAGGGTTACCTAGAGAGAGATACTCCATGTCCTCAAGGTCCTCACAAGGTGGTGAATCATCCTCTTCTAGTGAAATGGTTGGGCCGGTGTATGGGGTGGGTTGGTTGGTCAAGGTTCTAGGAATCACAATGGTAGGGGAGTGGACCAGGATGGGCTCTTGCACCATGGGGAGAAGAAAAAGGAGGTCGCTAGTGTAGCAACCAATAGTGCAAACCGAGGTGATAGACCTGGTACATGGGTGGATGAGGTCAAGGCTCTTGGGTCAGTCCACCCCTAGAGTCAACAAACCAGTCAAGTCTAATTGCCACTCTAGACCCTTGAGGAGATCATCCCAACCCTCTACCTCATAGTAGGATTGGATCGTGGTGTGAAAGGAGGGGAGGGCCATAATTTGGGATTGATGTCCCATGGGTGAGAGGTATGGAGGTGAACTAGGGATGGGGGGGCCTTGCTTGAGCCATTGGAGTATGGACTCATTCACGGTGAGGGTGTATGGCTCTTGAGGATCCGGACTAGGAGAGGTGGGTGGAAGTGGAGATTCTTAGATTTCCTTTATGGTGGGTTGCGGATCGGGACTAGCATCCATTTTCATGTGGGTGGGTGTGTGGGTCTCAACTTCTAATGATAATGGGGTGGGTAGGTCTAATGCGGGGGAATTGGTGATAGTCAATGCGTGGTGCACCCGAGGTGGTGAACAAGCATGGGCTTGAGTTGGGATTGGTTAGGGAAGTAGTGGAGGTCTAGGTTGGGGTTGGGTTGGGGTAGGAAGTGGAAGATGGGTGGGTTGAAGGGGTTTGGGAAGATTGTCCTTGGGAGGAGTGTCCTTGTTGGGGGACGATGGAGGGGTAATGGTGGTCAGGGTGGGAGAGGTTTCAACCACTAGGGGTATGGAAAGATGCTTCCTCGTGGGGCATTGTCCGGCAATGTGCCCCAATTGGTGGCACCTATAACATTCCGGCTCGCACTTACCGGAGGTTATTTCACTCACTTCTATCTCCATAGGACATTTTCCTTTTTGAGAAGGGGTAAGGTGAGGGGTGGAGGTGGAGGTGGGGGCCAAAGGGCCTTGAGTAAGGTGGGTTGTGGAATTGGGTTTTGGTTGCATTGTGGGGAATTGGGGAATTGGAGTCTTGGGTTGGCTGGGTGGGGATGGTGGAGTTGAAGTGCTCCTTGGGCTTTGGTGATCTGAGTAGGAAGGGGACACATATCTAGCCCTAAGTTATTCCTTCATGTTTCCCCAAGTGCTGATGGGATCTTCCCTTCTAATTATCCTTAGCCCGACAATTTGTAGCCAATAGGTTTGATCCCGTTTGGTAAGTTGTGATTTCGTACATCGGACTTTCTCATCCTCGGACATGGGATACCAAGTGAAGTAATGGTCCATTGAGACTTCTCAATCTAAATAGTCAATAGGATGAGTTCCATCAAAGATGGGAGGTGGGGGAGGAGCCCTACTATCATCCGCCCTTGGGGCGGGCCCATTTTCTCCTAGTTGGTCGAGTTGACCCGATAGGTTATCAAGCCGCTCATTGGCATAGGTCAAGGCCTTCATGAGGTAGTTGACATGGCCAGGGAGGTCATGTGTGTTAGTGGTAGGCATCCCTTGGGGGTTTGGACTCATGGAGAGGGCCGATGGGTAAGGTCGGTAAGAGGTGGCCATGCTAGTGGACAAAGAGATGCAACCGAAGACTCTAAATGCATAAACACGCCCTAGGACCAACTTGATAGAGACAAGTTGTGAACTTGCTTTGATACCACTTGTGTGACACCACCTTAGGGTGATAGTCACAAGACCAAATGCCCTTGGACCTACAATTGTAAGAAAGTATCTTTAAGCGGTGGACTTATTCTAGTGAACTCACTCGCGTGGCGCACACTAGTGCCCGTAGGTGACTCGGCGATGATGGAGAGGGTCCGAGGCAGGACCTTGATGCTCCAATGGTTGGCTAGCTTGGGGAGAAACCCAAATGGGCCAGGGATGCCCAACTCACGGGCGGCCAGCACACCAAGGGCGTGGGATGTAGGGGATAACTCACAACTCACCCGCGGTGATCACTCACATCAATGGCAATTATGGGCCGAGCTCTCACTCTCCGTCCGATGAAGCAATAACGATAATACTATGCCAACCAAAGAATTTAAACCAGACAAGAGGGGGACCGAGGCTCACCTAGTCGGCGTGAAGATGCCGACCCCGACCGGAGACGGGGGCGAGCGGCGAGGCGAGGGTATGCACCCGCACGCCGCGTCGATGAAGCTTCAAACCTGTGACTTGAATTATTACATGAACAACACCCCTTGCAAGGGGGGGATCTCAGGGTGGGGGTTAAGTTATTACAGCCAAAATTACCTCCATGCAGGGAGGGGCCTTCAACCGGCCAAGCTAGGGAAGGGGAGAACCGACCTAGGAACTAATTGATAGAACGCCGATGGTTCTGTCCGCCCTCTGGAACAGGGGACAGGCAGTCGAAGATGATGCCACTGCGGCTTCTCCCGACTTTTTTTTATGATGAGACCAGTGGAAAAATCTTCGGGATTGGATCAGGAAGACGTCCAAATTATGTGGAATTTTTTGGTTGGCGGTGCTGGTCGGGGAAGAGCCACGAACAGGGACTCAGATCCCTGGTTCTGACTGTCTCAGCACCACTACAGCAGAAAGTCGGAGTCGTCATGATTGCTCTCGAGCTCCGAATCGAGCGTGGCCAGATTCATTCGAAAGGTTGTCGAGTCCTTTTCGAAACAAGACCCACGGGGATGCCAGAGGGTGCCGGAGCAGATCGGGAGAGCCCAAATAGTAGACAGGGGTCGGTTCAGTCCCAATAGGAGCAGAACTGCGCACCTGGAGGAGAAAAATGATAAATTCTATCTCCGGATGCCGAACAGGGTTCCGCTTCTTGTCCCTCGAAGTAGGCTTGTTGTAGAAGATGCCAGCCATGTCCCGCCTCCAGATCCTCAAGAGGGTGGCCGTGGCAGACTCTGCAATTGCCTTCAGGTTGCTGACTGGGCCTATCCTGCGCAGTCGTGGAAGAATAGCTCTCCTTGGCAGTCACAAACTCAGACAGGGACGAAACCACCAACGTTGCGAAGCTGCTTCGACGATGATTCCAACAATATATGGTACGCCTCCTGAAGCATCACGATGATTCCGTGGCCGCTGCTGCAATCTGCTGGTGCTCTGCTGCCTTCGAATTGAGAACTATATGTTGAAGATGATAAGGGGAATGGGGTATATGGGAGAGGAAATGGGGTGGATGGGTGTGGGAGTGACCCCTAGCTGTGAGGGGGTCTGGGAGGGGGTGTTCTAGGGTGTGGGAAGGGGAGAATGGGGGCTGGCATGGGGTGTTTGCAGTGGGTGAGAGAGAAGCTGCGAATTTGGGATGGGTGGGGGAGAGAGAAGGAGAGTTCTCTCTCCAAGGTTTGAAAATTGACTAATGGGGTGGTTAATGGGGCTTTGGGGATGGGAATGGTTGTGTTGGGGAAGGGAAGGGGTGCTTGGGGAGTGGGGAATTCTCCCTTGGGAGATGAGAGGGTGCTTAGGGAAGGGGATTGGGTAGTTGGTGGTTGGGTGGTAGAGTATACATTGGTGGAGGGTCTCTTGGGACTAGGGGTGGAGTAATGAGGGTTGGGGTAGTTGGGAGGATGAGTAATTAGGGGAGAGGAAGGGTTGATGATGTGGAGGAGAGAGATGGAGGGGAGGAGAGAGAAAGGGGCACCCCCTCCTCTTGGAGAGAGAGAGAGAAGAGAGAGAGAATGAGAGAGGGGAATCCACCCCTTAGAGAGAGAGAGAGAGAGAGAGAAAGAGATTTGGAGAATCCACTCTAATAAGACACTAAAACTCACTTGATTTAAATTGATCATAAAAGGTTGTTATATATGAGAGGAGTGGGGGCCTATTTATAGACTCACACAATTTCATGGACTAAAATGACCTTGAACAAACTAACTAATGACTAGCCTATCCAGGTGGGGGGCGCCCATGGGCCAAGCCCATCTTTTGGGCCCATTTGGCTACTCAAACCAACCGAATGACACATGGACTTAGGTAGATAACCCACTAACCTAGGTACATGACTCAAATAAAGGAAAAATTATATAGTTTATGATTCAAAGAAAATATGAAAATTACATGGATAGACTCAGAAAAATGTGAAGAACATAATGACGCATGCCGTCGATCCATTTGAGCTTCGAAAAAAAGTGGAGGGGCAAGGGATGCCCCCATCACATACTCTTTATAGTAGTTGCATTCCTACCGAGGTAGGGTTTTCTCTCATCTCCATATTCCTTGGAGCCGACTAGGTGACCTTACTGAGGGCCTCCGTAAGTCCCCGTGAGCCGTGGATTCCCACACGGACGCCGGGCAGGTTGTACCGTACGACACCGTGTTTAGGGTTTACATCCGAGAGAGGGAGAGTCTCTTAGAGTCAGCCAGTTCCCCATTTCCTCCCCTGGTTAGGAACCTTGTGGTCGAGTGAATTTATACTTTAATTAATCCACTAAGGTCCTAGAGAAGAACTTATAAAAATTCTCGCACATCATTTAAAAGCTTGGTTGCTTAATTGGTTGATTCTTCTCTTATCCCTTCCCTCCATTGCATGCTTTTTGGTTTGAATTGTTTGTTTAGATCTTGGTTAGTGTTGTTTGCTTCGGCTCTCTAGGTGATTAGTGCATGTGGAGCTGCTTCACACCCTCATGATCATCTCCTAGGGGCGGCTCGCATTTCCATTCTTATTTCAATCCATTGTTCGATTCACCGCCCACCATGTCATCCTATAACTTCTCTCATTCCCATGAGGATTCTCTCCCTCGGAGACTTCTAGAGGACCAGCCTAGGGTCGCTCATGTGCAAGGTGGAGAGGGGACTGCCCCTCCTCTCTCGACCGTTGTTGTTGAGGGTGGCCAACCCTCCCTTTGTGATTCATCCACTCACAACTCGGCCAGTCAAGTCCTCCACATGATGGCCCAGTTGGACCCTACTCAACTCCATCTCCTAAAACAAGCTTTGCAAGGGGCAGATGCCCCACCTTCCGTGCTCTCTTCTGGCGTGACTGCTGCCGCCACTTCTACATCTCTGATTACTAGATTAGGGGCCACCTCTGCGGCCCCCATCGACCTCACTCCCATCCATCCTCAGGTTCTCGATTCTCCACCATGGAAGCGGGCTAGGCTTCTACCTCGGCCCATCAGCCACTTGACAAGGGGAAGACTCAGATCCCCTCTAGTTCTTATGTTGATCCTTACACCACTATCTCTCCAGCGCCGTAGGCCCTCGTGGCCCCTGCTGATTTCATTCGTCTGCAACCAGGGGCCGCCCAGTTGGCTCATGCAGATGTGGGCCCTTCCTTGGCCCATTATCCATCTCATGGGCGGCCTCCTCAGTCAGTTTATCCTTCAGCTCCGTACTCTGGTTCCATTTTTCCTGCTGTGTCTCCTCCTTCCCGGGAACGGGAACTTCTCGACAAATGGGCTGCCATGCAGCAGCAGATTGACCTCCTCCACAAGCGGGTCGGCCCAAAGTCTCTAGCCGATGTCCCCATTCCTAATTTTAGGGGCATTCACTTTCCTCCCCAGTCTGAGCTCCCCCTACATCAGAAATATGACGGGAATGGCAACCTGTTTATTCATGTCAGGGAGTTCCTTTATGAATCGATGCAGTTCCAACACGACGACTGCCTGATGGCGTATTTGTTCCACCGATCCTTGGACGGGGTCACCCTTGAATGGTTCTACACCTTGCCTTTGGGGGAGGCAGAGAGTTTCAAGACCGTGATGGAGAAGTTTATCCAAAGATTCCAAGATCGGGTTGGTCCCGAGTATTCTTTTATAGACTTAGTTGCAGAAAAGATGAAAGTAGACGAGGACTTTGCTACATATGCAGATCGATGGAGGTAGATGGCCTCGCGTGTGCCCGGGCAAATCCTAGAAGAAGAAAAAGTTAAGTTGTTGATTTCTAATGCCACTCCGACGTTCCGGAACATATTGGCAATGAATGCCATTTCAAATATGCACCAGTTGTAAAGTCGGGCCCGGTTCATCCAGACCCAATTCAAAGACTCCCCTATTCATTCCTTATGTGAAGCCCAGAAATCCAAAACCATAAGAAAATCCTAGGGCCCAGTTACTGAGGGAGTACAAACCAACGAGCAGGTCCAGGCTGTTCAATTCCAAAACCAGCCCGCTTCACCCCATTTCCAGCAACCACCATGCAACCCCCAGTTCTCCGCTCCGCAGGCTCCTTGACCTTCTTTCCCAACTCCTCAACACCCACAACAACCACCACCACCACCACCTCAACAGCCTCAACAACCACCCCAGTACCATAACGTCCCTCCTCCTACTGGTTATGGGCCTGCTCGACCGGGACCAAAGAGGGTCAATTATCCACCACTTCCTGAAACTTTACTGGATATATTCTCCGCCCTAATGTACACTAGTGACATACAGTTGCCTCTGAAACGTCAGAACTGGAATCCGGCAGCCGACCAGTCAAGGTATTGCATATACCATCGGCAACCCGGGCACACGATAGAAAGGTGTTATCAGTTCAGGGATCTAGTTTATGATTTGCATGAGGGCCAGAGGATTGATTGGGCCCAAATGCACAAATTAATTGAAGATATAAAAGAAAGAAGAAGACAAGCAAGGTCACAGTAGGCGATGCCTCAGCAACAGCAGCTCCAGCAACATCCCCAACAACAACCTCCACAGCAGCCTCAACAATAGCAAGACCTCGGGATTCATCAGAATCCCATGCCAGAACACCCACCCGCTCCTCAGCAGCAACAGCAGCCGCCGTTACCGGCATAGGTTAATGTAGTTCACCACCCAGCCCCTAATGCTGGGTGGTGTTTTGACGATGAGACTCCCGCTCATCTCTTGGCCTTCCACCACACTAACTTCTTGCACCTTCTGTTCCTTTTATTCTCCGGCCCACCACCATGGCCACCGCTCCACCCACTATCCCTTCCCGATCACCTATTGCACCCTCCACATTCCCCACCATTCCTCCAATCCTTCCACCATCACCCGCCATACCCTCCATCATCACCCCTCAACTTAACCCTTCACCAATCACCACTCCACTAGGGCCCATCAGGCCAGCTTCCGCCATCCTCACCCCCATTTCTATCCCTGCCACTTACCCCACCGCGCCAATCGGGAGTCCATTGGATGCCGTACCGGCACAAAAATGCGCCCTCTGGAGCGGGCGTCCATTCCACAGAAGCTACCCTTTCCCCGGTGCATCTGCACCCAACCCTCAAGTTCCTTCCTCAACAGTTGAAGCAGAAGAAGTAGACCATGTGCCTGGCACGAAATATGACTTGCTACAGCATTTGGACCAGACGTCGGCCAAACTATCAGTCCTATAGTTAATTAAAAGGTCCACATCACACCAGGATGCCCTAAGGGATTTTCTATAAAAAGTGATGGTTAACGAAGACGTAGCAGTGGACAGTTTGCCGTCAGTGTTGGCCACTATCACGAGGGGGCCTTCCATTTCATTTTATGAGTCAGAATTGGCGCCCCCAGAGGCACGACAGATGCCACTTTGCATTACTATTTCCTTAAACAAAGTGGCAGTTGAGTCGGCCCTTGTGGACACAAGAGCATCAATAAATGTGTGTCCATTAAGCACACTACGTGCCTGCAATATTTCAGAAGACATGCTTAGGCCAACGCCAACCACAATTACGGCGTATGATAACACCAGATGGGCTTGCCACGGGGTCGTGACGGTTCAGGCCGAGCTAGGGCCTTTGATAATGGACGTGGAGTTTTATGTACTCGACATAGACCTGATGTTCAAGGCAATTCTGGGTCATCCATGAATAGATAGTCTGAATGTTGTGCCTTCAACTGCCCACCAATGCCTTAAGTTCCCATTTCAAGGCCGGGTAGTTAAGGTGAGAGTATCTCCATGGTCCAGTCTGTTGATGTAATTACAGACAAGATTATCTCTACTTTGTGGCCGATCAATAGGCCAGTTCTTTCTGTTATGGACTTAAACTATTCATGGGCATATGCGTCACGCAAGCCCGCCACGGTACCGACAAATGTTAAAATTAAGTCTAAGATTAGAGATTCACAAGGGTAGCACATGATTTTGAAGTTAGGCTATCAGCCGGGCATGGGCCTCGGCTCACAATTGCAGGGGCGGACTAATCCCGTCCCCAGGGGCAGGAAGATGAGCCGAAGGGGCCTTGGTTATCGGGAGTCGGCACTATCTATACTGGGAGATTTTGGGCCACTGACGTGGGATTACCGTCAACACTTCATGAAAGGCCCGTTGCAACCTGGTACTTTGAAGAAGCCGTCGCCTTGTGTTGATAAGAGGACCGATGCCGCTTATGTTGTTGCTGACCCACCGCCACCACTGAAGGGGCTGGTGGGGGACATAGTTGATTTCTACAGTTGTTTTGAAAAGATGTTCCACGGAGAGGAAACTTGTCCGAAAGAGATGGAGATGCAGTTGGTGAAGCATTCTCCGACTGAGCTAGTTCACTGGAGGCCGTGGGAAGTGGGGAGCTCCATCACTACCTTTTCTTTGTCCCCGTCCCGTCTTGCCTCCTTTTTTCAGCAATTGGGGTTTGTTCTTCGTTCCCCTCCGATTATGGTCGACCCGTACTTTACGGAAAGATCACTTGAAATTCTATTTGTTCCTTGTGCATGTGGGCGCTGCCCACCCATTGATTTGTTAACTTTGTTTACTCCTCCTTCCCCCACAGTCGAACTCCACGAGATGTGGTTTTCATCTTTCGACCCATTCTTCGATTGCATCTTCCCCTCTCTATTTCCCATGCAACTTCCTCCTCCCCCGTCCTCCTCTTCCTATTACGTGATCTCCTCCGACTTCCAAAAAAAATGCCAATTTTAAAACGGAGGTTTTGAGGGAGGATTACGCTATGTTCTGCCCATCTCCCCAGGGGCATGAGACCCTTGCTCCTTTCCCAGTAGATCTCTTGTCTCCTAGGTTAGATGGACATTCTGTAGAGTCTCCTAGGTTGGTAGAGTCAGCTGGGGTAGAGTCTAGCTCTATTGTTGTCAGCCCGTCCACGTCTGCAGCGCACCCCGTGATGCGTCATTCTAAATCCATTCCAGATAGGTTTCTACAAGATTTAGCTCAGAGATGTCATGCCCTTCTCAAATGCCCTGAATTTGTAGAGACCGCCATAGTCTTAGAAGATGATAAGGAAGTAGAAGGGGTGTGGAGCAATGATGGATTAGGTGTGTATGAAGTCATAGATGAGAAGGACCCAGCCGAGGATGAGGAAAGCGATGTAGATGACACCGCCGATCTGTACGCACAAGGTCTGAAGAGATTTGACGAACCGTCGACGGTAGTGGGTGAACCCACTAAAGAGATCAACCTGGGAACGAAAGTGGACCCCAGGCCCATAATTATTTCCGCTAATCTCCCTCCTCAGGTAAAAGAGGAGCTAATTAAGATTTTGAGGGAGTACAACAACTCTTTTGCCTGGTCCTATGAGGACATGCCGGGTCTTGACCCCACTTTGGTTGAACATCGACTTATTCTTAAACCAGGGGCAACACCCGTTAAGCAAAAAGTAAGAAGGTTCCACCCCCAAATGGCCTTGAGGATAAAAGAGGAAGTTGATAAATTGCATAAGGCCAAGTTTATTATAGTGGTATTATATCCGCAATGGGTGGCGAAGATAGTCCCGATAATGAAGAAAGATCGAAAAATTTGGATTTGTATCGATTTCAGGGACTTAAATAAGGCATGTACGAAAGATGATTTCCCGCTTCCTCACATTGACGTGTTGGTGGACAACACAGCTGGGTATGATGCCCTCTCATTTATGGATGGATATTCTAGTTATAATCAAATCCGTCTTGCTCCCGAGGACCAAGAGAGGACCTCTTTCATCACGCCCTGGGCCACATACTGCTATGTCGTTATGCCATTTGGATTGAAGAATGAAGGTGCCACGTACCAGCGGGCAATGATGGCCATCTTCCATGACATGATGCATGTGTACTTGGAAGCCTACGTGGATGTTATCCTGGTGAAGTCGAGGTCCAAAGAAGAGCACCCCGCCATTTTAGACAAGGTGTTGCAAAGGGCTAGGGAGTATAAGTTGAAGATGAATCCAAAGAAATGCGTATTCAGAGTTGCATCAGGGAAATTGCTTGGGTTTATAGTTAGCAAACGGGGGATTCAGATTGATTCGAATAAAGCAAAGGTCGTAATGGAAATGTCGCCGCCTAAAAACATTACTAGTTACGAGGTTTGATTGGGCGCTTGCAATTCATTAGAAGATTTATATCTCAACATTCGCAAAGGTGCCGCCCATTCTATGAATTGTTGAAGGTGAGAGCTAAGTTCAAGTGAAATGAACAATGTCAGAAGGCCTATGAGGATCTTAAGATTTACCTTTCTAATCCCCCGGTTCTGCAACCACCCGTCCCTGGGAAACCCTTGATATTATACATTTCTGTTATTGAGGACTCCCTAGGAGCTATTCTGGCTCAGGTGGATGATGAAGGAAGGGAAAGGACAGCATACTACCTTTCGAGGGTGTTTAATCTCATTGAATCCAAGTATACTGCCATGGAGAAGACCTGTGCAGCGTTAGTATGGGTAGCTTAGAAACTCAAACACTATTTTCTTGCCCATGAGGTTAGGTTGATCTCTAGAATGGACCCAATTCGTTATCTCTTAGAAAAACTTGTCCTTTTTAGCAGATTAGCTCGCTGGCAGAGCTTTCTTTCCCAATTTGATATCACCTTCATTGTTCAGAAAGCAATCAAGGGATACACGATTGCTGAACATCTTGCTCATTCTTCTATCCCTCTCACTGATTCAATCCAAGACGAATATCCTGATGAACATTTGGCTGTACATACTCATCTCCCCTTTTGCTCTCTTCATTTCGACGGTGCTCTCAATTCTCAGGGCCAAGGAATCGGCGCCATTCTCCTCACTCCGGAAGGAGTGACCATCCCTATCGCTTATCAACTCTATTTTCCTACCACGAATAACATAGCTGAGTATGAGGCTCTCCTTGCTGGATTGAAGCATGACTACCTCATGGGAGCGCGATACCTAAACATCATTGGAGACTCTCAATTGGTGATGCGTCAAGTTCTATTAACTTACCGCACATGTGACCCTAAACTCAAGCCTTATCAAGATTTGGTCACACTCTTGGCTAGGCAATTCCGGAAGCTCATCTACATTCATACTCCTCGTTCTCAGAATATTCTGGTCGATGCACTTGCATCGCTCGTTTCTTCTCTTTCATTCCCCCTCAGTCGCGCCATTGAGACCATTGTGGTCTAGCGGTTAGACACTCCTTCTCTTCAGCATCCCTGGTTTGACAGCCTTAGGAAGTCTGTAGAAAGGAAGGCGGAGAGGGAAGATTTGAAAGAAGTGTCACTGACTGAGTTGGAGGAGATTATAGAAGAAGAGGAATTACCATGGTACCATGAGATAGAGGAGTATTGTAGGGATGGTTCCTTTCCCGAGACGGTGAATGCCGAGCAGCGCAAGGCCATTAGGAGAGTCGCCGCCAGATACACGATTGTTGCTGGAGAATTGTACAGGCGGGCTCTCAATGGAGTTCTAATGAGGTGTTTGGATGACGATAAGGCTTGGAAGGTAGTAGAAGCCGCTCACTCTAGTGAGTGTGGAGGGCACGTAAATGGGTAGGCGTTGGCGAAGAACATTTTTAGGTAGGGCTATTACTGGCCAACCCTAGAAGAAGACTGTTCCACCTATGTCCATAGGTGTCTTCAATGTCAGCTTCATGCCGATAAAATCCATGCTCCGGCTTCTTCTCTCCAGCCTCTTTCTGCTCCTTGGCCATTCTCGATGCGGGCCTTTGATATCGTTGGACCACTTGGTGACCCTAATCCTCAGGTTAAACAGAAATCTTTTATTCTGACGGCTACGGAGTACTTCACCAAGTGGGCGGAAGCTGAAGCTTATATAGAAATCAAAGCCACCATGGTATGCCGCTTCATCCTCAAGAACATCATCTCGCGGTTTGGAGTGCCAAGTGATATCGTCACCGACAACGGGCCTCAATTCGTTTCTCAAGAACTTCGGGACCTCTGTAAAAAGGTTAATATTTCATTGCATCATTCATCACCATACTACCCTCAAGGTAATGGCCAAGCTGAGGCCACAAACAAAACCCTTCTTAAAATCATTAAGAAAATATGCGAGTCACATAAATTTGCTGATTGGGCCAACAAACTGATAGAAGCTCTATGGGCTTATCGCACCTCCGACCGTACTCCCACAGGGCAAACTCCCTTTGCTCTCACCTATGGGATGGAGGCGGTACTCCCGTACGAGATCTTGATCCCTTCCCTAAGAGTGCAGCTAGACAAAGAACTTAATCTCGATGAGCGTCGAGAGGCGTTGCTAGTCCAACTGGAACTCTTGGATGAAAAGAGGCTTAATGCGGCCAATCATGTCTCGGTTTATCAAAAACGTGTCTCGCGGTATTTTAAAAAGAAGGTTATCGAAAGGAAATTTCAAGTTGGTAACATGGTTTTGAAACGTAAATTTATCAGATCAACATGTCCTAGGTCTAAGCTACAACCTAATTGGGAAGGGACGTTTGTAATTAAGGAAGTCTATCCTGGTAACGCGTACCGTCTTGTTAACGCGGAAGGTGAAGAATTGCCAAATCCGTCGAATGGGTTGTATTTAAAATGTTTTTATCCATAGAGTCAAGCCAGCAACGGCCCGACGATGGGGTATGCCTCTACTTGATTACGAAGGGAGGTCCTTGGTTCAGCATTCACACACTACATGACCCCCTGTGGCTCTGTTTTCCTCTTTTGCACAACACCGTTTCTCCCTTGGCCATGCTTAGGGGAAAGTGAAAATCCTTGTTTCTCTCCTCTCTCGGCTGAAAAAATAGGGGCAAGTGGTGAATAAGGGGGCGAGAACTGATCTGGACCCCCCGATAAAAGAGGTCTCAAATAGGGGCAGCCGTTATGACCTTATTCTGCAGTTATAAGAGCAAAAAGAAAGGAAAGAAATAGAGAAAAGGGGCAAAAATCAAAGACAAAGCCAAAAGCTCATCCAAAAGCTCAAAGCTCGAAAGTCTAAAAGTCCCCAAAATAATGAAACTAGGCACGACAAGAGTGGCAGTACAGTTTCCCCGCGGGACATTATAAGCCCGGTCATATGCGTGCCTAGAGCAGATGTAGGTTCGATGACGGACACAAAGTCCCGGCGCAACAGACCAAAAATTCTTTGAAAATGGGTGTCGTGAGAGGAACTCAAGCCCTAAAAACCTCTATACCTATCGTCAGCTTTTCTATCAAATTCTCTTTTATTTTTCAAGGAATGGATCCTACCCCGGGTATGATCTCGGTAGACGCACCGTTAAGCGGAATTGGGCCCCGGCTATGGGCGGTCATTTACAACGCACATTGAACCTAGGAGACCCCTAGTGAGACATAAGGTTCCCCACCGTCAGGTTTGAGCTGGCTTCAAGATCCAAAATCCAAAAAATCGAATAGTTTCAAAATCCAAAAAATCAAATATTTCAAAAATCCAAAAAAATTAAATATTTCAAAATCCAAAATCAAATGTTTCAAAATCCAAAAAAATTAAAAAAAAATTAAATATTTCAAAATTCAAAAAAAAATAATCAAATATTTCAAAATCCAAAGAAATCAAATATTCCAAAATCCAAAAAATCACATAGTTCAAAATCCAAAAAAAATCAAATACTTCAAAACCAAAAAAAACAAATATTTTCAAAATCACAAAAAGATTCTCATCATTTGTATTTCATGGCATGCATTGCATTCATTTTCATTTGTTATTTGCCTATTTAATAAGGCTTACCCTCTTGACCAAAAATCAAGAGCTGGTCATTTCCTAACTTGCTACAGGCAAGGGGTTAAGGCTAAAATAGATTTAATATGTTTTCTTTGTTTGTGTGTGTGCAGGGGCAGGTTGAAGCTAAAGGTTCAGTCAGTAAACGGTCCTATAGCAACCGTCCTATTCACTTTAACGGCCATGGTCAGACCGTCCAATCATTCACACGGATTCATTCAGACCGTTCTAAACTCAAGCTCCTTCAAAGATCTACGATCCTCACTAGACCATTCAAGGACATTAACGATAGACTCTTGACCGTTTAATCAAGTTCACGGCCCACAGATAAGCCGTTCAATTCCCTGTTCTCAACTCTACCGTTGATCTAATGCACGGCTCTAATAGAGCCATTCAATTCTCGGAGCGGTCGGTTCCAACCGTTTATTCAACCAAGCGGTTTGTGTGTGACCGTGTGCATTCTGAGATATTGCCCAAAATCACTTAATCACACAAGAAGAGTCAAACTCAAACCAATCAAGCCAGCAGTTTTGTTTCATTCATATACCAAACTTTCCAAGCATAAGTCTATATATCAAACATCATGAAAGAAAAGAAGAATCACTCAGTCCTCCGCTGGGCATCCCCATGGGGACGTATCTCTCTCAGCTCTCTAACATAAGCCTGGCATGTCGCTGGAATCTCTGCAACCTCCGCTGGAAGGGTAAGCACCATGCTCACCTCCCACATGATCAGGGAACTCCTGACCGCCTACTCGTCCTCTTCTGTGCCGATCCTCCTCGCTTGTAATACGGGAAGGTGGGGTAGTATTGGAAGAACAGTCCTGGGTAGTCCATTCTGTAGGTAGCACTGGTGCGGGCTGTACATCGGTAATGCGGTGTCACTCACGAGCCTCAGATCCAAACCTGGCCTCCTAGGTACCCTGACAGTGGTGTCGTGGAGGAAGTCAGGGCGCATCACGAACCAATCCAGGGGCAACCTGTTGATGTACAATCGCCACTCGTCCCTGGTCTTCTTTTCTGCTGTCCTGCACTCTACCTGTGGAGAAAACCCGATGGCGCCACCTATGAAGAAGAGGGGGTTGCTCCCGAAGATCTGGCTAGCTGAAGTGACATCCTCCCTATGAATGAATTTCATCCTAACACCCATCCAGCACTCTAAAAGTATCATGGAGCCAAAAAGAGGACCTCCTAGAGCTGCTGAAGTAAGGCCCTCGTACAAGTAGGCAAGAACAGCCTGGGAGATGGAAAGACCCTGCCACAGGCCACTGATGGCACTAAGGATGGGAGTCTCTAGCACATGGTCGACAGAGGGGAACAAGATAGCCTCACACAGGTAAATAGACGCGGCCTTGGCTATGGCCTCATCCCACCCACACCTATTCCTACAATGTTCAATTACCCACTGGCTATGGGGAAGAAGGTGGATCTGACGTGGGCCTATGAAGGTATGGATGTCCTTACTATCTGGTATAAACCCTCCCAAGATAAGCCTAGGATCTATAGGGGCAACAGTGTGACACACTAAGTCCTCCTCACCCACCTTAGACCTAAGAAAGGAGAAATAGGTATCTACCTTCTCTAGTAGGATAGTGGCCTCGATGTTAGGGTGCAATGCCCGGATACAGAGGGGGGTGAATGTATCCTTTTACAATTAATGCCCAAATAAAAACTCAAGTGCTGGACGCAATCTCAGAATAAAACCAAATTCAATTAAACCAATGAGAAAACACAAGAGACGCGCCTATTCAAGCATCTAGCGGAAGCACACTCACAATACAAACCACTACTCAAGAGATTTTTAAGTGGTTCGATCCTCCAGACCTACATCCACCCCACACTCAAACCAAGTGTGGCTACACTAACAGCTGGGCAACACAGCTTGCCAACAGAAGCTGATACACAGCTTACCCAGGGGAACAGACTCCCCTCTTCCTCCTACCAGGAGGGAACCTCTAGCAACCCTCGGTCACTAGAAAACCAGAGACTAGCGTCTCCCTTCCTCTATACCAAGAGGGAACCCCACTGGTAGCAGCCCCACTACCCGTGAACCAGCCAGTAGCACTCTGCTACCAGCAACCCACCAGAGGCAGAGCCTCTCTTCCTCCAGACCAGGAGGGACCCCTGGACTTGCAACCCACAAGCTCAGAACTGGAGATCAGATCTCCCTTCCTCCAAACCGGAGGGGACAGACAAGTGACTTCCAGCCACTTGCAGACTAGAGGTCGAAGACCTCTCTTCCTCCAGACCAGGAGGGACCCGACCTCAGTCCAGAGGAACGGAAGTACAAAGCTAACCAAATGAAAAAAGGGACAAATAAGAAAAGAAAAATACACAGCGATCAGAAAGCTGTAAGGAAAGATAACACAGATGTGACTCACAAGGAGCTGACTGGCCTGGATTTGATCCACGGTCCAGTAGACAGATCTTCAGGTAAGCTTCTCTTCCTCTTCTCTTCTCTCTCACTTCCTTTTTTTATTCTTAACCCTCACGAGCTCTCTAACTTTCTCTCTTTCTCTTCTCCTCTTCTTCTGCTCTTTTACTCTCTCAATCTCTGCTCCTCTATTCTTTCAGGCTCATCCGCTTGCCCTCTGCTTCATCAGCCTTTCTTGCATTTATATCAGCAGCCAGCAGGATGATAGGGTACAAAGTGCGTGTGCCTCCCACGCTTGATCCAGAACCTTCCTGCCACGTGCCCTTTTCGTATTTGTTCCTCTAGTATTGGATCACGTGCAGCCCAGTTATTGGGGAATATTCTTCCTCGGACCTGCAAGGAGATAAAAACTATTAATACTCAGGGTTTGCTCTATATATCTACCTGAAATGAGTTGGTTGACACTCAAGCTGAAACTGCACGAGGTATGTGGGAACGACAAGAGGTGCACTATATAGAGAACGACACGAGATACAGTGGTGACAAAACAAACACTACCAAGAGAACGACACGAAGTCCAAGGGTGACAAAATAGATACTACAAAGAGAATGACACGAAGTAGAAAGAGAACGACACGAAGTAGAAAGAGAACAGCATGAGGTAAAAAGGAAATAGCACGGAACTAAAAAGGTAGTAAGACACGCGGTCAGAGGAAACTTGGACGAGGATAGAAAGAAACAACACGCAGACATAAACACAAGAATAACACGAAGACACGAATACAAAAGCAATACGACATAACAAACAGTAAAGAGAACGGCACGAGAACAACATGGACTGAAACCAACTCGAAGACGGAAACAAAAACTGACACGAAGTGTGGTCACAAAGCAAAAAAGACACAGGGTCTAGGAAAGACAACACGAGGACGGAAGACAGGAACGGTTTCAACGACACGTGATAAAACAAAGAAAGCAGGAAAACGACTCGAGTATCTACAGTAAATGACACGAAGACAAGCCCTGAAAATACTGTTTAGACTTCACGCTGTACAGACTTTGAGGTGTCTGAACCAATGTACAGACTTTAAAGGCTGTGAATACCAAGACATGCTGAACAGACTTGAAACCTATGAAGATGGAGTGTATAGACTTGAAAGTCTGAATGCGATGTGCATACTAGCTGAGTTGACGTTGCAGCCCAATGAGTTAACGCTGCAACGTATACACTTTGCATTCAACTGAAGGTGTATATACTTGAAGTTTCAAGGCCACAATGTATAGACTTCAAAAGAAGCAGTCCGATGTACAGACTTCAAATGTGAAGACATTGTGACTGCAAATGCAGTGATCAGACTTCATTGTATAGACTTGGAGAACTTGACACAATATGCATACTTGGGACGCCTAAAGACCAAAGTATAACATGACTGAACATAATCAATTATGCAATGCCATATTAGAACTAATGAAGAACTGCCTTATGATCAGAAAGTGAATACTAGCGATTTGACTCACACAAGATGACTCACAGTGAATAGCTTACTACAAAGGCCAAACATCAAAACCACCATTAAAACCATCATCAAAACCACAAGGGCACAACAATCTCCCCCTTTTTGATGATGGCAACACTACACAGTGAGTCATTTGAGTAGTCTAATGACTCAAACTATTCTCCCCCTTTGACTTCATCAAAAAGAAAATAGTTTGAGAAATTAAAGCAACCAGCATGCTATAATTGAAAACCAATCTCCCCCTTTGATATAGCCAAGATGAATCATGGGAGGATAAGAATGCATATGCACGTGGAGATTTCAAAATGCAAGATCACAATTCTTCCCTTTGGCAACATCAAAAAGAAAGAAACAAAAGGAGACAGAAATGCAAATGATATGAGATATAATTAACAAATCCAAGAGTGTGAGAGAGAGCCTCAAAATGGGTAACAAGATACAGATCACAGTCTTTTTAAGGATTAAAATATCTGGTATGTCTGCTGGAAGGGCCACGCGGCCTGCCTTGTGGTGGTCTCCCCCTAGGAGCAACAGAGCTATATTCTTGAGGTGGAGTTCTGCTAGAGGAAGCCTGACCAGGGGCTGGACCCAAGACAGATTGAAATTCCTTCAGGTCATTGGACAATTCAGCTAGCCAATACACCACAGCGCTTCTGACATTTGCCACATCAGAAATGATGTCTTCTTGGCGAATATTAACAGTTTCATATCTGTCAGTCAGAGTTGTCATTTCTGATACGAAAGCGAGCAATTTATCATAGATCTTCTGGACATCAGGACCTAGGGCACTAAATGACCCCTTCAAAACTTCTAAGGATGTCCTGATCTCAAAACAGTGATTTATAATGCTGGCAGAAGACTTAAAGGAGGAAATTTGTGCATCTTGTAATTCACGAAGTGCTGTTGCGATCTTTGAACATGCCTCCTGCAAGCCTGCCATCAAGGACCTGTTGGCATCATCTGAAGCTTTCTTGTTTAACAGAAACCTTTTCCATTCAGTTAGGAGAGAAATTTCAAGCTTCAGTAGCCTGGAATGAACTTGATTGATGTTGAGAGTGACATACGTGAGCAGATCATCCATTTTCTTATCTTGTCTTTGCATTTGCTGAGTCAAATTTATAAGAAGTTCTTCAATATTTGGCGCTCTAGCAGATAGAAGTCGAGGTTGACCTAGAGGTGTACCAAAAAATTCACAGCCAGGTGCAGTTCTCTCATCTGTTTCTTCTTGCACTGGCGTTTGGTTGTCTACTGCTGGAGCCTGTTCTTCATCTTCAGCTTGGATGTCTTTGTCAGGAACTACATTTTCATGTGCCTCTTCTTCACTTGATGATTCTGTTTCTAGGTCTATGACAGGAACTTTCTCCTGACACTCATCCACTATATCTTCCATGAGATTACGATCTGTAGGACTTTCAACAGGTGCCTGTTCTAGAATTTCAGATGTAACTACGTTTTCAGCCTCTTCCAAACTTTTCTCCACAGCTTCTCTTATAATGACATTAACAAAATCAGCAAGTTCTTGATCATTACTTACTTGCTCTTGATCAGGCTGTTCCATGGGCACCCTCACTACGTTTAATGTCTTCCCAAAAGAATCAAACAGACCATCAATGTTTGTATCTAGATCAGTCTGAATGCTGTTTTCAGACAACCTGACTTCTTCAGATGCAAACTCGACAAGCTTCTGAAAAGAAAAAGATACTTCAGTGGGTGCAGCAGACATAGTTGACTGTGGATGTTCAGATGGTGTTTCCTGTAGAGTAACCTCAGAAGCTGATGCTAACACTGTTTGAGTTGAATCTTGAGGGTGTTCCAGAAGCTCCCCCTGAGCTTGTGATTCCTTACCTTTCTGGGCCTTAACTGGCCCCAAGAGAGAAGAGCCCTCCAACCCAAAAAATACTGAAACAAAATTCATGTTAAAAATGTTTCGAGCCCTAACTTCTGACGTGGCCTCTCCATCCAAGGGAATCTTTGAAAACTTGAAAATGTCTGTCAAATGGGCGGCGTAGGGCCGATGCCTTTTGGATCCAATACACCCCTTCATGACATTAAAAATAACCTCAGGCAAACAGATCTTTACATTCTGAATCAGGCAGAACAATAGGAACCTCTGTGTGTCTGTGATTCTACCTCTAGCTCCAGTCTGTGGGGTGACTATTGAAGCAATGATGTTCTGAAGAAGCTTGTGAAGAGGGGGAAATGACGAGGTTTGGTAAGCTTTCAGCTTCAACTGCCCCTTGTCATGAATGTTACTGGGTTTACCAGTAATGACCGAAAAGGCTTCATGTAGACTATATCTATATCCTCTCTCCACTTCCCCTTTTTCTGGAATACTAAGAGCTTTGTGGAGAGAGTCACACGTTACTGTCATCTCAACCCCTTTAACAGACGAGATCAAAGCAGACTTATCTCGGCTCAAAGACAAATTATTGTAAAATTCTATTACCAGGCTAGGGTAATAGACACGGTGGTTTTCTAGGAATTTCCTCCATTCTTGAAACTCAAGAATCTCCAAAAGTTCTGGAAACTTCAAAACCAGGGTTTCATCTCCGAAATCTACTATCCTTGGAGGAATGATTTTCCCACTCTCTAAAAACATGGTAGACTGAGAGGGCCTAGTACCTTGTGCTGAAGACATTTCCGCAGCTGTTTCTGGTTCAAGACATCTTTGCTGCTTGGACGAAGGCTCCTCATCTATTTCTTTTCCCTTCCTCTTCCTTTCCACAGGAGCGACGGATTCTGGCTGATCCATTTGTCGTAACACTCAGAGTATCAACTCTTTCTTGCTGGTTGCTGCTAGAAATGAAGCTAGAGCCAAGAACGGAGGAGAACTCTGTGGTGGAGATGAGATTTTAGTGAAGAAGAATCAGCGGGAGAGAAGGGTTTGAAGAAGCATACAGGACGTATCGACACGAGGAGACACAGGAAGCGGCAGGGGCACGCGAGGGTTTATTTATGTAACCTTGAGGAACAAGAAGGGTTTTGGGGGGTCACTTTTCACTCTTATCGTACTTTTCAGGAAATGCCCAAACTACCCTTATTCAATATGTAACACAGCCGTTTCCCGTTAAAGTTCGCTCTTCAATATATGGAATTATTATATTCTTCCGAATACCTTGGACAGTTACCTCAAGACGTTAAATCAACATGATCACAAAACTAGCTGTTAAAGGTACTTAGCCTAGAGAAGGTTACGATTAAAATACTCCTTATGTTTGTTAGGCAAAGAAATACCAAACAGATAGTTAAGCACTGTTCATTACCTCATTTAAAGGACAAGAGAGGGCATACAGAGTCAACCAATCTGTTGAGCACTAGGTAGAATTGTCCCTTTTTACACAAGGAGACATGTTTATAAGACACCAGAATCCCTGGTTGCTCAGGACAAGCTACCTTTATGCCAATGAAAACCAATGAATTTTTGTTGACTTTTCTTTCCCCCCCTTTTTTTTTATTTCAACCTTTCCATAATATACAGAGATAGCTAACTGTATCATGACAGAACCTCTAGACTTCTTTGATCTAGAATATCTATTTCTCCACAATGGCCATTGCTCTGCCACAAGGTATGGCGTATTCCCTGGTAGCACCACTCAAGATCTTAGACACAAGACAGAACCGTTACTAAACACAATTTGTTATCTCATAGCCATCTTCACATAAGTTTCAGTTAAGATGAAATCCTCAGCAAGGCTTTTCCATTTAACAGAAATTTTTACAATGTGTTAGCAACAATTGAGGAATACCTTGGAAGGATTAAAGGACAAAATATAACCCCCATACATTAAAGTTCTTTATTAACAGGTATAACTTGTTACAAAAGATTTTGGGTGGTTTAAGGTATTCTGATCAAATCTGATAAGAGTGACAAAGCTAAAAGAAGGAATTTTCCTTCAAGAGAATTCCTGAACCAAGGGGGATAAAACAAGGATAAGAAGGTGACAAACAAGATCGAGAGAGATGAGATGAGATGAGAAGCACTCCATACAGCAAAGCAGCAGGTGAGAGATAACTCTAGAGAGTAAAGACCAAGGAGCTCACATATAAAATCTTCCTAAGGAGATTCAATCTAGAAACCAGAGAGTGCTCTTGAGCAATAAGCTGCAACCTCATGAGATGACTGAACTCAGCACCAATTAACCACATTGGCAGACAAAGGTTCTTCTGATACCAGATGACCTGACAAGCTCTTCTTTTAGTCCATGCAAGGGCATCTCACACACAACTCTTGGAAATATCAATTATTTATATTTTTTTTTCAATAAGTGGAATGTAATGCAATGAGCATGAGTCAGTAAATTGACACAAAAATAGCATGCCTCCCCTTGACTATGAGCATGAAACATTTTCTGAGAGCATGCAGTGTTTGCCATGAACACTAAACAAATGAATTTATGATTTATGCACATTCAGGCTGCCCTGTTCAGTAGAATGAACTATGGTACTAGGCGGAGCACTTGGTCAGAAGGACCACCTCACACATAGTAAGCACCTCCAGACAGATTTTCCTTGCCCTTATGATAGCTTACTATTTGATATACCATAATGGTCAAACATGATGATCAAAGGGCATGCCAGACAAGTAAGATTGTTCTAATCATGATAATCATGTCTAGTCTAAAACAGGCAGTTTATATGTTCAACAACAATCATCAGTCTGATGGATTAAGAATTGAATACAGATTAGGAAGGCAGCAGTAGATTTACCTGAAGCGTTCAGGCATGGTGATGTGGCACAGCCCAAAGACCACTAAATATGATGAGATAACCCTAGGACTTAGACCCGCAAACATACAAGCGCTCAATGATTCTCACAATGACGATTTTTGCTCACCCGATTCACACGTTCACTCGGTGGGTCCGAGAGATAATGATGAAGGTCCAGGGCGGGACCCAATTGTTCTAATGGACTTACAATGCTAGGGCTGACCCCAAATGAGTCTAGGATACCCAACTTTGTGGGCGGCTGGCCCGCAAGGCGGGGGGCTTGGTGGCACTCACTCACGGTCCGCGGTGGACACTAACAAACTAGCATGCAAGTTCGAGCCCTCTTCTCACCGCCGACGAGCAATCAAAGCAATACTAAACTAGCAGGAATAAGGCTACTAAGGATAGTATCAGAAGCTCACCTGATCGGTGTGAAGACACCGATCCCGATCGGAGACGAGGGCGCGCCGGGAGGCGAGGGTATGCACCCGATCGCCGCGGCGATGTAGCTTGACCTGAAATTGCAAACGGTACAGCACTACTCCTCACGCAGGAGGGGTGATCGAGGGGTGGGGGTTATGCTTAATACATTCAAAACTACCTCCACGCAGGGAGGGGCCTTCAGCCGGCCAAGCGGGGTGGGGAGAGATGCAAAGGAAACCGAGTTTTCGAGCTTCGCCGATTCTGTCTAGCTTCTGTAATTCTGGATAGGGAGTCGATGTTGATGCAGCCAATAAATCCACCGAGCTCAGAATCTCATGAGACTTACGCCAAAAGATTGCTAACCGGAGAGGGGTGCGGCTTGAATTTTTGGACGACGTTCTGATCTGGGGGCTGACTGCTCCGGCGACTTGAAGATGGATGCAACTCTGGTCTCTGGCCGAGCTCAGTCTGAAACGGCAGGTTGCAGAAGCGGGCACGGTAGCTCCTGAGCTTCAAATCTGGCACCGCTGGACTCGTTGGAAGCGTATACGAGTCTACTTTGCAGAAAAACAAATGGGGAAGTCTTCTGATGTCGGAGATGAGCTGGGTGTCCAGAGAAGTGGATGGTGGTCGGGGCAGACTGTGAGGAGGCAGACCGGCGTGGTTGTGGTAGAAAATTGGTATCTCTGGTTGTCAGATGCCGAACGGGATTCTGCCTTCTGTTCCTGGATGCTGACAGGGGGAGGAAGAACTTTGTTGAATACCCTGAAGACTGGTTCCTTCAAGGCTCGTCGTGGGAGAGTCTTCTCTGCCGCTCTGGCTCCTGGTCTGAGAGGTTCTGCGCAGTCGGGGAAGAACAGCCTTCACGGACGGCCACGAACTCAGAATGGAGTGATTCCACCTCGCCTGCGAAGAGCACAGGGAGGCCTTTCCAGAAAGTTAGGCCACGCCACCAGCAGAACCAGGATGCAGTCGTGGACGTCGCTGCAACAGAGTGCTAAACTGTAGGTCGGCCTGCACACAAAGCTGGAGTGGAGAAGAGAGGAGGGGGTGAACTTGGCTTGAGGGGAGAGGAGGGGTGCGACCTAGGGAGCAAGGAGGGAAGGGGAGGTTCGAATTTGGGCTTTGGAATGAGTTAATTCAGCCTTGGGAAGGTGGAGATATGCTTAGGGAAGTGAAAGGGGTAGGTGGTGGTTGGAGGGTGGGGTTTTGAGTGGTGGAACTTCCTTGGGACTAGGTGAGGATTAAAGAGGGGTTGTGGGAAGTTGTGGGGAGTTAATGGAGGTAGGTGGGGGTTGGAAGTGGTTGAGAGGGGGAGGAGAGAGAGTGAATTTCGAAATTTAGAGAGAGGAGGAGAGAGAATGGAGAGATAATGAGAGAGAGAGAGATATTGAGAGAGTTTGAAAGGGTTTTCTTCAATATTCATCAAAAGTTAGTACAAGTGGAGAGATGGGGCCTATATATAGGCAACCACTCTTTACATGACCAAAATGTCCCTGACAATAGGACAAAAGACCAAGCATAACCTAGACTCAATCCTATGGGCCCATAACTAAGGAAATAAGGCCCAATTAAACAAAATAAGGGAAATGGACTAGAACCACATGACTCAATAAAGGAAAATACATAAGATAGGACTCAATAAAAGGAAAATACATAAAATGAACTTGGGAAAATGAAGATAACAAGTGGAGACCATGATCAATCCATATCAAGAGTGTGTAGACGACCAAAGCTAGAGGGAGTGTCGTGAGATGCCCTCATCAAATCCCCCGGGGTGGGGAGAACTCGACCCTGTCGAGTATGGGTCTGCCTGACTGTCGTACTGCTCCATCATGTCGGGGTCCAGGCGCATCAAATCCTCCCGACTCACCCATGCATCCTCGATCGAGGGACGGTTCTTCCACCTAACCAGATAGCGCTGATACACCTTGTGCCTTGTAATGATACTCTGCTCATCCAGTATTGCCTCTACCTGCTCTTGTCGGTCCCTTAAGCTAGAAAGTGGAGTCCCTCCGGGGGTGTCTCTCGTAAGGGGGGGTAAAGGCTCAAGCTCCTCACTAGGTTCCACCGCGGGGCCTTTGTAGGGTACCAGGTCCGCCACGTTGAAGGTAGGGTGTACCCCATAGCTCTCTGGTAGGTCAAGCTCATAAGCATTGCTGCCAAGTCGTCGTAGAACTCGAAAGGGTCCCGACCCTCGTGCCCTCAACTTGGAGGCAGGCCCGGGAAGGAGCCGCTCCGTCCTCACCATCACCGGGTCCCCCACTTGGAATTCACAGTGGCACCGGTGAGCATCGGCCCGTCTTTTGTAAGCCTCATTGCTTTTACCTATATGCTTGCGGATGTCATCATGCAACTCTTTGATATGCTGTGCAAAGGACTCAGCTGAGACTGACACTCTAGCATGTGGGGGAAGGGGAATGAGATCCGAGGGCTTTCTAGGCCTAAAACCATGTACTACCTCAAATGGACTCTTGCCTATGGACCTATTGACAGAATCATTGTAGGCAAACTCAGCTTGAGATAAGAGGAGATCCCAATTCCCAGGGTGATCCCCTACAAGGCATCGGAGCAAGTTCCCAAGGCTTCGGTTGACGACCTCAGTTTGGCCATCGGTTTGAGGATGATAGGCAGTGGAGAATTTGAGGAGGGTCCCCATCAAGTGCCATAGAGTCTTCCAAAAATAACTAGTGAACTTCACATCTCTATCGGACACAATAGTCTTAGGTAACCCATGGAGTCGGACTACCTCATCAAAGAATAACCGGGCGATCCTAGAGGCATCAGAGGTCTTGGAGCAGGGGATAAAGTGGGCCATCTTTGAGAACCTGTCAACCACTACAAAGATGGAATCATGTTTGCGCAAGGTCTTTGGTAGGCCAAGAATGAAATCCATGCTCAAATCCTCCCACGGTTGGTCGGGTATGGGTAGAGGTGTGTAAAGCCCGGTGTTTTGTCTTACTTGCTTGGCGGATGCACATATGCGGCATTGTCCTACAATGTGGGCCGCATCCTTCTTGAGACTGGGCCAGTGGAATTGCCTCTCAACCAACTCTATGGTTTTGTGGACCCCAAAGTGACCAGCTAGGCCACCACTATGTAACTCCCAAACTAGGAAGTCCCTAAGTGAAGTCCTAGGTATGCAAAGCCTATCCCCTTTGAACAGATATCCATCTTGAAGTATGAACCCCTTATACTCCTTGAGTGGTTGGGTGGAAAGGGTGTTGTAGTGAGTCCCAAAGTCGGGGCAATGTGGGTATTCCCCTTTGATTCTCTCAAATCCGGTTACCTCCACTTGGACGGTGGAGAGTAAGGCTACCCGCCTACTTAGTGCATCGGCGGCGCGGTTCTCACTACCCATCTTATACTTGAGGACAAAGGTGTAGGCTTGAATGTATTCTACCCATCGGGCATGGCGGGCATTGAGCTTTTGTTGAGTGTTGAGATATTTCAAAGCCTCATGGTCCGAGAAGATCACAAATTCTTTGGGTAGGAGATAGTGCCTCCAATGCCGGAGGGATTGAACCACGGCATAAAGCTCTTTGTCATATGTGGAGTATCTCGTCCTAGCCTCACAAAGTTTTTCACTAAAGTAGGCTACCGGGTGACCCTCTTGGCTAAGGATACCTCCAATCCCTACCCCGGAAGCATCACATGTGACCTCAAAGACCTTTGAAAAGTCGGGTAGGCAAAGGACCGGGGCTTGGGTCATTTTCTCTTTAAGCTCTAGGAAGGCTTTGGAGGCTGCCCTAGTCCAAACAAATGTGCCTTTCTTGAGGCAATCCGTGATAGGAGTGGTGATAGTGCTAAACCCCCGGATGAATCTCCTATAGAAGGTGGCTAGCCCATGGAAGCCTCGGGCGTCATGAATGGTTTTGGGCTCGGGCCACTCAAGAATAGCTTGGACCTTTTCGGGGTCCATGGATACTCCTTGGGATGAGACAATAAATCCTAGGAAGGCTAGTTGATTGGTCAAGAAATGACACTTCCCGGGATTGGCAAAGAGACTCTCTTTCCTAAGGATGGTGCACACTTGTTTGAGGTGATCGAGGTGGGCTTCCTTGGATTGGCTATATATGAGGATGTCATCAAAGTAGACAACTAGAAAGATGCCAATGAAGGGCCGGAGGACCTCGGTCATGAGACGCATGAAGGTACTTGGTGCATTAGAAAGGCCGAAAGGCATAACAAGCCATTCATAGAGACCGTCCTTAGTTTTAAAGGCGGTTTTCCACTCATCCCCGGGCCTAATGCGGACTTGGTGGTAGCCACTTTTGAGATCAATTTTGGAGAAGATGGTGGCTCCCGCTAGCATGTCTAGCATGTCATCAAGCCGAGGGATGGGGAACCTATATTTGACCGTTATCTTGTTGACGGCTCGGCTATCTACACACATGCGCCAAGTCCCATCCTTTTTGGGTGTAAGAAGAGCCGGGACGGCACAAGGGCTTTTGCTAATTCGGAGGAAGCCCTTCTTGATGAGTTCTTCAATCTGCCTCCGAAGCTCGGCATGCTCGGTGGGGTTGAGTCGGTAGTGTGGGAGGTTGGGCAAGGTAGCCCCGGGCATGAGGTCGATGGCATGTTGCACATCTCTCATAGGTGGTAGTTTGTCCGGAAGCTCCTCGGGAAATACATCATGGAAGTCCTTAAGGAGTTGATGAATTTCTAGGGGGTGTGGATCGGTTGGGGTGGATTCCCCTAGACAAATGACAATGGCACATACTTGATCCCCTTGGTTGACTTCTTCCTCAAACTCTTTCCTAGTGACAAGGTGTAGGCTCCTAGGAGGCTCTTTGATGTTACTAGGACTAGGACTTGATGGGGTGGGGTTTGTTGGTGTTGGGATGGGGGGAAGGGTAGTGGGTCCCTCAAGGGAGGGAGAGGCCCTCTTAGGTAGAGTGCGGGGTGGAGATGGGTTGAGTTGGATCTTCTTCCCCTCATGAATGAAGATGCAAGCGTTGGTTCTTCCTAAGAAGGTGACATCTACATCGTAGATCCAAGGCCGTCCTAAAAGGATACTCCCAACTTCCATTGGAAGGATATCACACCACACTTGGCCTTGATAGGATTGGAATGTAATTGGGACAAGGCAACGGGCACTAACGGGTATGGAGGTGGTATCAATCCATGCTACCCTATATGGGTGGGGATGTGGGGAGGTGGTAAGGCCCAAAAGTTTGACGGTGTCGGGTGACACCACATTCACACTACTTCCATTATCCAAGATGACCTTCCTAACATGGCTCCCCATCCTTATGTAGGTATGGAATATGGTGTTTCTTCTCCAATCATGCTCTTGGTTTTGGGTGAGGGTGCATCTAACCACTCCTAGGTGGGAGTCGGTGGGTGGAGGAGGTTGTTCTTGGTTGCTCTCCATGTAGTGGTTCTCATACTCCTCCTCCCATTCAAGAGAGGGTTCATATACCTCAATCTCTCCTTCAAATTCAGCTTGGGGTTGGGGGTTGGTCTCCTCTATGAGTAAGTTTGATGCTCCCTTGGTGGGGCATTGATTGGCAAAGTGTCCATACCCATAACACCTAAAGCATTGCTGCCCACTTTGATGGTTTGGGGTCACCTTAGTGTGAGGGAGAGTGGGTGTCGAATTGGGCCTATTGGGAGTTGTGTTTAGGGGCCCAATTGCGGGGCGGAATGGTGGATTGGCATTAGGAGGGGTGACCCGTGTGGGAGGAGTTCCCATGTGTAGGAAGGAGACCTCTTTGGGGTGGTGGAGGGTTGGCCCGAGGTGCCATGGCTCTAGGGTCCATTCCCCGAGGGGGAACCATTCGCGTGTACCGAGAGAATTTCTCGGCATCCCGAGCTACTTGGTAGGCTTGCTCTAAAGTTGTTACTTGACGCATGAATAGTTCCTTTTTGATATGGAATTGAAGCCCATTCCTAAAGCGAGAGAGTGTGACGGAGGGGTCCTCTTGGACTCCACATTTGAGGAGGTAGTAGTCAAACTTTTCAATGTATTCCATAACGGTCTTTCCTTCTTGAGTCAAGGCTTGCCATTCATCTAGGCGGTTTTGATGGTAGGAGGGTGGGACATATTTGAGTTTGAGTTGGTCTTTCATGGCCCCCCATGTGGTGATTGGAACTTCCCTCCTAACTATCCTTAAGGCTTCAACATTCATCCAATGAGTCTTGGCAAGTTTGGTTAATTGCATCTTTGCAAGTCGGACTTTCCTATCCTCGGTCATTGGGTACCAATCAAAATATTGATCCATGGCTGCCTCCCAATCTAAGTAGATGCTCGGATGATGAGATCCATCAAAAGTGGGAGCATCGACTTTCACAAGTCTCATTAGTTGGTCATCCGGGTTGTCCCGGGGAGGCCTCTCATTCCTTCTAGGGGGTGGGTCCCTTTCTGGTTCGGGAGGGGGGTCAAGGTTGAGTCCTCCTATGGCTGGCTCCACATGTGGAGGGGGATCTCTCCTATCTCCTCCCCTTGGAATAGGTCTATTTTCCTCAAGTTGTTCAAGCCGGGCCGTAATACCGTCAAGCCTTCCCATAATTTCGGTCATGTAGTCCACAAGAAACCTCATTTGGTCGGGAAGCTCATGCTCATTGTGAGGGGGATTTCCTTGGGGATTGGGATTCATGGTGTTATTGGAAGAAGATGGATTGCCTTGATAATGAGTTCCACTACGGGTGGTCATGCAAGGTTGGGTGGGCTATGCAAGGGTGTGCGAATGCACCTAAGAAAGACTTAGTGAGACCCAAGACTAGACTTGTAAGGACAAGCCTATGACCGCTCTGATACCACTTGATGTGGCACAGCCCAAAGACCACTAAATATGATGAGATAACCCTAGGACTTAGACCCGCAAGCATACAAGCGCTCAATGATTCTCACAATGACGATTTTTGCTCACCCGATTCACACGTTCACTCGGTGGGTCCGAGAGATAATGATGAAGGTCCGGGGCGGGACCCAATTGTTCTAATGGACTTACAATGCTAGGGCTGACCCCAAATGAGTCTAGGATACCCAACTTTGTGGGCGGCTGGCCCGCAAGGCGGGGGGCTTGGTGGCACTCACTCACGGTCCGCGGTGGACACTAACAAACTAGCATGCAAGTTCGAGCCCTCTTCTCACCGCCGACGAGCAATCAAAGCAATACTAAACTAGCAGGAATAAGGCTACTAAGGATAGTATCAGAAGCTCACCTGATCGGTGTGAAGACACCGATCCCGATCGGAGACGAGGGCGCGCCGGGAGGCGAGGGTATGCACCCGATCGCCGCGGCGATGTAGCTTGACCTGAAATTGCAAAAGGTACAGCACTACTCCTCACGCAGGAGGGGTGATCTTGGGGTGGGGGTTATGCTTAATACATTCAAAACTACCTCCACGCAGGGAGGGGCCTTCAGCCGGCCAAGCGGGGTGGGGAGAGATGCAAAGGAAACCGAGTTTTCGAGCTTCGCCGATTCTGTCTAGCTTCTGTAATTCTGGATAGGGAGTCGATGTTGATGCATCCAATAAATCCACCGAGCTCAGAATCTCATGAGACTTGCGCCAAAAGATTGCTAACTGGAGAGGGGTGCGGCTTGAATTTTTGGACGATGTTCTGATCTGGGGGCTGACTGCTCCGGCGACTTGAAGATGGATGCAACTCTGGTCTCTAGCCGAGCTCAGTCTGAAACGGCAGGTTGCAGAAGCGGGCACGGCCGCTCCTGACCTCCAAATCTGGCACCGCTGGACTCGTTGGAAGCGTATACGAGTCTACTTTGCAGAAAAACAAATGGGGAAGTCTTCTGATGTCGGAGATGAGCTGGGTGTCCAGAGAAGTGGATGGTGGTCGGGGCAGACTGTGAGGAGGCAGACCGGCGTGGTTGTGGTAGAAAATTGGTATCTCTGGTTGTCAGATGCCGAACGGGATTCCGCCTTCTGTTCCTGGATGCTACAGGGGGAGGAAGAACTTTGTTGAAGACCCTGAAGACTGGTTCCTTCAAGGCTCGTCGTGGGAGAGTCTTCTCTGCCGCTCTGGCTCCTGGTCTGAGAGGTTCTGCGCAGTCGGGGAAGAACAGCCTTCACGGACGGCCACGAACTCGGAATGGAGTGATTCCACCTCGCCTGCGAAGAGCACAGGGAGGCCTTTCCAGAAAGTTAGGCCACGCCACCAGCAGAACCAGGATACAGTCGTGGACATCACTGCAACAGAGTGCTAAACTGCAGGTCGGCCTGCACACAAAGCTGGAGTGGAGAAGAGAGGAGGGGGTGAACTTGGCTTGAGGGGAGAGGAGGGGTGCGACCTAGGGAGCAAGGAGGGAAGGGGAGGTTCGAATTTGGGCTTTGGAATGAGTTAATTCAGCCTTGGGAAGGTGGAGATATGCTTAGGGAAGTGAAAGGGGTAGGTGGTGGTTGGAGGGTGGGGTTTTGAGTGGTGGAACTTCCTTGGGACTAGGTGAGGATTAAAGAGGGGTTGTGGGAAGTTGTGGGGAGTTAATGGAGGTAGGTGGGGGTTGGAAGTGGTTGAGAGGGGGAGGAGAGAGAGTGAATTTCGAAATTTAGAGAGAGGAGGAGAGAGAATGGAGAGATAATGAGAGAGAGAGAGATATTGAGAGAGTTTGAAAGGGTTTTCTTCAATATTCATCAAAAGTTAGTACAAGTGGAGAGATGGGGCCTATATATAGGCAACCACTCTTTACATGACCAAAATGTCCCTGACAATAGGACAAAAGACCAAGGATAACCTAGACTCAATCCTATGGGCCCATAACTAAGGAAATAAGGCCCAATTAAACAAAATAAGGAAAATGGACTAGAACCACATGACTCAATAAAGAAAAATACCTAAGATAGGACTCAATAAAAGGAAAATACATAAAATGAACTTGGGAAAATGAAGATAACAAGTGGAGACCATGATCAATCCATATCAAGAGTGTGTAGACGACCAAAGCTAGAGGGAGTGTCGTGAGATGCCCTCATCACATGGGGTCGTTTTATGTGCCCTGGTTTATTACCCCTTTATTCCATCCAAGGCACACCTGCCAGGCACCTTCCTATTTTCCACTAGCAGGTATCCAAGTGGTCTTGGGTCTTGCATAGTAATTGGCCCCTTTTGGGACTGCCTGCATCCTCTTCTGTGCCAAATAGTCGTCAGAGTTCATGATAAAATAGTTATGCATTGAATGCCCAGACAGCCCACAATAGTGGCATGAACTAGCAGGTTTCATGTTCCTCTTATGTACACTAGCATGAACTTCAGCATTATAAGAGTGAGCATAAGGGTTTCTGTTATAATTATGAAATTTTTTTCTTTCATGACCAGCCACCCAACAAGCAGCAACGTGGTGGCCTGGTTTTCTGCAATTTGAGCAAACAGGAATTCTTTTAAGAACATGTTTGTTCCTACCAAATCCTTTGAAATTTCTATTCCTACCCTGGACATGCCAGCAGTCCTTGACTGCATGCCCATGCTTCCCACAATGGGAGCAGAAAGGAGACTCTCTTCTAAAAAAGCTTGCCCAACATTCAGTGGCCTTATGCCCAAGCTTGTTACAATTAAAACATTTGACATGCTGGTTCAGAGAAGCAGTTTTGTTGATATTAAGAGCATGTTGGTTAGCATAAGATTTAGCATGATGTGAGAGTGGTTTTTTCTTTCCATTAGCAAACCAACATTGAACAAGGGTGTGGCCTAATCTACCACAATGCGAGCATTCACTTTTCTTTGAATGAGCAGCAGGATTTCTATCATGATATTTCCCAGCATCCATCATTTCAGCATTTAAATCATCCAGTTCTTTTAATTCACACTCATGCATCAAATGGCCTATCTTGTGACAGTAATGACATTTCATGATTTCCCTCTTATGTGCATGTCTCGGTATATCAGTGTGTTTTACAGCATGCACATTTTCAGTGTGATCCAATCCTTTCTTCACATGACTGACCATATCAATAACTTTTGTTTGTTTCTAATTCTTCTGAACATTTGGTTGTTTATTTTCTGAGGTGGTGGCTACATCAGATGCTTTGATAAAAGATGTCATTAGCTTATTTTTGAAAGCCTTTTTATTTATATCGTTGTAGCCTAACCCTTCCTTTTGAGTATTAACCTTAACACCTAACAACCTGTCCAAATTTTCTTGTCCTTTCACAAATTTTGACAGGGATTTATTCAAATCGTCAATTTCATTTTGCAGAGAAACGATGTGTATTTCATAACTGGCAATTTCTTGTTCATTGCAATTTACACATTCGCTTAGCACTTTGTTTGTAATTTTGCAATCCTCAACTTCTTGTTCCAGATTTTTCATTTTTTCAGATTCTTCAAAGTAAACAAATTTTCCTTTTTCTAAAGCTAGAAGCCTCTCAAACATAGTGGAGTTCAGCACTTTTAACTTCTCATTTTCTTCCTTAAGCTTGTCATTCTGAATTAACTCATTTATTAAGATCTGATCTTCTGAGTTAGTTTCAAGTTTTCTTCCAGCCATAAATTTCTTCAAATCTTTTTCCTTCTCTTCATTTTCTTTGGAGAACTTTCTAAGAGAATTATCTTCACATTTCAGCTTATTTAGATCAGATTTTAGACATTCACATTCCTTCATCAAGTTTTCGTTCTGATTTTTATACCTACGAATATCAGATAGACAGGTATCATGAAGTTGCTTGATACAGGAGCAATTTTCACATGGGGATCTAGACCGTTCTAACCCAGTATTCTTTTTCAACTTTTTATACTGACTTCTTAAGCTCTCATGTGATTCTAGCAATTCAGCATATGCATTTTCCCAATCATCTACAGTATAATTTTCAAAAGGATTTACCTCATCATCTTCATCTTGAATGCTGCCTTGATTATTTCTATCAGCCATCATGCAGCTGTCCTTCTTTGTCTTCTGAATTCGCTTCAGCATGTTCAGAATATCTTTAGCAGAACTGCAATCATAAAGACAAGACCATAAGGCTCTGTCAATAGCTGCTTTCATCAGATTAAAAGCTTTCTGATTCTCTTCATGCAAAGAGGTATGCCTGTCAGTCCATTTGGACTTTTTCTTTGGTAGTTCATGAGGACCGTGTGAAATTACTTTCCACAGGTCTGGATTAATAGATTTAGCATAACTCTTTAGATTAACAAGCCATGCACTGAAGTGTGTACCACTAAAAATCGGTGGATTAGCCATGGGAACAAATAGCAGGTAGATTCGAGGCAACAAGAGTATTGATGCACTAAAACCAGATAAGTATCGAAGACTACAAGATCGGATCTGCAGGTCGCTGGACCTTCTAGGCAGACACCCGCTCTGATACCAATTGTTAGGGTGCAATGCCCGGATACAGAGGGGGGTGAATGTATCCTTTTACAATTAATGCCCAAATAAAAACTCAAGTGCTGGACGCAATCTTAGAATAAAACCAAATTTAGTTAAACCAATGAGCAAACACAAGAGACGCGCCTATTCAAGCATCTAGCGGAAGCACACTCACAATATAAACCACTGCTCAAGAGATTTTTAAGTGGTTCGGTCCTCCAGACCTACATCCACCCCACACTCAAACCAAGTGTGGCTACACTAACAGCTGGGCAACACAGCTTGCCAACAGAAGCTAATACACAGCTTACCCAGGGGAACAGACTCCCCTCTTCCTCCTACCAGGAGGGAACCTCTAGCAACCCTCGGTCACTAGAAAACCAGAGACTAGCGTCTCTCTTCCTCTATACCAATAGGGAACCCCACTGGTAGCAGCCCCACTACCCGTGAACCAGCCAGTAGCACTCTGCTACTAGCAACCCACCAGAGGCAGAGCCTCTCTTCCTCCAGACCAGGAGGGACCCCTGGACTTGCAACCCACAAGCCCAGAACTGGAGATCAGATCTCCCTTCCTCCAAACCGGAGGGGACAGACAAGTGACTTCCAGCCACTTGCAAACTAGAGGTCGAAGACCTCTCTTCCTCCAGACCAGGAGGGACCCGACCTCAGTCCAGAGGATCGGAAGTACAAAGCTAACCAAATGAAAAAAGGGACAAATAAGAAACGAAAAATACACAGCGATCAGAAAGCTGTAAGGAAAGATAACACAGATGTGGCTCACAAGGAGCTGACTGGCCTGGATTTGATCCACGGTCTAGTAGACAGATCTTCAGGTAAGCTTCTCTTCCTCTTCTCTTCTCTCTCACTTCCTTTTTTTTTTCTTAACCCTCACGAGCTCTCTAACTTTCTCTCTTTCTCTTCTCCTCTTCTTCTACTCTTTTACTCTCTCTATATCTGTTCCTCTATTCTTTCTGGCTCATCCGCTTGCTCTCTGCTTCATCAGCCTTTCTTGCATTTATATCAGCAGCCAGCAGGATGATAGGGTACAAAGTGCGTGTGCCTCCCACGCTTGATCCAGAACCTTCCTGCCACGTGCCCTTTTCGTATTTGTTCCTCTAGTATTGGATCACGTGCAGCCCAGTTATTGGGGAATATTCTTCCTCGGACCTGCAAGGAGATAAAAACTATTAATACTCAGGGTTTGCTCTATATATCTACCTGAAATGAGTTGGTTGACACTCAAGCTGAAACTGCACGAGGTATGTGGGAACGACAAGAGGTGCACTATACAGAGAACGACACGAGATACAGTGGTGACAAAACAAACACTACCAAGAGAACGACACGAAGTCCAAGGGTGACAAAACAGATACTACAAAGAGAACGACACGAAGTAGAAAGAGAACGACACGAAGTAGAAAGAGAACAGCACGAGGTAAAAAGGAAATAGCACGGAACTAAAAAGGTAGTAAGACACGCGGTCAGAGGAAACCTGGACGAGGATAGAAAGAAACAACACGCAGACATAAACACAAGAATAACACGAAGACACGAATACAAAAGCAACACGACATAACAAACAGTAAAGAGAACGGCACGAGAACAACATGGACTGAAACCAAACTCGAAGACGAAAACAACATGGACTGAAACCAACTCGAAGATAGAAACAAAAACTGACACGAAGTGTGGTCACAAAGCAAAAAAGACACGGGGTCTAGGAAAGACAACACGAGGACGGAAGACAGGAACGGTTTCAACGACGCGTGATAAAACAAAGAAAGCAGGAAAACGACTCGAGTATCTACAGTAAATGACACGAAGACAAGCCCTGAAAATAATGTTTAGACTTCACGTTGTACAGACTTTGAGGAGTCTGAACCAATGTACAGACTTTAAAGGCTGTGAATACCAAGGCATGCTGAACAGACTTTAAACCTATGAAGATGGAGTGTATAGACTTGAAAGTCTGAATGCGATGTGCATACTAGCTGAGTTGACGCTGCAGCCCAATGAGTTAACGCTGCAACGTATACACTTTGCGTTCAACTGAAGGTGTATATACTTGAAGTTTCAAGGCCACAATGTATAGACTTCAAAAGAAGCAGTCCGATGTACAGACTTCAAATGTGAAGACATTGTGACTGCAAATGCAGTGATCAGACTTCATTGTATAGACTTGGAGAACTTGACACAATATACATACTTGGGACGCCTGAAGACCAAAGTATAACATGACTGAACATAATCAATTATGCAATGCCATATTAGAACTAATGAAGAACTGCATTATGATCAGAAAGTGAATACTAGCGATTTGACTCACACAAGATGACTCACAGTGAATAGCTTACTACAAAGGCCAAACATCAAAACCACCATTAAAACCATCATCAAAACCACAGGGGCACAACACTCGAATGATGGGAAAATGAACGTGTGAGTCTGAGGATGCCAGATTTCTACCAGGGCTGAGATGTTATGCCAGTCTAAGGACAACTTCGGGTAATTTTGGCCTAGTACCAAGAGTGGGTGTAGGTGCCACGACTTCATGATAGATGTCACTCCTAGGGGCAATGCACGAACCATGGGAGCCATCCACTTCAAAGTGGATTAGCGCCTGGAGCCAGGGAGAAGCTGAGATGGAGGGAAAGGAAAAAAGAAAAGGAAAAGGAGAGAAAGAACGTGAAAGTGAATGACCAAATTGACTTGAATGAAATCATGCTAACGTACCTCTCTCAAAGGACTCGAGCTGAGATGACGAGGGATCGTAGTCAGCCGTTGGAGCACTTTACGCTCCTTCCTGACCGGCTTTGGCTCTTCAAAAGTTGCCCCCTCCATGGAACTCCCCTCAAAGGATCTTTTCATGATGATTGACAAAGAATAACCTAAGTTTGAAGCTTATAAAGAAGGGTGTGGTGTGAGTTGCGAATTTAGAGCCCCCTCCTATTTATAGGGCTTGGCTAGAAGCCTAAACCCACTAGAAGTGAGGTAGGATAGGCCTAGATCGGGTTGGGATAGAGCTTGGGTCTGTTTAGGACGTCTATCTTCGGGTTGGGACTCTCCGAGAGAGTCCCGTTCGGACTCTCAGGTCGGGCATTTGCGCGGTCTATTGATAGACCGCCCTAATCATTGGACGGTCTCATTTAGACCGTTCACGAGGCATCTACACGATTCAAATGCTGGAGGTGGCACTGTCGGGAATAGACCGTTCCATTCATCACACTGTCACATATGAACCGTTCCTTTTTTTGAGCGGCCAATAATGAACCGTTTAATTGGATCTGTGGGTTTTGGCCGAGTGGCTTTAAACGGTCTAAAGGAAAGCCGTGTAATTGACTGAGCGGTCCTTTGACGACCGTTTAGTGATCAAAAGCCTTGTTTTTAATTGGTTTGCATCTGTACCACTCAAACTGTGGCCCCTCTCTCACACTCATTTGTTTGGCGTCTCTTTATCACTCATTTATTTGGCGTCTCTCACTCATTGTTTGCCGTCTCTTTCTCACTCATTTATTTGGCGTCTCTCACTCATTGTTTGCCGTCTCTTTCTCACTCATTTGTTTGGCGTCCCTCTCTCAGTCAAGTTTGGCGTCCCTCTCTCCCACTCGGAGTCGTCTCTCCCACCCACTCTATCGTGTCTCTCTCACCTCCTCACTCGCTCACTCGTGTCGTCTCTCTTTCTCGCACGTGTCCGTCTCACTCGCATCGAGTTAGTAATCGTAGTTAGTTAATTAGTGTCAATCATTTGCATTCATTCATGCATTCATACATTTAGCAACAAAAATCAAAAACAACATAACATATCACTATCATATCATATCATGTACAAAAGTCATGTCCCTAGTACAAGAGTCAGGTCGGTCCCTCTCCTTGGCCCTCGTCACGGTCTCCGCCTCCCTCATGCCTCTTTGGTGGAGGCATCGCTGAGGTCGCCTCGTCGCGACGTCACTGGCGCCGCTCCTCATCTTCATTCCTCCGATGGCCGGAAGAACTCGTGAAATAGCTCCTAACAGAACCGTGGGTACCATGGGTGCTGCCGCTCGGAGTGCCACTGCGGTCGTACCGCCGACTCATCTCCTTGTATGCCCGCAGCTCCCCCCTCAGCTCTAACGCCTCCGCCCGGTAACTCTCCGCCTCCATGACTCCAGCTCGGAGACGCTCTAACTCTGTGTGAAGGAGCACCGTCTCGACTGCATCTGCCGGTCGGCTCCACGTCATCTCCTCCCGGAGACGAGAAACCTCAGATCGGTAAAGGTCTACCTCAGCCGCCCGTGCTCTAAGAAGCTCCGTCTCCACTGTCCCGGCACGGGAGCGCTCCATCTCTGCATAGAGGCACGAAGCCTCTACCACGTCTGCTCGTAAGGCGGTAGACTCGGCACGGAGGTGCTCTGCGTCCTCCCGTAGTCTAGCGGTCTCACCCAGTGACGCGGTCAGCTTGGTTGTCTGCATACACAGTTCGTGGTCAGTCAATTACATTTCATAATCATAAGCATATGCATTAAAGGAAAAGTGCAGTGGTTGCGTACCTTCTCGGTGAGTGTGGCCTCGGCTGCCTTAGCTCGAGCCACCATCCGTGTAAACTCAGCATCCCGCTCGGCTCGATCTGCTGGGGTCTGGGAAGAAGAGGAAGGAGCGTCGGCCCCCTGTCACTGGGCCTCCTCGGCGCGCTGCATCCAAAACACTAGGTCAGTCACATGCATAATCATAATCATAATCATAAGCATTTACATAATTTAAAGTTTAGGGTTAGAAGACTCACCAGTAGGGTCAGGGTTTGGCAGGCCTCGTCGCGCTCACGGATCGTGGCATGGAGGAGCCCCTGCAGCTCCACGATTCGTCCCTTAGGGTCGATCTGCATTTAGAAAGTTCAAACATCAGTGCATAGGCATATAGAAAGAATAATAGAAAGGCATTAAGGTTTAGAAGTCGTACTGATCGGCGGGCACCATGGAACACCTGGTCCCGGTAGTGCCTGGCGTACGCCGTGTAGTACGCCACGTCACTCTCCGCCCAGGCGGTCACCACCCACCCACGTGCTACCCAGTCGGTGATCTGCTTAGCAGCTCGCTCTCTCCAGTCGAGCACGGTTGTTGCGCCCCGTGTGTGTCGCCCCACGCGCTCCCCCGGCTTTTTCGGCGTCGGGAACTCTACGGCTGGCTGGTGGATGCCAGTCGTCCTCATCACCAGTCTGAAGTGGAGTGGCTCATCTACATTCATGCAGTGAAGCCACACATCACGTCCCGAGAAGGCAAGGGCCCTCGCTACCCAGGGCTGGCCCTCGTGCCCCTCCTCTGCATAAGGTGTCCACCATACCTGTTAAGTAAGAATAGTCACATTTGATAGGGTGCTAGGCCCGGATACAAAGAGGGGTGAATGTATCCCTCTACCAATAATGCCCAAATTAAAACCTGGATGCTAGACACAGTGCCAGAATAAAACTAATTCAATTGAACTCATGAACAAACACATGGAGCGCGCCTAAGCAATCATCTAGAGGAAGCAAAGCAAGGCAATCAAACCACTGCACAGTTAATTTTTTAGGTGGTTCGGTCCACAGACCTACGTCCACCCCTCACTCCCAACCGGAGTCAGGCTTCCACTAGCACAACCTAGAACGCAGACTCAGTCTGCAACAGGTGCTGCCAAACAGCTTGACCAGGGGAACAACCTCCCCTCTTCCTCCAGACCGAAGGGACACCCCAAGTGACTCCCAGCCACTTGGAAACCGAAGCCACAAGGTCTCCCTTCCTCCAAACCAGGAGGGAACCCACTAGTGACTCCCCGTCACCAGCAAACCAGAGGTCACAGACCTCTCTTCCTCCAGACCAGGAGGGAACCACTAATGACACACAGTCACCAGCGAACTGGAGATCAGATCTCCCTTCTCTTGAGTCCATAGGAGGAACCCGACCTCACTAGTGAGTATCGGAAGAGCAAAAGTAATCAGAGTAACAAAAGGAAAAATAAGAAATGAAAATAACACAGCAAACAGAAAGCTGGAAACTCAAATGCACAATGTGGCTCTCAACAGAGCTGACTGGCCTGGATCTGATCCACGGTCCAGTAGGAACTTCTTCTGCTACTTCTCTTCTTCTTCTTCTCAACTCACGCTCTCTCTTTCTCTTCTCTGCTCTCCTTTTTCTTCTCTCAATCTCTTTCTCTGTTCTTCTTCTTCTTCGGCTGGCTAACCTTCTCTTTTTCTTCTGGGGACCTTTCCTCTAGTACCAGCAACAGCCATCAAAGGGGTAAAGAGGCTCTTTATGGGAACAGGGCCTTCGTGTGGATCAAGCAGCAGTAGTCTACTAAAATTCAACTGGTCCACGTGTCAGGGAATAGAAGTTTCTTTTCCTAGGATCACGTGCCAATCGTTTGCCCCTCGGATCACGTGCCCAGACACCTGTAGGATTAAAGAAGAGTTCAGTCGATCAACAAAGCACAGCTGAAGACAGTGTACAGACTTTATTCAGTAGGCAAGACAATGGATGTATAGAGTCAGTCGTGTGAAGGAGGACGCGTGTATAGACTTGATAACACATGCTTTAGAATGCATATGATGCAGTGTATAGGCTTGATGAAAGCAATTCATGCACAATGATGCAATGTTCAGACTTTGCTGAAGACTACCAGTCGATGTATAGACTTGGCTGAAGCCAACGCTGAAGCAATGTTCAGACTTTGCTGTAGGCTGCCAGTCGATATTTGGACTTGCTGCGTGCAGGCTGGCAGAGGATGTATATACTTGCTATGCAGGCTTCCTGACCATGTATGGACTTTGCTGAAGGTAATGCATGAGGCAATGTTCAGACTTTGTGTATGCAATGCAGTGGCGTGTACACACTTTGTGAGTGTGAAGCTATGCATGTATAGACTTCACATATGCAGTCATTATACCATGTATAGACTTAGTGTTCACGTGAGAAAATGATGTATGGAGTTGATGTATGCAGCAATAAGAATGTACATACTTTATTGCGTGCATGACAGACAATCTCTAGACTTGCTATAATGCGTGCAGCTAAAGGAGCAAACAGATGTATAGACTTTATGTAATGATGCTTGAGCAATGTATAGACTTAGCATCTAACTAAGTATGCACAAAGACAAGGGATGCTCAGGCATGCAGTCAAGGGATGTACAAACTTAGCAGCTAGATGCACACAATGTATAGACATGATCAATCTTCAATAGATGGATGTATAGACTTTGCGAGTACTGTGAAGAATGTATAGACTTAAAAGCTTCGAAGCACACGATGTATAGACTTGGAAAGCTTGATGGTCAATGTATAGACTTGAAAAGCTTGAAGGCCAATGTACAGACTTGGAAAGCCTGAACCAATGTACATACTTGAAACAAGTGAACACGGTGATGTGTAGACTTGGCCAATGTATAGACTTGAAAAGCTTGAAGACCAATGTACAGACTTGGAAAGCCTGAACCAATGTACAGACTTGAAACAAGTGAACACGGCGATGTGTAGACTTGGCCAATGTACAGACTTGAAACAAGTGAACACGGCGATGTGTAGACTTGGCCAATGTACAGACTTGAAAAGCTTGAAGGCCAATGTACAGACTTGGAAAGCCTGAACCAATGTACAGACTTGAAACAAGTGAACACGGCGATGTGTAGACTTGGCCAATGTACAGACTTGAAAAGCTTGAAGGCCAATGTACAGACTTAGACCACCTACATGCTATGCAATGTACACACTTCTAATGCCTGCAGTCTATGCAATGTATAGACTTGGAGGACTTGCATGCTGTGCAATGTGTAGACTTGAGGTCTCGCATGCAATGCAGTGTGTAGACTTTGAAGTGCTTGCAGCTGTGCAATGTGCAGACTTTGAAGTCTCGCATGCAATGCAGTGTGTGGACTTGCCATGCCTACACAAGGCGATGTACATACTTGCTGCGTGATGCTAATGTGCAGACTATGTAAATGCATGCAGTGTATAGACTACACTTATTTGGGGAGTCGACCCATCTAGAAAGGGGGTCGACCCACTTCTGTCCAGACTATGCTGAGTGTGATGATGCATGGATGTTTAGCTTGTACTGACTTCCACAAGCAGAGTAAAGCAACTGATGTATATGTATATGAATGCTTTATGCAGCAGATAACATGACTGAACATCAAATGCAATGCTTTAGATCTGATAAACTGACTGAACATCAGAATGACTAAAATGACTGAATATCACATGGTGACTCACAATGCTTAACTCACATCAAAACCAATCATCAAAATCACAGGGGCACAACAATCTCCCCCTTTTTGATGATGGCAACACTGTCAACACAGTGAGTCATTCTGATGATGTGAGTCATTCTGATGACTCAAACTATTCTCCCCCTTTGACTTCATCAAAAAGAAAAAAGTTTGAGAAGTTAAAGCATATTTATGACTCAGTCAATTTCTCCCCCTTGCTATAATCAAGATGAACCAGGGAGAGGTATGAATGCAGAGATGCAGATGCAACAAGAAATGCAATACCTCCCCCTAAATATATGAATGCAAGGTCACAATTGATATGAACATGATTCAATATGACAAGGAAGCTCCCCCTGAATAGATACCAATTGATATGCATCTGTTGCATTTCTCCCAATTGATATGGTTGAGAGGGAGACTACAGTGGCATTCAAGGATAAGTTCAGGTCAATGAACCAAGGACAGTGAGCAGAAGAGTTTCATATAATCAGATTTACAAATAAGCTCCAAATACAAGAAGTTCAGCCATATTTTCAAGGAGATACCAATCTCATAAATCAATAACAGAATTTTTCAAAGTCTTCCATTATAAGGGCTTATGAATGAACTTTATTGAACAGCATGGTTTAAACATGATGTATGCAAAGTTTGTCAATAAAATTCTGTATTTATATCTAAAATCACAGTTTAATAGAAGTAAACTAAGCCCTCATATTTATATCTTGATTAACCTTCCTTTCTCTTACACAATCAAATTTACTGACTTCTTTCGGAATTACATTGACTAGAATTGAGATCAAGCAATTATGAAGTCATGTGAATTTGTCTAGGGTTATAGCAATTTAGCTTTTGCATCAATATTCAAATATTACAATTTGTTCAGTAAATTTTCATTCTACATATATCCAGAGCACTCTAGTTCAGTGCACACTTTGTAACTAGAGGATATACGTTGATCAAACGCCAATATCCCTAAGCACTTAGTGTGACTAACAGTCATGCTTTATATTAACAGAGATAACATTTACACCTCATGACATACCTCAACTCATTTCTTTGATGAGTGAGATGTATTTCTCAGTATGCATGTCATTGCTCTGCCAGATTTAACAATCATTTTTAAGCAGAGTTAACTATGGCACCTCATGACACAATCCTTTGGACATGGTTTCTCAGTGACCAAAGTCATTGCTCTGATAATTATTTACCCTTTAGACATTTCAGAGAGCTCATTTGCTTCAAAACAATACTACTTTCATGTACTTAACATCATAAAGCCATGTATTCAATAGTGCAGATTTCAGAAGTTTTTACAAGACTCAGCATGAAACATTTGGTTGAAGTTTATTAAAAACATGATTCAGATATTTTTTAAGAGATTTAAAGTCAAACTTCAATGAAAATATTAAATGTAAACCAGCTGAGTTATTTCAGACATTCATAAAATCGTATAATAGAAGATTCCTAGTTCAAGTGTTTTCAGATTTATGAACGAGAGATGTCCCATTGAAATCTTCATGAATGACTGATGGAAGAGGTCTTCAAGAATGAGTGTTTTTGAAGCTCATTGTTTTAAGATATGATCAAGGTTTGTCAATTAAAATCAATGAGTAAAAGGTTATGCACATCAAGCAAGATATCAGGAGGTCAGGCATACTTCAGGATTTTCAAGATTAACATGCAATGAATTTTGACAAATGTATGCATTTGACAATCTGTATGCTATACATTGACTCCCCCTGACAATATGCATTCAATCACCCTTTTTGGCATTTTTCAATGTAAGGTAATGCAATGCACTATATGTATGCAAAGACATGCAATGTTTGCCATGAACACTAAACATATGACAATGTGACTCATGCTCATTCAGACTGCCCTACTAAGCAAAATGACCCATGGTACTAGGCGGAGCACTTGGTCTAAAAGACCACTTCACACATAGTGAGAACCTCCAGATAGATTTCCCTGTCTTTTGGTAGCTTACTCTTTGATATACCATAGTGGTCATGAATGACAATGCACTATCGACAGTCCTACTAGTATCAGATTCTCAATGACTGTATATGCAAATCACATATATGCACTTCAGATAAGGAGAGTTCAGAGACTTCAATTTAGACAATGCAGATGAAGAATGAATATGCAAAAACAGATTTAACATGCTATGCAGTAAAACTAAAAACAGGAAGTGCAAGAAATTTACCTGAAAAGTTCAGGAAGGAGTTTTCATTCTTGAGTGCCTTGGATTAATCCCCTCTTTATTAATCAGCTTTCAAGGCACACCTACAAGTTAGCAAACTATTTTGCACAAATAGGCACCCAAGAAGTCTTGGGTCCTGACATGACAGTATCACTCCTAGCAGGTTTTCTCAACACATTTTTAACTTGATGATCATCAAATTTCATCAGAGGATAATCATCCATCAAATGTCCAGATTTGCCATAATGATGGCAAGAAGCAGTAGATTTCTGATTTGATATATGCACATTCTTATTAGCATGAATTCTATGTGCATATGCATGAAAATTTTTGTTAACAGAATTAAAACTCTGTTTACCAAAACTAGTCTTGCTTTGGTATCCTGCCAGCCAACAGGTTGCAGCCCTATGACCTGGCTTTCCACAGTTATAGCATGAAAGTTTTGCAAATTATTTTACAGGGAATTTGACAGCATGGGAGTTAACAGAATTCTTCTGAATATGCCAACAGTCCTTGACTGTATGGCCATTTTTCCCACACTCAAAACATGTAGAAATCTTTCTTCTAAATGTAAAATTATTCCCACCAAAATCATTTCTATTTGCAGAGAATTTAGCATGTTTGAAATTCTCATTCCTATCCTGAATATGCCAACAGTCCTTGACTGTATGGCCATGCTTTCTACAGTGAGAGCAATTGAGAGAATTTCTTCTAAAAGAACCTGACCAGCATTCAGAGGCCTTGTGACCAGTTTTGTTGCAGTTAAAACACATGACGTGTTGGTTCTTTGAAATAGATTTATTCTTATTAAAAACATGCTGGCTTGCAGGGAATTTAGCATGATGTGGAAAAGATATTTTCTTACCATTTGCAAACCAGCATTGTGTAATGCTATGTCCTATTTTTCCACAGTGCAGACATTCAGTTTTCTTTCTCTGAGGTGAAGGATTTTTATCATGAAATTTCCTAGCATTCATTATGCCGGCCCTCATATCATCCTTCTCCATCAATTTACACTCTTGCATCAAATGACCGAATCTATGACAGTAATGACAGATCATTTTTTTTTAGATACATGTGAGCGTGTGTGAGGACTGTGATCAACATGCACTGATGAGCCCTTTTTGATTATTTTCTGTTTCCCAGTCTTTTTCAGATTTTTATCCTATTTTTCTGTTTTCTGAATAATGGGATGTTTGACCTGTGATGTTGTGGCTATATTTGAAGCATTTACAAATGATGTCATTACTTTATTCTGAAAAGCCTTTTTATTTAGATTATTGTAGCCTAACCCTTCCTTTTTGATATTGACTTTTACACCTAGTAGCTTGTCTAGGTTTTCTTGCCCACTCACAAACTTAGACAGAGAACTCTTCAAATCTTGAATTTCATTTTCGAGAGAGGTAATGTGTAACTCGTAACTGGTAATATCTTGCTCACTGCATTTCACACATTCACTAAGCACCTTGCTAGCAGTTTTATATTTCTCAACTTCCTATTCCAGAATGCTCAGTTTATCAGGCTCTTCTATGTAAACAGACTTTCCTCTTTCTAAAGCTTGAAGTCTCTCAGACATAGTGGAGTTCAGCTATTTTAACTTCTCATTTTCTTCCTTAAGCTTATCATTTTGAATTAACTCATTTATTAGAGTCTGATCTTCTGAGTTAACCTTGCTTTCTCTCCCAGCTTCAAACTCCTTCAATTCTTTTTGTTATTTTTCAAAATCTTTCTGCAATTCCATATTTACATATTTGATGGCATCAAATTTTTCAATCAGCAAATCATTCTCTCGTTTAAGTTTCTCTATTTTTTCTTCATTTTCTTTGACAGATTTTCTAAGAGAGTCATTCTCACTTTTCAGCTTGTTTAGATCAGATTTAATACATTCAAGATTTTTCAGCAAATCCTTACTCTGAACAAAATCATAACAAGTTAGGCTAAGCTTCTTCCCAAGTTCAGAGATTTCTTTTACATGATCTTGATTCTTAATCTTCAGCAACGTATTGTTTTTTTCAACATTTGAATATCAGACATAAATGTATCATGAGATTGTTTCAACTCTAGACATTTTTTACAAGAGGAGCTTGAACTTTCTAACCCAGTACCCTTTTTCAATTTTTTATACTGACTTCTTAACCTCTCATGTGACTCTAATAATTCAACATATGAATTCTCCCAATCATCTAAAGTATAGTTCTCAAAGGGATTTACCTCATCATCATCCTCTTCTTCATTTTGGCTGCCACTTTGATTGCTTCGGTTAGCCATGATGCAGCTGTCCTCACTTCTCTTCTAAGCTCGCTTCAGCATATCTAGAATGTATTTAGCAGAGCTGCAATCATGAAAGCAGGAATGTAAAGCCTTATCAGTAGCTGCCTTCATTAGATTCATAGCTATCTGATTCTCTTCATACATTGATCTGTGACTGTCAGTCCATTTAGACTTTTTCTTTGAAAATTTATGAGGATCGTGTGAAATTAACTTCCACAGATCAGGATTAACTGATATAGCATAATTTTTCAGACTACCAAACCATACATTAAAATTGGAGACGTTGAAAACCGGTGGATCACCCATGGAAACATATCAGATTTAATGTAACAGGAATATTGATGCACCAAAAGCAAAATAGCACCTAAGACTGCAAGATCGGATCTGCAAGTCGCTGGACCTTCTATGCAGACACCCGCTTTGATACCAATTGATAGGGTGCTAGGCCCGGATACAGAGGGGGGTGAATGTATCCCTCTACCAATAATGCCCAAATTAAAACCTGGACGCTAGACACAGTCCCAGAATAAAACTAATTCAATTGAACTCATGAACAAACACATGGAGCACGCCTAAGCAATCATCTAGTGGAAGCAAAGCAAGGCAATCAAACCACTGCACAGATAATTTTTTAGGTGGTTCGGTCCAATGACCTACGTCCACCCCTCACTCCCAACAGGAGTGAGGCTTCCACTAGCACAAGCTAGAACGCAGACTCAGTCTGCAACAGGTGCTGCCAAACAGCTTGACCAGGGGAACAACCTCCCCTCTTCCTCCAGACCGGAGGGACACCCCAAGTGACTCCCAGCCACTTGGAAACCGAAGACACAAGGTCTCCCTTCCTCCAGACCAGGAGGGAACCCACCAGTGACTCCCCGTCACCAGCAAACCAGAGGTCATAGACCTCTCTTCCTCCAGACCAGGAGGGAACCACTGATGACACACAGTCACCAGCGAATTGGAGATCAGATCTCCCTTCTCCTCAGTCTACAGGAGGAACCCGACCTCACTACTGAGTATCGAAAGAACAAAAGTAATCAGAGTAACAAAAGGAAAAAAAAGAAATGAAAATAACACAGCAAACAGAAAGCTGGAAACTCAAATGCACAATGTGGCTCTCAACGGAGCTGACTGGCCTGGATCTGATCCATGGTCCAGTAGGAACTTCTTCTGCTACTTCTCTTCTTCTTCTTCTCAACTCATGCTCTCTCTTTCTCTTCTCTGCTCTCCTTTTTCTTCCCTCAATCTCTTTCTCTGTTCTTCTTCTTCTTCGACTGGCTAACCTTCTCTTTTTCTTCTGGGGACCTTTCCTCTAGTACTAGCAACAACCATCGAAGGGGTAAAGAGGCTCTTTATGGGAATAGGGCCTTCGTGTGGATCAAGCAGCAGCAGTCTACTGAAATTCCACTAGTTCACGTGTCAGGGAATATAAGTTTATTTTCCTAGGATCACGTGCCAATCGTTTGCCCCTCAGATCACGTGCCCAGACACCCGCAGGATTAAAGAAGAGTTCAGTCGATCAACAAATCACAGCTGAAGACAGTGTACAGACTTTATTCAGCACGCAAGACAACGGATGTATAGAGTCAGTCGTGTGAAGGAGGACGAGTGTATAGACTTGATAACACATGCTGTAGAATGCATTTGATGCAGTGTATAGGCTTGATGAAAGTAATGCATGCACAATGATGCAATGTTCAGACTTTGCTGTAGGCTGCCAGTCGATGTTTGGACTTGCTGCGTGTAGGCTGGCAGAGGATGTATATACTTGCTATGCAGGCTGCCTGACCATGTATGGACTTTGTTGAAGGTAATGCATGAGGCAATGTTCAGACTTTGTGTATGCAATGCAGTGGCGTGTACACACTTTGTGAGTGTGAAGCTATGCATGTATAGACTTCACATTTGCAGTCATTATACCATGTATAGACTTAGTGTTCACGTGAGAAAACGATGTATGGAGTTGATGTATGCAGCAATAAGAATGTACATACTTTATTGCGTGCATGACAGATAATGTCTAGACTTGCTATAATACGTGCAGCTAAAGGAGCAAACAGATGTATAGACTTTAAGTGAAGATGCATGAGCAATGTATAGACTTAGCATCTAACTAAGTATGCACAACGACAAGGGATGCTCAGGCATGCAGTCAAGGGATGTACAAACTTAGCAGCTAGATGCACACAATGTATAGACATGATCAATCTTCAACAGATGGATGTATAGACTTTGCGAGTGCTGTGAAGAATGTATAGACTTGAAAGCTTCGAAGCACACGATGTATAGACTTGGAAAGCTTGAAGGCCAATGTACAGACTTGAAAAGTTTGAAGGCCAATGTACAGACTTGGAAAGCCTGAACAAATGTACAGACTTGAAATAAGTGAACACGGTGATGTGTAGACTTGGCCAATGTATAGACTTGAAAAGTTTGAAGGCCAATGTACAGACTTGGAAAGCCTGAACCAATGTACAGACATGAAACAAGTGAACACGGCGATGTGTAGACTTGGCCAATGTACAGACTTGAAACAAGTGAACACGGCGACCTGTAGACTTGGCCAATGTACAGACTTGAAAAGCTTGAAGGCCAATGTACAGACTTGGAAAGCCTGAACCAATGTAGAGACTTGAAACAAGTGAACACGGCGATGTGTAGACTTGGCCAATGTACAGACTTGAAAAGCTTGAAGGCCAATGTACAGACATAGACCACCTGCATGCTATGCAATGTACACACTTCTTGTCACGCCCCGAGCCTTTAATTACAGCGGAAGACTCGCTCGGGGAGCGCGAACAGCCGGCATGGTAAGCCTCTCGCAAGCAAGAATCAATCAGAGCGCAAGACAATCACCCAAACAATAATATTCAAACTCCGACTTTATTTCATAAATGATCAATATTCAAGATACAATCACTAATTTGATTTCCATTCTACTAGACTCAAGAAATAGGAAAATTACATTGACTCAATCTAGACACTTTAACTTCCTAAGTCTTCACTCTCATCTTTATAACACTTTCACTCGCTTGCGGACCCGCTATTAGTATAGCCCGAATTTGAATCCGAACTATTTCCATCTCCTGAAAAATATTGGAAAATAGGTCATGAGCACACTTGCCCAGTAGGTATCTTCGCATCAACATGAAGGCACTATTTAAATAATTATCATTGTAGCTCTAAAGAAATAAGGTAAAATCATGCGAATGCGAATCAATCATGCGATCAAATTAATAGAAACAAGATAATAATGTAAGATAGAATGATCAAGAATGAAATAGACAGAATATAACAAGAACATGATATTGACCTTCCATGAACAAGAATGTAACGAGATTGTACTAGAAAGCCACATATTCCTCACTTTAACATCTTATGCTTAAGAGCAAGTGCTTCGTGAATTTCTGTGGAATATCAAGCAAGAATGTCATGTTGTGCCGTGGATCTTCACTTATTTATAGAAATAGTACTCCCAGTGCAATGCGACGCCAGTAGCATCATACCCCATGGTTTATAAAATAGTATGTTTCCGACAATCAGCCGAGGGGACTAGCATAGAGCCCTTGAACACAATCAGTGCTCGATCGCATCTTCAGTTATAAATTAAGCTACTTCCACGCAGTATAACAGTAACGTATGGCCAAGAATATAGCACTTCCAATAATTTCATGATAACTAAAATCAATGAATGAATGCTTCAACATAAGAATGTAGGAGTCAAGAAATAGACTTTAAACAATGTCATGCTCATAGAGATAGCATAACGGTATTTTCCTTAACTTCCATTTCTTTTAGATCAATTTAAGTAACATGACAAGTTCTAGATCATCAAGGTTTGTCTAGAATCATAGGAATATCAACCCTTGGTCAAACCTTGGGTTAACATAAACAAGCTAGGTAACGGTCATTTGCTGGGCCGTTACATTATGTGACGCGCAAGTAATGGGCCGTTACAGCTATCCGAGTTCAGAAGGATAAAAATAGACTCAGAGGAATGTGACGGTCTGGCACTGGGCCGTTACGTGAGCCTGACGGTCCAGTTAAAGGCCGTTACATTTCAAGAATCAGAAACAATGATAGAGTGTTCTAATTAATGGGCTTTCATTGGTACAACCAACTCGGCGTCCTAGTGGGAATCCCAGGCTCGCGGAGAATTACGGAGGCCTCGAAATAATGATTTCCTAGTCCATTGGATGGAATATCCAATAGAGAGGTCCTCATGTCCAAGATTGTGTTCCGATAGTGCAAAGTGTGAACTAATGACAACATACCGGAATATGTGCCATGTACGTATGGAATTGACTCTATTGACAGAGAGAGATATGTATAATCAATGTGAACATCGTGATAAAAACTCCGTCAATACAATGTTAAAAAGTCATGCTTTATAGTACAAAACTATAGAATTTTGGCATGAAATTAACATATCCTTAAAATATCACTAAGATATCAAAACATGCAATACCTATCATGCACAATCAGATATCCTAAAAATCATGTAATCAGGTTAAAACTTAAGTAACTATGCTTAATCAATAAATAATATTGGCAAGTTATTTTCTATCTTAGGGTTGACAGAACGCAGGATATAACGGTCTTAAGAGGGGGCGTCACAGTGAAAGTGACGGTCATGATCAAGCCGTTACTTGAATGTAACGCGTCTGTCCAAGCGCGTTAGAAATATCCGTGCAATTCAAATACTACAGAGTTTGTAACGGTCTGTAGTAGGGCCGTTACTTGAAAGTGACGGTCCTATGCTAGTGCGTTACAGTATCTGCTAACAGAAAATAATCATAGAAACTAAGAGATCAACTCACATCATGTCTTTTATCAAAACATGATGAGTTTCTAGTCATGTTAACGAAGTAAGGCCATCTACATGCATAGGTAATCATGAATAGATAAATAGTCATGTTTTAATTTCTTAATTTAGCTAAGAGGTGCATGATGTGCATAGAACAAATAAAACATGAAATCAATGCTCTATAATGCATGGAATTCAATCAAACCAGAGGGCTTTTAGTCCTATCATGCTATTTTTGCCGTTCGTGAGATAACCTACCTCTTACTTAGACTGTTGTTTCTGAATTTGGTTGAGAACGTTGCCCTAGATCCCTTCCTTCTCTTGTGACTTTTTCAGCAACTTCTTTAGGCTCTAACTCCTCGCCCTCTTGACCTAAAGATGTGAAATTCGGAGGGGAGTTAGTCTAAAGTATTATAAACAAATTATTCTAAAGAACATACCTGAGATAATGACTCCTTACCTTGCTTCCTTACACCCAAAAAGTAAGGGTCGCACAGTTCAGAACTATGCCCTATTTATAGAGTTTAGGCTAGGGTTTGAGGATTAGATCGAGTTTAGAGTCCTTATTTCATTAAATCCTAATCTCTAAGAGTCCTTAGAGTTTTTTACAATCCTTCCCAAGTCGATCCATAGTGGATAGGAACATCAAGTTCCAATCTTTTCATGAGTCCCTTCACTTACGGAACTAATAGGATGTAACGGTCGAGTTCCCATGCGTTACATGGATGTGGCGGTCTTACGATAGACCGTTATAGTCATCGTAGCTTAGAGTTTCAATTTATAACAACTCTTTTGTTAATTATCTAAATAATTATCTTATATTATTAGTATTTATCCTTAATATCCGTGGATAGGCTTAAATACCTTCTAGAATATGGGCCAAACCTAATGGTCTAGGTCCTAAACCCTTTTGGACTTCAATTAAGTGGGTTGAGTTAATTGATTAACACAATTTTGGCCTTATATTGATTATTTAGCCCAATTAATGCCAGAATATTATTTAAATATCTAGAAATTACTTTTATAAATTTTGGGGCTCTACACCCTCCCCCACTTAGAAGAATTTGGTCCCCAACTTCAATTTTTGGATTGAGGAGAGTGTACTTACAATTAAATACTTTCGGGAATCTTTTATTCATAGCTGATTCGATTTCCCATGTTGCTTCATAAGGCCATGCTTTCTTCCATTTAATCTTAACCATAGGAATGAGCTTATTTCTGAGTTGACGTACTTCTCGTTCCAAAATCTTCATTGGCGTTTGTTCATATGTCAAGTCCTTCTAAATCTCCAGATTGTCATAAGTGATAATGTGATCTGGATCATACACATACTTCTTCAGCATTGAGACGTGAAATACGTCATGAACTCCTTCTAACTGTGGTGGCAAAGCCAATTTATAAGCCACTTCACCGATCCTTTCGAGGATTTTAAATGGTCCGATAAATCTTAGAGTTAGCTTTCCTTTAATGTCAAATCTTCGAATACCACGACCCGGAGAAACCTTTAGATATACATGTTCTCCTACTTGAAATTCCAAGTCGCACCTTCGATTGTCAGCATAAGATTTCTGCCTATCTTGTGCCATTTTCATCCTTTCCTGAATGAGCTTGATTTTCTCTATAGAATCCCTGATTAAATCGGGGGCTAGAATTTACCTTTCCCCTATTTCATTCCAACATATTGGTGATCGACTACATTTCCCATATAGAGTTTCAAAAGGTGCCATTTGTATGCTTGCTTGATAGCTGTTGTTATATGCAAATTCTACCAAAGGCAAGTGATCATGCCAACTTCCTCCAAAATTAATGACACAAGCCCTGAGCATATCTTCTACCACTTGATTTGTCCTTTCTGTTTGACCATCAATTTGTGGATGGAAAGCGGTGCTAAAATTCAATCTAGTCCCAAGTGAATGTTGTAGGCTCTTCCAGAATTGTGATGTGAATCGGGGATCTCTATCCGATACAATAGCGACAGGGACTCCATGTAACTTGACAATTTCTTTTATGTATAGTGCTACTAGAATATCTATAGACCATCGACTTTTGATTGGTATGAAATGTGCAGATTTAGTCAATCGGTCTATAATTACCCATATTCCATCGTGTCCACCTCTTGTCTTAGGTAGTCCTATAATGAAATCCATTCCTATGCTTTCCCATTTCCATTCCGGGATACTTAAGGGATGTAATTTACCTATGGGTCTGAAATGTTCTGCCTTCACTTGTTGACATGTGAGACACCGAGATACGATGTCAGCTACTTCCCTCTTCATATTGGGCCACTAAAAGTTTCTTTTGAGATCCTGATACATTTTTGTACCTCCTGGATGAATGGTATACTTTGATTTATGTGCTTCTTCTAAGATCAATTTCTTTGTATCTTCATGATCGGATATACACATTCGGTCCTTGAATAGTATTCTTCCATCTTTGGATATAGAAAAATCCGATCTTTGTTCAATATTGGCTTTAATTTCCAGTAAAATTGGGTCCTCCTCTTGTAACTTGGCCAAATCCTTAGTCAATGTTGGTTGAGCTCGGATATTTGCCATGAAACAATTATCTTCCTTAATGTCAACATCTAGATTCAATTGAGCAAATTGAGGAACAAGGTTAGTCATACTAATCATGAGACTTGATAACATACCCATTGGTTTTCTGCTAAGTGCATCTGCTACAGCATTTGCCTTGCCAGGGTGATATTGAATAGCGAAATCGAAGTCTTTAAGATATTCCAACCATCTCCTCTGTCTCATGTTAAGCTCCTTTTGAGAAAATAAATATTTCAAACTCTTATGGTCCGAATACACAGTGAACATTTCTCCATAAAGATAATGACGCCAAATTTTTAAGGCAAAAATAACTGCTGCTAATTCCAAATCATGTACAGGATAATTTTCTTCGTGACATTTTAATTGTCTTGAACAATAGCAAATCACCTTTCCATCTTGCATAAGGACACACCCTAAGTAAATTCCAGATGCATCCGTATATACTTCAAATCCAGCACCCTCTATTGGTAGTGACAAAACAGGGGCTGTTGTAAGATGATTCTTAAGATTTTGAAAACACTTTTCACAGTCCTTCGACCAGATAAAAGGATTTTCTTTTCTGGTAAGTCTAGTTAAAGGAACCGCAATCTTTGAAAAGTCCTTTATGAATCTTCTATAATAACCTGCTAGACCCAAAAAGCTTCTAACTTCAGATATAGTCGTTGGTCGGCTCCAATCTCTGACAGCTTCTACCTTAGAAGGATCCACAGCAATACCTTCTTTTGAAATAATGTGGCCTAGGAATGAGACTTTCTTGAGCCAGAATTCACACTTATTGAGTTTGGCATAGAGTTTATGTTCTCTAAGTGTTTGCAAGGCTATCCTTAGATGTTCTTCATGTTCTTCTTTTGTCTTGGAGTATATCAGGATATCATCGATGAAGACGACGATGAACTGATCTAAATATGGCTGGAAGACACTGTTCATAAGTTGCATGAATGCTGCTGGGGCATTAGTTAACCCAAACGGCATTACCACAAATTCATAGTGGCCATAACGACTTCGAAAAGCCGATTTGTAAATGTCCTCTTCTTTGATTCTAAGCTGATGATAACCTGATCTTAGGTCAATCTTAGAAAAATATTCTGCTCCCGAAAGCTGATCGAAGAGCTCATCAATACGCGGCAATGGGTATTTGTTCTTGATTGTAAGTTGATTCAATCGCCGGTAGTCAATGCATAACCTAAGAGAACCATTCTTCTTCTTGACAAATAGAACCGATGCACCCCAAGGGGATGTGCTAGGTCTGATAAAACCCTTGTCTAGGAGTTCCTGTAATTGCTTCTTTAATTCCTTGAGTTCTATGGGGGACATCCTGTAAGGGGCTATAGAAACAGGTGCCGCACCTGGAATGAGTTCAATGGTAAAGTTTACTTCCCTCTCGGGTGGTAAACTAGGTAGTTCGGAAGGGAACACGTCCGGGAATTCATTTGCAATAGGAATGTTTACTAGGATAATTTCCTTAGATTCGGTGACAATGACTGAAGCAAGAAAAACTTCACATCCTTTCGAGATAAGTTTGCAGGCGTGTAGAGAAGATATAATGGTAGGATGCTTCTTATATTGGATGCCAAGAAAGGAAAATCTTGGAAGACCGGGCTTTCGGAAAGATATAATCCTATTTCGACAGTTGATGTAAGCATCATGGTCTACAAGCCAATCTACCCCTAAAATGGCATCATATCCTTTCATGTCAAGGCATACTAAGTTTACGGGGAGATTGTGTCCTTCTACCAGTACCTCACAATCAGAATAATAGTTGGTAAGCTTAGTTCCAGATCCTAAAGGTGTAGTAATAGCGAGATCTGAAGGTAGGGGAACTGATGCAGTTGGCAAGGTTTTTGCAAAAGTGGTGGAGATAAAAGAATGAGAAGCACCAGTATCAAATAGCACGAATGCAGGACGAGAACAGATTTGAAGAGTACCTTCCATGATCCCATTATTTTGATCCCTGGGCGCTTCTTCTTCATCTATAACTGCATTGAGGCGAGCCTGCCTCCTACGTCCTCCATTATTTGGTTGGTCTTTCATAAGGGGGTAATCTGGCACACGATGCTCCCTACTCCCACAACGCAAACAAGCACCTAGGCACTTCCAGCATTCTTCAGCCGAGTGGCCAAATTTCTCACAAAAGGTGCACGCCGAGGCGACTTGCTCCTTTTCTTCCTTCACCATTTTACTACTCTTTTGAGAACTTACACCGTTCCCGTTCCTTGATCTTTTCTTATTATCACGGCTTTTGTATGATTCCGTGATGCTGAACTTCTCCTTTTTATAATGCCGATCAGAGCGCCGGCTAGATTCTTCTCCCTTTCCTTTCAACCTTTCGACCTTCTCTAAGGTCCTCTCGCATAAATATGCCCTTTGAACCATCTCCGCATAAGTGCGGATATTCTGTGTCCCCAGTTGTTGAATGAAACCGGGCTGTAACCCGTCCATAAATCGGTTTGCTTTTAATAAATCTGTACTAATCAAATGTGGTGCATACGGTGCTAGCCTTGAAAAGTGCAACTCATATTCTGCCACGGACATCATCCCTTGATGAAGGGAGGCAAACTCCATAGCCTTCCTTTCCTTTACATGCTCGGAGAAATATTTGACACGGAATAAAGTGAGAAAAACATTCCATGTATGTGGCGCATCGGCTGGAGGTGCCGAAACCGATTTCCACCAAGTGTGAGCATCCTTGTTTAATTGGAACGTAGCTAGACGGACTTTCTCCTGATCAGTGTATTGAATAACATCAAATATCCTATTCATCTCATCGATCCAATTTTCTACTTCGTCTGGATTGGAAGATCCATAGAAACGTGGAGGATTTAGACTCCGGAAATTGCGATGAAGGTCTCCTGCCCTTGCCCCCGCACCACCTTGTGCTATAGTTTGTAGTGCCTGGGTGAGGCCGGCAATAGTTTGTTGCATACCGTCCCAATCTACGCGATGAGCCATGATAAGAATAATAAGGTACCTGAGAGAAAATAACAACTTGTTATTTCTCATGAAATTGGAATAAGCAAAATAATTCTTAAACTAATTAGCTATCTTATCCCGGGTTCTACCCAATCCTCACATGGGTGTGGAATTTTTCCTTAGTTCATAGGTAGGGGTCCTTAACCTTGGACTTATCTTATGACATGACTCTTTTCCTTAAGTTCTGAAACTTAGGCTCTGATACCAACTTAACAGTCACGCCCCGAGCCTTTAATTACAACAGAAGACTCGCTCGGGGAGTGCGAACAGCCGGCATGGTAAGCCTCTCGCAAGCAAGAATCAATCAGAGCGCAAGACAATCACCCAAACAAATGCAATTGCACAATAATATTCAAACTCCAACTTTATTTCATAAATGATTAATATTCAAGATACAATCACTAATTTGATTTCCATTCTACTAGACTCAAGAAATAGGAAAATTACATTGATTCAATCTAGACACTTTAACTTCCTAAGTCTTCACTCTCATCTTTATAACACTTTCACTCGCTTCCGGACCCGCTATTAGTATAGCCCGAATCCGAATCCGAACTATTTCCATCTCCTGAAAAACATTGGAAAATAGGTCATGAGCACACTTGCCCAGTAGGTATCTTCGCATCAACATGAAGGCGCTATTTAAGTAATTATCATTTTAGCTCTAAAGAAATAAGATAAAATCATGCGAATGCAAATCAATCATGCGATCAAATTAATAGAAACAAGATAACCATGTAAGATAGAATGATCAAGAATGAACTAGCAAGAATATAAAAAGAACATGATATTGGCCTTCCATGAACAAGAATGTAACGAGATTGTACTAGCAAGCCACATATTCCTCACTTTAGCATCTTATGTTTAAGAGCAAGTGCTTCGTGAATTTCTGTGGAATATCAAGCAAGAATGTCATGTTGTGCCGTGGATCTTCACTTATTTATAGAAATAGTACTCCCAGCGCAATGCGACGCCAGTAGCATCATACCCCATGGTTTATAAAATAGTATGTTTTCGGTAATCAGCCGAGGGGACTAGCATAGAGCCCTTGAACACAATCAGTGCTCGATCGCATCTTCAGTTATAAATTAAGCTACTTCCACGCAGTATAATAGTAACGTATGGCCAAGAATATAGCACTTCCAATAATTTCATGATAACTAAAATCAATGAATGAATGCTTCAACATAAGAATGTAGGAGTCAAGAAATAGACTTTAAACAATGTCATGCTCATAGAGATAGCATAACGGTATTTTCCTTAACTTCCATTTCTTTTAGATCAATTTAAGTAATATGACAAGTTCTAGATCATCAAGGTTTGTCTAGAATCATAGGAATATCAACCCTTGGTCAAACCTTGGGTTAACATAAACAAGCTATGTAACGGTCATTTGCTGGGCCGTTACATTATGTAACGCGCGAGTAATGGGCCGTTACAGTGATCCGAGTCCAGAAGGATAAAATTAGACTCAGAGGAATGTGACGGTCTGGCATTGGGCCGTTACGTGAGCCTGATGGTCCAGTTCCAGGCCGTTACATTTCAAGAATCAGAAACCATGATGGAGTGTTCTAATTAATGGGCTTTCATTGGTACAACCAACTCGGCGTCCTAGTGGGAATCCAAGGCTCGCGGAGAATTACGGAGGCCTTGAAACAATGATTTCCTAGTCCATTGGATAGAATATCCAATAGAGAGGTCCTCATGTCCAAGATTGTGTTCCTATAGTGCAAAGTGTGAACTAATGACAACATACCGAAATGTGTGCCATGTACGTATGGAATTGACTCTATTGACAGAGAGAGATATGTATAATCAATGTGAACATCATGATAAAAACTCCGTCAATACAATGTTAAAAAGTCATGCTTTATAGTACAAAACTATAGAATTTTGGCATGAAATTAACATATCCTTAAAATATCACTAAGATATCAAAACATGCAATACCTATCATGCACAATCAGATATCCTAAAAATCATGTAATCAGGTTAAAACTTAAGTAACTATGCTTAATCAATAAATAATATTGGCAAGTTATTTTCTATCTTAGGGTTGACAAAACGCAGGATATAACGGTCTTAAGAGGGGGCGTCACAGTGAAAGTGACGGTCATGATCAAGCCCTTACTTGAATGTAACGCATCTGTCCAAGCGCGTTAGAAACATCCGTGCAATTCAAATACTACAGAGTTTGTAACAGTATGTAGTAGGGCCGTTACTTGAAAGTGACGGTCCTATGCTAGTGCGTTACAGTATCTGCTAACAGAAAACAATCATAGAAACTAAGAGATCAACTCACATCATGTCTTTTATCAAAACATGATGAGTTTCTAGTCGTGTCAACGAAGTAAGGCCATCTACATGCATAGGTAATCATGAATAGATAAATAGTCATGCTTTAATTTCTTAATTTGGCTAAGAGGTGCATGATGTGCATAGAACAAATAAAACATGAAATCAATGCTCTATAATGCATGGAATTCAAACAAACCAGAGGGCTTTTAGTCCTATCATGCTGTTTTTGCCGTTCATGAGATAACCTACCTCTTACTTAGATTGTAGTTTCTGAATTTGGTTGAGAACGTTGCCCTAGATCCCTTCCTTCTCTTGTGACTTTTTCAGCAACTTCTTTAGGCTCTAACTCCTCGCCCTCTTAACCTAAAGATGTGAAATTCGGAGGGGAGTTAGTCTAAAGTATTGTAAACAAATTATTCTAAAGAACTTACCTGAGATAATGACTCCTTACCTTGCTTCCTTACACCCAAAAAGTAAGGGTCGCACAGTTCAGAACTATGCCCTATTTATAGAGTTTAGGCTAGGGTTTGAGGATTAGATCGAGTTTAGAGTCCTTATTACATCAAATCATAATCTCTAAGAGTCCTTAGTGGATAGGAACATCAAGTTCCAATCTTTTCATGAGTCCCTTCACTTATGGAACTAACAGGATGTAACGGTCGAGTTCCCATGCGTTACATGGATGTGGCGGTCTTACGATAGATCGTTACAGTCATCGTAGCTTAGAGTTTCAATTTATAACAACTCTTTTGTTAATTATCTAAATAATTATCTTATATTATTAGTATTTATCCTTAATATCCGTGGATAGGCTTAAATACCTTCTAGAATATGGGCCAAACCTAATGGTCTAGGTCCTAAACCCTTTTGGAGTTCAATTAAGTGGGTTGAGTTAATTGATTAACATAATTTTGGCCTTATATTGATTATTTAGCCCAATTAATGCCAGAATATTATTTAAATATGTAGAAATTACTTTTATAAATTTTGGGGCTCTACACTTCTAATGCCTGCAGTCTATGCAATGTATAGACTTGGAGGACTTGCATGCTGTGCAATGTGTAGACTTGAGGTCTCGCATGCAATGCAGTGTGTAGACTTTGAAGTGCTTGCAGTTGTGCAATGTGCAGACTTTGAAGTCTCGCATGCAATGCAGTGTGTGGACTTGTAATGCCTACACAAGGTGATGCACATACTTGCTGCGTGATGCTAATGTGCAGACTATGTAAATGCATGCAGTGTATAGACTACACTTATCTGGGGAGTCGACCCATCTAGAAAGTTGGTCGACCCACTTCTATCCAGACTATGCTGAGTGTGATGATGCATGGATGTTTAGCCTGTACTGACTTCCACAAGCAGAGTAAAGCAACTGATGTATATGTATATGAATGCTTTATGCAGCAGATAACATGACTGAACATCAAATGCAATGCTTTAGATCTGATAAACTGACTAAAAATCAGAATGACTAAAATGACTGAATATCACATGGTGACTCACAGTGCTTAACTCACATCAAAACTAATCATCAAAACCACAGGGGCACAATAACATTAGTATCATAAGCATATAGAAATGCATTTAATTAAAGCGTTTAAGTTTACAATCGTACCAAGGTGTTCGGTAGAGTGTCCATGTCGTCATGGAGCTCTCTGACCTGTCTCCGAAGGCCTCCAGTCTCCTGAGGTGCAGTCCACCTCCTGGCAATCGATAGTCAATCGGGGTGAGTCTCCTCGCCTCGCCCAAGCCCACGCAAGTGCACGTAGGCCCACACCTGCCTTTGCATTGCACGTCAGCATATAGGACGCATATAAGTGTTGCATAATCAAATCTAGAGGTTAGAGTTGTACCTGGAGAAGAGGTGAGAACCCTCCGAGCATGGTCTACCTACTCGTCGAGCTAAGGGTGTCGAAGAGGAAGGCAAGAACCGCAGCCCCCCATGCATAGTCACCGACATGTGCTAGGTCCTCGAGAAGCGGCAGGAAGCGGCAGCTGATGACGTCCCCTCGCGTCGCAAAAAGAAGTCGGCCGAACAGCAGCGTCAGAAACCTCCGAGTACCCGGTCTGCCTCCGGTCCCGCCTCCGCTGCCACTCGGGGTCTGGCTCAGTCCACGAGTCTCTCAAGGTGCTGCTCAGGAAACTCTCCTGCCGCAATCCCCGCTCGCCGAAGTCCCAGGCTGTCCTGAAGTGCTGCCCGAGTATGGGTGGTGGACTGCCGCTCGGGGTGCAGCAAGCCCAGTCCCAGAAGCTCCTGTGCCATCTCCCGGTAGTCGGGGTATGTCCTCCTGCTGACCGGAGACCCATGCACGCGTAGGCCAGTAAGTCGGGCCACCTCCTCAAGCGTGGGGACCATGTGTCCCCACGGAAAGAGAAACGTACGACTCACTGGGTCCCAGCGGTCATGTAGAGCATAGAGTAGCGGTGTGTCAAGCCGACTCACCTCCATGCTCAGGAACTCTGAGAATCCCATGACTCTCAGCCTCTCACGCTAGAAGTTGGGCAGTGCGAGGTACACCGCCCAAACCTGTAGCCATGAGATCCGAATCCTACGCTTCCCCTACATACATTTAGGATAATTGCATTTTAGTTTAGAGTCTTGCATTTTATTCAACAAATTCACTCTCAGTTCACCAAACGGTCACCCCTGGGCCGTTCCCCATTCAACGGTTAGGTTCCAACCGTCTCAATAAGTCACCACGGTTCCCCCTGACCGTACTGCTATCTGGGCGGCCCTTTTAGGACCGTTCCCCTATCCAATATCTACCCTGGAACGGAGTCTTCCAGGCCGTTCTGTAGTCGCACGGTTCCCCTTTGACCGTCTCCCTTCCCTTTACAGCGCATAATCATTTGAGTTTTTGACAGTCTGATTCGAACCCTTCTAATCTTGGGTGTCTCAGTTTCTGAGCGGACCATGGATGGCCATCCTAAATTTCCACAGTCTGGTGGAGACCGTTTCGTTTTGAACGTTTCAACTTCTGAACGGTTTAATGTGAACCGCCCTAATAGTGCACGGCCCTCCTAGGACCGCGTTATGATGTCGATTCAGCTTCTTTGAGCGGCCACCCTTGGGCCGAGTATTGTTTGAACGGTTCTATGTGAACCGTATGGTTTGTTTGTGCCGTCACTGTTAGACCATGCCATTACCATCGTTCCCGACGACGTGAAATCCCCGCCGATGGTGAGGGTCGCCATGGTCCCCAAATCGGCTCCTAAGGGAACCTATGCCCCATTCTACCCCTAGGGCTAACATGCATGCTTTAAAAGATGGAAATAGGGGGGGGGTTAAGGGGCCTACCATGTCGGTCTTCGGGGGTTTGGCCGCCGGGGTGGCCGTCTCCAGTGTCTCCTCCCCGGCGTCTCCTTCCCCGGCCATGATTGCTCTGGGTGCTTCTCCGGCCTCAGACGGCACCGGGGGCGCTTCTCCTTTGGCCATTGGCGATGCCGTCATCTCCTCCACCGGGGGTGCTTCTCCCATGGCTACAGCGGTCGTCGGCGGCGGCGACGGCACGTGCTCTCCTCCTCCGGTCATCGGTGGGCGGCGAGGTTGATGCTTGTGGCGCATGAACGAGGGGAATGGGAGAGTGAGAGACGGGGGAGATGGAGAGAAGGAGGGAATTTGAGATTGAGGAAGCTTGAGAGAGTGGAGAGTGGGAGTGGGGCGTTTGTTTGTTCCTTCCCTCCCGCCACCGGTTACGGTGGGGAGGGAGGGAGATGAAAGGTTTATTTTTTTAAATCCCCCAGTTGTTGCACGGTTTATCGATGGACCGTTCAGTTACTAGGCGGTTCTATTTTGACCGTTTAACCACCAACGGTACTTTGAGATGAGCGGCTAGAGTGTGGCCGTTCATTTTATTGCACGGTCTACATATGGACCGCGTAGATTCACATTCATGTTCAAATTACTTATGATTGCACGGTCCTGAATAAGCCGTTCCATGTTTTGAGCGGTCCACTATGGACCGTTTATATGCCTAAATGATGTGGTTTGACCCCCCTTCTTTATGCTACTTTGTGTAACTCATTGATAAATTTTGACTTGATAAATATTGCAAATCCTACTCATGATTTTCTTTGTAGCATCGCTTCAATTTGCCGTTTCACCTGCACAGGTAAGTCAGGTATGGCTTTCTATCCCTATATCCCTTATTTCATTACTATATGGTACTATGCTATATTCTCTCGAGAACCAGCTGGTTATCTGCGTGTTCTAGGATCTGACATTCCCTTTTAATAAAAATAATGATGATCCAGGTTCACGTGTTTAATCATCGGATAGGCCGTTAGGTTGGAAAAATTTGAGGAGAATGGTTCTATCCTGCATACCGTGGTTGCGGATAGTGTCTTGACTCTGATTCTCCCAATCTAGCAATATTATTCTCGAGTATTTTCTATTTTGTGGCTTTCTTCGCATTCGTGTTGATGGTTTTCTTTTATTTTAGCCCAACATGCATCATACGCATCTTTTTGAGCATTTATGACCCATGGTCTGTCTGAAAGTGTCCTGTCTATGATGGATGATTGTGCGTTCTGTGTCTGAGTAAAAGGAAATATGACATTCAAACTTGGAAGGTTTTCTCTGGTCTACTCGCTTGGTTTGATTCACTGAAGGTCCCTGTCTGGAGTTTTAGTCTGTTTCTTTACTTTTTTTGCTGCTTATTCCGGTCCCCTCATTGGTCCGAGGGATTGTGTCCCCCATGAGGTTGATCGTGTGTTTTCCTTTTCGTTTAGTTAGTTTCTTCAGACTGGTGTCATTTTGGTCCGATCGTTCCTTGTGCTTGGTTCGGAGATTTCTGAAATATTCCTATCGTTCGTTGGCAAGGAAACGGGTGTCGTTTTACCTTAACGCTCGCTTTTCAGTCCGCTCCGCTTCGTTTTCACTTCATCTCCATGTTCCATTTTGCTTTCGCTTCACCTCCGCCCGCTCCCCTGCAAAGAGGACATTAAGGAGGGGCATCTGTTGACACCCATTTTTTGCCGATAAGTTGAGTCATTTCTCTTACCACCATTTATTGATGCCTCGAGTTGTCCGTTGCTCATTGGGCTATTTCCAAGCAGCTTATTAGGCCCATTTTATGGGTGCCTCCCTCCCTGACTCGGTCTGCTTCAATTCAGGACTTAATAGGCCTTGATTTTGCTTGATTTATTAAATTTTATGAATTTTCAAGCATCCAGCCTTTGCGCGGTCTATCGCTTGACCGTTCAGTCAAAAAGCGGTTTATGGTGAACAGTTTGTCCATTTATTAGATATTTAGGTGATTTTCTAAATTTCCACCGACAAGCTGATAAACGGTCTTTGTTTAGCCGTCCAACATCATTGAACGGTATGCATATGACTGTCCAGTTCCTAGAGTCCCAGGCTCGTTAATTTTTTGGATAATTATCTATTTATCTAATCCTTTTGGATTTATCACCGACAGGCCTAGAACAGTTTAAGTTGGACCTCCCCATGAATTGAGTGGTCTGAAGTAGACCGTCCAATCCATGAGAGTCCAACGGTGAAATAGTCGGTCAGTTCGATGGATATTTGGATAATATTTCCTATTTATTTAATTTCCACCGACAGGTTTGAACGGTCTGGTTCCAGGCCACTCAATGAACGGGGCGGTCTATCGCACGACCGCGCCATGGTCCGATCTCTGAAGAATTTACGGGTTTTTCTCTCTCCACCCGTGGTTTCATCCTTGATTTGTTCCACCAATTTCTCCGTGGATACTCCACCAAATGGGGTGCCGTTTGAACTGGTTGGAAGATAATTCTATTATCTACGGATTTTTTGTTGATATCTCGAGCTGATTTTCACTAGAAACCCTAATTTCGGGGCTGGCTTTTTTAGGCTCTATAAATAGACCCTAAGGCCAAGCTTTGAAAGGGGGGATATTTGAAGGTCATGGCGAAGCTCTGTCGAATTCTAGAGCAACCTACAGTCAGGGAGGGAGGCTTTCTATGTCCGCATAAGCCTCCGATTCATGGAGTATTCGGTGTTTTGAGTCTTTATTCCAATAGTCCCACTGTGCTTTTCATAGTTACATGCTTCATCTTTTGGTTATCTTCTCCCACGTTTTCACTCTTGCATTCCATTACACACACCCATTCCTGTTGTTTTCCACGCCCATAGGGGTTTAAAAACCACCCAGGTATCCCCCAGTCCATGTTAGTTCATTTATTTTTATGTTCTTTTCTAGTTACTACACTTCATAGTTCTGATTTGGGTTTTCTTTTGTGGTCTTCATTGTGTTTCGCAGGTCAGTAGCATATTAACACGAGGTCCATCCCCTCTTGCTGGCCGGAAGGGGTGAAGGATCAGATCCCACGAGTTTAGAGTCTGGCGCTTTTGCACGGCCTCATCCCGTCCGTTTGGAGATCAGGGCGGTCCATCATCAGCCATTCAGCTCTTCACGCGGTTGTCTACAAGCCGTTCTATTGCCAGATCCGCCTTCGTCCTGCTTCATACTTCGGCGCTTTGAGCGGTCTGTCGCGTGACCGTCCACTCCACGGAGCGGATCATCCAAGACCGTCTGCACCTGCCAGCGCTGAACATCATGTGAGTGCTCTCCTTCTTTTCCAAGGTACGGTGTATTTATTACACTCGGCACCTTGATGGCGATCACACACTCACATCCCTCTATCCCCTTCTACTTTGCATTCAATTCATTTATCATATTGATATAGTAAGAGGGGTTGGAAGGATACAAAAGGGAGTAAGGAAAAACATGTCAACAGGGGCGCCCCTCTCTTAAGTCAATATAAGGGGCTTGGCTTATTTTAATCCCCATGGACCAAATTAATCCCCCTTGGACCAAAATAATTTAAAAATACAAATACATGGTCAATTATTCTACCATTGACCCAATATAAAAAACCAAAAAAATACAAACCAAATACACACCAAATACACACCTAATACACACCAAATACGGCCAAATACATATAAAATACAAATAGGTATAAAAATACGTACTGAAGTATCAGTGCTCCGGTGGCGACTCCAGACTGTCCCCCAGCCACAAAGTGGTCGGTGTCGATAGAGTCGTGCTGCGGGTCTGGTACCGACGGCTCGCTGAGTCTAGCCGTACTCGTGCTATGGTGTCCTCACCAATTCTCCCTGGGTGGGAGAAGCTCGACCCCGTCGAGTAAGGGTCCGGGTCGCTCTGGTGTCGATCCAGCAGATCTGGATCTATCCTCTGTAGCTCGTCCCGGGTGATCCAAGTGTCCTCGGACGTGGGCCGTCCCCTCCAACACACCAAATAGCATTGGTACACTCCACCTCGAGTAGTCGTCACATGTCTGTATAGTATACATTCTATCTGCTCTCGCTGCTGAGGTAACAAGGCTGGAGGTGGACACTCTAGGGTGGTGTCACTCACAATGGGTGGAGACGGCTCAAAGGGCTCACTGGGTATCACCACTGGGTCCCTATAAGCGACGAGATCCGAGACGTTGAAAGTGGAACGGATCTCGTAATCCTCTAGTAAGTCCACAACATATGCGTTTGATCCAACTCGCCTAACTACCCGAAAGGGACCGGCATCGCGAGCATGCAACTTCTTCACGGCTCCTGAGTGAAACCGTTCAGGTCTGACCCTGATCACGATAGAATCGCCCTCCTGAAACTCATGGTGGTGCCTATGGGCGTCAGCCAATTCTTTGTATCGTGCGTTGCTGGACTCAATGTGAGGATGGATATGCTCATTCAACTGTCTAATATGGCTAGTAAAAGACTCAGCTGACTCGGACACACGGGACTGGATGGGAGATGGGACTAGGTCTATGGGCTTCCTAGGTCTACGACCAATGACAATCTCAAAGGGGCTCATACCTGTAGACCTATTGACCGAATCGTTATAGGTAAACTCTGGTAAGGGTAAGATCAAATCCCAATCCCTGACTCGATCTCGGACCAGACACCTAAGAAATCCCCCAAACTCCTATTGACAACCTCAGTCTGACCATCGGTCTGGGGGTGATATGTAGTGGAGAATTTCAATTGGGTGCCCATCATGTACCATAGGGTTTTCCAAAAATAGCTAGCAAAGCGCACATCCCTATCAGACACTATAGTGCATGGAAGTCCGAACCTAGAGACAGTGTGAAAAGAATAGACCGGTAACTCTAGAGGCATCCGATGTTTTGGAGCACGTAATGAATAATGCCATCTTCGAGAACCTATCGACAACCACATAGATAGAGTCATGCCGTTGGAGGGTGCGGGGCAATCCCAACACAAAGTCCATGCTAATGTCCTATCATAGACTATCCGGGACAGGGAGGGGAGTATAGAGGCCGATATTCTGCTTCCTTTTCTTGGCCATAGCACAAGTGCGGCACTGGGTCATGATGCGAGTGACATCTCTCTTCAAGCTAGGCCAATAGAATCTATGCTCAACCGACTCTATTGTTTTGTTCCGGCCGAAGTGGCCAGCAAGACCTCCCGTGTGCATCTCCCACGTAAGAAAGTCACGAACAGAAGTCCGTGGGTTGTACAACTTGTCACCCCGGAATAGGTGACCCTCCTGTAGCACAAACTCGCTATAATCACATGAGGGACCGGCCTAAAGGGCTGCATAGATCAGACCGAAATCTAGATAATCAACATAAGCATCCTTCAGCCTCTCTAAACCTATGACCTCAACACTCATGGTCGTCAACATCATCATCCACCGACTCAGCGCATCGGCGACCTTGTTCTCCGCCCCTGCCTTATGCTTGAGCACAAAGGTGTACTCTTGGAGATATTCCACCCAACGACTGTGGCGAGCGTTCAGCTTCTTCTGGGTATGGAGGAATCGTAAGGTCTCATGATCAGAAAAGAGGACAAACTCCTGGTGCAAAAGATAATGCCTCCAATACCTCAATGCCTGGACAACTACGTAAAATTCTTTGTCATATGTGGAATATCGTAGTTTGGCATCATTAAGCGTCTCACTAAAAAATGCTATGGGGTGGGACTCCTGACTCAACACGCCACCAATACTAACTCCAGAAGCATCACATATAACCTCAAACATCTTAGAAAAATCAGGTAAAGCAAGGACATGTGCCTGGGTCATGCGCTCCTTAATGTCCCGAAAGGCCGTGGCTGTAGCCTTAGTCCATACGAATGCCCCGTTCTTTATGCAATCAGTGATCGGGGCAGTGACAGAACTGAAGCCACGAATGAAGTGGCGATAGAACGTCGCTAAGCCATGGAAGCTCCAGACATCGTGGAGGGTGCGGGGCTCGGGCCACTCCCTGATGGCCCTAATCTTCTCCGGATCAGCAGAGACTCCATCTCTGGACACAATGAACCCGAGGAAGGTGATCTGATCAGTCATGAAGGCACACTTGATGGGGACATCAGAGCAAGACCACTAACTTTTTATTTTACATTTGAGTCCTTTTATTTGCATTTATATCCTTAGGAAAACATGTATGCAATTGTAAGGCTTTATAAGCTAATTTGTCATTCCTTAAGGATCTTTCGGTTTTTTTGTAAAAGTCTAGTAGGACCAGCAAGGGGCCCCCATCTTCTTCCCCATTGGTCCACCTAAGCCTTAGGGTCAGTCAAAGGTCCAAGGTGGGCTTCTAGAAGTTTGACCATTCAAAGGGGACAATGGGCTTAAAATGTCCAAGAAGCCATCCCATTTAGTCAAGGGGGTGCCCCCCTCTTATTAGTTGTTTAATAGGTTCCAAATCACATGGGAAATTAAATATGTTCTATCCCCTAAGTGCCCCTCCCCTAACTCAGTTATGAGGGTAGTATTAGTCTTTTTACATTTCTTATAAATACCTTGTATTTTGTGAATTAACTTAGCATTAATGTGAGAAAAAAACCCATTTGTGCCCAATTGGCACAAGGGTGCCCCTCTCTCCCCCTCTAGAGTTGTGAGAGCTCTCCTTTCAGAGGTGTGAAGCCTCTCCACCACCACCTCCCTGAGTGCGACGCTCAGCTCCGCCGCCGCCGCAGCCGTTCGTGCCGCCATCGCGCCGCCACCGCCATCGCCGGAGTTCTATCTAAATAAGGACAAAACCTCAATCCCGTAATTTTATCTTTTTCTCTTGTTGTCTGATCGAGCCCAAACTTTTAGGGCATGTTCTCCCTGTCTCCCCTAGTCTCCAGTTTAAATTTCATGTCATTTAGACTTCGTTTGTTATTTTTTCCATATTTTTGTTCTTCCCCTCAGTAATCTGCTAGTTTGCAAATCTGCGGGGCAGTGTCCCCTTGTCATAATTTTTCCACCCCCTTATCAATTTTCAAAAAATCCATAAAAATTTTGAAGTGTTTCTAACATCCACCCCTTCCACCAGTAATTTTCCCAGCACCCATAAAATTTTCTTACCTTCCGGTCAAAAATCATCTTCAAGAAGATCCCTTTCTGTCATGATAGTCTGTAACTAGATCCACAGGAAAACCCGTAGGTTGCAGAGATTCTCATTTCTAATCCCTTCTCTGGATTGACGACAAAAAAATATATGTTGTAGATCTATGAGTCCTTTTTCCAACAGCACCAACCACGCCTCGATCTGATTCCGGTTCTGAGAGCAATAATTCTTGCCGCCGAGGCGCGCAACTCTGTTCCCTGTGCAGGCCAGAAAGAGCAGTCAGTGGATAATTTGTGCAAAAATACCAAAAGTCAACTTCTAGAACCGCCACTTCAGGAAGTCGTTCAGGGATATCCTGCCATCATCCCAGTCAAGCGACGCCTTCAGAAGATCTCAGGAAGATGACGTTCCTTTGGAGGCCACGGCTTGCTGTCCAGCGAGTCAGAACCGAGTCGGCGCAGCACCGAGTCAGCGCAGTATCGAGTCGGACCAGTAGGCCGAGTTTACCCCGAGAGCCCTTCCGACTTGCTGCCCGTCAACCCAAGATCGGTCCTCACGGGCCCACCTGTTGCCCTTTACCTCCCTACGTGGAGTGGGCAACATAATTCACTTCTGTAATTAAATTTTTACCATTGTACCGGGAGTTACCGTACTTGGCCGGGATCGCCTTCCCCACGTCCGGAGCGTGAAGGTATCGTGTCCTCTCCTTACTCGGCATTTGCTTTGTTGGATTTTCCAGCGTCTCCCTTGTTATTTGTTGCTCCACGTGGGGTATGGGACCCACGTGGTGCATCGGCGCTTGACAGCCCAACTCGCCGCATGGATTATGGGGTCCATGTGCGAAGCCCCTCATGTCCACCCACAGCACGATAGTGTGGGCAGCTCGAGCTTTTAGTGCAACGGGAGGGGCTTGATTCAAGAGAGCTGATTGAGAGTGAGAGTGAGAGAGTTTGTATCTCAGTCTCGTGGTTCAAAACCAGAGCTGAGCTTTGCTCTTTAGAGCTACATTGTTTTTGGGTTTTGATTTTTCGTTTTGATTCTGTTTATCATTTCCGAATATTATTTCCTCAAGCTGTGTATCAGCGGTCTTGCAGTGGTAGTCTCCACTGGATGGGTTAAGCTGTATTTCCCCAGCGGTTGCAGAGAATCAGATCCTCTAGTCGGCAAGCTGTAGTGCCCAGCGAAGCTGTGTATCAGCGGATTGTTTGGCCAAGCTGTAAAGCCCAGCGGACGCAATCTGTGCTGCGCAGCAGGAAGCCATACTCGGTTGAGTGTGGGGTGGACGTAGGTCGTTGACTGAACCACCTAAAAATTATGTGTGCAGTGTGTTTGTGTTTTTGTGTGATCTGTGTGCGATGGGAATTCTTGCTTAGCTTATTTGGTTGCATCGCTTATGCTCATGTCTAGCTTTCGATATATAGATATGGTGAATGGCTTTCATGGGTCGACCTTTTGCTTAGCATTCTTCCTTTAGCTTAACAGATGTTTGCCTAAATTCCGCTTTAGAACTTACAGTAGTTTTAAATTAGGCAAGTTGATCTATTCACCCCCCTCTAGATCCACACTTAGTGGAGATAGACTGCGTCCATCTAACCCAACACTTGGTATCAGAGCCTAACTCTTCTGTAGGGACTCATCGCCCGAAGAGAATAGGCAGAGATGGATGCTCGAGGGATGATTGCCGAAGGTCACTCAACAACGAAGCCCCCTTTCTTTGATGGATAAAACTACGCATACTGGAAGAACCGTATGCAAGTGCTCCTCAGGGCTAAGGATTATGAGATTTGGAAGATTGTCAGCAAGGGACCTTATGAGTTGTCCCCGAATGAAGATGTATGGACCAAGGAGGAGATCAGAAGGTCCACGCTGAATTGGAGTGCTATAAATGCTATCTAGTGCGCTCTGTATCATATAGAATTCTCCAGTGTGTCTGCTTGCAAATCAGATAAGGAGATGTGGGATGCGCTGGAAGTAATTCATGAAGGTACATCTCAAGTAAGAGAGCAGAAGGCCAATCTTCTTGTATCTGAGTATGAAGCCTTCAAGATGAAGCAGAACGAGTCCATCAGCGAAATGTACACTCGGCTGACTGTCATAACCAATGGCCTCAGAGGTTTTGGGAAACCTCAGATAGAGTATGATGTAGTGAGGAAAATTCTGCGCTCCTTGACTCCCATTTGGCACACCAAAGTAACAGTGATGGAGGAGTCAAGGGACTTGCGTAATACTAAAGCTGATGAGCTGATTGGCTCACTAATGGCATATGAGATAAACATGCCAAGGATAGATGAAGCCGAGAGGAAGAAGAAGCCGATAGCGCTAAAGGCTAGTTCGAGCAAATCAACAAAATCCAGCTCCAGCAGCTCTTCATCATCAGAGGAGAGCCTAAATGAAGAAGAAGATGTGACTCAATCTGAGATAGCCATGATGACTAGAGAGTTCAGGCGATTTCTCAGAAAGGGAGCAGGACGGTTCGGCCAGAAGAAATACAATGGTGGCCGAAAGGATAAAAGGTATAAATCTAAATCTGCAAAGAAAAATGAAGTTAATGTCTGTTATCAATGCAGGAAACCAGGGCATCTGAAAGCTGACTGTCCAGACAATCAGAAACATAAGGACATGTCAAAGAAGAAAACCAAGAAGGGAAGAGCTATGATCAGCACATGGAGTGATGAAGATGAAGGCTCTTTCAGCAGCAGCTCAGATAGTGAAGCCGAATCTGAACAGCCCATTTGCCTTATGGCAACAAGCTCCGAAGATAGAGAGGAGGACACAGATGAGGTAATCACTAGATTTGAAAACTTCACAATTGCTGATTGGGTAGATGCTTATCATGACATAGCTGATAGAGCTGATGATATTAGAAAAGAGAATAGGCATCTTAGAAGAAAAATCAATTCCATGCAAAATGATAAAACTCTATCTGATAAAATTGCATGTTTGGAATCTAAAAATGATAAACTGAAACTCACATGCTCTGAAGTAGAGGACATCAAAATTGAGTTAAAGGTTTCTAGGGAAGAGAAACAAAGGCTTGAAAATGAAATTGATGAATGGAAGCTGAAGATTCAAAAATGTGAAAGTGAAGTAAAAATCATCTCTGAAAAATATGAAGATGTCCTCAATGTCAACAATGAGCTGAAAAAGTCTATTGATGAACTTTAGAAAGATAATGAGGATAAAATGAAAACCATTGAGAAAATGACCCAAGGAACAGATAACTTAAATGCTTTGTTAGGGTCAAAGGTTAATTTCAGAAAAGAGGGCCTAGGATTTAGTTCTAGTGCAACAAAAACATTTGGGATGAGAACAACTTCATTTGTTGCTCAAAAGGAAAAGGGACCTCTAATTAGCATGAACTCAACAAATTTGATGAACAAAACTGCTAATCTGAAAAAGCCTAGTGCTGAGGAGAAGGGCAAACGAAAGGTTAATGAGCCTAGTAGAGCCAGCACATCCAAGCAGAATCCTAGGGCTCAGACTCAAGTTAGGGGTCAACCTACACAGTCCAGTAAACCCCAGGTCAAGGCAACCAAGTCTCCACCATCAACTCCACCTCAGAAGAAGACCCAATACAAACCTGTGTATAGGTCAGCAGGGTCCAAAGTACAGGGAAGACAAAGTGCCGCTAAGAGTCAACCCAATTATTTTTATCAACCCAGAGCTCAGACCCACTACAATGCACATCCAACCTACTTCAATAGGTCAGATTGGTCTATAACTCAGGGTAGGTTTACAGGTCTTGCACACCAGGGTGCTCAATATCAAAGACCTTACAGTAGAAATTTGGTCAATGGGTATGGTTACTGGACATCTGGAAACCAATATTTCCATAGCCAGCCCAGGAACTACTATGGCCAAAATTTTGTGAACACACCCTGGCCAAGGCACTGGCACAGAAATAACAATACTGTCAATAATCATGTTGCTGCCAATAAGAAAAAGAACAATAAAAAGAAAAGGAACAACAACAGAAGAAAATCTGTAGGATCCAATGAACAAAGTTCATTTAAACAAATGTGGATTCCGAAACATCTACTTTCCTGCTTTGCTTCTAGTTCATTTACATTGGAGCCCAATCAGTCTTGGGTTCCAAACTTCTCTACCTAATTGTGTATGCAGGTATGCCTGGCAGCCAAGAATAACTTGTGGTACATGGATAGCGGCTGCTCCAGGCATATGATAGGAGATAAGGCCAAATTTTGCATGCTGACTGAGAAAGTAGAAGGCCTTGTCACCTTTGGAAGCAACACAAAGGGTAGGATTATCGGATCAGGTAAGGTAGGTAAGTGTTCTACCTGCTGCATTGATGATGTTATGATGGTTGAAGGGTTAGCCTATAATCTACTTAGCATCAGCCAGTTATGTGATAAAGGTTACACTGTTTTATTTAATTCTCAATGCTGCAAGGTTTTTGAACCTGATTCTGATATTGTCAAATTTTCTGGAAAAAGAATAAATAATACTTACATGATAAATTTAGATGCAATTCAACACACTAACCTTTGCCTTACTGCCAGTAGAGAAGACATAGCATTTTTATGGCATCGTAGGTTAGGTCATGCTAGCTACACTGTTTTGCACAAATTAAATAAGCATGGCATGGTTAGAGGACTTCCTGAAGTCTCATTCAAGAAAGAAAATAAAATATGTGATGCATGCACTCAATCAAAGATAACTAGAAAGTCATTTAAGTCTAGAACTGAAAATCTATCTTCCAAACCCTATGAGCTGATACATATGGACCTTTTTGGGCCAACTAGATCTGTCAGCCTATCAGGGAGGAGGTATGGGTTTGTCATGGTAGATGACTTTTCTAGGTATACTTGGGTTTATTTCTTATCTAATAAGAGTGATGCTTTCTCTGAATTTCAAGAGTTTTATGATAAAACAAATCAGAAAATTGAAAACATTTTGTCTGATCATGGAGGTGAGTTTGAAAACTCACAATTTGATGAATTCTGCAGGTCAAATGGAATCAACCACAGGTACTCCTCACCAAGGACACCTGAGCAGAATGGAGTTGTGGAGAGAAGGAACAGAACCCTAGTGGAAATGGGTCGTACACTCCTTGTCGAAGGTGGTCTACCAAGGAAATTTTTGGATGAAGCAGTGAACACTGCCTGTTATGTAATTAACAGAGTCATGGTAAGACCTTCTACCCAGCAAACATCATATGAGATCTTAAAAAGTAAGAAACCTTCTATTGCTCACTTCAAGGTCTTTGATTGTAAATGTTTCATTCACATAAATGATAAGAAGGACCTTGATAAATTTGAACCTAAAGGAGAACCAGGAATTTTTCTTGGCTATTCTGAAAACACCTGAGCATACAGAGTGTACAATCTGAACTCTAAGACTGTTGAAGAATCTCCACACATAGTTTTTGATGAATCCTTGGTAAATTCTAATGTTGGTCAATGCAGGAATGAAAATAATGGTGAAATTCTGAAGGAAGGAGATCCTGCAGACAAATTCGAGGATGAAGAAGGACATAAAGAGCTTAATGAAGAGGAGCCTACAGTTCAGGGGGAGGTAAATCAAGTTCATGATAGTCCAATTGCGAATATTAGATATCTCAAGGATCATCCTGTAGATAATGTTATTGAAAATCTGCATGACCCTCCTAGGACTAGAGGCCACTTAAGAATTCAACATGAACTGAATGCTTATGCTTTTGTATCAAACACAGAACCCAAGTCCATTGACTGTGCTCTCCAAGATGTGCATTGGATTAATGCCATACATGAGGAGCTCAATCAATTTGACAGGAATAAGGTGTGGTTTTTGGTTCCACCTTCTGATCATGAAACAGTCATAGGGACTAAATGGGTATTTAGAAACAAAACTGATGAAGCAGGGAATGTTACTAAAAATAAAGCCAGACTTGTAGCTCAGGGGTACAATCAGGAATTTGGAATAGACTTTGAAGAGTCTTTTGCCCCTGTAGCTAGGTTAGAAGCAATAAGAATTTTATTGGCTTATGCATGTTCCCTAGGAATAAATCTTCAGCAGATGGATGTGAAATCTACTTTTCTAAATGGGGAAATTAATGAGGATATATATGTGAGACAGCCTCCTGGGTTTGAATGTTTAGATTTCTCTAATCATGTTTACAAGCTCAATAAAGCTCTCTATGGTTTAAAGCAAGCTCCTAGAGCTTGGTATGACAGGTTGAGCAAATTTCTCACCGACAAGAACTTCACAAGAGGTATAGTTGATCAAATATTGTTTACCAAGGTAAGCCATCCAGATATTCTTATCATTCAGATTTATGTGGATGACATTGTGTTTGGGTCAACTAACCCCAAATTGTGTGAGGAATTCTCTCAAATAATGACTGATGAATTTGAAATGAGCTCAATGGGTGAGCTCAAACTATTTCTTGGACTGCAGGTCACACAAACAGAAGATGGCACCTTCATCTCTCAATCCAAGTATGTAAAGAACTTATTGAAGAAGTACAAAATGGACAACCTCAAGGAAATAGCTACTCCAATGTGTACCTCAACCAGTTTGGATGAAGATTCTAAAGGTAAACCTGTGGACCAAAGGCTATACAGAGGTATGATCGGATCTCTTCTCTATCTTACAGCATCTAGGCCTGATATACAATTTGCTGTGTGTTTATGCTCTAGATTTCAGGCCAGTCCTAAAGAAACTCACTTTAAAGCTGTGAAAAGGATTTTTAGGTATTTACTAGGCACCCAAGAAATAGGTCTCTGGTATCCTGCTAAGTGTGAGTTAGAGCTTCTAGCCTACACTGATGCAGACTATGCTGGGTGTCGAGTAGATAGAAAAAGCACCAGTGGCTACTGTCAATTCCTTGGTGGCTGTCCAGTGTCTTGGGCATCTAAGAAGCAACACACTGTAGCATTATCCACAGCTGAAGTTGAGTATGTTGCAGCATGTAATTGTGCAGCCCAAGTACTTTGGATTAAGCACCAACTGGCTGATTATCAGATAAATCTGGGATGCATTCCACTTTTATGTGATAATACTAGTGCTATATGTCTTGCTAAAAATCCTGTTCACTATTCTAGGACTAAGCATATAGAGATAAAACATCATTTTCTTAGAGATGCTGTAAATAAAAATGAGATTGAAATGAATTTCATAGAAACTGAAAAACAAATTGCTGATATTTTTACTAAGTCTCTTGGGAATGAAAGATTTAAGTTTCTTAGAAGAGAACTTGGCTTATGTAAATTTCAGCATGATGAATGATTGTTTAACTGTTGTGAATAAAATTTCTGATGTGGACTTGCATTTGATTGCTTGGATAATTCATGTGGATGTGAATATTGAAACAGACTCATAATCATTACTGAACATGCATGTAGAACTGTCCTGCATTGCATTTCTCTACATAACCGTGGTATATTAAATAGTAGGCTACTAAAGGGCAGGGAAATCTGTCTGGAGGTTCTTACTATGTGTGAGATGGTCCTTGAGACCAGTTTCTCCGCCTAGTACCATGGGTTATATTGATTGATAGGGGAGTCTGAATGAGCATGAATTTCAAAATACTTTGTTCAGTGTTCAAAGAAAACATTGCATATATTCAGGGGGAGCTTGTCAAGTATTTGCATGTCTTTACATATCATTCATTCATGACCTATGCATAAGCTCTCTCTCAATTAATTCTTGCCTTTCATTAGCAAATTGCATGCATATAGACAGGGGGAGTATTGCTAGAAATTCAGAGTGGTTTCAACTTTCTTGAAGTCATTCAACCTTTAACTCTGAATACTTGTCTCTGACATTATGGCAATCTGTTGGTCAGTTCTGATTTCTAAACAGTAGAAAATTGACTTCTTCATTTATAAGAATTTGAATTGTCCAAAGACTGATGTAATGGTTTAAATCTTATAATGGTTGGAGTTTAAAGATTGCAATCAGTATATAAGTAAGTTGAAAATTGATAAAACTCTCAACCTCTTTCTTACTTCATGTCAGATAAAGCTAATCATATCTGAAATCTGAAAACTCATCTGAAATCATGATTAGAGAGGATAAGTATATGTATTGTTCTTAAACAAGTCATTCTGAAACATCAAAAAGGACAGCTAAGAAAGATATTGAAAAACATTGAAAATCATTGAAAATTAATATTGGCAGAGCAATGACTGGTAAATCACTGAGAAACTGAGTGATCCATCACAGAAGTGGACAACACTCATGTCATGAAGTGTATCAGCTATCTCTGTTTAAAATGTTCAAAACAGCAGGCTGGTTTCACTGAGTACCTGGGGGTAACTGGCGTCTGATAAACGTCTACCCTCACACAAAAAGGTGTAACTCAGTTCTAATGAATTTGATCATAGGCAGAATGGTCCATCTTGTTGAGTATCTAGAGGTATTGGCGTCTTATAAACGTATTCCCTTACGCAGAAATACTTATGGTACCTGAATGCTCAAAATGATCTAATATTGATAATGCTGCTCCTTCAAAAGAAAAGTTCATGAGTGTCAATTTGTTTAGTTTCAATACATGACTTGGTTTCTCTCAATATTTTTTTTATGAGACTATGAAAGTAAGATATTATGAAACTGAATCTTTCATGCAAATATGATTCTGGTTTATTGTTTTATCATGCACAGTGAACTTATCTATTGCTTGTAGTGCATGAACTCCAAATTTTATCATCCTTAAACGAGAACTCTTTCTGCCAGCAGTTTCTAAATTCATATGACTGAAGACTCTATGCTTTAGAATGCTTATTCATGAACTACCTGTTCAGAATGCCAGTTAGTTCTTCTCTTGCTTCCTCCCTTGTATTTAATTTTTCCCTCCTCTTTGTTGATGGCAAAGGGGGAGAATATTGTCTAGGGGATGTCTAGGGGGAGAATACATATCTGTCTGAATTCTGAATTCATTCCAAGGGGGAGTGGGAGTGTATATGCATAATGATAAGGGAGAGTTTGAGGCAGTGAGTTGCATGCATTCATAGCATCTGCATGTTAATCTGCATAATACATCATGTCTTTCATCAAACATTTATCTATATGACAGGATGTTGCTATTCTACTTCATGTGGGGTTGCCATCATCAAAAAGGGGGAGATTGTTGTGACCCCTCTATGTTGATGATGTTGACACTTGCTTTATTTCATTGGCAACATCATTGTTTTGATTGATTGGCAACTATATTGATTTGATGAAATTGCTCTATCAGATTGACTATGTGTTCTTTGCATTTAATACACTGCTGTTTGCATTTCTCACTGTCATGGGTCGACGCATCCTCTGATGGGTCGACTCCTTTAGAAGACTTGTTTAGATTAAGTCTATACACTGGAAACTCTTCAATCGATTGAGTCTATACACTGTGCATGTTAGATAAAGTCTATACAGCGTCAGTTCATGCATGCCTTAGGCTAAGTCTATACAGCGTCTTAGGCTAAGTGTGTACAGCATCAGTCGCATGCATGTATTAGGCTCAGTGTGTACAGCGTCAGTCACATGCATGTATTAGGCTCAGTGTGTACAGCGTCAACGCATTTCACTGGCTCATGTTACAGCGTCAACGCACTAAGTCTGTACACTTGATTTGCCTTTGAATTGGTCAAGTGTGTACATTCCTTCACTGTAGCTTTCACGTATCAAAGTCTACACATCGTGAAAGTCTATTCATTCTTCACTGACTTTCGTTCAAGGCAAAGTCTATACATTGGAGTCTTCTCCTACGTTTCTTAAGTGAAGTTTGTACATTCGTTTCTGAAGCTTAAAGTCTATACAGTCCAGCCTATTCCTACGATCAAGGCTTTAGCTACAATCAAGTCTGTACATTGGCTTCGCTTCATGAAGTCTGTACATCCACAGTGATATTTGAAGTCTATACATCCATCATGGAGCTTCAAGTCTACACATCACTTGATTTCCTAAAGTCTGTACATCCACAGTGAAACTTGAAGTCTGCACATTGGTCTTCAAATCCAAAGTCTGCACATTGGTCTTCGAATCCAAAGTCTATACAATGGTCTTCACACTTGAAGTCTATACATTCGATGTGCAGAGTTGATGTCTATACTGTGCCTTATGCTGATTGAGTCTACACATTGGTCGGTGGCAAGTCTGTACACTGGCCTCAACTATTCAAGTCTATTCACTAGACTGTTTGGTCAAGTCTATACACCCTTCAGTTGAAATTCCAAGTCTGTACATCGGACTGTGTTAAGTAAAGTCTATACATCCGATTGTACAGTGTCTTAGCCATCGTCTCACTTCTTCAAGTCTACACAATGGTCGGTGGTAAGTCTACACATTGGTGTTTCATTCGAAGTCTGTACACTCACCAGTGAACGACAAGTACACACATTGGACTGTAGCTACTTGTTCTTCAAAGTTTGTACATTGGGCTTTCACATGAAGTATGTACATCCGTTCGTTCTGCATCGTTATCAAGTCTGTACAGCCACTCTTTGAGCATCAAGTATATACATTGGTATTGGGTGAGCATAGTCAAGTCTGTATACTGCACTCGAGTCCGTTGTCTTCAGTAAAGTCTATACATTGGCATCGGTCTTCACCTTGAGTATGTACAGTGGCTGCTTCATATAGGAAGTATGTATAGCCGTTGCCTCTTCATATAAAGTCTATACTTTGGGCAAGTCTGTACACTGGTTTTCCTTCTTATGAAGCCTTTATATTTACTAAGTCTATACAATGCTTTCCTTCTCATGAAGCCTTTACGATCATTGAGTCTATACACTGCGTTGTGCATACCTTGCATTGCACTCATGGTTGCAAAGCCTGTACAGGGTTTACAGTTAAACTGAATATGTTCTTATCTGTCTGACAGGGAATGCAGAGACAAATGAAGGGCACGTGATCCGAGGTACCTGGCTCGTGATCCGAGAAGAACAAGGTATCCAGATGAGGACACGTGTTCTGACACTCCATTGGATGCTGCCACGTGGTCCAAATGCTTTGGCGGGAAACGTGAAGAGCACACGCCTGCTGCTGCTGCTGCTATATATACATGCCTTCTTTCACAGAAGAAGGGAGATCGAAGAGAAGGATAGAAAGTCTATACAGCCAAAGCAGCAAGGCTCCTTCGATCCACTGAGAGAAAAGATACAGAGAAGAAGAAGAAATAGAGAAGAAGAAGAAATAGAGAAGAAGAAGAGATAGAGAGCTGATTGAGAGTGAGAGTGAGAGAGTTTGTATCTCAGTCTCGTGGTTCAAAACCAGAGCTGAGCTTTTCCCTTTAGAGCTACATTGCTTTTGGGTTTTGCTTTTTCGTTTTGATTCTGGTTATCATTTCCGAATATTGTTTCCTCAAGCTGTGTATCAGCGGTCTTGCAGTGGTAGTCTCCACTGGATGGGTTAAGCTGTATTTCCCCAGCGGTTGCAGAGGATCAGATCCTCTGGTTGGCAAGCTGTAGTGCCCAGCGAAGCTGTGTATCAGCGGATTGTTTGGCCAAGCTGTAAAGCCCAGCGGACGCAAGCTGTGCTGCGCAGCAGGAAGCCATACTCGATTGAGTGTGGGGTGGACGTAGGTCGTTGACCGAACCACCTTAAAATTGTGTGTGCAGTGTGTTTGTGTTTTTGTGTGATCTGTGTGCGATGGGAATTCTTGCTTAGCTTATTTGGTTGCATCGCTTATGCTCATGTCTAGCTTTCGATATATAGATATGGTGAATGGCTTTCATGGGTCGACCTTTTGCTTAGCATTCTTCCTTTAGCTTAACTGATGTTTGCCTAAATTCCACTTTAGAACTTACAGTAGTTTTAAATTAGGCAAGTTGATCTATTCACCCCCCTCTAGATCCACACTTAGTGGAGATAGACTGCGTCCATCTAACCCAACATGCTTTATGCGTATTGATTTGTATATGCCACTACTAGAGAGCATGATAGGTTAATTAGCTCGCTATTTATTGTTAGTCAACGCTACGAGCGAGAGAGCGAGACCCATCCCGTGACTCGTTCCTAGTACGGAAGAGCCGACTACCCGACTCATAGTCGGTTTTTCAACCGCCCGCGAGCTAGAGTCCTAGGGCGCGTGTCTGTCCCGCATCAACACTTATTCGGGTTGGCGAATAAAATCTCTCGCCTCAAAACGACACAGACCTGCCTAAGTTGGTCTAAGTGGTCCTCCCTAGTGCGGCTGTAGATAAGAATATCGTCAAAGTAAACGACCAAGAAGACCCATATCATAGGACGTAAATTTTGGGTCATCAACCGCATGAAGGTGCTAGGGGCATTGGAAAGCCCGAATGGCATAACCAACCACTCATAAAGACCATCCTTGGTCTTGAATGTCATCTTCCATTCATCCCCAGGCCTGATCCGCACCTAATAATAACCACTACGAAGATCTATCTTTGAAAAGATAGTGGCTCCCGACATCATGTCTATTAAGTCATCCAATCGGGGAATGGGAAAGAGGTATTTCACCGTGATCTTGTTGATCGCATGGCTATGAACGCACATTCTCCATGTGCCATCCTTCTTCGGGGCCAGTAATGCGGGAACAACGCAAGGGCTCTTGCTATCCTTAAGAGATCCCCGACTCATCAACTCCTCGACCTGCCGTTGAAGTTTGGCATGGTCCGTGGGACTCATTCAGTAATGGCGAAGGTTGGGCAAGGATGAGCCCGGAACAAGGTCGATCTCGTGCTGGATGTCCCTCATAGGCGGAAGGCCTTCAGGGAGGTCCTCCTGGAAGACATCAGAAAACTCCCGTAGGATCGTAGCTATCTCAGGGGGCTGCTCATCATCAGTCCCAGGAGCGACATCCTCCACTCCTCGGACAACAACGGTAACGACAGGGCTACCCCCAGTCACCTCTTGCTCCATCTCTCGCGGGCTAATCATCATTAACCTCCAGGGTGGGAGGCGTCCTATGCTACGAGCGGTCAAAGCGATAGTAGCCCGCGCCGAGGATGAGGTAGAAGGTCCGACCATCCCCTGACTAGATGGGGTCGAAGAGCTGGGACCGGCTGGTCCTCGGACAGAAGGATCCTTCAGCTCAGTGGGATGGAGGGTGATCCTATGACCACTGTGGTCGAATGTGTAGGTGTTCGACCGACCTTGAAGGGTGGCATCCCGATCGAAAAGCCAAGGCCTACCTAGGATAATGCTACCCACCTCCATAGGTAACACATCACACCAGATCTCATCATGGTAAGCCTTGAACTACAGTGGCACTAGACATCACAGCCTGACCGGGATGGAAGTGGAATCCACCCAAGATACTCTATACGGGGTAGGGTGATCTACGGGCATCAAACCCAGACACCTAACCATGCCCGTAGAGATAGCGTTAATACAACTCCCGCTATCAATGATTACCTTGCAAGCCTTTCCTCCCAGCCTACAAAATGTATGGAAGATGGTGGTACGACGCCAGTCGTTACTCACTTGGGGCTGGGTAAGGATGAACCTGACAACTCCCAGCTGTACATCACCCTGATGCTGGGTACCTAGGACATCAACTGGCTCTTCCTCCATAAGTTCATCAAAGAACTCCTCCGCTAAATCCTGATCAGCCTCGTAACTGATCGGCACTAGCTCATGTGTAGGGTCGATGGTAGAGGGATCAGAGATGACAAGCGACTCCCGAGTGGGACACTTGGCCGAATAGTGGCCAACCCCTCCACACTTATAGAAAGTTCCCTATGTCCCGAAGCCCTGGGATGTTCCACCAACCATCGACCCCTTACCCTTATCCACAGGACGGACTGGGGGTGTAGGAAGTAGGGGTGGTCGAGTCGACATGGCGGGCTGGGCAGGTCTAGGGGCAGGGACGGGTGCCTACTGGCCAAGGGGAGGATCCCTCGAAGGGAGGGGGCGCCTAGGAGCAGCAAGGTCCTGGCGAGGAGGTTACTGGGGGTGGGCTACATGCCACCGAATGTAGGAACCAGGCGTAGTCCTAGGGTCAGACACACGTGGATATGGGACCCCCTGGCACGGAGAAGGAGCAAACTCCGCCTCAAATTGCTCCATCTCGAGAGCAACCTGGTACGCGTCCTCCAACTTGTCCACCTTGCGGCGGAAAAGCTCATACTGTAGGTGTGGCTGCAGACCACGCCGAAATCGGGAGACAATAAGGGAGCTCTCCTCCGAGGCGTCACATCGTAAAAAGTATTCATCGAACTCAACAATGTAATCGGAGATGGACCGATCTCCTTGGGTGAGACTCTGCCATCTGTCTATGAGACGCTGGCGGTAGGAGGTAGGGAGGTACTTCTTCCTAAGTTAGGACCTCATCTCATCCCACGTCTCTACCTGGGGCTCCTGACGGTGAAACAGCAGGTTCTCCATGTTTCTCCAATATGTTTGTGCCTACCCTAGTAGTTTCATTTTGGCAAACTTGACTTTTCGGCGGTCCGTCATCTCAAACCACTCGAAATACCGGTCCATGTCGGCCTCCCAATCAAGATAGACCTTCGGGTCCAAGGACCCGTCGAAAGTGGGAGGGTCTGCTCGCACCGTCCTAAGGACCCACTCGTCCTCATCATCCCTTTGTGGTCGGTGACCATGACGGCGTCGACCATCTCCCCCATACTCATTTTCGGACCCGTAGTCCTCAACATCGGGGGCACGTGGCTGTCGTTCCTCAGCCCTAAGTGGGGCAGGCTGGATAGCAGGCACCGGAGGGGGCACCTATGGGGTCGGGACAGCTCCGGGGAGCTCCTGGCGGGGGACTCCACATTCTCTATCCTTCCAACTAGACCTTGGATAGATCGGTCGAAGACCTCGGTATGGTCCTACATGGCCTTGAAACGGCCCTCTATGCGCTCGGTATGCTCCCTAAGAGTTTGGTGGGACCTCTCCATGTGTTCTCTAAGTGTTTGGTCGGACCTATCCATGCGCTCAATGAGTAGAGCCACCAAGTCATCCAGTGATCGGCCTCCCGAGTTGGCACCTCAGGGGTCACCCATTGTGTCTGGGCAATGGTACTGGGCACCTCCACGAGTGATCATGCAAGGAACCTAAGGGGAGCTAAGGGGTGACTCACTATGACCTATATGGAAGGACCAATGCAAAAGACGGACTAGACTCCGATATCCGGTACGTGGTGGAGTTTTGGGATCCAAAGATCCTCTCTCGCAAAGGTGCGACCTTCCCGATATAACGTTCGGGCAATACCTTTTAATATACCGAACAAAGGAACGCGAATGCAACCTTGGACCGACTACCCTAGACTCAAACCGACTCTGATACCAATTTGATGCGGGACGACTATGGGACTCGACTAGAATTGGTTGCGACCTTGGACTCTATCGGACGACTCGACTCATAAGACGACGCGACCAGCAACAACACTATGACGCGGCACCGAACGAGCTATTGAAGAGGCGATCATGCCCCAAACAAGAAGCACTAAACCCACGGTCGTCCCTGGCGAGGGAAACGTGACGATCTGCACGGTTGGGAAACCGACTCTGAGACTCGGGTGGTCGGCTCACTCTCGTGGTCGGAACGAGGCACGGGACAGGTTCCGCTCTCACAACTCACAGCAGTGATTAAGATTTAACTAGCTAATAAAATATCCTACTCACATGCAGCGGCATCTAGAACGCATACTAAATAAGCAAATACGACAAAAGGGGGGGTGGCGAGTGTACCTTCACGCTCGGGGCGTGGGGAAGACGTCCCGGTCGAGATCCGAAACTCCCGGTACAGCAATAATAATTAAATTATAGAATTAATTCTACAGCCCACTCCACGCAGAGAGGTAATAGGTGACACGTGGGGTCCGGGAGCACCAATCTCGGGTTGACAAGCATCAGTTTGTGGCGCTCGGGCGGACGCGGTCGGCCAGTTCAGCTCGGTTCACTCGGACCCGCAGGATAGCACGCGGGACCCGCTGCTGGTACAGTGACGTCCGGGAGGGGCTCCTGGCAGAAGGGACCGGAGGGGTGTCTCTGGAGTGTCCCAGGTCGATCCCCGGGAGCGGCGGTCACCGGAATGGAGTCGGGCGAATTCTTGGGATTTATTTCCGAAGGTTGTCATGCAGCTCAGCTTCTGGCCAGATCTGCGCACTCGGACGAGAACGATTGGTACGCCCAGCTCCGATGTCGGATAGCAACGCAATGGCTACCGTTGGAAAGAGGACTCAAAATCCTACAACATATTGGAATTACAGCTTCGCCCAACGGCTGGAATGAAAATGGGAGCAACTTCAAATTGACTGAGCACCTTGTCCTGAAATACAGAACAAGCAGGGCAGAACATGAATTGCATGATCAAGGGCTTTCACCGAGTATCAAATGATCGAATTAGGACGTGGGATGTTTATGGTGGGTAGAGGGGAGGGTGACGGTGACGCACATAGCTCGTTTGTGAATTTATGACAACATTTGAGGTGTGAGAAAATTCGGCCCCCAAGATCTATCACGCAGATTTGCACACAGGCAGACTTTGAGAGGGAAGAACAAGTGGCTGGGAAAGGGGGCTAACGGACTCTGATCAACCTAAAAATTAAACTGAGAATGGTATATGATTGGGGGAACCTACCATCAAAATTTCTTCATGCTCCAACGGTCGGATCTCTCGTACCAACACTTTCACCAGGCTACTGTCCTACAACTCTGAATTTCAGGGCAGTAGGATGGAACTAGCTTGTGGTGGCTCAACGGCGGCACGAACGGTGGAGACGGCTGCAGTGATCGACCACAGCAAGTAGAGGAAGAAGGGAAGAGGAAGAAATTTAAGAGAGATAGGGGATTTGGATCAGATCTAAAGAAGAAAGGGGGAAGAAGAGGGAAGAACACCAAGAACAAGGAGAGAGGGGGAGAGGTGCACCCAAATCAATATTCCATATAATTTTTCATTAATTTTGTCCAAATACACAAGAGACATTATATATTCAAACCTTAGACTTAGCCAAATGACTTGGAATACCCTTCGTCAAGGGGGTATAATGGGGAAGGGAGATTAAACCAACATAAAAAAATCCTCACATACGGGAAAAAAGAGGGGGCACCCCTCCCGTAAATCAATATAAGGGGCTTGGCTTAATTTAATCCCCATGGACCAAATTAATCCCCCTTGGACCAAAATAAATTAAAAATACAAATACATGGTCAATTATTTTACCATTGACCCAATATAAAAATCCAAGATAATACAAACCAAATACACACCAAATATACACCTAATACATACCAAATATGGTCAAATACGTATAAAATATAAATATGTATAAAAATACGTACTGAAGTATCAGTTCTCCGGTGGCGACTCCAGACTGTCCCCCAGCCACAAAGAGGTCGGTGTCGACCAAGTCGTGCTGCTGGTCCGGTACCAACGGCTCGCTGAGTCGAGCCGTACTCATGCTCTGGTGTCCTCACCAAATTGTCTCTATTTCTTGTATGGGCCCTAGTAGATTTGGGTTTTGAGATGTTCTTCCTTGCATACACTAGGATGAAGAGAGAGAAGAGATTTATATATATATATTATTTGTTTTGTTTTGTTTTTTTATTTTTTGTTTTATTTTTTAAATTAAAACAATGTGAAAATAATTACCCTATATGACCAAGATGTATCCTAGAGCAAAGAAATGAGCTTTCTTACAAGGTGACTAAGGTTCACTCTAAGTTGACATCCACCGTTAGTCACCGGCCAGGTAAGTGGTGTTGTCACATCCCGGGATATACAGTGGAAACAAGTCAGGAACATGAACAGACAGTAAAGTAAGTCTCTAGCTAGCAAGATAATTTGAGCGTCATATTCAAAAACAATGTACACAACATCATGTTGTGTCCCTGTGTTCTGATGATGACAAACTATGTTTTTCATGCATAAGTCGTATTACCTGTGTTGATGAAATTATATGCATGCACATTCACAATCTATATGAAGACAAGTTGATAGCTAGTTGAACTCTGAAGAATAGAAGAAAAGTCAACAAAATAAGTTGAAGAGTCAACTTAAAGAGCTACGTCGATGAAAGAGTCATGAAGTCCTTCAAAGCCTACTAAGATGAATGTGAAATCAAGTTTAGAAGCTCTAGGTCGAGGCACCTCAGGTGCTGGGTCGATGCAGCACAACATAGCAAAGCACATGCACTAGACAACAGGTCGAAGCACAAGTGTTGTGCATCGACGCAGTCAAGTACACAGAACTCATCTTCAGAAGCACGCCTTCATTGGATGCATCGACACAACACCAGGACTGCATCGACGCACCAAATGGCAAGCGCTCAAACAGATTGTCTAGAAGCTGGTTATCCTTACTAATGTACTGACGCAGTTAGAACAATGTATCGACGCACTAAGGCCAATCTTCATCAAGTGCATCGACGCATTAGACAGCTGCACCAACGCACCAAGTCCAGAATCAGAAATTAAGTACTACCACGTAGAAGCGTCAAGATAGTGCATCGACGCACTAAGTCATTTGCCAAGGATCTCAAGCATTCTAGTTAACGTCTTTCTTCATCTACACTATATCAACGGTTCACAGTCTCTGTGTCAAAGCAATGAAGACTCAACAGCTGTGTAAGCTTATTTTGGTAAAGGATGCATCGACCTATATTCTAATGCATCGATGCACCAGCACATACAGGACATGCTATCTCTAAAGCTCCCTCGACCTGTCTTCATGGTACGTCGAAGCAGTGTCACCTCCAGTGAGGCACGTGATCACTTAAAGGAATCATGTGCGTTCGAGCTCAATTGATTTAGATGTGTTCCTAAGACACCTAGGATATTTCCAGAAGACTCTTGAAGGAAGAATATTCCTAATTGCCAGATGGACCAATGGGATTTCAGCTAAATAACTCTCTTATCCACTTGGATTTACGGAGCCCATGTTTCCTATAAAAGGGTCTTGCCCTTGATTAAAAATGAGGGTGGCCATCGAAGAAAAGCCGCTGTAGCCATTAAGAGAGAGTCTCGGCCAGAGACACAGCTGTGCGAGAAACAGTTATGAAAAAGAGAAAGAGAGAGAGCTATGAGGAAGAAAAAGAGCCGTGAAGAAGAGAAAGAGAGAGAGCTACGAGGAAGAAAAAGAGTGAGAAGGAAGATGAAGAAGAAGAGAGAGCTGCAAGTTCAGAGAGAGAGCTAGAAGCTCAGTCCCGGATTCATTCAAAGTGCTTCTTGTGAAGCTATAGATCGTGTGTTTTTATTTCGATTTATTGAGTTGTTTTATGTTCAGCACTTTTCCTTTGCTTTTGTTTTCTTTTGTGTTTGCATTTCATTTGTGTTTTGCCTTGGTGTGCTTCGTGCACACAAGGTGTTTGCACACAACTTAACATGTGTGTGGTTGCTCTGGGAAACCAGGGTGTGGAGGTGTTCCTCCGTTGTCCCCTCTGCGGTATCAGAGGAAGGGAGACTTGGGTCTCTGGGTTGTGAGTGACTGGAAGTTGCTCACGGGTTCCTTCTGAGGTATCAGAGGAAGGAAGGTTGGTCCTGATAGAGTTCAGAGGTGCAAAGTTAGAATCTAGAAAGGGGGGTTGAATAGATTCCTTTCTAAAACATTAGCCTCATTAAAAAACTCTGCACAGAAATCGATCAAACACTAGGGCTGCACCACACACACAAATGCAAATACTTCAATATGACACTCTGTCAAGCACATGGGCATCAAGAAGTCAGACAAATCGTAGAGCAGATTTTATGATAAGGAACTAAAAATAGTTGAGCATACACACAATCTGAAGTTTAGTTAAACTCACAGATCAACACTTCACAACTGTTGACATCAAGAGGAAAACACAGAGAATCTCTTCAAAGGGTAGAATCCTCCACTAACAAGCTAGTGAATGATAGTAATCATTCACTCTCACAAGCAACCACTTTATAATATCGAAGGATCAAACAATCAGATAACAAGCAAAAACACATTCAACCAGACATACAGATCGATCCTGTGAAAGAGGTGGAAGAGATGGACAACCACACAAAGCAAGCCACGGCACATAGAGTTTTTAGGTGGTTCGGCCAAACACCAGTCCGCCTACATCCACCCCTCACTCAAACCCGAGTGAGGATTCCCTTGCCAAAGCAAGACGCAGACTCAATCTGTAAACAATCTCTGCCAAACAGCTTGAGACTGAGAGAGACAAATCCCTCGACCTGGTCTTGCTTCCCACAACACCAGCACCATTGCTCTGCTACCCACAGAACTAGAACCAGAGGTTAACCTCCCTTCCTCTGAGTGCACAGAGGGAACACCGTGAGTGATGCCCCGTCACTCACAACCGGAGACAGCAATCTCTCTTCCTCTGAGTCAGTAGAGGGCAACCAGAGATACACTCTCCCTTCTCCTGAATCCTCAAGAGGAACCCCGACCTCCTATCAGAGAGTTAGAAGAACAAGGTGGAAAATGAAACTAATAAAGAAGAAAAATAGAACAAATAGAAAAATGAAACAAATATAGCTCTCACAGGAGCAAATTGGTCTGGATCTGATCCAGAAACCAACAGATTGCAGATCTTCAATATGCTCCAGCTGCTTCACTATCACTTCTCTCTTCTCTCTCTCTCTCTCTCTCTCAGCACTCTCATTCTAACTCTTCTCACAGATTCTCTGGCTCTCGTACTCTTCTACTATCTTTTTTCTTCTTGGCAGCTCTCCTCTATAGCGGCTCTACTTCAGATTTCCTCTCTTCTGCTCTCCTCCTGAGTTCTGAGGTGATGCATTCTTTTTATATCCAAAAATAGGGTATCGGATTATGTAGCCAGTCAATTATTTAATTCCACCAGGAATTGAGAATATTCCCAATCATTGGGCTCTTAGAGACTGCCACGTGGTCATCACATTTCACGCCAAAAGAACCTTGAGCTGTTGTTGACACTGAAAATATTCCTAATTTTTCCTAACTTCTGCTTCTGCAGGTCTTAAGTTCTGATCGAGTGCTCCTGCGCCGACAGAAAATAAAAGAAAGAAAAGAAGAAAAAGAATGACAGAAGCCAAACAAAAGACGAGACTGAAGAAAAAAGAAGAAAAAAGGAGATGCTCGGCTCCAACAGACAACCGATAAAGCAAGACCTGAGAGTTTGGAAAAATATTCGGGACCATCCCAGAAGAAACGAGTAGCAGCCCGGACAACAAGTACAAGCCGTCGATTGGCCAACCTTCACAAAAGAAGAAAGTAAACACAATTGGGCTAGACAACTTAAATGGGTCGAAAGATGTTGGAAACGGGAATGAAGAGGCCCTAAACCGACATGGCAGACTTTAAACCGGTGCGCAAAAGCTCCAAGGTGGTTAATCCGGCGCACAAAAAAAATGCTTCAAGGCCAGTAACCCGGCATGCCAAGTTCCCACGCCGTATCAAGAGGCCCTCCATCCTATAAAAGACATGCTTCGAGTGCAAGAAAGGAGAGAGGGGTAGAAAAATAGGAAAAAGCCAGAGCAAAAGAAGATAGAGGGAGAGAGCCTGGGAAAGCAAAAAAAAGAGAAACCGAAGAAGAGGGGGGAAAGCTTTTCCCGATACTCTATTTTTCGTCCCAAGAAGAAGAGGTGGGTTTGTGCGAGCTCAATCATCTCCCATCCCCTTCCCATCCAAAAATCTCTCCCAGTTAATATGTGTAGGGCGACGATATGAGCCCTGCCTTCTTTTCTTTGGGGTGATGAGTGTTCTTTTGCATTCCATCTTGCCCCTTCCTTCTGCCATGGCTATGGGGTTGTAATGCTCGACGGCTGGCTTCTAGGCAACAACGTCGGGCCATGTTCACAGATGTATTAAATGGGCATTTCATTGGCAGCTCAATAGTGTAATGTGAATATTCATGTTGCATTTAGATATTATTCCCTGCACGTTGCAAATTTCTATAGTTTCTATCGAACGATGTTTTAGTTTTCATGTCCTAGCACAGAAAATGCCCTGAGCTGTCCAAGGGCTACACAAAACCCATCCCCCTTCCCGGGGCTTTCTTTCAGTGCGATAGCTATATCGAATGCACTCCGTATCTTTCATGGGTATTATCGTCGGAGACACGTATACATGTGTATCTCCGTTTTGTTGCCTTTTCTTCGGGATTGGCTTCCCTCCCATCGACTCTTCGTTCACAGTCAAGAACTGGAGAGAATAGGGACCTCCCTACAGTCTAGGCGCAGGGCCCTCCGGGATAGTTGAGTCCTCATATGCCGCCCGCCAATTGCTTGAGCGTGTGCTTCTTACAATCCCTGTGGTTCGTCAGTTCACGGCTAACCTCCAGGTGTTAACCAACTAATCCCTCTGTGCTTGACCCGCCATTTATGGCTTAACGGTCGAATGATTCCGCCACGAGAAAGACAGGGTGAGGGTCTGTTTGATGTGGCACATCGCTCTTTCCCGTATACGGCTGACAGTTGTTTTATTTTTGTCTTCTCGATGATGATAGTCCAGTGACCAGGGAGGGGGAACATTCCCCATCAAACACTCATGTTGCCTTTCCCTGAACCACCATAAGGCTATAGGATCCCGTCCCCCTGTGGCGTGGAGCCCTATGAGCCCTCGAAGGTGTATAAAAATGGGTCCTCGAACTGACATTAAATCCATGTTCCCTTGGGAATGGTGGTGGCTATGGGGAAGGGACCTCTTGTAGGCTAGCACTCAAGGTTTCCCCCCATTTTGGCCGTCCCTTTAAACAATGCTTTTGGCCCATGGAGTATTGATACCCCTCGTAGGCTAGTCCTCGGGATTTCCATCCATCTGGGTCTTTCGGTCACCATTTGGAATTCTTGGCTTTAAGGAGCGTACCCCAGATTCTGTGGGACTGTCTCCACTTACCCCTCGCAACCCTCCGGGTATGGCGATGTGCTGCCCAATTTTTGACTAAATACTTAGTCTGAATAATGATGAAACCCCAGTGCTGGGGACTGTGAGCTTGTTATAGAATGTGCTTGAGTAGGAACCTCGCACAAGTCTTGATTTTCCGTGTTTGCAGGGAAACTAGAACCTGAATTAACTCATTGATCAACCTAATTAACATGAAAAGGCTGAACATAATCACATTGCAACTCAGCAATCCAAAAATCATCAAACTTGCCCTAAGCCGACGCGCCCCTAACCTGACGCGCCCTCAACCGGCACGGTACCCCCCCGCCCCGCGCCGTTTTAGCCCTACACTCAAAAGGCATTTCAACCCCTTTGGCCCTAAATCGGCGCGGCCTTAGTGCGCCGTACACCCCTTTGGAGCTCGCCATTTACACCCTTTGGGAGCGCGCCGTTTTAAACCCCTCACATGCATCGACCTTAGGCCCCCATATGCATCGACCTTAGCCCACTCACGTCGACCTTACCCTCTATATGCATCGACCTTAGCCCACTCGCGTCGACCTTACCCCCTATATGCACCGACCTTAGGCCCTTTGATGCATCGACCTCATCTCTTGTGCACAGACCTCAGCCCCTGCTACTGCATCGACCTCACCCACCAACCCATTTGGTAACATGTATTTACGAGAGCATACACATACATACCCCATGGGTATATAAATCATCATAAGCATTTAGGCCCTACATTCGTTTCATTGTCTCATGTCGGTTTAATCCACGTCAGCTGCTTTAAGGCATTGTTTCTCACGCCGTTTTAAGGTGATTTCTGTCCCGCCATTTTAAGACATCGCTCCACACTGTTTTAGGCGATCACTCTCCGAGTGAATATTAACCACCTTAATGGCGAATAGTGTCCCGATTTGTATAACGCATGGACACATGGAAACTCCTCGTAGGCTAGCCCTCGGGGCCCATGTCCATTTGGATGTTTGTTGGATTGACGATTAAAAGGCCCATGGAATATCGGTATCCCTAGTAGGCTAGCCCTCGGGGTTTCCATCTATCTGGGTTCGCCGGGCACCATTTGGCTTCCCGACTTTAAGGAGCTTACCTCAATTCCGTGGATATGTCTCCACTTTTCCCCAAACCCTCCAGGTCTAGGAGAGATGCCGCCATATTTTTGCCAGGACACTTTGACCATTTGCAAGATCGGGAATAAATAATAATAATAATAAAATAATAAATAATAAATAATAAAACATAATAGTTATAAATAGTAATAAAAATATATAATAAATAAACAAACAAAATAAAAAAAGAATCACACCGTTAACCGGCGCGGTCACTACAAGAAAAAGTGGCTATAGCGACCGACTTAGAGACCGATTAAATCGGTCGCTAGTCGGTCCCAAATAGAGACCAATTCGGCGACCGAAATAATCGGTCGCATATGTGAGACCGTTTTGGCGACCGAATTTAGTTCGGTCTCCAATCGGTCGCTGTTCTTGCGACCGAATTTACTTCGGTCTCCAATCAGTCGCTGATCCTGTTATACTCCCCACTGCGGCCCCCGCCCGCCCGAGCCCCTCTCCGCCCGAGCCCCCCCTCCCGCCCGAGCCCTCCCGCCCGAGCCCCCGCCCGAGCCCCCTCCCCCTGCGGCCCCCTCTCCGCCCTAGCCCCCCCACGCCCCTCCCGCCCGAGCCCCCCTCCGCCGGAGCCCCCCCTCCCCCTGCGGCCTCCCGCCAGAGCCCCCCTCCCCCTGCGGCCTCCCGCCCGAGCCCCCTTCCGCCGGAGCCCCCCCTCCCCCTGCGGCCTCCGCCCCCCTCCGCCGGAGCCCCCCTCCCCCTGCGGCCTCCCGCCCGAGCCCCCCTCCCCCTGCGGCCTCCGCCCCCCTCCGCCGGAGCCCCCCCTCCCCCTGCGGCCTCCCGCCCGAGCCCCCCTCCGCCGGAGCCCCCCCTCCCCCTGCGGCCTCCCGCCCGAGCCAACCTCCGCCCGAGCCCCCCTCCCCCTGCGGCCTCCCGCCCGAGCCCCCCTCCGCCGGAGCCCCCCCTCCCCCTGCGGTCAAAGCACAGTTCACCTTGGAGGTCGACTCCTCGGACACGATCGACAACGTGAAGGCTAAGATCCAGGGCAAGGAGGGCATTTCCCCGAACCAGCAGCATCTCATCTTCGCCGGGAAGCATCTGGAGGACGGCCGCACCCTCGCCGACTACAACATTAAAGGTTCCACCTGGCACCCTCTCTCTCTCTGATCCCTCTCTCTCTGTGTCACCCCCTCCGGCACCCGAACCAGCAGAATCGACTTCAAAGATTTATGCATAGTCATGCATGGTTATGTACTTAGGTGTGGAATTTTTCTGTGAAAGCTAGCACAATCCACGTGCAGAGGTGATTACATGTCTCCCGACAGTTTACGTGCCAAATTCATAAAACAATAAATCTTTGTTCAAACAACTCAACTCTCTGCAAACTATCAGTGGACTGTAGAAGTTACATATTGATTTTAGCTGAAGAATTCAAAACTTTGACTTAAGGTTTAATTTGCTTTATAGACATTGTCATTTCCACATGCATGCATGGAGACTGCCTATAGCATTCTGAAACTGAAGGGTTTCACTATCTTCTTTTTTTTTTATGTGAAAGCCCTGCCTAGTGGAAAGGTTGAGAGAAGAACTCTACCACCTAACCACCAGTGGGTATTTTATTGAGTAAAAGCAATTGTAAAGATAAATTACATCAAGCGGACACTGGGCATACCCAGTTTATCAAGCCTAACAGCACCTCTAATGAGAGTAGGAAGCTCAGAGGAGGAATAGGATGCATTACATTTCAACTTACAAGCTAAAGAAGCTAAGGAATCAGCCACAGTGTTCCCTTCTCTAAAGATGTGATTAATGGTATCTGCAGGATTAAGGAGGCTCCATATCTCCCTGACATAGGACAATATCGACCAAGGGCAGGTGGCTTTCCTTTTGATAATATTGACAATAGTTTGAGAGTCACATTCAATTATTGCTGCTGTGGAACCAGTGATTTTGATATACTTCATTCCATCTAATAGGGCAGGGGCCTCAGCAATGATGCTATTTGAGAATCCATAGTAGTGGCTGAAAGCTAGGATGACATTTCCAAGGTGATCTCTTATGACCCCACCTCCACCAGATTCACCATTGGCTTTAGATGCTCCATCAGTATTTAGTTTTAAAGAAGGCCAAGGAGGGCAAAACCATTTAATGGCTATAGCTCTAAGCTGCTTTGGTTTAGCAAATTGAATTCCTAGAGCATCCAGAATTCTGATATGTTCCTGATTGGCTTCGGGTAGTGAGGAAATCTGACATATTTCTTTGACTTTGTATCTGATTTTGTGGAGGAGACCCTGGCAGGAAGTTTTGGAGTCATCATATTTGTCTGAATTTCTAGCACACCAAATCTCCCACATACTAACTCCGACAGCAGCTAGACCAAATAGGCCAAACATTGATTTTTTCTGAGTGGAGCATAAATTGTTGAGTATCATTGAGGTAGCTGAATTTTCTTCAATTTGCAACCCCTTAGATCTGAAATATGTCCATATGTAAGAAGCCCAATCACCGAAAATAAATAAGTGGTTATAATTTTCAGTCTGTGGGGTCTTGCAGCAGCAGCATTTTGAACAAATTGGAATCCCTATCTTCTGAATGTTGCAATCCAGAGGAAGACACTTGTTGATAATTTTCCACAGATGAATGGAGATCTTGGAAGGCAGCCATGGTGACCAAATGCTAGTCCACTGATTGAAAGTCTGAGTCTCTTGGTTCCTGCTAATAGCCTTTTGGGTGGATGAGACTGAACAGTTCCCCGAAGAAGAAAGGCTCCAAGCAGGTAGGTCATGTTCCTGATTGAGTTTAACATGCTTCAAAGCAGTGCTAATTTCTTCAGTAAAAAACCTGTTAGGCCAATTTGTGTCTTCTGAATTCATCTGTACAATAAAGTCCCGAACAGAGAGCATAGGGTTGATGGTGTTATCAGCCAATGCAAAATCAGCAAGGGTGTGTTGGCCTATCCATCTGTCATACCAGAAGCTTGTCCTGCTGCCATCTCCAATAATGACCCTCTTATGCTGAATAATTAAATTTTTTGCAGTGATCCACCTTCTCCTTTCAAAACCCTTCATATTTGTAAACTGAACCTGGATGAGAGGACAGTTCCTAATATATTTGGCTCTGAAATACTCGGCCCATAATGAATTTGAATGAAGAGCTTGCCACAACATTTTAACACTTAAGGGAGTTTCCATATTCCTTAGTGATATAATACCCAGTCCACCTTAAGAGATAGGAGTGCAGATTTTGTTCCATTTTCTCCAGTGCTTCCTGTGACCATGATCAGATGAACCCCAGAAGAAATTGGCAAGTGATTTTTCAATAGCTTGGTGAGTTCCAATATGCAGTGAAGAAGATGTAAGAAAGTATATGGGCAATGAGATCAGGACATGCTTGATAAGGACTAGTTTTGCTCCCTAGGAGAGCATCCCACATTTCCAACCTGAAATCCTCCTCTGAATATTGTGTAGAATACCAGTGTAGTGAATTTTCTTGCATCTTCCTTTGATCAGGGGAAAACCAAGATACTTATGAGGGAAGGAGTGTTTAACAAAACCAGTGACATCCTGAATTTTCCTGGCAGTAGAGTTATTATTCCTGGAGTGTATGAAAAAACCACTTTTACCTGTGTTTATTGACTGCCCTGAAGCTCTTTCATAATCTTGTAGTATCTTAAGGAGATTCCTTATTGAAATAAGATTGCCATTGCAAAAAATGATGGTATCATCCGCAAACAAAAGATGTGAAATATTCGGGCAATGTCTAGGACTAGCATACCATTCTATGAGGCCACATTGGAAGGCTTTTGTCAGAGATCTACTGAGTACCTCTTCTGCAATGATAAATAGTGAGGGAGCAATTGGATCACCTTGACGCACCCCTCTTGAAGATTTGAAGAATCCAGCAGGGGTACCATTTATAAGAATAGAAAACCAGTTATTGTGCACCATTTTTCTAATAAGCCTGATGAACTGGTCATTAAATCCAAACCTGTTAAGAACATTGAAGAGAAAATCCCATTCAAGCCTATCATAAGCCTTAGCCATATCAATCTTTATCATCACATTAGAGCCCCTTATTTTCATGCCAATTTCATTGGTAAGTTCCTGGGCCAAAGCAATATTCTCAATAATATTTCTGCCTTTGACAAATGCAGATTGTTCAGGAGATATGATCTTAGGAAGAATGCTGGCAAGCCTAGTATTAATGATAGAGGCAATAATTTTGTAAAAGAAGTTGCACAGGCTAATAGGTCTAAACTCAGAAATTCTGGTAGCATTTGTTTGTTTTGGAATGAGAGCAACCAGGGTAGTAGGTATGTATACTTTCATACCACCGACCTCTGCACATATAATTTGTTTGTTTCAGAAATTCTTTATGTTTTTGTGTTATCTGATTCTTATTTTCACAGGACCCACGACCTCTGCACATATACCACCGACCTCTGCACCGCTACCACCGGTAGTAGGTATGTATACTTTCCCTTCATAATGCATTGTAGTATTTGTTGAAAATAATTCATTATGTATTTGTGTTATCTGATTATTATTTTCACAGGACCCACGACCTCTACACCGTTACGACCGACCTCTGCACCGCTACCACCGGTAGTAGGTATGTATACTTTCATGTATAATGCATTGTAGTATTTGTTGAAAATAATTCTTTATGTTTTTGTGTTATCTGATTCTTATTTTCACAGGACCCACGACCTCTGCACCGTTACCACCGAGGGATGCACCGCTACCACCGGTAGTAGGTATGTATACTTTCATGTATAATTCATTTGAGTATTTGTTTAAAATAATTCTTTATGTTTTTGTGTTATCTGATTCTTATCCTTACAGGACCCACGGCCTCTGCACCGTTACCACTGACAACGGGTACATTGACGGCCTATGCACCGCCATCACACATGGCGAGTGGATCTACACCTCCCCCAGCTGAGTCAGGTATGTTCATTTGCATATTTATGTTTTTTTGATAGTTTGTTTTATTTATACTATTTAATTCGTATAGTACGTGCTGATGACGAGGCGAGTCATCATGAGGGGGAGGGCTGTTGTAATGAGACGATGCGGGCAGTGTGGATAAATGAAGGGTACGTAATGCATTATTTTTGTTATTTATTCGTCATTGTGGTATTAATATTTTTAATTTCAGGAATAAAATAGAGCCAGCCCAAGCATCACAATTTATTACAAAGACAATTCAAGCACATTTTCCAGGCCCCATCCATCGCTTTGCTGATTTTCCGATGGGTGTTCAGGATTTATTGTTCTCTATGTTCTTGGTATTTATCTTATTTTATCATATTAAGTCATTTTCAATTATTATTTTAACCCACTTTGTTATGTAACATATAAATTTTTGTTGTTGTTAATATATAGAGGAATCATCGATTCACAGAACATTCAGATGAGTTACGTGCTAGATTTGCATGGACAGCTACTGCAAGAGATAATTTCAAACATCTTATGTACAATGCCCGAAGATATGCAAAAAAAGCATGTGCAAGTACTGATAAGAACATATGGAAGGAGCATGGGCCTGTGTGGATGAGAAAGGAGTATTGGACAGAGCTGTGCAACATTTGGGAAGCGGAGAAATGGAATGCCAATTCAAACAAAGCAAAGCAAAACAGAGCAGCGCATCCTGAAGCGAATTTACACACGGGTGGCTCTGTCTCCTTTGCAACACATAAAGCGAGATTAGTAAGTACACTTCTACATATATAAATTTTTTGTTTCTATTATGAAACTGTGATTTATTTGAATAACAGGAAGCACAGTTAAAGCGGCCAGCTCAATTTCATGAACTTTTTGATCGAACTCATAAGAAGAAAGGGACAAATGCTTACATTAGTGAGAAAGCTCGGGAGGTAGCGGTAAGTGTATACATTAATAGTTTTCATTTAAGATTAAATTGTAGAATAATTTGGTTTTGTTTTTTTTTGGTTTTTGCAGGACTCATATAGTAGACGAATGGATGAGAGGTACGGGGATGACAGTCAGCGTCCAGAGTTGGATCCTGCCATTTGGGTTGCAGCATCTGGGGCACCCAAGAAAGGACATGTTTATGGTTTTGGACATAGCTTGGGCACGACTAGGGTGTTATCATCATGCTCGAGTTCGGTCTCACATGCGACCTCTCCATTTACCACACCAGCAGCCCCAGATGGTTCTTCCAGTGCCGCCCCGACCATGACTCCAGATATGTTTAGGCAGATCGTCAACGAGACCGTCTCTCAGAATATCTCTCAGAATATCTCAACCATCGTCGCTCAGACCGTCTCCCAGATGCTCACATCCTTGGGAATTGATAGTAGTAGAGCACCTCCTGCACCTCCTGCACAGCAGCCTCCGGTAAGTATTTTATTTGATTGATTTTCTATTTGTTAACTCTAAATATCATCTTACAAAATATAAGAATTTAGATTGAGGAGGGGAAAATATCATTTTCTTAACTCTAAATATCATCTTACACCTATCCTCTGGATATTAGAATCAACAGGCAGACTGTTCTGCAGGATTTTCCATAGGTGTATAGAGATTTTGGTTAGAACTGAAAGTGAAAAGATATGTATAAATTCTATTCACTTGAGTGGGGGAGGATACAGATCTATAAATATTCATAAAGCTAGAATAATATAAGGAAAGTAACATGTAGACATGAATAAAATATGCCAATTTAGGTGAAAAGATCTCCCCAAAGTCTGGTAACTGTCATGGCAGGAAGCCAGGAACAGCACCTCTAAGCAAAGGAAGGGCAGTTCATACAAAGGAGCATAGGTCATAAGTTACAAGAAGTTCATTTTCAGTGGGGAGATGAAAGTGACTTGTCAGAACTGACGGAATCCAAATCGGATGTCCGGTTTGAGCTCGGCGCTCAAACTTCATTTTTAAAATACACTTAGTTCAAATGAACTGTTAGGATGGGGCATTTGGTTCTAAAATCTGAAATACCGGTCGGATGGCCGTGCCGATCATTCCAATACGACCGGGGAGATGAAAGTGACTTGTCAGAACTGACGGAATCCAAATCGGATGCCCGGTTTGAGCTCGGCGCTCAAACTTCATTTTTAAAATACACTTATTTCAAATGAACTGTTAGGACGGGTCCGGGGGTCTAAAATCTGAAATACCGGTCGGATGGCCGTGCCGGTCATTCCAATACGACCGGGGAGATGAAAGTGACTTGTCAGAACTGACGGAATCCAAATCGGATGCCCGGTTTGAGCTCGGCGCTCAAACTTCATTTTTAAAATACACTTAGTTCAAATGAACTGTTAGGACGGGGCATTTGGTTCTAAAATCTGAAATACCGGTCGGATGGCCGTGCCGATCATTCCAATACGACCGGGGAGATGAAAGTGACTTGTCAGAACTGACGGAATCCAAATCGGATGCCCGGTTTGAGCTCGGCGCTCAAACTTCATTTTTAAAATACACTTAGTTCAAATGAACTGTTAGGACGGGTCCGGGGGTCTAAAATTCGAAATACCGGTCGGATGGCCGTGCCGATCATTCCAATACGACCGGGGAGATGAAAGTGACTTGTCAGAACTGACGGAATCCAAATCGGATGCCCGGTTTGAGCTCGGCGCTCAAACTTCATTTTTAAAATACACTTATTTCAAATGAACTGTTAGGACGGGTCCGGGGGTCTAAAATCTGAAATACCGGTCGGATGGCCGTGCCGGTCATTCCAATACGACCGGGGAGATGAAAGTGACTTGTCAGAACTGACGGAATCCAAATCGGATGCCCGGTTTGAGCTCGGCGCTCAAACTTCATTTTTAAAATACACTTAGTTCAAATGAACTGTTAGGACGGGGCATTTGGTTCTAAAATCTGAAATACCGGTCGGATGGCCGTGCCGATCATTCCAATACGACCGGGGAGATGAAAGTGACTTGTCAGAACTGACGGAATCCAAATCGGATGCCCGGTTTGAGCTCGGCGCTCAAACTTCATTTTTAAAATACACTTAGTTCAAATGAACTGTTAGGACGGGTCCGGGGGTCTAAAATTCGAAATACCGGTCGGATGGCCGTGCCGATCATTCCAATACGACCGGGGAGATGAAAGTGACTTGTCAGAACTGACGGAATCCAAATCGGATGCCCGGTTTGAGCTCGGCGCTCAAACTTCATTTTTAAAATACACTTATTTCAAATGAACTGTTAGGACGGGTCCGGGGGTCTAAAATCTGAAATACCGGTCGGATGGCCGTGCCGGTCATTCCAATACGACCGGGGAGATGAAAGTGACTTGTCAGAACTGACGGAATCCAAATCGGATGCCCGGTTTGAGCTCGGCGCTCAAACTTCATTTTTAAAATACACTTAGTTCAAATGAACTGTTAGGACGGGGCATTTGGTTCTAAAATTCGAAATACCGGTCGGATGGCCGTGCCGATCATTCCAATACGACCGGGGAGATGAAAGTGACTTGTCAGAACTGACGGAATCCAAATCGGATGCCCGGTTTGAGCTCGGCGCTCAAACTTCATTTTTAAAATACACTTAGTTCAAATGAACTGTTAGGACGGGTCCGGGGGTCTAAAATTCGAAATACCGGTCGGATGGCCGTGCCGATCATTCCAATACGACCGGGGAGATGAAAGTGACTTGTCAGAACTGACGGAATCCAAATCGGATGCCCGGTTTGAGCTCGGCGCTCAAACTTCATTTTTAAAATACAAGATGAAATTTGAACTTATATTGTGTGTGTGTATTTATATATATGAAAATGAGCTGGCTTAAACTATTGGCATACTCTTGTTAATGCTTGATTTCTTTATTAAGTCTTGTTAATGCTTGATTTCTTTATTAAGGATTTGATTATAATTTTTTTAAATGATATACAGGATCATCCGTCGCGAGATGTTGGACGAGACGACGACCATGATGATGTTGGACGAGACGACGACCAGGATGAGACATATGTGGAGGATTTGTGATTTTATTTTAGTTGTGTATGTTGTCATTTTATTATTATGGATGTATGATTAATTTGTGATTTTATTTTAATTGTGTGTAATTTGAGGTTCGTGGAGATTGTGATCCGTGTAGTTGATTTATTATTGTTTTATGAAATTGTTATTTATCAGGTGTTTGTATGTGATGAATTTGAGATTTGTCGATATTGTTGTCTGTGTAGTTGATTTTATATTTATGTTATGAATTTGTTATTTATCAGGTAATTTATTTATCAGTTTAAATAAATTTTTAAAAAAAAAATAATGCAAAATTAGCGACCGCATTGAGACTGAATTGCGACCGAATAGCGACTATACGTTATATTTCTTTTATTAAATAATTATACTTGGCGACCGACTAGCGACCGACTAGCCACCGAATAAATCCGATAGGTTTATTTTATTTTTAAAAATAAAACAAATTTAGAGACCGACTAGCGACCGAATTGAGACCGAATAAATCCGATAGGTTAATTTTATTTTTAAAAATACAACATAATTCGAGACCGAATAGCGACCGAATTGAGACCGACTTAATCCGATAGGTTAATTTTATTTTTTAAAATACAACAATTGTAGCGACCGAATAGAGACTGAATGGCGACCGAATTATTAGCGACCGGTCAGGCGACCGATTATAATCGGTCTCTGGTAACGACTGATACTGCGACCGAATTATGTCGGTCGCTATATAGCGACTATGATATAGCGACCGACATATTCGGTCGCTAGATAGTGTCTGTTCGGTCGCAATACAGATTTGCGACCGCTCTACGACTGAATAGCGACCGAATATGTCGGTCGCTATCCGCGATTTTTCTTGTAGTGCCCCACACTAGATTAACACCACACTCAAAATCTCTAAAACCCTAATTACAGTTAATCGGTGTGGCACCCCCACGCTAGATTACCCACATCTCATTCCACCGTGCCGTTTTACCACTCCCACCAAAGTCTCCGCCGTTTCTACGTAACATTCTCGTATCCACCCCCATTCTCTTTATACACATGTAATAATAATAAAAAAGGAGCGGCGTCATTTTAAACATTTCCCGCCGTATTACGCATTCGAAGACATACATCTGTATAACACACCCACACACACATATGAATCACATGCTACGTGCATTAACCAAAAGAAAGGAAACATACAACATACATACGTTCACCCCCCCCCCCATCCCATATATACATATGCATATAAAAAATGGGGAAAAATAAACCAAGTAAAACAAACGAGACACTGTCATTCAAAAAATGGAGAAACAAAAATGACTACCATAAAAATAAACAAACAAAGAATAGGTGACAAAATGACAATAAAAATAATAATAGGAATAAAATAATAATAAATTAATAACAAAGAATTGATTAATGAATAATTATCGAATGAATAATTATCGAATAAACACTAATAAAGGAAATAAAAGATGTATGCATCTAATAAAAATAAATAAATAAAATAAACAAACAAATAAATAATAAATAACAAATGAGTAACGAAAGGAAATGATATAAACAAAATAAGAACAAAGAATTTAATAAAAGAAATGCATTCATGCATCTAAAATAATAACGAGAATAAATAAAGAATAACATACATGACTGTGTCCGCTCCGGAGCTCTCACCTCCTCTAGCCCCCAAGTATGGGAACATTAATGATGCCTCGGTAAGTCGTGCCTGGACCTCGGGATTCATCCCCCATTATGGCCATGTCATGACCTCGTCTTGGGCCAATAAGTCGCTGAATTCAATTCGTTTTGACCGGGTTCTAACCACGTCCTTTCAATTCTTGAATAACAAATTTGCCATACCCTTGCATACATTGTCCCGACATTTCATGAGTCTACCCGAATATTGTCACACTAGGCCCACCATGTGGGTCCATATGCGTGCACCGTAGTGCCATGTGCGGTCTCAAAATAAAAATGCAACGACTAATCGACAACCCTACGAGTGATAGGGATTGCCAAAGTCTTCCCTAAATATATAAATAAATGACCAAATAAACAATAAATAATAATACTAAATACTACTACCTTGCATGCCTGCATGGTCCGATTTCCCCGGTATGTTAAATGGTGATTAGCGGAAAGTCAGGTTATGCCCGACCGGAGGCTTTCACTATGTGTGAGTGTAAGACTCTGCCCTGTACCTAAAGCTGGTTTAATAAATAAATATTATTATACCGTGTGCTTGCGTGCAATCGCATCTCTCATATGTTCTATCGGCCCCATGGCCTCTCTATTTTGGCGATTAATCAAGGGTTTTCTCTCTTCTGGAGAGATGTAATTAACGCCATAGCCTTTATGGTACGGCGGGCTTTGGGTCCCGACACGATCACCTATAATCGTCTGGTTAGTCAGACGGTGAGCACAATAGACTTGTCACTCTGTGACTGGCATGTCTACGTAAATAAACAGATAAATAAATAAATATAAAAAGATAAAAAATGTTCCACCAAATTGGCACGCCCGGTGGGACTGAGCCTCCCTTCATCTTTTGCCAAAATAGAGGGAACATGGGACCCCCACTCAAGTACTTCAAATACTAACTATTCATTCATCTTATTTCTCCTCTTTGTAGGTTGAAGTGATGTCAAGTAGACTGTCTGGACTTGTTTCAGTCCCCAAATCGTGGCAGACCATGCCGTATACGGCTATCTCGCCGTGCCTACCACCTTCGGCAACTTTCCCCCGGTCGTTGGCTTCCCCAACTTCCTGGGAGTTGCATTCATGGGTCTCCTGGACGTGGAGAGTTCTGAACCTGTGAAGCTGAAGAACAACAAAGCTGCGGCCCGCCGAAGTGAGGGCCATGTCAAGAAAACTCTGTTGAAGAGCTCGGTGGTCGTGAGCTGCCACGTTCACCATACTACTTGCCCAACTGCGGTGCATATAAAGATGCCCACTGGGGGCAACAAGAAGAGCTCCGGAGGAAGAATTGTTGCTGCTCCCCAGGGTCGACTTTCGACATCCGAGATGTCCACATTGACAGGGGGCGTTCGGGTCTACTTCAATGGCCGCGGCGCCGAAGTTCTATCGGATCGGATCATCCTGACCGTGCTCACTCACAACACCTTCCAAGTGCTGGCAAGCCAGAGGGTAAATTTTAATGACAACAAGCAAGGGAGGCCAACCCCGAATTTGCCAAAGTTTAAGTAAATCTGGGTTCCCAAGAGGGTCTGGAGCCCTACACTAGCTTTGCAAGGCTTCGAAAATTCTGCTGATGCTCCTAAGAGAGGGGGCAAAACGACTATGCATGCGGAGGAAGTCATGATTGCAACCCCTCCACCCGTCACCAGGCCCTGTGCAAGACAGGCCGGTATCCTCAAATATTCAAGAAACTTTAATCAAGCGGCCAGTTTGACGTGGCTGTCCTACATGCCGTCTGCCCGAGGCTGGATGCTGCCTCCTATCACCTTTCCAGAGCACAGCTACGAGGGTATGACAGGGATGGTCCGGAAATATTTTTGTAACTTCAAGAACCCCTCCTTGGGCCAGCAAAGATTGCTTCATGTCATCTGGGCCAAAGAAGAAGAAAAAGAAAAAATGTCAGCCGTAGGGGCGGATGAAGAAGAGAAGTAATATGGGGCTAGAAGCCTTGAAAGGCCTCCACAAAATGAAAAGATGAAAAGAATTTTAATATACGAAAAGCTGACTGTCTCCCGTTAGGCCCGAAGAGAAGTCGGGAGGCATAGAAGAAGAATGCAAATTTTTACTTGCAATATGACAGGGGTGATGAGTATACTTGGTCCCCTACCAAATGAACAAGAAGAGCTAGTCGAGATTGCTGGAAGAAAAAACCCGGCAGCAAGACGGGGGAAAACTGAGGCTGAGCTACTACATGCCGCTAAGGGTGAGCAGGGTGCTGACGAAGACATCACTATTGCCACCACCAGAATAGTGGCGTCTGAGTAGGATGGAGCATCTCCGCCTCCTTAAATTGAAGGTTCTTTGGGTGAAACGCTCGAGGGCATTAGTAATGAAACAACTATGACCCTACCGTCCTGATGTTGCTGCAAGGATACCAACGGGAGATAAAACTACTGAAGAGAAAATTAAATGAAAAGGCTAAACACACTATGGCACCCGAGGAGCCGAGGGCACGAGACGAGCCATTACGGGAAGGTTTCAATCTCGGGGGTGCTCCTTCATCGGCCGTTCTACAAACTTCAGCTCAGAACTGGGCTACTCCCCAACATTATTCCCAACGGCTCCAGCCAGCACGACCAATGCCCCTTCAGATGCAACGGCAGGCTCCACTGTCAGAGCCTTTGGCACCCAATACTATGACTTCGGCCACATTATTGATATAGCCCACCCACTTCTGCCCTCAACCAGTAGATCCAGTTATGATAGACAAGCTGATGGTGGAGTAGATGATTGAAGCAAGGTTAGTGAAAAGGGGTGGTGATGATTACGCCCCCTTCGACATATATGAAATGCCATATCCAACCCACCATGCCATCAAAAGATTGCCGCCAGGTGTCAATAAACCCCCAAAATTTGACAAATACAACATGCATGGCTCCCCGAAAGAGCATATTACACACTATATAACAGTCATGGGTGATTTAGTGGTAGACGAGTCGTACCTGCTCAAATTCTTTGGACCTTCATTGACGGGACCCGCCGTCGAATGGTATTCTAGTCTGCCAGTCAAGTCTATCAATGACTGGCCAGACATGCAGTAGAAATTTAGTGAAAGGTTACGCGTCATCAAGACAGAGGTGACCATGGCTGAGTTGTTGGCAGCGAAGCAAAAAGATAATGAAACGGCTACAGAATATATCAAGAGATGGGAAGATCTCAGCATGAGGTGCCGGCGTCCTCCGCATCTTGAAGATGCAATACAAATATGCAAACAAAATCTGAAGAGGGAGATTCTGGAAAATATGATCGGAATAGAAATCCGGTCATTTGACCGATTAAGTGATATTGCCACGGAGGTTGAAGATTTCTTCATGAGATATCCCTCCGTTTCTGCCGACTCAAGTCATTAAGCCAGGCAGGTTAATAAACGACCGATGCTGAAAGTGGTCCATGCTATTAGCCTAGGGGCGAAAAGGCACAAATGGATGCGCAATCCTCCTCCCAATGAACCTGCTGAATGTCGAGAGAGTCGTCCTTTGCATAACAAAGCAAATAAGCTCTATGCCTTCCCCAGGGACAGGACTCGAGCATTATATAACTGGGCTATGAAGTATAACAAGATCACACTTCCAAAGCCAAAGAGGCCTGACGATGTCAAGAGAAGAGACAATCCTTACTTCTGCCCTTATCATCAAATCCTTGGACATCCTATTGAAGATTGCCAAATATTCAAGGAGATCGTCCAAGGCCTAATCAGAAGAGGGGAGTTGCAAATGGGGGAGGATAGAGTTAATCCTCCGCGCCCTCATGAAATGCCTAATCCAGGGGCATCAATCAATATGATATCCATATATCAACAGCTGCCCGAAGAAGTGCCAGAGACTTGCAATCAGCACACTAATGAAGAGTGTGTCCTAGTGCCTGAAGAAAAATAAGGAAATTGGCAAGCAACGCCAACAAAGAAAAGAACAAGGCCGTCACCTCGCTCGGCTCTAGAGGCCCAGATTCGTGAAGTCATGGCCCGGCCCACTCTGCCCCCTATAGTTCCTACCTGGCATCAAATAGCCCCTCTTGTGGCTATCAAGAGGCCAACGGACAACACAAAGAAACAAGCCCTGGCGCGGGTGCATGAAGAAATCAGCTCAACCGTGGAACGGCCACAAACCGCCATAGATAGGCTAGACGAGCATGAGCAGCTCAAGAGCCTATTTATGCAGCTCAAGAAGCATGTCCCTCAAAGACGCAATGAATCTCACCGGCTAACAAAAAGGACCAAAGAAAAAGCGAGGGTGTTCAATGCACCAAGCAACCCACTGTGGGGGCTGATGCCAGTCATAAGGGGAAAGGAAAAGAAGAATACAAAGGCTAAAATGAAATATGTGTCTCTCCCCTGCAACATGCTGTCAGCATCGCCGGACATGGCTCAAACTTCTGATGAAGAAGAAGAAATCTACGTTGTGCCGAAAGAAGCAAATTAGGCTAAAGCTTCTGCCTCCCACCATGCTGCTAGATCCGGAAGAATATCAAGACACCCGCCGGTCGACAATGGGACACAATTCCACGTTCTTCCTCGGCTTGGAGGTATAAAACCTAGAGAGTTCATCTCAAAGAAACTGGACGCGTCCACCAACAATGACGAGATGCTAGTCACCCCAGTCAAACCGGAGGCGAAAGACAGCACTCTCGGCCCCTCCTGACAAGACCAGGCCATGGTTGCACTGCTATACCAGAAGCAGCAGGAGATCGAAGTGATGCAAAGGTGGCTAAATGAAATGAATCTAAGTCCAACTATGCTGCAATCGACAGGACATCTACATGAGGTGACACAAGGTAGTGCTAGCTCACCTGAAGCTTCAGCATGGCCAGCCATGCCCTGAATAGTACATGATCATACGAGAGGCATCCTCTCTCAACCACTCCAACATACAGTCCCCCGGGCATGTCAGGGGGCAACTAAAGCACCTCCGAAGATGGTGCCAATGAGACCGCGCGTGCAGTCGGACACGCCAAGGGCAAAACAAGCAATGACTATGAAGACGGCCGAAGAAGAAGTCACCGAGGCCAAATTACAAGCAGCCAAACAAAAGGATAATGAGTCCGTCATGGACTACATAAGAAGGTGGAGGAATCTCCGTGAAAAGTGTCGATATCCGCCTAGTTATGGGGATTCTGTTCAAATCTGCAAAGAGAATTTGAGAACGAAAATTCTACGATGGGTCATTGAGATTGAAGTCACGACCATTGAATAACTAGGTGACGTCACAATCAATGCCGAAGTAGTTCTTGCAAGGCTTTGCCTGGCTTCTACAGTCCCAAGCCAAAAGAATGAACCAACCGGCAAACACCCGACACGAGAAGATATTTGCACCTTAAATTTGGAAGCCTTCGAGCAACGAAAGAAGAAAATGCAAGAGGCAACTAAGCCGTCAAAACAAGGTCCTCCTTAAGGGGCAAAATGATGGAACCATACTCCTTTCTGAAGGACGAGACTAGGGCTCTCTTTGAGTGGGCCTGTGAATATAGCAAAGTGGTGCTTTCACAGCCGAACAAACCAGGTAATTCCGAAAGAAAAGACGATCCATGCTTCTGTCCTTATCACCAAATGTTGGGGCATCCCATTGGAGATTGCTATGTGTTCAAGGACGTTATTGAAGGCCTGATCAAAAAAGGCAAACTACATATGGGCGAGTACAAGGTGGACCCACCGCGCCCTCACCAAATACCCGTTTGGAAGAGAGCTGGCCCGCGCGGCATCACCGCCTCAGTTGTTCCTCACAAATCTGGCTGAAGCCAATATCTAGCATGCCCGCGTAGCTTGAACGGGGATGCTTGCCAACAAAAAGAAGAATGGCAAATGACGCAAAAAAAAGAAGAAGAAGAAAGGAAAGGGCCTATTATGGGGGTAGGCATCAAAAAAAAGGGGAAAGAAAGAAAAAAAAAGGAGGGCAAACGGAATTTGCCTATACAGACATAAGGCTTCGCCTACTGAATCTGAGATGCCCTCTCTCAGAGGTTGGCTCCATTAAAAAAAAGAGAGAGAAAATATTAAATAAAATGAAGGAGTCCTTGATGGTTGCATCTGCCAAGGGAGATATCACTCCCCTCATGTCTTGGTCTATGCCAAATAAGAAACTACCATTGGGGGTTTGGCATGGTGGAGCGAACCACTCATCCCCTCTCTGAGGGAGTGAGCGCTTTCTTACGCACTCGTCTTGGTATATTTTAGAACAAATGGATGAAGGGTAACAACTCTGCACTGCACTGCACTGTCAGCGCCATTCGAGCTGCCCGTTAAAAAAAAGAGATAGAAAAAATGAATGCAAAAGAAAAGAAGAAAAGGAAAATTATGAGGTCAACAGGACCTCCCCATCCGCCCTCATAGGTAAAAGGCTCCCCAATAGCATTGTATGGTAAATGTCCAAGGGAAACTAAAATGACTACACCATCTTCGGAGGTAGGAAGTCCCTGTAGCCGCAACTTCTAAGAAAAAAAGGTCAAGAGGATGACACTTGGCGTAAGCACCGGAAGCCTGAGCCGAACCTGTTCGAAGCATCTCTTGAAGAAATCGATGACGAAAGAAGATAGCTATTGATCAGAGACATAGCTGTCACTGAATGTCCCCGGGAGGACCATGTAATCAACAGTCCCACCGATGCCGAAGAGCCCTCATCGACCACTTTTGTAACGGATTTCAGATGAATTGCGGATGAAAAGAGGCCGTCTCATATTCTTGGTTACAAATTTCGGATAGATTAAATATTCGTATGAAATTCTGTCTGAAAATATAAATTTCGGACAGATTAATATCAGTCACAAATTTCATCTGAAATTTCACATGGAACATTTTCCGTGTGAAATACCGTCTGAAATTTCACACGGAACCTTTTCCGTGTGAAATACCGTCTGAAATTTCACACAGAACATTTTCCGTGTGAAATACCGTTGGAAATTATCTGTCCCAAATACCGTTCCAATATCCGTCTGAAATTTTAGATGTACAATTTCAGACGGCCCTTACCGTCCCTATTTCTGTTTCAAAATTCAGTCTAAATCCGTCTGAAATACCTTACGGAGGTCGTCTATAATTCCGTCTGAAATACTTCCATTAATTTTTTAAAAAAATAAAAAATTATTTTAAAAAACATGTTAAAATTACATCAAATATTAATCAAACTAACGTATTAAAAATAAAACACATAAATAAGAAACTCAACACGAATCCCCTGTTGATCAAATATCATCCTCCACATCGTCCATATCCTCCTCCCTACACTGCTCATCTCCTCTGTCGCTGCCCGTAGAAGGATCCTCCTACATTAAAAAAATAATAACATTCATTCATAGATAAAAAATTAGTGCGAAGATAAATTAAAAATTTTATTACATTGCATAAATTGAAATCAAACATAATATCAAATTGATAACTGCATAGATTTTATAGACCCCAACTAACCTAGCTGTCATCAGTATTTTAAATTAATTCCATTTAGAGACTGCACTTTTGAGCGCTGGGCCTAAACCGGGTATCCGATTTGGATTCCGCCAATTCTCACAAGTCACTTTTATCTCCCAGGTCCTGTTGGAACAATCGGCACGCCGATCATACCTGTATTTCAGATTTTAGACCCCCGGACCCGACTTCTTTAATTTTAAACTATGTGTATTTACAAAATACACTTTTGAGCGTCGGGCCCAAACTAGATATCCGATTTGAATTCCGTAAGTTCTCACAAGTCACTTTCATCTCCCAAGTTCTGTTGGAACGATCAACACGCCGATCAGACATGTATTTTAGATTTTAGACATCCCAACCCCTACTTATCTATCTTTTAAATTAATTACATTTAGAGAATGCATTTTTGACGTCGGGCCCAAACCAGATATCCGATTTGGATTCCGTCAATTCTGACAAGTCACTTTCATCTCCCAAGTCGTGTTGGAATGATCTGCATGCCGATCAGACCGATATTTAAGATTTTAGACCCCCGAACCTGACTTCTTTAAATATAAACTAAGTGCATTTACAAAATGTACTTTTGAGCGCTGGGCCCAAACCGGGTATCCGATTTAGATTCCGTCAATTCTGACAAGTCACTTTCATCTCCCAAGTAGTGTTGGAACGATCGGCATGCCGATCAGACCGGGATTTTAGATTTTAGACCCCAGAACCTGACTTCTTTAAATATAAACTAAGTGCATTTACAAAATGTACTTTTGAGCGCTGGGCCCAAACCGGGTATCCGATTTAGATTCCGCCAGTTCTGACAAGTCACTTTTATTTCCCAGGTCCTGTTGGAACAATCGACACGTTGATCAGACCGGTATTTCAGATTTTAGACCCCCGGACCCCGACTTCTTTAATTTTAAACTAAGTGTATTTACAAAATACTTGTTTGAGCGCTAGACCCATACCGGGTATCTGATTTAGAATCCGTCAGTTCGGATAAGTCACTTTCATCTCCCAGGTCCTATTGGAACAATCGACACGTAGATCAGATCGGTATTTCAGATTTTAGACCCCCGGACTCCGACTTCTTTAATTTTAAACTAAGTGTACTTACAAAATACACTTTTGAGCGTCAGGCCCAAACCAGACATCCGATTTGGATTCCGTCAGTTCAGACAAGTCACTTTCATCTCCTAGGTCCTGTTGGAATGATCGAGACGCCGGTCAGACATGTATTTCAGATTTTATACCCCCCAACCCCTACTTATCTGTCATTTAAATTAATTACATTTAGAGAATGCACTTTTGACGTCTGGCCCAAACCAGATATCTGATTTGGATTCTGTAAGTTCTGAAAAGTCACTTTCATTTCCCAAGTCGTGTTGGAATGATCGGCATGTCGATCTGATCGGTATTTCAGATTTTAGACTCCCGAACCCGACTTCTTTAAATTTAAACTAAGTGCATTTATAAAATACATTTTTGAGCGCTAGGCCCAAATCGGGTATCCGATTTGGATTCTCCCAGTTCTCGCAAGTCACTTTTATCTCCCAAGTCATGTTGGACCAATCGACATGTCGATCAGATCGGTATTTCAGATTTTAGTCCTTCGGACCCCCACTTCTTTTATTTTAAACTAAGTGTATTTATAAAATACTTTTTGAGTGCTGGGCCCAAACCGGGTATCCGATTTAGATTCCGCCAATTCTCACAAGTCACTTTTATTTCCCAGGTCCTATTGGAACAATCGGCATGCCGATCAGACCGATATTTTAGATTTTACACCCCTGGACCCACTTCTTTAATTTTAAACTAAGTGTATTTACAAAATACACTTTTGAGCGTCGGGCCCAAACCAGATATCCAATTTGGATTCCGTCAGTTCTGACAAGTCACATTCATCTCCCAGGTCCTGCTGGAACGATCGACACACCGATCATACTTGTATTTATGATTTTAGACCCTCCAACCCCTACTTTTCTGTCTTTAAATTAATTACATTTAGAGAATACACTTTTGAGCGTCGGGCCCAAACTAGATATCCGATTTGGATTCCATCAGTTCTGACAAGTCACTTTCATCTCCCAGGTCATGTTGGAACGATCGGTATGTCGATTAGACTGATATTTCTGATTTTAGACTCCCGAACCCCGAATTAAATGAATTCTTCTAAACTAACTTAGTTTTAAAAACACACTTAGTTTTGAATTGAGTTATTTGAGCATCGGGGTCAAGTCGGATATCCGATTTGGAATCCGTCAGCTCTCACAACTCACATCTACCTCGCATGTCGTGTTGAAACGATCAGCACACCGATCAGACCGATATTTCAGATTTTAGACTCCCGGACCCCGAATTGTTTGAATTCCTCTAACCTAAGTTACTTTTGAAAACTCACTTAGTTTTGAATTGAGTTATTTGAGCGTCGGGCTCAAACCGGATATTTGATTTAGAATCCGTCAGCTCTCACAACTCACGTCTATCTCGATTGTCATGTTGGAACGATCGACACGACGATCAGGCCAATATTTTACATTTTGGACTCTCGAACTCTGAATTTTCCCAATTCTTCTAAACTAAGTTACTTTTGAAAACTAACTTAGATTTGAAATTAATTATGAATATAATTGAGTAATTCTATCAAAATAAAAATATAATAAACACTCACCTTATGGGCATGTGCCGTGGTGGTGGTGGATCCATGAGGGAGAATTCCCACCTGGGAGAGGAGGCCACTGATTGCCTGCAACATGGTTGCCTACTGGCTAGACATCTCCTCTCGGATCTACCGCTGCATATGCTACTGCAAATCAGAAATCTCCGATCGGACGATGTCTCTGACGTCGCTGGCAGAAGTACTGGGGGCAGGTGGAGGTGTACTGAAGGCACTGCTACTGGTTTGTGTTGTGCCCCTGTGGTTTTGATGATAGCAAACATTATGAGTCATTAGATGTCTGCATGAAATAAGTGATTGATTAATATTGATTGATTATGTATTTTGCATATCCACTGTTCAGTCTGAATACATGTTAGGCCAGTGTAATTGTTCAGTGTCAATGCATCTCGGTATAGTTTGTTGGCTGCACTTTAGCTCATAAGCATTGTAGGGATCAAGGTCCGTGCAGACCTCATCAATGTGCATTTCAAGGTCAATGCATTCACTTTCGTTCAGCGCATTATGTCGATGTATACTCATGGTTCAGTAGGCTAAGTCAGTGCTCTTTGGTGTTTAAGTCAGTGCAGGGTTAATTCTCTAAGCCAAAACACAAGGTCGGTGCTAATCTATCTAAGGACGATGCATTTGTGTCTCAGTGCATGTGATGCGTCTCAGTTTGCGTCTCATGCTATGTCTAAGGGAGCACAAACAAGGTCAGTGCAATGTCTTGTCTGAGCACGTTGCGTTGCGTCTCATTTGCACTTGTGTCTCTGGCTGCGTCTCTATCACGTCTTAGCACACCCAGTGTCTCATGCGTCTAAGTCTTAGCGTCTGTGTTTGCGTCTTATGCTCAGCTGTGACTATGGCTGCATCTCTTGCATAGATACGTCTCAGATTGCGTCTCACATGCTATGTGAGTCCATGGCTGCGTATCACATTGCCTCTCTCTTACACAATGCATTGTGTCTCATGCATTTTATCTTTATGCATTCCGTCTCTGCGTCTCATGCACCTCACGTGTCTCTACGTCTTATTTTGTGTCTCATGGTGGCCTGGAGTCGGTGCAAGTGTGCGTCTCATCTAGCGTCTCACACACACCTAGAGTCGGTGCACATCTTGCATATAGTCATATTTGTGTATATTTAGTTGATTTAGTATATTCACATCGGTGCTTGTCAGAGTATGTACAAATCACTATTCATGGTCAGTGCATCTTTTATCCTAAGGCTCATAACGTTGTTGCATATGTACACTCGGTGCAAGTCCTTGCCTCGGTGCATATTGTGTTCATGCTCACATAAAGGGAATTAAACACGGTATGACTCTTGTTCGCGAATGATTAACTGAAGCACGTGCTCCAGGAATTATCTGATGGGCTCATGATCCCAGGAACTAATGATTGGGCACGTGGACTGCAAACTCTCATAGCCTGACACGTGGACTCCAAAGGAGCGCTACTTTTCGAATTCATTGGGCGGGAAACATGGGTTCCACGCGCCCATCTCTCAGAAGCCTCCATATATATATAGATGCAGATCGTGATATGAGAGAGGGGGGAGACATTTTAGAAAATAGAGGACGACAGAATTAGAGAGTGAGCAGCAGAGAAAAGAAGAGTGAGCCAAAATTTGATAATAAGAGAGAAGAAAAGCAGAAGAGCAGAACTAGAAAGAAAAAGAGAGAGATCAGAAGAAGTCTATGCGAGAAAATGTCGAAAGAAAGAGTGAGAGGAAGAGAGAGCTCGAGGAGAGAAAATTGAAGCCTTCATTGAAGATCTATCCTCCTGAAATTTGGATCAGATTCAAGCCAGACCTGCTCCTGCGAGAGCAACATTTTGTGTTTCATTTCCAACTTTCTGGTGCTGTGATTTTCTATCTTTTATTTTTCTTGTAAATCTTTGTTTTAAGCTATGAGTCAGCAGAGCAAGCTGTGTTGCTCAGCGTCGCAGAGGAGGATTCCTCTGGTCGGCTAAGCTATATTGCCCAGCAGGTCAAGTTGTTAGGCAGCGAATGGCTAAGCTGTATTGCCCAGCGGAAGCAAGCTGTGCTACTCAGCGGTTATAGGCAAGCTGTGATGTCCAGCGAGTTAAGCTGTGTATCAGCGGGAATCCACACTCGGGTTGAGTGTGGGGTGGATGTAGGTCTGGAGGACCGAACCACCTAAAAATCCTTTGTGTGCTGTGGTTTAATTCTCTACTTTGATTCCGCTAGATGCATGCTTAAGATCGTTCATATAAGTCTGATCTTTCTGTCTAGTGAGAATTTTGCCTAGACGGCTTTCATTGAATGCTGGCCTTGAGAGAGTTATTTTGAATACGTGAACTGAGTCATCTCTCCAGCTTTCATAGAGTTGATCATGAGCAAGGTCTATCTGATCTTCTATTTGTTTCTAGAGAGCAATTTATTCACTTAATCCATCTGAGTTTATGTTCCACAACTATTCTCCAGTTCTAGTTTTAATTAGTAATTTTTATAGGGGAGATTCATTCACCCCCCCTCTGAATCCGGACCTTGCACCCTAACAGTTTGGGCAGAGCCTGAACTCGTACACGATGCTATCACCGTGCTAGAGTCCAGGCTCTCCCCAAAACCATATAGACGACCTTTCTTCGGTACGCCAGCTACTGCCACCCATTTCGCCGGATCGAACTCCGGATGCTATGTGTCTCCCTCCCCATACTTCTCTATCCAAGCTCTGCTATATGTTTCCTACAAATTGAATAAAATAACTAGTCACTTTCATATGAATCAATCCGATTTAAATGAACGGTAGAAGTTACATATGTAGATAAACTTACCGTTACTGAGTGAGCTCTCTCACTCATAAATTGATATGTCCCCTTCTTTTTGTGTGTTCTATCGAACACCTTGAGGAACGACGGAGCTCGATTAAGCTTCACAGCATGTTATACAATTCATAGTAAAAAAATATCATATATATTAACAAAATGTAAGAAGATAAATTGAAACATTACTTACCATTTTTTGTTTATGAGATGCGAAATAGACGGATCCACTCATATGCAAATTTGCGCCCGGTTGTGACGCCCTGTTTGCTTTGGCTTTTCAGGACTTTTCTATCCGGTTGGGGTCGACAAATTTGTCACATGCTATGTCCCAATCCTCCTTCCTCATCCATAGAGGGCGGTGCTCCTTCCACAGCTGTCGGTATTCACTCCCACCAGCCTTATTTTTAGCGTGTTCTCGGGTCTCATGTACTTTCCTTCGGAAATTTGACTTCATACTAGACTCTTAGGTAGAACAACATCTCGCCGCGTCATGTCCACACATGAATTGATAAGTCCGATGTAAATAAATTAAGTTTCACACTTAGTATATTGTTGGGAATTGAGTTTGGAAAATACTTGAATTAAATGATGTAATTACGCACTGAGAACATGTCCCATAAGTTGTCGCGGACGGCCATCGGAAATTCTTTAAAAGACGTTACTGGCCCGGGCACATGTGTCATTACTAGTTGGGTGGAATGATGGACAGCATCGTAAGGTTCAAATTTCTTAATGCAATTGTAAATGTCAAAATATTCATATTAGAAAGTTGAAGGCTAAATAATGAATGTAATAACTTTATAAATTTACCCAGAGATCCAGCACGGGCGACGTCTATCATGGGCCGTGCCTCCCTCGTGATGACTGCCGGCATCGTCAAGTGGCTGAGTGGTGGAGGTGTGCCCTGTACAAGTGGGAGGTGGTGGGAGGGTGCTGAACTATAAGAATTAAATATCATAAGTAAAATAGATATTTTTCTAAAAATTAAAATATACATAATTGGGAAAATACTGGGACCTGTAAGAATTAAATTTCATAAGTAAAATGAATATTTTGGTGAAAATTAAAATATACATACCTGCAGCGGGAGGTCGTGGGGGTGGCGCCTGTACAACAGGTGGGAGGGTACTGGGACATGTAAGAATTAAATTTCATAAGTAAAATGAATATTTTACTGAAAATTAAAACATATATACATGTAGCGGGGGGTGGTGGGGGTGGCGTCTATACAACAGGTGGGAGGGCACTGGGACCTGTAAGAATTAATTTTCATAAGTAAAATGAATATTTTGTTGAAAATTAAAACATATATACCTGTAGTGGGAGGTGGTGGGGGTGGCGTCTGTACAACAGGTGGGAGGGCACTTGGTGAGGACACACGGCGCTATCCTCGACGGAGCACCCGGCACACCGCTACCTCCTTGTGGCTCGGCGACGGCGGCACCTTCTAGTTATCTTTTCATCATGTTTAGGCCATGTTGGGCCTCAGTCTAGACTTGCTCAGGCCTTGTGGGCCTTGTCTTTTGGTCCCTGCGTGGACATCTTCTTGTTTGGGCACTTATTGGGCCATATAGTGGCCAGTTGGGTTGCTTTGTGGGGTAATGGATCTTGTTATTGGGTCAGGGGCTTATTGGGGCTTGAAGCCCACTTAAAAGAAGCCCATTAGGGTTTAGGGGGCGGCCCCCCCTCCCCATCTAGAGGAGGAGGAGGCAGCCGCCCACCCCTTCCTAGTTCTACTAGGGAAGGTGGGGGGCGCTCCCCTCTCCCTTCCCCTTTTCCCCTCTCCTCCTTTCCCCAACTCCATCCCTCCTTCTCCCACTTAGATTCTTTCTTATTTTTCTAAGCTTGCTGAAATATGGGCCGCCTTTCTCTCCTTGGAGCTGGGCGCACCCCTCCCCTTCTAGTTAGATTAGGGTTTTCCCATCCCCTATAAGTAGTTCTCACCTTGTACCGATTACAGTTGACACATGAATTTGAATACAAGTGGAGTATTGTGCAAAAGTTTTTTTGCGCCCCTCTCTCTCTCTCTTTCTGCTCCTGCGACGAGAGAACGGCGAGGTGTGACGCCTCAGCCCTCGGTGGACTCCGGGGTTCCCTCTTATCCTCGTCTTCTTCCTCGACGGTTCGTGTTCGTGATTCCAGATTTCTGCCCCGACTTGTAGCAGAGCTCGCGCCCCCTTCTTGGACGAGTTTTGCCACGACCTATTTTCCTAGAGATACGTCTGCGGATCAGCTTCGCGTCGGCGCCCGTTTTGCATCAATCGGAGATCGGCACCGCCCGTACCGATTTTCTCCGCCGACCTGCGCCAGCACCACTTTCTCTGCTCGCCCAGCGGGGAGGCCCTGATTGCGAATTTTCCCCAGGCCTCCACGCTGCGTCTTTTGCCCTGGTTTCTTCAGGGTTCGTAGATCTCCGAGTCAACTTTCCAACGCCGCCGACGGCGTCGCGTTTCGACATCGTCACCGTCCGTGGCGGTCGATCTCGTGGGGTTGCGCCAGCGTGTCTGCCCAGTCCGCCCAGCGAACCAGCCCCGACTTTCAGCGACTCCTGCGGCTCGCACCGGCGTCGTCTGCCAGCGCCATTTGGCCGAGGGCGATCTCTGCCAGTCAGTTTTCACCCCCAACCGGCCCGGACTTGTTCGGGCACCAGAAGGCCGATTTCCAGATTTTACCGTCGGCGTGCGCAGTTCTGTGCCCACAGAACCTGATCTGACTTTCAGCAGCGCCCACGGTCACCACCGGTGGATCCAGCGCGCCCCCTTTGGCCGGAGCGTTCCTCCAACAGTCAGCGACGCGTCCTCTCTGACGGTGCCTCAAACGGGCGTCGTATCAGCCCGTGAGACCCCCCCTCCGCCCAGGCGCGCGCGACACCGGTTTCTGCAGCGTTGCACCCGAACCTCCTCGTGGCCGACCCGTCACCGAGTGCGGCCCGTCAACCCGTGTCCGGCAGCCCCGAACGTATTGGTTGTAGCCTTTTACCTCCCTGCGAGGAGTGGGCCGTTATTGGGTTGTATTTTATTGACCTCTGGTGTATCGGGGTTGTTGGTTCACGGCCGGGGTTCCTTCCCCACGCCTAGGCGTGGAGGTACGCGCTCCGACTCCCCTCCTTTTGCTTGCTCTTTTAGTATGTGATTGATTATGCCGCTGGAGAGAGGGTAGGCGCCTAGCCACTTATTGCCATCACCGCGGATCGTGAGTGAGAGCATCCATCCCTAGCACTAGTCGAGCACCGAGCTAGGACTCGACTCCCCTTGTCTTTGGAGGTCGACTATACGCCTAGACACGTGCGCTTCCCTCCTTGGGACGGCCGAGGTCGGAGTTTCTGTTGAGAGACGTCCCTCATTCTGTGGGATATCACGGTGGTCAGCCACTTGGCGACCCTTGAGCGTGCTACTGCCGGCCTCAGTTAGAGTCTTTTGTGAGTCTTAGTCCGTGTCGGTCCCCGTCCCGCGTCAAATTTGGTATCAGAGCAAGGTTACCAACTTGTCCTTACAGGTTGGGTCTTAGGGTCGTGTCTAGGTTTTGGACGTGTCTTGTTTGAGTCTTGCATCTCATTGCATTCGTGTCCCTCTAGGTCTTAGGGTGTCAGCCTACCCTTCCCTTAGTCTCCTTTGCATGCCCACTCGGGGTGGTTCGGATTACCATCGCCCGGACGCCATGGGTGACCAACACCCACCTCAGGGACGCCCATCTCTAGAGGATCTGATTACCCAACTTATGACCCGTATGGACAGGTCCGACCAGTCCATCAAGGAGTTGACTGAGCATCTAGATGGCCGTCTGAAGATCATTGAGGATCGTGCCAGAGTGTCTGACTTAACCATCCAGGGCCTTGTTGGACGGATTGGGAGAGTTGATGAAGTGCCCCACCAGGACCCTCCTAGAGCCGATCGAGCCCCTCCAGTTGCTGCAGCTCAAGCCCCTCGGGCTCAGGAGCGACGTCCCCGAGCCCCCGACTTTGATGACTATGGGTCCGAGAATGATTTTGAGGGGAATGGGCGCCAGTACCGTGGTCGTCGACCACATCAGGATGAGGATGATAGGATCCTTAGGACCGTCCGTGCCGATCCACCCACTTTCGAGGGGTCCCTTGACCCAAAAGTCTACATAGACTGGGAGAATAGCATGGATAGGTATTTCGAATGGGTTGAGATGTCTGAGCTTCGGCAAGTCCGATTTGCCAAGATGAGGCTCGTGGGGAGAGCCCAGACCTACTGGAGGAATGTCGAGAGCCTGATGTTGCAGAGGCAGGATCCACCCATAGAAACCTGGATTGACATGCGGCGTAAGCTCCGCGAGAAGTATGTCCCTCCTTCTTACCGCCAGAGGCTCATCGACCGATGGCAGACCCTTAGTCAGGGCGATCGGTCCGTGACCGAGTACATCGCCGAGTTTGACGAGTATTATTTGCGATGTGGAGTTGATGAGGAGAAGGGCATGCCTGTTTCGCGTTTTCGCCGTGGTTTGAGGCCCGAGTATCAGTATGAGCTCTACCGTCGCCAGGTAGACACTTTAGAGCTGGCATACCAGGTTGCCCTAGAGTTAGAGCAATTTGAGTTGGAGTTTGGCCCCACCTTTCGTCAGGGGATGCCTAGTCAGCGGGGTCTTGACCCTCGCTCCACTTCCACCCAGTATGGTCGATATCCGGCGGCTCGGCCCGCGGAGCCTCTTCGCCAGGACCCCACTGGTCCCAGGCCTCGTCCACCCCTTCCTAGGGACCCGTTTCCTCCACCTCGCCAGCAGCCGCCCTACCCCCCCACACGCCCTACACTTCCACCTCCCGCGCACCCTGCGCGTTCTCAGCCTTTACTCCCCGCGCCCCGTCATGATGACAAGGGCAAGAGTCCTATGACCGCTGGAGCCTCATCCAGTGCGGGCGCACGTACTACTTGTTACCGGTGTGGCGGATTTGGCCACTTTGCTGATAGATGCCCCACTCGAGAGAGGAAGGCCCTTGTCATGGCAGACCCCACTTCCACTGAGTCCCCCACTGAGCCTATTCCTGTTAGTTATGAGGTAGACCAGGACTTGGTTGAGGAGTTCTTCGATGATCTGCTCGAAGGAGAGCAGGATGGTGCCCAGGGTAGCCACTTTCAGGGTGACCCACAGTTAGGGGTAGTTAGGTGCATCCTAGCCCAGCCCCAGGTGAGTGACGACTGGCGTCGCACCACCATTTTTCACACCTTCTGCAGGCTTGGGGGTAAAGCTTGCAAGATTGTCATTGATAGCGGGAGTTGCATCAACGCCATATCTACTGGCACTGTTACCCGCCTTGGGTTGACCCCAGTTGACCACCCTGCCCCCTATAGGGTTTCGTGGGTCGATTCTACCTCCATTCCTGTTAGGCTCCGTTGCCTGGTGCCCCTTCAGTTCCAGACCTATCAGGATGAAATTTGGTGCGATGTTCTACCTATGGAGGTAGGTAGCATTATTTTAGGGAGGCCGTGGTTGTTTGACATGGATGCCACCCTACAGGGCCGTGCAAACACTTGCACATTTGATCACAACGGCCACAGGATCACCCTCCACCCAGCCCCACCTAGGGACCCTACTGTTAGGGGACCAGCCGGCCCTAGTGCCACGACCACCCCTCACCAGGGGAAGGTCAGCCCACCACCACCACCACCTCCGGTGTCAGTTTCCACCCCCTCTCCCACCCTCACCATAGAGGCCCCTCCGACTAGGAGGTTGATGATCATCAGTCCCCGAGAGATGGAGAGAGAGGTTGCTAGTGGTGTCCCTCTTTTAGCTGTGGTTGTCAGGGAGACGGGTGAGGTGGTCCCCAGTCTCGAGGGAGTGACAGACCCTCAGTTAGCTGAGATGTTGCGAGAGTTTGCTGATATTTTCCCGGAGGACCTTCCCGAAGGCCTTCCACCATTGCGTGACATTCAGCACGAGATTGATCTTGTCCCGGGCTCGTCCTTGCCCAATCTTCCATATTATAGGATGAGTCCCGCGGACCACGCTGAGCTACAGAGGCAGGTTGATGAGTTGATGAGTAGGGGTTCCCTTCGGGATAGCAAGAGTCCCTGTGCTGTTCCCGCCCTGCTAGCGCCGAAGAAGGATGGCACATGGCGTATGTGCATCGATAGCCGTGCAATCAATAAAATCACGGTTAAGTATAGGTTTCCCATTCCCCGGCTAGATGACTTGCTTGATATGATGTCGGGAGCCACGATTTTCTCGAAGATCGATCTTAGGAGTGGCTATCACCAGGTGAGGATCAGACCAGGTGATGAGTGGAAGACTGCATTTAAGACCAAGGATGGTCTTTACGAGTGGTTGGTCATGCCCTTCGGGCTGACTAACGCCCCTAGCACCTTCATGCGGGTGATGACGCAGGTGTTGCGTCCTATGATTGGAGTGTTTGTGGTCGTCTACTTCGACGACATCTTGATTTATAGCCGCACTAGGGAGTTACACCTAGACCACCTTAGGCAGGTGTGTGTTGTTCTGAGACGGGAGAGCTTGTTTGCCAACCCTAAGAAGTGTAGCTTCATGACTGACCAGGTTTCTTTCTTAGGGTTCATTGTGTCCCGTGACGGAGTCTCCGCTGATCCGGAGAAGATCCGTGCCATAGTGGAGTGGCCCGAGCCCCGCTCACTCCACGATGTTAGGAGCTTTCATGGTCTGGCGACATTCTATCGCCGTTTCATTAGGGGGTTCAGTTCTATTACCGCCCCGATCACGGATTGCATCCGTAAGGGCGAGTTTACCTGGACGAAGGCTGCTGCCACAGCCTTCCAGACTATCAAGGATCGCATGACCCAGGCACCCGTTCTTACACTTCCTGACTTTTCTAAGGTGTTTGAGGTTACATGTGATGCCTCAGGTGTAGGCATAGGGGGAGTGCTTAGCCAGGAGTCCCACCCTATAGCCTTTTTCAGTGAGAAACTCAATGATGCCAAACTGCGTTACTCTACTTATGACAAGGAATTCTACGCAGTTGTCCAGGCTTTGCGCTATTGGAGGCACTATCTCCTCCACCAGGAGTTCGTGCTCTTTTCTGACCACGAGGCATTGAGATTTCTCCACACCCAAAAGAAGTTGAATGCCAGACATAGTAGATGGGTGGAATATTTGCAGGAGTTTACATTCGTTCTCAAGCACAAGGCAGGTGCTGAGAACAAGGTGGCCGATGCTCTTAGTCGGCGGGTGATGTTGATATCCACCATGAATGTTCAGGTGGTTGGTTTAGAGAAGTTGAAGGAGGCCTACATTGATTGCCCGGACTTCGGTCCCATCTATTCTGCCCTTCAGTCAGGACCGTCCCGTGAGTTTAGCGAGTATGTCCTTCAGGATGGTCACTTATTTCGAGGTGATAGGTTGTGCATCCCACGGACTTCAGTTCATGATTTTCTTACGTGGGAGCTTCATGCAGGAGGTCTTGCCGGCCACTTCGGCCGAAACAAGACCATAGAGGCTGTTGAGCACCGTTTCTGCTGGCCGAGTTTGAAGAGGGATGTGGCCCGCATAGTTGCCCAGTGTCGTATTTGTGCCCTAGCGAAGCAGAGGAAACAGAACACTGGCCTTTATACCCCTCTGCCTGTCCCTGATAGTCCTTGGCAGGATATCAGCATGGACTTTGTGCTTGGTTTGCCCCGTACTGCACGGCGGCATGATTCTATTTTTGTTGTGGTTGACCGCTTCTCCAAGATGGCCTTGTTTATTCCTTGTTCCAAGACATCGGATGCCTCTAGAGTTGCCAGGTTGTTCTTCACCCACTGTGTGTCCAGGTTTGGGTTGCCGCGTACCATTGTTTCTGATAGGGATGTGCGTTTTACGAGCTATTTTTGGAAAACCCTTTGGCGGATGATGGGCACCCAGTTGAAGTTCTCCACCGCATACCACCCCCAGACTGACGGTCAGACAGAGGTAGTCAATAGAAGTCTAGGAGATCTTCTGAGGTGTTTAGTGCGTGATAGAGTTGGAGATTGGGACCTTGTCTTACCATTAGCAGAGTTTGCATATAATGATTCGGTCAATAGGTCTACAGGGTTGAGTCCATTTGAGATTGTCACTGGTCGAAGACCTAGGAAGCCGATTGATTTGATTCCCTCCCCCATTCAGTCTCGAGTCTCTGAGTCAGCTGAGTCTTTTGCGGAGCATATTAGACAGTTGCATGACCATGTCCGTCGTCATATAGAGGCCAGCAACGCACGTTACAAGGAGTTAGCTGACGCGCACAGACGCACACGTGAGTTCCGCGAGGGAGAGTACGTCATGGTCCGGGTTAGACCGGAACGGTTTCCTTCGGGAGCCGTAAAGAAGCTCCAAGACCGCGGTGCAGGACCATTCAGAGTGTTGAGGCGTATTGGGTCGAACGCGTATGAGATCGAGCTACCAGACGACTACGGGATCAGTTCGACGTTCAATGTCTCTGATCTGGTAGCTTATCGGGATCCCGCGGTGATACCCAGTGAGTTATTTGGGCCTGACCCTCCTGTTGTGAGTGATACACCTACTGAGAGTCCACCTCCTCCAGCCCCATTACAAAAATGCGAGCATATAGATTGCATACTGGATGAGCAGGTGACTACTACCAGGAGCGGAGCCTACCAACGCTTCTTAGTGCGTTGGAGAGGGCGCCCCGAGTCGGACAACACCTGGATTACACGTGGAGAGCTGGAGCGGATCGATCCGGACCTGCTGGAGCGGTACCTCAGCGACCGTGACCCTTACTCGACGGGGTCGAGTTCTTCCCACCCGGGGAGAATTGGTGAGGACACACGGCGCTATCCTCGACGGAGCACCCGGCACACCGCTACCTCCTTGTGGCTCGGCGACGGCGGCACCTTCTAGTTATCTTTTCATCATGTTTAGGCCATGTTGGGCCTCAGTCTGGACTTGCTCAGGCCTTGTGGGCCTTGTCTTTTGGTCCCTGCGTGGACATCTTCTTGTTTGGGCACTTATTGGGCCATATAGTGGCCAGTTGGGTTGCTTTGTGGGGTAATGGATCTTGTTATTGGGTCAGGGGCTTATTGGGGCTTGAAGCCCACTTAAAAGAAGCCCATTAGGGTTTAGGGGGCGGCCCCCCCTCCCCATCTAGAGGAGGAGGAGGCAGCCGCCCACCCCTTCCTAGTTCTACTAGGGAAGGTGGGGGGCGCTCCCCTCTCCCTTCCCCTTTTCCCCTCTCCTCCTTTCCCCAACTCCATCCCTTCCTTCTCCCACTTAGATTCCTTTCTTATTTTTCTAAGCTTGCTGAAATATGGGCCGCCTTTCTCTCCTTGGAGCTGGGCGCACCCCTCCCCTTCTAGTTAGATTAGGGTTTTCCCATCCCCTATAAGTAGTTCTCACCTTGTACCGATTACAGTTGACACATGAATTTGAATACAAGTGGAGTATTGTGCAAAAGTTTTTTTGCGCCCCTCTCTCTCTCTCTTTCTGCTCCTGCGACGGGAGAACGGCGAGGTGTGACGCCTCAGCCCTCGGTGGACTCCGGGGTTCCCTCTTATCCTCGTCTTCTTCCTCGACGGTTCGTGTTCGTGATTCCAGATTTCTGCCCCGAATTGTAGCAGAGCTCGCGCCCCCTTCTTGGACGAGTTTTGCCACGACCTATTTTCCTGGAGATACGTCTGCGGATCAGCTTCGCGTCGGCGCCCGTTTTGCATCAATCGGAGATCGGCACCGCCCGTACCGATTTTCTCCGCCGACCTGCGCCAGCACCACTTTCTCTGCTCGCCCAGCGGGGAGGCCCTGATTGCGAATTTTCCCCAGGCCTCCACGCTGCGTCTTTTGCCCTGGTTTCTTCAGGGTTCGTAGATCTCCGAGTCAACTTTCCAACGCCACCGACGGCGTCGCGTTTCGACATCGTCACCGTCCGTGGCGGTCGATCTCGTGGGGTTGCGCCAGCGTGTCTGCCCAGTCCGCCCAGCGAACCAGCCCCGACTTTCAGTGACTCCTGCGGCTCGCACCGGCGTCGTCTGCCAGCGCCATTTGGCCGAGGGCGATCTCTGCCAGTCAGTTTTCACCCCCAACCGGCCCGGACTTGTTCAGGCACCAGAAGGCCGATTTCCAGATTTTACCGTCGGCGTGCGCAGTTCTGTGCCCACAGAACCTGATCTGACTTTCAGCAGCGCCCACGGTCACCACCGGTGGATCCAGCGCGCCCCCTTTGGCCGGAGCGTTCCTCCAACAGTCAGCGACGCGTCCTCTCTGACGGTGCCTCAAACGGGCGTCGTATCAGCCCGTGAGACCCCCCCTCCGCCCAGGCGCGCGCGACACCGGTTTCTGCAGCGTTGCACCCGAACCTCCTCGTGGCCGACCCGTCACCGAGTGCGGCCCGTCAACCCGTGTCCGGCAGCCCCGAACGTATTGGTTGTAGCCTTTTACCTCCCTGCGAGGAGTGGGCCGTTATTGGGTTGTATTTTATTGACCTCTGGTGTATCGGGGTTGTTGGTTCACGGCCGGGGTTCCTTCCCCACGCCTAGGCGTGGAGGTACGCGCTCCGACTCCCCTCCTTTTGCTTGCTCTTTTAGTATGTGATTGATTATGCCGCTGGAGAGAGGGTAGGCGCCTAGCCACTTATTGCCATCACCGCGGATCGTGAGTGAGAGCATCCATCCCTAGCACTAGTCGAGCACCGAGCTAGGACTCGACTCCCCTTGTCTTTGGAGGTCGACTATACGCCTAGACACGTGCGCTTCCCTCCTTGGGACGGCCGAGGTCGGAGTTTCTGTTGAGAGACGTCCCTCATTCTGTGGGATATCACGGTGGTCAGCCACTTGGCGACCCTTGAGCGTGCTACTGCCGGCCTCAGTTAGAGTCTTTTGTGAGTCTTAGTCCGTGTCAGTCCCCGTCCCGCGTCAGCACTGAGACCTATAAGAATTAATTTTCATAAGTAAAACGAATATTTTGCTAAAAATTAAAACATACATACCTACAGCAGGAGGTGGTAGGGGTGACGTCTATACAACAGGTGGGAGGGCACTGGGACCTGTAAGAATTAATTTTCATAAGTAAAATGAATATTTTGCTGAAAATTAAAATATACATATCTGTAGCGGGAGGTGGTGGGGATGGCACATGTACAAGTGGTCGTGAGCCGACACTTGGACTTATAAGGACATTCTTTTAAGCTAGTAAATGATTAAAACATTTATATAGCTAACTATTTTAATAGATATACATGTACCTGAAGAAGATGCCAAAGAGGAGGGAGTAGAGCCCCTGTCACTGTCCTGTCGCCTCCCACTCCCAGTACGACCTCCTCGGACCATTTCTTTATTACTAACAAAACAATTAATACATATTAATCCTCAATTAGATAAGGCTAGACCAATGTTATTAAAAATTATGCAAAAATGAACAGTTATCTTACTAAATTATCAAAATGTGCCTCCCTCGATCATGCTGATGATATATCTAACTCATCATCATCTTCGTCATCTATAGTAGCCTCATCAGATTCGAACTATTCCTCTTCATCCGATTCCTCCTCCCCTCTAACATCAACATTTAGCTCCGTCGGATCGACTTCTTCCACTTCATCTCCCTTACGTAATGACAGTGGCTCATCAGATTCATCCAGATTAATATGCGTGCAACCGACAACGCCAACTTCGTCTGATTGAAAATATTCAGCACTGACAACTTCTGATGGGTTTTCACTCATATTTAACTCATAAGTGGGAAATAGTTTTGATTTAACCCTGCAAACTGCCCACCAATCTTTATTCTTGGATGATGGATAGCTTGAATAATACACTTGCTGGGCTTGTGCGGCTAAAATGAATGGTTCATAGGTATTAAGTTTAGACCTATGTTTGACATCGACAATCCCATAAGTTGTGTCATGTCGGACAAGATTAGGATCAAACCAATGACACTTAAATTTGTATACATGATTGTCTCGTCTCAAATACTGAAGTTCTAAGACTTCATCAAGAATATCGTAGTAGTCCAATTCCACTTCATTGTATAAACTTCCCTTAACAGATACGCCGATATTCATCGTAGACTTACTTCGTCCATAATCCCTCGTATGAAATCTGTATCTATTCAAAATATATCCTGGATAGGCACGTGCAACCGTTGAGGGGCCATAACTTATCTGTTGTGCTCTTTGATCAGTAATGAGACCTTGTTCAACCTATATGTAAATTTGAGTAGTTATAATAAGGTTCAATCTCCTCAACATACATAAATACAAACATATATATTCAACGATCGACACTAACCCGATATCTCAGCCATTTGGCAAAAAACTTATCGTGTTCTTTTTCAATCTCCACGTCCTGAATATTTAGACATTTTTGTACTAATTTCGAATCAAATTGTCTGTAATATAAATACACTACTACTTTAAATGAACTGTAGAACAAGGATGAACAACTTATGGACATCACTGGAAATGTGAGTTAAGAACTTACTCAACATAAGGTGTGCAGAAAATCCAGAACCTATGATGATTTGCAAGAAGTAGAGGCAAAGTTAAGAGGGAAAACAACGATGAAACATAGAAAATAAGGGACCAAAACGAAGCCTATACTTCCCTCAATAACCTGGGGTCGAAAGGGTTGAACGGTGATTCTGCATGGCTTCGCCCAAGGTCGAAGAAGAGCCCCCCGTCGCGCAGGCGAACTGGGCATCTATTTATAGAGAAATGATGGAACCCAAAACTTTCTGTCACGATTCCAGGAGATAGAGTCCACCATATCTCGAAATCTATGAAACAATCTCGAGATAATAGTTAGGATAAGAGCTAGGAACAAACGGGACTCTAATTGGTGGAAGGATCTGAAAGATATTCTTACCGCAAGAAGGGCCCGGAGCCTAATCTCGAAGAGTTTGTTGCGCGGAAATGTGCAAACCCAGAACTTGCGTCCATGATTCCCGCGGATATACTCCACTAAAATTCAAGTTCTATGGCTTAAACTCGAGATAATAGTAAGGAGAAGAGATAGAAACAAATGGGAGTTGATTTGGTGGAATATTCAGGAAGATAAAGCCCTGCCAAAGAGACCCCGGCGTGCACAAATCGACCAGAGAGTCCAGTGGCGAAGAAATCAGAGTTCAGGATCATCTGGACTCTCTCGGGAATAAACGATCTATCGTGCGGCCACTTCATGAAGAAAATGGTCTAGGGAGGACTGCGTGGTCAAGAAAAATGGTCTAGGAGGCGACCGCCAGACGATTGGGGGAGGCGGTACAAAAATGGCACAAAAATTGAAGAAACGGTCATCCAAAGACCAATTTTTGAAAGTGGCGGTCTCAAGAAGACCGTCATTTGACATTTTAAAAATAAAAAATAAAAAAATAAAAAAGTTACTGTTCATAGGCAGTCAACTGTTGACCATTTCTCTTCATGAGGCAGTCAACTGTTGACCGCTATTTAGGTGGTGACTGCTAGGCTAGTGCGACTTTAGAAATCAGAGCATATCTCGAAAATGGCGCAGAATTAGCGAAAGTGGTAGAAGAAGAAATTGTAGATAACTGAAAAATGAACAACTTTCATGAAGACAGAAAGATAAAAAGACGATCAAAAGAGGGAGAAAATGGGTCAAGAACAGAGAAAAATGCTAAGACTTAAAAACGGCAAAGAACTGGCTAATGGCGTAGAAGAGGAAATTGTATAACTCTAAAAAGCGAACAAGTTTGGTGAAGGACACTTAATAAATAGAGGAACAGAATGGGGTGAGCGAAAGGGGCCGAATGCTTGAGGGAGGTCGACCTAAATGGGCCGTAGGTCGACTTGGAAGGCCGGAATGTGATAAGATAAGCTCCAGGGCTCTAAGAAATCATGATCTCCAAGGCTCAAAGGCTAGGGAACAATGAAATGGGGTCGAAATCTTTCCAAGGAAGGCTCCAAAATAATGGATAATTCAGGATATCAAAATTGATGAATAAGAGAAATGACGCAACTTGTGGGCTAAAAACGGTTGTCAACAGATGCCCCTCCTTGATGTCCACTTTGTAAGGGAGCGAGCGAAAGCGGCGCGGAGGTGAAATGGAAAGGAGATGGAGCGAAAGCGACAACGACGAGGAATGGAGATGAAGCGGAGAGAACTGAAAAGCGGGCATCAAGGTAAAAGGCACCCGTCATAACCAACACGCACCAAGAATTCTCTCGGAAATGCCGAACTAACCAACCGGAATGGATGACGCGGATGAGACATGTCTGGAGAACTAACTAAGGAAAAGGAAAGAAACATGACCAACCTCATTGGGGACACAATCCACAGACAATGAGGGGATCGGAAGGAACACATCTGAAAAACTGGAAAAGGAGAAAGTAAAACTGAGATAAAATCTAGATAGGAATCACGCTGGCCAACCAGACCGAGCGGCCAGATCAGAGAGAATGTTCAAATTTGGAGTGGAATGAGAATCTCTTATTCAAGAGACATGAAGTGCAACTAACCATTATTGAGGAGAAACCTTGAAAGATCACGAGACGTGAGTGCTCAAAAATGACATGATGCATGCTGGGCTAAAATAAAAGAAATCATCAAAACGAATGCAAAGAAATGATAAAATAGAAAGTACTCAAGGATAATATTTCTAGACCGAGCTAAGATGGGGTCAAGAGTCTTCTTACAACCATGGCGTGCGAGACAGAGTCCATCGTCCCCCACTAAACTCAACAGACCGGCCTATCCAACGATTAACTGTATGCTCCTAGATCATCATCATTTTTGTTAAAGGGGAACATCAAATCCTAGAACATACGGGCAACCAGCCGGTCCTTGAGAGACTATAATAATGTAGATAACATATAGTAATGCAACAATGAGCAGGGATAGAAGGCCATACCTGACTTACCTGCCAAGTGAAATGGCATTTTTTTAGATTTTTTGATTTTATACGACACAAACACACAAAGAGATAAGCAAAACATAGTAATAACATAACCACAAAATGAACGACGAATAAGACAACATAGCATAACAGCATAACGAAGGATGAACTAACATACCAACATATGCAAAATACCACAACAACAAAGATGAGAACGGAGAAAATGGTGGGGCATGACAACACGTAGCGGGACAACACACACGGTTGGGACCAGAACATAGCGGGACAACACACCATGGGGAATGAAACCACATGTAGTGGGACATAGATACGTAGGACAAGGACATCTTAAGATGACATAACACATGTGAAACAACTACAAGTGGGACAAGGACACGTGCAACACATGGTGGAATGAGACAACATGTGGAACTGGAATATCCATAGGTGAGACAAGAACACCTGGACGACGACCATAGGGGGACAACACTGGACATGGCAAATATGTTCTTCCATCAAGCCCAAGATCAGACGAAGCAGAACCGCCAGGTTCACTATCGTAAGGTAAAACTCTCTCTCGCAAAGATATGATCAAAAGCTGAGCGAAGCAAAGCATGAGAAGGGCATGCGCTTCGGAACAAATCGAGGGACAAGTTTGAAGAAAGAGAGAACAGATCAGAAAAATAGGAATAGGAGGTAAAGCAAAAGTAGAGCCAGGAAGTTTGAACACCCGCGACCTGCATACTTAGCAAACAAATCATACCTGTCCTTAAATATATTTTTTTAGATTTTGAACAATATTTTAATTTTTTGGATTTTGGCAATATTTGTTTTTTTTTGAATTTTTGACAATATCTATTTTTTTAATTTTTGACATACTTGATTTTTTGAGATTTTTGAATAATAGTTGATTTTTTTGGATTTTGACAATATCTCATTTTTTAAAAAAATTTGAAATAGCAATCTACAGCACCCAGAGATGGGCTTAAACTACTGGCCAGGGGTCGTCGTTCCTACCCCTCTCATTAAAGACTTCCCTTGAGCAGGGCGTGCATTTGAGGGTGGCTCGCTACAACCAACTGCCTCTAAAGAACGGTGCCCCTACTAAGGCCATACCTGGGATTCAGCCCAACCAAAGTGGGAGAAGCAGAAGAAAAATTTGAGGCAAGCTTAATGCAGGATTGGAGATATCAGGACTTGAATTCTTTCCAGGGCACTACCCTTCAAAGATACAGTATGTTGCGCCGGGGCTTTGTGTCTTTAATTTTGAGACGCATATTTAGGCACGCATGCGACCAGGCTCATGACGTCCCGCGGAGAATTGTACTGCCACTCTTTCCATGCTTTTAATTTCATAATTTTGCATTGATTCATTTCCTTTGATTTTCTTTTGACAGCCGTTATTGGCTAGATATAACATGAACGCTCATTTTCCGAGGGTCAAGACTGCCCCTATTTGAGACCTCTCTCGTATTAGGGAGCGGTTAGGTTGGTCATCTCATCCGTCAATCTCTTGCCCCTGCACTCAGTCGAGTAGAGAAAAGAAAAGACCTTTGTGCATACCCATAGTATGGCCAAAGCAGCAACGGTGTACCTCAGAGGAATCGGCTATGGCTCGCCGTGTAGTGTGTGAAAAACCCATACTCAAGAGATCACCCTCAACAATCGGGGAAAAAAACTAGACTCCCAGCGTGGAGCTATCACCGGCCTAAGGATGCTGCAGAAGCGACCTCTTTTTGACACTTAAAATAACTAAATTAACTAAGACCACTCATACGTGTTGAGGAATCTAGCGTCATAATAACAATGCGCATGAAGTAATAATGGAAATGATAGCATATTCTTCCACAAAATAAAAGATACCTTGCAAGTCCATAGTGTGGAAATAGCATCCTGAAGCGAGAGCTTGATCATCGAGCTTCACAATCTTTGCTTGACCGGATAAAGATGAGAGGATAACAAGGTTTCAAGATTCCTCAACACGGAGGAGCGGCAGACATAAAACTGGATGAAGAAAAATAAAAAGGAAGAGAGACGAGGGCTAGAACTCCCTCGTTAAGGTGCAGAGACCCTGATAACAAGGAACCAGATACATAATAAATAAAGATTATCTGAGATCAAGGCAGACTAAAATCTCGAAAATAACAAGAAAAAGGGCAATGACCCTGAAAGGGTGAAGAGGAGAGAATAGACAAACCATGAGAAGATTGTGGCAAAGGTAAGGGGGAAGAGGAGTGATCATCTGACTTGGTCGGAGAAAAGGAATTAGAATCACCCGACAGGGTCGGGGAAGGAGAATGAGAATCACCCGACAGGGTCGGGGAAAGAAAATGATAGACACTGATAGGGTCGGGGAAGAAGAACGATGGTCACCCAACAGGGTCGGAGAAAGAAAAGGATAATCACTCGACATGGTTGGGGAATGATCAGAAGCAGAGCCCGGGGATACCGGAGGAGAAGGATCAGAAGAAGTCCCGAAGTGGGATGAAAGGATGACATAGGTCGAGGCCTAAAATCATGAGAGAACGGAGGATCCGGAGGCTCCAGATGAGGGGAGAAAGAAGAATGGGGGTTTGCGGACCCAAAAAGAGAGGAGAATATCATAAAAACTAGATTAGAGGAAGGGAGGTACACCACCTAGGGGTGGGAGCTGAGCAATAGAAAGGATGAATGAAAGGAAGAGGAAGAGGAAGAAGTGGACTCTTGAGTGCGTAATCGACGGCCCTTAAACTTACGCCGCCGCCTCTTCTTAGCTGACACTTCTTGAACATGGACCTGCCTGGCGCGGACTCAGACCTTCGGCCTTCTCAATCTGTAATACTTTCTCAAATAACGGGCCCACCTGACAGATGGCCTGGCCCGGCTGTGAACATGCAACTTCATTAGGGCGGTTGCCCCTAGACACCCAGTGCTATCCATAGGCAGCCATTCTTTAACAGATAACTCCTCAAATGAATGAATATCAGAAAATCACGGAGTTTTGTCACTTGGCAATTGCAGTATGAGATTCGGCATCTCCACTCGTCAACTGGGCACGAAGCATAACTCCCTTACCAGAAGAGTAGGACGAAACTAAGGTAGAGTAATGTGCGGCGTTGACGTGGCCGACTCACCAATAAACCAAGGAAGATTGCATAGGATGTGCAGAATGTCCTTGGAAAGTGCAGAAGGTACGTCCAATTGCCTCTTGAATAGGAAATCAATCAGGCTCTTACCAGCCGTATGAGTTTGCACAATCTGAGTAGAGAACCCTTCTTCACCAGTGAACTGAACAGTAATCGAGTGAGAGGTAATAACAGCATCAATAGTTAAACCTCCGGTGAGCAAAGAGATTGCCACCGGCCTCGCTCGAGAAGAAACTGGCACTAGTGCACTAGAGCCTTTTTTGGCAACCGTCTTCAAAAGTGTAGGCTCATCATCCCCAAAATAGATAGGGACCAGGACGCAGATCGGCATCTGGTAAATGAAATCTTGAATCTTGAAATGTAGAACCGACACTGAATTGTCATGACTTGGCTTGTCGTCTCCCTGGAGACCAGACCCGAGGGGCACTGTAGGTAGCGCACACCCACTCCGTGAGGTGGAAGTGGATGGAGAAGAAATGGAAGTAATAGGTTTGGAAGGCGGAGGCGAAGGTTTAGAAGGCGTAAGTGGGGGTAAAGGCAATGTGAGTGGTGGAGGGATAGCGGCAATGATAGGCTCAGGTGGAGGCAAAGGCAAAGGTGGAGGTGTAGGAGGGAGTAAAGGTGTATGTGTAGGGGTAGCTTGCTCGAGTTCGGGCGAGAAGGGTAATGGTGGAGATGATGGAGAACGCGCCGCGAATGGAGATGGCATGGACAAAGGTGGCAGAGACGGAGGTGATGCAGATAATGGAGGTAATGGAGTTGATGGCAAAGGTGTGGCAAAGGGTGATGGTGATGGCGATGAGGCATGCGGCACCCACCGTCGGTGTCGAGAGCGGAAGTGGTGGAGGCAATGGAAGAGGAGGAAGTAGAGGTACTTGCCAGAGTTGAGGCTGGGGTACGTGACAGCGATGGAGCCGGAGTAGTGGTAGGAAGTGGTGATGGTGAAGGCATAGGCGAGGGAGATGGACTAGGGGACGGACTAGGTGGAAAACTAGATGATGGAGCGGGCGGCGGAGTAGTTGCAGCGCTAGACGGAGAATCACAGGGATGCCCCTGGCCTTGTAGAGATGGAGACGGCTGCCTGGGCGGTTCTTCTTGCTGCTGCTGCTTGTTGCGGAGATATAAAATGACTTTATGCATGGCGGCCCAATCGATCCTCTTATTATCTTCCAGGCCATAAACATACTCCCAGAATTCGGGACAATACTCAACAAAATGTCCCTGCTGGCGATGATATTCACAATATTGAAGCATATTCCCGACCGCGGGTCGACAAGGCACCACCAGAGGGAGATGCAACGAGTGAGTGGCCATCAAAGCCCTAAAAATATCAATGAAAGACTCCGGCAATGGAGGAGGAGGAGCCCGCTTCGGGCAAGGCGGATGCTGAGGGATAGGGGAAGGTGATGGAGAAGGTTGTGGTGATGGAAATGGAGGTTGCGTAGGCAATGGTGCATGGTTAAGGGAAGGATTAGGCGATGGCATATGTGGAGTGGAGTGGGGGGTATATAATGGATGGCATCCACTTGCTCGGGGTGTGGAGTTCCCTTGACTAGAGGTGGAGGTGCATGCGGATATGAAACGGCGAAGGGTTGACTGTGGATGGCGGTAGGTTGACTTATGGAGGGTTGATATGTGGAGGCATATGGGCATGTGAGCGAAAGGCTGACTCGTGGAAGGATATGTGGTGGAGGGTTGACTCATGGGAGATGATGGATAGGAGGTGTATGTGGGCATAGAAGGTGAAGGAGACTCGGTGTCAAGAGAACCTTGGAGTTGTTGGTGAATGAAGCGGGTTCTGTTATACAATTGTTGTCAGGAAGTGATGCCATTCAAGGCTAAGATAAAGTGGTACTCGGGCATTGCATTAGAGATGAGCATCTTGATCTGTTCTCCCTCTAGAATATGCCCCTGGACTTGCGCGGCCAGGCGACGCCAGCGGTCGGTGAATGTAGATAATTCATCGTCGAGATTCATCTTTTCATGGGCCAGATCAACTATAGAATACTTGCGCCCAACCTGGTCTTGATGCTGCTGAATAAACTTCTATTGGACGGCTTGAAAATTCACCACTTGATCTTGCGGTAATGCAAAGAACCAATCCCGAGCCGAGCCTTCTAGTGATAGACCAAATAAATAAGCCATCAAGCGTGGTCATGTCAAAATTGGGCCGACTCACAAAGAAACTCCTTCAAGTGCACATAAGGGTCACCGACTCCACCATAGCGGTGATATGCGGGAATTTGTGAATGCGGTGGATGCTGAAGACCTTGGAATGCAAACGGGACACTCAAAGAAGATTTGGGATCAATTCGGTGTTGAAGTTCATCAAGCCGACGCTGAGTTTGAGCAATCATCTCCTGGATGGGGAGAGATTGAGAAGGATACAAGCCAGCCTGAGCAAGAGAGTGTGGATTTAGACAAGGATTATGACATTGGGCCAGATAAGGAGATCCGGATTGAGAAGAATGAAAGTCCATTCCGAGAATGGTAGGATATGTGGGCCTAGAAGGATCATGAATGTGGGAATAAGGACTGATTACGCCAGTAGCAACATGGGGCCCATTAAGAGAATAAGAGGGCCCGTTAAAGGAAGGGGGCCCACTAAGAGTAGAAGAGGGAGGCCCGTTATGAGAATAAGGCCCATTAAGATAATTAGGAATGAATTTTTGGGCCTGGACCGGGGTCGTTTGGCAAGCAAGAGATGATAGGTGGGGCATGAGATTTGCTTGCGGGTCGGAAGGGCCACGAGAAGATGGGCCCGCGTGGGAAGAGGAATCCACGTGGGAATAGGAAGACGGGGAAGAAGAAGAGTAATATACAAGAGAAAAATGGCGTTCCATGAGGGCAAATGGAGACTTTATATAGGAAAATCAGGGAAATACAAGGAGGGAAGTAAGAGCTCGAGGATCAAGGGGGGTGACTGACTCAATAATGCAAAGGTAAAAAGGAAAAGAAACCTACAACAATGAGACTAGACAATAGATGCACAAAATGGACAAGGCTAAATGGGCCTAAGAACAAAACCTATGTGGATGATGGGGGATGCAACATAAGATACCACAAATGGGCCTAGATAAGCCCAAACAAACAATATGGGTGTGAGAGGGTTCAACCAAGATCAAACAAGTTGATATGATCACTTTTTTTATTATTTTTCAAAGTTTTCGCGGGCCTTTTAATGATTTGAATTAAGATTAATTTCCTCCAGATAGTAAACCTATAGGGAATAAGGTCCAAAGTTTAGATTTGACTAAGGTTAACTCCCTCACAACGTATGCAAAATGCGAACCTAAAGGGTAGAAAGGTACAACCAGCCCGGCGTCCGTGTGGGAATCCACGGCTCGCGGGGACTTACGGAGGTCCCGGCTAAGATCACCTAGTCGAGTCCAAGGAATAGAGCGAGAGGGTCACTTACCAAGGGGGAATGCAACTACAAGATGCAAATATGCATGATCCTATGTGCACCGGAGTGCATGCAATTTCTAGCCTAAGTCTAGCAAATCAAGATAATTATAAAATTATGCAAACATCACAAAATGCAAGAAAAATGCAAGACAATATGAATAACAATAATGCAAGACCAGGAATAGGGATAATTAGTAACTAAAGATAGGAAAAATCACAAAAGAACAACGTACCTTTGTGTTTGTCCCTGAACCTGCATGCAAATTTTATGAACAAAATGTTAAAATGATGACAATATTTAACTAGACAAATGTGACCCAAATGATGCAAATAAATTATGGATGGAAAGATAATACAAAGGTCTACACAATGGGCCTAAGAACAAGGCAATCCTACCTCGGGAGGCCAATTAAATTATCCAAGAAAGATGCCCCCGTGAACCTGTGCGTAGACCGCATGCAGATTTTATACACAATATGCTAACATGATGACAATATTTAACTAGGCAAATGTGACCCAAATGATGCAAATGAACTACCGGTGGAAAGATAATACAAAGGATAACACAACGCAATAAAAATCAGCCCAATTCGATGTCAAGAGATAAAGTTATGTCCGAATGAATAAGGCCCATGTGAGCAGTGCGCCTACTCGGCCAGAACCAAGAAAAGGTCACCTTTTTTTAAAGAAAGCCCTTCCTAGTTGTGATTAGCAAAGTGCTTCCAATTCGGAAGGCACTTTCCATGTCACTCCTAGGGGGTGATTTATTGATGAATGAGAAAGAGATAAGATTACATCAGTCTGATGCTAGGCATCCCTAGCTTATCTAATCTGGCAGCACCCTTAGCCAAAAGGAGAAGTTCATGCTGCGAATTGAAAAAAATATTACAATTGGAAATGCAGGCAAAATTATTACAAGAAAAGGTCACATGGATGACCATTTTTAACCTCTATGCGGTCTACTAGATGACCACCCAGGTCCTGGGCGGTCCAGGGAGGACCGTTTCTAACCCCAGAGGGTTGGGACAGTCCTGTAATGGCCGTTAAAGGTGCTAGGTGGCCCTGAGATAGACCGTGTACCCCTAACAGACCAGGGAATGGACAGAACAATATAAAAATGTGAAGGAGACTACCCAAACATGCGTAAACACCCACCCAACATGCAAGAGACTAAAAATACAATGTGATAGGCACTAGGTGTCTCACTGTGATCGCCAAAAAAGCTGTAAGATATAAAATTGTTTCAATCTATCCCGCCCCAAACTATGAACATGTAACAATGCATATAAGCGTGAAAGTGCATGAAAAGCAGAGGGGTGATGAAGAAGAGGAACCTGACCGTGATCGCCACCAAGGTTCTACGGCACCAAAAGGATGGAGAAAGGATGAAGATGGCACTGTGTACCTTGGAAAATGAAGAAGAAGACTCGGCCTAATGGGAAGCCGCTACAACATGTGATCGCGCCTCAAAGGGGATGCGGGGAACCGATGTGGGTGCACCTCTTCTCCTTCCAGCCGGCTAGAGGAAGAAGGCCTCACGTTTAATCAACAATCTCTTGCAAAATAAAGATAACCGAACAAAGGAAAACCCATTAGAAAATGAAGGTGTAGAACCTGCCCCGGAATGATAAAGTAGCATGAAAGAAAGGGGGAGAACGCACCGGGGGAGGGTTTTTAACCCCTATAAATGGGTGCAAAAGAAAGGTGGGAGTGTTGTGCATGCATGTGATTTGAAATCACAAAATGTGGTGGAGAGAATAAGGAGAAAAGCGCTCTGCAAAATGGGGAAAATGCAAAAACATGCAGAGAACTATGCAAAAGCTAAGTTTAAAGACTGTGATGATTTTGAAAAAGTAAGGGAGAAGAACGAAGCTTAGGAGCAAGGAAAAAGAGCCTACAGATATTAGAATGAAAGGAGATACTCCCCTCTTCAGGTTGAGGCCGATGGAGAACGAAGAGGACCTAGCATGGCTCCACCCCGAGCCAACGAAGGCCGCCCCGCGGCACAGGTTCAAGAAGGTGTGTAGAAAACCCAGAACCTGTGATGATTTGCAAGAAGTAGGGGAGAAGTTAGGAGGGAAAACGACGATGAAATCTAGCAAATAAGGGACCAAAATGAAGCCTATACTTTCCTCAATAACTAGGGGTCGAAGGGTTGAGACAGCGATTCGGCATGGCTTCGCCACAGGTTGAAGAAGAGCCCCCCATCGCGTAGGTGAACTGGGCATCTATTTGTAGAAAAATGATGGAACCCAAAACTTTCTGCCACGATTCAAGGAGATAGAGTCTACCATATCTCGAGATCTATGGATCAATCCGGAGATAATAGTTAGGATAAGAGCTAGGAACAAATGGGACTCTATTTGGTGGAAGGATATGGAAGATATTTTGCGTCGCAAGAAGGGCCCGGAGCCAAATCTGGAAGAGTTTGTTGCACGAAAATGTGTAAACCCAGAACTTGCGTCCACGATTCTCACGGATATACTCCACTAAAATTTGAGTTCTATGGCTTAAACTCGAGATAATAGTAAGGAGAACAGATAGAAACAAATGGGAGTTGATTTGGTGGAATATTCGGGAAGATAGAGCCCGGCCAAAGAGACCCCGGTGTGCACAAATCGACCCGAGAGTCCAACGGCAAAGAAATCGGAGTTCAGGATCATATGGACTCTCTAGGGAAGAAACGATGTATCGTGAGCCCGCTTCATGAAGAAAATGGTCTAGGGAGGACCGCATGGTCAAGAAAAATGGTCTAGGAGCCTACCGCCAGACGATTGGGGGAGACGGCACGAAAACCGCACAAAAATTGAAGAAACGGTCATCCAAAGACCATTTTTTGAAAGTGGCGGTCTCAAGAAGACCGTCATTTGACATTTTAAAAATAATAAAAATAAAAAAATAAAAAAAGTTACTGTTCATAGGCGGTCAACTGTTGACCATTTTTCTTCCTTAGTTGGTCAACTGTTGACCGCTATTTAGGTGGTGACTGGTAGGCTCGCGCAACTTTGGAAATTGAAGTATATCTCGAAAATGCTACAGAATTGGTGAAAGTGGTTGAGGAGGAAATTGTAGATAACTGAACAATGAATAATTATCATGAAGGGAGTAAGATAAAAAAATGATCAGAAGAGAGAGAAAATGGGTCAAGAACAGAGTAAAATGTTGAGACTTAAAAACGGTGGAGAACTGGCCAATGGCGTAGAAGAAGAAATTGTATAGCTTTAAAAAGCGAACAACTTTTGTGAAGGATACTTAATGAATAGAGGAACAGAAGGGGGTAAAAAGGGACCATTTTTTAAGACTGTGCAGCGAAAGGGGCCGAATGCTTGAGGGAGGTCGACCTAAATGGGCCGTAGGTTAACTCGGAAGGTCGGAAGGTGATAAGATAAGCTCCAGGGCTCTAAGAAATCATGATCTCCAAGGCTCAAAGGCTAGGGAACAACGAAATGGGCTAGAAATCTATCCAAGGAAGGCTTCAAAATAATGGATAATTCGGGACATCAAAATTGAGGAATAAGAGAAATGACGTAACTTACGTGCTAAAACGGGTGTCTACAAAGGTATGATAAAAAAGATTAGTCATAGAAGAATTACATCAGCTAGAAAGATTTTTAAGGAATGGTAATCAAGTTAAGTACACTTCAAAATAGAATTTCTGACAATCAGCTTGATGGGGACATGAAAGTAAGGCCACTAACACTTTATTTGCATTTTTATCCTTGAGACAATTGTATGGCAATTATAAGCCAATGTGTTAGTCCTTAGGAATTAGTGGGTTTCTTTGAAAAAGGCCACGTAGGCCCGGCGGGACCCCCACCTTCTTTTCTATTGGGCCACCTAGGTTCTAGGGCCCACATGGGCTGGTCTTTGGTCCATGGGAGATTATTGACCAAGGAAGAAAATTCACATTTTACCTCTTGACCATGAAGCCACCCCCCCTTTATAGTTTTTTATTGTTGTTTTTTTTTACCACATGGGAGAAGATTATTCTATCCCCTATTTGCCCCTCCCTAACCCTAGATCTGGGGTTAATTAGGTCTTTTAGTTAGAGTTATATAACCCTTGTATTTTATGATTTCCATAGAATTAATGAAAGAAAGAAGCATTTTTCTCCAAGCAAGCCCAAGGGCGCCCCTTCCTCTCTCCTCTCCCACCCCTTTGCAGCAGAGAAAGCTCTCCATCTTGAGGTGAGAATCACCCTTATCAGTCCTCTACTGGGTGACAAGCTCAACACCGCCGCCGCCGCCGCCGCCATCGAGCCACCATCGCACCATCACCGCCATACCATCTCCGATCTGTCCACCACTGGACAACAGCCTAGAGTTCTATTTATCCCGCCCAATCCATAGATCTGATCGATCTGAAAATTTTAGGGTGAGTACCTCCTGCGGTTTCCCCTTACCAAAAAAATTCTCAAGTCAATCCACCTTCATTTGCTACCCGTTCCATTTAAATCTTCCAGATCTACACAATCTATCCCTATGCAGATCCACCTTCCAGCAACCCACCATTTTGTATCTTTCACCCCCTTCACAATTTCAGATCAACTTGAAATTTGGACTGGGACTTCTGTCCACCAAACACTCTCTCCACAATTTTTTCCATGATTATAGGAGTTTGTTTACCCCTCTTAAAAACCTCTGTTAAAATCGGATTCTGTTCTGCCCCCTACTGTCCAGATCTGACCTCCCCTGCCATAAAATCCTTTCCACCCTTCAAACCACCTCCAAAAATTACCAAAAAAATTGTGCGTCATCCACACATCCCCATATCTCATCCATAAAAGTTTCAAGTCCCAGATCTACCGTTTGCCCCTCGGTCAAACCTCATTATCAGGCAGATCCCAGTCTGCCCAGTCTGTTCTAAGTCAGTGAGTCCATCTGTTCATAAATCACCCACGGAAAATCGAGTCCCATAATAATTCCTGTAACAGAGTGTGTTCGTAGATCTATGAAAGAGCTTTAGAACGGCACCAGTTTTATGTCGATCTGACATCGGATCTGGCCGCAACAATTTTTCTGGCCGGGTGCCGCGGCTCTGAAATTGTAGAGTAGGTTCGGGACAACAAACAACAACGCCTCACAAATCAGGTTGCCTCACCTTCTACAAGGTGATCCAGGACGATCGCCTCATAGGGATTGTTCCTCCAGGAGTCCTCTTCGCAACGGTACAACTTTCAGCCCGATCGACTCTCCGACCGGAGCGTAATCAGCTAGATCGCCAGCATGCGCCGTTCGGCCAGCACCGAGTAGCAGCGCGTCGGCATCGACGAAGCTGTCTCAAAATGCCGCTCGTCAACCCGAGGTTGATACTCCCAGGTCCCACGTGTAGCCCTTTACCTCCCTGTGTGGAGGGAGCAGTAACATGCATTTCTATAATTTTTGATAATTCTACTATACCAGGAGTATGAGTCTTGGCCGGGATCGCCTTCCCCACGCCCGGAGCATGGAGGTATCATTCTCGCTCCTCCATTTTATCGCATTTGCTTATCTCGTATATATTCTTGAATGCCGATGCATGAGAGAGTGATAGGATAATCTATCCGTATATAATTTTATCACCGCTGCGAGAGAGTGCACGCGACCCATTCCGTGAACCGATCCAGGCACGAAGGAGAGTAGAACACCCCAGACTCATTGCCGGTTTCTCAACTACGCACATCCGCACGCTTCCCTCGATAGGGATGAGTTGTGAGTTTGCCTAGAGTCTCAGGTTCGCATCAATCGGTACCGAGTCGCATCCCGTCCCTCATCAAATTGGTATCAGAGCAGGTTAGAGTCTAGGGTAGTCGGTCCAAGGTGTCACATTGCATCTCTATATCCGTATATCAAAAGGTGCTCCCGGAACGATAGGATATGCCTATTAGGAAGGTAGCACACTTGCGTGAGTGCGATCTTCGGATCAAACCTTCGCCACATACCGAATATTAGAATCTAGGTGGTCCTTTTCACCTTGGTCGGTGCATTCAAACCCCTTGTCCATTGCATGCCCACTCGTAGGGGTACCCAGTACTCACCACCACCACCACCTATGGCAGATTCCCGAGTCCAAAGTCCCGATGAGCCATCTGTGGCCGATATGTTCCGAACTATTATGGAAAAGATTGATGGGTTGAGTACACGAGTGGATGGGTTGAATACACGAGTGGATAAAATGGATGGGTTGAGTACGCGTGTGGATGGCCTAGGCACACGCTTAGAAGAGAGAATGCAGGCCTTAGAGGGATGGGCCGAAGATTCAGACCAGTCTATTCAGGGATTGGTAGAGAGAGTCGCCGTCCTAGAGAGAGCCCCAATCGAGGCACACCCCATGCCGAAAAATGGTCAACAGGAGTCGATTTAGCAACCTGTTGCTCCAAGGACTCAAGGGCTGGATGGTAGGAGGCGTCGAGTCCCCGAGGTGGTTGACTATGAGTCCGATAACGAGAATGGGGGATATGGTCATGACCATCGTATTCAACGGCAGAATCATGATTATGATGAGGATGATCGGACCCTCAGGACCGTTCGTGTGGACCCTCCCACTTTTGACGGGTCCTTGGACACGAAAGTCTATTTAGATTGGGCAGCCGGCATGGACCGGTACATCGATTGGTTTGATATGACGGACCACCGAAGAGTCTGATTCGTGACCATGAAGTTGATAGGATAGGCGCAGACTTATTGGAAGAACATAGAGAGCCTGTTGTTTCAGCGTTTCGTGCCCCAGATTGATACATGGAGCGAGATGAAGGTCAAACTCTGACAAAAGTATATCCTGCCACATACCGTCAGCGACTCATCGATAGGTGGCAAAGTCTCAGCCAGGGAGATCGATCCATCTCCGAGTACATCACTGAATTTCATTAGTATTTTCTGCAATGTGGCATCTCGGAGGAGAGCTCCATGCCTATTTCCCGCTTCCGACATGGTCTGCGGCCGCACTACCAGTATGAGCTTTTCCGCCGCAATGCGAACACTTTGGAAGAGGTGTATCAGGTTGCTCTAGAGTTGGAGCAGTTCAAGGCAGAGTTCGGGCTTGCCCAACAATTGGGACTCTTTCCTCAGCGTGGGGTTGAGCCTCGTAGCTCGTCGGGCTCATATCAGAGGGCCCCCATGGCTCGACCTCCAGAGTCCGCCCGCCAGAAGCTATTCACTCCAAGGCTACGCCCTCCCCCGCCAAGGGATCTTCCACCTCCACCCCAACCAATAGCACCCCTTGCCCGCCCACCAGCACCCATTGCCCGTCCACCATCACCCACACCCACACCCCTATTACCTACACCCCCTGTCCGTCGGGAGTATAAGGGTAAGTGACCGCTTATCGGGGAGCATAGTGGATCACGACCGCAGTGTTATCACTGCCAAGGGTTTGGCCACTTTGCAGGTCAGTGTCCCACTCATACATCACTAGCCCAAGGGGACAAAAGAGTTGGAGAAGCTTCACCTTCAGGACTTGTGTCTGTCAGCTATGAGGCCGAGCCGGAATTAGCTGACGAATTCTATGAAGATGTTCCAGAGGAACCGATCGACACCCAGGGTGCAACACCCGGATGATGTCCACCTAATGGTAATGTCACTGCATTAGGTATGAGTCTAGGGTCATGTGGTAGTCTTTTTCTTTTCTTTTGTTGTCATCCAGTCTATTGGGAGTATGCATGTGTCCTGTTGGGAGTCTGCATGTGTCAAGTCAAGTCGGTCTAATGCAAGCTCGCAGTGGCAGTCGCTTCCGAGTGTGAGGCAAGTCGGGTCTAATGCGTATGTTGTAAACTTGCCTTGAGGAATATGGGACCCAACAGTGATTCCCAGTGAGTCTTTCAAGCTGTCTCCTACTTTGAGAGTGACGCTGCCCCTGAGTGTCCACAACTAGCCTATTCCCACAGCGGCTTGAGCATATGGAACATACACGGGATGAGCAGGTGACGACTATGTGGAGTGGAGCGTGCCCGCACTACCAGGTACGGTGGAGGGCATTGCACACATCCGACGACATGGGGACCACCCGGGCCGATACTTGTGCAGCCACACCCCTTACTCGACGGGGTCGAGTTCTTCCCACCCAGGAGAATTGATGGGGACGTGAAAGCAAGACCACTAACACTTTATTTGCATTTTTATCCTTGGGGCAATTATATGGCAATTATAAGCCAATGTGTTAGTCCTTAGGAATTAGTGGGTTTCTTTGAAAAAGGCCACATAGGCCCGGCGGGACCCCCACCTTCTTTTCTATTGGGCCACCTAGGTTCTAGGACCCACATGGGCTGGTCTTTGGTCCATGGGAGATTATTGACCAAGGAAGAAAATTCACATTTTGCCTTTTGACCATGAAGGGGGCGCCCCCCCCCCTTTATAGTTTATTATTATTATTTTTTTTGACTACATAGGAGAATATTATTTTATCCCCTATTTGCCCCTCCCTTACCCAAGATCTAGGGTTAATTAAGTCTTTTACTTAGAGTTATATAACCCTGGTATTTTATGATTTCCATAGAATTAATGAAAGAAAAAAGTATTTTGCTCCAAGCAAGCCCAAGGGCGCCCCTTCCTCTCTCCTCTCCCACCCCTTTGCAGTTGAGAAAGCTCTCCTTCTTAAGGTGAGAAGCCCCCTTATCAGTCCCCTAATGGGTGAGAAGCTCAGCACCGCCGCCGTCGCACCATCACCGCCATACCGTCTCCGATCTGTCCACCTCTGGACAACAGCCTGGAGTTCTATTGATCCCGCCCAATCCATAGATCTGATCGATCTGAAAATTTTAGGGTGACTACCTCTTGTGGTTTCCCCTTACCAAAACAATTCCCAAGTCAATCCACCTTCATTTGCTACCCGTTCCATTTAAATCTTCCAGATCTACACAATCTGTCCCTGTGCAGATCCACCTTCCAGCAACGCACCATTTCGTGTCTTTCACCCCCTTCCTAATTTCAAATCAACCTGAAATTTGGACTGGGACTTCTGTCCACCAAATGCCCTCTCCAAATTTTTTTCATGATTGTAGGAGTTTGTTTACCCCTCTTAAAAACCTCTGTTAAAACCGAATTCTGTTCTGCCCCCTGCAGTCCAGATCTGAACTCCCCTGCCATAAAATCCTTTCCACCCTTCAAAACACCTCCAAAAATTACCAAGAAATTTGTGCGTCATCCACACATCCCCATATCTCATCAATAAAAGTTTCAAGTCCCAGATCCACCGTTTGCCCCGCAGTCAAACCTCATTATCAGGCAGATCACAGTTTGTTCTAAATTAGTGAGTTCATCTGTTCATAAATCCCTCACGGAAAATCTAGTCCCATAAAAATTCTTGTAACAGACTATGTTCGTAGATCTATGAAAGAGCTTCAGAACGGTGCCAGTTTTGCATCGATCCGACATCGGATCTGATCACCGCAATTTTTCTAGCCGGATCGCGCGGCTCTGAAACTACAGAGCAGGTTCGGGACAACAAACAATAATGCCTCACAAATATGATCGCCTCGCCTTCCACAAAGCGATCCATGATGATCGCCTTACATGGATCGTTCCTCCATGAGTCCTCTTCTCAACGATACAACTTCCAGCCCGATCGGCCCTCCGACCGGAGCGTGATCAGCCAGATCGCCAGCATGCGCCGTCCGGCCAACACCGAGTAGTAGCGCGTCAGCATCGACGAAGCTACCTCAAATTTTTGCCCGTCAACCCGAGCTTGATACTCCCAGGTCCCACGTGTAGCCCTTTACCTCCCTATATGGAGTGGGCAGTAAAATGCATTTCTATAATTTTTGATAATTCTACTATACCGGGAGTACGAGTCTTGGCCGGGATCACCTTCCCCATGCCCGGAGTGTGGAGGTATCATTCTTTCTCCTCCATTTTATCGCATTTGCTTATCTCATATATATTCTTGAATGCCGTTGCATGAGAGAGTGATAGGATAATCTAGCCTGATATAATTTTATCACCGCTGTGAGAGAGTGCATGTGACCCATTCTGTGACCCGATCCGGGCACGAAGGAGAGTAGACCACCCCAGACTCATTGCCGGTTTCTCAACCGCGCACATCCGCACGCTTCCCTCGCTAGGGACGAGTCGCGAGTTTGCCTAGAGTCTCAGGTTCGCATCAATCGGTATCGAGTCGCATCCCGTCCCGCATCAAATTCGTATCAGAGCAGGTTAGAGTCTAGGGTAGTCGGTTCAAGGTGTCACATTGCATCTCTATATCTGGTATATCAAAAGGTACTCCCGGAACGATAGGATACGCCTATTGGGAAGGTAGCACACTTGCGTGAGTGCAATCTTCGGATCAAACCTCCGCCACGTACCGAATATTGGAGTCTAGGTGGTCCTTTTCACCTTGGTTGGTGCATTCTAGCCCCTTGTCCATTGCATGCCCACTTGTATGGGTACCCAATACTCACCACCACCACCACCTATGGCAGATTCCCGAGTCCATAGTCTCGATGAGCCATCTGTAGCCGATATGTTTCGAACTATTATGGAAAAGATTGATGGGTTGAGTACACGAGTGGATGGGTTGAATACACGAGTGGATGAATTGGATGGGTTGAGTACGCGTGTGGATGGCCTAGGCACACGCTTAGAAGAGAGAATGCAGGCCTTAGAGGGACGAGCCGAAGATTCAGAACAGTCTATTCAGGGATTGGTAGGAAGAGTCGCCGTCCTAGAGAGAGCCTCGGTCGAGGCGCACCCCGTGCGGACAAATGGTCAATCGGAGCTGGTTCAGTAACCTGCTGCTCCAAGGGCTCAAGGGGTAGATGATAGGAGGCATCGAGTCCCTGTGGTGGTTGACTATGAGTACGATAACGAGAATGGGGGATATGGTCATGACCGTCATGTTCAACGGCGGAATCATGATTATGATGAGAATGAGCGGACCCTCAGGACCGTTCGTGCAGACCCTCCCACTTTTGATGGGTCCTTGGACCCAAAAGTCTATTTAGATTGGGAGGCCGACATGGACCGGTACTTCAATTAGTTAGATATGACGGACCGCCGGAGAGTCCGATTCGTGACCATGAAGCTGATAGGACAGGCGCAGACTTATTGGCAAAACGTAGAGAGCCTGTTGTTTCAGCGTTTTGAGCCCCAGGTTGATACATAGGGTGAGATGAAGGTCAAACTGCGGCAAAAGTTCCTTCCAGCCACATACCGTCAGCGACTCATCGATAGGTGGCAGAGTCTCAGCCAAGGAGATCGGCCCATCTCCGAGTACATCGCTAAATTGGATGAGTATTTTCTACAATGTGGCGTCTCGGAGGAGAGCTCCATGCCTATTTCCCGCTTCAGACGTGGTCTGTGGCCGCACTACCAGTATGAGCTTTTCCGCCGCAATGCGAACACTTTGGAAGAGGCATATCTGGTTGCTCCAGAGTTGGAGCAGTTCGAGGCAGAGTTCGAGCCTGCCCAAAGATTGGGACCCTTTCCTGAGCGTGGGGTTGAGCCTCGTAGCTTGTAAGGCCCATATCAGATGGCCTCTATGGTTCGACCTCCAGAGTCTACCCGTCAGGAGCTATTCGCTCTAAGGCCTCGCCCTACACTGCCAAGGGATCTTCCACCTCCACTCCAACCAACAGCACCCTTTGCCAGCCCACCAGCACCCATTGCCCATCCACCAGCACCAACACCCCTGTTGCCTACACCCCCCCTGTCCGTCGGGAGGATATGGGTAAGGGACCGCTTATCAGGAGCTTAGTGGGTCATGACAGCAGTGTTATCACTGCCAAGGGATTGGCCACTTTGCAGGTTAGTGTCCCACTCATACATCACTAGCCCTAGGGGTGACAAGGGTTGGAGAAGCCTCACCTTCAGGGCTTGTGTCTGTCAGCTATGAGGCCGAGCCAGAATTAGCTGACGAATTCTTTGAAGATGTTCCGGGAGAACCTATCGACACTCAGGATGTAGCACTCCGATGATGTCCACCTAGGGGTAATGTCACTGCATTAGCTATGAGTATAGGGTCATGTGTGAGTCTTTTTCTTTTCTTTTGTTGTCATCTAGTCTGTTGAGAGTCTGCATGTGTCGAGTCGAGTGGGTCTAATGCAAGCTCGCAATGTCTGTCGCTTCCGAGTGTGAGGCAAGTCAGGTCTAATGCATACGTTGTAAACTTGCCTGAGGAATATGGGACCCAGCGGTGAATCCTAGTGAGTCTTTCAAGCCGTCTCCTCCTTGAGAGTGACCGCACCCCTGAGTGTCCACAACTAGCCTATTCCCACAGTAGCGTGAGCATATGGAACATATACGGGATGTGATGTGACACAAAATGCAGCGGAGACTTTGATTCCTTGGACCTAATTCGCATTCACAATTATAAGGCGCCGAGAATATGTTAAAGCTACCAACGCACCGTGCGCACACGATTCCCGTGGTGACCCGGTGATGCCGAGTCGAGGTGATGGAGATAGCCCCTGACTGATTAGAGGACCAGCACCACTTTAGTTAGCCCTCCCGAAGGTTTGAAAGCCCACAAACAAGGGCGGCCGGATGCCTTAAGGGCACGGGGTCACTCGCTCACTTATGGCCACGGTGACCACACTGAAAGGTGGCGCCGGGATCGGGCACTCGCTCTCCTACCGGCTGATATGTTTCACGGATATTAAATAAACAGGTATAAGGAGCAAGGGCAGGAGGCTCACCTGGTTGGTTTGAGGAAACCAACCCCGGTCGGAGACGAGGGCGGGCGGGGAAGTGTGGGTTCCCCGCACACTGCGCCGATGAAGCTTCGAACCTGTTTAAGTGTACACTCACTACACCTCACGCAGGAGGGTGATCTCGGGGGTGGGAATTGATGGGTTACAACAAACACTACCTCCCGCAGGGAGGGGCGGTAAGCCGGCCAGGCGAGAGGGGGAGATAAGCTTAGTAGCCCACGAGGAGGGACCGCTTCCGAATTGGACCGCTGGCTGTGGACGTTGATAGGCAGTCGGTGTAGTCCCTGTAGATCTCGGTCAGGAATTCTGCCGATGACGAGCCCAAGGGGGAATCTTCTCGTAACAGGAACCCAAACGCCTCTGATTTATATCAATTTATTCTGACATCGTCGATGGCTGCAGTGGAGGTCTGAGTAGAGCAACAGATTCTGGGGCGGGTGGCTCCCTGTTTCTGTCTGCAACTTGTAGAAGTTTCCCCGGCCGCTCCTGGACGCTGAATCACAAACCGTTGGAGTCAATGGAACCGTGGAGAAAGCCTCTACACAGAAAAACTGACAGGAACACCTTCTGAGGTCGGGGTGGACAGGGGGACACCGACGAGTGGGAACTGGTCGCTGCAGACTGCAGGAGGCAGACCCGCGCGACTGAGGGAGAAAATTCGGAACTCTGGCTCCCATTTGTTGAAAGAGGTCCCGTTTCTTGCTCCTGATCGGGGACAGGGGGAGGAAGAACTTTGATGAAGAACCTTCGGTCGGATTCTTTCACCGTTGGTCGTGAAGTTGCTTCCAACCGGGCTCAGGCTCTCTGCAGAGGACGTCTAGCACAGTTGGGGGAGAACAGCTCTCCCGGTCGGCCATGAACTTGGAACTGGACGATTCCACCTCCCTTGCAAAGTAGACTTGTAGACCTTTCCGTCGGTGTAGGCCACGCCCCCAGCAGGACCAGGATGGAGTCGTGGACGGTGCTGTAACTTGGTGCTGGTCTGCAGGTCTTCTCTGCACACGGGTTGGAGATTGAGTGGTGGGCAGGATGGCTCCTTGGTGGAGGAATAGGGTACAAGGGTGCCTTGGTGATGATGGGGGATCTTGTGGGGAGATGGGATGAGGGGTAATGGAGGTGGAGGGGAGGGCGGAGCTAGCAGGGAAAGGAGGTGGGAGTACTGGCTGCGATTTGGTCAAGAGGGGGGGTGAGGTTGTGCTAGATGGAGGGGTGCGCACCAAGTGGAGGAGGGGAGAGGGCTTGGATCGCACTAGGGCTTTGAATGGAGTGTGGGGAAGGGGAGTGGTTGCTTAGGGGAGGGGGAAGGTTGCCTTGTAGGTGGGAAGTTGTATGGGGAAGGGGAAGGGTTGTCTAGGGAAGGATAAAGGTTGCTTGGGAAGTGGAGGGAATTGAAGGGAATTAAGGCCTTGGGAATATGAAAGGGTGGAGGGGGTGAGGTGGCAGCTGAGGTGGTAGGGGGAGGGGAAGGTGAAGGGGCTGTTGCGCCCAAGGGAGAGGAGGAGAGAGAAGTGGGGTTCGCCCCTTGAAGAAAGAGAGAGAGGGAGAGATGCACTTAAGTGGCTCAAATTTGCTTAATACTTCATTACTTCAAAAGAGGGGGTTTGGGGTCCTATATATAGGAAAACCCAATTTACAAAAAGTCCTCATGAAATGGACAAATGACGGAAGACCAAGGGGTGGGGAGAGGGGCGCCCATGGGCCAGACCAAAGAAATGGCCCAATAAGACCTACTAGCCCCATTAGCCCACTAGCCTACATACAAACATAAGTAAATAACATGATAACCTAGTAACATGACTCAAAACATAGGCAAATACATCAAAATGACTCAAGAAAATAGGAAAATGTAATAGGATGATAAGCACCAATGTTCCGTCTGAAGAAGGGCTGCTCCCAAGCTGCCTCCGGGAGGGAGAGAAGTGCCAAGCCAGAGGGTATGTGGTGTGATGCCCTCATCAATTCTCCCAGGCGGCGAAGGGCTCGACTCTGTCGAGTAAAGGCCCTCCCTGCTGCGGTACTGCTCTAGGAGATCGGGGGACAGCTGCTGGAGATCCTCCCGGCTCACACAGGTATCGTCCGAGGGTGGTCGTCCCTTCCACCTGACCAGGTAGCGCTCATACGCCTTGCTCCTTATGATGGTAACCTGTTCATCTAATATCTGCTCCACTTCATCGCGCCGGTTTCTCAAATGGGGTTGAGCTCTCTGGGGTGTGGGGGCGCTCTCAAAGGAGGGAGTAGGCTGGATTTCCTCACCGGGTGTCACCGTGGGGCCCTTGTAGGGCATCAGGTCAACCACATTGAATGTGGGGCTTACTCCGTACTCTTCAGGGAGGTCCAACACGTAAGCATTGGTGCCAAGGCGTCTCAGCACCTGGAAGGGGCCAGCTCCACGCGACCTCAACTTCGAAGTATTCCTAGGGAACAACCTCTCAGTTCTCACCATCACAAAATCACCAATCTGGAATTCTTGGTGGCGGCGGTGGGAGTCAGCAGACTTCTTGTAAATCTCGTTGCTCTTGTTGATGTTTTTGCGAATGTTTCCAGGCAACTCTGTGAATGTTGATTCACTAGTGGATAATGGGGGTCCTGGACAACCAAATGGGGACCTAGCATGCAGTGGCGCTACATAGACTTCGATGGACCTAGGAGGACCGGGACATCCATAGATGAGACTATCATGCAAAGGGGTGTTTGATGCCGGGGGTCCGGGACATCCATGAATGCTTTCTTCATGTTTTGACTTTACTTGGATTGACCTAGGGGGGCCTGGACATCTAGATGTAAACCTATCATGCTTAGAAGTCATGTGGACCTTGATGCACTTAGGTGGTCCGGGGCAGCCACAAGTGGCCCTATCATGAATGAGATGGATGAAGAGTGGGGGAGGACCCGCTTGTTCAAATGTAATCCTGTCGTGTACTGGACCTAGTGTGTATGTGACACAAATGAGATGACTAGCCCTACCGGATGGGGTAAAATGTTGTGGCACATGCATTCCTATCAAGATGGTCCCATCTTTTGGTGAGGGTTGGTTTGGGGGTCTCCACTCATGGGGTTCGAAGGGGTCCCAGAAAGTGGACATCTTGGGATGGGTTAATTCCTCATTTCCTAGGTGGATGTCACCCTTGGTCATGGCTCTCATGGTGTGGGCTAGGTTTTGGAATGGGTGGGTTAGGTTTGACATGGTGTGTGAGGGTAGGAAAAGGTGGGTGGTGGGTAAGGCGACTAGGTCCCATGGGTTCTTTGGCTTCCATTGGGAGGGATCAAAGGGGTCATGGAATGGGTCATCTAGGGGGAGGAACTCTTGGTTCTCATGGTCTTGGGAGAGGTAGTCTTGACTCATCATGGTAGGTTGTGGTAGGAAAATGTTGGTGTTGAGTAAGGTGGGTGGGTATAGGAAGGGATCGAATGGGTCATGGTATGGGTTACCTAGAAACTCTAGGTCCACATGTGGTGGGGAGTCATTCACCTCTATTGAGATTTTTGGGCAAAAGTTGTTGGTGGGTGGGTTAGCCTTGAGAGGATGGCTGGGTTTTCTTCCTGAAATGAGGAGCTCCAATTTAAGGATGGCCTCGGGCTCATCGGGTGTGGGAAGAAAGAGAAGGAGGTCGCTAATGTAGCAACCAACAGTGCAAACCGAAGTGATAGACCCGACACATGGGTGTAGAAGACCAAGGCCCCTTGGTTGGTCGACCAAGGCTCTGATACCAAATTGATGTGACACAAAATGCAGCGGAGACTTTGATTCCTTGGACCTAATTCACAATCACAATTACAAGGCGCCGAGAATATGTTAAAGCTACCAACGCACCGTGCGCACACGATTCCCGTGGTGACCCGGTGATGCCGAGTCGAGGTGATGGAGATAGCCCCTGACTGATTAGAGGACCAGCACCACTTTAGTTAGCCCTCCCGAAGGTTTGAAAGCCCACAAACAAGGGCGGCCGGATGCCTTAAGGGCACGGGGTCACTCGCTCACTTATGGCCACGGTGACCACACTGAAAGGTGGCGCCAGGATTTGGCACTCGCTCTCCTACCGGTCGATATGTTTCACGGATATTAAATAAACAGGTATAAGGAGGCAAGGGCAGGAGGCTCACCTGGTTGGTTTGAGGAAACCAACCCCGGTCGGAGACGAGGGCGGGCGGGGAAGTGTGGGTTCCCCGCACACTGCGCCGATGAAGCTTCGAACCTGTTTAAGTGTACACTCACTACACCTCACGTAGGAGGGTGATCTCGGGGGTGGGAATTGATGGGTTACAACAAACACTACCTCCCACAGGGAGGGGCGGTAAGCCGGCCAGGCGAGAGGGGGAGATAAGCTTAGTAGCCCACGAGGAGGGACCGCTTCCGAATTAGACCGCTGGCTGTGGACGTTGATAGGCAGTCGGTGTAGTCCCTGTGGATCTCGGTCAGGAATTCTGCCGATGACGAGCCCAGGGGGGATCTTCTCGTAACAGGATCCCAAACGCCTCTGATTTATATCAATTTATTCTGACGTCGTCGATGGCTGTAGTGGAGGTCTGAGTAGAGCAACAGATTCTGGTGCGGGTGGCTCCCTATTTCTGTCTGCAACTTGCAGAAGTTGCCCCGGCCGCTCCTGGATGCCGAATCACAAACCGTCGGAGTCGCTGGAACCGTGGACAAAGCCTCTACACAGAAAAACTGACAGCAACACCTTCTGAGGTTGGGGTGGACTGGGGGATGCCGACGAGTGGGAACTGGTCGCTGCAGACTGCAGGAGGCAGACCCGCGCGACTGAGGGAGAAAATTCGGAACTCTGGCTCCCGTTTGCCGAAAGAGGTCCGTTTCTTGCTCCTGATCGGGGACAGGGGGAGGAAGAACTTTGATGAAGAACCTTCGGTCGGATTTCTTCGCCGTTGGTCGTGAAGTTGCTTCCAACCGGGCTCAGGCTCTCTGCAGAGGACGTCTGGCGCAGTTGGGGGAGAACAGCTCTCCCGGTCGGCCACGAACTTGGAACTGGACGATTCCACCTTGCTTGCAAAGTAGACTCGTAGACCTTTCCGTCGGTGTAGGCCACGCCCCCAGCAGGACCAGGATGGAGTCGTGGACGGTGCTGCAACTTGGTGCTGGTCTGCAGGTCTTCTCTGCACACGGGTTGGAGATTGAGTGGTGGGCAGGATGGCTCCTTGGTGGAGGAATAGGGTACAAGGGTGCCTTGGTGATGATGGGGGATCTTGTGGGGAGATGGGATGAGGGGTAATGGAGGTGGAGGGGAGGGCGGAGCTAGCAGGGAAAGGAGGTGGGAGTACTGGCTGCGATTTGGTCAAGAGGGGGTGGGGGTGGGGTTGTGCTAGATGGAGGGGTGCGCACCAAGTGGAGGAGGGGAGAGGGCTTGGATCGCACTAGGGCTTTGAATGGAGTGTGGGGAAGGGGAGTGGTTGCTTAGGGGAGGGGGAAGGTTGCCTTGGAGGTGGGAAGTTGTATAGGGAAGGGGAAGGGTTGTCTAGGGAAGGTGAAAGGTTGCTTGGGAAGTGGAGGGAATTGAAGGGAATTAAGGCCTTGGGAATATGAAAGGGTGGAGGGGGTGAGGTGGCAGCTGAGGTGGTAGGGGGAGGGGAAGGTGAAGGGGCTGTTGCGCCCAAGGGAGGGGAGGAGAGAGAAGTGGGGTTGATTTGGGTGAGTAACCTTTTGTTGGGGAGTGGTGGCTGTCACGGGCCTAGGTGGAGTGAGGGTGGGGGCCACTTTGGTTTGAATGGTGGTGGTGATCGGGATAGGAGTCATTTGGGGTGGTGGAGTTTGGGCCCTAAGGGAAGTGAAGATCTTCCTGATCTCAACCCTTATCTCTTCCAATGAATCTAGGGGTCCTTTTGGTGGTGGGGTTTGGGTCCTAATGGAGGCCTTAGGTTGACTGGGAGGAAAAGGGGGAGTGGGAGTGCTCCTCGGGTTATGGTCCTCACGGTAGGAGTGGGACGGTCGGGGAGCGTAGATCTTCCAAAGCTCACTCTTCATCTCTTCCCATGAGTGAATGGGCTCTTGTCCCCAAACCCTTCTGAATCTCTCTTTGTGTTCCCACATTTTCTTAGCTAGACCCCGAAGTCGTGCCTTGGCCCTGCGGACTCTCTCGGATCCATATACCCAAGTACTTTCAAAGTCCCTTTCCATGGTATTCTCCCACCTAAGATAGGCATGAGGATTAGTTCCATCAAAATGAAGGTCCTCATCTACAATGTAGTCCATGTGGAGGGGGTCAATCGGACCATGTGACCAACGAGGGGTATGCATGATGATCGGGTGATGAATGCAATTGCCCTAGGACAAGACTTAGTAGAGACAAGTCTAGAACTTGCTCTGATACCAAATTGATGTGACACAAAATACAGCGGAGACTTTGATTCCTTGGACCTAATTCGCAATCACAATTACAAGGCGCCGAGAATATGTTAAAGCTACCAACGCACCGTGCGCACACGATTCCCGTGGTGACCCAGTGATGCCGAGTCGAGGTGATGGAGATAGCCCCTGACTGATTAGAGGACCAGCACCACTTTAGTTAGTCCTCTCGAAGGTTTGAAAGCCCACAAACAAGGGCGGCCGGATGCCTTAAGGGCACGGGGTCACTCGCTCACTTATGGCCACGGTGACCACACAGAAAGGTGGCGCCGGGATCGGGCACTCGCTCTCCTACCGGCCGATATGTTTCGCGGATATTAAATAAACAGGTATAAGGAGGCAAGGGCAGGAGGCTCACCTGGTTGGTTTGAGAAAACCAACCCCGGTCGGAGACGAGGGCGGGCGGGGAAGTGTGGGTTCCCCGCACACTGCGCCGATGAAGCTTCGAACCTGTTTAAGTGTACACTCACTACACCTCACGCAAGAGGGTGATCTCGGGGGTGGGAATTGATGGGTTACAACAAACACTATCTCCCGCAGGGAGGGGCGGTAAGCCGGCCAGGCGAGAGGGGGAGATAAGCTTAGTAGCCCACGAGGAGGGACCGCTTCCGAATTGGACTGCTGGCTGTGGACATTGATAGGCAGTCGGTGTAGTCCCTGTAGATCTCGTTCAGGAATTCTGCCGATGACGAGCCCAAGGGGGATCTTTTTGTAACAGGAACCCAAACGCCTCTGATTTATATCAATTTATTCTGACATCGTCGATGGCTGCAGTGGAGGTCTGAGTAGAGCAACAGATTCTGGGGCGGGTGGCTCCATGTTTCTGTCTGCAACTTGCAGAAGTTGCCCCGGCCGCTCATGGATGCCGAATCATGAACCGTTGGAGTCTCTGGAACCGTGGACAAAGCCTCTACACAGAAAAACTGACAGAAGCACCTTCTGAGGTCGGGGTGGACAGGGGGATGCCGACGAGTGGGAACGGGTCGCTGCAGACTGCAGGAGGCAGACCCGCGCGACTGAGGGAGAAAATTCGGAACTCTGGATCCCGTTTGCCGAAAGATGTCCCGTTTCTTGCTCCTGATCGGGGACAGGGGGAGGAAGAACTTTTATTAAGAACCTTCGGTCGGATTTCTTCGCCGTTGGTCGTGAAGTTACTTCCAACCGGGCTCAGACTCTCTGCAGAGGACGTCTGGCGCAGTTGGGGGAGAACAGCTCTCCCGGTCGGCCACGAACTTGGAACTGGACGATTCCACCTCTCTTGCAAAGTAGACTCGTATACCTTTCCGTCGGTGTAGGCCACGCCCCCAGAAGGACCAGGATGGAGTCGTGGACGGTGCTGCAACTTGGTGCTGGTCTGCAGGTCTTCTCTGCACACGGCTTGGAGATTGAGTGGTGGGCAGGATGGCTCCTTGGTGGAGGAATAGGGTACAAGGGTGCCTTGGTGATGATGGGGGATCTTGTGGGGAGATGGGATGAGGGGTAATGGAGGTGGAGGGGAGGGTGGAGCTAGCAGGGAAAGGAGGTGGGAGTACTGGCTGCGATTTGGTCAAGAGGGGGGGGGTGGGGTTGTGCTAGATGGAGGGGTGCACACCAAGTGGAGGAGGGGAGAGGGCTTGGATCGCACTAGGGCTTTGAATGGAGTGTGGGGAAGGGGAGTGGTTGCTTAGGGGAGGGGGAAGGTTGCCTTGGAGGTGGGAAGTTGTATGGGGAAGGGGAAGGGTTGTCTAGGGAAGGTGAAAGGTTGCTTGGGAAGTGGAGGGAATTGAAGGGAATTAAGGCCTTGGGAATATGAAAGGGTGGAGGGGGTGAGGTGGCAGCTGAGGTGGCAGGGGGAGGGGAAGGTGAAGGGGCTGTTGCGCCCAAGGGAGGGGAGGAGAGAGAAGTGGGGTTCGCCCCTTGAAGAAAGAGAGAGAGGGAGAGTTAGAGAGAGAGGGAGAGATGCATTTAAGTGGCTCAAATTTGCTTAATACTTCATTACTTCAAAAGAGGGGGTTTGGGGTCCTATATATAGGAAAACCCAATTTACAAAAAGTCCTCATCAAATGGACAAATGACGAAAGACCAAGGGGTGGGGAGAGGGGCGCCCATGGGCCAGACCAAAGAAATGGCCCAATAAGACCTACTAGCCCCATTAGCCCACTAGCCTACATACAAACATAAGTAAATAACATGATAACCTAGTAACATGACTCAAAACATAGGCAAATACATCAAAATGACTCAAGAAAATAGGAAAATGTAATAGGATGATAAGCACCAATGTTCCGTCTGAAGAAGGGCTGCTCCCTAGCTGCCTCCGGGAGGGAGAGAAGTGCCAAGCCAGAGGGTATGTGGTGTGATGCCCTCATCAGGATGAGCTGGTGACGACTACGAGGAGTGAGGCGTGCCCGCACTACCAGGTACGGTGGAGCGCACGGCCCACATCCGACGACACGGGGACCACCCGAGCTGATACTTGCGCAGCCGCACCCCTTACTCGACGGGGTCGAGTTCTTCCCACCCGGGGAGAATTGATGGGGACATGAAAGCAAGGCCACTAACACTTTATTTGCATTTTTATCTTTGGGACAATTGTATGTTGTTGCATCCCTATGGTTTTGATGATGTCTCACACTATAAATCAATCTACGATATCTAGATTTATGCTGGTTCATCATGTAAGTGTGTACAGTTCATATGATGTTTCATAAGTTCATCTATCTACACTCTGCTCAGTTAGAATGAATAGTAGTGGGTCGACGCATCAGCAAGGGTGGGTCGAAGCATCAGAACATTGAGTATCTGGGTACCAAAGTCTATACACTCTGCTCAGTTAGAATGAACAAGTAGTGGGTCGACGCATCAGCAAGGGTGGGTCGACGCATCAGAACATTAATGTCTGGGTACTAAAGTCTATACACCAGCTTGATCGATTAAGTCTGTACATTGGCATATCATCTTCAAGTCTGTACATCGGGCACCTTCTAACTGAAGTCCATACACTCTCCCATTCAAATCCTTCTAAGTCTATACATCGTCTTCACATCTGCAAGTCTATACACTGGACTTCATTTTACCAAGTCTATATACTAGACTTCATTTTACCAAGTGTGTACACTCCACATCTTTTCCTACGCTTAGCCAAGCCCATACACTCATACCTTTTCCTACGCTTTCCTGGTCAAGTCTATACAGTGCTAAGTCTCTACATTGCATTCAGCTTACACGTTCAAAGCCTCAAAGTCTGTACAGCGTGAAGTCTAAACATTAGCTCAAGGGCTTCAAGTCTATACATTGAACTGTTCTTCAAAGTCTGTACAGTGGCTTCGAATCACCAAGTCTGTACATCGCTTCAAGCGATTTAAGTCTGTACAGCCTGCCTTCATATTCAGAGTCTGTACATCGGTTCTTCAGCATCTCATGCATCGTCTCACTCTCGCAAAGTCCATACACTGACTCAAGCTTGTCGAAGTCTAGACATCGCCGTTGGGCATCAAAGTCTGAACACTGGCCTCTTGCTTCAAGTCTATACATTGGGTTGTCCGACCACAACTCTATACATTCGGTTGTTATATCTTGAGTCTATACAGTGCTCACAGCACACTCGTTCCAAGTCTGTACACTGGTTAGGCTTCGTGAAGTCTATACAGTGGCTGAGCAATGTAAAGTCTACACATTGGTAAGGCTAGTTGATGCATTGTTCATCATCTGTCTTGTTCACTGCATCGACGCTAACATTGGATGCGTTGACGCATTGGCCAGTTGCCAAGGGCGTGAGCATCTCGCTTGAGGAGCTGAGGCGACGCTGCACGATGGAAGCGTTGACGCCTTGGGCTGATGTCCAAAGGTCTTTTGATCAACATCAAGTCTGTACAGCATGAAGTCTGTACATTGGTTTTGTCTTGAACAAAAGGCCTAAGTCTATACACTCTCTCACGTTGTACACACTTACTCAGTTGCTGTTTCTGAAGTATATACACTTGTGTTAATAGCCTGAACTAACTAAGTATATACATTCCTTCTGTCTCTGTCTGCAGGCGATTCAGGCTAATGATTGGGCATGTGATCCGAGGTTGGCACCTGGCACGTGATCCAAGAAACCAGGAAGATGACACGTGGATGGCAACCCAGTCAGGATGCTGTCATGTGGTCAAAATTCAAATGATCTGGCAAAAAGTTCATGGGCGGGAACCTGGCAGCCACACGCCCAATATCTGCTATAAATATGGAGCTTCGTCCTTCAGTAGAAGCGTGATCGTGAAAAGAAAAAGCAGAAGCCATTTGTGTGAGACTGCACGATCCAGAAAGGAAAAAGAGCAGAGAGTTCCATAGTGTTCAGATCCGAGAGGAGTATGTTCAAGAGACAGAGCAGTGTCTGTGCTTTGATGAATTGCTTCCTTTGAAGCTACATTTGTATTGGTTTCAGAACCGACTGCTTCTTCATTGGTTTTTGTTTCTATTTTATTTCCTTTTTATTTTGTTTATTCTTCTGATTTGAATTGGTTCCCCTCCGGTGTGTGGAGGAAGGGAGTGTTACTCCGGTTTCCCTCTGGGTTGTAGAGGAAGAGAGATCAGTGATCTCTGGTGTTGCTAGTGATAAGTTGTCATTAGCAGGTTCCCTCCAGTGTGTGGAGGAAGGGAGAGGTGTCTCCGGTGCTGTTCTAGCTGATAGCTGGAACAGGTTTCAAGTTCTGTGGGTAGCAGAGCTTGGTTTAGGGATTTGTTTCCCTTGGTTGTTCAAGCTGTGTGGCAGCATGTTGTTCACAGACTGAGTCTGCAGTGTTCTAGCATTGTCTAGTGGAATCCTTGTTGAGTCTTGTTGAATCTTTACATGTTTTGATGATGACAACACTATAAGTCTTAGTGGTTTTCAAAAAACTATAAGTCTTAGTGGTCTTCAAAAAATTATGTCTATGTGAAAATTTAACAAAAATATTTTTTCTGTGAAAAATGATCAAAGAACATGTTTGTTGAAGAATGAACCTTCATTTCACTTCAGGTATCTTTGAGGGACTGTATTCATGTTGATTGGCACTTCGTCATGTTTGTATATAACACCTCGTGTTGAACTGTTTGTCTTCGTGTCGTTTTTCTCTGAAGTGTTTGCTTTGATTCAGTGACATTTTCGTGTCATTTGATCCTTACTTCGTGTTGTTTTTATCGTCTTCGTATCATTCTCCGTGTAGTGTGTGGTTCTGTCAAAGTTCACTTCGTGTCTGTCTTATGTTGAAACCACACTTCGTGTTGGTTTCTGTTTTGATGAACTTCGAGTCGTTTCCCAGTGAACCCCGTGTTGTTTTGTCCTCCTGCGTCATCCTTGTTTTCACTCCGTGTCTATTTTCTGTTCTCATCATACTTAGTGTTGTTTTTCATTTCATGTCAACTTCACTTCGTGTGGTTTTCAACCCGTGTCGATTATCGTTTTTGACTTCGTGTTGTTTTCAACTCGTGTCGATTACTGTTTCGACTTCGTGTTGTTTTCAGTATGTGTCAACTTTGTCTTCGTGTCATTTTTCACCTCGTGTCATGTTACCCCGTGTCAATTACTATTTCGACTTCGTATCGTTATCAGTCCGTGTCTCTCTTATGTTGAAATCACACCTCGTGCTGATCACTGTTCTTTCTTCGTGTTGTTTCTTTGTATTCTGTCTTCGTGTTGATCTTTCGTTATTTAGACTTCGTGTCTTTATCACATTGATCACACTCCGTGTCGCTTCTCCTCTCATAACTTCGTGTCGTGTTTTTCTACACCTCGTGTCGTTGTCTCCTTGTGTCTTCACCTCGTGTTGTTTTCGTCTCTTCGTGTCGGGTTTGTTCTAGTGCGTATAGGACATCGCAGCACTTCATGTTGCTTCCTGTTTCACTGTCGTGTCATTTGTTTTGTTGTATCTTCGTGTCGTTTTTATTCTTCCTAGTCCTCGTGTTCTTCTTGTATTAAAACCATACTTAGTGTTGGTTTCTGTTCTTGTCTTCGTGTCTTTGCGTTGTTTGTCTGTCTACCTCGTAAAATTCTCTTAGTAATGTTCATTGTGTCATCACCTTATCTCGTGTCGTTCTCTGTTTAGTACCTCTTGTCGTGTCCACTAACCTCATGCAGTTCTAGTTTTTTATGACACTCAATATTAATGGCTCTTATCTCGTTGCAGGTCCGAGGAAGAACATTCACCAATGTCTGGGTGCACATGATCCGATGCTGAAGGAACAAATATAAAGAGGGCACGTGGCAGGAAGGTTCTAGGATCGAGCGTGGGAGGCACACGCGTTCAGTGCCCTATTCATCTGCTGCGGCTATAAAGAAAAACGTTTCGCCCACCGATGAAGGGCGATCAGAGCTAAGAAAGAAAAGGCAATGTTACAGAGAGCTCGATCCAGCAGAAGAAGAAAAAGAAAAGAGAGAGAGATAGTGCTCGTGTGAAGGAGGAAGAGAGTGTAAGAGAAAGAAAGAGAGATAGAGAGTGAGTGAGAGAGCTCGTGGAGAAGAAGAAAGAAGTTTACCTGAAGATCTGTCTTCACTGGACCGTGGATCAGATCCAGGCCAGTCAGCTCTGTTAGGAGCCAAATTGTGCATTTCGTGTTTCAGCTTCTGTTTGTTGAAGTTATTTTCGTTTATTATTTTTTCCTTTGTTTTCTGGTTTGTTGTGCTTTCCGATCCTCTGGTCTGAGGTCGTGTTCCCTCCGGTTTGGAGGAAGGGAGATCTGATCTCCAGTAGCAAGTAGCTGGGAGCTACTTGTGGGTTCCCTCCGGCTTGGAGGAAGGGAGACTTGTCTCCGGTTCTGGACTTGTGGATTCAAGTCCAGAGGTTCCCTCCGGTTTGGAGGAAGAGGGGAGGTTGTTCCCCTGGTCAAGCTGTGTGGCAGCAACTGTTTGCAGACTGAGTCTGCTTGGTTCTAGCGTTCGCTAGTGAAGCCTCACTCCGGTTGGGAGTGAGGGGTGGATGTAGGTCTGAAGGACCGAACCACCTAAAAATCTATTGAGTAGTGGCTTGATTGTCTGGTTTGCTTCCGCTAGATGCTTGAATAGGTGCGCTCAATGTGATTGTATTTGAGTTGAATAGAATTGGTTCCATTCTGTTTCCTTATCTAGCATCCAGTTTTAAATTTAATCCATTATTCGTAAAAGGATTCATTCACCCCCCCTCTGTATCCGGGCCAAGCACCCTAACAGTTGGTATCAGAGCGGGTGTCTGCTTACAAGGTCCAGCGACCTGCAGATCGATTTTGCAATCTTAGGTGCTTATTTCTTTTTAGTGCTTCAATATTCTTGTGCGTTAATCTGTGTGTTCTCATGGCCCATCCACCGATCTTCAGTGGTACGCATTTTGATGCATGGTTCGCTGTTTTGAAGAGTTATGTTAAATCTGTGAATCCAGACCTGTGGAAAGTAATTTCACATGGTCCTCATGAACTACCTAAGAAAAAATCCAAATGGACTGACAGTCACAAATCCATGCATGAAGAAAATCAGATAGCAATAAATTTAATGAAGGCAGCTACTGATAGAGCTTTTCATTCATGTTTCTTTGAATCCAGTTCTGCTAAAGATATTTTGGATGCACTGAAGCGAACTCAGGAGATAGATGTGGACAGATGCATGATGGCCAACAGAAGAAATCAAAGTGCCAGCGATCAAGGCAGCAATCAAACTAAAGAAGATGATGATGATGAGGTAAATATCTTTGAGAATTTCTCTCTAGAAGATTGGGAGAATGCATATGCTGAATTATTTGAATCTCATGAACTGTTAAGAAAACAGTATAAAAAGTTGAAAAAGAGTACTCGGGTAGAGAGTTCTAGCTCTCCATGTAAAAATTGTTCAAGTACGAAGCAATCACATGATGCATGTCTGTTTGATAATCATATGCATAAAAACCAGAATGCAGAACTGAAGATGGAACTTGAACATGTCTACTCTGAACTGAACAATCTAAAATCTGAGGATGACTCTCTCAGAAAATTCTCTGAAGAACAATTAGAGAAACTTAAACGAGAGAATGAGTTGCTGATTGAAAAATTTAATGCCATAAAATCTGTGAACATAGAATTACAGAAAGATTTTGAAAAACAACAAAAGGATTTGAGGGAGTTTGAAGCTAGGAGAGAAACCATGGTTAACTCAGAAGATCAGCTTCTAATAAATGAGTTAATTCAAAATGGTAAGCTTAAAGAAGAAGTTGAAAAATTAAAACTGTTAAACAGCGCCATGTCTGCAAGACTTCTCACATTGGAAAAAGGGAAAGCTATCTGTACAAACGAGACTGAAGAGATAGATGAGCTAAGAAAGGAAATTGAAGAATATAAAACAGCTAACAAGGTTTTGAATGAAGCTGTCAATTGTAGTGAACAAGAGATCACTAGTTATGAAATACACATTGCATCTCTTGAAAATGAAATTCAGGATTTGAAAGCTTCCTTGTCTAAATTTGTTGATGGGCAGAAAAACCTAGACAAGCTGCTAGGTGTAAAAGTCAATGTCAAAAAGGAAGGGTTGGGCTACAATAATCTCAATAAGAAGGCCTTGCAGAACAAAGTAATGACATCCTTTGTAAATACTTCAAATGTAGCCACTACATCAAAAGACAAACAGCCCATTGTTCAGAAAATTCTGGGAACAAAGATTAATTCTAACAAGGAAGGACTAGGTTACAGTCCAGTCATGAGGAAGGATGATGGAGTCAACCTGAAAACTGTCTTTGTCAAATCCTCTGAACAGGAAAAACCTTCTATCTCATCTCCACCTCAGTACAAGGCTAAGAAAACAGAAAAATAAAATAAAAATCATAAGACATCAAAAATTCAAAGGAACAATCTGCATGCTAAGAACTCATCAGATAAATGCCATGTTTTAAAGAAATCAAGTGGCTCATGTCATTATTGTGGTAAGTATGGACATCTTATGAGTAACTGTTTTGTGATGGAAAAAGATGACAACAAGCATGTTAGAAAATCTGTGTCTGGTCAGAAAAGGAATGTCAAATGTTCTAATTATGATAAAGTAGGACACACTACTGCTCATTGTTGGTTTGCAAGTAGTAAGGAAAAATCATGCTCATATTATACAAAACACTTTGCAAATCAGCATGTCTTTAAGAAGAACCAGCACATTATATGTTTTAATTGCAACAAAATTGGTCACAAGGCCTCTGAATGCTGGTCAGGTTCCTTTAGAAGAAATTCTCTCGTTTGCTCTCACTGTAGAAAGCATGGCCACACAGTCAAGGACTGTTGGCATATTCAGGGTAGAAATGTGAATCTCAAACATGCCAAATTCCCTGTAAAAGAATCAACAAAACCTTCATGTCATCACTGTGGGAAGTCAGGTCACAGGGCTGCAACCTGTTGGCTGGCAGGATATCAAAACCAAACCAGTTTTGGTAAACAGAAATTTTACCCTGTTAACAGAAAATCTCATGTGTATGCACATAGAATTCATGCTAATAAAAATGTGCATAAATCAGATCAGAAAACCACTCCTGGAAATGTGCTGAGAAAACTTGCTAAACATAATAATGTCATGTCAGGACCCAAGACCTCTTGGGTACCTGTTTGTGCAAAATGAACCTTGTTTTGCAGGTGTGACTTGGGACTGGAATAAAAGGGGTAATGATCCAAGGCACTCAAGAATGAAAACCCCATTCTCACAATTTTCAGGTAATCTCTCTACATGTCCCATTTTGAAACTTACTGCATATCTGGTTTGATGCATTCTTGCATATCCTGCTATTAGTTTCATCTAGTGCATGCATATTGAATCTGGTCTTGCATATTCATTCATCATCTGCAAGTTGCATTATTTTTCTAAAACATGCACTCTGAAATTTCTGAAATCTTTAACTGAAAGCGAATGCTGGTTGAAAACTGTATGTTGCATAATTCTTTCTTGGCATACACTGCATTCATTAAATAATTAACACTTCCAAGAGTCGTGTGTGAGATGTCCTTGAGTGGGCTGAAGAGGAGCTTGTCAGGCTATTTGGTTTCTGAAGATTTTTGTCAGCCGATGCAGTTAATGTGGTTTTAAGATCAGTCATCTCAAGAGGTTGCAGTCTGTTGTCCAAGAGTTGCTCTGGATGTGAGACAGAACTACTTCAAATACTATATTTGGATATGTCCTTAGTGCTTAATGTCTTGAGTGATCTCTTACTTGTTGGCTTGCTGATAGGAGTGCTGCTCATCTCATTTCATCTTTCTCTATTCAATCAGCCACCTCATTATCTCTCACCTCTCACTATTGGTTCAGATTCTCTCTCGAAGAAATTGTGGTTTCAGTCTTCTTGCTCTTATCAGATAAGATCTGTATACCTTAAACCACCCTATATCAAGTGTAACAATCTACACCTGTTAATAAAGAATTTCAATGTTTGGGGGTTATATTTGGTCCTTGATCCTTCTAAGTTATCTTCTCAAGTGTTGGTCAACATATTATAAAACTTCCTGTTAAATGAGAAAAACTTATTGAGGATCTCGACTTAACTGAAACTTATGTAAAGAGAGCTCTGAGATAAAAATTATGTTAAGTAAGATTTTTTTTAATCATGAGAAGTACTTCCAGGGAATACGCCATTATTTGTGGCAGAGCAATGGCTTTTGTGGAGAAATAGACACTCTAGATCAATGAAGTCCAGAGTATCTGTCATGATACAATTAGCTATCTCTGTGTAGAAATGTTAAAATAAAAAAAAAAGGGGAAGGGGAAAAAGTCCTCAAAGAAAAATATCTTTGGCATAAAGGTAGTTCGTCCTGAGTAACCAGGGTTTCTGGTGTCTGATAAACATGTCTCCTTGTGTAAAAAGGGACTATACTACCTTGTGTTCAACAAATTGGTTGACTCTGTATGCCTTCTCGTCCATTAAATGAAGAAATGATTTCTGCTTGACATTAATGTGTTATTTCGTTGCTTGACAAACATAAGGTGCAATTTAATCGTGTCTCTCTCTAGGTTAAGCAACTTTAACAGCTAATTTTGTGATTATGCTGATTTAATATCTTGAGTTAACTGACCTTGGTTTTTGGAAGAATATAACCCGTCCACATATTGAAGGGCTAACTTAATATGGTGTAGCTGCGTTACATCAGAACTAAGGGTATTTTGGGTATTTACAGAAATAAGTGTGATAAGAGTAAAAAGCTACTCGACAATACCTTTTGTTTTGTTCACACGTCTTCAACCTCAAACCCTTATTTCCCCTTGTCGATTCCTATTCATCCTCGTGCCGCTCCACCTTGAGCGTCTTCTTCAAACCTATCTCCATCTCTTCCCGCTCACCTTCTTCCCCCCACAGAGGTCCATTCCTCTCTTCAGTCTAGCATCACGTCCAACAGCAGCCTGCAAGAGAGAGTTGATACTCTGAAAGTTCCGGCAGATGGATCAGCAAAGGTCAGCAGCTCCGGGTGACAGGAAGAGGAAGGGAAAAGAAATAGTTGAAGAGCCTTCATCTAAACAACAGAGACGTGTTGAGCCAGAACCTGCTGCGGCAGTATCTTCAGAACAAGGTACCAGGATTTCTGAGTCAACCGTATCCTTAGAAAGTGGGAAAATCATCCCTCCTAGATTAATAGATTTCGGAGATGAAACTTTGATTTCGAAGTTCCCAGAACTGTTAAGAATCTTTGAGTTTCAGGAGTGGAGAGATTTCTTAGAAAATCACCGTGTCTATTACCCTAGGCCGGTAATGGAATTTTATAATAACTTGTCTTTGAGCCGAGACAAGTCTGCCTTATTATCATCTGTTAAAGGGGTCGAGTTAACTGTTACATGTGAGTCCCTCCATAAAGCCCTCGGTGTTCCAGATAAAGGGGAGGTAGAGGGAAGCTTTCGATATAGTCTCCATGAAGCTTTCTCAGTCATTACTGGTAAACCCAGTAATATTCATGATAAGGGGCAGTTAAAGCTAAAAGCTTATCAGACATCGTCATTTCCTCCTCTTCACAAGCTCCTTCAGAATGTCATCGCTTCCATTATCACTCCACAGACTGGGGCTAGAGGAAGAATTACAGACACACAGAGATTTCTACTGTTTTGTCTGATTCAAAATGTAAAGATTTGTCTGCCAGAGATTATTTTTTCGGTCATGAAGGGATGCATTGGATCCAAGAGACATCTTCCCTATGCCGCCCATCTGACTGAGATATTCAAGCACTCTGAGATTTGCTTGGATGGAGAGGCCGCATCAGAAGTGAAGGCCAGAAACATTTTTAATATGAACTTTGTTTCAGTATTCTTGGGGTTAGAGGACTCCTCTATGGTGGGACAAGCTAAGGTCCAAAAGGCCAGGGAATCACAATCTCAGGGGGAGCATTTAGAAGAATTTCAAGTCTTAGCCCAAGCTGGTGAGCAATTGGTTTCTGAGACTGCTCAACAGGAAACACCAGCTGAACCACCAGTGTCTACCTTGCCAGCTGCACCCATCGAAGTACCACTCTCATTTCAGAGGCTAGTTGAGGCTGCATCTGAGGACATCAGATTGTCTGACGAAAGCATTCAAACAGATCTAGATGCAACCATTGCTGGGCTATTTGATTCTTTTGGGAAGACATCTGAAGAGGTAATAGTGCCTGAAGAACAGCCAGCTAAAGAGCAAGACAGTACTGATCAAGATCTTGCTGCTTTTGTTAATGAAATTTTAAGAGAAACTGTTGAGCGAAGCTTGGAAGAGGCTACCAACTTGGTCGTATCTGAAAGTCTTGAGCAGGCCTTAGTTGGCAGCTCTACAGATCAGGAACTCATGGAAGATAGAGAAAAGGTTCCTGTCATAGAACTAGATACAGAATCTTCAAGTGAAGAAGAGGAACCTGAAGATATATTCCCTCAGAAAGAAACTCAAGCTGAAGATGAAGTTCAGGTCCCAGCTGAGAGCAGTCAAATGCCAGTACAAGAGGAAGCAGCTGAGAGAACTACACCTGGCAGTGAATTTTTTGGTACACCTCTAGGTCCACCTAGACTCTTATCTGCACAGGCACCCAACATTGAATCTACTCGGGCGCCCAACATTGAAGAGCTTCTCATAAACCTGACTCAGCAGATGCAAAAACAAGACAAGAAATTAGATGATCTGCTTACATTTGTCACTCTCAACATTAATCAGGTACATACCAGATTACTGAAGCTTGAGATATCTCTCCTCACTGAATGGAGACGATTCCTTCTAAACAAAAGGGCTTCAGATGATGCAAACAAATCCTTGATGGAAGGATTACAGGAGATTTGTTCAAAAATTGCAAAAGCTCTGAGAGAGTCACATGATGTTAATATTTCCTCCTTCAAAATGTCTTCTACCATAATAGATCATTGTTATGAGATCAGAACAGCTTTAGAATTGTTGAAGAAGTCTTCAAGTGCCCTAGGTCCAGGCATTCAGCAAATCTATGATAAGTTGGTCACCTTCTTAACAGAAATGACACTTCTGACTGACAGATATGAAACTGTAAATGTTCGCCAAGAAGACATCATTTCTGAAGTGGCACAGGTCAGAAGCTCTGTGGTATATTGGCTAGCTGAACTGTCAAATGACCTAAAGGAATTTCAGTCTATCTTGGGTTCAGCACCTGGTCAAGCTTCTTCCAGCAGAACTCCACCTCAAGAACATACTTCTGCTTCTCCAAGGGGGAGACCACCTCATGGCAGGCCACGTGGCCCTTCTAGCAGACAAGCCAGATATTTTTCCTGAAAAGACTATGCTCTGTATTTTGTTGCCCTTTTGAGGCCTTCTCTCTCAGATTCTTGACTTATTAATTTAACTCATATCATTTGCATTGTTGCATTCTTCTTGTTTCATTCTTTTTGATGATGTCAAAGGGGGAGAAATCAGGCTTTTGAGCTCGTTGGTTTTTGCTAGCTCGTTCTTGAGAATGTTTAATGTGTTTGTGTTTTTCATTGAGAATGGCTATTTCGCCTTGGAGAAATCAGGCCGTTGCTAGCTCGTTGAGAATGGCTATTTAGTGTTTTTCCTTTCTCTGCAAAGACTCAAGACTCATAGTGTTGCCATCCATCAAAAAGGGGGAGATTGTTGAGTCTTGTTGAATCTTTACATGTTTTGATGATGACAACACTATAAGTCTTAGTGGTTTTCAAAAAACTATAAGTCTTAGTGGTCTTCAAAAAATTATGTCTATGTGAAAATTTAACAAAAATATTTTTTCTGTGAAAAATGATCAAAGAACATGTTTGTTGAAGAATGAACCTTCATTTCATTTCAGGTATCTTTCAGGGACTGTATTCGTGTTGATTGGCACTTCGTCATGTTTGTATATAACACCTCGTGTTGAACTGTTTGTCTTCGTGTCATTTTTCTCTGAAGTGTTTGCTTTGATTCAGTGACATTTTCGTGTCATTTGATCCTTACTTCGTGTTGTTTTTATCGTCTTCGTATCATTCTCCGTGTAGTGTGTGGTTCTGTCAAAGTTCACTTCGTGTCTGTCTTATGTTGAAACCACACTTCGTGTTGGTTTCTGTTTTGATGAACTTCGAGTCGTTTCCCAGTGAACCCCGTGTTGTTTTGTCCTCCTGCGTCATCCTTGTTTTCACTCCGTGTCTATTTTCTGTTCTCATCATACTTAGTGTTGTTTTTCATTTCATGTCAACTTCACTTCGTGTGGTTTTCAACCCGTGTCGATTATCGTTTTTGACTTCGTGTTGTTTTCAACTCGTGTCGATTACTGTTTCGACTTCGTGTTGTTTTCAGTATGTGTCAACTTTGTCTTCGTGTCGTTTTTCACCTCGTGTCATGTTACCCCGTGTCAATTACTGTTTCAACTTCGTATCGTTATCAGTCCGTGTCTCTCTTATGTTGAAATCACACCTCGTGCTGATCACTGTTCTTTCTTCGTGTTGTTTCTTTGTATTCTGTCTTCGTGTTGATCTTTCGTTATTTAGACTTCGTGTCTTTATCACATTGATCACACTCCGTGTCGCTTCTCCTCTCATAACTTCGTGTCGTGTTTTTCTACACCTCGTGTCGTTGTCTCCTTGTGTCTTCACCTCGTGTTGTTTTCGTCTCTTCGTGTCGGGTTTGTTCTAGTGCGTACAGGACATCGCAGCACTTCATGTTGCTTCCTGTTTCACTGTCGTGTCATTTGTTTTGTTGTATCTTCGTGTCGTTTTTATTCTTCCTAGTCCTCGTGTTCTTCTTGTATTGAAACCATACTTAGTGTTGGTTTCTGTTCTTGTCTTCGTATCTTTGCGTTGTTTGTCTATCTACCTCGTAAAATTCTCTTAGTAATGTTCATTGTGTCATCACCTTATCTCGTGTCGTTCTCTGTTTAGTACCTCTTGTCGTGTCCACTAACCTCATGCAGTTCTAGTTTTTTATGACACTCAATATTAATGGCTCTTATCTCGTTGCAGGTCCGAGGAAGAACATTCACCAATGTCTGGGTGCACATGATCCGATGCTGAAGGAACAAATATAAAGAGGGCACGTGGCAGGAAGGTTCTAGGATCGAGCGTGGGAGGCACACGCGTTCAGTGCCCTATTCATCTGCTGCGGCTATAAAGAAAAACTTTTCGCCCACCGATGAAGGGCGATCAGAGCTAAGAAAGAAAAGGCAATGTTACAGAGAGCTCGATCCAGCAGAAGAAGAAAAAGAAAAGAGAGAGAGATAGTGCTCGTGTGAAAGAGGAAGAGAGTGTAAGAGAAAGAAAGAGAGATAGAGAGTGAGTGAGAGAGCTCGTGGAGAAGAAGAAAGAAGTTTACCTGAAGATCTGTCTTCACTGGACCGTGGATCAGATCCAGGCCAGTCAGCTCTGTTAGGAGCCAAATTGTGCATTTCGTGTTTCAGCTTCTGTTTGCTGAAGTTATTTTCGTTTATTATTTTTTCCTTTATTTTCTGGTTTGTTGTGCTTTCCGATCCTCTGGTCTGAGGTCGTGTTCCCTCCGGTTTGGAGGAAGGGAGATCTGATCTCCAGTAGCAAGTAGCTGGGAGCTACTTGTGGGTTCCCTCCGGCTTGGAGGAAGGGAGACTTGTCTCCGGTTCTGGACTTGTGGATTCAAGTCCAGAGGTTCCCTCCGGTTTGGAGGAAGAGGGGAGGTTGTTCCCCTGGTCAAGCTGTGTGGCAGCAACTGTTTGCAGACTGAGTCTGCTTGGTTCTAGCGTTCGCTAGTGAAGCCTCACTCCGGTTGGGAGTGAGGGGTGGATGTAGGTCTGAAGGACCGAACCACCTAAAAATCTATTGAGCAGTGGCTTGATTGTCTGGTTTGTTTCCGCTAGATGCTTGAATAGGTGCGCTCAATGTGATTGTATTTGAGTTGAATAGAATTGGTTCCATTCTGTTTCCTTATCTAGCATCCGGTTTTAAATTTAATCCATTATTCGTAAAAGGATTCATTCACCCCCCCTCTGTATCCGGGCCAAGCACCCTAACAATCCTCATTCCAGTTGGAGTGAGGGGTGGATGTAGATTGCGGACTGCAATTGAACCACCTAAAAACCGAGTGCCTCTTCTGTGGTTTGCTGTTAATATCTGCGCTGTTCATCTGCTTGTCTCTTTGCTTCCATGTGATCAGTTCTTCATTCTCATTTACTTATACTGTCTTGTTTGGTGACTGCGTTTGTATTTCTCTGTGTGCGGGTTCAGGAGGGGCGTAAGCAGTAGAATTAATTTTCCGCCTAAGTTTTTACAAATTGGGAGTGATCTATTCATCCCCCCCCCTTCTATATCACTTTTGTTGCGCCATGTGGATGAACGGTCAAGGAAATGCCAGTGGTCCTAGAACCTTCATGGCCGAAGGTCAATCCATTAGTCGCCCTCCGTATTTTGATGGTAGTAACTATCTGTTTTGGAAGAACAGGATGGAAGTGTTTATCAGGGCTCAGAGCCATAAACTGTGGAGAGTAATTACTGTTGGGCCATATGATCTGCCACCAAACGAGGACGCTTGGACAGATGACCATGTCAAGCTATCTTCACTCAACTGGATGGCGCTGAACATCATCCAGTGTGTTGTTCATCCAGAGGAATATGCCCGTATATCTACCTACAAGACTGCCAAGCGAATGTGGGATGAGCTGCAATTGATCTATGAAGGTACAGCTCAAGTGAAAGCCTCGAAGGTAAACATCTACACTTCCAAGTATGAAATGTTTAGGATGAATGCAGAGGAGAATATTACTGAAATATATGCCAGGTTGTCCTTGATCACAAACACACTTAAGGTGCTAGGGAAGGATCTTGCTGAGGCAGATATAGTCAGGAAAATTCTTAGATCTTTATCCCCAGCATGGCACACTAAGGCCATTGTGATTGAGGAGTCAAAAGATCTGACTACCTTGACTGTGAATGAGCTCATAGGATCTCTTATGACCTATGAGATGAATTTCAAAGGAGGTGGAGAAGGAAGTGATAGGAAGGCTAAGAATGTGGCTCTAAGGGCATCCCGCAACAAGGGTAGCAACAGCGGGTGCAGCAGCAGTAGCCCCGAGTCCGAGTCCGAGCTTGAAGGTTTTTCAAATCTCGACCAGGAGGAGCAGGCAATGCTCACTAGACAGTTCAGAAAATTTTTGAAGAAAAAGGGAAAGACCTTTAGGAAGAAGAAGCCACACTCTTTTAACAAGAATGCTGAATTTACCAGTTACGGGGATAGAAATCCTAAGAGACTGACTTGTTTTAATTGTAACAAACAGGGACAAATGAGAGGCGAATGCCCAGACCTCCAGAAGAAGGGTCCCTATCTTCAGAAGAAAAACTTAAAGGTGCAGAAGAAGAAGAAGCCACAGGCGATGGTCTGCACATGGAGCGAGGAAGAAGAAGACCCCGAACTGATGTGACACAAACCCCTTGGGGGTGGCAGCCACTTGACCAATGCACCTTGGACCTAGATTTGCAAGCAATCGAACCGATCGGCGAACCCACTCAAGCGGACTCACCCGTGTAGCACACACTCGTGCCCGTAGGCAACTCGACGATGGTGGAGAGGGTCCGGGATGGGACCTCGCTGTTCTAGGGTTTGGCTCGCTTGAGATTGAACCCCTAAAGACCTGGGATGCCCCAATTCTGTGGGCGGCCAGCACTCCAAGGGCGTGGGATGTAGTGGCTCTCTCACAACTCGCTCCGCGGTGGCACTCAAATTGATGATATTTTGAGATCGAGCACTCACTCACCGACCGACGGCACTAAGAAGCAATACTAGTTAAGCAAGAAGTGCTGACCAAGAGGAGTGCAACCAGGAGCTCACTTGATCGGCATGAAGACGCCGATCCCGGCCGGAGACGAGGGCGAGCGGGGAAGTGTGGGTTCCCCGCACACTGCGCTGATGAAGCTTGATCCCTGTTTAAATTATACAACCACTACGCCTCACATAGGAGGGTGGACTTGGGGTGGGGATTTTAGTAGTACAATGCAAACACTACCTCCACGCAGGGAGGGGCGCTAAGCCGGCCCGGCGGGGAGGGGAGATTAGCTTGGATCGCGCCGATGGAGCACCTTGCCGATTCTGTCCCGGTCTGGAACAGCAGAATAGGGGGTCGGAGTAATCACTTCTGTGCACTCCTCCGAACTTAGAATTCGACGAGACTAGCGCCAAAACGTCACTGACAGACCCAGGTACGTCTGTGAATTTTTTTGGGTGCTTCCGAAGTCGACACTGGCCGGGACAGGCTCTGGAACAGGGTCCCTGCGATCAGATTCGGACTGCTCCCTGGGTGTAGCAGCAGATGGATGAAGTCACCACGGCAGCTCCCGAAGTCCAAACGTGGCAGGACCAAGTCAAGGACGACCGTGGACGAGTCTTCTACGAGAAGCAACCAAGATGGGCACCAGACGACGTCGGGGTGGCGAGGAGAGGTCCGTTGAGTGAGGGGGGGTCAGGACAAGACCCTGATGGTCTGTTCTGCGCACCTGGGAGAGAAAAATTGGAAACTGCTCTTCCTGATGCTGAACGGGATGCCGCTTGTTGGTGGTGGTGGATGACTCGTGGATGCAGCTCTCGGCCAAGTGGCGCCTCCAGAAGTTGAAGGATGTGGCCGTGGGAGCTTCTGCACTGCAGCTCAGGTCCAGGTTCTGGTCCTTGTTGCACAGTTTGACGAGAACAGGCACCACGAACTGTAGCGAAGTCGGAATGAGACGATTCCACCTCGCTTGCGAAGAAGACTCATAGACCTTTCCGAAGATGTATGGTGTACCTCCAGAGGACGTCGAACGACTCCGGAGCAGCCTCTACAAGTTGAGCTCCAACTGCTGCCTGTGAATTGAGATGGATAGGGTGGTGAAAGGTGATGGGGGACGGAGTAGATGGGGTGGGAAATGGGGTGGATGGGTGTGGGGATGGCACCTGACTTTGTGGGGGTCTGTTAGGGGGTGATACAAGGTGTGGGAGGGGTAGAAAGGGGGCTGGGAGGTGGTCTAGCAAGTGGAGGAAGGGGGAGCTGCGAATTTGGGTTGAGAATGAGAGAGGGAGGAGAGATCTCTCCTTTGGTTTGAATGTGTGGTTAATGGAGGGTTTAATTCTGGTCTAGGGAATGGGAAGGGGTGTCTTGGGGATGTGAATGGGTGCTTGGGAGATGGGATTCTCCCTTGGGAAAATGAAAGGTTGTATGGGGAAGGGGAAATGTTGCTTGGGAGGAGGGAGAGGTGCCTAGGAGAAGGGGATTCCACCTAGGGGTTGGAGGGGGATTAAATGAGAGGTATGGGGAAGGGGGAGGGGTCTTAATTAGAGGTGAATAGGGAGGAGAGAGAGTGAATTTCGAAATTTGGAGAGAGGAGGAGAGAGAATGGGGTTCACCCCCTTTAGAGAGAGAGAGAGAAATAGAGCTAGAGAGAGAGGGAGAGGATGCACAAATGCTTTAGCAAACTTTTATCAATACTTCATTAGCTTACAAATGAGGGATTGGGGTCCTATTTATCGGAATCCCATAATTACACATAAGTCCCTGACTCTGGGACTACTAACACTAAACCAAGGGGAAGGGGGCGCCCCTGGGCCTAGCCCATATAATTGGGTCCAATAACACATATAATGACTTAAGACTTAGGTAAATAGCTACCTCACCTAGGTATTGGACTCAAATAAAAGGAAAAGTACATGATAAGAAAATGAAAATTACATCATATGACTCGAAATAAAGTGGTGAACAAGATGTAGCATGGGTGGCGAGCATCGGGGTCTTTGATCAAATGAAATTGCTGGTGATGTCCTCATCATACCCCCGGGGTGCGGAAAACTCGACTCCGTCGAGTATGGGCCCACCAGGGAAATGGTCCTCTCAAGCAGCTCAGAGTGAGCCTCAACCTCCAAACTCAACCCTGCGTCCGCATCCAGGAGACGGTCCTTCTTCCTCTCGAGGCGGCTCAGGCGCACCCTCTTGTTGGCGATGGAACCCTGCTTGCCTAGTATTGCCTCCGTGTGCACATGTCGGACTCTCAGGCTGATTTTTTGGTGGCTCTCCGAGGGTGTCCCTCTCAAAGGAAGATAAAGGCTCGAGGCACTCACTAGGATGCACCGCGGTGCCCATATAGGGTGCCGGATCCGCCACGTGGAAAATGGGGTGAATCCCAAAACCTATTAGTAAGTCCAACCCGATGGCCGGGTTGCCAAAGTCACTCGGAACTTGGGAAGGTCCAAGTCCTCGTGCCCTCAAATTGGAGGTGACCCTAGGGTAGAGCCACTCCAATGCCATCATCACCAGATTGCCTACTTGGAATTCCAAGTGGCGCTTGCGAGCTCTTGTCCGCTCTTTGTGAACCTCACCGCTCGTCAAGAATTGCTTGTGTGTATGCTCATGCCATGTATCTTAATGCGGTGAGTGGGTGTGAAAGAGGATAGCATGCAAAGGTGGACTGGGGCAACCGTAAATTGACCTATCATTCTGTGATGCCATGTGGACTCTGATGAACTTGGGTGGACCGGGGCAGCCACAAGTGGCCCTATCATGCATGGGCTGCATAACAATGGTTGGAGGGCCATGGTATCTGTAGGGAAACCTATCACTCAAAGTGGTGATGAATGCCGGGGGACCCGGACACCCGTAGCGGCTCCTAACATGTATATGATCAATGATGAATGATGGAGGACCAGCACATCCAAATATGAGCCAGTCCTGCATTGGGCCTAAAGTGTGTGTGACATGTATGAGATGACTGGGCTTACTAGCCCTACCAAATGATGCAAAGTGTAGTGGCACATGCATTCCCATCAAAATGGCTCCTTCTATGTGTATGGCTTGGTGTGAGAGTTTCCACTCATAGGGGTCAAAGGGGTCTAGGAAAATGGAGTGGGCTTGGTCCAATAAGGTTGGATGGGGTAGGGACAGGTTGGTGGTGAGTAAGGTTGGTGGGTATAGGAATGGATCGAAGGGGTCATGGTAAGGGTCACCTAAGGAGAGGAACCCTAGGTCCTTTTGATCCTCACAACCCCTTGATGGTGGATTCTCCTCCTCTAGTAAAGTGATCGGGCCAAAGTTTTTGGTGGGATGGTCGGCCATGAATGGAGGACTAGATGTTCTACCCGAGACAAGCAACTCTAGTTTGTGAATAGCATCGGGCTCATCGGGTGTAGGGAGGAGTAATAGAATGTCACTAGTGTAGCAACCCACAGTGTAAATGGAGGAGATGGATCCGACACATAGGTGTAGGAGGTCAAAGCTCCTAGGTCGGTCGGTTATAGTGGTCAACATGCCAGTTAACTCCATTTGCTAAGATAGACCCTTAAGAAAATCCCTTAATGTTTCAACTTGATAGGATGATTGGATTGTGGTGTGATAGGTGGGTAAGGGTACTATAGGAAGGTTTTGTTCCATAAGAGGGCAAACATGAGCCATGAGATCTCTAAATGGGTTCTCCTTTAGCCAACGTGAAAAGGGTTCTCCTAAGATGAGCTCGGCCTCTACTAGGGAGGGTGGTGTAAGGTGAAGACCACCATGTGAAGTTTCTTCTTCTTCCTGGACATGGGTGATCTCCATGGCGGGGGTTGGGTCCGGAGTATTCAGCACTATGGGGTCGGGTATGGGGATCATGGTTTCCTCTACCAAGGAGGTGAGGAAGTCCATTGTTTGTGGGGTGATGATGACTGGCATATGGCTCTTTTGGGCTGGTGGGTAATGGGGGACTTGGGATAGGATGGGGAGGGGTAGAAGTGGAGGCCTAGGTTGGGCATCTTGTAACTCATGGGGGAGGGTGCACCCCATTTGGCTCAATGGGTCTTCTTTGGGTAGGAATGAGTTCTCTTGACCTATTTGGGCCTCATATTCTTCTTCCCAATCTAGGGGAGCCTCATAGTCTTCGGTCACCTCCGTAAGTTCCTTTTGGAAATGGGTGGGATGAGGATTTGTGGAAGCTTGTGGGGTGTGGGTTTGATGGGGAATGTTGGGTTGGGTGGTGGCCAATTTGGTTTTAATGGTGGTGGTGATCGGGATTGGAATCATTTGGGGTGGTGGAGATTGGACCCTAAGGGAGGTCTTGAGTTGACGGGGAGGGAAAGGGGGAGTGGGAGTGCTCCTCGGGTTATGGTTCTCAAGGTAGGAGTGGGAAGGTCGGGGAGCATAGTTCTTCCTAAGCTCAAGGTAGGAGTGGGAGGGTCGAGGAGCGTAGATCTTTCTAAGCTCAATCTTCATCTCTTCCCATGATCCTATGGGTTCTTGCCTCCAAATCCTTCTTAAGCTCACTATGCGGTCCCACTCCTTCTTGGCTTGTCCTCGAAGCCACCCTGTGGCCCTGCGGACCCTAGCATGTCCATAGACGCTAGTCCTATCAAAGTGTTTATCCATGGTAGCCTCCCACTTTAGGTAGGCATTAGGATTGGATCCGTCAAAACTAAGGTCTCCTTCTAGGATGATGTCCATGAGGAGGGGGTCAATCGGACTCTTGTGGACGGCCGCGTTGAGGGGACTTAACCAATGTGGAGTGTACATGATGATGCACTGGGTGGCCCGAAAATGACTCTAAATGCGAATGCACCCTAGGACCAACTTGTAGAGAGACAAGTTGTGAACTTGCTCTGATACCAACTGATGTGACACAAACCCCTTGGGGGTGGCAGCCACTTGACCAATGCACCTTGGACCTAGATTTGCAAGCAATCAAACCGATCGGCGAACCCACTCAAGCGGACTCACCCGTGTAGCGCACACTCGTGCCCGTAGTCAACTTGACGATGGTGGAGAGGGTCCGGGATGGGACCTCGCTTTTCCAGGGTTTGGCTCGCTTGAGATTGAACCCCTAAAGGCCTGGGATGCCCTAATTCTGTGGGCGGCCAGCACTCCAAGGGCGTGGGATGTAGTGGCTCTCTCACAACTCGCTCCGCGGTGGCACTCAAATTGATGATATTTTGAGATTGGGCACTCACTCACCGACCGACGGCACTAAGAAGCAATACTAGTTAAGCAAGAAGTGCTGACCAAGAGGAGTGCAACCAGGAGCTCACCTGATCGGCGTGAAGACGCCGATCCCGGCCGGAGACGAGGGCGAGCGGGGAAGTGTGGGTTCCCCGCACACTGCGCCGATGAAGCTTGATCCCTGTTTAAATTATACAACCACTACGCCTCACACAGGAGGGTGGACTTGGGGTGGGGATTTCAGTAGTACAATGCAAACACTACCTCCACGCAGGGAGGGGCGCTAAGCCGGCCAGGCGGGGAGGGGAGATTAGCTTGGATCGCACCGATGGAGCACCTTGCCGATTCTATCCCGGTCTGGAACAGCAGAATAGGGGGTCAGAGTGGTCACTGCTGTGCACTCCTCCGAACTCAGAATTCGACGAGACTGGCGCCAAAACGTCACTGATAGACCCAGGTACGTCTGTGAATTTTTGTGGGCGCTTCTGAAGTTGACACCAGCCGGGACGGGCTCTGGAACAGGGTCCCTGCGATCAGATTTGTACTGCTCCCTGGGTGTAGCAGCAGATGGATGAAGTCACCACGGCAGCTCCCGAAGTCCAAACGTGGCAGGACCAAGTCGAGGACGACCGTGGATGAGTCTTCTACGAGCAGCAACCAAGATGGGCACCAGACAACGTCAGGGTGGCGAGGAGAGGTCCGTTGAGTGAGGGGGGGTCAGGATAAGACCCTGATGGTCTATTCTGCGCACCTGGGAGAGAAAAATTGGAAACTGCTCTTCCTCATGCCGAACGGGATGCCGCTTGTTGGTGGTGGTGGATGACTTGTGGATGCAGCTCTCGGCCAAGTGGCGCCTCCAGAAGTTGAAGGATGTGGCCATGGGAGCTTCTGCACTGCAGCTCAGGTCCAGGTTCTGGTCCTTGTTGCGCAGTGTGACAAGAACAGGCACCACGAACTGTAGCGAAGTCGGAATGAGACGATTACACCTCGCTTGGGAAGAAGACTCGTAGAACTTTCCGGCGATGTATGGTGTACCTCCAGAGGACGTCGAACGACTCCGGAGCAGCCTCTGCAAGTTGAGCTCCAACTGCTGCCTGCGAATTGAGATGGATAGGGTGGTGAAAGGTGATGGGGGACGGAGTAGATGGGGTGGGAACTGGGGTGGATGGGTGTAGGGATGGCACCTGACTATGTGGGGGTCTGTTAGGGGGTGATACAAGGTGTGGGAGGGGCAGAAAGGGGGCTGGGAGGTGGTCTAGCAAGTGGAGGAAGGGGAAGCTGCGAATTTGGGTTGGGAATGAGAGAGGGAGGAGAGATCTCTCCTTTGGTTTGAATGTGTGGTTAATGGAGGGTTTAATTCTGGTCTAGGGAATGGGAAGGGGTGTCTTGGGGATGTGAATGGGTGCTTGGGAGATGGGATTCTCCCTTGGGAAAATGAAAGGTTGTATGGGGAAGGGGAAAGGTTGCTTGGGAGGAGGGAGAGGTGCCTAGGAGAAGGGGATTCCACCTAGGGGTTGGAGGGGGATTAAATGAGAGGTATGGGGAAGGGGGAGGGGTCTTAATTAGAGGTGAATAGGGAGGAGAGAGAGTGAATTTTGAAATTTGGAGAGAGGAGGAGAGAGAATGGGGTTCACCCCCTTTAGAGAGAGAGAGAGAGAAATAGAGCTAGAGAGAGAGGGAGAGGGATGCACAAATGCTTTGGCAAACTTTTATCAATACTTCATTAACTTACAAATGAGGGATTGGGGTCCTATTTATAGGAATCCCACAATTACACATAAGTCCCTGACTCTGGGACTACTAACACTAAACCAAGGGGAAGGGGGCGCCCCTTGGCCTAGCCCATATAATTGGGCCCAATAACACATATAATGACTTAAGACTTAGGTAAATAGCTACCTCACCTAGGTATTGGACTCAAATAAAAGGAAAAGTACATGATAAGAAAATGAAAATTACATCATATGACTCGAAATAAAGTGGTGAACAAGATGTAGCATGGGTGGCGAGCATCGGGGTCCTTGATCAAATGAAATTGCTGGTGATGTCCTCATCACGAAGACACTTCCTCAGAAGAATATGAAGATGGAATTTGCCTTATGGCAAACAGTGAAGAGGAGGTAATAAATGTTTTTGAAAATTTCTCAATTGATGACTGGGAGGATGCTTATGGTGAATTGTTAGATAAATTTAATTCTCTTAGTAAAGAGCACAGAGTTCTGAAAAGAAAATTTAACACAAATGTTGAAGAACAAACTCTGGTCTGTGAGGAAAATGAGAAGCTAAAAGAACAACTAGAAGAAATGACCTCACTAAAGAAAGAAAATGATAAGCTCAAGGGAGAAATTCAAGAAAGTCAAAATCAACTCAATGAATTCAAAACTAAAATTGAAGAAAGCATGAATGAAATTAGAGTGAACTCAGATAAATATGAAGCTGTGAAGAAAGTAAATGCTGAACTCCTAAAAAATTCTAAGTCCCTTCAAAAGGAGCTGGAAGACAAACAGAAAGTCTTAGAAAAGTTTGTCCAAGGAAAAACTAGTTTAGATGCTATACTAGGGACTAGGGTCAATTTCAATAAGGAGGGTCTAGGCTATGACCCAACCAACAAGAGACCCTTGCAATTCAAGACCATCACCTTCTGTCCAGAGAAGGGAAAAGAGAAGCTGGACACACCATCCAGCTCAAACAGCAGTGAGGGAATTCAAAGTCCGAAAGAAAATACTAAAAATAGTGCTGGTCAACCATTTAAGATGGGAATGAATTTTATGAAGCATATCACTAAGCCCACTCACCAGAACACAAATAGTAGATGTACCAAGAAAGTGAATCAGAATAAGAGCTGGAATTACAACAATCAGATGGGTCCAAACAGGACCTACTGGAGAAATAATTTTCATGGTCAAAAATATGTTAATCAACAAGCTTACAGGAAATTTCCTAGGAATAGGAAGATTAATGAATGGAATAGAACTCACTTCTCCAGTCCAGCTGGATTCAACTTTAATAAACCAGAAAGGAAGGTGCCAGAGAAAACCATACTGAAGCAAATCTGGATACCTAAACACTTGATCAGAGATTTGAACAATGTCTTTGGACCCAACTCATCTTGGGTTCCAAATCACTCTGCTTGATGTATTTGTGTAGGTCGGCCTGGCAGCTGAAGATAACAAGTGGTACCTCGACAGTGGCTGCTCCAGGCATATGACAGGAGACCGATCCAAGTTTAGCAAGATAGAGATGAAGCCAGGGGGTCTGGTCAAGTTTGGAGGAAAGAACAAAGGTAAAATAATTGGAGTTGGTACAGTAGGTAAGTCTTCCACAAACTCCATTGAAAAAGTCTTACTTGTGGAAGGGCTTCAACACAACCTGATTAGCATTAGTCAGTTATGTGACAGGGGTCACAGGGTTGTATTTGATGATAGTTCATGCAAAATCCTTGAAATAAATTCTGATGTGGTTAAATTTGTAGCCAACAGGATTAATAATGTCTACATTGTAGACTTAGATGAGGAATCTGAATCTACTATTTGCTTATCTGCCAACTCTGAAAATGATGCCTTTGAATGGCATAGACGTCTAGGTCATGCTAGCTTTACAACTTTAAATAAATTGGTCAAGCATGATTTAGTTAGAGGCATGCCTAGAATTAAATTCAACTCGATATCAAAAGCATGTGATGCCTGTGCTCTAGGCAAACAGACCAGAAATTCCTTTAAATTAAGATCTGAGCCATTGTCTTCTAGACCAATGGAACTTCTTCATATGGACCTTTTCGGTCCCACTAGAACTCAGAGTCTTAATGGAAACAGGTTTGGCTATGTCATCATAGATGACTTCTCTAGATATTCATGGATATTTTTCTTAGCAAATAAGAGTGATGCATTTCAAAAGTTTAATCTATTTTTCAATAAGGTCAAACAAGAAGGGAAATACAAGGTCTGTTCTATTCAATCTGACCATGGAGGTGAGTTTGAAAACTCCATGTTTACTGATCTTTGTGAAAAAGAGGGACTAACTCACAGGTTTTCTTCTCCCAGGACACCTGAACAGAATGGGATTGTGGAGAGAAGAAATAGAACTGTGGTGGAGATGGCCCGAACCATGTTGATTGAAAGTAAATTACCTAGAAGGTTTTGGGCAGAAGCGGCCGATACAATAACTTACATAATCAACAGGGCCATGGTAAGACCCATTCACAAGAAAACACCCTATGAGCTTCTAAAAGGTAAGAAACCAAACTTGTTTCATTTCAAAAATTTTGGAGCAAAATATTTTATTCATAACAATGATAAGAAAGATTTAGACAAGTTTGAAGCCAAAAGCTCACCTGGAATATTCTTGGGTTACTCTGAAGTGTCAAGGGCATATAGGGTATTTAACATATCAGATCAGAAAGTGGAAGAGTCTCCACACATCCTTTTTAGTGAAAAGAAAGATGTTTCTAATGTTGAAAATCTTGACAGGGATTCCAATCATGATGGGGATTTCCTAGAAGACCAACAAGAAGAAGAGAAGACCCAGCCGAGTGGAGAAACAAATTCCCCCAATCAGGAAGGGCCAAGAGAAATAGGTGAGTCTTCAACAAATGTTAGATTTCTTAAAGACCATCCATTAGATAATGTCATAGGCCATCCTGAAGATCCTCTTCGTACTAGGTCTCATTTTAGAAATGTGAATAATGATGACTTAATTGCTTTAGTCTCACAAATTGAACCCAAAACAGTAGAAGAGGCCTTCGCTGATCAAACTTGGGTCAATGCTATGTGTGAGAAATTAGGTCAGTTTGAAAGGAATAATATCTGGGAGCTTGTCCCAAGACCAGATGGTATCAATGTCATAGGAACCAAGTGGGTGTTCAAAAATAAGATGAATGAAGATGGAATCATCTCGAGGAATAAGGCCAGATTAGTAGCCAAAGGCTACTGTCAGGAATTCGGAGTAGACTTTGATGAATCCTATGCACCTGTTGCTAGGATGGAAGCTATAAGATTGTTGCTTGCCTTTGCTTGTTCAAAGAATATAAAACTCCAACAAATGGATGTTAAAAGTGCCTTTTTAAATGGAGTCATCAAAGAAGAAGTTTTTGTTGAACAACCTCCTGGATTTCAATACTCTCCTCAACCTAACCAAGTTTTCAGGTTAAACAAAGCCTTGTATGGTCTAAAGCAGGCTCCAAGAGCATGGTATGAAAGATTGACTGAATTTCTGATCAGCAAGGGCTACAAAAGAGGTAAAGTTAATCAAACTTTATTTAGCAAGGGCATAAATAGAGATCTCATCATAGTTCAGGTATATGTAGATGACATTGTATTTGGATCAACTAAGCATGAACTATGTGATGAATTTTCTACTATGATGTCTGCTGAATTTGAAATGAGCTTGGTTGGTGAAATAAAATACTTTCTTGGATTGCAGGTACAGCAGCTAGAGGATGGGTGCTTCATCAACCAAACCAAATACACAATGGAACTGTTCAAAAGGTTTGGTATGGAAAACGTAAAGCACATTACAACACCCATGGGCACTAATACCTCACTGGATGCAGATGAGACAGGTAAAGAAGTAAATGCCAAACTTTATCGAGGTATGATTGGATCACTTCTTTACTTGACAGTCTCTAGACCTGATATACAATTCAGTGTAGGAATGTGTGCAAGGTATCAGTCTAGACCTACTGAATTACACTTAGCTGCAGTTAAAAGAATCTTCAGATATATGTCAGCTACTCATTCTCTTGGTTTATGGTTTCCTGCATCTCACACATTTAACTTAGTTGCATACACAGATGCTGATTATGCAGGCTGTAAACTAGACAGGAAAAGCACTAGTGGTCATTGTGAATTTTTGGGTGGGTGTTTAGTGTCTTGGGGCTCCAAGAAACAACATTCTGTGGCCCTCTCCACTGCAGAAGCTGAATATGTGGCTGCAGGGAGTTGTGGAACACAAGTCATATAGATTAAACACCAGCTTCAGGACTACCAAGTAGACCTGGGGTGCACACCAATCTACTGTGATAATACTAGTGCCATCAATATTGCTAAAAATCCTATTTTGCATTCACGAACCAAACACATAAAGATAAGACATCATTTTATAAGAGATGAGGTGTCTAAGAATAATTTTGAACTGATTCATATAGGCACAGATAATCAGATTGCTGATATATTCACAAAACCTCTGGATAATGAAAAATTCACCACATTGAGAAGAGAATTAGGCTTATACAAATTGTCTTAATTATGAAGCCTGTTCTTGTTGTGAGGGGGAGTTGTGTTTGTCTGATGGTTAGCCTTATGACATGCTAGTTTTAAGGGGGAGTTCTGAATGTCTACTGGTTAGCTTTCAGGAATGCTTTGAATGAGGGGAAGCTTTGAAAATTTGCTAGATTGTTTCATTGAGGAATGCTATGTCTTAGGGGGAGCTGAGTTGTTGTGTGAGTGGAGAAGTTCTTTGATAGATTCAAAAGGACTGTCCAGATGTGTAACTTTGCTGGCTTTGCATGACTGATCTAGTGTGGTTCTCTCAGACAGTAGAGTGTCACTTATTTCTTAAGTCTATAAGTCAGTGACTCTAAAATCCAGTTAGAATCTTTCCTTTGGTACTCCTTCAGAGATCTGGACTAATTGCATAAAGTATATCTTCCTACATTGTCATTGATTCTGGTTCAGGCCAAAACCTGTATGTCTTGATATCTGACCCAATCAGCTTGAAATCTAGACTTCAAGACTCAATTCAAGAAATAGTCCTTCTGGTATTATTTTCAATCATTCTATATCTTTAACTTAAAGGCTTAACTAAACAAACATGTCCTATTTTGATCACTGAGAAACTGGGAGCTTCATCAATGAAATGAATATTTCTCCGATGTCATGAGGTGTCAAATGCTTAAAATGAATGAAAAGATATGACAGAGCAATGGTGGCTTGCTGGTGAGTAATTAGGGACTCTGGCCTCTAATCAAGGTGTTTCCTCATGTCAAAAGCCACAGTTACTAACTCTGTTCCTTAATAAAAAAAAAGGAAGGAAGTAATGAGGTACTCACTCTGAGTAACTGGGGATTCAGGCCTCTAATCAAGGTGTCTCTCTAATGTCAAAGGAGTGAACTACCAACTTACTCATTGATCTTCTTGAAAATCCTCTCCAACAAAAAAATTCCTTGTTGTTATGCAACTAATGGATTGCTTGTCCTCAATACCTTGAGAACACATCTCTGATTTCGTTTCTTGCTGTCTTGTGGGATAGTTGAATGATCAGCTATATCTAGCCATACCTGTTAACTCCTGATCTAAATCATACACTATGTATGCTGATAAACTTTTCTATCATTCTACTTCTCTATTGTGTACTGGAGTTTAAAGAATCTTCTCTTGAGATTAGAAACTCACTTATTCTCTTAAGACCTACTCGTGACTTTCTGCACTAAGAAGTTACTGCCCTTCTTCTTCATGTCTCCACCACTGTCATACATTCTATATTTCTTTTTGCTGATGTCAAAGGGGGAGAGAAGTTCTACCATATCCCATATCAGTGAGTCTTGGATTTGTCTTGAGCTTTGGGGGAGTCATGTTGCTTCCGGGAAGATATGTTTATGAGTTGTGGGGGAGATGAGAGTGTGTGGTAGGGAATGTTTAATTCACTTGCATAAGCATGTCTTGAATTTACTCTGCTTGTTGCAGCTGATATTAATTTCTTGTTGAACTTTGATATTGCTTGATTCATAGTGTTGCCATCATCAAAAAGGGGGAGATTATTGTATCCCTATGGTTTTGATGATGTCTCACACTATAAATCAAACTACGATCTCTAGATTTATGCTGGTTCATCATGTAAGTGTGTACAGTTCATATGATGTTTCATAAGTTCATCTATCTACACTCTGCTCAGTTAGAATGAACAGTAGTGGGTCGACGCATCAGCAAGGGTGGGTCGACGCATCAGAACATTGAGTATCTGGATACCAAAGTCTATACACTCTGCTTAGTTAGAATGAACAAGTAGTGGGTCGACGCATCAGCAAGGGTGGGTCGACGCATCAGAACATTGAGTGTCTGGGTACTAAAGTCTATACACCAGCTTGATCGATTAAGTCTGTACATTGGCATATCATCTTCAAGTCTGTACATCAGGCACCTTCTAACTGAAGTCCATACACTCTCCCATTCAAATCCTTCTAAGTCTGTACATCGTCTTCGCATCTGCAAGTCTATACACTAGACTTCATTTTACCAAGTCTATACACTGGACTTTGTTTTACCAAGTGTGTACACTCCACATCTTTTCCTACGCTTAGCCAAGTCCATACACTCATACCTTTTCCTACGCTTTCCTGGTCAAGTCTATACAGCGCTAAATCTCTACATTGCATTCAGCTTACACGTTCAAAGCCTCAAAGTTTGTACAGCGTGAAGTCTAAACATTAGCTCAAGGGCTTCAAGTCTATACATTGAACTGTTCTTCAAAGTCTGTACAGTGGCTTCGAATCACCAAGTCTGTACATCGCTTCAAGCGATTCAAGTCTGTACAGCCTGCCTTCATATTCAGAGTCTGTACATCGGTTCTTTAGCATCTCATGCATCGTCTCACTCTCGCAAAGTCCATACACTGACTCAAGCTTGTCGAAGTCTAGACATCGCCGTTGGGCATCAAAGTCTGAACACTGGCCTCTTGCTTCAAGTCTATACATTGGGTTGTCCGACCACAACTCTATACATTCGGTTGTTATATCTTGAGTCTATACAGTGCTCACAGCACACTCGTTCCAAGTCTGTACACTGGTTAGGCTTCGTGAAGTCTATACAGTGGCTGAGCAATGTAAAGTCTACACATTGGTAAGGCTAGTTCATGCATTGTTCATCATCTGTCTTGTTCACTGCATCGACGCTGACATTGGATGCATTGACGCATTGGCCAGTTTCCAAGGGCGTGAGCATCTCGCTTGAGGAGCTAAGGCGACGCTGCACGATGGAAGCGTTAACGCCTTGGGCTGATGTCCAAAGGTCTTTTGATCAACATCAAGTCTGTACAACATGAAGTCTGTACATTGGTTTTGTCTTGAACAAAAGGCCTAAGTCTATACACTCTCTCACGTTGTACACACTTACTCAGTTGCTGTTTCTGAAGTATATACACTTGTGTTAATAGCCTGAACTAACTAAGTATATACATTCCTTATGTCTCTGTCTACAGGCGATTCAGGCTGATGATTGGGCACGTGATCCGAGGTTGGCACCTGGCACGTGATCCAAGAAACCAGGAAGATGACACGTGGATGGCAACCCAGTCAGGATGCTGCCATGTGGTCGAAATTCAAATGATCTGGCAAAAAGTTCATGGGCGGGAACCTGGCAGCCACACGCCTAATATCTGCTATAAATATGGAGCTTCGTCCTTCAATAGAAGCGTGATCGTGAAAAGAAAAAGCAGAAGCCATTTGTGTGAGACTGCACGATCCAGAAAGGAAAAAGAGCAGAGAGTTCCATAGTGTCCAGATCCGAGAGGAGTATGTTCAAGAGAGAGAGAGCAGTGTCTGTGGTTTGATGAATTGCTTCCTTTGAAGCTAAATTTGTATTGGTTACAGAACCGACTGCTTCTTCGTTGGTTTTTGTTTCTATTTTATTTTCTTTTTATTTTTTTTATTCTTCTGATTTGAATTGGTTCCCCTCCGGTGTGTGGAGGAAGGGAGTGTTACTCCGGTTTCCCTCTGGGTTGCAGAGGAAGAGAGATCGGTGATCTCTGATGTTGCTAGTGACAGGTTGTCATTAGCAGGTTCCCTCCGGTGTGTGGAGGAAGGGGGAGGTGTCTCCGGTGCTGTTCTAGCTGATAGCTGGAACAGGTTTCAAGTTCTGTGGGTAGCAGAGCTTGGGTGAGGGATTTGTTTCCCTTGGTTGTTCAAGCTGTGTGGCAGCATGTTGTTCGCAGACTGAGTCTGCAGTGTTCTAGCATTGTCTAGTGGAATCCTCATTCCAGTTGGAGTGAGGGGTGGATGTAGATTGTGGACTGCAATCGAACCACCTAAAAATCGAGTGCCTCTTCTGTGGTTTGCTGTTAATATCTGCGCTCTCCATCTGCTTGTCTCTTTGCTTCCATTTCATCAGTTCTTCATTCTCATTTACTTATACTGTCTTGTTTGGTGACTGCGTTTGTATTTCTCTGTGTGCGGGTTCAGGAGGGGCGTAAGCAGTAGAATTAATTTTTCGCCTAAGTTTTTACGAATTGGGAGTGATCTATTCATCTCCCCCTTCTATATCACTCTTGCTGCGCCAACATATGTCAATTATAAGCCAATGTGTTAGTCCTTAGGAAATAGTGGGTTTCTTTGAAAAAGGCCAAGTAGGCCCGGCGGGACCTCCACCTTCTTTTCCATTGGGCCACCTACGTTCTAGGGCCTACATGGGCTGGTCTTTTGTCCACGGGAGATTATTGACCAAGGAAGACAATTCACATTTTGCCTCTTGACCAAGGAGTTTTTTATTGTTGTTTTTTTTGACCACATGGGAGAAGATTATTCTATCCCCTATTTGCCATCCCTAACCCTAGATCTGGGGTTAATTAGGTCTTTTAGTTAGAGTTATATAACGCTTGTATTTTATGATTTCCATAGAATTAATGAAAGAAAAAAGCATTTTGCTCCAAGCAAGCCCAAGGGCACCCCTTCCTCTCTCTTCTCCCACCCCTTTGCAACTGAGAAAGCTCTCCTTCTTGAGGTGAGAAGCCCCCTTTTCAGTCCTCTACTGGGTGAGAAGCTCAGCACCGCCACCGCCGCCGCCGCCATTGAGCCGCCATCGCACCATCACCGCCATACCATCTCCGATCTGTCCACCTCTGGATAGCAGCCTGGAGTTCTATTTATCCCGCCCAATCCACAGATCTGATCGATCTGAAAAGTTTAGGGTGAGTACCTCCTCTGGTTTCCCCTTACCAAAAAAATTATCAAGTCAATCCACCTTCATTTGCTTCCCGATCCATTTAAGTCTTCCAGATCTACACAATTTGCCCCTGTGCAGATCCACCTTCCAGCAACCCACCATTTCGTGTCTTTCACCCCCTTCCCAATTTCAGATCAACCTGAAATTTGGACTGAGACTTCTATCCACCAAACACCCTCTCCACAATGTTTTCACTATTTTTGGAGTTTGTTTACCCCTCTTAAAAACCTCTGTTAAAATTGGATTCTGTTCTACCCTCTATAGTCCAGATCTAACCTCCCCTTCCATAAAATGCTTTCCACCCTTCAAACCACCTCCAAGAATTACCAAAAAAATTGTGCATCATCCACACATCCCCATATGTCATCCATAAAAGTTTCAGGTCCCAGATCCACCGTTTGCCCCTCGGTCAAATCTCATTATCAGGCAGATCCCAGTCTGCGCAATCTGTTCTATGTCAGTGAGTTCGTCTGTTCATAAATCCCCCATGGAAAATCCAGTCCCATAAAAATTCCTGTAACATCTTATGTTCCTAGACCTTTAAAAGAGCTTCGCAACGGTGCCAGTTTCATGTCGATCCGACATCAGATCTGACCGCAGCAACTTTAATCGTCGGGTCGCGCGGCTCTGAAACTGCAGAGCAGGTTTGGGACATCAAACAACAACACCTCATAAATCAAGCCGCCTCGCCTTCCACAAGGCGATCCAGAATGATCGCCTCACAGGGATCGTTCCTCTAGGAGACCTCTTCGCAACGGTAAAACTTCTAGCCCGATCGGCCCTCGACTGGAGCGTGATCAGCTAGATCACCCGCATATGCCATCCGGCTAGCACCGAGTAGCAGTGCGTCGGCATCTACGAAGCTGCCTCAAAACGCCGCCCGTCAACCCGAGATTGATACTCCCGGGTCCCACGTGTAGCCCTTTACCTCCCTGTGTGGAGTGGGCAGTAACATGCATTTCTGTAATTTTTGATAATTCTACTGTACTGGGAGTACGAGTCTTGGCCAGGATCGCCATCCCCACGCCCGGAGCGTGGAGGTATCATTCTCGCTCCTCCATTTTATCGCATTTTCTTATCTCATATATATTCTTGAATGCCGCTGCATGAGAGAGTGATAGGATAATCTAGCCCGATATAATTTTATCACCGCTGTGAGAGAGTGCACGGGACCCATTCCGTGACCCGATCCGAGCACGAAGGTGTTGTGCCCCTGTGATTTTGATGTCAGAAAGCACTATGAGTATGAATTATTTATCACCATGTGTCTGTACTTGTTGGTTTTTCTGCACATTGCATCAGTGCATTACTTGCCATATGCATACACTGCATCAGTGCATTCATCAGTCGATTCAATTCAATGTCGATGCGTGTTCATTATACATTCATGAGCATAGTCTGTGCATTCGGTTGTTTCATGCATACACAAAGTCTGCACATTCTCTGCTTATATGTCCGTGCATCACTTTAACAAGTCTGTACATCGTCTTGTCGCATGCACGCAGAGTCTGTACACTCATTGACGGCATGTCCGAGCATCCATTTTCAATGTGCTTACTTCCCTATCTGCATTTGTGCAATCTTTCAAAACAAAGTCTATACATCGCCACTTGCTATCAAGTCTATACATCGCCACATGCTATCAAGTCTACACATTCTCTAGTGGCTTGTCCATGCATTCACCTTCATTGTACATACTTTACTATATGCATACTGCATTGAATTGTCTCGCACATACACTAAGTCTGCACACGACTACCTTGATGACTGAGCAAGTCTATACATCCATTAGCTGATGACTGAGCAAGTCTATACATCCATTAGCTGATGACTGAGCAAGTCTATACATCCGTTAGCTCAGCTCGTGGCTTAGTCAGTGCATCAATGTTCATTGTGCATGTGTGCATCTTTCTCATCAAAGTCTGTACATTCTTTGGTGGCTAGTCTGTACAACCTCCGTTGTTTCACTCGACCAAGTCAGTACAGCCAGTGCTCTTCATGCATATGCAAAGTCAGTGCATCACGTTTCCTTATGCATACACAAGTACACAAAGTCTGTACAACCTATGTTGATACTAGCAATTAAGTTCGTGCATTAATTCATAAGTTTGTACAACTGTTGCTGGTACGAGCGTTTAAGTTCATGCATCATCACACCAACAAGTCTGTACATCATTGTCGCATGCACACTAAGTCCATACACTCCTTGATGGCATGCCTGAGCATTCATCTTCATTGTGCATACTTTGTTACATGCATACTGCACTACACACCAGCAAGTATATACATGCTTAGTTCAAATCTCAAACGTACTCGATGCATCCTTTTCTTTTCCTTCAGACTGATTCAAACTGATATCAAGTTTAATCTGACAGGACTTATGTTCGAGGAACCTAAGAAGGGCACGTGATCCAAGAATGGAGGATGTGCCAGGATCGTGACACGTGTAGTGCAGCAGGCTGAAATGCTACCACGTGTTCAAGGCACTAGGGCGAGAATTCGTGGAGGACACACGCCCACCTATCTGCTCCTGCTATAAAAAGAAGACTTCTCCATCTGGAGAACGTGATCGTGAGTAGAGTGATCGAAGTAGGGGAGCCCATCTGAAAGAGCAGAAGCAGAGAGAGAGAGAGAGCCTGCACGATCCAGAAGAAGAGAAAGAAAGAAGAAGAAAAAGAGAAAGAGAGATCAACAGAAGAAGAAAAAGGAGAGTGAAAAGAGAGATAGAGAGTTCGTGAAAAAGAAGAGAGATGACTTCTTTGAAGATGTGTTATCTGTTGGCTCTTGGATCAGATCCAGACCAACTTGCTCCTTGAGAGCTGTTTTGTGCTTTATCGTATACAGCCTTCTATCGCTATGATTTCCCATTTCCTATTTTTCTTTTGAACTCTATTTCAAGCAGTTAGTCAGCAGAGCTAAGCTGTATTGCTCAGCGTTACAGAGGAGGATTCCTCTGGACGGGTTAAGCTGTAATCCCCAGCGGTTGTAGAGGAGGATTCCTCTGGTCGGCTAAGCAGTATTGCCCAGCGGAAGCAAGCTGTGATGCTCAGCTGGTTGTAGGCAAGCTGTGAGGCCCAGTGGTTTAAGCTGTGAATCAGCGGAATCCACACTCTGGTTTGAGTGTGGGGTGGACGTAGGTCTGGAGGACCGAACCACCTTAAAAATCTTCTGTGCAGTGGTTTGTGTGTCTATTCTGATCCGCTAGATGTATGCTTAGGTTTGATCTGAATAGTTTGTCTAGCGACGAATTTATTTTCATCTTGGATATTTGACATTGGTTCTGAAGAGTGTCAAATTCACTCAAGTCATCTGAGCTTCTAAGTTGCATTCATTTGCTTATTTGGGTTCAGTTAATAGAGTAAGTTTGCTTAGGAGCCTACACTCTTGCAGCTCAACTGTTTGGTCAAGAGAATCATTGTTCTCCTTATCTTATATAGCTTAACTAGTCGTGATTTCATATTGTGTCTAGTTACAGTTTTTAATTGGGAGTAATTTTTTAAGGGGAGATTCATTCACTCCCCTCTGAATCCATAGCACCAGCTACAATAATTGGTATCAGAGCGGGTTGCTGTGCATTGGATCCAACGATCCACAGCAGATCATGAATCTTTTGTGGTGCATTTCAGAGTGGGTTTCTTGTGCTCGGTGTTTTGATTCACTGATTTAGTGCCTTGCTTTGCTCATCTGATTACGGTGCATTTATCATCTCTCGATGGCTCATCCCCCAATATTCAGAGGTAATGACTTTTATCCTTGGCTAAAAAACTTTCATCGGTATGTAAAATCAACCGATCCTGACCTTTGGAAGGTGATAACTCACGGTCGACATAAATTATCAAGGGATAAATCTAAATGGACTGATAAAGATAGATTAAAAGACTCTGTCAACTCTAGAGCATTAGATTTAATGAAAGCATCACTTGACAGAGCTCTAATTTCATGTGTTTCTTCTTGCAGGTCTGCCAAGGAGATTTTGGAGAAACTAAACCTTACCAGGAATCACAACACATGTCTGATGGTTGACGATGATGGACAGCAAGAAGAAAATGAAGAAGAAGATGAAGATGAGGTACCTTCTGAATTTGATAATTATAATGTGGATGATTGGATTGAAGCATATCATGATTTGCTTGGTTCTTGCGAACAGTTGAAAAAATGAAATAAATCTCTGAAAAAGAAGTTGAATGATCATGTGAATGCTAATTCTGGAGGTGAGGACATGGAACTCCTGAAGACAGAAAATGACATATTTAGAAGATAATTAAAAGATTTTGATTCTGTTAATTCCGATCTAGATCATTTGAAATCTGAAAAAGAAACACTTATGAAACAAATTGGTTTACACAAAAAGGGAAATCAAGAGCTTGTTTGTGAAATTTCTGAACTAAAGGAAAGACTTAGCTTGATTGATGATGACCAGGGTCATAACAATAATTTAGTTCAGAATGAAAAACTGATGAGAGATTTAGAGTGTGTCAGTTCTGAATTGGAAGACATGAAATCTGAAAATGAAAAACTCAAAAAACAGTCCAAGGAATTTGAACACAAATCAATGAATCTTGAAAAAGAAAATAGACTGATTTCTGAGAAGCTGGAGGCTGACAGAGTAATAAATCTAGAGGTTCAGAAAAATCTCAACAAACTTCAATCTAAGAAACAACAAGAAATATTTTATGAATGTCAATTTTCCTTAGATGATTGGATGCTTGATGATGAACTCCTAGAGCAAAATAATAAATTAAAAGAGGAAATCAACAAGATGAAACATCTAATACCACACTGTCAAATAGGTTATTGACAATTGAAAAAGGTAAGTGTGTGAGCATGGATAATTCTGATAGGTTGGCGGATGCAGAACAAGAAATTGAGAGCCTAAAAATCATCAACCAAATGTTGAGTGGAAATGTCACTTGCTGTGAAGAGAAGATAGCTGGATATGAGCTTACAATCACATCCCTTCAACAAGAAGTTGATGATCTTAACAAGTCCTTATCTGAAACTGACAATGAAATAAAATTAAAACAGGAAGTTGAAAAACTCAAAAGTCTGAATGATGCCTTGTATCAACAAGTCATTTCTTGTGAAACAGATCTGTCCAGATATGAAGCTAATATTGTTGTCTTAAATTCTGAGATTCAAGATTTGAAAAATTCTCTATCAAAAGTTGTCAAAGGTAAGGAAAATCTGAATAAGCTTCTTGAAAATAATGTTAATTTTCAGAGAGAGGGACTGGGTTACAGTCCGACAAACAAAAGGATTAATGGGAATAAAACGTCTACTGTGTTTGTAAAAGCTTCTAATCAAAACAAAACCTCTGCTCCTTCTGTTTTTCAATTTAATGCACAAAAATCCACTATCAGTTCCAAAACTGTAGAACAAACTCAAAAATTGAAAAAGAATGGAAATCTACAGAAAAAGGACAAAGACACTCCTGTTGCTACGAAGAATGCTGCACACAAGTCACATGATCTCTCACACACTCATACTAAAAAAAGGTCACGTAATGGAAGATTGCATATTGTTGTTAAAGGATGAGCTTGCAAGTGAAACATTACATTCTAGAAATTCTTTTGGTAGAAACCATGCTACTTGGAAGCCTGATGCTTCATGTTACTATTGTGGTAATGATGTGACACAAAGATGCAAAGGCAGCAAATGACAATGATCCCTTGGACTTAATTCGCAATAACAATCACAAGAGTCGAGAGCAACTCGAGAGTCGCCGTTACACCGCGCACACCCGCTTCCCGTGGTGACTCGGTGATGCCGAGTCGAGGTAGTGGAGAAAGCCCCTGGTTGGCTAGAGGGCCAGCACCACTTAGGTTGACCCTCCCGAAGGTATGAAGCCCACAAACGAGGGCGGCCGGGTGCCTTGGGGGCACTAGGTCACTCACTCACTATGGCCACGGTGACCACACAAGAGTTAGTGGCTCCGGGAACGGGCGATCTCTCACCGACCAGCGAACAAGCTTTACGGATATGAAATGAACAGAAATAACTGGAGCAAGGGCAGGAGCTCACCTGGTTGGTTTGAAGAAACCAACCCCGATCGGAGACGAGGGCGAGCGTGGAAGTGTGGTTCCCCGCACACTACGCCGGTGAAGCTTCAATCCTGTTTTGAATGATTACAATCACTACACCTCGCGCAGGAGGGTGAACTTAGGGTGGGGACAATTAAGTACACTCAAACACTACCTCCACGCAGGGAGGGGCGGTAAGCCGGCCAGGCGGGAGAGGGAGATTCATCGGAGGACGCGGCGGTGTAGCCAAAATGGAAACTCCCTGCTTGCTGTGATGGCTGACTGACAGTCACTGTAGAGGCCGTAGATCACGTTCTAGAATTTCGCTGAAGACGAGACTAGCTGGGGAATCTTCGTATCTGGAACCAGGATGCTTCAGAATTTTCTCAATTTCTTCGTCTGCAGTGGCTGGTCTGGGTCGAGCTTAGAACAAGGTGACAGTTTCTGGCCGCAACAGCTACCTGACACGAACAGTGACTTGCAAAAGTTGTCCCGGCCGCTCCCGGGCACCAAATCTTGAACCGTCAAAGTTGCTGGAACCTTGGACGGACCCTCTTCGCGGGAAAACTGGTGGGGAAGCCGTCTGAGGTTGGGGTGGACTGGGGGACGCCGATGAGTGGCAGCAGGTCGCTGCAGGTTGTGGGAGGCAGACCCGACCAGTCGAGGGAGAAAAATGAAAACTCTGACCTCCGGACGCCGAACGCACTTATGCTTCTTAATCCAGAAAGAGAACAGGTGGAGGAAGATATTTGTAGAAGGACTCGTGACTTGAATCTTCCACCGTCGGCCGTGGTGCAGCTTCGAACCGGGTGGCAGATTCTGGCTGCAGCAGCTACCTGATTCAGACAGCGACTTGTAGAAGCTACCCCGGCCACTCCCGAACTCTGAATCACGAGTCGTCAGAGTTGCTGGAATCGTGGTCGAGTCTAATTCGCAGAAAAATCAACGGGGAAGCCGGATGAGGTCAGAGGAGACCGGGGGACCCAAGAAGGTGCTGACAGGTCGTAGCAGACTTGGGGAAGCAGCTTGGAGCAGTCGAAGGAGAAACTCTTTAACTCTGTCCCACGGAACCCGAACGTAGTTCCGCTTCCTGATCCTGGAAGAGGATAGGACGTGGAAGGACTTTGATGAAGATACCTTGGTTTGATTCTGCTAGGGTTCGCCGTGACACAGCTACCCTTCTGGTTCAGGCACTCTACAGGGGGAGCTCTGCGCAGTCGAGGGAGAATGGGCTACACGAGCTGTAGCGACGTCGGAATGGGATGAGATCACCTCGCCTGCGAAGCCAACTGGTCGACCTTTCCATCAATGTATGGTATGTCTTCAGAGGTCTCCGTATGACTCCGTGACAGCTTCTGCAAGATGACCCTTCCTCTGCCACCTGCAGACTGATCAAAAGGGGGGAGAGGGGTGGAAGAACTTGGTTGGCCAATGGAAGAACAATGGGAAGGGGGTTGGGGGGCTGCGACCTAGGGAGGTGAAGGGGCTGGGAATGAATGGGTGCAGTCCCCAAAGAAAGGAAAATTTGAATTTTAACTTGGGAGGGGTGAAGGGGGTGCTTGGGGAAATGAGGGGGGTGTATGGGGAATATCAAGGGGTGCCTTGGAAGAGGGAAGGTATAAATGAGAGAGTTAATGTGGCCTTGGGAGGTGAAAGGGTGGGTGATGTGGCAAGTGGAGAGTGGGTAGGTGAGGAGAGAGGGGCTGGTCGGCCTAGAGAGAGGGAGGGGAGAGGAGAGAGAAAAGGTTCGCCCCTTCTTGAGAGAGAGAGAGAGAGAGATAGAGAGAGAGGGAGAGGTGCACTTATGCTCAAGATATTCAAATTTTTCATTCAGTCATTAGTTTCAACTGGTGGGATTGGGGTCCTATTTATAGGAATCCCATAATTCAACAAAAGTCCCTGACTCTTAGACTAATGACAACTAACCAAGGGGGAAAGGGGCGCCCCTGGGCCAAGCCCATATAACTGGGCCCATTAACCAATCTAACTGACGTAATGATAATAAACTTAGGTATAAGACTCAATAACCTAGGGACTTGACTCAAATAAAAGAAAAATTACAATGATATGACTCCAGAAAAATATGAAAATTACATAACTTGACTCAAGAAATCAAGACGAACACATTGGCGATCATCGGGACCCATGGAGGAATGGGAAGTGGTAAGCGATGTCCCCATCAGGTAAGCATGGTCATCTCATGAATGCATGCTTTATCATGAAAGAAGACAATAAACTGCATGCCAGGTCTTCCATGCATTTTCATGGCCCATACGGAACTAAAACCAAGTCTAGTCAGCACACTGTGTGCTTTAACTGGAACAAGCCTGGGCACAAGGCTGTTGAGTGCTGGTCAGGAAATTACTGGAATGATTCTGAATCAAACAGCAAGCATCTCAGGTGCTTTGAATGTGGTAAGTACGGGCATACAGTCAGGAATTGTTGGTATGTTCAGGGAAGCCTTGTAAATGCAAAGTTTTCAAAATTTCCTGCAATGCTATCAATGAATAATTCATGCTTCAATTGTGGTAAACTAAGGCATAAATCTACTGATTGCTGGTTGTCATATAATAAGAAACAAACTGTTCATGCATACAACAGAAAATCTTATGATCATGTTTATAGACCTCATACTGCTGTTAATATGCATCATAAGAACCAAAAACCAGTCATTTCATGTAGATACTGTGGTAGAAATGGACATTCTATGGATAATTGTTACCTGATGGATCATGATGATAATGTTGCTAAAAGACTGTTCAGAACACCTATCAGGGTTAACGTAGGACCCAAGGCTGCTTGGGTCCCTGTAGGATCAAAATGATCAATATGTTACAGGTGTGTCTTGGAATGAACAAAAAGGGGTAAATTAACCAAGGCACCCAAGTTGATAAAACCTCATTCATGCACTCTTTAGGTAATACTTGCACTCTTCACATGTGGTTAATTGAATTCCTTAGTAATCTAGTTTTAAATGCATATCATGTTTCATGCATACATGCTCCTTTATTTGTTTTGACACTTGCATTGAGCTTCATGGGCTTACTTGTTTGTACTTTGAGTTGTGTGTGCATATATGTGAATTGCATATACATGCATTTGACATATAGTCACTGAAAATCTGATAGGACTACATATGCCCCCGATGCATCCATAAGCATAGTTCATGACTTCCCATACATAAAGTCCCATGCACCATCTTCATGACAAGTATGATAATTCAATGCATTTAGTTAGGGGGAGTCAATGCATTGCATACATGTTGCCAAATGCATACACTTATGCCATAATTCATTGCACATCACTCATATTGAAAATAACAAGATTGTGTTCTGCTGGCTGTTCATCTAGCTGTTTTACTATCTCATTGAGTCAACCATTGCTCTCATCTTCAGCTTGAGCTCACCCATTTCACGAGTCTGAATTTACTGTGTTCTGCTTATGCATCTTCTGAGGGGGAGCTGATCGTTCTTGAATAAATCTGCCTGATGATCTTCTAGGTATTTCTGACTCACCTTGACACATCCTTTGCTGCACTTCTTGATAGTTTTCTTTTGGAAGTGTCGACACCATGAGCTGTCACTTTTGATTGTTCTGAAGTGTGGATCTTGTTAGCAGATGTCGACACAATGACTCGACACTTTCTAGGATGATCTTCTGATCATGTTTCTGCACTTGCTCTCTTGATTGGAATACTTGTCATATTCTTAAACTTGTTTTTCGAAACACTGCATATCTCCTAGACCTTGGAGATCTTGAAACATGCCTGACCTCAAGTTATCTTGCTTGGTGTGCATATCTGAAAACATTGAGATTCAAAATCACTTATTCTTGCTGGATCTCTTCTGTCAGTCATTCATGAAGATTTCAATGGGCATGTCTCGATCATAAGTATGAAAACACTTGAACTAGGAATCTTCTATTATACGATTTTATGAATGTCTGAAATAACTCAGCTGGTTTAAGTTTAATGTATTCATTGAGTTTGACTTTAAATCTCTTAAAAGTATCTGAGTCAACATTAATAAACTTTAGCCAACTAATTCATGTTGAATCTTGTAAAATCTTCTGAAATCTGAAAATGTTAAAATCATGGCTTTATTCGGTTAAATTATATGAAATCAGTATTGTCTTTAAGCATATGATGATTTTGAAACATTCCTAAGGGTAAATTCTGTCAGAGCAATGATTTTGGTCACTGAGAAACCATGTCCATTGACCAAGAAGTCTAGAGGACTGTGTCATGAAGTGCCATAATTAACTCTGCTAAATACAATTCATTGAATAACCAGGCAGAACAATGGCTTGAACACTGAGAAATATACATCACTTATCAATGAAATAAGGTAAAGTATGTCATGAGGTGTCAATACTATCTCTGAAGCATGACAGTTAGTCACACTAAGTGCTCAGGGATACTGGCGTCCAAACAACGTGTATCCTCTAGCCACAAGGTGTGTACTGAACTTCATTGCACATGGTAAACTTGCTATGAAATCTTGTACTGTGCATAAAGAAAAATCTGAAATTATTTGAAGAAGTATGACTGATCCTCAGGAACCAAATCTGAATTCTTTCATGATGTTTAACCTCAATACTAATGATTGTAATTTCTGAAGAAGTCATTGAAATTGACTGAGTAAGATGAAAGGAGGTTAGTCAAGATATAAATATGAGGGCTTGGTTAACTTTTATTAAACATTGATGTTCAGATATGAGTATAGAAGTTTATTGACAAACTGTGTATACATCATATTTAAACCATGATGTTCAAATAAAAATTCATAAGCCCCTATAATGGAAGAGTCTGAACCATCCATTTATTCAGATTTATGATATAAGTATCTTATTGAAAATCTTCTATTTCCTTAGATCATGTATTCTGAATGCTGCCATGTCATCCTTCCTGAATGTCTTCTTGACATATCCCTCTCCTTACACCCTTGAAAGCCTTGCATCAATCAGATCAGGGAGCATTGGATTGTTAAGGACTTGTCTAGATCAGTGAGCATTTCTCTCTCAAAATTTTCTATTTTTGATGAAGTCAAAGGGGGAGAATAGTTTGAGTCTGTGTGACTCATAATGTTGCCATTATCAAAAAGAGGGAGATTGTTGTGCCCCTGTGGTTTTGATGTCAGCAAGCACTATGAGTATGAATGATTTATCACCATGTGTCTGCACTTGTTGGTTCTTCTACACATTGCATCAGTGCATTATCTGCCATATGCATACACTGCATCAGTGCATTCATCAGTCGATTCAATTCAATGTCGATGCGTGTTCATTATACATTCACGAGCATAGTCAGTGCATTCGGTTGTTTCATGCATACACAAAGTCTGCACATTCTCTGCTGATATGTCCGTGCATCACTTTAACAAGTCTGTACATCATCTTGTCGCATGCACGCAGAGTCTGTACACTCGTTAACGGCATGTCCTAGCATCCATTTTCAATGTGCCTACTTCCCTATCTGCATTTGTACAATCTTTCAAAACAAAGTCTATACATCGCCACATGCTATCAAGTCTATACATCACCGCATGCTATCAAGTCTATACATTCTCTGGTGGCTTGTCCGTGCATTCACCTTCATTGTACATACTTTACTATATGCATACTGCATTGAATTGTCTCGCACATACACTAAGTCTGCACACGACTGCCTTGATGACTAAGCAAGTCTATACATCCATTAGCTGATGACTGAGCAAGTCTATACATCCATTAGCTGATGACTGAGCAAGTCTTTACATCTGTTAGCTCAGCTCGTGGCTTAGTCAGTGCATCCGTGTTCATTGTGCATGTGTGCATCTTTCTCATCAAAGTCTGTATATTCTTTGGTTGCTAGTCTGTACAACCTCCGTTGTTTCACTCGACCAAGTCAGTACAGCCAGTGCTCTTCATGCATATGCAAAGTTAGTGCATCACATTGCCTGATGCATACACAAGTACACAAAGTCTGTACAACCTGTGTTGATACTAGCAATTAAGTTCGTGCATTAATTCATAAGTTTGTACAACTGTTGCTGGTACGAGCGTTTAAGTTCATGCATCATCACACCAGCAAGTCTGTACATCGTTGTCGCATGCACACTAAGTCCATACACTCCTTGATGGCATGCCTGATCATTCATCTTCATTGTGCATACTTTGTTACATGCATATTGCACTACACACCAGCAAGTATATACATGCTTAGTTCAAATCTCAAACGTACTCGATGCATCCTTTTCTTTTCCTTCAGACTGATTCAAACTGATATCAAGTTTAATTTGACAGGACTTATGTTTGAGGAACCTAAGAAGGGCACGTGATCCAAGAATGGAAGATGTGCCAGGATCGTGACACGTGTAGTGCAGCAAGCTGGAATGCTGCCACGTGTTCAAGGCGCTAGGGCGGGAATTCGTGGAGGACACACGCCCACCTATCTGCTCCTGCTATAAAAAGAAGACTTCTCCATCTGGAGAACGTGATCGTGAGCAGAGTGATCGAAGTAGGGGTGCCCATCTGAAAGAGCAGAAGCAGAGAGAGAGAGAGCCTGCACGATCCAGAAGAAGAGAAAGAAAGAAGAAGAAAAAGAAAAAGAAAAAGAAAAAGAGAAAGAGAGATCAGCAGAAGAAGAAAAAGGAGAGTGAAAAGAGAGATAGAGAGTTCGTGAAAAAGAAGAGAGAAGACTTCTTTGAAGATGTGTTATCTGTTGGCTCTTGGATCATATCCAGACCAACTTGCTCCTTGAGAGCTATTTTGTGCTTTATCGTATACATCCTTCTATCGCTGTGATTTCCCATTTCCTATTTTTCTTTTGAACTCTATTTCAAGCTGTTAGTTAGCAGAGCTAAGCTGTATTGCTCAGCGTTGTAGAGGAGGATTCCTCTGGACGGGTTAAGCTATAATCCCCAGCGGTTGCAGAGGAGGATTCCTCTGGTCGGCTAAGCTATATTGCCCAGCGGAAGCAAGCGGTGATGCTCAGCTGGTTGTAGGCAAGCTGTGAGGCCCAGCGGTTTAAGCTGTGAATCAGCGGAATCCACACTCTGGTTTGAGTGTGGGGTGGACGTAGGTCTGGAGGACCGAACCACCTTAAAAATCTTCTGTGCAGTGGTTTGTGTGTCTATTCTGATCCGCTAGATGTATGCTTAGGTTCGATCTGAATAATTTGTCTAGCGAGGAATTTATTTTCATCTTGGATATTTGACATTGGTTCTGAAGAGTGTCAAATTCACTCAAGTCATCTGAGCTTCTAAGTTGCATTTGTTTGCTTGTTTGGGTTCAGTTAATAGAGTAAGTTTGCTTAGGAGCCTGCACTCTTGCAGCTCAACTGTTTGGTCAAGAGAATCATTGTTCTCCTTACTTATATAGCTTAACTAGTCGTGATTTCATATTGTGTCTAGTTACAGTTTTTATTTGGGAGGCAGTTTTTAAGGGGAGATTCATTCACCCCCCTCTGAATCCATAGCACCAGCTACAACAGAAGGAGAGTAGACCACCCCAGACTCATTGCCGATTTCTCAACCGCGCACATCCGCACGCTTCCCTCGCTAGGGACGAGTCGTGAGTTTGCCTAGAGTCTCAGGTTCGCATCAATCGGTACCGAGTCGCATCTCGTCCCGCATCATCAGCTGCCCCTCAGAAAATGCAATGCAGTAGATTCTAGAATGATGGGAAAGATTAGCTCAAAGGAATTCGGGGCAGATGGCCCGTTTGGTCGGACTTACAGTGTTTGAAGAGAATGATCATTCAGAGTTTAGAAGTTGATAGTAAAACCAAGTAGCAAAGACACTAGTTAAACAGATGAAAATTTGGAGCTTCAGTTGACCAGAATGGGAAATATTTGTCGACCGAAGTGGACAGAAATGCAACAATATGTTCCCCTTGAATTGTGCAAGCACTCAGTCTTTTTGGTATTTTCTGTATGAATGATATGCAATGAAATATGTATGCATATGCATACTAAATGCGTTAAGCCATCGTATATGACATGAAAAGCATACATGGACTTAATCTAAACACGTATATATGTGACACAAGAATTACCCTGATTAACTCCCTCTGACTATATGCAACATATACAATGAAAGCTAAGCATAGGGTTTTATGATTCATGCTCATGATCATCTAGACTGCCCTATGTGCAAATTGACCCATGGTACTAGGCGGAGTACTCAAGTCCAAAAGACCACCTCACACATGGTCAGAGCATCAAAGCAGACTTTACCTGCCCTTGGGCAATTACCATTTGATATACCTCTGGGTCATCATGACAATGTGATGCAAATGCAGTCCTATATGCATGACAATTTTGTTGAACATGTATGTGTGCAGAGTAACCTTATATGCAGCAAATATTCAGTGTTTGTGAGAGACATGTATCATGACATTTACAATTGTCAAACAGATGCAATTGACACATGCAAAACATATGCGGTTCAGATTATCAGAATATGACATTTAATTCATTCTCAGTCCAATATATGCACAGATGGTTCATCATATGCATTTGAAGACTTATGAAGGACAAGTCAAATTCAGATGTGAACATGTATGCATGAAACTTTGACTAATCAGATCAAGCATGAAATTTCAAAAACGGATTATTGAAATGTTCAAACCTGTAAAGAGCAGAAATGGGGTTTTACCATTCTTGGGTGCCTTGGCTTATTAAACCCCTTTATTCATTAGATTCCAAGGCACTCCTGCAAAATAGTTTTTATTTTGCACAAATAGGTACTCAAGAATTCTTGGGTCAAGAAATGTCAGTGGCACCTTTGAAGGGTGCTCTCCGCATTTTCTAAGCATAAGAATCATCAAACTTCATCAAATGACAGTTAGACATGTAATGCCCAAACTGTCCACAATAATGACATGAAGTAACATGTATTATGTACTTTGTGCGCATAAAATGATCAATAATGAACTTCTGGTTATTATTAAACCTGTAATCATGTTTCCTGTGAAACACTTCCTTTTCTTTAACATGCCAACAGTATGGCCATGTTTCCCACAATTAAATCATGAAAGAGAACTTCTTCTTTCAACAGCCAACTAGTAATCAGTAGCCCTATGACCAAGTTTCCCACAGTTAAAGCACTTCATATGCTGGTCTCTTGAAGCGAATTTATTTTTACTAAAGACATGCTGGTTTTCATGAAAATTGACACGATGAGAATAGATTTTACCCTTACCTTTAGCATACTAGCATTGTGCAACAACATGTCCTATTTTCCCATAGTGAAAGTAATGAATTTTTCTCTTCTGATTAGCAGGATGTTTTACATCATGAAAATTCTTAGCATGAATTATACTGGCATTCGGATCATCTTTTTCCATCAATTTACACTCATGCATCAGATGACCAGTCTTGTGACAGTAATGACATGACATTTGCTTTTTTTGTGCATGTGTGTGTGTGTGAGTTGTGTACTACATGCACAGTGCTAGCATGGGTGTTTCTTGGATTTTTCTGTAAGTGATTGGTCTTTTTCGTGTTTTTAGTTTGTTTGTGATTTTCCTGATTTACAACATCCTTAGGCTCCTTTTGAGCTGTGAATTTAAAGATTGAAGAATTTTTGGTGCTGGCTTGTTTAGAGCTGAATGCAAATGATGTATGAGTTTTGTTTCCTAAGATCTTTTTGTTTACAGGGTTATAACCCAGCCCTTCTTTTTAAAAATTTATTTTGACTCCTAGCAATTTATCCAAGTTTTCTTGACCATCAACAAATTTTGACAAGCAATTTTTCAGATCCTTAATTTTATTTTCCATAGTTATAATGAGCAATTCAGAATCGGCGTTTTCCTCTTCACTTTTAGCCAGTCTTTCATTCAATGAAGCATTGACAATTTTGAGATTTGTAAATTCAGTTTTAAGATAAACCAAATCTTCTGAGCTATATAACAATACACACTTACCTTTTTCAACTGTCAGTAATCTGTCAGACAGTATGGTGTTTAGATGTTTCAATCTCTCAATTTCTTCTTTCAATTTAATGTTTTCCTCCTTAAGCTTATCATCATCAAACAATAGATCACTTAGGAAACTCAGGTTTTCCATAACAGTTTCTTGCTAGTTCTCTATTTCATATTTTTCAAGGTTTTCTTGAAACTTCAAATTAACAGCTCTGACAGCCTCGAGCTTTTCAGTGATTAATCTATTTTCATTTTCAAGATTCATTAATCTTTGTTTAGATTCCTAAAATTTATTTTTGAGTTTTCCATTTTCTGATATGACATGATCAAGTTCAAAACTGAATGCATCAAGATTCATCAATTATTTTTTGAATATTTCATTTTTTGTTTTCATAATTTCAACATCTTTATTTTTAGAACTAGAATTAATAGCATCATGTAATTTTCTTGTCAGAGCTTTATTTTTCTTACCCAAACTGTTATACCTATCTAACAAATCACCATAGGCACCCTCCCAATCATCTATAGTATAGTTCTCGAAGGGGTTTACCAGACTGTCATCCTCACTCTCCTGACTACGATGATTACTTCAATTTACTATCATGCAGCTGTCGTCGCCTCTCCTGTGGGCTAGCTTTAGCTTGTCCAGAATATCCCTAGCTGACCTGCAATCATTAAAACATGAGGGGAAGGCCTTGTCAGTAGCCGCTTTCATTAAATCCAAAGCTTTCTGATTTTGACCACACATCAATCCATGACTGTCAGTCCATTTGGACCTATTCTTTGGTAGTCTGTGTGGAACGTGTGAAATTGGTTTCCACAGATCTGGATCAGTCAGTTTAACATAGCTATGCATGGTGCTAAACCATGAATTAAAATTAGAGCCATTAAAAATCGGTGGGTGAGCCATTAGGACAAATCAACAAACAATTCAATGCACCGAAATAGGTATGCTCAGAAATGCACCATGGAGACTCCAGGATCTACTGTGGATTGTTGGATCCGATGAACCAATAACCCGCTCTGATACCAATTGATAGAGTTCAGAGGTGCAATGTTGGAATCTAGAAGGGGGGGTTGAATAGATTCCTTTCTAAAACATTAGCCTCATTAAAAGACTCTGCACAAAAATCGATCAAACACTAGGGCTGCACCACACACACAAATGCAAATGCTTCAATATGACACTCTGTCAAGCACGTGGACATCAAGAAGTCAGACAAATCGTAGAGCAGATTTTATGACAAGGAACTAAAAATAGTTGAGCACACACACAATCTGAAGTTTAGCTAAACTCACAGATCAACACTTCACAACTATTGACATCAAGAGGAAAACACAGAGAAGCTCTTCAAAGTGTAGAATTCTTAACTAATAAGCTAGTGAATGATAGTAATCATTCACTCTCATAAGCAACCACTTCACAATATCGAAGGATCAAACAATCAGATAACGAGCAAAACACATTCAACCAGACATACAGATCGATCCTGTGGAGGAGGTGGAAGAGATGGGCAACAATACAAAGCATGCCACGGCACATAGAGTTTTTAGGGGGTTCGACCAGACACTAATCCACCTACGTTCACCCCTCACTCAAACCCTAGGGAGGATTCCCTTGCCAAAGCAAGACACAGACTCAGTCTGTAAACAACGGCTGCCAAATAGCTTGACACTGAGGGAGACAAATCCCTCGACCTGGTCTTGCTTCCCATAAGACCAACACCCTAGCTCTGCTACCCACAGAACTAGAACCGGAGGTTAACCTCCCTTCCTCTGAGTGCATAGAGGGAACACCTTGAGTGACACCCCGTCACTCACAACTGAAGACACCAATCTCTCTTCCTCTGAGTCCACAGAGGGCAACCGGAGATACACTCTCTCTTCTTCTGAAACCTCAAGAGGAACCCCGACCTCCTATCAGAGAGTCAGAAGAACAAGGTAGAAAATGAAACTAATAAAGAGGAAAAATAGAACAAACAGAAAAATGAAACAAATATAGCTCTCGCAGGAGCACATCGGTCTGGATATGATCATGAAACCAACAGATTGCAGATCTTCAATATGCTCCAGCCGCTACACTATCACTTCTCTCTTATCTCTCCCTCTCTCTCTCTCAGCACTCTCACTCTAACTCTTCTCACAGATTCTCTGGCTCTCGTACTCTTCTCCTCCTTGTTTTCTTCTTGGCAGCTCTACTTTAGATTTCCTCTCTTTTGCGCTCCTCCTAAGTTCTAAGGTGATGCCTTCTTTTTATATCCAAAAATAGGGTATCGGATTATGTAGCAAGCCAATGATTTAATTCCACCTGGAATTGAGAATATTCCCAATTATTGGTCTCTCAGAGACTCTGTCACATGGTCATGACATTTCACGCCAAAAGAATCTTGAGCTATGATTGGCTCGGTGCCAGGCAGGAGATGTTAAGAAAAATTACTTTGATCACACATGACTGTTGTGCCCCTGTGATTTTGATGATAACAAACACTATGAGTTATCTGAACATCGGTGACAAGATTTTAAACTCTATGTTTTTGATGATGAACTCTATGTTTTTGATGATAGCATATCATGAACATCTGTGTCTGAATGATTGTTCTGCTTTGGGCATATGAATGTGTTATCTTGCATTAGTGCAGACAAACAGTTCATACTGCATTGCATTCTGTCAAATATCAAGTCTATACATTGCATATGTTTGTGCTTCAGTGCATTAACAGAGTCTATACATCGTCAGGCTGCTTGCATTGAGTCTATACATTGGTGGCAAGTCCATACAGTGCATGCATCAGTTGAAGTCTGTACAGCCCAAGTCTGTACATCCATCTGTCTGCACAGTCTATACATATATTAGCCATAGTCAATGCATTTGGGCATCGTTCGTTCAGCAAGTCTGTACATCGCCCTAGGTTGCATTATCAAGTATGTACAGAGTTGACAGCATGCCTGAACCTTGTTAGATGAAGTCTACACACTCGCCATCATGCATATTCAAAGTCTATACATGCATCTATTGATAGTTCGTCAAAGTCTGTACAGAGTTCTGCATAGTGTACTGCTAAGTCTGTACAGAGTCTTTTGCATCGTTCATCAAGTCTGTACACTGCATTGCACGAGCTAAAGTCTATACATTCCTCATTGCCTGGCTTCATGCAGCTGAGCTGAGCAAGTCTATACATTACTCATCTTTACCTACGCTCAGTTCCACCAAGTCTGCACATTCTTTACAGCAAGTCTATACATTCGTTGTGCATTGTCCATGAGTAAGTCTATACAGCCTTTGCATCGCACGCTAAGTCTATATAGCCTTTGCATTGCACTAAGTCTATACATTGCACTGTAGCATGCATTTCTTCAAGTCTGTACATCGTGCACTCTCAAGTCTGTACAGCCGTCCGTCTCTCTTAGCGTCTCATTGGGACATGAAGTCTGTACATCCACCGTCTCAGTTAAGCCTTAAAGTCTGTACATCCACCATCTCTCTTGAGCTTTAAAGTATATATATTACAGCGACTCATGTAGCGTCTCATGCAGTGTCTCATGCAAGTCTATACATTGCATCATGACAAAGTCTGTACATTGTTCATGCATATACAGTGTCTTGAACGCCAAGTCTATACATTGCTTCTTCATGCATTCACTTCTAGTCTGTACATTGCATGCTACTAAGTATGCACATCGTGTGTTCATGAAAGTCGATGCATGCTCGTTGTCTTACTTGCATGAATAAAGTCTGTACATCGTGTGCATCATTTCACAACTCTTCATTGCTGTCTCATGCATTATAAGTCCATACACTGCATTTGGGCAGTGTTCTTCACAGCAAGTCTGTACATTGCTTTGTCATGCACATAAACGTCTAAGTCTATACATTGCTTCATTACATGCTACAAAATCTGCACATCCTGTTTGCACTAAGTCAGTACATGGTCCTGGTGCTCGCAAAGTCTGTACATTGGCTTGGCGCTCACAGAGTCTTGCTCCGTCTGCATAGTCCATGCATTGTCAAGCCTATGCAGCGTCTCTTTTAGCATCTTGTGCATGCAGCATTGAAAGTCTGTACATTCGTTGACAGACTCATGCATAAACACTAAGATAAGTCTGTACATTCATTGACAGCTTGTCTGAGCATCTCATGCATTCAATGTGCAGACTTTCATTCTATTGTACATCTCCTTCAGATGAAGTCTATACACTCGTTATCACCTATCAAGTCTATACACTCGTTATCAAGCCTTCAAGTCTATACACTCGCTATCAAGCCTTCAAAGTGATGTGACATAGCCCAAGGTTGACTAAGTATGAGTTGATGACCCTAGGACCTAGACCCGCAAGCATACAAGCACTCCAATGATTCTCACGATAGCGTCTTACTCACTTGGCACACGCGATCACCCGGCGGGGCCGGGGGATGATGGCAAGGGTCCGAGGCGAGACCCAATGATTCTAATTGACTTTGTTGGCTTAGGCTGACCCCAAAGGGCTTAGGATTCCCAACTTCGTGGGCGGCTGGCCCGCAGGGCGGGGTTTGGGTGGCACTCTCTCCCGGTCCGCGGTGGACACCTTCAAAGTAGCATACAAGTACGGGCCCTCTTCTCACCGTCTGACGGGCATACAAAGCAATACTAAACTCGCATAAATAAGGTAATCAAAGGTAGTATCATAGGCTCACCTGATCGGTGTGAAGACACCGATCCCGCTCGGAGACGAGGGCACGCCGGGAAGCGAGGGTATACACCCGATCACTGCGGCGGTGTCGCTTGACCTGAAAATTAAAGGGGTACAGCACTACGCCTCTCGCAGGAGGGATGATCTTGGGGTGGGGATTAGACTTATTACAATCAATACTACCTCCTCACAGGAAGGGGCCTTCAGCCGGCCAAGCGGGGTGGGGGAATTATGCGAGAAAACCCGACTTTCCAAGCTTTGCCGGTTCTCCCAATCTTCAGATTCACTGGACAGGGTGTTGGTGTTGACGCTGCCACAGACTCCTCGAAACTCAGATCTTGATGAAACCTGTGCCAAAAGTTCCCCAACTGACCGAGGGTGATGTCTGATTTTTTGGGAAGGCTCTGAAACTCGGGGCTGATCGGGCCGGCGACTGGAACAGGACAGCAACGTTCTATCACAGACTGGTGCAGAGTTGGTTTAGTCTTTTGCAGAAGGCGCTGCAGACTCTCCCAAACTCCAATCCAGACGAAACTGGTGGTGACGCGATCGTGGTCGGAGTAGCTTCGATCAGGAGTTGACGGGGCCCCAATCGGAGGTTGGACAAAAGAATGGTGGCCGGATAAGTGAGGACAGGTCAAACCTGGACCCACAGGTGGCAGACTGCACCCTCCGGCGAAGAAAATTGTAACTGGTAGCTCCGGTGGCCGATTGATGTCCTTCTTCTTGGAGATGAAAGCTAACTGGACGTAGTTTCTGCCCTCCAAAAATGGCGCTCAGATCCTTCACGAACTAGCCGTGGCAACCTCTTCTTTCAGCTTCAGGTCTTAAGACAGGGGCAGATTGTGCAGTTGGACGAGATCCTCGACTCCGAACAGCTCCGGACTCGGATGGATGCGAGACCACCACCGTTGGAAAGCTAGCTCGATGATGCTTGCGACAATGTAAGATAGGTCACCAGGAGCCCTCAGGAGACGACGGGGTGCCCTCTGCAATCTGCTGCCAATCTGCAACCGGCGTCCTGGCCTGAACCTGAAAATGCAAATGGCTATAGGTGAAAGGTGTGGTTGGGGAAATGGGGTGGGAGGTGTGTCTAGTGGCTATGGGAGAGAGATGTGAGGTGTTTAGGGGTTGTGAGAGCTGTGGGGAAATGAAGGGTGGGGGGGAAATGGCTGGAGAGGGCTGTGAGATGAGTGGAGGGAAGGTGGAGCTCTTGGTGTGCAAGGGGAGAGCAAGGGAGAGGGGGGGGGGGCGAACTTGGCTTGACCAAGGGGAGGTGGGGGGCGAACTTGGGAGCTTGGGGGTGGGGGAGATGAAAGGGCACAGCCCAAGGGGAGGGAAATTCGAATTTGGGTCCTTGGGGGAAGTCCCTTCAGCCTTGGGAGGGTGGGAAAGTGCTTTGGGAAGTGGAAGGGGTAGGTGGTGGTTGGAGGGTGGGGTTTTGATTGGTGTAGGATATCTTGGGGCTGGGGTGGAGTTATGGGAGTGGTGTGGGAACTTGGGAGGAGTTATTGGGGAGGGGAAGAGAGAGAGAAAGTGGGTGGGAAGTGAGGAGAGAGAGAGGGGAGCGAACTCTTCCCCTTGGGAGAGAGAGAGAGATAATGAGAGAATAAGAGAGAAGAGAAATTTAATGGAGGGGAGTGAGATGTGGGAAATGTTTCTATTCAAATTGATTCATCAAAAGTTGATTACATGGAGAGAGATGGGGCCTATTTATAGGCAACCACTCTTTACATGACCAAAATGACTCTGACATTAAGACAAAAGACCCAACAAGTCCTAGACTCAATCCATTAGGCCCAAACTAAGGTACTAAGGCCCAATTAAACAAAATAAGAGAAATAGACTAGAACAACATGACTCAATAAAAGAAAGTACATAAGATAGGACTCAATAAAATGAAAATACATAAGATGAAACTTAGGAAATGAAGATAAGTGTAGATCATAGTCAATCCACATCAAGAGTGTGCAGGCGACCCAAGCAAAAGGGAGTGGCGTGAGATGTCCTCATCAAATCCCCCAGGGTGGGGAGAACTCGACCCTATCGAGTATGGATCCGCCTGGCTATAGTAACGCTCCAGAATATCAGGGTTCAAGCGTAGCAGGTCCTCCCGACTCACCCAAGTATCCTCTGTCGGGGGACGGTTCTTCCACCTAACCAGGTAGCGCTGATACACCTTGTGCCTAGTAATGATACTCTGCTCATCCAGTATTGCCTCTACCTGCTCTCGTCGGTCTCTCAAGCTATGAAGTGGAGTCCCACCGGGAGTGTCTCTCTCAAGGGGGGGTAAAGGCTCGAGCTCCTCACTGGGTTCCACCGCGGGGCCCTTGTACGGTACCAGGTCCGCCACATTAAAAGTAGGGTGTACCCCAAAACCCTCAGGTAGGTCTAGCTCATAAGCATTACTTCCAAGTCATCTTAGAACTCGAAAGGGTCCCGAACCCCGTGCCCTCAACTTGGAGGCAGGTCCCGGAAGGAGCCGCTCCGTCCTCACCATCACCAAGTCTCCCACTTAGAACTCGCAGTGGCGCCGATGAGCATCTGCCTGCCTTTTGTAAGTCTCATTGCTATTTCCTATATGCTTGCGAGAATGCGTATGCCATGCACTATGATGTGATGTTGGTGTGAAAAGTATGGTGTGCAAAGGTGGACCTGGGCAGCCAAATGTAGACCGATCAGACTTTGATTCCATGAAGACTGTGACAGACTTAGGAGGGTCAGGACATCCATAGATTAACCTTTTATGCATGGGTGTGACAAATGTCGGGGGTCCCGGACATCCATGTATGCTCCTCTCATGCTTAAGACTCATGATGCAAGAAGGTGGGCCAATACATCCAAATACGGTCCACTTATGCTTCCTACTTGACATGTGGGTGATGTGAATGAATGTACCCGACTTATGAATTATGTCAAATGGTGTGGTAAGCCTAGACACATGCATGTTTATCCCGAGGGTGACTTCCATGTGCATAGATCTGGGATGACTTTTGAACTTCCATGTGAATGGGTCGAAGGGATCCAGGAAGGTGGTTATGGGGTGGGGCATTTCATTACTCCCAAGGTGTTTGTTGCCTAAGGTCAAGGCTCTCATGGTGTGACCCGATTTTAGGACGGGAGGAGTTTGGGTCAACATGGGCGATATGGGTAGGGTGAGGTGGGTGGTGAATAGGGGGAGTGGGTTACATGGAGATTTAGGCTCCCTTGGGAAGGGGTTAATGGGATCATGGTAAGAGTCACCTAGGTAGGGGTACTCCATGTTCTCACGGTCCTCAAATGGTGAGTCATCCTCCTCCAAGATAATTGGGCCAAGGTTGTTAATGGGTTGGCCAATCAAAGCACTTGGGATCTCAATAGTTGGGGAGTAGACTAGGATGGGTTCCTCCTCCATGGGAAGAAAGAGTATGATCTCACTTGTAAATTGGCCATTAGTGTAGATGGAAGTGATGGAGCCAACGGCGGGGTAAGCTAGGCTAATGGTGCTAGGCTCCGACGGCCTCATGGCTAGCATATCGGTCAAGTGGACTTGCCAATGTAGGTAGGCCACTAAGTCTACCAAATCTTCCACACAATAGGAGGTTTGAGAAGTGACATGAGGCTGAGTGGGAATGATTTGGGATTGATGTCCCATGGGTAGGTGGCTTGGTTGTGAACTAGGAATGGTGAGGCCTTGCTTGAGCCAGTGGAGTACGGACTCATCTATGGTGACGGTGTCATGGGGAAGGGTGTGTAGCTCTTGAGGAGCTAGGCTAGGAGTGGTGGGTGAGTTGTGTGGCCCTTGGATTTCCTCTATCTTGGGAGGTGGATCCGAATTGGTATCCCTCTCTACTTGGGTGAGGGTGTGGGTTGCAACTCCTAAGGACAATGGGATAGGAAGGTCCATGGTGGGTGGGTTGGTGGTAGTCGATGCATGGCGCACTCGGGGTGGTGGGCAAGGGTGGACTTGGGTTGGGATAGGAAGGGGAAGTAGCGGGGGCCTAGGTTGGGGAAAGATTGGTGTAGGAAGCGGGAGGTGGGTTGACTGAGGGGGTTTAGGTTGGTTGGCCTTGGTAGGTGCATCTTTCTTTGGGGGTGATGGAGGGATAGTGGTGGGGTTCAAGGGGGCTTGTGGGATATGGGTTTGGTGGGGGAATTTGGGTTGGGGGGTGGTGGTCGTCATGGGCCTAGGTGGAGGGGTGGTCATGAGGCCCAATTGGGTTTGTGGAGCTATGGTTGTGGTGAGGACTTGTAGGTATGGTGTAGATGTGGTGGTCGGGATAGGATAGGTGGGAAGTGGTGGGGAATGGGGGATTAAGGTCTTGGGTTGGCCAGGAGGGGGTGAAGGAGTTGAAGTGCTCCTTAGGCTTTGGTGATTCGGGTAGGAAGGGGACACATATTTTGCCCTAAGTTTCTCCTTCATGTCCTCCCAAGTGGTGATGGGAGTTTCCCTTCTAAGTATCCTTAACCTGACAATTTGTAACCAATGTGTTTCTACCCGTTTGGTAAGTTGCATTTTGGCAACCCAAGCCTTTTCATCCTCGGACATGGGATACCAAGTGAAGTACTTGTCCAATGCGGATTCCCAATCTAAATATTCTCTAGGAGAGGTTCCATCAAAGGTGGGAAGTGGGAGGGGGACCATTCTATCGTCCACCCTTGGGGTGGGCCCATTGTCACCTAATTGGGTATGTTGACCTTTTGTGCTATCTAGGCGATCAAAGGCATTGTTCATGGTTCCCATGAGGTATTCAACATGGCCATGGAGGTTATGTGTGTTGGTGGTGGGCTTCTCTTGGGGGTTTGAACTCATGGAGAGGGCTGATGGGTAAGGTCGGTATGAGGTGGCCATGCTAGTGGACAAAGAGATGCAACCGAGGACTCTAAATCCATAAACATGCCCTAGGACCAACTTGATAGAGACAAGTTGTGAACTTGCTCTGATACCACTTGATGTGACACAGCCCAAGGTTGACTAAGTATGAGTTGATGACCCTAGGACCTAGACCCGCAAGCATACAAGCACTCCAATGATTCTCACGATAGCGTCTTGCTCACTCGGCACACGCGATCACCCGGCGGGGCCGGGGGATGATGGCAAGGGTCCGAGGCGAGACCTAATGATTCTAATTGACTTAGTTGGCTTAGGCTGACCCCAAAGGACCTAGGATTCCCAACTTCGTGGGCGGCTGGCCCGCAGGGCGGGGTTTGGGTGGCACTCTCTCCCGGTCCGCGGTGGACACCTTCAAAGTAGCATACAAGTACGGACCCTCTTCTCACCGTCTGACGGGCATACAAAGCAATACTAAACTCGCATAAATAAGGCAATCAAAGGTAGTATCATAGGCTCACCTGATCGGTGTGAAGACACCGATCCCGCTCGGAGACGAGGGCGCGCCGGGAAGCGAGGGTATACACCCGATCGCTGCGGCGGTGTCGCTTGACCTGAAAATTAAAGGGGTACAGCACTACGCCTCTCGCAGGAGGGATGATCTTGTGGTGGGGATTAGACTAATTACAATCAATACTACCTCCTCGCAGGGAGGGGCCTTCAGCCGGCCAAGCGGGGTGGGGGAATTATGCGAGAAAACCCTGACTTTCCAAGCTTTGCCGGTTCTGCCAATCTTCAGATTCGCTGGACAGGGTGTTGGTGTTGACGCTGCCACGGACTCCTCGGAACTCAGATCTTGATGAAACCTGTGCCAAAAGTTCCCCAACTGACCGAGGGTGATGTCCGATGTTTTGGGAAGGCTCTGAAACTCGGGGCTAACCGGGCCGGCGACTGGAACAGGACAGCAACGTTCTGTCACAGACTGGTGCAGAGTTGGTGCAGTATGTTGTAGAAGGCGCTGCAGACTCTCCCAAACTCCAATCCAGACGAAACTGGCGGGGACGCGATCGTGGTCGGAGTAGCTTCGAGCAGGAGTTGACGGGGCCCGAATCGGAGATCAGAGAAAAGAATGGTGGCCGGATAAGTGAAGACAGGTCAAACCTGGACCCACAGGTGGCAGACTGCACCCTCCGGCGAAGAAAATTGTAACTGGTAGCTCCGGTGGCCGATTGAGGTCCTTCTTCTTGGAGATGAAAGCTAACTGGACGTAGTTTCTGCCCTCCAAAAATGGCGCTCAGATCCTTCACGATCTTGCTGTGGCAACCTCTTCTTTCAGCTTCAGGTCTTCAGACAGGGCATATTGCGCAGTTGGACGAGATCCTCGACTCCGAACAGCTCCGGACTCGGATGGATGCGAGACCACCACCGTTGGAAAGCTAGCTCGATGATGCTTCCGACGATGTAAAATAGGTCACCAGGAGCCCTCAGGAGACGATGGCGTGCCCTCTGCAATATTCTGCCAATCTGCAACCGGCGTCCTGGCCTGAACCTGAAAATGCAAATGGCTATAGGTGAAAGGTGTGGTTGGGGAAATGGGGTGGGAGGTGTGTCTAGTGGCTATGGGAGAGAGATGTGAGGTGTTTAGGGGTTGTGAGAGCTGTGGGGAAATGAAGGGTGGGGGGGAAATGGCTGGAGAGGGCTGTGAGATGAGTGGAGGGAAGGTGGAGCTCTTGGTGCGCAAGGGGAGAGCAAGGGAGAGGGGGGGGGGCGAACTTGGCTTGACCAAGGGGAGGTGGGGGGCGAACTTGGGAGCTTTGGGCTGGGGGAGATGAAAGGGCACAGCCCAGGCTGAGGGAAATTCGCATTTGGGTCCTTGGGGGAAGTCCCTTCAGCCTTGGGAGGGTGGGAAGGTGCTTTGGGAAGTGGAAGGGGTAGGTGGTGGTTGGAGGGTGGGGTTTTGATTGGTGTAGGATACCTTGGGGCTAGGGTGGAGTTATGGGAGTGGTGTGGGAACTTGGGAGGAGTTATTTGGGAGAGGAAGAGAGAGAGAAAGTGGGTGGGAAGTGAGGAGAGAGAGAGGGGGGGCGAACTCTTCCCCTTGGGAGAGAGAGAGAGATAATGAAAGAATAAGAGAGAAGAGAAATTTAGTGGAGGGGAGTGAGATGTGGGAAATGTTTCTATTCAAATTCATTCATCAAAAGTTGATTACATGGAGAGAGATGGGGCCTATTTATAGGCAACCACTCTTTACATGACCAAAATGACCCTGACATTAAGACAAAAGACCCAACAAGTCCTAGACTCAATCCATTTGGCCCAAACTAAGGTACTAAGGCCCAATTAAACAAAATAAGAGAAATAGACTAGAACAACATGACTCAATAAAAGAAAGTACATAAGATAGGACTCAATAAAATGAAAATACATAAGATGATACTTAGGAAATGAAGATAAGTGTAGATCATAGTCAATCCACATCAAGAGTGTGCAGGCGACCCGAGCCAAAGGGAGTGTCATGAGATGTCCTCATCAAATCCCCCAGGGTGGGGAGAACTCGACCCTGTCGAGTATGGATCCGCCTGGCTGTAGTAACGCTCCAGAATATCGGGGTCCAAGCGCAGCAGGTCCTCTCGACTCACCCAAGTATCCTCTGTCGGGGGACGGTTCTTCCACCTAACCAGGTAACGTTGATACACCTTGTGCCTAGTAATGATACTCTGCTCATCCAGTATTGCCTCTACCTGCTCTCGTCGGTCTCTCAAGCTATGAAGTGGAGTCACACCGGGAGTGTCTCTCTCAAGGGGGGGTAAAGGCTCGAGCTCCTCACTGGGTTCCACCGCGGGGCCCTTGTAGGGTACCAGGTCTGCCACATTGAAAGTAGGGTGTACCCCAAAACCTTCAGGTAGGTCTAGCTTATAAGCATTACTGCCAAGTAATCTTAGAACTCGAAAGGGTCCCGAACCCCGTGCCCTCAACTTGGAGGCAGGTCCCGGAAGGAGCCGCTCCGTCCTCACCATCACCAAGTCTCCCACTTGGAACTCGCAGTGGCGCCGATGAGCATCTGCCCACCTTTTGTAAGTCTGATTGCTCTTTCCTATATGCTTGCGAGAATGCGTATGCCATGCACTATGATGTGATGTTGGTGTGAAAAGTATGATGTGCAAAGGTGGACCTGGGCAGCCAAATGTAGACCGATCAGACTTTGATTCCTTGAAGACTGTGACAGACTTAGGATGATGTGACACGACCTTGGACTTAAGCAAGCAAGCACATTCGCAATCTAAATGGGCCAATTTGGGCCGCCGCTCTCTCGTCGCTCACCCAAGCCCGGGGTAACTTGGCAATGCCAAGGTGAGGTTGAGGGGTTGGGCCCTTGCTGGTAGAGGGCCAGCAAGGCCAAGACTTGATTCCCAATGGATGTGGAAGCCGAAGACAATGGGGCCGACCAAGTGCCAAAGGCACCGGTTTCTCTCTTTTCCCACGGTGATCACTTATAGCACAAGAGCTTAAGGATCGGGCTCTCATTCACGGTCAGCGGAGTTTATGAACTAATATTGAAAGAAGAAGCACAACTTAGAGCAAAGTTTGGAGCACTTACTCGACCGGTTTGAAGAAACCGGTCCCGCTCGGAGACGAGGGCGAGCGGGGAAGCGTGGGTTCCCCACACGCCGCGTCGGGGTACCTTGACATGTTTAAGCTATTACAACACTACACCTCTCGTAGGAGGGGGACCTTGGGGTGGGGGTTAATGATATTACAAGCAATACTACCTCCACACAGGGAGGGGCCTTCAGCCGGCCAAGCGGGGAGGGGGAAACTAGGACCAAAAGCGATAAGAAGTTGGGAAGCCGAATCTGCCTGCTGTCTGGGAGGGAGGACTGACAGTCGAAGTTGGGGCTGCAGAAGTTGATACAGAATTTTGCTGATGGCGAGACCAGGGGGGAACTCTTCGTGACTGGTACTGGAACACCTCAAAATTTTTTAAATTTCTTCTGGTACCACTGCTGACCGGGGTAGAGCTTTGAACAGAGTGGCAAGTTCTAAGACTGGCAGCTTCAGATTTCCAACTGCAGGTTGCAGAGAATGCTCGATGGCTCCCGGACTCCGAATCGAGAACCGCCAGAGTTGATGGAATCGTGGACAAGTATTCTTCACAGAAAAACTGACGGGGATGCTAAAAGATGCCGGAGAAGACCTGGAGGCTATGAACAAGGATGACTGGTCGGGGTAGACTGTGGGGAAGCAGATCCGTGCAGCAAAGGGATAAAATTGATAACCTCTGTTACTAGATGCCGAACGGAGTTCCGCTTCTTGATTCTGAACGTAGACAAAGCGATGAAGAACTTTGTAGAAGAGCTTGGGGGCTGATTCTCCGAGGTTCATCGTGGCAATGCTTCTAATCCGGTTCTGGTACTCAGCAGGGACAGCTCTGCGCCGTTGTGGAAGAACGAAGCTCCTGGGCAGCACACAGCTCGGATGAAGACGAAACCACTTCTGTTGCGAAGAAGACAGGGAGACGCTTCTGTGGATGCCTCTTGTGTCTTCAAACTCGTCCGAAGGAAGTCGTGGTGGCCGCTGTAAGTTGCTGGTTCATCTGTAACCTCTGGACAGCAAACTGCAACTTCGAAGTAGCTTCCAATGACCAAGAAAGAAGAAGGGGAAGGGGGTAGATGAGTGTGGGAGTGACCCCTAGTTGTAAGGGGGTCTTGGAGGGGGTGTTCTAAGGTGTGGGTGGTGGAGAATAAGGTCTGGAAGAGGGTCCAACAGATGGTGGTAGTGGGGGCTGCGAATTTGGGAAGGTGGGTGAGAGGGAAAGGGTATTTGAAAATGGGTTTAAGGGTGGGGTTAATTTGTTTGTCTTGGGAATGGGGGGGTTGTGTTGGGGAAGGGAATGGGTGCTTGGGAAAGTGGGAAGGGTGCTTGGGAAAGTGGGAGGGGTAGTTGGGGGTTGGATGGTGAGGAGAGGATTGGTGGAGGGGGTCTTGGGAAGGGATGGAGTATTGATGAGGGTTGTGGGGAATGGGAAGAGGCTTAAATGGGGTAGGTGGGGAGTGGAGGTGGTTGGGAAGAGAGGAGAGAGAAGAAAATTCGAATTTGGGTGTTGAGGAGAGAGAAAGTGGAGTGAAAAATAGATATTAAGAGAGGGAAGGGTGGGGAATCTCTCCCCTAGGGTTTCTCACCCAAAAAATGGAATCTCTCCACTAGATAAGAAGTGTAAACTCTCAAAATGGCAAGTTTTTTCATTCATTGATTCATTAAGTTGGAATGGGGGGAATGGGATCCTATATATAGGAAACCCACATTTCTACAAAAGTCCCTGACAATTGACTCAATGACAAATAACCGAGGGGGTAGGGGAGAGCCCTTGGGCCAAGCCCAATGAATTGGGCCCAATAGCTAACTAGACAACCTGATGACACTCAAACTTAGGGAAATGAACACAAGACCTAGGAACATGACTCAAATAAAAGGGAAAATACATCAAATGACTCAAATAAAAATTACATAGGACTCAAAATTAAATGACTAGAACATTCCGGATGCAACCGGGGCGAGGAGACGAGCTGTGAACGTGGGCATGGGAGGTGATGTCCCCATCATACTCTCGGGGTGCGGAGAACTCGACTCCGTCGAGTAAGTGTCCTTCCCTCCTCGGAGGGTGTAGAAGTGGTACTTCCCTCAAGTCTTCCGAACGAGACCGATCTATACACCTGCCGAGATAGCGCTCGTATACCTTGCTCATGGTGGTAGTGACATGTTCATCCAATATTCGTTCAATATGCTCACGCTGGGCTTTCTTGGCTGGTGGACTCTCCTCACGGGTGGGTGCTCTCTCAACAGAGGGAATAGGCTCAATATCCTCACTAGGTACCACCGTGGGTCCCTTATATGGCACTAGGTCGGCGACATTGAATGTGGGACTTATTCCATACTCCTCAGGGAGATCTAACTCGTAGGTATTTGCACCAATGCGCCTCAAGACCTGGAAGGGACCAGTCCCACGTGGCCTCAGTTTAGAGTTGGCTCCCGGGGAGAGCCTCTCCGTCCTTACCATCACAAAGTCACCCTCATGGAATTCTTGGTGAAGCCGATGAGAGTCGGCCCGCCTCTTATAAGCCTCATTCTTTTTGCTTATGTGCTTGCAAAGGCTTTCATGCAATTTTGTGAATGTTGACATTCTAGGGGTGATGGGTGGGCCTGGGCAACCAAAAGTAGACCAATCATGCTTTGATGCCAAGAAGACTTTGATAGATTTTGGAGGGCCGAGGCAACCATATGTGGACTTATCATGCAATGTTGTCATGTAGACTTTGGTGGGCCTAGGTGGGCCGGGGCACCCGTAGGTGAACCTATCATACAAAGTGGTGATGAATGTAGGGGGACCTGGACATCCGTAGATGCTTTTGACATGCTTAAGACCCATGATAAATGAAGGTGGACCAATACATCCGAATATGGGCCACTCATGTCTTCTACTTGACATGTGGGTGGTATGAATGAATGGACCCAACATAGTGTTCATGCCAAGTGGTGTGGTAGGCCTAAACACATGCATGTTTTTCCTAAGGGTGACTTCTATGTGTATAGGTGTGGGACAACCTTTGAACTCCCATTGGAAAGGATCGAACGGATCTAAGAATGTGGTCATCATGGGATGGAACACAACCTTATTACCTAGGGAAATGTGGCCCAAGGTCATGGCTCCCAAGGTGTAACCTGGGTCATAGATGAGGTGGGTTTGGCCCAATATGGTGGGTGAGGGTAGGAAAGGGTGGGTGGTTGGTAAGATGGTTGGGTCATATGAGTCCCTTGACTCCCATTGGAATGGATCATATGGATCATAAAATGGGTCACCTAGGGGGAGGAACTCCATGTCCTCAAGATCCTTAAAAGGTGCTAAGTCATCCTTCTCCATTATAGTTGGGCCAATGTTCTTGACAAGTGAGTCGGCCATGAGTGGAGGGCTTAGCTTTCTACCCGAGATAAGAAGCTCTAAATCGAGGAGAAGGTTGGGCTCATCGGGTGTAGGGAGGAATAGAAGGAGGTCGCTAGTGTAGCAACCAATGGTGCAAACGGAGGTGATAGACCCTATGCATAGGTGTAGGAGGCTAAGGCTCCTAGGTTGTTCGACCATAGGGGTCAACATGCTAGTCATCTCTACTTGCCATGCTATGCCCTTGAGGAGGTCCTCTAAGGTCTCCACTTGATAGGATGCTTGGATTGTAGTGTGATAGGAGAAGAAGGGCACTATGGGAGGGTCTCGTTCTATGGGAGGGAAAACATGGGCCGGGGTCTCTCGAATTGGGCTCTCCTTTAGCCAACTAACAATGAGTTCTCCTAAGATGAGCTCCGCCTCAACTAGAGAGGGTGGTGTAAGGTAAAGACCATCGTGTGAGGTTCCTTCTTCAGCTTGGACTTGGGTTTCCTCCAAAGTGGGTGGTGGGTTTGGAGTGCTCACAACTATTGGATTGGGTATGAGTTCTGCTACCAAGGAGGTGAGAGAGTCTTTTGGGGTGATGAGAGTTTGTGTGTGGTGTTCCCAGGGTATAGGGTAAAGGGAAACTTGGATTGGGATTGATAGGATGTGGTTTGGGAGTGGAAGTAGTGGAAGTCTAGGTTGGGGTAGGATGGGGTTTGGAAGTGGAAGGTGGGTTGGGTGATAGGATTTGGGTTGGATGGTGGTGGCCGTCATGGTTCTAGGTGGAGGGATGGACACGGAGTCTACTTGGGTTTGAATGGTGAGAATAGGGTGAGTGGTGGTCCCTTTTGGGGAAACCGGGTCGGTTAGGGGTCTCTTCCCCTTGGGATCGGCTGGTTGTGGAGGGGTGGTAGTGGGGGCCAATTGAGTTTGGATAGATAGGTTTGCGGAAGGAGGTTTTGGTTGGAGTGTGGGGATCCTCATGGGATTTGGTGGAGAGGTGGTTGTTTGGTTTATTTGGGTCTTAAGGGAGAGGACTTGGTCGCGAAGTGTTGTTATGATGGTTGAGAGATGAATTGTTGGGGGTGGTGGGGGTGGAGACCAATGGTCGGTCTCAAGTTGGCCGGGTGGGGGTGGAGGAGTGGTAGTGCTCCTCGGGTTAGGGGTGCTTAAGTAGGAGGGGTGAAAATATTTGGGGATGTAGATCTTTCTAAGTTCTACCTTCATCTCTTCCCATGAGTGAATAGGTTCTTGTCTTCTAACCCTCCTTAAGCCCTCTATGTGTTCCCACTTACTCTTGGCTTGACCCCGAAGTCGTCCCTTGGCCTTTCGGACTCTTACGCATCCATATACCCAAGTCTTTTCAAAGTACTTTTCTATGGTAGCCTCCCACCTAAGATAGTCACTAGAACGTGATCCGTCAAAGGTAATATCCCTATCTAGGATGAAGTCCATGGGTGGTGAGTAGGCTAAGTAGGAGGTGGCCATGATGATCGGGGGGGATCAATGCAAGGGTTGGATTGATGATGACTCCAATGCAAGCATGCCCTAGGACTTGACTTGTAGAGACAAGTCAATGACTTGCTCTGATACCAATTGATGTGACACGACCTTGGACTTAAGCAAGCAAGCACATTCGTAATCTAAATGGGCCAGTTTGGGCCAACCCAAGCCCGGGGTAACTTGGCAATGCCAAGGTGAGGTTGACGGGTTGGGCCCTTGCTGGTAGAGGGCCAGCAAGGCCAAGACTTGATTCCCAATGGATGTGAAAGCTGAAGACAATGGGGCCGACCAAGTGCCAAAGGCACCGGTTTCTCTCTTTTCTCACGGTGATCACTTATAACACAAGAGCTTAAGGATCGGGCTCTCATTCACAGCCAGCGGAGTTTTTGAACTAATATTGAAAGAACAAGCACAAGTTAGAGCAAAGTTTGGAGCACTTACTCAATCGGTTTGAAGAAACCGGTCCCGCTCGGAGACGAGGGCGAGCGGGGAAGCGTGGGTTCCCCACACGCCGCGCCGGGGTAGCTTGACATGTTTAAGCTATTACAACAATACACCTCTCGCAGGAGGGGGACCTTGGGGTGGGGGTTAATGATATTACAAGCAATACTACCTCCACACAGAGAGGGGCCTTCAGCCGGCCAAGCGGGGAGGGGGAAACTAGGACCAAAAGCGATAAGAAGTTGGGAAGCCGAATCTGCCTGCTGTCTGGGAGGGAGGACTGACAGTCGAAGTTGGGGCTGCAGAAGTTGATACAGAATTTTGCTGATGGCGAGACCACGGGGGAACTCTTCGTGACTGGTACTGGAACACCTCAAAATTTTTTAAATTTCTTCTGGTACCACTGCTGACCGGGGTGGAGCTTCAAACAGAATGGCAAGTTCTGGGACTGGCAGCTTCAGATTTCCAACCGCAGGTTGCAGAGAATGCTCTGATGGTTCCCGGACTCTGAATCGAGAACCGCCAGAGTTTTTGGAATCGTGGACGAGTCTTCTTCATAGAAAAACTGACGGGGATACTAAAAGATGCCGGAGAAGACCTGGAGGCTATGAACAAGGATGACTGGTAGGGGTAGACTGTGGGGAAGCAGATCCGTGAAGTAGAGGGAGAAAATTGATAACTTCTGCTACTATATACCGAACGGAGTTCCGCTTCTTGATTCTGAACGTAGACAGAGCGGTGAAGAACTTTGTAGAAGAGCTTGGGGGCTGATTACTCCGAGGTTCATCGTGGCAGTGCTTCTAATCCGGTTCTGGTACTCAGCAGGGACAGCTCTGTGCCGTTGTGGAAGAACGAAGCTCCTGGGCAGTACACAGCTCGGATGAAGACGAAACCACTTCTATTGCGAAGAAGACAGGGAGACGCTTCTGTGGATGCCTCTTGTGCCTTCAAACGCATCCGAAGGAAGTCGTGGTGGCCGCTGAAAGTTGCTGGTTCATCTGTAACCTCTAGAAAGCAAACTGCAACTTCGAAGTAGCTTCCAATGATCAAGAAAGAAGAAGGGGAAGGGGGTAGATGAGTGTGGGAGTGACCCCTAGTTGTAAGGGGGTCTTGGAGGGGGTGTTCTAAGGTGTGGGAGGTGGAGAATAAGGTCTGGAAGAGGGTCCAATAGATGGTGGTAGTGGGGGCTGCGAATTTGGGAAGGTGGGTGAGAGGGAAAGGGTATTTGAAAATGGGTTTAAGGGTGGGGTTAACTTGTTTGTCTTGGGAATGGGGGGGTTGTGTTGGGGAAGGGAATGGGTGCTTGGGAAAGTGGGAAGGGTGCTTGGGAAAGTGGGAGGGGTAGTTGGGGGTTGGATGGTGAGGAGAGGATTAGTGGAGGGGGTCTTGGGAAGGGATGGAGTATTGATGAGGGTTGTGGGGAATGAGAAGAGGCTTAAATGGGGTAGGTGGGGAGTGGAGGTGGTTGGGAAGGGAGGAGAGAGAAGAAAATTCGAATTTGGGTGTTGAGGAGAGAGAAAGTGGAGTGAAAAAGAGAGATTAAGAGAGGGAAGGGTGGGGAATCTCTCCCCTAGGATTTCTCACCCAAAAAATGGAATCTCTCCACTAGATAAGAAGTGTAAACTCTCAAAATGGCAAGTTTTTTCATTCATTGATTCATTAAGTTAGAATGGGGGGAATGGGGTCCTATATATAGGAAACCCACATTTCTACAAAAGTCCCTGACAATTGACTCAATGACAAATAACCGAGGGGGTAGGGGAGAGCCCTTGGGCCAAGCCCAATGAATTTGGCCCAATAGCTAACTAGACAACCTGTTGACACTCAAACTTAGGGAAATGAACACAAGACCTAGGAACATGACTCAAATAAAAGGGAAAATACATCAAATGACTCAAATAAAAATTACATAGGACTCAAAATTAAATGACTAGAACATTCCGGATGCAACCGGGGCGAGGAGACGAGCTGTGAACGTGGGCATGGGAGGTGATGTCCCCATCATAGGAGGGTCGGGACATCCATAGATTAACCTTTTATGCATAGGTGTGACAAATGTCGGGGGTCCCGGACATCCATGTATGCTCCTCTCATGCTTAAGACTCATGATGAATGAAGGTGGGCCAATACATCTAAATACGGTCCACTTATGCTTCCTACTTGACATGTGGGTGATGTGAATGAATATACTTGACTTATGAATCATGTCAAATGGTGTGGTAAGCCTAGATACATGCATGTTTATCCCGAGGGTGACTTCCATATGCATAGATGTGGGATGACTTTTGAACTTCCATGTGAATGGGTCGAAGGGATCTAGGAAGGTGGTTATGGGGTGGGGCATTTCATTACTCCCAAGGTGTTTGTTGCCTAAGGTCAAGGCTCTCATGGTGTGACCCGATTTTAGGACGAGAGGAGTTTGGGTCAACATGGGCGATATGGGTAGGGTGAGGTGGGTGGTGAATAGGGGGAGTGGGTTACATGGAGATTTAGGCTCCCTTGGGAAGGGGTTAAAGGGATCATGGTAAGAGTCACCTAGGTAGGGGTACTCCATGTTCTCACGGTCCTCAAATGGTGAGTCATCCTCCTCCAAGATAATTGGGCCAAGGTTGCTAATGGGTTGGCCAATCAAAGCACTTGGGATCTCAATGGTTGGGGAGTAGACTAGGATGGGTTCCTCCTCCATGGGAAGAAAGAGTATGATCTCACTTGTAAATTGGCCATTAGTGTAGATGGAAGTGATGGAGCCAACGGCGGGGTAAGCTAGGCTAATGGTGCTAGGCTCCAACGGCCTCATGGCTAGCATATCGGTCAAGTGGACTTGCCAATGTAGGTAGGCCACTAAGTCTCCCAAATCTTCCACACAATAGGAGGTTTGATAAGTGACATGAGGCTGAGTGGGAATGATTTGGGATTGATGTCCCATGCGTAGGTGGCTTGGTTGTGAACTAGGAATGGTGAGGCCTTGCTTGAGCCATTGGAGTACGGACTCATCTATGGTGACGGTGTCATGGGGAAGGGTGTGTAGCTCTTGAGGAGCTAGGCTAGGAGTGGTGGGTGAGTTGTGTGGCCCTTGGATTTCCTCTATCTTGGGAGGTGGATCCGGATTGGTATCCCTCTCTACTTGGGTGAGGGTGTGGGTTGCAACTCCTAAGGACAATGGGGTAGGAAGGTCCATGGTGGGTGGGTTGGTGGTAGTCGATGCATGGCGCACTCGGGGTTGTGGGCAAGGGTGGACTTGGGTTGGGATAGGAAGAGGAAGTAGCGGGGGCCTAGGTTAGGGAAAGATTGGTGTAGGAAGCGGGAGGTGGGTTGGGTGAGGGGGTTTAGGTTGGTTGGCCTTGGGAGGTGCATCTTTCTTTGGGGGTGATGGAGGGATAGTGGTGGGGCTCAAGGGGGCTTGTGGGATATGGGTTTGGTGGGGGAATTTGGGTTGGCGGGTGGTGGTCGTCATGGGCCTAGGTGGAGGGGTGGTCATCAGGCCCAATTGGGTTTGTGGAGCTATGGTTGTGGTGAGGACTTGTAGGTATGGTGTAGATGTGGTGGTCGGGATAGGATAGGTGGGAAGTGGTGGGGAATGGGGGATTAGGGTCTTAGGCTGGCCAGGAGGGGGTGAAGGAGTTGAAGTGCTCCTTAGGCTTTGGTGATTCGGGTAGGAAGGGGACACATATTTTGCCCTAAGTTTCTCCTTCATGTCCTCCCAAGTGGTGATGGGAGTTTCCCTTCTAAGTATCCTTAACCCGACAATTTGTAACCAATGTGTTTCTGCCCGTTTGGTAAGTTGCATTTTGGCAACCCAAGCCTTTTCATCCTCGGACATAGGATACCAAGTGAAGTACTTGTCCAATGTGGATTCCCAATCTAAATATTCTCTAGGAGAGGTTCCATCAAAGGTGGGAAGTGGGAGGGGGACCATTCGATCGTCCACCCTTGTGGTGTGCCCATTGTCACCTAATTGGGTAAGTTGACCTTTTGTGCTATCTAGGCGATCAAAGGCATTGTTCATGGTTCCCATGAGGTATTAAACATGGCCATGGAGGTTATGTGTGTTGGTGGTGGGCTTCTCTTGGGGGTTTGAACTCATGGAGAGGGCTGATGGGTAAGGTCGGTATGAGGTGGCCATGCTAGTGGACAAAGAGATGCAACCGAGGACTCTAAATGCATAAACATGCTTTAGGACCAACTTGATAGAGACAAGTTGTGAACTTGCTCTGATACCACTTGATGTGACACAGCCCAAGGTTGACTAAGTATGAGTTGATGACCCTAGGACCTAGACCCGCAAGCATACAAGCACTCCAATGATTCTCACGATAGCGTCTTACTCACTCGGCACACGCGATCACCCGGCGGGGCCGGGGGATGATGGCAAGGGTCCGAGGCGAGACCCAATGATTCTAATTGACTTAGTTGGCTTAGGCTGACCCCAAAGGGCCTAGGATTCCCAACTTCGTGGGCAGCTGGCCCGCAGGGCGGGGTTTGGGTGGCACTCTCTCCCGGTCCGCGGTGGACACCTTCAAAGTAGCATACAAGTACGGGCCCTCTTCTCACCGTCCGACGGGCATACAAAGCAATACTAAACTCGCAGAAATAAGGTAATCAAAGGTAGTATCATAGGCTCACCTGATCGGTGTGAAGACACCGATCCCGCTCGGAGACGAGGGCGCGCCGGGAAGCGAGGGTATACACCCGATCGCTGCGGCGGTGTCGCTTGACCTGAAAATTAAAGGGGTACCGCACTACGCCTCTCGCAGGAGAGATGATCTTGGGGTGGGGATTAGACTTATTACAATCAATACTACCTCCTCGCAGGGAGGGGCCTTCAGCCGGCCAAGCGGGGTGGGGGAATTATGCAAGAAAATCTGACTTTCCAAGCTTTGCCGGTTCTGCCAATCTTCAGATTCGCTGGACAGGGTGTTGGTGTTGACGCTGCCACGGACTCCTCAGGCCTCAGATCTTGATGAAACCTGTGCCAAAAGTTCCCCAACTGACCGAGGGTGATGTCTGATTTTTTGGGAAGGCTCTGAAACTTGGGGCTGATCGGGCCGGCGACTGGAACAGGACAGCAACGTTCTGTCACAGAGTGGTGCAGAATTGGTGCAGCATGTTGCAGAAGGCACTGCAGACTCTCCCGAACTCCAATCTAGACGAAACTGGTGGGGACGCGATCGTGGTCGGAGTAGCTTCGAGCAGGAGTTGATGGGGCCTGAATCGGAGATCAGAGAAAAGAATGGTGCCCGGATAAGTGAGGACAGGTCAAACCTGGACCCATAGGTGGCAGACTGCACCCTCCGGCGAAGAAAATTGTAACTGGTAGCTCCGGTGGCCGATTGAGGTCCTTCTTCTTGGAGATGAAAGCTAACTGGACGTAGTTTCTGCCCTCCAAAATTGGCGCTCAGATCCTTCATGATCTTGCCGTGGCAACCTCTTCTTTCAGCTTCAGGTCTTCAGATAGGGGCAGATTGCGTAGTTGGACGAGATCCTCGACTCCGAACAGCTCCGGACTCGGATGGATGCGAGACCACCACCGTTGGAAAGCTAGCTCGATGATGCTTCCGACGATGTAAGATAGGTTGCCAGGATCCCTCAGAAGACGATGCGGTGCTCTCTGCAATCTGCTGCCAATCTGCAACCGGCGTCCTGGCCTGAACCTGAAAATGCAAATGGCTATAGGTGAAAGGTGTGGTTGGGGAAATGGGGTGGGAGGTGTGTCTAGTGGCTATGGGAGAGAGATGTGAGGTGTTTAGGGGTTGTGAGAGCTGTGGGGAAATGAAGGGTGGGGGGGAAATGGCTGGAGAGGGCTGTGAGATGAGTGGAGGGAAGGTGGAGCTCTTGATGTGCAAGGGGAGAGCAAGGGAGAGGGGGGGGGCGAACTTCGCTTGACCAAGGGGAGGTGGGGGGCGAACTTGGGAGCTTGGGGGTGGGGGAGATGAAAGGGCACAGCCCAAGGGGAGGGAAATTCGAATTTGGGTCCTTGGGGAAAGTCCCTTCAGCCTTGGGAGGGTGGGAAGGTGCTTTGGGAAGTGGAAGGGGTAGGTGGTGGTTGGAGGGTGGGGTTTTGATTGGTGTAGGATACCTTGGGGCTGGGGTGGAGTTATGGGAGTGGTGTGGGAACTTGGGAGGAGTTATTGGGGAGGGGAAGAGAGAGAGAAAGTGGGTGGGAAGTGAGGAGAGAGAGAGGGTGATGAGGGCATCTCACGACACTCCCTCTAGCTTGGGTCGCCTGCACACTCTTGATGTGGACTGACTGTGATCCACACTTGTTATCTTCATTTCCTTAGTTTCATTTTATGTATTTTCCTTTTATTAAGTCCTATCATTGTATTTCTCTTTATTAAGTCATGTGGTTCTAGTCCATTTCCCTTGGTATGCTTAATTGGGCCTTATTACCTTAGTTATGGGCCCATTAGGTTGAGTCTAGGATATGCCCGGTCTTTTGTCTAATTGTCAAGGGTACTATGGTCATGTAAAGAGTGGATGCCTATAAATAGGCCTCCCCTCCCTCTCATTGAAACAACTTTGATGAATATTGAAAGGCATTTGCCATCTCCATCTCAATATCTCCCTCTCTCTCTCTCTCTCTCTCTCTCTCTCTCTCTCTCTCTCTCTCTCTCTCTCTCTCTCTCTCTCTCTCTCTCTCACTATCACTCTCTCTAAGTGGGTTGTGCCCCCTTTCTCTCTCCTCCCCACCCCAAATTCGAAATTCATTCTCTCTCCTTCCCATTCACCTCTCATTAAGGCCCCTTCCCCTTCCCTATGCATTCATTCAATTCCCCCTCCAACCCCTAGGTGGAAACCCCTTCTCCTAGGCACCTTTCCACTCTCCCAAGCAACCCTCCCTCTTCCCAAGGCTGAATTAACCCCTCCCAAAGCCCAAATTCGAATTTCCCTCTCCCTAGGGCTGTGCCCTTCCATCTCCCCACCTCCTAAACCACCCTAGGTCGAAATCCATCTCCCCCCAACAGCCAAGTTCGTCCCCCATCCTCCTCTCACACTCACCCTCTCTCTAGTGCACCTCCACCCCCCCATCTCCACCCCTAGCTGCTCCAGCCCCCCTCTCCATCTACCCCTGCCACTCCAGACCCTCCAGAAGCCCTAGCCACGTCCTTCCCATATCCACAAACCATCAGCCATCCCCCCAATCTGTGCTAACTCCCTTTGCCCCTCCCCTTGTTCTTGCAAGTTGCAGCTTCAAGTAGCAGGTCGCAGGCAGCAGAGTGAGGCCCTGAAGTCGCGTCATCCCCGGCCGGTCCCTGGTCCTCCTGGTGGCAAGGCCTACATCTCTGGAAAGGTTGTCCAGAGAGCTTTCAAGGCGAGGTGGTTTCGTCGGCATCCGAGCTCCGAGCAGTCCACAGCGGCCGATCTCCATCGACTGCTCAGAAGAACCCAGGCAGAGAACCAGAGCGAGAGTGGAAGCTCGGCCATGACGAACCCTTTGGGATTCAGATCAAACTTTCTTCAGAAACTTCCTTCCCTCTCAAGTCCTATTTCATCTTCAAGAAGCAGAGTTGCATTTGGACATCGACATCGAAAGTTACGAATTTTCTACTCCAAGTGTGTCAGGTCAGTTTACAGGAGCCAGAACTGACATCCCTCCACTCATCTGATCGTCCCGGTCTTCTCCGACATCTGCCGACCCCGCCGTTGGCACCGACAGAAATAAGACTCGACCACGGTTCCAACGGTTCAGGTCTTGTACCCATCAAAGCTTTGTGGAGATCATGGCACCTTCTGCAACCAGCCCCATTGTTCTGCACCAGACAGAGGCAGAATCAACCAGTCCGGTTGCAGACTCTGCCACGGCCAGCTGGTGAAGGTTCTGAGCGCCATTTTTGGAGGAGAGAAACTACATCTAGTTAGCTGCCACCTCGAAGAAGAAGGGACTCAATCGGCCACCGGAACCCCCTGTTCCAATTTTCTTCGTCGGAGAGGGCAGACTGCCCCCTGTGATCCCAGGTTAGACCAGTCCACACTCCTCCGGTCACCCCTCTCTCCACCGACATCAGATTGCATCCCCGTCAACTCCAGCTCGAAGCCACCCCGATCACGATCACGTCACCACCAGTTTCATTCCAATCGGAGTCCGGGAGAGCCCACAGTGACTTCTGCAACCTACTGCTTCAGTCCGGTACCAGCCAGAGAGCAGACGCTGGTGCCCTGTTCCAGTCGCCGGTGCGGTCAGCCCCGAGAATCAAAGCTTCCCCAAAAATTCAAGCTTCATCCCCTGTCAGTTGGTAAACTTTTGGCGCTGGTCTCGTCAAGATATGAGCTCCGTGGAGCCCGTGGCAGCACCATCTCCGACTATCTGTCCAGCGAACCTGAAGCAAGGCAGAACCGGTGGAGCTCGGAAGATAACGTTTTCATTGCGTAATCCCCACCCCGCTTGGCCGGCTGAAGGCTCCTCCCTGCGTGGAGGTAGTTTTGGATGTACTAAGTCTAATCCCTACCCTAAGATCACCCCTCCTGTGCGAGGCGTAGTGTTGTACATCATTGCATTTTCAGGTCAAGCTACATCGCCGCGGCGATCGGTTGTATACCCTCGCCTCCCGGCGCGCCCTCGTCTCCGAGCGGGATCGGTGTCTTCACACCGATCAGGTGAGCGTCTGATATCTCCTTAGTTGCCTTCATTCTGCAAGTTTAGTATTGCTTTGATTGCCCGTCGGCGGTGAGAAGAGGGCCCGTACTTATATGCTAGTTTGTTAGTGTCCACCGCGGACCGTGAGAGAGTGCCACCCACACCCCGCCCAGCGGGCCACCCACCCACGAATTTGGGGAATCCTAGGCCCTTTGGGGTCAGCCTAAGCAAACTAAGTCCTTTAGAGTCATTGGGTCCCGCCTCGGACCCTTGCCATCATCCCCCGGCCCCGTCGGGTGATCGCGTGTGCCGTGTGAGTAAGACGCTATTGTGAGAATCATTGGAGAGCTTGTATGCTTGTGGATCTTGGTCCTAGGTTGTCCATTACATATTTAGTCATCCTAGGGCTGTTTTACATCAAGTGGTATCAGAGCGGTCATAGGCTTGTCCTTACAATTCTAGTCTTGGGTCACACTAAGTCTTTCATAGGTGCATCCGCACACCCTTGCATTGCCCACCCAACCTTGCATGACCACTCGTAGTGGTACTCGCTTTCAACCCAATACTACATCTTCCAATCCCACAATGAATCCAAAACCCCAAGGGATGCCTACCACTAACACTCATGACTTCAACTACTTCATGAAAGCCTTGACCTATGCCAATGAGCGACTTGATAACATATCGGGCCGACTCAACCAACTTGGAAAAAATAGGCCCGCCCTAAGGACGGACGATAGGATGGCCCCTTTCCCACTTCCCACCTTTGATGGGACCTCTCCTAGCAAATATTTAGATTGGGAAGCTACAATGGACCAATACTTCAATTGGTATCATATTTCCGAGGATGAAAAGGCATGGGTTGCCAAAATACAACTAACCAAAAGGGCTCAAACTCATTGGTGTAAAATTGAGGGCTTAAGGATAATTAGACGGGAAGCTCCCCTCACCACATGGGAGGACATGAAGGATCAACTAAGGGCTAGGTATGTGTCCCCATCCCACTCGGATCACCAAAACCCAAGGAGCACTCCCACTCCTCCCACCCCACCCGTCCAAACCCTTATCACTAAAACCCAAGTACCTAAGACCTCCACCTCCCCACCTAACCCCATGAGGTCCCCCACATCCCAACCAAAACCCCCTTCCCTAACCTACACTAGTCAAGCCCCTTTAGCCCCCACTTCCACCCCAAGTGATCCCAAGGGCAAGAGACCCCTAACCAACCCAATTCCCTCCATGGTGACCACCACTCATCCAACCCTCACCATTAAAAATCATGTGGACACCATGTCCACCCCTCCACCAAGGCCCATAATGGCCACCACCCCAAAACCCAAAACCCCTCACCCAATCCACCTCCCGCTTCCTACACCAATCTTACCCCAAATTAGGCCTCCACTACTTCCACTCCCAAGTCCAACCCATGTCCGACCTTGCTCACCTCCTCGAGTGCGCCATGCCTCGACTAACACCAACCCACCCACCATAGACCTTCCTACCCCATTGTCCTTAGGAGTTGCAACCCACACACCTACCCAAGTGGAGAGGGATACCAATTCGGATCCACCTCCCAAAATCAAGGAAATCCAAGGGCCATACAACTCACCCACCCCTCCTAACCTAGTTCATCAAGAGCTATACACCCTTCCCCATGACACCATCACCATAGATAAGTCCATATTCCTATGGCTCAAGCGAGGCCTCACCATTCCTAGTTTACAACCAAGCCACCTACTCATGGGACATCAATCCCAACTCATTCCCACTCAGCCTCATGTCACTTATCAAACCTCCTATTGTGTAGAAGATTTGGGAGACTTAGTGGCCTACCTACATTGGCAAATCCACTTGACCGATATGCTAGCCATGAGGCCATCAGAGTCTAGCACCATTAGCTTAGTTTACCCCACCATTGGCTCCATCACTTCCATCTACACCAATGGCCAATTTACAAGTGAGATCATACTCCTTCTTCCCATGGAGGAGGAACCCATCCTAGTCTACTCCCCAACCATTGAGATCCCAAGTACTTTGATTAGCCAACCCATTAGCAACCTTGGCCCAATTATCTTAGAGAGAGATGATTCGCCATTTGAGGACCTTGAGAACATGGAGTACCCCTACCTAGGTGACCCTGACCATAATCCCTTTGACCCTTTTCTATGGGAGCTTAAATCTCCATGTGACCCACTTTCCCTACTCACCACCCACCTCACCTTACCCACATCGCCCATGTCGACCCAAACTCCTCCCTTCCTAGAATCGGGTTACAACATGAGAGCCTTGACCTTAGGCAACAAACACCTTGGGATTGATGAAGTGCCCCACCCCATAACCACGTTCGTAGATCCCTTCGACCCATTCACGAGGACGTTCAAAAGTCATCCCACATCTATGCACATGGAAGTCACCTTTGGGATAAACATGCATGTGTCCAGGCCTACCACACCATTTGACATGATTCATAAGTCGGATACATTCATCCACATCACCCACATGTCAAGTAGGCAGCATAAGTGGACCATATTCGGATGTATTGGCCCACCTTCATTCATCATGAGTCTTAAGCATGATAGGAGCATACATGGATGTCCGGGTCCCCCGACATTTATCACACCCATGCATAAAAGGTTCATCTATGGATGTCCCGGCCCTCCTAAGACTACCACAGTCTTCATAGCATCAAAGTGTGATCGGTCTACATTTGGCTGCCCAGGTCCACCTTAGCATACGCATTCTCGCAAGCATATAGGAAGGATCAATGAGACTTACAAAAGGCGGGCAGATGCTCATCGGCGCCACTACGAGTTCCAAGTGGGAGACTCGGTGATGGTAAGGACGGAGCAGCTCCTTCCGGGACCTGCCTCCAAGTTGAGGGCACGGGGTTCGGGACCCTTTCGAGTTCTACGACGACTTGGCAGCAATGCTTATGAGCTTGACCTACCAGAAAGCTATGGGGTACACCCTACTTTCAATGTGGCGGATCTGGTACCCTACAAGGGCCCCGCGGTGGAACCCAATGAGGATCTTGAGCTTTTACCCCGCCTTGAGAGGGACACTTCCGGAGGGACTCCACCTTCTAGCTTGAGAGACCGACGAGAGCAGATAGAGGCAATACTGGATGAGCAGAGTATCATTACTAGGCACAAGGTGTATCAGTACTACCTGCTTAGGTGGAAGAACCGTCCCCCGATAGAGGACACGTGGGTGAGTCGGGAGGATCTGCCACGCTTGGACCCCGAAATACTGGAGCATTATGACAGTCAGGCGGACCCATACTCGACGGGGTCGAGTTCTCCCCACCCCGGGAGATTTGATGAGGGCATCTCACGACACTCCCTCTAGCTCGGGTCGCCTGCACACTCTTGATGTGGACTGACTGTGATCCACACTTGTTATCTTCATTTCCTTAGTTTCATTTTATGTATTTTCCTTTTATTGAGTCCTATCATTGTATTTCTCTTTATTAAGTCATGTGGTTCTAGTCCATTTCCCTTGGTATGCTTAATTGGGCCTTATTACCTTAGTTATGGGCCCATTAGGTTGAGTCTAGGATATGCCCGGTCTTTTGTCTAATTGTCAAGGGTACTATGGTCATGTAAAGAGTGGATGCCTATAAATAGGCCTCCCCTCCCTCTCATTGAAACAACTTTGATGAATATTGAAAGGCATTTGCCATCTCCATCTCAATATCTCCCTCTCTCTCTCTCTCTCTCTCTCTCTCTCTCTCTCTCTCTCACTATCACTCTCTCTAAGTGGGTTGTGCCCCCTTTCTCTCTCCTCCCCACCCCAAATTCGAAATTCATTCTCTCTCCTTCCCATTCACCCCTCATTAATGCCCCTTCCCCTTCCCTATGCATTCATTCAATTCCCCCTCCAACCCCTAGGTGGAAACCCCTTCTCCTAGGCACCTTTCCACTCTCCCAAGCAACCCTCCCTCTTCCCAAGGCTGAATTAACCCCTCCCAAAGCCCAAATTCGAATTTCCCTCTCCCTAGGGCTGTGCCCTTCCATCTCCCCACCTCCTAAACCACCCTAGGTCGAAATCCATCTCCCCCCAACAGCCAAGTTCGTCCCCCATCCTCCTCTCACACTCACCCTCTCTCTAGTGCACCTCCACCCCCCCATCTCCACCCCTAGCTGCTCCAGCCCCCCTCTCCATCTACCCCTGCCACTCCAGACCCTCCAGAAGCCCTAGCCACGTCCTTCCCATATCCACAAACCATCAGCCATCCCCCCAATCTGTGCTAACTCCCTTTGCCCCTCCCCTTGTTCTTGCAAGTTGCAGCTTCAAGTAGCAGGTCGCAGGCAGCAGAGTGAGGCCCTGAAGTCGCGTCATCCCCGGCCGGTCCCTGGTCCTCCTGGTGGCAAGGCCTACATCTCTGGAAAGGTTGTCCAGAGAGCTTTCAAGGCAAGGTGGTTTCGTCGGCATCCGAGCTCCGAGCAGTCCACAGCGGCCGATCTCCCTCGACTGCTCAGAAGAACCCAGGCAGAGAACCAGAGCGAGAGTGGAAGCTCGGCCACGACGAACCCTTTGGGATTCAGATCAAACTTTCTTCAGAAACTTCCTTCCCTCTCAAGTCCTATTTCATCTTCAAGAAGCAGAGTTGCATTTGGACATCGACATCGAAAGTTACGAATTTTCTACTCCAAGTGTGTCAGGTCAGTTTACAGGAGCCAGAACTGACATCCCTCCACTCATCTGATCGTCCCGGTCTTCTCCGACATCTGCCGACCCCGCCGTTGGCACCGACAGAAATAAGACTCGACCACGGTTCCAACGGTTCAGGTCTTGTACCCATCAAAGCTTTGTGGAGATCATGGCACCTTCTGCAACCAGCCCCATTGTTCTGCACCAGACAGAGGCAGAATCAACCAGTCCGGTTGCAGACTCTGCCACAGCCAGCTGGTGAAGGTTCTGAGCGCCATTTTTGGAGGAGAGAAACTACATCTAGTTAGCTGCCACCTCGAAGAAGAAGGGACTCAATCGGCCACCGGAACCCCCTGTTCCAATTTTCTTCGTCGGAGAGGGCAGACTGCCCCCTGTGATCCCAGGTTAGACCAGTCCACACTCCTCCGGTCACCCCTCTCTCAACCGACATCAGATTGCATCCCCGTCAACTCCGGCTCGAAGCCACCCCGATCACGATCGCGTCACCACCAGTTTCATTCCAATCGGAGTCCGGGAGAGCCCACAGTGACTTCTGCAACCTACTGCTTCAGTCCGGTACCAGCCAGAGAGCAGACGCTGGTGCCCTGTTCCAGTCGCCGGTGCGGTCAGCCCCGAGAATCAAAGCTTCCCCAAAAATTCAAGCTTCATCCCCTGTCAGTTGGTAAACTTTTGGCGCTGGTCTCGTCAAGATATGAGCTCCGTGGAGCCTGTGGCAGCACCGTCTCCGACTGTCTGTCCAGCGAACCTGAAGCAAGGCAGAACCGGTGGAGCTCGGAAGATAACGTTTTCATTGCGTAATCCCCACCCCGCTTGGCCGGCTGAAGGCTCCTCCCTGCGTGGAGGTAGTTTTGGATGTACTAAGTCTAATCCCTACCCTAAGATCACCCCTCCTGTGCGAGGCGTAGTGTTGTACATCATTGCATTTTCAGGTCAAGCTACATCGCCGCGGCGATCGGTTGTATACCCTCGCCTCCCGGCGCGCCCTCGTCTCCGAGCGGGATCGGTGTCTTCACACCGATCAGGTGAGCGTCTGATATCTCCTTAGTTGCCTTCATTCTGCAAGTTTAGTATTGCTTTGATTGCCCGTCGGCGGTGAGAAGAGGGCCCGTACTTATATGCTAGTTTGTTAGTGTCCACCGCGGACCGTGAGAGAGTTCCACCCACACCCCGCCCAGCGGGCCAGCCACCCACGAATTTGGGGAATCCTAGGCCCTTTGGGGTCAGCCTAAGCAAACTAAGTCCTTTAGAGTCATTGGGTCCCGCCTCGGACCCTTGCCATCATCCCCCGGCCCCGCCGGGTGATCGCGTGTGCCGTGTGAGTAAGACGCTATTGTGAGAATCATTGGAGAGCTTGTATGCTTGTGGATCTTGGTCCTAGGTTGTCCATTACATATTTAGTCATCCTAGGGCTGTTTTACATCAGAGGGGGGCGAACTCTTCCCCTTGGGAGAGAGAGATATATATAATGAGAGAATAAGAGAGAAGAGAAATTTAGTGGAGGGGAGTGAGATGTGGGAAATGTTTCTATCCAAATTGATTCATCAAAAGTTGATTACATGGAGAGAGATGGGGCCTATTTATAGGTAACCACTCTTTACATGACCAAAATGACCCTGACATTAAGACAAAAGACCCAACAAGTCCTAGACTCAATCCATTAGGCCCAAACTAAGGTACTAGGGCCCAATTAAATAAAATAAGAGAAATAGACTAGAACAACATGACGCAATAAAAGAAAGTACATAAGATAGGACTCAATAAAATGAAAATACATAAGATGAAACTTAGGAAATGAAGATAAGTGTAGATCATAGTCAATCCACATCAAGTGTGTGCAGGCGACCCGAGCCAAAGGGAGTGTTGTGAGATGTCCTCATCACAAAGTCTATACATTCAGTTGTTTCAAGTCTACACACTTCAGCACTTAAACTCTGAACATTCTTCAGTGAAGCCTGTACACACTTCAGTGCATATGTGCATCTCCTTCAAGTTAAAGTCTGTACACTCTTTATTTCTAAGTCTATACATTCTATCCTTCATACTAAGTCTGTACACGGTGTTCATGAGTTACCCAGCAAGTCTATACATCTCTCTGATTATTTTCTTATGACTGTGCGACAGGTATATCCTTCGAGAAGAAAGTTGTCTGGGCACGTGATCCGAGGTTGGCACCTGGCACGTGATCCGGGGACAAAGAGGGCACAAGCCCTGCACATGCCCTAATTGCTGCTGATATAAATACGAAGCTTCCTCTATCAGGAGAAGACTGATCAAGATGGAGCAAGAGAGATCGTAGAAGCAGACAGAAGCAGAAAGAGAGAAGTAGAAGAAGAAAGAGTGAGAGATTCTTTGAGAGCAGAGATCGAGAGAAGAAGAGAAACGCAGCAGAGAAGAAGAGAGATAGAGAGAGAGATAGAGAGTTAGAGGAGAATTAGGGAAGCTGCTTGAAGATCTGTTCATGCTGAACCGTGGATCAAATCCAGGCCAGTCAGATCCGTGCGAGAGCCACATTCCTGTTGTGTTTCATTTCCAGCTTTCAGTCGATGTGGTCCTATCTTTTCTTTTCTTTCCATTTGATCATTATATTTTCCGATTCTCTGGTTTGAGGTCGGTGTTCCCTCTGGTGTGGAGTAAGAGAGGTCCGTGACCTCTGATTTGCAAGTGACTAGGTGTCACTTATGGTTCCCTCTGGGTTTCAGAGGAAGGGAGTCTCTGACTCCGGGTTTGCAGGTAGTGGTTGCTACCTGTGCGTTCCCTCCTGGGTTTTAGGAGAAGGGAGACTGGGAGTCTCCGGTTGGTAGTGACTAGTGCCACTAGCGGTTTCCCTCTGGGTTTCAGAGGAAGAGAGACTTGGGTCTCTGGGTTCCCCTCCGGTTTGGAGGAAGGGAGGATTGATCCTCCGGTTGCAAGCGGCTGGGTGTCGCTTGTGGGTTCCCTCCTGGGTGGAGGAAGAGAGACATCGGTCTCTGGTTTGCTAGTGACTGTGTGTCACTTGTGGTTCCCTCCGGTTGGGAGGAAGAGGGGAGGTTGTTCCCCTGGTCAAGCTGTTTGGCAGCAATTGTTGCAGACTGAGTCTGCTGTTCTAGCCTTGCTAGTGGAAGCCTCACTCCGGTTTGGAGTGAGGGGTGGACGTAGGTCTGTGGACCGAACCACCTAAACAATCCTGGTGTTCACTTGTGTTCTGATGTGTTCTTTTCATTGTTGCGCTCATTAGATGTTTTCTTAGGATCATGTGAGGGCGAATTGATTTGTTGTCTTGCTTTGATCCTTCTAAGTATTCTCAGTATATCTCTGCAACAGTTTTTAATTCCGCATATCTGAGCATTAGAGATTTAATTAGGCAATATTTGAAGAGGGATACATTCACCCCCCCTATGTATCCGGGCCATGCACCCTATCAATGACTGGATAAGTGATCACGTGCCCATCACATGCTCCCTGGGTCCACGTGCCAGCTTTTCATCATTCTTGGGATCACGTGCCCATCATTAGTTGACTTGGGATCTCATGCCATAGCTTAGTTCGAGCTCCCGTGCCTTGAGGTTTCACGCTGGCCTTTGAGTTTGCAGTTGTCAATATGGTGTTCGCTGAAATGCCTGACGCTCAGACCTACCTTTACTGCTGCTGCTAATGACTTTTTACAACCTCAGTTGGGTTGAAAATCTTTATATATTTTGACTTCTTTGCTTGACAATGGCTTGTGGGCATTGCGTCTTCAAATGCTCCGACCTTGTTACCATAAGTTGTTCACCTGCACTGACCTTAGATCCTCATGTGCATCGACCTTGCAATGTTGCACCGACCTTGTTCGCAATGTTGCACAGACCTTGTTTACAAAGTTGCATAGACCTCGTATGTTGCACCGACCTTGTTCGCAATATTGCATAGACCTTGTTTACGAAGTTGCACAGACCTTCTATGTTGCACCAACCTTGTTTACGAAGTTGCACAGACCTTGTTATGTATACTCAGACCGTGTTGTGTGCTCACACCTTGTTGCACCGACCTTGTTTACGAAGTTGCACAGACCTTGTTGTGTGCTCAGACATTGTTGCACCGACCTTGAAGCATTGAAACCAAATGTGCACAGACTTGTAGGGTTGAAAACAAAACATGCACCGACCTTATATGCAGTCAAACAAGATGTGCACCGACCTTAAGTTGCTACTAGTGTGAACATGCACCGACCTGATGCATTGCTAGAATATGTATGCTTCGACCTTGTATGCTGGTTGGAAAAGATGCATCAACCTTGGTGTGCTAGAAGCAAAATGTGCTTCGACCTTAATATGCACAACGCAGAATGTGCATCGACCTTAATGTGCATGAAGCAAACTGTGCACCGACTTTATATTTAGACCAACAGAATGTACACCGACCTGTGTGAAGGACAAAATGTGCACCGATCTGTGTGAAGGTGTGAACAGGATATGCATCGACCTTCATTTGATATGAACAGTGATGTGCATCGACCTTCATGGCTATGAAATGAACATGTGCATTGACGTTGGTATGAAAGTGCTTGGACCTTATGAAGGTGCTCTGACTTGATATGAAAATGTGCTCTGACCTTCGTGTGAATATGCTCAGACATTTTACATGCATGTGCTCTGACTAGTGAGAATATGCTCGAACCTTGTTCATTCATATGCTCTGACTTAGTGAAGGAGACTTTATGCATTTGTACAGATGTAAAAGCATGTTCTTAGACCTTGTGCTTGAAGGTGCTCAGACTTGCATGAATATAGTCTGATAGAATCGGTGCGATGGATTCAGAGGGGGGGTGAATGAATCCCACCCTTAAAAACTTTTCGCTCAAACAATATTGTAGAATTAAAACACAGATGGCTTAGACAATAGAGCAAATATATATGAGGCGCTCCTAAACAAGCAACTAGCGGAAGCAGAAGAAGGTAATCAACCTACTGAACAGATAGCAATATGAAAGCTCAGACAACCTGTGAAGTGTGGTAGAAGATATGGAGCTAACGCACAAGGAAAACCACTGCACATATAATTTTTTAGGTGGTTCGGTCCTCCAGACCTACATCCACCACTCACTCCCAACCGGAGTGAGGCTTCCACTAGCAAGGCTAGAACAGTAGACTCAGTCTGCAAACACTTGCTGCCAAACAGCTTGACCAGGGGAACAGCCTCCCCTCTTCCTCCAAACTGGAGGGACACCCCAAGTGACTCCCAGCCACTTGGAACCAGAGACTAAGTCTCTCTTCCTCCAGACCAGGAGGGAACACCTGGACTTGAAACCCACAAGACCAGAACCGGAGACAAGTCTCCCTTCCTCCAACCCGGAGGGAACCCAACAAGTGACTCCTAGCCACTTGCAACCGGAGACACAATGTCTCCCTTCTCCTGAGTCCATAGGAGGAACCCGACCTCAATCCAGAGAGTCGGAAGAACAATGATGAACAGATAACAAAAGAAAGGAAAAATAAGAAATGATACAAACACAGCAAGCAGAAAGCTAGAAAACGAAATCACAATTTGGCTCTCGCAGGAGCTGACTGGCCTGGATATGATCCACGGTCCAGCAGGATCAAATCTTCTGATGAAGCTTCTTATCTCTCGATCTCTCCTCTTCTTACTCTTCTTTTTCTTCTCTGCTTCTTTCTCTCACTGTCTACTCTTCTTCTCTCAATCCTCACGAGCTCTCTCTCTTTCTGTTTTTCTTCTGCTGCACTCTTCTTCTATTTCTTCTTCTTCTGCTCTCTGCCTCTCTTCTTTTTTTTTTACTCACAGTCTCGATCAGCCCACTTCTATTCTTGATAGTCTTCTACAGCAGCAGTAACTAGGGCGTGTCTCTTCCACATCTCCCGCCCAATTGACTCTGCCACGTGTCAGCATCTCAGCTCCTTGGATCACGTGCCAGGTGCCAACCTTGGATCACGTGCCCAGACACCTGCAAGATTAATTAAAAGTTCAGTCGATGAACAATATCAGCTGAAGATAGTGTACATACTTTATTCAGCAGGCAAGATAATGGATGTATAGAGTTAGTCGTGTGAAGGAGGACGAGTGTATACACTTGATAACACATGTTGTAGAATGCATATGATGTAGTGTATAGGCTTGATGAAAATAATGCATGCACATTGATGCAATGTTCAGACTTTGCTGAAGACTGCCAGTCAATGTATAGACTTGCTGCGACAGGATGCCTGACCATGTATGGACTTTGCCAAAGGTAATGCATGTGGCAATGTTCAGACTTTGCATATGCACACCAGCGAGTGTATAGTCTTGGCTACGGCATCAAAGCAACATATAGATGTACAGACTTTGGCTTGAACAATGCACAATGCACATATCAATGTACAGACTTAAAGTGGCATGCAGTGCAGGTTGTCAACAATGTATAGACTTCGATGCATGCTGTGGGACGCAATGTACAGACATTAGGTAATGCATGCGATGCAACACAATGTATAGACTTAGTTGCTGTAGAGACTAGCAAATGCATGAAGAAGTAAGCCAATGTATAGACACTGCTGTATGGACTTTAAGCGAACGCTGTAAAGACTTGACAATCGATGCATGAACATTATAGAAGGGAATGTACAGACTTTTGAAAGCTTGAACACTGCTATGTATAGACTTATTACTTTGAATGACAAAACATGATGTACTGACTGTGAGCGATGTATAGACTTTATGAATGCACATGCCAAGACCATGTACAGAGTTACTGTGAAGAACAGTGTATAGACTTCAATGCAAATGCCACTGTATAGACTTAACGATGCAAAGGCTGAAGTTAAGCAAACGATGTATAGACTTGGCCCCTTGAAGGATGTACAGACTTTGAAGACTCAAAGCCCTACGATGTATAGACTTTAAGGCAAGTGAACACGGGGATAATGTATAGACTTGAAAGTAGGCAAAGATACAATGTTCAGACTTTGCACAGGAATGCCTGAAACAGTGCAATGTATAGACTTGCCACCGACCAATGTATAGACTTGAAGATGTTGAATGAACAATGTGTAGACTTTGAACTCTGTACAGACTTGCGTGACTGAAATAGTGAACTGTACATACTTGCCACCGACCAATGTATCGACTTGGGGTTCTGAACGTAGGTAGAGGCTGGGAATGTATAGACTTGACGAATGGCTTGAAATACAGACACGCTGCCAATGTATAGACTTGCACAGTGCTGCCAATGTATAGACTTGGATGCCCAAAGGCAATGTATAGACTTGCAAGTGTGAGACGCTGAAAGAGACGGTGGATGTTCAGACTTTGGCAGTGTGCAGACTTTGCCTACATGTGGATGTCTATACTTTGGATGAGACACTGCATGAGACGATGGATGTACAGACTTGGGCTGTACAGACTTGGAAACCGATGTGAGGACTTAACAATGCAGTGTATAGACTTCATATGAAGGAATGCAAAAGACTCTGTACAGACATGGCCAATGTACAGACTTCAATGCAGAGACTTTGAACTTGTATGCTGGCAGTGTATAGACTTTGGCACACAATGTAACAAGGCTCTGGACGATGTATAGACTTCACGTTCAATATGCAACAGGATGTATAGACTTGAACAAAGCGTGAATCACAATATGCAAGAATGAATAGACTTGGAAGTGAATTTGTGTGCGAGATAATGTTAACTCTGTACAGACTTAAGTAATGTGCAGACAGGACATCAAATGCAGTGAGCATGCAGCAGTGTATATACTTGGGTGTGTGTGTGCATGCTAGAAGCAATGTATGGACTTAAATGATCGTGTGAGCATGCAGCAGCCAATGTATAGACATGCGAATCTTGGGGGGGTCGACCCATCTAAGAGGGGGGTCGACCCACTTCTGTCCAGATGTCAGACAGAACAACTGAATGCCATTCACATGCACACATTCACAAATTCATGAACACATATGAATGCTTCACAAATACATGTACACATTTGAATGCACTTAAATGAATGAACAAGGTCTTTCATGCACACATGCATATGGTGACTTATAGTGTTTGCTATCATCAAAACCAATCATGAAGACCACAGGGGTACAACATAGTCTGACCTACAAAATCCATATGCTCTGACATGAATGCTTGTGCTTTGACTTTGAATGTGCTCAGACCGATGAAACATGTTTGTGCACACAACCTGATCGGTAAAATGAATATGCATGCAACCTGTTTGATTAAATGACCAGAATGTTTAAATGTGCTCATATGTAATATGAAAGTGTTCCACAGTGTCTGACATCATCAAGGCCACATTAAAGTCATATCAAAATAGTAGCATCAAGGCAACACAAACACATATGACATTATGCACATGATTCATAGTGTTTGCCATCATCAAAACCATAGCATTACAAAAGGTCCTCCGGGTCACTACTTGTGGTAGTGGGTTCTGATCTTGTGGGTTTCAAGGTCAGGGTGTGAAGGATTTGTTTCTCTCGGTCCAAGCTGTTAGTCAGTGTCTATAGTGGAGGTTTCTCCACGTTCTTGCTCTACAAGGGAAGCCTCACCAGGCTTGAGTGACGGGTGGACATAGATCTACTTGTGATAGATCGAACCACCTAAAAATCATTGTGCATCGTGATTTGCCCTGTGTGATTGCACCCTGTCATCTACCTCCCTTCACAGGTTCAATGGGTTGCTGAGTAAATTCTTGATATGTCGCTTCATTGTTATCGTCAGCACTGGTTTATGCTTATAGATGTTTCCAACTGAAGGATAACTTGCATGATCTTGTTTAATGTCTGTTCATCTAAACTTAACTTGCCATGTGTTTGATAGTTGTTCTGTCTGAACTATTAAGTGTTGAACTGATTTCTATCTAAGCCATTTTGTGAAAGTCATAATTTGTTTCTGCATTTACAGCTTTGCATTGTTCAGATTAAGCCATTCTGATTGGTATATTAAAAAGTGTGTTCCCACACACTTTGCGTGAAGTAGAACTTCTGGGCTCGAACCTCCGCCTTGTGCCAATTCAATTGGTTGATGCTCACTTGAGGACAGCTATTTCTTATATTATTGTGAGAAGTGTTAGCTCTTGACTTCGGATGAGCCAGTGCTGAAGTTATTTCTGTGAACTCAATTATTTTTAGTTAATAGCATCATAACTTAGGTTGATTAGATTTTAAACTGAGTAATATTTTCTAAAGGGATCTATTCACCCCCCCTCTAGATCTTAGTTGCGTCCCTAACAATTGGTATCAGAGCAGGTTCTCGGGTTGATCAGATCCAGCAATCTGCTGAGAAGATTCTGTCACTTGGGTGCGATTGTTAGTTTAATCCGGGATTACTGTCTAAATTGAGCACCATAGGTTGTCCACCGATTTTTGATGGTTCTAGTTTTGATTCATGGTTTCGCAGCATGCATAAGTTTGTTAAGTCTGTTAATCCCAGTCTATAAAATCTTATCACACATGGTCCACATAAATTGCCAAAGGACAGATCTAAGTGGACAAAAACTAATAGATCTAATAACATTGAAAATCTTAGAGGACTGAATTTAATGAAGGCAGCTATTGATAAGGCTATGCTTTCCTATTTTTCTGACTGTAGAATTGCCAAAGACATCTTGGATAAACTAAAGATTGCCAATGGTGAAAATGAAGATAGATGCATGATGGCTGATGGAAGTGATCAAAGCAGCAATCAAAATGAAGATGAGACTGACGATCAAGTAAATCCATTTGAGAACTTTTCTCTAGATGATTGGTAGGATGCATATGCTATTTTGCTTGAAACACATGAAAAATTAAGAATACAATACAAGAAGTTGAAAAAGAAACTGAATACTGGCATGAGCACTTGCATAGAGATTGAGGACCTAGAAGCTTTAAAAACTGAAAATAATTATCTGAGAAAACAATTGGAAGTTTTTGAAAGCATTGAGTTAGAATTGAATGAAATGAAGTCTGAAAATGAAATTCACAAAAAGCATATTGAAGAAAATGAAGACAATTTTAAAAGACTTCAAGAGGACAATAAATTAGTTTCTGAAAATTTTTAGGCTATTAAAGCAGTTAATGTGAAACTACAGAAGAATCTCGAAAAGGCTGAAGTTAAACAGAAACAAGGAGTCAATTCTATTGATCAGACCTTCGTTGATGAGTTAATTCAAAATACTGATCTAATAAAAGAAAATGAAAAGTTATAGCAGCTAACTATTGCTATGTCTGAGAGGCTTCTTGTCTTGGAGAAAGGGAAATCGGTTTGTACAGATGAGTCTGAAAAGTTGCATACTCTGGAAAAACAAATTGAAGACTATAAGTCTATAAATGAAGCCTTAAAAATCAGAATTGCTGAATTTGAAGAGGAGACCCTAAACTCAGGATTGCTGATTGCTTCAATGGAAAATGAGATTCAGGACTTAAAAAATTTATTGTCAAAATTTGTAAGCGGCCAAGAAAATATGGATAGGTTGCTAGGGGCTAAAGTGAATCTACAAAAGGAAGGGTTGGGCTACAACAATGTTAAAAAGAAATTGTTTGAAAACAAACTTCACACCTCTTTTGTGAAAAGCTCATAAACAACCAGCATTTCAAATTCTCCATTCTTCAAATTCACTATGCAAAAAGAATCACCAAAATAGTTTATTGTTTAGAAAATCCAAAGATAAAATAAAAAATTGAAAAACAAAAATAATCTACAGCAAACATAGAAAAAGAAATCCCATAATCTGAATGCTAAGAAACCTGATGTGAAACCCCATGCTGTAAAACAAAACAATGATAACTGTTTCTATTGTGGTAAGCATAGACATTTGATTCATGATTGCTTTGTAATGAGAAAGGATGACCAAAGTGTTGGTAGAAAGCATGCTAGGAATTCTCATGCTTGGAAATTTCCTAATGTTCAGAAAAAGAGTAATGAATGTTTTAACTATGGTAAATTTGGACACATAGCTGCACATTGCTTGTAAGCCAAGGGAAAGAAATTTTTTCATGATGAACATGTAAATCTTCCTGTAATCCAGCATGTTTTTCACAGAAATAAATTTGCTTCTTACCATAGGTACATTGAGTGTTTCAACTGTGGAAAGTCAGGCCACAAAGCAAATGAGTGTTGGCTGGCCCTCAGTAAAAAAAATTCTAAAAATGAGAAATTCTCTGTTCATTTTCATAATAAGAATGCGAGGTCAGCTATGAATTGCCATCACTGTGGCAAGCCTAGACATGTCATGAAAGACTGTTGGCATGTAGGAAGAATTAAGAATTTCATTATCAATAAACATAAGTTAAATTTTGCCATGCACATGAAAAACATCAAATCTTCTGTTTACTGTCATTACTGTGGCATGTTTGGGCATAGAATGCATGACTGTCATTTGTTGCAAAGTGATGATTTTAATGTCCTGAAATCATGAAGAACACCTACAAGAGGTGTTGCTAATCCACAAGGACCCAAGAAGTCTTGGGTACCTTTGTATGCAACATGAGAATCTATTTTGCAGGTGTGCCTTGGAGGAAGAAAAAAAAGGGGTTCAATAAGCCAAGGCACCAATGGTCGGTAAAACCCCATCTCAGTGCTTGTTAGTTTAAATTGATGGTTTTTGAAAATTCTATTCTCTGATGAGTTGCATATCATGCTTTAAAACTGTTCAGTCTAAATTCATGTGTCCCGCAAAGCATATGTTGATCTGCTAATACATACATTTTCGTATATGCATATGCAATGTGTGTTGTCATGATTACTCTGAAAACTGGAAAAATGGTCGACTGAATGCATATATCATTATGTTTTCATATGAAATTTGCATTATCTTGCATAATTTGAAAAATTCGCACTGCATATAGGACTGTACGTAGACACCCAATTTTGGCCGATAAATTGGGCATTTTCTTTGTTCTCCTAGTTAATGCCCCAATTGATCCTTAGTTGGTTGATTTTCTGGGATGTCTCTCTATTCTTGGCCCAACATTTTAATTCCATACCTTGGATCTCGTCTCGAGTTTGGCATCCCCGCGCTATCCGCTCTTATCGCTTTCTTGTTCATAGCGCGTTGTGGATCTAATTGAAGTTATCATTTGAACAGTTGTTATTTTCTTGACATCTGATCATTATAGCATCCACTTTGGATGTTATTCTCACTCATTTGGTTAAGTGACTGCCTAAAGGTTTTTTCTCCTTTTTTTAATCATTTGATGGGCCTTTAATTATCGCGTTATATCTTCATAGCGCATTCTTCATTAACGCGCTATACGCTTCTAGCGCGATCTCAATCAGAAACCCAGTCTGACCTGGACTCCCCTCTTTCATCTCAGAGTCCTTATTTGGTAAGTTTCCAATCATTTTCCTTCCAAAGGAAGGTTCCAAACCATAATAGGTGTCTTTCCCCCTCATTAATCGGCAGGATTACCTCAATTTGAGCCGCCAAACCTTTGGATTGAATTGAACTCCGACCTAGGGTTGCTTCTGGATCTTCTTCCTATAAATTGCACCCTTTGGCCGTCGTTTCAGGGGGGTGCAACTCGAGATATTGATGAGTAGGAGGAAGCTTTTCGTGCAAAATCAACAAATCCTCGCTCCTCACACATCCAAGGGAGTATTTAGGGATTATCCTCGTGTTCTTCCTCTTTCTACTTTCTCTTTCCCCAAAGCACTGATTTTTATTCTTGCATAGCATTGCATCTCGGTTTTTAAACACTCTTTTACAAAACACATGCATACACGCACACCACACCTATCTTTTGTGTTGGATTTTTGTGACTTCTCTAGTGTTTTGATGATGAGCATCACTATGTTAAATATTGTCACTTTAATCAGATATCTTGCGTAATGTTATGCATTTGAAATTTCCATGATTAACAGGAAAACTGCTATGAGGTAGTACCTTGTATGTCCGTACTGTTCCTTTCATACTTCGTGTTGTTTGTGTTTACTACACTTCGTGTTGTCCTTTTGTACGTCATGTTGTTCCAACTATGTTTGTTGATTATCTTCGTGCTGTTTACTGAAGCAGCTCGATTTGTTCTGATGAACTTCGAGTCGTTTTCCTGTGAACCTCGTGTCGTTTCTTCAGTATTTAGTTGCTCATCTCGAGTCATCCTTTTTATTTTTGCTCTTGTATTTTCGTGTCATTTACTGTAGTTACTCGAGTCGTTTTCCTGCGATCACTATTTTATCACGTGTCATTGTAGCCGTTCCTATCTTCTGTCTTCGTGTTGTTTTTCCTAGACCCCGTGTCCTTTTTGCTTTGTGACCACACTTCCTGTAGGGTTCTATTTTCATCTTCGAGTCATTCGTAAGTTCGAGCAATTTTGTATTCGAGTCATTTTTTAATGTCTTCATGTTCTTTTTGTGTTTGTGTCTTCGTGTTGTTGTTTTTGTGTCTTCATGTTGTTTTTATATTTGTGTCTTCGTGTTGATTCTTTCTATCTTCGTCCAAGATTCCTCTGATCGTGTGTTTCTATCGTTTCACTCCGTGTTATTTTCTTCTCACCTCGTGCTGTTCTCATCTGACCTCGTGTCATTTTCTCTTTATTTCGTGCTGTAGTCATCTCGTGTATCTCGTGTCATTCTCAGTATAGTGCATTTCGTATTGCTATCACATACCTCGTGCAGTTTTAGTTTTTGTGGCCCTGAGTTTTAATGGTTTTAAATTTCCTTGCAGGAGAAGAAGAAAAACAAAAAGAAGAAGGTGGTCCGAGGAAGAATATTCCCTCGTGTCTGGGCTGCACGTGATCCAATACTAAAGGAACCAATGCTATAAGGGCACGTGGCAAGAAGGTTCTGGATCGAGCGCGGGAACCACACGGCTTGCATGCACCCTCCTGATCGCTTATAAAAGCATTGCCTCACCATCTACGAAAAGGGAGGAGCTCCGAGGTTACAGTAAAGAAATTTGAGTGAGAGCAGACGAGAAAGAGCCTCCCTGAGAAACTAGAGTGATCCAGTTGAGAGAGAAGAGAGAGCAGAAGAGTGATCAGAAGATGGGTATTGACTTACGGATCAAATCTGAAGTCTGTTGCTCAGTTTCAGCTACATTGTTTCCAGTTTCTGAAATTTGGCTTCCTTCTTTCTTGTTTTCATTTTTAAATATTTTTTCCTTCTTGATTGAAAGTTATCTGTGTTACCTCCTGGTGTTCAGGGGAAGAGAGAGACATGTTCTCTCTAGTTTACTTGCAACAGAGGTTGCAGTATTGTTCCCTCTCGTAGAAGAGGTGTTCCCTCTGGGCTTCAGAGGAAGAGAGACCTTGGTCTCTGGTTCTAGTGATTGCAGATCACTAGTGTTCCCTCTAGTTGGAGGAAGAGGAACTTGTTTCCTAGTTTCTAGGAACTTGGCGTCCTTAGGGTTCCCTCCGGGTGTGGAGGAAGAGGGGAGGGTGTTCCCCTGGTGAAGCTGTGAATCAGCCGTTGTCGCAGACTGAGTCTGCTTTGCTAGCAGGTGCTAGTGAAGCCTCACTTCGATTTGAAGTGAGAGGTGGACGTAGGCAGACTGGAGGTCTGACTGAACCACCTTAAAAACCTCTGGGTACTTGTGTGATTGTCTATGGTGATTTTGTGGTGTGTCTTCTATCCACTCGAGCTATTGTCCGCACTGCGTTTTTGTGTGTTCAACTCCGAGATTGCTTGTTTTAAGTGAATCATTCTTCAGTAATTTTTAATCGGTTGAAAAAAGTGATCTATTCATCCCCTCCCCTTCTAGATCACTTTATATTTCTTGTATCACTTGGTATCAGAGCGGGTATTTCCCAATATGTGGTCCAACGGCCAGGGAAACGGATCCGCTGGTTCTCGCAGCTACATTGCTGAAGGGCAGTCAATCACCCGTCCCCCTTTCTTCGATGGTAATAACTATTTCTTTTGGAAGAACAGGATGGAAGTCTTTATCAGGGCCCAAAGCCACAAGCTCTGGAGAGTAATTATAGATGGTCCGTACCAACTTCCACCGAACGAAGACATGTGGACAGAGGAACAGGTTAAACTCTCCGCACTGAATTGGACAACTCTTAACATCATACAGTGCGCCGTCCACCCGGAAGAGTACTTGAGGATTTCAGCGTGCAAGACTGCAAAGAAAATGTGGGATGAATTGCAGTTAATGTATGAGGGCACATCTCAAGTGAGAGCTACCAAGGTCAATATGCTTACAACTCAACATGAGTTGTTTAAGAAGAAGCCAGAGGAGTCGATCACAGAAATGTATGCTAGATTGTCTGTGATCATCAATAGTCTGAGAGGATTTGGAAAGGAGATTCAGCAAGAAGACATGGTCAGGAAGATCCTTAGGTCCCTAACTCCCATCTGGGATACTAAGGTGACCGTCATAGAGGAATCTAGAGATTTATCCACCATGTCAGTAACCCAGCTGATTGGGTCTCTCATGACCCACGAAATGAACTTCAAACAAGGGAATGATGGACATGACAGAAAGGGAAAGAATGTTGCTCTGAAAGTCTCACGACATACTAAGAAGAGTAGCAGCAGCAGCAACAGTGGTGGTAGCAGTGAAGACTCTGACGGATTCTCAAACCTGGACAAGGGCGAGCATGCCATGCTCACCAGGCAATTCAGAAAGTTCTTGAGGACTAAAGGGAAATTCTACAGGAGAAAGAAATTTAATGCTGCAAGGAAGTCTCTTGAACGAGAACTTAAGAAGAACCGATTTGTTAAGAAGGTTACATGCTACCATTGTCAGAAACCTGGTCACATGAAAAGTGAATGTCCAGAGCTGCAAGCTAAGGCTCCCGGATACCAGAAGAAGATGGTGCACAAGAAGAAGAAAGCCATGCTGTGCACATGGAGCGACGAGGAGGAGGATCCAGAAGCCACCTCGTCCAGTGAAGGTGAAGAGAAGACTTACCTCATGGCCAACCATGAGGAAGAGGTAACGAACTTATTTGAGAATTTTACTTTGGACGATTGGGAGGACGCCTATGGCGACCTGTTAGCTAAATATAATTTTCTAACCAAGGAGCACAGAATGCTTAAATGAAAGTTTCACTCTGTTTTTGAGGAACACTCTATTGCTGTTACGGATAACATGAAAACCAAGGAGATGGCCATTGAGCTAGATCAGACTAGAAGTGAGATCGAGAAGTTTAGAATGGAAAGAGAGGAAAATCTAGCTAGGATGAATGAGCTAAAGAGTAAAACTGAAGAGAGTAAAAAAGAGTTTAGACTGATTGCAGAAAAATATGAGGCGGTTAGAAAAGTTAATCAGGAACTCCAGGACCAATGTAATGAACTTCAGAAGGAGATTGAGGACAAAGGAAAAATGCTAGAAAAATTTACAGAGGGGAGAAACAATCTGGATGCCCTTCTGGGGTCGAGGGTAAACTTCAATAGGGAGGGATTAGGATACTATCCCACAAGTAAAAAACCCTTTGAATTTAAAACTGTCATGTTCTGCCCCGCCAAGGGCAAAGAAAAACTGGAAACACCATCCAGTTCCAAATCTGTCTCTACATTGAAGGTTTCGACCAGCAAATCCAGTCAATCCACTGGTCAGCAAGCTAAGTCAGGAAATCCTGAGACTAGAACTGCTCCTGTGTAACAGTTGTGGAACAAAGGTTTTCACACGACCATTCCTATTGATGTCACTAGAAAGGTGAACAGTTTCGCTACGAAAGTTCAGCATGCTAGTTATCAAGGAAAGCATGCAAACATGCATCACTTTCAGCACAATTTTCATTTGAATAAAAATGGTTACATGAATTATGCTCAGCACACACGTGTTTCCTCTAAAAGGCCAAACAACAATTTTTCTGTTCGGAAACAGCATAATTTCAATAGGAATAGGCTCATTCAACACCCACTAAGAAATGCCAAGAAGGAAGAATCAATCCACATGAAATCACTGAAAAGAACAGTAAAACAAATGTGGGTTCCTAAGTGTAATTTGGATAAATTGAAAACTGTCTTTGGACCCAATTTGAATTGGGTCCCACATTACTTTGTCTGAACTCTCGCAGGTTAGCCTGGCAGCCGAGCATAACAAGTGGTACCTTGACAGCGGCTGTAGCAGGCACATGACTGGAGACCGGTCCAAATTTAGCAAACTGAAAATGAAGTTTGGGGGCTTGGTCAAATTCGGTGGAAATAACAGAGGAAGAATAATTGGAATTGGTACAGTTGGTAAGTCATCTACTAACTCCATTGAAGATATGTATCTTGTAGAAGGACTTCAGCACAACTTGGTAAGTATAAGTCAACTCTGCGACAAAGGACACAAGGTACTCTTTGACCACAATTCCTGCACTGTTTTTGAGCTGAATTCTGATAACGTCATGTTCAAAGGTCATAGAGTAAACAATGTATACATCGTAGACCTGGATGATAATCCTGAAACTAACTTGTGTATGTCTGCTAACTCTGAACAGGTTGCTTTTGACTAGCATAGGCGTCTAGGCCATGCTAGTTTGTCTACAATGAATAAACTGTCTAAGCATAACCTAGTTAGAGGTTTGCCCAGAATAAGATTTCAGTTAGAGTCCAAGCTATGTGATGCTTGTGCACAAGGTAAACAGACTCGTGCAGTTTTTAAGTTGAGAACTAAGAGTCTTTCATCTAAACCGCTGCAGCACTTGCACATGGATCTCTTTGGTCCTACTCGCATACAAAGTTTGTCAGGTAAGAGATATGGATTAGTCATAGTTGATGACTTCACTAGATTTTCTTGGTTGTTTTGTTTAGCAAATAAAAATGATGCTTTTGTTCACTTTGAAGAACTTTTCAATAAAATCAAACTGCAAGGTGAACATAATATCATTACAATTCAGTCTGACCATGGAGGAGAGTTTGAGAACTCTTCATTTTCTGAATTTTGCTCAAGAGAAGGAGTGACTCACAAATTCTCTTCTCCCAGGACACCGGAGCAGAACGGAATTGTTGAGAGAAGAAACAGGTCAATAATTGAAATGGCCAGGACTATGCTGATTGAGAGTGGACTTCCAAGGAGATTTTGGGCTGAAGCTGCGAATACTGCATGCTACATTCTAAACCGAGTCTTGGTAAGACCTACTCATAGGAAAACTCCTTATGAACTTCTCAAGGGTAAGCAACCAAACATTTCTTACTTTAAAGTTTTTGGCTCCAAATGTTTTATTCACAATAATGGTAAGAATGGCTTGGATAAATTTGAAGCCAGAAGCTCTCCTGGAATTTTTCTCAGAAATTCAGAAACCTCAAGGGCTTACAGAGTTTTCAATAAAGATGATCAAACTGTTGAAGAAACACCTCATGTAGTGTTTGATGAAAATGATTTCTCTAACAAAGTGATGAATGATGACAGGGAGCCATCTAATGAGGGAGATTTCTTGGAGAAAATTGAAGAAGAAGAGATGCAGCTAGCTGCTCAACCAGAAAACTCACAGCAAGAAGGAGCAGCTAAGGTAGGTGAACCCTCAGGTGAGATAATATTTCACAAAGACCACCCTAGTGAAAATGTCATAGGTAATTTGCATGATCCTCCTAGGACAATGTCTCATTTTAGAATTGTCCAAGAACAGGACTTAGCTGCATTGGTATCTCAGGTGGAACCCAAATCTGTGGAAGAAGCCTTAAAACATGATTCTTGGGTATCCGCCATGTGTGAGGAGTTAAATCAATTTGAGAAAAATATTGTATGGGAACTAGTTCCCAGACCTGTAACACTCATGTCATTGGCACTAAATGGGTTTTCAAGAATAAAGTTGATGAGAATGGAGCTATTTCTAGAAACAAAGCAAGACTTGTAGCTCAAGGCTACAGTCAGGAATTTGGTGTGGATTATGATGAATCCTATGCCCCAGTGGCTAGGATGGAAGCTATAAGAATTTTGCTTGTATTTGCATGCTCTAGGAACATTCGGCTGTAGCAGATGGATGTCAAAAGCGCATTCTTAAATGGGTTATTGAAGGAAGAGGTATATGTTGAACAACCTCCAGGTTTTAATTTCTCTGTTCAGCCTAACATGGTTTTTAGGTTGAATAAAGCCCTCTATGGATTGAAGCAGGCTCCCCGAGCCTAGTATGAGAGACTTTCTGAATTCCTCTTGAGCAAGGGCTACACTCGAGGTAAGGTTGACCAAACCCTCTTCACCAAAAATCTCAGAAAGGATTTAATAGTGGTCCAGGTATATGTTGATGATATCATCTTCGGATCTAACAATTCAAAATTGTGTAAAAAAATTTCTGAATCTATGTCTCATGAATTTGAAATGAGTTTAGTTGGCGAACTAAAGTATTTTCTTGGGCTGCAGGTCAAACAGATGGAGGATCGTTGTTTCATAAATCAAACCAAGTATACTCTGGAGATGCTGAAAAGGTTTGGAATGACCAACCTCAAGACTATCTCAACACCCATGGGCACCAACTCCTCACTGGATTCAGACGAAAAAGGTAAAGAGGTGGATGCTAAATGATATAGAGGTATGATCGGTTCACTCCTCTACTTAACAGCATCCAGGCCTGACATTCAGTTTAGTGTAGGGATGTGTGCCAGATACCAGGCTAGGCCTACTGAATTGCATTTGGCAACTGTAAAAAGAATCTTTAGATACTTATCTGCTACCCATGATCTAGGTCTTTGGTATCCTGCATCATGTAGTTTAGATCTCATTACATATACAGATGCAGATTATGCAGGATGTAAATTGGACAGGAAAAGTACTAGTGGTCACTGCGAATTTTTAGGAGGGTGCCTAGTCTCTTGGGGATCCAAGAAGCAACACTCTGTGGCTCTTTCTACTGCGGAAGCTGAGTATGTGACAGCAGGGAGCTGTGGCACACAGGTTATATGGATAAAACACCAGCTTCTGGATTACTCAGTTGAGCTAGGTTGCACTTCCATCTTTTGTGACAATACTAGTGCAATAAACATTGCAAAGAATCCTGTACTTCATTCTCGAACTAAACACATCGAAATCAGGCATCATTTTATTCGAGATGAAGTAGCTAGGGAGACCTTTGAGTTGATCCATGTTGGCACTAACTCACAAATTACAGATATTTTCACTAAGCCACTGGATACTAAAAAATTTAGCACAATGCGCAGAGAATTAGGTATTTAAATAATTTCATGACTGAATAATTGATCTCTGAATAATATGTCATGTGCTCTTGTGCTTATCTATACTCATTGTCTGTTGCTGAAAATAACCTCATTATGAGTGTTTGCTGATTCACTCGTATTGATTGATATCACTTTATTTTCTTTGAGGTGTTTTGAGGTATGTCTTGGTTAAGTCTGAGCTGGAGTCAAGGTCTCAGGGGGAGCTAGATTAATAATAGGTGTCATGCTCTTTTGGCCAAATCTGAACATACTTTGAACGGATTTTTGCTGACCTTATAAGAGAATCAGTTTGAGTAGGTGTATAAAAGAAATTTTTGAATGTTTTATCCGTTAAGACTATTCATCTAATTTCTTGTTGGAATTTCAGCTGTTAGTCCCACTGAGATCAAAATATGAATTCAAGACTATCTTCCTACACTGTAACTGACTTCTGATCTAGCCAGTACAGCATACCTACTTAGTCTAGTTAAGTTCGAAATGAGGTATATAGTGTTTTAGTCTGAAAAACTTTGGAGCTGGTGTATTGTTCTCAAACTGAATCAAGACTAATTTACAAGGTTTCAAGTGCAGTTTAATGAAAACATTAATGAAAGAAGTTTTAACAACCTTGTTAACTATTCATTGAGAAACTATGACTTTCATCAATGAAGTGAAAGCATCCCATGTCATGAGATGGCAGTATAAATCAGGTTTAATTAGCTGTCTTGATCATACAGAGCTATGGTACATATCTGGTTAGTAACTGGGGTGTTCTGCCTCTGGTAAAGGTGTCACCTTAATGTCAACACCAGTTAGAATACTATCTATGTCCTCTTGTCAGAAGGGGTAATGTGGTCTTGCCACCATGTAACTGGGGATTCCTACCTCTAAACAAGGTGTCTCCCTAATGTCAAAGGTGTACTTGACAGATTTACCTTTGATCTTGACCATCTTTGAAAAATTTTCTCCCTCTTGGTATCAAGATTCTGTTCACTTGGCATATAGTTCTTGGTTTGTTTGTTTTCAATACCACAGGTCTTTGCTTTCCTGACTTTCTTGCTTTATACTCTCTGAGTAAAGACTTACTCTGACCATACTGGTATCTTGTACCTTACTTGCTTAGAATCTGGTTCTGTGTATGGAGCGGATCTTCATTCACCATTTTGCACACAGTCTGACTAACTGATCTTCAAAATCCTCACATTAAATTAATGGCTTTCTTAATTGCCTAAACATCTCAATAACTTTCCTTTATCATCCATACTCTCTCTTGTTTTCTCTCCACTGTCAGTAATTTTCTTTTCGTGATATCTTCAGACCTGCCCCTAGTTTTGATGATGTCAAAGGGGGAGAGTGTCTTGCTTGTGTTTTGCTGAGGGGGAGCGAAAGATAAGTGCGCTGAGTTATCTAGTCAGAGGAAGGCAGTTGTTGTATTCAGGGGGAGCTCTTGGGAGTCGTTAGAGGAGGCGAGTGTGTTGTGTGTCTGCATTGCTTATTGATGTGACACCAAAATGCAGCAATAGAATTTGATCCCTAGGACTTAATTCGCAATAGCAACAACAAGACTTGAGAGCTACTAGAGAGTCGCCAACACACCGCACGCTCGCGATTCCCGTGGTGACTCGGTGATGCCGAGTAGAGGTGGTGGAGTTAGCCCCTGGCTAGCTAGAGGACCAGCACCGCTAAGGTTGTCCCTCCCAAAGGTATGAAGCCCACAAACAAGGGTGGCCGGGTGCCTTGAGGGCACTAGGTCACTCGCTCACCTTTAGCCACGGTGACCATACTAAGATGGTGGCTCCAGGATCGGGCACTCGCTCTCCAACCAGCGGATAAGTCTCGCAAATATGAAATGAACAGGAATAAAGGGGCAAGGGCAGAGCTCACCTAGTTGGTTTGAGGAAACCAACCCCGGTCGGAGACGAGGGCGAGCGAGGAAGTGTGGGTTCCCCCGCACACTGCGCCGATGAAGCTTCAATCATGTTTAAAAGTACAATCACTACACCTCGTGCAGGAGGGTGATCTCGGGGGTGGGAAATATTCAAGTACAATCAAACACTACCTCACGTAGGGAGGGGCGGTAAGCCGGCCAGGCGGGGAAGGGAGAACCGTCGGGGAAAGGTAGGTTGGACGCCGGGGTTGTTCCCACTTGCAACCAGCGATGGCTGACTGCCCGATGATTCCTGGACTGTAGATCGCGTTCCTAAATTTCGCCGGAGGTGAGACCATCGTGGAATTCCTCGTATCTGGCACGCGGATGTCCCTGAATTTCCTTGATTTCTTCTGCTGTAGTTGCTGCTCCAGGGTGGGGTTTGATCGGGGAGGCAGAATCTGGGCGCGGTAGCTCCCTGTTTCTGATAGCAGGATGCAGAGATCGCCCCGATGGCTTCTGAACTCCAAATCACGAGCTACTGGAGTTTCTGGAACCGTGAGCGACTCCTCTCAGTAGCAAAATGGACGGGGCAGCCGTTCGATGTCGGGGTGGACTGGGGGACGCCGATGAGTGGCAGATGATCGCTGCAGGTTGTGGGAGGCAGACCCGTCCAGTCGAGGAAGAAAAATGAAAGCTCTGACCTCCGGATGTTGAACGCACTTCCTTTTCTTGATCCCAAAAGAGGACAGGTGGAGGAAGATATTCGTAGAAGAACTCGTGGCTTGAATCTTCCAGTGGCTGGTCCGGGTAAAGCTTCGAACAAGGTGGCAGCTTCTGGCCGCAACAGCTACCTGACACGAACAGTGACTTGCAGGAGTTGTCCCGGCCGCTCCCGGACACCAAATCTCGAACCGTCGAAGTGTTTGGAACCGTGGAGGAACCCTCTTTGCAGGAAAACTGGTGGGGAAGCCTTCTGATGTCAGGGTGCACTAGGGGACGCCGATGAGTGGTAGCTGGTCGCTGCAGGTTGTGGGAGGCAGACCCGTCTAGTCGAGGAAGAAGAGTGAGAACTCTGGCTTCCGGATGCCGATCGTGATTCCACTTCCTGATCCTGGAAGAGGATAGGACGTGGAAGAACTTTGTTGAAGAACTCTCGGTCTGAATCCTCCGCCGTTTGTCGTGGTACAGCTTCAAATCAGGTTCAGGAACTTGGCAGGGGAAGTCCAGCGCAATCGGGGGAGAACGGCTCTCCCAGGCAGCCCCGAACTCGGAATGAGATGAGGTCACCTCTCCTGCGAAGCCAACTGGTCGACCTTTCCATAAATGTATGGTACGTCTTCAGAGGTCCCCGTATGACTCCGTGACAGCTTCTGCTAGATGACCCTTCCTCTGCCACCTGCAGACTGATCAAAGGGGGGAGAGGGGTGGAAGAACTTGGTTGGCCAAAAATAGAACAATGGGAAGGGGGGTTGGGGGGCTGCGACCTAGGGAGGTGAAGGGGCTGGGAATGAATGGGTGCAGTCCCCAAAGGGAGGAGAATTCGAATTTTAGCTTGGGAGGGGTGAAGGGGGTGCTTGGGGAAGTGAGGGGGTGTATGGGGAATGCCAAGGGGTGCCTTGGAAGAGGGAGGGATTAAATGGGAGAGTTAATGTGGCCTTGGGAGGTGAAAGGGTGGGTGATGTGGTAAGGTGAGGTGGCAAGGTGAAGAGAGAGAGGATGGTGCGAATTTGGGAGAGAGAGGGGGAGGAGAGAGAGAGGGGGCCGCCCCCTTTAGAGAGAGAGAGAAGAGGAGAGAGAGAGAGATAGCTAGAGAGAGAAGGAGAGGTGCACAAATGCTGTGGCAAATTCTTTAATACTTCATTAGCCTCCACAATAGGGGGTTGGGGTCCTATATATAGGGATCCCAACTTTGTACAAAAGCCCCTGAGGAAAGAGCCAATAACAGATAACCAAAAGTGCTAAAAGGGGCGCCCATGGGCTTGGCTCCTCTAAATGGGCCACAAAGCCAAACAAGCCCAATATGACGATCAACTTAGGTAACAAGCATGAGCACCTAGGACTTGACTCAAAATAAAGGTGAAATACATCAAAGTGACTCAAGAAAGATATGAAAATTACATAGCCAGACTCAGGAAATTAAGACGAACATAATGGCGAGCATCGGGACCCTTGGAGAAATGGGAAGTGGCAAGCGATGTCCCCATCATACTCCCGGGGTGCAGAGAACTCGACTCTGTCGAGTAAGGGTCCTCTCCGCTGCGGTACTGCTCCAATAGGTCAGGATCCAGCTGCTGGAGGTCCTCCCGGCTCACCCAGGCATCGTCCGAAGGTGGCCGTCCCTTCCACCAAACCAGGTATCGCCCATACGCCTTGCCCCTTGTGTTGGTGACCTGTTCATCTAATATTCGCTCCACTTTGTCACGCTGGTTTCTCAAGTTGGGTGGAGCTCTCTGAGGTGTGGGGGCGCTCTCAAGGGATGGAGTAGGCTGGATCTCCTCACTGGGTGTCACCGTGGGGCCTTTGTAGGGTACCAGGTCAGCCACATTGAATGTGGGGCTTACTCCATATTCTTCAGGGAGTTTCAACACATAAGCATTGGTGCCAAGTTGTCTCAGCACCTGGAAGGGGCCAGCTCCACGAGACCTCAACTTTGAGGTATTCCTAGGGAATAGCCTCTCAGTTCTCACCATCACAAAATCACCAGTTTTGAATTCTTGGTGGCGGCGGTGGGGATCGACAGTCTTTTTATAATTCTCGTTGCTCTTGTTGATGTGTTTGCGAATGTTTTCATGTGTCTTTGTGGATGTTGACTCACTAGTGGATAAAGGGGGTCCTGGACAACCAAATGTGGACCTATCATGCAATGGTGTTATGTAGACTTTGATGGACCTAGGGGGACCAGGGCATCCATGAATTGACCTATCATGCTTAGGAACCATGTGGACCTTGGTGCACTTAGGTGGACCGGGGCAGCCATGAGTGGCCCTATCATGCATGAGACGGATGAAGAGTGGGGGAAGACCAACTTGTCCAAATGTAAACCTATAGTGCACTGGACCTAGTGTGTGAGTGACACAAGTGATGTGACTAGCTTGACCACATGATGCGAAAGGTTGTGATACATGGATTCCTATCAAGATGGTCCCATCTGTGAGATTTGGGGGTTTCCACTCATGGGGATCGAAGCGGTTCTTGGGATGGGTCACTCCCTCATCTCCAAGGTTGATGTCACCCTTGGCCTTGACTCTCATAGTGTGGGCGGAATTTTGGAATGGGTGGGTTAGGACTGACATGGTGGGTGAGGGTAGGAGGGAGTGGGTGGTAAGTGATGAGTACTTGGAAGCCCATGGGGAGTGGCCAAACAGATCAAGATGGGCTAAGGGGTGAGTAACGTGGAGGGGGGTTTCAATCCAAGTGATCGCCCTAGGGTCCGTAGCACACATAGGGAAGTGGAAATCATGATCCTGGTGGGGCCCAACGCAAGGCTCCTTGTAGGAGGGCAAGGGGGTGAGGTAAAACTCATTAGGCTCAGGTAGAAACAACAAGAGCTTACTCGTGCAAGGACCCTTGGTGTAAATGGTGGTGATGGTCCCGATAGAGGGGTGTGAGAAACTAAGGTACCCCATGTTGCTTGCTTCTAAGGCCCACATGTTTGTCACCTCTATTTGCCAAAATACACTCCTAACCAAGTCCCTCATGGATCCTACAAAGGAGAACGAATGGAAGGTTGTGTGGAATGGAGAGGTGGGCACAATTGGGTATTGATTTTCCATAGGGGGGTGCATGATGTGGAGGAGGAGGTCTTGCTTTAGCCACTCAATGAGGGGTTCCCCTAAAATCACAGGTCTTATGGAAGGATGGGTGGGGGGACTTGGATGGTCATCTGGCAACTCAAGGGGGAGGATGTTCCTAGTTAGGCTCATTGTGGTCTCTTTGGAGGAGCCTTCTTGACCCAACCTTTGGCATTGGGCTTCATATTCTTCCTCCCAATCTAGGGAAGCCTCATATTCCTCAATCACATTCTCATCCTTTTGGGGTGTGGGGGTTTTGCTTTCCAAGGGAATGGGAAGGTCTTTTGTGCATGGGGTGATGAAGGTTGGGGCATGGTGCACCCGGGGTGGTGAGGGGGCTTGAACTTGGGTTGGGTTTGGGAGTGGAAGAAGTGGAGACCTAAGTTGGGGTAGGATTGGGATTGGTAGTGGAAGATGGGTGGGTCGAAGAGGAATGGGTTGATTGATTTTGGGAGGCGTGTCCCTTTTTGGGGAAGATGGAAGGGTAGTGGTGGGGACCGTGGAAGCTTGTGGGGTGTGGGTTTGATGGAGAGTTTTAGGTTGGGTGATGGCCGTCATGGGCCTAGGTGGAGCGGGGGCCCTAAGGGAAGTCTTGGGTTGACTGGTAGGAAACGGGGGAGTGGGAGTGCTCTTCGGGTTATGGTCTTCACGGTAGGAGTTGGGGAGGTATTGGAGCCTAAGTTGGGTCTTCATGTCTTCCCAGGTATGGATTGGTTCTTCCCTCCTAATCCTCTTCCTAGTTTCTACACTTATCCAATAGGTCTTGGCAAGTTTGGTAAGGTGCATAATCGCGAGCCTAACTTTCCTATCTTCCGTCATAGGGTACCAACCAAAGTATTGGTCCATAGCATTCTCCCATTTTAGGTAGACATGTGGATTATGTGACCCATCAAAGTTAGGAGCCTCAACCTTAATCATCCTCAAGAGGTAATCATCCGGATCCTCCCGTGGTCGCCTTTCAAAATGTCTAGGTTGGCGGGGCCTCTCATACTCACGGTGGAAGTCATCCTCAAGGTCCTCCCTATCAAGTTCAACTCGTGGAGGGGGTGCCCGTTGGGCATGGTTCCTAGGCGGGGCCCTAGTTTCATCGAGTCTCTCTAGGCGGGTGGAAATCCCACTCATTTTCTCCGAGAGGGCTTGAATGGCAGCCTCAAGTCGATCCATTGGAGCTTGGGGAGCCTCCCTAGGGATGTTTGGGTAACCTTGGGGAATGGGATTCATGGTGGAACCGAGGTAGAGGGGTCGGATCGGTACAAGGTACCACTACGGGTGGACATGCACACGGATGATGAAAATGCAAATACCCAAGGACCTAGGCTTGTAGAGACAAGTCTAAAACTTGCTCTGATACCAACTGATGTGACACCAAAATGCAGCAATAGAATTTGATCCCTATGACTTAATTCGCAATAGCAACAACAAGACTTGAGAGCTACTAGAGAGTCGCCAACACACCGCACGCTCGCGATTTCCGTGGTGACTCGGTGATGCCGAGTCGAGGTGGTGGAGTTATCCCCTGGCTGGCTAGAGGACCAGCACCGCTAAGGTTGTCCCTCCCAAAGGTATGAAGCCCACAAACAAGGGCGGCCGGGTGCCTTGAGGGCACTAGGTCACTCGCTCACCTTTAGCCACGGTGACCATACTAAGATGGTGGCTCCGGGATCGGGCACTCGCTCTCCAACCAGCGGATAAGTCTCGCAAATATGAAATGAACAGGAATAAAGGGGCAAGGGCAGAGCTCACCTGGTTGGTTTGAGGAAACCAACCCCGGTCGGAGACGAGGGCGAGCGGGGAAGTGTGGGTTCCCCCGCACACTGCGCCGATGAAGCTTCAATCCTGTTTAAAAGTACAATCACTACACCTCGCGCAGGAGGGTGATCTCGGGGGTGGGAAATATTCAAGTACAATCAAACACTACCTCCCACAGGGAGGGGCGGTAAGCCGGCCAGGCGGGGAAGGGAGAACCGTCGGGGAAAGGTAGGTTGGACGCCGGGGATGTTCCCACTTGCAACCAGCGACGGCTGACTGCCCGATGATTCCTGGACTGTAGATCGCGTTCCTGAATTTCTCCGGAGGTGAGACCAGCGTGGAATTCCTCGTATCTGGCATGCGGATGTCCCTGAATTTCCTTGATTTCTTCTGCTGCAGTTGCTGGTCCGGGGTGGGGTTTGATCGGGGAGGCAGAATCTGGGCGCGGCAGCTCCCTGTTTCTGACAGCAGGATGCAGAGACCGCCCCGATGGTTTCTGAACTCCAAATCATGAGCTACTACAGTTTCTGGAACCGTGAGCGAGTCCTCTCTGCAGCAAAACTGACGGGGCAGCCGTTCGATGTCGGGGTGGACTGGGGGACGCCGATGAGTGGCAGCTGGTCGCTGCAGGTTGTGGGAGGCAGACCCGTCCAGTCGAGGAAGAAAAACGAAAGCTCTGACCTCCGGATGTTGAACGCACTTCTGCTTCTTGATCCCAAAAGAGGACAGGTGGAGGAAGATATTCGTAGAAGAACTCGTGGCTTGAATCTTCCAGTGGCTGGTCCGGGTAAAGCTTCAAAGAAGCTGGCAGCTTCTGGCCGCAACAGCTACCTGACATGAACAGTGACTTGCAGGAGTTGTCCCGGCCGCTCCCGGACACCAAATCTCGAACCGTTAAAGTTGTTGGAACCTTGGAGGAACCCTCTTTGCAGGAAAACTGGTGGGGAAGCCGTCTGATGTCGGGGTGGACTGGGGGACGCCGATGAGTGGTAGCTGGTCGCTGCAGGTTGTGGGAGGCAGACCCGTCTAGTCGAGGAAGAAGAGCAAGAACTCTGGCCTCCGGATGCCGATCGCGATTCCGCTTCCTGATCCTGGAAGAGGATAGGACGTGGAAGAACTTTGTTGCAGAACTCTTGGTCTGAATCCTCCGCCGTTTGTCGTGGTACAGCTTCAAATCAGGTTCAGGAACTTGGCAGGGGAAGTCCAGCGCAGTCGGGGGAGAACGGCTCTCCCAGGCAGCCCCGAACTCGGAATGAGATGAGGTCACCTCTCCTGCGAAGCCAACTGGTCGACCTTTCCAGAAATGTATGGTACGTCTTCAGAGGTCTCCGTATTACTCCGTGACAGCTTCTGCTAGATGACCCTTCCTCTGCCACCTGCAGACTGATCAAAGGGGGGAGAGGGGTGGAAGAACTTGGTTGGCCAAAGGAAGAACAATGGGAAGGGGGGTTGGGGGGCTGCGACCTAGGGAGGTGAAGGGGCTGGGAATGAATGGGTGCAGTCCCCAAAGGGAGGAGAATTCGAATTTTAGCTTGGGAGGGGTGAAGGGGGTGCTTGGGGAAGTGAGGGGGTGTATGGGGAATGCCAAGGGGTGCCTTGGAAGAGGGAGGGATTAAATGGGAGAGTTAATGTGGCCTTGGGAGGTGAAAGGGTGGGTGATGTGGCAAGGTGAGGTGGCAAGGTGAAGAGAGAGAGGATGGTGCGAATTTGGGAGAGAGAGGGGGAGGAGAGAGAGAGGGGGCCACCCCCTTTAGAGAGAGAGAGAAGATGAGAGAGATAGATAGCTAGAGAGAGAAGGAGAGGTGCACAAATGCTGTGGCAAATTCTTTAATACTTCATTAGCCTCCACAAGAGGGGGTTGGGGTCCTATATATAGGGATCCCAACTTTGTACAAAAGCCCCTGAGGAAAGAGCCAATAACAGATAACCAAAAGTGCTAAAAGGGGCGCCCATGGGCCTGGCTCCTCTAAATGGGCCACAAAGCCAAACAAGCCCAATATGACGATCAACTTAGGTAACAAGCATGAGCACCTAGGACTTGACTCAAAATAAAGGTGAAATACATCAAAGTGACTCAAGAAAGATATGAAAATTACATAGCCAGACTCAGAAAATTAAGACGAACATAATGGCGAGCATCGGGACCCTTGGAGAAATGGAAAGTGGCAAGCGATGTCCCCATCACTTATCTTCACATAATCTCATTGCACTTCATCTCTGTTATTTAATATAGTGTTGCCATCATCAAAAAGGGGGAGATTGTTGGATTTTTGTGACTTCCCTAGTGTTTTGATGATGAGCATCACTATGTTAAATATTGTCATTTTAATTAGATATCTTGCGTAATGTTATGCATTTGAAATTTCCATGATTAACAGGAAAACTGCTATGAGGTAGTACCTTGTATGTCCGTACTGTTCCTTTCATACTTCGTGTTGTTTGTGTTTACTACACTTCGTGTTGTCCTTTTGTACGTCGTGTTGTTCCAACTATGTTTGTTGATTATCTTCGTGCTATTTACTGAAGCAGCTCGATTTGTTCTGATGAACTTCGAGTCGTTTTCCTGTGAACCTCGTGTCGTTTCTTCGGTATTTAGTTGCTCATCTCGAGTCATCCTTTTTATTTTTGCTCTTGTGTTTTCGTGTCATTTACTGTAGTTACTCGAGTCATTTTCCTGCGGTCACTGTTTTATCACGTGTCGTTGTAGCCGTTCCTGTCTTATGTCTTCGTGTTGTTTTTCCTAGACCCCGTGTCCTTTTTACTTTGTGACCACACTTCGTGTAGGGTTCTGTTTTCATCTTTGAGTTGTTCGTAAGTTCGAGCAATTTTGTATTCGAGTCATTTTTTAATATCTTCGTGTTGTTTTTGTGTTTGTGTCTTCGTGTTGTTGTTTTTATGTCTTCGTGTTGTTTTTATATTTGTGTCTTCGTGTTGCTTCTTTCTATCTTCGTCCAAGGTTCCTCTGATCGTGTGTTTCTATCGTTTCACTCCGTGTTATTTCCTTCTCACCTCGTGCTGTTCTCATCTGACCTCGTGTCATTTTCTCTTTATTTCGTGCTGTAGTCATCTCGTGTATCTCGTGTCGTTCTCAGTATAGTGAATTTTGTATTGCTATCACATACCTCATGCAGTTTTAGTTTTTGGGGCCCTGAGTTTTAATAGTTTTAAATTTCTTTACAGGAGAAGAAGAAAAACAAAAAGAAGAAGGTGGTCCGAGGAAGAATATTCCCCAGTGTCTGGGCTGCACGTGATCCAATACTAAAGGAACCAATGCTATAAGGGCACGTGGCAAGAAGGTTCTGGATCGAGCGCGGGAACCACACGCCTTGCATGCACCCTCCTGATCGCTTATAAAAGCACTGCCTCACCATCTACGAAAAGGGAGGAGCTCCGAGGTTACAGTAAAGAAATTTGAGGGAGAGCAGACAAGAAAGAGCCTCCTTGAGAAACTAGAGTGATCCAGTTGAGAGAGAAGAGAGAGCAGAAGAGTGATCAGAAGTTGGGTATTGACTTACGGATCAAATCCGAAGTCTGCCGCTCAGTTTGAGCTACATTGTTTCCAGTTTCTGAAATTTGGCTTCCTTCTTTCTTGTTTTCATTTTTATATATTTTTTCCTTCTTGATTGAAAGTTCTCTGTGTTACCTCCTGGTGTTCAGGGGAAGTGAGAGACATGTTCTCTCTGGTTTACTTGCAACAGAGGTTGTAGTATTGTTCCCTCTCATAGAAGAGGTGTTCCCTCTGGGCTTCAGAGGAAGAGAGAACTTGGTCTCTGGTTCTAGTGATTGCAGATCACTAGTGTTCCCTCCGGTTGGAGGAAGAGGAAATTGTTTCCTGGTTTCTAGGGACTTGGCATCCTTAGGGTTCCCTCCGGGTATGGAGGAAGAGGGGAGGGTGTTCCCCTGGTGAAGCTGTGAATCAGCCGTTGTCGCAGACTGAGTCTGCTTTGCTTGCAGGTGCTAGTGAAGTCTCACTTCGATTTGAAGTGAGGGGTGGACGTAGGCAGACTGGAGGTCTAACCGAACCACCTTAAAAACCTCTGGGTACTTGTGTGATTGTCTGTGGTGATTTTGTGGTGTGTCTTCTATCCACTCGAGCTATTGTCCGCACTGCGTTTTTGTGGGTTCAACTCCGAGATTGCTTGTTTTAAGTGAATCATTCTTCAGTAATTTTTAATCGGTTGAAAACAGTGATCTATTCATCCCCTCCCCTTCTAGATCACTATATATTTCTTGTATCATTTTGGCCCTTCCATAGGGGTTTAAAAACCACCAAACCCCCAGGTAATCGAGCCCCCCGTTTGCATGCTTTTGATTAAGAATAGGGGTAGATTCTACTAAAATCTCATTCTAATGGGCCTTTTATTCGTTGTTTATGATTGTTTGCAGGCACTAGAAGACTAATACGTGGAGCCCTTGCACCTTGGCCGGCCTTAGAGCAAGGAAGGAACGAATCCAAATAACCCCGCTTCCTGTCTGATATCGCGCTATAGGTTCCTGGCGCGATCTGAAGAACGCGCTGGGACGATACAGCACGTTAATCTCCAGGCCTACGGCTGGCCATCTTGAATTTCTGAGGTATGTAACATGCCCTATCTTGATCTTTATATTATTTGGCATGTTGTTGGCCTCAGTGGCGATCACGGATTTTGATTATTACATGTAACCCCCCTTTTATCATCAATTGTAGTTCTATATCTTGTCAAGTCATCTTTTATGCAAATCATTTAATTTGGGAGCGTTCTAATTTTATAATTCACAAATTGGCGATCACGGTGGGACACTTTGTGCCACCACGTTCGTTCTTTTGGTTGCCTGCTTGTTAATCCATCAAAGTGTGTGTGATTATTTATCTTTTGGGGTTCCCCCACCCTGTCATTGGTTGCGCTATACATTCATAGCGCGTTCTATCAGATCGCGCTATGGACATATAGCGCGTTAATCACCAGAGGGTATTTCACCCGCACCTTCTATCGGGGTTCTGATTGTCATCTTCTCTGGTTGCATCTTGTACATTTCCTGCTGTGTATTCTTTTTTTAATATATTTTTTCATTTTATTTGCTAGTTCTAGTTTAGATATTCTTGCATAACATAGCATTCATCTTTGCATTCGGTTTGGGAGACCCCCTCTCCCCACACTTTTAGGAGATCTCACACCCCCTTGGTGAAGGAACGACCCTCCATTGAGCATTCCGTCTCATTGTACCGAAAATTCCTAAACCAAGCCTCCATAAGTCCCTGCACCCGTGGATTCCCTCACGGACGCTGGGTAGGTTGTACCTTTAAAGTTCCGGGTTTAGTTGGCCTATGCATGGTGAGAGAGTGTTCTTAGTTGGCACCGGAGTACCACATTTGAAACTAGGTTCCTCCCTTGAGTGATCACATCAATTTGCATAAAGTCATTAATTCACCAAGGTCCAAATAAATAATAAAAATCAACGGTAACCATTCCAAATCGTGTGCTTCTTTACAAATTATTCTGCTTGAACTTTGACTGTATAATGGCTTACCTTGATAGACAAAATAACATGTTTAACCTTAATGAAGATGCACAACCTAGCACATCTTATATTCCTCAATCTCAACATGCTCGTCATAATTCTCATCATATTTTCAAGGGACCACGCCCTCATTCTTATGGCGTTGCCCGACCCATGGGCAATGTCCAATCTCATGGTCCCTCGATTCAATCGCGAGCCACTACTCCTACGGGATCGTCTCCTCCCAACGATGAGAAGGTCTCCCAGATCTTGCATGCATTAGATCATCTCACCCCCCAACAAATTCAAGCCCTTAAGGCCGTTGTTGAGGGTGCATCTCATTCCTCTCATCCTCCTTCCAATCCTACGCGGGTGGCCCATCACCCACTTCCCTCTTCTATTCATATTCCTACTCGGGTAGCCCATCACCCATCTCCTCCTATTCACCCTTCTCCTCGGGTGGTCCAATACCCGCCTCCTTCTATTCCTCCTCCACCACGGCCCCAAGGCCCATTTATTCCTTGCAACCCGGCCCATCCGGGTTCTTCTATGGGTCATCCCATTAATCCTCCACCACGACCTTTTTATGCGGCCCCTCCTTCAAGGCCCTGCCAACCCTCTGTTACTCAGGTCACACCCCTCCAACAAACGCTTCTCGACAAAGTCACTTCGTTGGAGGAACAATTTAAGAGGGTTACGAGCCCACGGCCCGCTCCTTCTACTCCAGTCAATCCCCTCCGCGCCGCTCTGAATGACATTACAAAGATGGAGCAAGCTTGGAAGGATAGGAGAGACGGCTACGGCATCGACAGTACGAGCAAGCAAGAGCCGGCGGGTTTCAACGTTCAAGTGGACGCCGTCCATCCTCCACCCATTCACCCAATTTACGCATATGGCCCTCCACCTCCACATACACATACACAATACCATTACATTCCACCACCTACATACACGCCTTCACTACGGTGTCCACTTGAACTTACTAATGAAGAACCGACGATTGAAGAATTTGAGGCAGCATATGACGAAGCTCTGCAAGCACCTCTTCCTAGTTTCCTTCGCCGTCCCCTTCCTCCACTGCCAGAAGACCCCTATGCTCGGGACTATGTCACAGTCCCCGATCCAACCACCATTTATGAGACCTCTTGGTGTTACGATGATGAGTTGATATTCCAATCACCCATACCGCCGCATCATGAGTCTCATCCTATCCCTAACACCTCTCGTCCCATCCGGCATTTTCAACGCACTAATCCTTCACCTCCCGTAACCACACCAATATCCTCCATTCCATCGGCCTCCGTCGAGCCTTCATCACCCTCCACTACGCCGGTCTCTACCGAGCCTTCTATTACTCCTCCTCCTTGTTCGCCACCTCAACCCTCCATTATCCCTTTAACCCCAAAACCCACTATGCCTATAACCCCTACTCTACTACTTAACCCTTCGCCCTTACCCGTGGCTAGTCCTGAGCAAGGTCCACCCCTTTTTGCACTCAAGCCAACCCCGACTGCTTCCGAGCAAAGGGAGAAGCTCGATGTGTTTGAACCTCCACTTCCACTCGCCCTTTCTCCAACACCTTCCATTATACCTCCACCATCCATGGAGCCTTCCGCCTCCGCTTCACACCTCTTTACTACTCGGAATGGGAGTGCTTCTGCAAGTACTTGTACCGAAGATGATCAAGAGCCCGAAAAGAAAGATTTGGCCACGGCCGTGCTGTTCAAGATGCAAGAGTTTATTTGCCGGATACCAATCCGGGTTGTTGTGCCAAGCATGGTCGAAGAGGCCAAGTCCCCGCCACTGCTCACTAAGAAAGAATGTCAAACCTTGATGCCGTGTAAGTTTGTGCCCAAGGGCCCGGCAGGGCACCCCTTGTTCCAACTTTCAAATCTTGAACCTTTTCTTCCATACAAGGGGCGAATGACAATTTTGTTCAACACTCTCTATACGCCACAACCCCTGGGCAACACAATGCTTCTTATCCCGACTTTCCAACTCTCTCACACTATTACTTTTCACTCTTCAAGGGAGTTGTCATTTACCATTGAAGATCCGTCATGGGCTCTTGCTTTATCCATTGGGCCAACTGGCTATACACTTTCATTGCCATGGAGGGGCGGTTATCTTGGTGCTAAGGGGTCTTCCACTATTTCATCCACCTTCTATTCAATGTCATCCACATTCTTATCTATCACATTGTCTTCATGGGCCACTCCAAGGGTAAGGAGGGGGATCTCATCCTCTCGCCCTTCATGTTCTTCGTATCTCATACATTCTGTTGCATCCATGAATTCATCGCATCTGTTGCATTACATTCGCATACATTTGCACTTCTTCTTTCCCGGGTTCCCGGACCCGTATCTTCCCCGCCTTCTGGAACCTCCGGATCTTCCGCATTTCCCATCTTATTCATCTTCATCCTCTTCTAATCCACTCTCCCCGGGGCATCGCGTCCCCTTTCCTGCTATTTTACTAGAACCTCCAGGTGTTTTATCCCTCCTCTTAGGGCATGACGCCCCTTCTGATTTCACTCTTCCGGAACCTCTGGATCTTTCTCTTCTCCCCGGGCATCACGTCCCATGGTATCTTCCCCCTCCGGAACCTCCGGATATTGCTCTTTGGGCATCGTGCCCCTACACACTCTCAAGTCCGGATCTTCTGGGCTTCTTGTTGATTCTCCCAGGGCATGTCCCTCGGTATTTGCTTCCTCCGGAACCTCCGGATCCTTCACCCCTCTCTATATCCCTTGGGCATCGCGCCCCTTTCCATCTCATTCCTTCGGAACCTCCGGATCTTTCTCTTCTCCTTGGGCATTGCGTCCCATGGCATCTTCCCCCCGGAACCTCCGGTTTCTCCATCTTATTCTTTCTATCTTCTTTCGGGGCATCCCAACCCTTCTAATTCCATTCCTCCGAAACCTCCGGACCCTCCATCTTTCCTCCGTCTCATCTTCCTGCTCCTCAGGATATCACGTCCTTGATCCACTTCTTCCTTTTTCATAATCTTTTTGCATATTTCTTCCCAGGGCATCGCGTCCCTCGAGATTCTTCTCCTCCAGAGCCTCTGGATTCTTCCTCCTATCATGATTCTCCTCCTCTGCCTCCGGACCCTTCGGATCCGCCTCTTTCCATCTATCAATTTCTTCTTCTAATTCTTCCTGATCCTGGGTCCGACCTAACTTCTTCCGCATCCACTGCCTTGGGCATCTGCCCTTTCTCCCACTGCTTCCGAGGCTTTAGTCCTCACTCCTCTTCTTAAGTTTCCGCTTCTTCTGTAAACCGTGCCTTGCGATCAGGGTCTCTGCACCTTAGTAAGGGAGTTCTAGCCCTCGCCTCTCTTCCTTTTCTCCATATTCGTCTGAGTCTGGTCTGAGCACCACTCCTTCTTATTAAGCCACTTCCAAATCCTTTGCTTCCAATCCTTTTATTCGCTAAAAGAGGACTATCTCACGATAATCAACCTCGCCTCTGACAGCTGCTTCTACAAAGGTTGCAAGGTAACATATTGGCGTAAGTACGTATTTTTATGATATCATTTTCTCATTGCTTCACGCGTGATTTTCAAAATGAATTACTTCTTAATAAAGATTAAAAGAGGTGTTTTATCTTAGGCTTTTGTTTAATTAAATTATTCCAAATTAGGTTTGCTTCTGCAGCACCTTTGGTTAATAAAAATCCCGCGCTGGGAATTCAACGTTCTCTCCCCGCTTGTTAAGAGCAACCCTTGGCTGGGCACCGCACACACTTCACGGCGTCCTTAGCCGGCTCCTTTGATAAAACACCGTTGCTACTTTGGCCATGCCATGAGTATATCTGAAAGTCTTTTCTCTTCTTTACTCGGCCGAATGCAGGGGCAAGAGGTTGACAGATAAGATGACCAACTTCGGTAATCCCCAATACGAGAGAAGTCTCAAATAGGGGCAGTCTTGACCCAAACTAAAATCAAATTTCACGATACATCTAGCCAAAAGGGCTATTATGAAAAATCAAGTCAAAATTTTGATAAATGCAAAAGTATGAATTATGGCATGTCAAGAGAGGCAAAGTCCCCGCAGGGAAAACCCTGGTCGTATGCATGTCAAGGGTCTAAAAAATCAAAGGCACAAAGCCCCGGCGCAAGAGATTACCTCTTTGAGGGGAAATACCTTGGAAGGAATTCATGTCCCGACATCTCCCATCTTGCATAAAGCTTATCCTCAATTATTCTTCTCTTCTCCCTCTAAGACCGAATGTTTCTCGGGTATGGCCTTGGTAGGAGCACCGTTAACCAAAGGTAGCTGGTCATGGGGCGCCACCTTTAAATGCACGCTAGGCTTTGGGCAGTTTTGAGCGAAAGGGGAAGGAACTAGGACCCTTAGCTAGTGGTTTAAACATCCGTTGATGCTGCATTAGCAATGTCTAAGCCAAATTCCAAAAAAAATAGAATATTGCCGAAATTCCAAAAAAAAAATCAATATTACCGAAATTCCAAAAAAAAATCAATATTGCCAAATTCCAAAAAAAATTGCCAAAATTTTTGAGCATTTCCAAAACTTTCATATTTTTTTAAAAATTAATATAAAAATTCAAATATTCTTTTTTGAAAACTCCTAAAAATTTGCATATTTTCAAAAATTCCAAAAAAATTACATTATATTACTGATGGCATTATTGCGGAGATATCCTTTTACAGAGGCGCGCAAAATCACAAGAACAACCACAAGAAGTGCAAACAAGTATTAAAGACTGTCTCATTCCACTATGTATGCCAAAATAGTACAAAATGAGAATGGATAAAACAACCTCTCTAGCTCTCCCCTCGATCCTCCTGATCTCCCCCTCTACACGAGCTCTCAACCTCCTCCTGTCCTCCCCGGGAAGACCTAGGAGGAGCCATCGATCCCCGAGAAGTTGAACCCCTGTCACCGCATGCTTCCCTATCAGCATCTTCCCTCCTCTGATGCTCGGAGGAGGTAACTAAATAATCAGTGCTCGAATAGGCTCGGAGTATCCCTCACGCTGAGCCCGCTCACGCCCTCGCCGATAGCGATCCTCTGCATCCTTCGCCCGCTGCTCGGCGATGCCTAATCTGGTACGTAACTCCACCCTCTCTAGCTCCCGCTCCACTCTCTCTCTCTCCCATCTCTCTCTCTCTCTCTATCTCGATCCTCCCTCTCTCTCTACCGCTCACTCCTCTCCACCCCGAGTAGGAGGCATAACTCTGCAACATCTCGAGGAAGCTCCTCCGCATCACGGCGCCTCAGCTCTGCTTCCGCTGTCTGCAGCTCCTGCTCCTGCACCCGAAATCTTGGTCAATAACTGATAATAAAATTTTCAAGACTAAGATTAATAGAACAGATTGCTTACTCTCTCCTGTAGGGAGGCCTCAGCTGCCTCCGCCCGAGCAACTGCACTAGCAAGCTGGCTCTCCAGGTCGGTGTGGTCGCAAACAGGCTGAGTGGAAGATGAAGCACCATGCGAGGATCGGACTGCCTCCAGCTCCTCGCGCTAAAAAAGAAAGCATTACTATTAATTGAATTTCAAATCCAAATCATTCTAAGTTACAAGTACTTACCAGCTCATCGACGGTCTGCTGGAGGTCCTCGCGCTGCCGGATCGTGGAATCGAGGAGTCCTTGTACCATGGCCAGTCTCCCCTCTATGTCGAACTGTGATAAACGCATGTTGGTCACATATTGTATAATCAAGTTCTTGTAAATGAAAATGCAAATGAATTTAAAGGCATACCTGTCCACGAGCGCTCTGATAAACTTGGCTGCCGTATGCCTGAGAGTACGCCTGGAGGTAGGCGTCATCTGAATCCGCTCCCGCAGGGACTGCTCGGCCACGCCTTTTCCAATCTGCGTACTGCTCCCGGGCGCGCTGCCGCCAATCATCTATCCCCTGGAGGCCTCGGAAGCGTCGTCCAGGTCGTGGATCCGTCGCTTGGGTCGAGAACTCTACCACCGCCTGATGGAGTCCTAGTGTCCTCATGATCAACCTATGGTATAGTGGCTCGACCAGGTTGAGGGCATGCAACCAAATCTCTCTCCCGAAGTATGGGATGGCCGCCTCCACCCAGGGCATCACCTCGGCGTCCCTTTGATAGGGAGTCCAGACCACCTGCATAGTTTAATTTATCATTGCCCTGGATCTCATTCAGATAATATAATTCAATTTCAAAAATCAATTTTACTTCTGTATGGGGCATCATATCTAACGTCTCCTGAATATGGGTGACCTGGTCCTTCAGAGATCGGCTGTCTCGTGTCGGGGTCCAACGTCTGGCCAGGGGCAGTAGATCTCCTCGATCCTCCCAAGCACGCCTGAGGGTAGGAAGATACAAGTAACTTCAAACCTGAAATGTAGCTCATGTGATCAATATAAGAGGTAAGTGCATAATTTAATCATTGGAGTTTAAGGTTTAGAGAGATACCTGAAGTAGGGGGTAGAACCCCCCGAGTGAAGACTGAAGTGAAGAAATGCCGAAGCTGTCAAACAAATGGGCTAGGACTGCCGCACCCCAAGCATACCGTCCAACTCTGTCCAGATCCTCCAGTAGGGGTAGAAATCGGCAGCTCACTGCATCACCCTGAGTCGCTAGAAGTAGCTTGCCGATCATCAGAATAAGAAACCTCCTCAGCTCCATGTCGGCCTGTGCGCCAGCCTCAGTCACGAAACTCTCTTTGGCTCCAGCCTCTAGTCTCCTCTCATGAGCCGTCAAGGTCTCTCCCACCTCCCTTTGCATGTGGAACAAGCCGAGACTCTCCTGCAAAGCAATCCTCGACACTAGCGAGGTCCGGCCAGTCCCCTCCAGCTCCAAGCCTAGCAGTCTACGCGCCATCTCCCGGTAGTCGGGGTAAGTGCAGCCCGTCACTGCCGATCCATGCACCCACAGCCCGGTGATACGGGTGATGTCCTCTAGAGTCGGGATCATATGACCCCAGGGGAAGAGGAAGGCCTTGCACCCTGCGTCACATCTGGCTTTCAGAGCTCTTATCAACCCCACGTCAACTCTCAGCACCTCTATTTCCAAGAACTCTTCAAAGCCCATTTGGCGGAGGCGGGCCCGTTGAAACTCCGATAGTGCGAAGTAGACAGCCCGGACTAGTGTCCATGAAATCTGGGCACGAACTGCACCCTCCACACCCTACACACAACATAAAAGCAAGAAATATCAATTTGTGTCCATCAAACAAAACAAAAAAAATCAGAAAATAAGAAAAACTGGCATTCTGTTCTTTATCGCGCTATATCGTCATAGCGCGTTCATCAAGAACGCGCTATGAAGACATAGCGCGTTCATCTTCCGAAGGTAGGGGGCGACCCCTCATTCCCCAAATTCATTCCATGGGCATTCTGCCCTATACATTGGTCGAAGGGGACGTTTACCCCTCCGTTTTCATCCTTTATGAAAGAAGAAACAAGAAAAATCAAAGAAAAAACAAGTTAGGGGCGGTTTCTTACCAATCGTCGTTTTCGAACCGCCGCACCTCCAACGGGCTCTGCCGCTATCTCCTCGGCCGCCGCAGCACCTTCAACCTCCTCGGCCTCATCGGGGGGGATCTCCATTTCATCTCCTTCAAGCCTAGCCGAGACGGTCGCCTCCGAGTCGGCGTTTTCTTCCACGGGAGAGGGCACTCGTTCCTCTTCCGCGCCAGTTCGTTGACGGCCGCGGGTGGCGCGCCGTTTGGAGCGTCGGGGAGGTCCTCCTTCCATTGGATGAGGGTAGTAGAGGGTTGGTCTAGAGAGAGGGTGAAAGAGAGGAAGGATGGGTTTGGAATGAATGAAAGGGGGGGGGGTTTGAATATATGTGCGTAATGAACGCGCTATATGTTAATAGCGCGACACTATCGCGCTATGTATATATAGCGCGATGATGAAAATAAATAAAAAAAAAATATAGAAGGAGGGAGGGAGAGAAAAGGAAGTGCCATGAGAATATATGTTGAGAGTGAGTGAGAAACTTGTGTTCTTTTTGCTTATGCGTGCCTGAATTTGCTTGAATTTGCTTAACATGGAATTCGCAGGAAAGCAAAAGAAAGATGATGATACGCCATCAGGTAAGTATTTCTTTATCCATTCCTTTTATTACATTACTATATGATACTTACATTATTATATTATCTCAAGGACCGGCTGGTTCTCCGTATGTTTCGGGATTTGAGTTCCCCTCTACCAAAAATAGTGATGATCTAGAAACATGCAGTTAATCGTCGGATAGGCCGTTAGGTCAGACAAATTTGGGGACGATGGACTTCATCTCGCACGTCGTGGTTGCAGATAACTCTTGACCCAAGTCTTTTTGATTTAATAATATTATCCTTGAGTATCTTATATTTTATTCTTTCTTTGCATTTGTTTTAACAATTTCTTTTATTTTAGCCCTGCACGCATCATGCCTTTTGCATTCATAAATGCCCAACTCTTCTTCCTAATTAAGGATCAATAATGCTTGTGTTCTTGAACAAAGAAATTCAATTCCATTCTGAATTTGAAAGACTACTCCTAGTTGGACACTGGATCTCGCTGGTCGATGTGACCCTTGCCTAGAATTTCCTTATCCCCTTTCAATCCAATTCAACTTATCCTCCTTCTTTTGATCCACTCATTAGTTGTGAACCGCACGATGGCGTCGATGGATCCGCCGGGCTCACGTCCATTCCACTAACTGAGTGAAATTCGTAGTTGCTACGCACTGCGGATGCCTCTTTTGTGCAAGAGGTTGATCAGCTCCCTTTTCTTTGTTCCGCGCCTATCGTTCTAGGCAGGAGTCGTTGATGCTAGCTCGATCTTGTGGTTAGCACAGAGTTTTTTGGATTATTCCTATCATTTGTCGGTTGTGATGGCTGTCTCTTTTTCCTTGATATCACTTATCAGTCCGCTCCACTGCATTTCCACTTTATCTCCCCGTCACTACCACTCTGTGTCATCTCCATTTTGCCTCCGTTTTACCTCCGTCTCGCTCCCCTGCAAAGCGGATATCAAGGAGGGGCATCTGTAGACACCCAATTTTGGCCGATAAATTGGGCATTTTCTTTGTTCTCCTAGTTAATGCCCCAATTGATCCTTAGTTGGTTGATTTTCTGGGATGTCTCTCTATTCTTGGCCCAACATTTCAATTCCATACCTTGGATCTCGTCTCGAGTTTGGCATCCCCGCGCTATCCGCTCTTATTGCTTTCTTGTTCATAGCGCGTTGTAGATCTAATTGAAGTTATCATTTGAACATTTGTTATTTTCTTGACAACTGATCATTATAGCATCCACTTTGGATGTTATTCTCACTCATTTGGTTAAGTGACTGCCCAAAGGTTTTTTCTCCTTTTTTTAATCATTTGATGGGCCTTTAATTATCGCGCTATATCTTCATAGCGCGTTCTTTATTAACGCGCTATACGCTTGTAGCGCGTTCTCAGTCAGAAACCCAGTCCGACCCGAACTCCCCTCTTTCATCTCAGAGTCCTTATTTGGTAAGTTTCCAATCATTTTCCTTCCAAAGGAAGGTTCCAAACCCTAATAGGAGTCTTTCCCCCTCATTAATCGGCAGGATTATCTCAATTTGAGCCGCCAAACCTTTAGATTGAATTGAACTCCGACCTAGGGTTGCTTCTGGATCTTCTTCCTATAAATTTCACCCTTTGGCCGTCGTTTCAGGGGGATCCAACTCGAGATATTGATGAGTAGGAGGAAGCTTTTCGTGCAAAATCAACAAATCCTCGCTCCTCACACATCCAAGGGAGTATTTAGGGATTATCCTCGTGTTCTTCCTCTTTCTGCTTTCTCTTTCCCCAAAGCACTGATTTTTATTCTTGCATAGCATTGCATCCCGGTTTTTAAACACTCTTTTACAAAACACATGCATACACGTACACCACACCTATCTTTTGGCCCTTCCATAGGGGTTTAAAAACCACCAAACCCCCAGGTAATCGAGCCCCCCGTTTGCATGCTTTTGATTAAGAATAGGGGTAGATTCTACTAAAATCTCGTTCTAATGGGCCTTTTATTCGTTGTTTATGATTGTTTGCAGGCACTAGAAGACTAATATGTGGAGCCCTTGCACCTTGGCCGGCCTTGGAGCAAGGAAGGAATGAATCCAAATAACCCCGCTTCCTGTCTGATATCGCGTTATAGGTTTCTAGCGCGATCTGAAGAACGCGCTGGGACGATACAGCGCGTTAATCTCCAGGCCTACGGCTGGCCATCTTGAATTTCTGAGGTATGTAACATGCCCTATCTTGATCTTTATATTATTTGGCATGTTGTTGGCCTCAGTGGCGATCACGGATTTTGATTATTACATGTAACCCCCCTTTTATCATCAATTGTAGTTCTATATCTTGTCAAGTCATCTTTTATGCAAATCATTTAATTTGGGGGCGTTCTAATTTTATAATTCACACTGTACTGTAATTGTTATGCACTTTCATGCATGATCACATGGTATATCAAATGGTAGAGTGGTAAAGGGCAGATGAGGTCTGTCTGGAAGCTCTAACCATTTGTGAGGTGGTCTTTAGACTAAGTCCTCTACCTAGTACCATGGGTTAGAATAGCATATAGAGCAGTCTAGACTTTCATGGGCATAATTCAATGATTCTCTCCATGGTCTTCATGTCACATTTGATGCATCAGTGCATTCACATAGGTGGAGTAAGTGCCTCAATTGATTAGCATATGCCTCATGCAAAGAGTGCATCTAGATAGGGGGAGTCATTGCATTCACTTGTGTGTTTTCCTACACAGTCTCTGTACATTTATCTGCATATCAATTGTGTCAAAAAGTCCAAAAAGAATTATTTGAAATGCATGCACACATTTAGGGGGGATTAATGCATATAGTTAATTGTTCACCTGATGCAATGTGAAAGTCTCCCAAGTCGACTTCTTGTCAAGGCCAAGTCGACTTATTTGTGAAGAATCAAAAAGCCTCATTTGCTGTCTCTGTTTGTCTATTTGTGATCTTCACTCCTAGTTTTTTTTAAAAATCAATTTGAAATACCTAATCATTTCTATCTTCACTCTCATTCCATGATTTGGTATCTTTGAAATCTCATTAGCTCACATTGCTGTGATTCTAAAATCTCTTGATTGTTAGCTCATGCAATTGTTGAGGGGGAGCTTCACATGAAAAATTTATGAATCGCCTTGCATGTCATAATCATAATTTCCATGCAAATTGATCCCATCTAGTTCTCTCTGAAAATTCAACATCTTTGATGGCTACTAAAGTTTCTTATGGATGTCTTAGCTCCTTTGAGAAAGTCACCCTGAAATTATCTCAAGTCAGCTACATGCTTAGATTTTATTGCTATATCCTTGAATTGATTTCACCCTGAAAATCCAATATTCCTGCTGACTGCTCAATACCTATGAATCTCATTGGAAATCATGTCTTTTTTGCTGCATCAGTGACTACTTCTGCCATACATTATGCAAATATCTGTTGTCGAATCAAAATTGTGACAATTTTCTCAAATTACTTTTTGCCTGCTACTTTCTTAGATTTTATTGCTACATTCTTGAGCTAGTCACTCTGAAAATATTTCACATCCATTGATGTCATTGAAATCATCTTAGAAATCATTTCTGCTTACTGAATTTTAAACACCCTTGTCATAACTCAAGCCAACTGTCTTCAAGGTACTTACATATCTGTTGTATGCTTATTGTTGCATTTTCTATTAAAAATTTCTATTGCTCTTGCTACTTATCTTGGCTGCACCTTAAAAACTTTCTTGTTGATTGACAATCTGATTGACTTCAATTTGTGTATCTTAATCATAAATCTGAAAATAATTTTAATAAGGAATCTTCTATTATACAGGATTATGAATGTCCAATACATTTAGCTGGTTTATGTTTAATGTAGTCCTTGAGTTTAGACATAAATATCTTGAAAATATATGTGTTATCTTTAATAGACTTTAACCAACCTCTTCATATTATGTCTTGAATGATAGGCTGAATTCTAAAAGTTCTGAAATCATGGCTATCTTTGGTTGAGATACATGTATTGAGTATTGTTTTTAAACATCTGGATGATCTGAAAAATTCCTAGTGTTGTCAGAGCAATGACATTGGTCACTTAGAAACCATGTCTCTTCTCGATGAAGAAAAGAACATTGTGTCATGAAGTGCCATAGTTATCTCTGCTGAAAAATCATTGAAAAACCTGGCAGAGCAATGGCTTGTTCACTGAGAAATATATCTCAATCATCAATGAATTTAGTTGAGGTATGTCATGAGGTGTCAATGCTATCTCTGTACAATATGAAGCATGACAGTAAGTCATACCAAGTATCTAGGGGTACTAGCGTCTAAGCTGTTGGATTAGGTGGAAGGTCAAACTAGAGGGGAGGGGTGAATAGGTTGACCCTTTGAAAAATTAATGCAAGATCACACTCACTTTAGAAAGCGGAATGCTAATTAGAAATTCAGTAAACAGACAGTATGAAGATCGTGCCTAATCAAACATCTAACGATAGGTGGATTATGCGAGAATAGCAAACCACAAAAAGAACACAGATTTGTATGGTGGTTCGGTCTCCCTGTGGAGACCTACGTCCACCCCTCACTAAACCAGTGAGGATCCCTGCTGAGCTTTATAGCTTAGCTACACCGAGGAACTACCTCCTCAAACAACGCTGAGCAGTACAGCTTGGCTTAACCAGATGAACATATCCTCTAAACAGCTGACGAACAGCTTGCAGGCAAACACGCCCAAACACCCTTGATCCAAGCACAATCTGCTGGATCAAACCCCTCCCTCTACTCAAACCGGTACGAGGGAGAAATAATGTAACATGGTTCAAATTGAAAAGACAAATAATAAATGAAATCACTTAGTAATGAAGAAGCAATCTCAGATATGTGAGGCCGCCGGATCTCAGGCTTGAATTCAGAAATCTGGGAAAAGAAGCTTCAACTATCAGTTGATCTTCTCCTTCTGAAATGTAGATGAACTTGCAATAGATCACTGCTCCTAGATCTCCTCAGGTTTTCAGTAGATCGCCAGCAGGAAGAAGATGAGATCCCCAGTTCTTCTAGTGAGCTTCTCTTGCTCAGCCTAGTCTTCAGCAGCTTCGAAATCTCTAAAAACAAACCTCGATGTTCAGGTTCCTGTGCTCACTTCCAGATCCATGTAATATATACATCTAGTGGGCCCCAACCAGATTTTCTGGTTAGCCCACTAATTGATCTCCTCAGAGCCTTCTGGAATCGCGAATGAAAACGAGATCGAAACACTTTTTGGGTGATGTGGCCTTTGACATCACTAATGACTAGGGTCCACCCAACTAATTTTATGAAAGAATTCAGATGGCGTCAACCCATGGTGACCAAGGGGTTTACGCTGCCTTGAACTGTCCATAAAGCTTTAAGTTCGTAGGTGGATGCGTTGACGCATTGAGTTACTGCGTCAACCCACTAAGCTAAGCCAGAGCGAATTTCATCTCAGAGTGAACTGCTACGTCGACGCTATCATGCTGTAGCGTTGATGCACTGGGGTATTCCAGTGAACAATAATTCTACCTTTTGAACTACTGCGTCGACGCTGCTCTATTGTGGCGTTGCCGCAGTGAAGTAGATCTGTGAGTGCCTCTGCTTCTTAAGCTGATGCGTCGACGCTGCAATAGTGTGGCGTTGACGCACTGAGATTATATCAGTGACTTATGATTTTACCTCTTCAACTGATGCGTGGACGTCTTGAACTCCCAGCGTCGACCCTGTTCCTTTCTTGCATCAAAAATGAACCAAATGCATGCGTTACTGAAACAAGATTTAGTTCAACATTTTAAGTTGAATTCAACATACACATCTCATGGTTGTCATCATCAAAACAAGGGGCACAACAATCTCCCCCTTTTTGATGATGGCAACTATGAGGTGAATGTCATTGCATCTAAATAAAGATGTATTATTCAGATCAAACAAGGAAGTTCAGATCAAACAAAGAATTCACTTCAGAGGCTAACACACCAGTTTTTGTCATTCAGTTAAGCTCAAGGTTTTACATCAAACAGAAAAATAGAGAGGCTTTTCTAACAAAAATTGGAGATTCTCACATGTTACGACTTCTTTTGAACATTTCACAAAATATGTAAAAGAAACAAAAACTTCACTCAATCATCACATTTGATGCAACTTTGATGTAGATGCAATGCAATTCTAGACTAGACTCCAACTTGAGTTCATTTCTCTCCCCCATTGACATCATCAGGAAGGGGAGTAGATGAGGAAGACTGAAGGACAGTTGCAGATACAATAGCCAACTGTTGCTGAAGCTGAGCCATGGATGCTGCCATAGTGTCCATCCTTTCAGAAAGCAGCTGATCTCTGTGCACCACGAACTTGTGGTATTCTTGGACCTAGGTAGTGATACCATCAAACCAGTTGTGTAATATATCAAACAGATAGTCCACCTGAGCTTTCTGCTGAGATCCCCATTCAGGTGCAGAAGAGGAGGCTTCTGATGGTGGAGGGCAGTACACATCACACTGATCTTCAATTATGGGTGGGAAGTTTTCTTTTAGAATATGTAACACATCCACAACCTCATCACCGACTAGAGTGGTTCGTTCAAACAGTTTAGCAAGGTCCTGACCAAAAGATGTAATCTTTTCAAACAAGTTTTGAATCGTTTCACTGAACATCAAATTCTTATCTATCAGGGTAGAATATTTCAGATTCAACTTTGACTAATTTTCCTTGACATCATAGTTGTATGTCTGTACACTCTGTAACCTGTTCAAACATTGGTGATGCAAGCATTGTAAATTACGCATGACTCAACCAGCTTTCTGACAAGCTTGAAGAAGAGATTCCATAAATTCATGAAGCTTCTTGTTTGACTTGAATTTATCACGTGTAAACGTTTCCCATCTGCTGTCTAACTTCTGTTCAAGGTGTGACAGCCTCATATCCGTTATTGAGCTTAGGTGCATTATGGAAGAGTCAATGCTCTTGAATTTCATTTCCAAAAATTGAATGAGTGTAGGATTGATGCCAGAAAAATCAGGCATACCAGCATCATGCTGAAAGTTAGCTGGAATCCCCTCAGAAGTAGATGCAGGTCCCCTTGGTGGAGAGGGTTCTGGAAGAGGACCTTGTACAATGACAAGCTCTCTGGAAGCAACTGGAAACACAGGAGTATCATCTTGTACATTGTAATCATCTTGGATATTGCTAAAGTCTTGGTAGTCCATTCTGGCTGAACTGGCTTCAGGTCTATCTGCCCTAGCCTCTGGTCTTTCCATTCTATTTAGACTGGCCTCTTGCTGATCGTGTGTTTCAGTTCTCACTTATTGACCAGCTTCCACTGAAGTAGATACAGGTTTCTGACTTGGTAAAACCTGTTGTGCCCATGTGGTTTTGATGATGGTTTTAATGGTGGTTTTGATGATTGGCTTTTGATGTGAGTTAATCACTGTGAGTCATCTTGCTGTGTCTTTTATGTACTCGATTAATTCATGTACATCATGTAAGTGAATGGAGCTCATATGGCTGTCAGTTAACATGCTTTATTTAATTCTGTCTAAACTCTGTCTGCACAGTCTCCACAGCAGTGCGTCAACGCATTATGCTGATGCGTCGACCCTTCAGTCATACTTGTCTCTATCTGCACAGCAGTGCGTCGACCCACCCTTGCTGATGCGTCGACCCATCAAAACATTGGCTGCCGGTTGCAAAGTCTACACATCAGACTGCACTGCATTTATTCATGGCTAAGTACACTGGACTGTGTCATTGTGCATCATGCAAGTCTATACATTGGACTCTCATTCAAGCCTATACTTTGCATTGGCTAAAGTCCGTTTCATCCAAAGTCTGTACATTGGAGTCACTTCACCAACTCTATACTGATCTTCACCTGAAGTCCATACATTGGTCTTCTTCCAAAGTCTGTACAGCGCTAGCTACAGTGCATCGTCTTTCAAGTCTATACAACGGCCAAGTCTGTACAGCCATCAGTGAACCCTCCAAGCCTATACATCCAGTTGAACGCAAAGTCTACACAACGCGTCACATCTTGCAAGTCTGTACATTGGCGTCATTACACCAAGTCTATACACTGCACTCATGCATTGTCGTTTACGACGATTCAGACTGATGATTGAGTCAACGCAGCAGCCTAGCGGCGTCAACGCAGCCCTTTTACTTGTTGAAGAAGGATGAAGGCCTATGAAGAGTTAACGAGGCAAGTCCATGGGCATTGGAATATAAGTGCGTCAACGCCATTGCAAGACAGCGTCGATGCAGCCATTGAGCCTGATGGGGTTTTAGCTCGGAGATAGCTCAGAAGGGTTAACGCAGAATGATCATAGCGTCTACGTAGCATGCAAACCAGCTGAACTCTTAGTTGCTGGAACACCACTGCGTCAACGCTATGGGCTAGTAGCGTCCACGCAGCACGTCTGTCTACCGAAGAATGTGATCACTGGATCACCGATGCGTCAACGCAGTAGTGAAGCAGCGTCGATGCAACAGTTAAGAAAGGCTAGGCTGGTTGCTCACAAGAACGCATCAATGCGTCAATGCCACGGGTTGGAAGCGTCGACGCAGCGGCTTAAGAGACGCCAATATACAGGTGTACATGTTCATGCGTCAACGCCACCAACTGACAACGTCGATGCAGCAGTTCAAGAAAGGGGTGACTTATCTCTGGCTGTCTTCAACGCCTCAACGCTATCCACAGCAGGGTCGACGCAGTGGGACAAATTCAAAATGCGTGCTAATGAAGGGTACGTGATCCGAAGTGCCTGGCTCGTGAACCTGGATGCTGCCACGTGGTCCGAATTCTTAGGGTAGGAAATGTGGAAGCCACACGCGCCAGTGTGCTGCTACTGCTATATATACGAGTCTTCATCCTCTATAGAAAAAAGATCGAAGAAGAAGCCTGGAGAGCAGAAAGCCCTTCGATCCAGAAAAAGAAAAGAGGAAGAAAAAGAGAAAAAGAAGAAAGAGAGCAACGATCAAAAGAGCAGAAGAAGGAAAAGAGAGAGATAGTGCTCGTGAGAATTGAGAAGAAAGAGAGAAGAAAGAAAAAGGCAGAGCGAAGAAAGAAAGTGAGATCGAGGGAGATCTGTTCCCACTGGACCGTGGATCAGATCCAGGCCAGTTAGCTCCGTTGAGAGCCACATTGTGCATTTCATTTTTGGCTTTCTGTCTGCTGAAGTTATCTTCATTTCGTGTTTTTGTTTTTCCTTTTTCATTTTGGTTATCCTTGTTTTTCCGATCCTCTGGACTGAGGTCGGGTTCCTCCTGGTGATTCAGGAGAAGGGAGGCTAGCCCTCCGGTTCTGGTCTTGCTGGTAGCAGGTCCAGGTGTACCCTCCGGGTTGGAGGAAGAGAGACTTGGGTCTCTGGTTGCTGGTGACTGGGTGTCACTGGTGTTCCCTCTGGTTGGGAGGAAGAGGGGAGGATGTTCCCCTGGTCAAGCTGTTTGGCAGCGTGTGTTGGCAGACTGAGTCTGCAGGTTACTAGCTTGTGCTAGTGGAAGCCTCACTCCTGTTGGGAGTGAGGGGTGGATGTAGGTCTTGGTGACCGAACCACCTAAAAACCCATTGTGTAGTGGTTTGAATTCTTGTGTGATTGGCGCTAGATGAATGCTTAGGGGCGTTTTGGTTTGATGTTCTATAAGTGTTCATCTATTTGCTGCACACACTATATGTTTGACTGTGTTTTGATCTCTTGTATCTGATTTCGCTAGATGAATGTTAGGAGCGCCTCAATTGGGTTTTCTGTCTGAATGCTTTAAGGTACAAGCTCCTTGATTTGATTCAGTCTCATGTTTAGACTTGCTTAGGTTCGCTCTATATATCTGCAATAGTTTTTAATTCTGCATCTCTGATTGCTTTAGATTTTAACTGGGCAAAATTTTTATAGGCCATATTCATTCACCCCCCCCTTCTGAATACTTGCACCGAACCTATCAATTTGTATCAGAGCGGTGTCTGCATACAAGGTCCAGCGACCTGCAGATTCGATCTTGCAGTCTTCGGTGCTAATTTGTTTTTAGTGCATCAATATTCCTGTTGCATTAATCTGTTGAGTTCTCATGGCTCTTCCACCCGTTTTTAGTGGTTCTGATTTCAGTCAGTGGTATACTGCTTTACATGCTTATGTTAATTCTGCTAATCCTGATCTGTGGAAATTAATTTCACAAGGTCCTCACACCTTACCAACGAAAGTGTCCAAATGGACCGACAGACACAGATCAAAGGATGGAGAAAATCAGAAAGCCTTTAACCTGATTAAAGCAGCTACTGACAGAGCCTTATGGTCTTGTCTTCATAATTGCAGCTCAGCAAAGGACATCCTGGATAGGCTGAAGCAATTTCACAGGGTAAACGAGGACAGCTGCATGATGGCTGACAGAACCAATCAAACCAGCAATCAAAATGAAGAAGATGATGATGATGAGGTAAATATTTTCGATAATTTTTCTCTAGAAGATTGGGAAAATGCATATGCTGAATTATTTGAATCTCATGAGCTGTTAAGAAAATAACACACAAAATTGAAGAAGAATAGTAGGTCAGACAGTTTCAATTCTCCATGTGAAAACTGTGCAGAACAAAAAAATGTTCATGATACTTGTATGTCTGATATTCAAATGCTGAAGAAACAAATTTCATTGTTGAAAATTCAGAATCAAGATCATGTAAAAGAAATCTCTGAACTTGAAAAGAAGCTTAGTCTAGCTAGTCATAATTCTGTTCAGAGCAAGGATTTGCTGAAAGAAATTGAATGTGTTAAGTTTGAATTAAACAAGCTGAAATCTGAAAATGATTCTCTTAGAGAGTTCTCCAATGAAAATGATGAAAATTTTGAGAAACTTAAACAGGAGAACACATTGTTGACTGAAAAATTGAATGCCATAAAATATGTAAACATAGAATTACAGAAAGATCTGGAGAAACAGCAAAAAGAATTAAAGGAATTTGAGGCTGAAAGAAAACTTGGAGTTAACTCAGATGATTAGACTCTAATAAATGAGTTAATTCAGAATGACAAGCTTAAGGAAGAAAATGAGAAATTGAAAATGCTGAACTTCACTATGTCTGAGAGACTTCTAGCTTTAGAAAGAGATAAAAGTGTTTGCGTTGAAGATTCTGATAAACTGAGCAATCTGGAAAATGAAATTGAGAAATATAAAACTGCTAACAAAGTTTTGAATGAAGCTATGAATTACAGTGAGCAAGAGATTGCCAGTTATGAGTTACAAATCACCTCTTTAGAAAATGAAATCCAAGACTTAAAGAACTCTCTGTCAAAATTTGTTAGTGGGCAAGATAATCTGAACAAACTGCTGGGAGTAAAAGTCAATTTTCAGAAGGAGGGGTTAGGTTATAATCCTGTAAATAAAAAGAATTTTGAAAATAAAATTCATACATCTTTTGTTGCTAGCTCTACTTCTCACACTTCTCAGAAGTCACCTATTTCTCAGTCCACTGTTCAGAGAATCTAAAAACAAACTGTTTTCGTTAAATCTTCTGAACAGGAAAAGCCTTCTACTTCATCTCCACCTCAGTATAAGGCTAAGAAAACAGAGAAACGGGATAAAAATTAGAAAATGATTAGAGAACAGAAAATGAATAAAAAGGGTTCATCTGTGCATGTTGATTACAGTCCTCACGCACACTCACATGGATCTAGAAGGAAAATGTCATGCCACTACTGTCATAGATTTGGACATTTAATGCATGAGTGTAAGTTGATGGAGAAGGATGACATGAGGGCCGGGATAATGAATGCTAAGAAACTTCATGATAAAAAAGTCTTCATTCCAGAAAAAGAAAATTGAATGTCTGCACTGTGGCAAATTAGGACACTCAATTGCTCATTGCTGGTTTGCTAGTGGTAAGAAAATCTTTTATTCATATCATGCTAAATTCCCTGCAAACCAACATGTTTTTAATAAAAACAAATCTGTTTCAATGAACCAGCATATCATTTGTTTTAACTGCAATAAAATTGGTCACAAGACCTCTGAATGCTGGTCAGGCTCTTTTAAAAGAAATTCTATTTCATGCTTTGAATGTGGAAAGCATGGCCACAGGGCCATTGACTGTTGGCATGCCCAAGGAGGCTATGGCAATAATGAACTCAAGTTTAAAAAGAATGCCTCTTATTGCTCTCACTGTGGAAAGCATGGCCACATAGTCAAAGACTGTTGGCATGCTCAAGGGAAAATTTTCATTTCTGGAAAGTTTAAATTCCCTGCTAGTACAAATGCTCTCAGAAAGAACAAAGTTGTTTTCAAAAAGAAAAACTTTGAATGTGTTGATTATGGAAAACAGTTTAGTCATGCAAATAACAGAAATTTCCATGCTAATGCACATACAATTCATGTTCATAATGATGTGCATAAAAAGAACCTAAATTCTGCTTTCTCATGCCATCATTGTGGGAAGCCAGGTCACAGGGCTGCAACCTGTTGGCTGGCAGGATATCAAAACCAAACTGGTTTTGGCAAACAGAATTTTTATTCTGTTAACAGAAAATCTAATGTGTATGAACATAGAATTCATGCTAACAAGAATGTCCATAAATCAGATCTGAAAACTACTGCTAGGAGTAATACTGTCATGACAGGACCCAAGACTTCTTGGGTACCTGTTTGTGCAAAATAACATTGCTATGCAGGTGTGCCTTAGGACTGAAATAAAAGGGGTAATAAACCAAGGCACTCAAGAATGAAAACCCCTTCCTGAATCTTTCAGGTAAATTTCTTGCACTTCCTGTTTTTAGCTCCACTGCATGACATACTAAATCTGTTTTTGCATATTCATTCTTCATCTGCATTGTCTGAATTGATGCCTCTGAACTCTCCTCATCTGAAGTGCATATATGTGGTTTGCATGTATAGTACATTGAAAAAATCTGAACTACAATTGAATGCTGTTTGAAAAGTGTCTATTGCATAGTTCATTGAAAATCTGTCCATTGCATCCATTGCATTGCATTTCATGAAAAATGCCAAAAAGACTGTCTGAATGCATAGTGTCAGGGGGAGTCAATGCATTGCATATAGGTGTCAAATGCATACATTTGTCAGAACTCATTGCATATCATTTCTTATTGATTTTGTTGACAAACCTTAATCATAGTCTGAAAATCTTGAGCTTCACAATCTCTCTTAACAATTAGTATTTCTCCTATCAATTGGTATCATTTGGGTTCAAAATTCTATCAGTCTCTCATGAAGATTTCAATGGGCTATCTCGATCATAAATCTGAAAAATCTTGAACTAGAAATCTTCTATTATACGCTTTTATGAATGTCTGAAATAACTCATGTGGTTTAAGCTTAATGTATTCATGGAGTTTAACTTTAAAATCTCTTAACATATCTGAATCATGTTTAATAAATCTTAACCAACTGTTTCATGCTGTGTCTTGAAAACTTCTGAAATCTGCACTTTTGAATACATGACTTCAACTGATTAAGTACATGAAACTATTATTGATTTGAAGCAAATGAATTTTTCTGAAATATCTAAAGGGTAATATCTATCAGAGCAATGACATTGGTCACTGAGAAACACATGTCCAAAGGACTGTGTCATGAGGTGCCTTAGTTAACTCTGATTAAGAATTCATTGAAATTCAGGCAGAGCAATGGCATGCACACTGAGAAATACAACTCACTCATCAAGAAATGATTTGGAGTGTGTCATGATGTGTAAATGCTATCTCTGTTCATATATAGCATGACAGTTAGTCACACTAAGTGCTTAGGGATATTGGCCTCTGATCAAAGTATATCCTCTAGTCACAAGGTGTGCACTGAACTAGACTGCTCGTAAAATTTGTAGCATGAAAAATTGTTGAACATATCTCAATATCTGAATTTGATGCTAAAATCAAATTGCTACAACCCTAGACAAAATAATATGACTTCATAATTGCTTAATCTCAATACTAGTGCATGTAATTATGAAAGAAGTCAATAAATTTGACTGTGTAAGACAAAGGGAGGACAATCAAGATAAATATGAGGGCTTGGTTCATTTTTATTAAACCAGGGTTTTAGATATCAATACAAAATTTTATTGATAAACTCTGCATACATCATATTTAAACCATGCTGATCAATAAAATTCATTCATAAGCCCTTATAATGGAAGACTTTGAAATATTCTGATTTGGATTTATGAGAATGACATTTCCTTGAAAATCTGACTGAAATTCTTGTAGTTGAAGCCTCTTAAAAAATCTGCAAATTGAACCTCTTCTGCTCTTTGACCTGAACTTGTCCTTGTTTGCCCCTGTGGTCTCCTTCTGATTTATCTCATAAGATTCCACTTATTGAGGGGAAGAATCAATGTCATGCATCACTTGCATATCAATTGGCATCTATTCAGGGGGAGTTTTCATGTCATATGCATCATGCTGCATAGAAGGAGAAGAATTATGCTCTTGCATTCATATCTCTGTTATCTGCATCTACATTCATACCCCTTCCCATGGTTTATTTTGATTGTTTGCCAAAGAGGGAGAATATCATTCAATCATTGCATGCAGGTTCCTTTTGATCATCTCTAACTCATGCCCTTGCTGACACTCTTAAAGGGTGAGAATCATGTTTTTGCAAGGGGGAGAAATTGACTGAATTTTTATACATGCTTTAATTTCTCAAACTATTTTCTTTTTGATGAAGTCAAAGGGAGAGAATAGTTTGAGTCATCAGACTGACTCACACTGACTCACTGTGTAGTGTTTCCATCATCAAAAAGGGGGAGATTGTTGTGCCCATGTGGTTTTGATGATGGTTTTAATGGTGGTTTTGATGATTGGCTTTTGATGTGAGTTAATCACTGTGAGTCATCTTGCTGTGTCTTTTATGTACTCGATTAATTCATGTACATCATGTAAGTGAATGGAGCTCATATGGCTGTCAGTTAACATGCTTTATTTAATTCTGTCTAAACTCTGTCTGCACAGTCTCCACAGTAGTGCGTCAACGCATTGTGCTGATGCGTCGACCCTTCAGTCATACTTGTCTCTGTCTACACAGTAGTGCGTCGACCCACCCTTGCTGATGCGTCGACCCATCAGAACATTGGCTGTCGGTTGCAAAGTCTACACATCAGACTGCACTACATTTATTCATGGCTAAGAGTCTATACACTGGACTGTGTCATTGTGCATCATGCAAGTCTATACATTGGACTCTCATTCAAGCCTATACTTTGCACTGGCTAAAGTCCGTTTCATCCAAAGTCTGTACATTGGAGTCACTTCACCAACTCTATACTGATCTTCACCTGAAGTCCATACATTGGTCTTCTTCCAAAGTCTGTACAGCGCTAGCTACAGTGCATCGTCTTTCAAGTCTATACAACGGCCAAGTCTGTACAGCCATCAGTGAACCCTCCAAGCCTATACATCCAGTTGAACGCAAAGTCTACACAACACCTCACATCTTGCAAGTCTGTACATTGGCGTCATTACACCAAGTCTATACACTGCACTCATGCATTGTCCTTTACGACGATTCAGACTGATGATTGAGTCAACGCAGCAGCCTAGCGGCATCAACGCAGCCCTTTTACTTGTTGAAGAAGGATGAAGGCCTATGAAGAGTTAACGAGGCAAGTCCATGGGCCATTGGAATACTGCAAGTGCGTCAACGCCATTGCAAGACAGCGTCGACGCAGCCATTGAGCCTGATGGGGTTTTAGCTCGGAGACAGCTCAGAAGGGTTAACGCAGGATGATCATAGCGTCTACGCAGCATGCAAACCAGCTGAACTCTTAGTTGCTGGAACACCACTGCGTCAACGCTATGGGCTAGCAGCATCCACGCAGCACGTCTGTCTGCCGAAGAACGTGATCACTGGATCACCGATGCGTCAACGCAGTAGTGAAGCAGCGTCGATGCAACAGTTAAGAAAGGCTAGGCTGGTTGCTCACTAGAACGCATCAATGCGTCAACGCCACGGGTTGGAAGCGTCGACGCAGCGGCTTAAGAGACGCCAATATATAGGTGTACATGTTCATGCGTCAACGCCACCAACTGACAGCGTCGACGCAGCAGTTCAAGAAAGGGGCGACTTATCTCTGGCTATCTTCAACGCGTCAACGCTATCCACAGCAGGGTCGACGCAGTGGGACAAATTCAAAATGCGTGCTAATGAAGGGCACGTGATCTGAAGTTCCTGGCTCGTGAACCTGGATGCTGCCACGTGGTCCAAATTCTTAGGGCAGGAAATGTGGAAGCCACACGCGCCAGTGTGCTGCTGCTGCTATATATACGAGTCTTCATCCTCCGTAGAAAAAAGATCGAAGAAGAAGCCTAGAGAGCAGAAAGCCCTTCGATCCAGAAAAAGAAAAGAGGAAGAAAAAGAGAAAAAGAAGAAAGAGAACAACGATCAAAAGAGCAGAAGAAGGAAAAGAGAGAGACAGTGCTCGTGAGAAGTGAGAAGAAAGAGAGAAGAAAGAAAAAGGCAGAGTGAGATCGAGGGAGATCTATTCCTACTGGACCGTGGATCAGATCCAGGCCAGTCAGCTCCGTTGAGAGCCACATTGTGCGTTTCGTTTTCTGCTTTCTGTCTGCTGAAGTTATCTTCATTTCGTGTTTTTGTTTTTCTTTTTTCATTTTGGTTATCCTTGTTCTTCCGATCCTCTGGACTGAGGTCGGGTTCCTCCTGGTGATTCAGGAGAAGGGAGGCTAGCCCTCCGGTTCTGGTCTTGCTGGTAGTAGGTCCAGGTGTACCCTCCGGGTTGGAGGAAGAGAGACTTGGGTCTCTGGTTGCTGGTGACTGGGTGTCACTGGTGTTCCCTCCGGTTGGGAGGAAGAGGGGAGGATGTTCCCCTGGTCAAGCTGTTTGCCAGCGTGTGTTGGCAGACTGAGTCTGCAGGTTACTAGCTTGTGCTAGTGGAAGCCTCACTCCTGTTGGGAGTGAGGGGTGGATGTAGGTCTTGGTGACCAAACCACCTAAAAACCCATTGTGTAGTGGTTTGAATTCTTGTGTGATTGGCGCTAGATGAATGCTTAGGGGCATTTTGGTTTGATGTTCTATAAGTGTTCATCTATTTGCTGCACACACTATATGTTTGATTGTGTTTTGATCTCTTGTATCTGATTTCGCTAGATGAATGTTAGGAGCGCCTCAATTGGGTTTTCTATCTGAATGCTTTAAGGTACAAGCTCCTTGATTTGATTCAGTCTAATGTTTAGACTTGCTTAGGTTCGCTCTATATATCTGTAATAGTTTTTAATTCTGCATCTCTGATTGCTTTAGATTTTAACTGGGTGAAATTTTTATAGGCCATATTCATTCACCCCCCCCTTCTGAATACTTGCACCGAACCTATCAAAACCCTGACTGGCTTTCCATTTATGACTTTAAATCCCATGAATTTCTGAATGTAAGAGAGGGAGTATACGTTCCCTTTAGGAATATTCAGTTTCTTCTTATCTCCAAAATTTACTCCAACTTTTCTAAATATGGCAGTCAATGGAGCAGCATATGGGAGTGTCCTAGATTGTGTTAAGCAAGATCCCATAGTCTGAATGATTACATCTGATAATGAAATGTTTATCTTTTTCAGCATGCAATACAGTAAAAATCTCTACATCTTAGTGACCCGTTCCCTACCACTGCTCTGAGGTGTTATCTTGGATGTGCAAATATAGTGGAGCAGTCTATTGAATGGAGGGAACCTATTTGCTTTAAGACTAGATAAAAAAGTCTCCCTGACGTCTGTAGGATCACTGGGTTTGTCAGTCAAAAGAGCATAAGCTGTATGTTAATCAAACTGAAAACTGTGTAGCTAAACCCCATTCATTGGTATTTTCCAAGCTCTGGCAAACAGTTTGTTTGTCAATTCGAAACTAACATTCCTGACAGTTGAAGAAATTTTGGGGATCTAAGGTTCATACTTAAATTGTGGTAAAATTCCCTAACTAGGATGGGGTAATAAATCTTATGATTTGTAATGAAAGACCACCAACCCTGATAATCCAAAGTAGGGAATAGTTACGGAAAAACCTCAAGCATCTCAACGTCGGTAGCAACAATATACTGTGGAATAAGGACTTTCAGAGGTTCTTCCACATTGATGGTGAGAGAGGGATCAGAAGACCTTGCATGGGAGTTGTCCGCACCTTGCTTTCCCTTCGCAGTAGCCGAAGATGTGGACTACTTCTCTGCCCTTACGGGAGAGAGCTTTCTCTTTTTGGTTGGCGGGATTGGATGGAGACGGTGTTTCCGAAGAGATAGCTCTATCTCTTTTCCTTTCCGTTTCCTTGGAGCTGAAGGAGACGGTATCTCCTCTGGAGGATCTGCTACGGGAACATCGTGAGTCTCCTTCTACTTTGCTGCCCTTGTCTTTGTCGGAGAGCTCTTTTCTTTCCCTTTACATGTCCGTGGTGCTGACTGGGAAGGTATCTCCTCTGGAGCACGTTGAAATTTGGTTCGAGGCTCAATCTTGCCCTTAGCAAAGATGGGAGCTCTTCTCGTTAAACCCTTCTTGTTCTTCCCCTTCTTCACTTGTTCCGGAGGCGCCATGGCAGCGAGAATCAAACGGGAACAGGAGAGAAGATTCAAAGAGGTAAAAGCCCACTAGGTTTTGGAAGGAGCTGAGGAGACGGCAGCGTTTACGCTGCGGAGTTTTAAAGAACGTGACGACTCATGTTCAAATCAAAAAGGGCGAACCGGTTCTCTGTGCTGAACCGGACTGGGAATAATTTGGAGTTAGTGCATGACTGCGTTGACGCAGTGAGACACTGAGTCGACGCCACCAAGAGGAATAAGAGGGAAATACTTAGTAGACACCAAGAATAGTGAAGACCCACAGTATTTAGGCATTCTAAAGACACTGAAATTATGAAATGATGAAATTACATTCGGGGATTTTTACTAGATAAAATTCAAGTTCCCTTATGAGAGATATGATGAGAAATGATGAGAGCCCCTAATTCATTTAATGATGTGGAGAAAAACAATCTTAATAATTTGAGACAAATACGTAAACAAGAAGCGCATGATTATGGAATAAGGATAGAACAATTTGCACACTTGGAACTTTCTCATATCTTTCCCTTAGATTGTTCAATTTCAAGAGACCCGTAGAGAAGTGAATTTAACCAGTATTGAAGATGAACTCTATAGGTTTTTATATGAGCTTCAGGTCAACCACCCATATATATATATATATATATATATATATATATATATATATATATATTATATATTTATATATTTATATTCTCATTTGCAGTCAAGTGTAGCTAGCCTTTTGACATGGGTACACATGTTTATCAGACACCAGAGTTCCCGGTTACTCAGCATAGCTAACTATTCTGCTCTAATGAAACAGAGTTGGCAACTCACATCATGACATGCCTTTTAGCACTTCATTGGTGCATGAAGGTAGTTTCTCAGTGGAAAGTTATCATTGCTCTGTAATGAATTATTTTTCTTTTGAAACAGAGATAACAGCTCACTTCATGACATGCTCCTTAGCACTTCTTTGGTGCATAGAGACAGTTTCTCAGCGAGAGCTTGCCATTGCTCTACAATTTAGTCCATGTAGATATATATATATACAATGCATAGGGTTTGTTTCTTCAGCTCTTATTAAACCTATTCTGAGTTTAAAGTCAATACAGATATTAAATTCATTTGCACAAAGTGGTCTCTTTACTTTTGATCATCATAGTTCAAGAATGGATGAGTTCCCAGTTTTATTAAGTAGTTCCTTGACTATTCCATATGCAAAGCACTTTTATGTTCAAGAATTTTAGCATTCAAAGAACAAAAGATTTATAGATCTCCAACCATTAATACTGCATAGAGCCAGTCAATAAAGATCACCACCTCTTATAAAGGAATTATCACTTTAGCTCCCCCTAAATCTATGACATCAATTCACATTTCAGATCTCAAGAAACTTCCCTCATACTAAAGATTGAGAGGTACTTCACTACAAGCTGAAGAACTGTGTATAGAAGAAACAAGGTTGATCAGAGGTTGAGAAGACGACTCCAAGTTTCAGACCAACTGAGGTACTAGAAGATTTCAACATAATGAGATATGTGAGAACCTAACTCCAGTGCTGCGTTAACCCTTCTGAAGTAATCCAATTAATTCCAGAACTGATTTGCACCAGGTTTATGTCAGTGCGTCAACTTAACCAGGAGACTACGTTAACTCACTCAACCAGTCAGTTCAACTTCCAGCCTATTTCCAGAAAGTTTTTGTCAGTGCGTTGACTCAGTCTTACAAGAGCGTTAACTCAGCCTTATTAACCACTCTTCAGATTGCCAGATCACTTAATCTAAAGGGACAGAATTGCACTCCTTAGCAAGTAAGAACTAATGCAAACTCTCCCTCCATTCATGCATGACTGAAAATATGAATGAAGGTGCAATTGTTGACATGATAGCTTTTTATTTATCATGTGCTCCTTAAAAAAAATGCTCAAAACTAAACTCCCCCTAAATCTGTGACTTATTTAGAAATCAGGCATTTTCAACTCAAGCAAGGCAAGTAATCAATTTATTCCTAGGCACAGTTAACCAAACAGGTTTCAAAGAAGAATACAAGCAATCAATTTAGGCATCAAGATGAGGATTGCACAATCCAAGCTCTCTCCTAAGACAAGAAAATCATTCATTATTCAGAGGCTTGGTAAAAATGTCAGCTAGTTGATGTTCTGAGTCTACAAAAATCAATTTAAAGCTTCCTTTATTAACTTCATCTCGCAAGAAGTGAGGCCTAGTTTCTATATGTTTGGTCCTAGAGTGCTGGATGGAGTTTTTTGCCAGGTTAATGGCACTTGTGTTATCACACAATATTGGGACACATCCAAGATCAGTTTGATAATCTTGGAGTTGGTGTTTGATCCACAACACTTGAGTGCCACAACTCCCTGTAGCGACATATTCTGCCTCTGCAGTGGATAGTGCCACTGAGTGTTGTTTCTTGGATGCCCAACAAACCAAACACTCTCCCAAAAATTGGCAATAGCCACTTGTGCTTTTCCTGTCAAGTTTGCATCCAGCATAGTCTGCATCTGAGTATGATACGAGATCAAAAGTGCAAGATGCAGGATACCAAATCCCTAAATCTCGAGTTCAAGCAAGGTATCGAGAGATACGCTTGACAGAAATCAATTGGGATTCTTTAGGATCATACTGAAAACGAGCACATATACATACACAAAATTGGATGTCTGGCCTAGATGCAGTAAGATAGAGGAGTGATCCGATCATACCTCGATAAGTCTTTGCATCTACTGATTTACCTTTCAGATCTGCATCCAAAGTTGTGTTGGTGCTCATGGGAGTGCTGATTGCCTTAAGATTCTCCATTTGATATTTCTTCAATAATTCAAAGATGTACTTTGCCTGGTTGATGAAGCATCCATCCTTGCTTTGGGTGATTTGTAGACCTAGAAAAAATTGAAGCTCACCCATTAGACTCATCTCAAAGTATGTGGTCATCAAATTTGCAAATTCCTCACACATGCTTGGTTTAGTAGATCCAAAGACTATATCATCAACGTAGATTTGAACCAGAATAATGTCATTATTTCTTACCTTGGTGAATATGGTTTGGTCCACTTTACCTCTTGAATATCCTTTATCAGTGAGGTATGAGCTGAGTCTATCATACCATGCTCGAGGTGCCTGTTTGAGCCCATAGAGAGCTTTGTCTAATCTGTAAACATGGTCAGGGTAGTCTATAGATTCAAAACAGGGGGGTTGTTCAACATACACCTCTTCTTTTATTAAACCATTAAGAAATGCACTTTTTACATCCATTTGATGGAGTTTTATTCCATGACAACATGCATATGCAAGTAATAATCTAATAGCTTCTAATCTAGCTACTGGTGCAAAGGATTCTTCAAAATCAATGCCAAATTCTTGGTTATATCCTTGTGCTACCAGTCTTGCTTTATTTCTTATCACAATTCCATTTTTATTTTGTTTATTTCTAAAGACCCACTTAGTTCTAATTACTAAAAGTTCATTGGGTCTTGGCATAAGGTGCCACACTTTATTTCTTTTGAATTGATTTAATTCCTCATGCATTGCATTTATATAGCATTCATCTTTCAGGGCTTCAGTTACATTTTTAGGTTCAATTTGAGATATAAGAGCCAAATTATCCATTTCTTCAAATATTCTAAAATGAGATCTAGTTCTGGTAGGGTCATGTAGATTACCAATAATGCTTGATAGAGGGTGGTCGCTTAACATTCTAACATTGGTCAGCGAGTTACCTTCATTAGCATCTGCATTACCTCTAGTGCTTGATGCTGCTAGATTCTCATTTGACCTTGGCTCTTCCTCTTGAGTATATTCTTCTTCCTTTTCTTCAAGAAACTCCCCATCATCTTTGTCCCTGTAAGATTGTTCATTTTCAGACCTGACATTCATTTCATCGAAGATAATATGTGGAGATTCTTCAACAGATTGAGTTTTGACATTTAGGACTCTATATGCCCTAGAGTGATTTGAATATCCTAGAAATATGGCTGGTTCACTCTTAGGTTCAAATTTATCTAAGTCCCGTTTGTGATTATTTTGAACGAAGCATTTAGATCCAAAAACTCTGAAATGTATAACAGAGGGCTTCTTACCTTTCAACAATTCATATAGAGTCTTTTTAGACAGAGGTCTTACCATTGCCCGGTTTACAATGTAGCAAGCTGTGTTTATCGCCTCTGCCCAGAACTTCCTTGGGAGTTGTCCTTCGATCAACATTGTTCTAGCCATCTCGACAAGGGTTATGTTTCTTCTTTCCACCACTCCATTCTGTTCAGGAGTTGTTGGAGATGAGAACTTGTGAGATATTCCCATTGCCCTGCAAAAACCATCAAATTCTGAATTTTCAAATTCTCCTCCATGATCTTACGTGATAGATGAAATAGTATACTTACCATCCTGCTGAACTTTCCTGAAGAATGCCTGAAATTCTTCAAATGCATCATTCTTATGAGTTAAAAAGAATACCCAAGTAAACCTAGAAAAGTCATCTACCAAAACAAATCCATATTTATTGCCACTCAAACTTGCTGTTCTAGTGGGTCCAAACAGATCCATGTAAACAAGTTCAAGAGGTCTAGAAGATTGATTTTCAATTCTGGATTTAAATGACTTCCTAGTATGCTTGCCTTGAGTGCATGCATTACAAATTTTGTCATTTTGCTTAAATGATACATCAGGCAGACCATTCACCATGCTGAATTTGGCTAACTTATGCATGACACTATAGCTAGCATGTCCTTGTCTACGATGCCATAGCCAAGCCAGCTCACTTTTATTCACAGCTAGACAAAGATTGTTATGAGCAGGATCATCCAAGTCTACCATGTACATGTTATTTATTCTTTTTCCAGTGAATTTGACACTTTCAGACTACATTTCAAGAATAGTGCATGCATGAGAATTAAACACAACTCTATGCCCCCTATCACATAGTTGGCTTATACTAAGAATATTGTATTCTAATCCTTCAACAAGTAACACATCATCAATAGAGTTCAGGGGATTTTTGCCAACTTTACCTTTTCCAATTATTTGACCTTTATTGTTCCCCCCAAATGTGACATGTCCTCCTTCTTTCTCAACTAGGAAACAAAATTTTGCCTTATCACCCGTCATGTGCCTTGAGCAGCCGCTGTCAAGATACCACCTATTGTGTACAGCTGCAAGGCACTCCTGCAAATCACATCAAACAAGAGATTTTGGAACCCAAATACACTTGGGTCCCATCTGACCATATGATTGTGTCAAGTAAGACAGCATACTTTTAGGAATCCAGATCTATTGTTTTGAGGGTTTTTGAGATGTGGGGGTCATAGATTTGAAATTTTTCTGATTGGGTTGAGGTACCCTTTGGAATGACCTTTTTGAACTATTTCTGTTGTTAGAGAAGTATGAAGTTTTATTCTTGTTCCCATTCCAATGATTATTATGACTCCAAGAAGCACTGAGGAACCTAGGATGAGAAGTTCTAGAGGAATATTGAGTTCTTGAAGGGATGAAGGTTTGCTGCGTAGACCCTATCACATGATTACGTTGACTCATCCACCCAACCCTTCTGTCATATGGGTTCTTGTACATAGGGTGCGTCGACGCACTGTAGTGGCTGCGTCGACTCATTCTCATGTTTCTGAAAGAATACCCATCCCAGAACGGTGTATGCGTTGACGCAGTATGGACACTGCGTTGACGCGGCCAATGGTTTGTTCTAGGATTATTTCTGTAGAACCCCTGGGACATGGGTTGAGTGGACGCAGGGTACTCAGTGCGTTGACGCAACTGCCTTGTACCAGACCTATGACTCCCTAAATTTATATATCCTTGATGCTGGGTTGATGAACTAGGGTCTATAGGTTGACCTGAGTGTTTACTTCTGAAATTGGGCATATTCTTGTGGTTATTGGCTTTCAAGATGACCTTCACTTTCTCTTTTCCCTTTTCTTTTCTGATTTCATCAGACTGTTTTAATTTTTCTTGATTTTTCTCACAAGACTTCTTTTCAGCCGTTTGGCTCTGCTCAGATGTACCTTGTTCAGAAACAAATGTTATAAATCTAGTTCCTAGATCCTTCTTCTTGGTTGGATTCTAACCAAGTCCTTCTTTTCCAAAATTGCTTCTTATTCCCATGACAGCTTTAAGATTGTTTTTACCTTGTGTTAATTTCTTAAGAGAGTCTTGTTTACTCGAATTCTCATATTCCAGTTTCTTCAAATTTTCTTGGAGTTCCTGATTTACTCTTTGAAAGGCTTCATACTTTTCTTCAGCAACTTTTACTTCACTCTCCAATTTTTGCATTCTGAGTTTCAGTTCATCATGCACTTTCAGAAGAAATTCGTTTTCTCTCTTCATCTCTATTAATTGATCTCTACATTGGTCACTTTCATCAAGAGATTTTCTTAAACTAGTAATTTCAGCTTCTAGGCACCTGATTTTCTCATTCAATGAATTTTCTTGACTAGTCAGATTTTTCTTTTTCTTGAGTGATTTATTTTCTTTCTTAACATAATCATACTTATCTAACAATTGATTAAATGCTTCTTCCCAATCACTGCAAGAGAAGTTTTCGAACGAAGAAGTTACCTCATCCTGCTCATCATCCTTAGCCATGAAGCACAGCTTAACATCACTCTCTTCTTCATCTTCATCTTTCTCCTCGTCACTCCATGTACTTATCATGGCCTTGGGCTTTTTGTTTTTCCACTTTGGCTGAGCTTTCTTCATATTCTCTGGACATTCAGATTTGATATGTCCTTGTTTCCTGCATTTATAACAAACAACCTTGTCAGATTTCTTTGAATTTACTGATTTGAATTTTGAACTATTTCTTACATGCGGTCTTCGACTCCATACATCCTTACCTTCCTTCCTTAAAAATTTCCTGAATTTCCTGGTGAGCATAGCTATCTCACCTGAATCATCGTTTGAACTGGATGACTGACTGTCATCTGAACTCTCCTTGCTACTTGGTCCTGCCTTCAATGCAAGAGGCTTTTTCTTTTTCACATCCTCATCTGTCTTTTTGAGGTTCAGCTCATAAGCCATCAAAGATCCGATAAGCTCATCAGGGGTAGTGGTAGGAAGGTTCCTAGATTCCTCAACAACAGTGGCCTTGGTGTGCCAAATTGGAGTTAGGGATCTAAGAATTTTCCTAACCAGTTCATAATCAATGTAAACCTTTCCCAGACCTCTAAGACCATTCACTAATAGGGTTAGTCTAGCATACATTTCAGATATATTTTCCTCTGGCTTCATTCTAAAAGCTTCATATTCAGAAATTAACATATTGGCTTTTGTCTCTCTTACCTCTGACGTACCTTCATAGATGACTTGAAGTCTGTCCCACATTTCCTTGGCACTGGCACATGAGGATACTCGTGAAAATTCCATAGGATGTAATGAGCATTGCATGATGTTCATAGCTTACCAATTGACGTTGGACTTCCGAATCTGCTCTTTCACCCACAATTCTTCATCACCTTCCAACTGATAGGGTCCCTTGCTCACGACTCTCCAAATCTCATGGTCCTGAGCTCTCAGAAATACCTACATCAGATTTTTCCAGTAAGCATAGTTAGTGCCATCAAAGAAGGGTGGCCTATTCACTTCACACCCTGCTGGCATAAGCCCCTTGTTTTCCATTCCACTAAATCTCTCTGAGTTGTGAGACCCTTGACAAGAGAGCCAAGCTCTGATACCACGTGTTGGATTAGGTGGAAGGTCAAACTAGTGGGGAGGGGTGAATAGGTTGACCCTTTGAAAAATTAATACAAGATCACACTCGCTCTAGAAAGCGGAATGCTAATTAGAAATCCAGTAAACAGACTGTATGAAGATCGTGCCTAATCAAACATCTAACGATAGGTGGATTATGCGAGAATAGCAAACCACAAGAGGAACACAGATTTTTATGGTGGTTCGGTCTCCCTGTGGAGACCTACGTCCACCCCTCAATAAATAGTGAGGATCCCTGCTGAGCTTTACAGCTTGGCTACACCGAGGAACTACCTCCTCAAACAACCCTGAGCAGTACAGCTTGGCTTAACCAGAGGAACAGATCCTCTAAACAGCTGACGAACAGCTTGCAGGCAAACACGCCCAAACACCCTTGATCCAAGCACAATCTACTAGATCAAACCCCTCCCTCTACTCAAACCAATACGAGAGAAACAATGTAACAGAGTTCAAATTGAAAAGACAAACAATAAACGAAATCACTCAGTAATGAAGAAATAATCTCAGATATGTGAGGCCGCCGGATCTCAGGCTTGAATTCAGAAATCTGGGAGAAGAAGCTTCAACTATCAGCTGATCTTCTCCTTCTGAAATGTAGATGAACTTGCAATAGATCACTGCTCCTAGATCTCCTAAGGTTTTCAGCAGATCGCCAGTAGGAAGAAGATGAGATCCCCAGTTCTTCTAGTGAGCTTCTCTTGCTCAGCCTAGTCTTCAGCAGCTTCGAAATCTCTAAAAACCAACCTCGATGTTCAGGTTCCCGCGCTCACTTCCAGATCCATGTAATATATACATCCAGTGGGCCCCAACCAGATTTTCTGGTTAGCCCACTGATTTATTTCCTCAGAGCCTTCTGGAATCACGAATGAAAACGAGATCGAAACACTTCTTGGCTGATATGGCCTTTGACGTCACTAATGACTGGGGTCCACCCAACTAATTTTATGAAAGAATTCAAATGGCGTCAACCCATGGTGACCAAGGGGTTTACGCTACCTTGAACTGTCCACAAAGCTTTAAGTTCGTAGGTGGATGCGTTGACGCATTGAGTTACTGCGTCAACCCACTAAGCTAACCCAGAGCCAATTTCATCTCAGAGTGAACTACTGCGTCGACGATATCATGCTGTAGCGTTGACGCACTGGGGTATTCCAGTGAACCATAATTTTGCCTTTTGAACTGCTGCGTCGACGCTGCTCTACTGTGGCGTTGACGCAGTGAAGTAGATCTGTGAGTGCCTCTGCTTCTTAAGCTGATGCGTCGATGCTGCAATAGTGTGGCGTTGACGCATTGAGATTATATCAGTGACTTATGATTTTACCTCTTCAACTGATGCGTGGATGTCTTGAACTCCCAGCGTCGACCATGTTCTTTTCTTGCATCAAAAATGAACCAAATGCATGTGTTACTGAATCAAGATTTAGTTCAACATTTTAAGTTGAATTCAACATACACATCTCATGGTTGTCATCATCAAAACCAGGGGCACAACATAAGCAATGTGTATCCTCAAGGTATAAAGTGTGTACTGAACTCGATTACTCCTGAAAAATTGATATGAAAATTTTTGTTGAACAAAAGAAAATATCAGGAAATGGTAGCAAATGATAAAGGGTCAAAATCTTGGAATAAAATCAGAATGTATCATGATATTTAACATCAATACTAATTTTTGTAAATCCTAAAGGAGTCATTACAATTTGAATGAGTAAGATGAAGGAAGGTTAAGCAAGATGTAAATATGAAGGTTTGGTTCATTTCTATTAACAATTGAACTCAAAGATGGACAAAAATTTTATTGACAAACTCTGAAAACAGCAGATTTAAACCATGTTGTCAAACAAGGACTATTTCACAAAGCCCATATAATAGAAGAGTCTGAGAATCCATTACCTTTAGATTTATGAAATGGTATCTGATTGAAAACCTTCGTAAAAGAGCCATATTTATGAAAATCTCTGCTAGAACCCATGTGTTCGATCTCTTATGCCTGTTGGAAATCAATTGCTCTTGTTCATGATGTACCCACTATCTCACTGTTTTGCCAATTGATATCAGATTCTGCTTGTTGTCGTCTATCACTTCATAATTTGCTTTGTTCATGACCTGCATCATCCATGTCTGAACTCACTCCATAGCTGTGCTCTTTGCCGAACATTTTTTTTCTCTTTGTCAAAGGGGGAGATTTTTTATTCCTTGTTGTGAACTTATTCAGTTGATCTTGTCATTCATCTTGATATCTTTGAAAATGTCATGATCTTTTTTGTTTGCTCGATCATCTCTGAAAAACTTCTTTTTTGCTGATGATAAAGGGGGAGGGATGTTATTTCATGCTAAAGTCAAAGGGAGTGATGTTATTTCATGTTGTGTATATTATTTCATCTTGTGTTGTGTTGATTATATAGTTCATGATGACTCATAGTTACCATCATCAAAAAGGGGGAGAATGTTGTGTCCCTATATTTTGATGATGACAAACTATATTTTTCATGCATGAGTTTTATTACCTGTGTTGATGAAATTATATGCATGCACATTCACAATCTATATGAAGATAGGTTGACAGATAGTTGAACTCTAAAGAAAAGAAGAAAGGTCAACAAAATAAGTTGAAGAGCCAACTTAAAGAGCTACGTCGATGAAAGAGTCATGAAGTCCTTCAAAGCCTACTGAGATGAATGTGAACTCAAGATTAGAAGAGCTCTAGGTCGAGGCACCTAAGATGCTGGGTCGATGCAGCACAACATCGCAAAGCAGAAGCACTAGACAATAGGTCGAAGCACAAGTGTTGTGCATTAACGCAGTCAAGTACACAGAAGTCATCTTAGAAGCACGCCTTCATTAGATGCATCGACGCAACACTAGGACTGCATCGACGCACCAAATGGCAAGCGCTCAAATAGATTATCTAGAAGCTTGTTATCCTTACTACTGTACCGACAGAGTCAGAATAATGCATCGATGCACTAAGCCCAGTCTTCATCTAGTGCATCGACACATCAGACAGTTGCACCGACGCACCAAGTCCAGAATCAGAAATTAAGTTCTGCCACGTCAAAGCATCAAGATAGTGCATCGACGCACTAAGTCATTTGCCAAGGATCTCAAGCACTCTAGTTAAGGTCTTTCTTCAACTACACTACATCAACGGTTCACCGTCTCTGTGTCAAAGCAATGAAGCCTCAACAGTTGTGTAAGCTTATTTTGGTAAAGGGTGCATCGACCTATATTCCAATGCATCGATGCACCAGCACATACAGGACATGCTATCACTGAAGCTGCCTCGACCTGCCTTCATGGTACATCGAAGTAGTGTCACCTCCAGTGAGGCACATGATCACTTAAAGGAATCATGTGCATTTGAGCACAATAGATTCAGATGTGTTCCTAAGGCACCTATCCAGAAGACTCTCGAAGGAAGAATATTCCTAATTGCCAGATGGACCAATGGGATTTCAGCTAAATAACTCTCTTATCCACTTGGATTTGTGGAGCCCCTGTTTCCTATAAAAGGGTCTCGCCCTCGAGTCAAAACGAGGGTGTCCATCGAAGAAAAGCCGCCATATCCATTAAGAGAGAGTCTCTGCCAGAGACAGAGCTATGAGAGAAAGAGCTGTGAAAAAGAGAAAGAGAGAGAGCTACGAGGAAGAAAAAGAGCCGTGAAGAAGAGAGAGAGAGAGCTACGAGGAAGAAAAAGAGTGAGAAGGAAGAAGAAGAAGAAGAAGAGAGAGCTGCAAGTTTAGAGAGAGAACTAGAAACTCAGTCCCGGATTCATTCAAAGTGCTTCTTGTGAAGTTACAGATCGTGTGTTTTTATTTCGGTTTATTGAGCTATTTTGTGTTCAACAATTTTCCTTTTGTTTTGTTTTCTTTTGCGTTTGCATTTCATTTGTGTTTTACCTTGGTGTGCTTCGTGCACACAAGGTGTTTGCACACAGCTTAACCTGTGTGTTGTTGCTCTGGGAAACCAGGGTGTGGAGGTGTTCCTTTGTTGTCCCCTCTGTGGTATCAGAGGAAGGGAGACTTGGGTCTCTGGGTTGTGAGTGACTGGAAGTTGCTCACGGGTTCCTTCAGAGGTATCAGAGGAAGGGAGGTTGGTCCTCCGGGTCACTACTTGTGGTAGTGGGTTCTGATCTTGTGGATTTCAAGGTCAGGGTATGATGGATTTTTTTCCCTCGGTCCAAGCTGTTAGTCAGCATCTGTAGTGGAGGTTTCTCCACGTTCTTGCTCTGCAAGGGAAGCCTCACTCAGGCTTGAGTGAGGGGTGGATGTAGATCTACTTGTGGCAGATCGAACCACCTAAAAATCATTGTGCATCATGGTTTGCCCTATGTGATTGCACCCTGTCATCTACCTCCCTTCACAAGCTCAACGAGTTGCTGAGTAAATTCTTAATCTGTCACTTCATTGTTATCATCAGCACTGGTTTATGCTTATAGATGTTTACAGCTGAATGATAACTTGCCTGATCTTGTTTAATGTAATCTAAACTTAACTTGCCATGTGTTCGACAGTGGTTCTGTCTGAACTATTAAGTGTTGAACTTATTTCTTACTGAGCCATTTTGTGAAAGTCATAATTTGTTTCTGCATTTACAACTTTGCATTGTTCAGATTAAGCCCTTCTGATTGGTATATTAAAAAGTGTGTTCCCACACACTTTGTGTGAAGTAGAACTTCTGGGCTCGAACCTCCGCCTTGTGCCAATTCAATTGGGTGATGTTCACTTGAGGACAGCTATTTGCTATATTGTTGTGAGAAGTGTTAGCTCTTGACTTCGGATGAGTCAGTGCTGAAGTTATTTCTGTGAACTCAATTGTTTCTAGTTAACAACATCATAAATTAGGTTGATTAGATTTTAAACTGAGCAATAATTTGTAAAGGGATCTATTCATCCCCCCTCTAGATCCCAACTGCGCCCCTAACACATCATAGACAAAAACCTTCAACTTTATTGAATAATGATCAAGGTTTACAATCGACATTGACTCTCTTAACAATAAGACTCACTAGACTCAAGAAAATAGAAGATTACATCGACATGATCAACTTCACCGCCTATTATAGTGAATGATTATAAATTTACATAACAGACTCAAGACTATCTAGGGCTTCTCTCGATCTTTACTCGCTATCGGAATTACCACTTGAACGATCTGACAACGATCCACTAGATCTTCCTAAAAAGATTAAGAAAGTAGGGAATGAGTGCACTCGCCCAGTAGGTATCTTCGTGTCAACAAGTTCGGCATAATTTACATGTTTAATGTTTTTGCTCTAGAAGGTGCAATAATGAAATAAGGTGCGATATAAAATGTGGTAAAAAAATAGTAACATGTAGCAAGTCTATCTCTCAAGAACAATATGATATTTCAAGAATATATGAGCATGATCTAGCAAGAATGTAAATTGGCTAGTCAATCACAAGAATATACCATCAATCACGAGAATGTACTTTTCATAACCTTAAGAAGGCTATGCACGAGAATGTAATGAGAATATACTTTTCAAGCAAGCATGTAAATTTCATGAATTGCTTCGTGGATTTCACTAGTTTATAAAAAAGTATGCCCAGCACAATGCGACGCCACTAATCATTATACCATATGATTTTCAGTATATTTATGTCCATCTGTGGAGGGGGCTAGACTGGAGCCCTTAGACACTGTCCGTGCCCGCCCTTGCATCTTCAAGTTATAAATCTAATTATTTTCACGAGAATATCAATAAGTTCGGGGAAGAATGACAAATTCAATAATTACCTTTAGGGCGATAGTAAGCAAGGTAATAACGTACTGAGTTCTTTGAAAAAGAGGTCAATATTGAATTAAAAGGATGTTGTTCTACAGAAGGAATTTGAGAGCATAACGACATCTTATTTAATTTCAGATTTCATTAATGGCTTGTTAAGTAATGTTTCAGGTTCCAGACAATCAGAAGATTGTCTGAGACTGAACATAATCAACCCTTGGTCAGACATTCGGGCTGAGCAAATTTGACAGAATGCGGTTTCAAGGAGACCGCTATCTTGAGGTAGCGGTCAAGTAGGGTCCACGATCAGAAGTTTATTGACCGAAGGAAAACTCAGTCGACTGAACTGGAATATCAGTCGACTGAAAATAGTCAACACATTGGAAAGTGTTGTGTCCCCTGGTTTTGATGATAACAAATCATAAATCATTAGTAGATATCTGAGAAATATCTAACATGTTTTGGTTTAATGTATAGACTAATCAAGCACAGAAGAAATACTCTAAGTGATGTCTCGACACCGTTTTGATGATGTCACGACACATCTAGAAGAGATATTGTCAAACCACGAACGATTGAGCTCCGGCATAAAGCATGTGTCGACACATCTGACCAATGTCTCGACACCTCTAGAAGAAATCAAGCGGAAGCCATTTCTATCTGGCATCTGGATTGACCGATGTCTCGACACACTGAGTGAAAAGTGTCAACACCTCGGTTCCTCGAAGCAAGCCTCACTTCTATCTGGCGGATATGTCTCGACACCTTCATGTGATGACTCTGCTCCTGGCGCAAGATGTCTCGACACCATCTGGTAATGTCTCGACACCGTCTGGTGACAGCTCTTCACATGGCGCATATGTCTCGACACCATTTGGTGATGCCTCGACACAGTCATGGTGACATCTCAGAATCGAGCACATATGTCCCGACACAGCATTGTGATGTCTCGGCACAACAGCCACGTGTCTTCAAGTTATTCAATGGGATGTCTAGACACACTATGTGTAAAGTGTCGACACATCAGTGTTCGACCAGAACGGTTCTGAAACCGATTGAAGCTATCTTCAAGATATTCAATGGGATGTCTCGACACACTGTGTGTAAAGTGTCGACACATTCATGTTTGACCAGAACAGATCTGAAATCGATAGAATCCATCTTCAAGATCCGGAACTTGTCTTGGAGGATTCGTTCACTCTGGAAAAAGTCGTCAAAGAAGCTACTTTGTCAAAGGACGATGGTCTGGCAGAGAAATCCCCTAAAAGGACTATACTTTTGCTGATATTGTCTCCTACCTACCCACATATCAGCAGGCTTGACAGCAAAGGGTCAACTATGCAAATGGAAGCAAATCAAATAATGTGGATGTGACATTCTGGGTTTAGCTTGGACAGTGGACAACGTTGGTGTCACCGCAAGTAACCTGTATATCAGGAGCATGAGCTCCAGTTCGACGGTAGGGCAAGAAAAGGAGAAAAGGAAATGCAGAAGACTTGTTGAGAAATCCATCTCCTTCCTGGTGCTGCTGGAGTGAATGCAACAAAGAAGACGCTCCTCTTCCTCACTCAAGGAGACATATTAGCATGGCAGAAAGAACTTGTGAAGCTCCATCCAGTACCCTTGAGAGCTGAAGCATGATCATCCTTCCCTCTTAAGGTCGTGGTAACGAACCAGGAAGAACAAGAAGAGAGAGAGCTAAGGAGTCCTCAAGCTTTTTCCCAGACATGAGATTTCCTTCACATAGTATTTCATAACGATACTTTTTCTGATTGTTTCCATTTTAGTTTGCTTTTCTTTAAAACACATTCTCTCATATTTGCTCCCTACATGTGAGTCGGAAGATAGACGGTGTGGTCACCGGTCTGTGTGTTTTGGGTTGTGATCCCTCAAGCTATTTGGCAGCGGAGTGTTGAGAGTGTATCTCTATGATAAAAACTGTGAATCGGCGGTAGTGCCTTTGCACTAGTGAAGCCTCACCATGTTGTGTGAGGGGTGGACGTAGGTCTCTGAATGGAGACTGAACCACCTTAAAACTTGCATCTTGTGGTTTGCTTTCTATTGTATTCTAACGGTAGATGCTTGATTGGAGCGTTCATAATATTCATCTATTCATCTAGCCTCTTAGCTATCAACTTATTCTTGCCTTACTAGTCTTAGTATTGGATCTAGTTTTTAATTTTCGTAAAAGAAGGGCAAAAGGGGGCTGATCTATTCACCCCTTCTCTCTAGATAAGCCTATCACCACTCTACACGTGGTATCAGAGCTAATCTCTCTGTATGTGGTCTAATGACCTTGAGAGAACTGGTGATATGGCTACTAAGAGTCGTATGGCTGAAGGGCATTCCATAAATAAACCTCCCTTTTTCACTGGGAAAAATTATCCTTTCTGGAAAAATCGCATGCTGGTCTTCATTAGAGCCGAAGATCATGAAGAATGGCAAGTGATCAGCAAGGTGCCATTTGAGCTGCCTCCGGATGAGGATACATGGACGAAGGAACAGATCAGAACATCAACGCTGAACTGGGGTGCCAAGCATATCATGCAGTGCTCCCTTCATCCAACAGAGTGCTCAAGGGTGTCAACTTGCGCTACTGCAAAAGAAATGTGGGACCGCCTTGAGATAATATATGAAGGGACACAGCAGGTACGTGCAACCAAAGCAAACATGTTGGTATCTGAATATGAAAAATTTAGAATGAAATCGGGTGAGTCCATTTCGGACATGTATGCTAGGCTAACCGTGCTCACTAATGGCTTCACTAAGCTAGGTAAGACCTATTATGAGCAGGAGATGGTAAGGAAGATTCTGAGATCACTAACCCCTATTTGGCATACAAAGGCCACTGTGGTTGAAGAATCAAAAGACTTAACTACCATCAAGGTAGAAGAACTCATAGGGTCCGTGATGACCTATGAGATGAATCTGAAAAACAAATAGGCTGAGGTAAGTAAAAAGAAGCCTCTGGCTCTTAAAACTGGACCAAGCACCAAAGACTTATCTGAAGATGAAGAGCCTTCAAGTAGCAACACTGAAGAGGACGAAGTTGCTCTATTGACAAGGAAGTTCAAAAAATTTTAAGAAAGGAAGGTACATGCTTCACTAAGAAAAGCCCCAGGTAAGAAGAGGTTTCAGGCCAAGACCTGAAAATGTTAAAAAGTCTGAAAAGCTTATCTGCTACTCCTGCATGAAACCAGGACACATCAAGTCTGAGTGTCCAGAAGGAGCTAAGAAAGTTATGCCTAGGTGGAAGAGCAAGAAGAAGCAGGACATGGTGTGCACGTGGAGTGATGAAGAAGAGGAAGAGACTGAAGACAATTCCTCTGAAGAGGAGAAAGATAATCTCTGCCTAATGGCCAAAGGAGAAAATGACAGCGAGGTGAGCTCTCCCTTTGAGCACTTCTCTACTGATGATTGGGAAGAAGCTTACTTCGAATTGATGCATAAGTATGAAGTGTACAGAAAAGAAAATAAAACCTTAAAGAAGAAGGTTGACTTTTGTGGACATGACAATAATCTTAATGAAAAGATAATCTCTCTAGAAACTGAAATTGAAGATCTAAGAAAAATGAATGAAAATCTTGAAGAACGAAGATAAGTGATGAAAGATTTGGAGGATGAAAATGAAAGACTGGGAGATGAAATTGATGAGTTAAAAATAAAAATGCAAAGCTATGTGAAGGACAACAATCTGTGCAATGAAAAGTCAAAAGCCTTTAAACAAGTCAATTCACAGCCGTTGAAAGAAAATGAAAAACTTCAGAAGGACCTAGTAGATAAACAAACTGCTCTTGAAAAATTTGTTGATGGAAGTGAGAACTTGAACGGCCTGCTAGGAACTAAAATGAACTTCAACAGAGAAGGGCTAGGGTATGAGCCAACCAAGAAGAAAACTTTTGGGTTAAAAATCACCTCCAAAACAACACACCATGAAAATGTTGAAAACAAAGGAAAAGAAAAAGTAGGAGAATCAGTCAACAAAACTTCCCAACAACCCAAAAAGGTTCACCAACAATCCCAAACATGCCGACACCCATCCAAGCCTCAGCCTACACATCCCAAAAGAAGAAACAATTACAATGTTGGAACAGGTCAGGACAATCCACAGAACAAGTCGACACCCACATGGTCAAACGCCCAACAATACCCCATGTTTGCACTAACATGTCGACACTTTCAGTACAGGAGGTCGACACATCCTTCATCCAGAAACAACTATAGATGGATAGAACGCGAGACAAGTCGAGACTTTAGATTCTATAGGCCGACACCTTTATGGGTTAGGAGCAGTTATGTTCCCTATGGTCATAGGTTCACTCAACCTCAACAACCTAGGCACCATGACACCTCATATTTCTCTAGACCAACCAACTGGAACAGACGGTCTAACAAACAATCTTTTTCCACCAATCCTAAAACCTATAAAGCTCAAAAGGCTAAAGAGAAGAAAAACCAGAATTCCCAGCAATGTAAAAATGCCAATGAAGTTTGGATTTCAAAATTTGTGTTATCTTACTTTACAGAAATGAAGAAATTATTGGGACCCAATTGTCCTTGGGTTCCAAACATTGTCACTTAATTCCTTGTGCAGGAGTGTCTTGTAGCCGTGCACAACCGCTGGTATCTTGATAGTGGCTGCTCAAGACACATGACTGGAGATAGAACCAAATTATGTCTCCTAGTTGAAAAGGAAGCTGGACATGTCACGTTTGGAGGAAACAACAAAGGAAAGATCATCGGTACATGTAAAGTTGGTAAGAACCCATCCAACTCAATTGATAATGTATTACTTGTTGATGGTCTGGAGTATAATCTGTTGAGCATAAGTCAACTGTGTGATAAAGGTCATATTGTAGTTTTTGACTCTAATGAATGTAGGATCTTGCACCCTAATTCAAAAGAAACCAAGTTTTCGGGTAAAAGAGTCAATAACGTGTACATGATTGACTTAGATGACCCTGCTCACATAAATATTTATCTTGCTACACCCAAATCTGAATTAGCATGCTTGTGGCATCGCAGACTCGGTCATGTTAGCTACAATACTCTTCATAAATCGGTGAAGCATTCTATTGTCAAAGGTCTGCCTGAAATAAAATTCAAATTGAACTCTAAGATTTGTGATGCATGTGCTCAAGGAAAGCAAACTAGAAAGTCATTTAGAAATAGAACTAAAAACTTATCATCTAAACCACTTAAACCAATCCATATGGACTTGTTTGGTCTGACCAAAATAGCTAGCTTAAGTGGTAAAAGATATGGTTACATTTTAGTAGATGACTTTACTAGATTCACTTGGGTGTTTTATCTTGCACATAAAAATAATGCCTTTGACGAGTTTCAGGCACTGTATATGGAAGTGAAGCAAGACGGAAAGTTTAAGATTTTCAACATAATTTCAGACCATGGTGGTGAATTCGACAATGCTGACTTAAAAAATTTGTGTAGGACTGACGAAATCATACACAAGTTTTCATCACCAAGGACTGCTGAACAAAATGGGGTAGTTGAAAGGAAAAACAGAACTCTCATAGAGATGGCACGCACAATGCTTGCTGAAAGGCATCTACCAAGGAGAATTTGGATAGAAGTGGTAAACACTGCATGTTATATCATTAACCACCCAATGGTAAGACCACTCACCAAAATGACTCCATATGAGCTGCTAAAAGGTAAAAGGCCATCTCTCTTTCACATGAAAGTTTTTAGGTCAAAGTGCTTTATTCATAACAATGATAAAAGAGTTATGGACAAGTTTGAGCCCAAGAGTGAAGAAGGGATATTCCTTGGGTACTCCGACAAGTCTAGAGCTTATAGAATCTATAATCTTAAGACCCTTTGTGTGGAAGAATCCCCTTACATCACCTTTGATGAGATTGATCATGACAACACCTACAGGGAAGATGATGACGGGGAATTCTTGAACATAAAGGGAAAAGATGAACTTCCACATGAGGAGACACAAGCAAATGAAGATCAAGAAGGGCCAAGCAATGCTCTGGTCATCGAATCAGATGGAGGTAACACTCAACCTAATCTAAGAGTGTTAAAAGACCATCCTTTAGAAAATATTTTAGGTAATCTGCATGACCGAACCAAAACTAGGTCTCATTTTAAAATTATGGATGAAATTGAACAACTTGCTCTTGTGTCTCAAATTGAACCCAAAAATTTTGTAGAAGTCTTAAAAGATGATAATTGGATAAATTCCATGCATGATGAATTAAACCAGTTTGAAAGAAATAAAGTCTGGCATCTAGTTCCCAGGCCTCAAGAGAAATCAGTCATAAGAACTAAATGGGTCTTCAGAAATAAACTAAGTGAAGATGGAAAGATAATAAGAAACAAATCCAAATTGGTGGCTCAAGGGTATAATCAAGAATTTGGCATAGATTTTGAAGAATCTTTAGTCCCTGTAGCTAGACTAGATGCCATTATAATTTTACTAGCATTTGCATGTTCTCATAAAACCAAACTGCAGCAAATGGATGTTAAGAGTGCTTTTCTAAATGGTCTTATTAAAGAAGAAGTCTATATAGAGCAACCCCCCGATTTTGAATGCACATATTTCAAAGATCATGTTTATAGGTTGGACAGGGCTTTATATGGCTTAAAACAGGCACCTAGAGCTTGGTATGACAGACTAAGCTCATACCTCACCGAACAAGGGTATTCAAGAGGTAATGTAGACTAGACACTATTCACCAAGAAACAAGGTAAGGATATCTTGATAGTTCAGATTTATGTGGATGACATAGTGTTTGGGTCCACTAAACCTCAAATATGTGAGGAATTTACTAAACTCATGACCAATGAATTTGAAATGAGTCTAGTGGGTGAGCTTCAATTCTTTCTTGACTTGCAGATTAATCAAAGCAATGAAGGCTATTTTATCAATCAAGCCAAATATGTGAAGGAGTTGCTGAAAAAGTTTGATCTGACAAACTGTAAACCATTAGGAACTCCAATGGGGACTGCCACTTCACTGGATGCAGATGAACAAGGTACTCTTGTAGATGCAAAGAGGTACGGAGGTATGATCGGGTCATTACTCTATCTAACTGTATCTAGACCATACATTCAGTTTAGTGTTTGCCTTTGTGCTAGATTTCAGTATAGTCCTAGAGAGTCCCACTTGACTTCTATCAAGCGCATTTTTAGATACCTTGCTGGCACTCAAGAATTGGGATTATGGTATCCTGCATCCTGTGAACTTTTACTTATTTCATATTCAGATGTAGATTATGCAGGATGTAAACTGGACCACAAGAGCACTAGTGACTATTGCCAATTTCTTAGTGGGTGTTTGGTTTCTTGGGCCTCCAAGAAATAGCACTCGGTTGCCCTCTCAACTACAGAGGTAGAATATGTGACGACCCGGATCCCAGATACCAGATATACCCGATAGGACTATCGGATACACCTGATACCACTTGGAACCCGCGAGGCCTCCCAAGAGCGGTAAAGCTCCGAAGAGATAAAAGGATTGTCGTGTAGTACATTGAAGCCACAGAGATATAATAGTAAGCAATTAAATTTCATTAGATCGGTTTGCTAAAGTAGCTGAAATAAAATTACCTTTTAATTAACAGTTTCAAATTAACAATTATACCAGAGTCCAGTCAAAAAGTTAAAGATAAGTACAGGCCACAGGAAAAGAACGTACACTGAGGTCGAGGGAAACCTGACGCAAGTACCGCTGGCAGCTACAGACGCGCCACACGAGGAACCACGAACAGAGACGACGCCACCCACCTGAAAAGTAGGGGTGAGTCTCCAAGTAGAGACTCAGTAGGGGTCACGCGGATCCCCATTGAACAACACGAAGCACACGGAACAGAAAGCAACAATAGTAGCAAAGCAGGAAAAGCTACACTACAAAGACGTAAAAAGAACGGGAACAGTAGGAGTAGGGAATAGGCTAAGAGCAAGGGAAGCTAAAAGAAAAGGGAAAAGCGAGGCCGTAAAACTCGGAACATGGCCACCGAGAGGAACTCGGCTCCTTAAGCTACTCCAAGCAGCGACAGAAGGGCGACTCTGATCTAACAAAGTCAGGAGTTATCGATCTGTCGACATGACACTAGGCCTAAGAGGAAGACCTGCAAGGACAGACGAAAGTCTAGAAAAGATCTAGACAGACAATAGATAGACTCGACGACACACACGACTAGAACGTCGTGCAAGCAACATAACACTGACCTTGAGTAGGGCCACGAGAGGGCTAACTCAGAAAGGTCACGACGCACAAGAAATACGAAGAGTCACGTGTCACGTGAAGGAAGCACCTCCTCATCAGAAAAATAGCCAGCTGCGTCCACTGACGTCTTACACTGCGCCACGAGTGTCTCGCCTACGGTACCGCCAAAGCCACGGCAAAGTCGCAGACACGCATAGAACTAAACAGTAACTATAATAATGAGTAACGCGTCAGGGTTATGCCCGTCGACGTAAGTCCTTATCCCCTGACCACGTGTGCACACACTGGCTCTTGCCTAAGCCAGGCCCTCTAGCTAGTTTTCACCCTCGGTAGGACGCTACCGCTGGCCAGGAGCCCATGGAACTAGCTTACAAACCGTATTACGGGAACTACCCTTTCCACCACTCCGAGGTGGGTCAACACACTGGATCGCTTGCGTCGACAGGCTACGACAAGTGGAGGCTCACAAGACACCAGACTTAGAAACACAAGTGCTAGAGTACAAACAAGCTAGAATGCACTATCGCACGTACTACTAGGCACCACTGGCAGTACGACTACTGCCAACAGACTCAGGACTAGGCAACTCGACCTACTACGTAACGATGCTTGAGTCGGATGACTCAAAGGCAAGATCATCACTGACAACGGAACAAGCCGCCAATCGGTCTAATCCTAAGCCACGGGAAACGACACTCCGCAAAAACTGACTCACGGAGACCTGAGGGAACACCGAGAACCCTCAACACGCCTGGACACGCAAACCAAGGTCAAATGGTACCTCGAGATGCCCATAACCAAAGTCTCGGACTAGACAGAACTGTCGAGACACACACACAAGGTCACCCGTGAACCACTGGGTCACCCCTGGTTGACCGGAACCCAACAAAGACACGCAAGCACAAACCCTCTTGGCCACCTCGGAACACGGTTACAGCCCTCATAGGACATCGGGTGATGTCCACGTGACAACGGTGAACCCCAAGGTCAAGCCAAGATACCGAAAACCAAACCACCGGTAGACCACTCTCTGGCATAGGCTATCCATCAATCAGCCGCTAGGTAAACAAAGCAGTCAAGGAGGAATCGCCAGGCAACCAGAGGCAAAGACACTGGTGGTCCTAGATTAAGTCGCTCGGAGAAACTATAGTAGTCAAGGAATAGACCGCACACTATTCACCCAAATTGACCGATCCAGGGAACCACCAGACAGACAAACCAACACTAGCAATCCAAGATAGGACCACTAGAAACACCGCTCTAACTCACGTAGATGACCGACATGAAACAGACATGACATACGAAGACTTGGGGGAACTCCGACACCCTCAAGGCACATGGACATACAAACCGAGGTAAAATCGTACCTCTAGGTGTCCAGAACCACGTCTCGAGCTGGATAAATCCATCGAGACACAGGCAAGGTCGCATGTCGACCATTGGATCACACCGGGTCGACCAGACCAGTGCAATGACTCTAACACGACACCGGGAGAAGCCATCACGGCCAACCGATAAAACATCGGGGATGAGCAGTTCAGAATGGGCCACTCAAAAGGATGGACGGTCCAAAACTGACCACACAAAGGGGATGAACGGTCCGAAACAGACCACACAAAGGGGTTGAATGGCCAGGAACCGACCGCACAACTCCAACAACCAACAAGGATGGACGGTCACAAAGGGACCACCCAACAAGATAAACGGTCCGAACTGGACCGCACAACGGGATGGACGGTCCGAACCGGACCGCACAACTCCCAGGGGATATGTGTTCTACCAGACGACCACACAAGGGGATGTGTGGTCAAGCAGACGACCACACAACCCAAACCGACATAAGATGGATGGTCCAAGACCAACCGCCCAAGGGGGATGTGTGGTCTATCGTAAGACCACACAACCACAACCGACAAAGGATAAACGGTCCAGGGATGGCCGCCCTTATACATGAACGGTCTCAGTGTGACCGTTCAAGCGTCACGGCGAGCAAACCATGGGTTCGGCCCGACGGAGGCCTTTCCACGCCCCGTTCATCCCGAGACGAAGGGGATACAACCATGGACTTGCTGGCAATCACATACACTCCGTCCGTAGTCAAAATGACACACGGATCGCAAGATAAGGGCGATTCTAACGAAATCACCCATAAAGGGTTTCCGGACTTCCCGGAGCCCTAGCGGTCAAACGGGACCACCAAATGAAACTGGAGAGGGGGATTTCTGTAGCCCAATTAAGAGTAGCCAAACTAGGCCCATCAGGACCGAATGAGGCTCAGCTCAACCGAGTGACAGCCCTTTAGGGCCCACTTCGGCAGAAAAGCCCAATAAAGATCACTCGGGGTCCCATCCTTCCTTGGCGGCCCTTAGGCTCGGAAGGCCCGAATGACAGAACGGAGAAAGACTGATGTGAAACAATGATGGATGATGATGTTCTGAAACCAAGTTGATGTAAAACTACCCCTTGGACCTAGAGTAGCAAGCAGCACAACAAGTTGGTAACGTCACATTGGCGGATTCACTCGCGTAAGCATACTCGGATCCGTAGAAGGACCGGCGATGGCGGAGAGGGTCCGAGGTTGGACCTCGGGGCTCCAAGGGTTTGGCCAGCTAGGATTAGATCCCAATGAGCCAAGGATGCCCAAAATCAAGGGCGACCGGCACGCCAAGGGCGAGGGTTGAAATGTCACGCTCACAACTCACCCGCGGTAATCACGAACTAGAAGATAAATCGGGTTCGGGCACTCTCTTACGCCGACGGTACTGAGGATGCAATACTAATTAAGCAAGAGAAAGCCGGCAAAGAGTAGTGTGAGTGGCTCACCTGATCGGCGTGAAGACACCGATCCCGGTCGGAGACGAGGGTGAGCGGGGAAGTGTGGGTTCCCCGCACACTGCGCCGATGAAGCTTCAAAAAAAACATGCTCAAGAGTACATGCACTACACCTCGCGCAGGAGGGTGATCTCGGGGGTGGGAAATAATTGATTACAAACAAACACTACCTCCCGCAGGGAGGGGCGGAAAGCCGGCCAGGCAAGAAGGGTAGATTGATCGAGAAACCCACGAGGCGGAGCCGCTACCGAACCAGACTGCTTGCTGTGGTTGGCGATAGAAAGGCGGTGTAGTTGCTGTAGATCTCAGCCAAGAATTTTGCCGATGACGAGCCCAAAGGGGATCTTCTCCTAACAGGAACCCAAACACTTCGGATTTATGTCAATTTATTCTGACATCGTCGATGGCTGCAGTGGAGGTCTGAGTAGAGCAACAGCTTCTGGGGCGGATGGCTCCCTGTTTCTGTCTGCAACTTGAAGAAGTTGCCCCGGTCGTTCCTGGATGCCGAATCACGAACCGTCGGAGTCGCTGGATCCGTGGACAAAGCCTCTACACAGAAAAACTGACGGAAACACCTTCTGAGGTCGGGGTGGACAGGGGGACGCCGACGAGTGGGAACTGGTCGCTGAAGACTGCAGGAGGCAGACCCGCGCGATCGAGGGAGAAAATTCGGAACTCTGGCTCCCAGTTGCCGAAAGAGGTCCTGTTTCTTGCTCCTGATCGGGGACAGGGGGAGGAAGAACTTTGATAAAGGACCTTCGGTCTGATTCCTTCACGGTTAGTCGTGGTGCAGCGACGAACTGGGTTGCAGGTTCTGGCCGCAGCGACTACCAGATAGGAACAGTGGATTGCAGAAGTTGTCCCGGCCACTCCCGGATGCCGAATCTCGAACCGTCGGAGTTTCTGGAACCGTGGATGATCTCTCTGTGCTGCAAAACTGACGGGGAAGCTGTCCGATGTCAGGGTGGACTGGGGGTTTCTGATGAGAGGAGGCAGGTCACTGCCACCTGTGGGAGACAGACCCGACCAGTCGTGGAAGAAAGACCAAAACTCTGACTTCCGGATGCCGAATGCGCTTCCGCTTCTTGATCCAGAAAGAGGACTGGTGGAGGAAGATATTTTCAGAAGAACTCGCGGCTTGAATCTTCCACTGTCGGCCGTGGTGCAGCTTTGAACCGGGTTCAGGAGCTCTGCTGACGGAGCTCTGCGCAGTCGGGGGAGATTGGCTCTCCCGGACAGCCCCGAACTCGGAACGGGACGATTCCACCTCGCTTGCGAAGTAGACTTGCAGATATTTCCGTCGATGTAGGCCACGGCCTCAGCAGAACCAGGATGGAGTCGTGGACGGTGCTGCACCTGGGTGCGGATCTGCTGGTCTTCTCTGCACACAGGTTGGAGATTGAATGGTGGGGCAAGGTTGAGGGGGAGTGGAGTTTGGTAATGGAGGGGAGGGTGGAGGTGATTGCAGATGGGGAGGGATGTGTGGGGGTGATGAGAGGGGCGGAGCTGGTGGTAGGGAGGTGCAGGAGGGTGGAGGGGAGTGGGGGCCGAAGCTTGGAGAGGGGAGGGTGGAGGGGTCGGCCAAGGTGGTGGGGTGGGTGTAGGTGGTGAGAGGGGGGGCGCAACTCCTAGAGGGGGTGGCTGCTTGGGTCGCCCAAGGGACTTAATGGGGGTGTGGGGAAGTGGGAGGGTTGTCTTGGATGTGGGAAGATGTATGGGGAATAGGGAGGGTTGTCTAGGGAAGGTGAAAGGTTGCTTGGGATGTGGAAGGAATTGAAGGGAGTTATGGCCTTGGGAATATGAAAGGGTGGGGAGGTGAGGTGGCAGCTGAGGTGGCAGGGGAAGGGGGAGGTGAAAGGGCAGGTTCGCCCAAGGGAGAGAGAGAGAGAGGGGTTCGACCCCTAGAGAGAGAGAGAGACTGAGAGAGCTAGAGAGAGAGAGGGATGCACTTAGGCTCAAATTTGCTTAATACTTCATTAACCTCAAAAGAGGGGGGTTGGGGTCCTATATATAGGAAATCCCCATTTTACAAAAAGTCCCTGTGAAAAAGGACTAATGACAGAAGACCAAGGGGTGGGGAGAGGGGCGCCCATGGGCCAAGCAAATGATATGGCCCAATAAGATATGATAACCCATTAACCCTCTTGGCCACTTAATGAAACCTTAGACTTAGGTAGATGACTTACTAACTTAGGTACTTGACTCAATAAAAGGGAAATTACATGATTTAAGACTCAAGAAAAAAATGTAAAAATTACATAGCTAGACTCAGAAGCTGAGATGAAAATAGTGGCAAGCATCGGGACCCACGGGGAAATGGGAAGTGGTAAGTGATGTCCCCATCATACTCCCGGGGTGTGGAAAACTCGACTCCGTCGAGTAAAGGCTCACCGGGGGAGCAGCTCAGGGCGATCCTCATCCTCCAAACTCAACCTGCACCTGCGACCAGGGGACGGCCCCTCATCCTCTCAAGGTGGCCTGGACACACCCTTATGCTGGCGATGGAACCCTGCTTGCATAGTATTGCCCCTCTGTGTACACGTCGGGCTCTCAAGGCTATTTTGTGGAAGCTCTCCGGGGTGTCCCTCTTTAAAGGAAGGTATAGGCTCAAAGTACTCATGAGGATTCACCGCGGTGCCCAAATAGGGTGCCAGGTCAGTCGCTTGAGAATTGGGGTATATCCCATAGCCCATTAGTAAATTCATTCCATAAGCCAGTTTTGCCAAAGCCACTTTGGAACATGGAAGGTCCAAGTCCTCGTGCCCTCGTTTTGAAGGTGGCCCTAAGGTTGAGCCATTCCAAAGCCACCATCGTGAGGTTGCCTTCTTGGAATTCAAGTGCCACTCACGAATCTTTTGCCCGTTCATTATGATCGTCATCGCCCATTGCTAGATGCTTGCTTGAATGAGTATGCCTTGACCTACGGTGCGGTGGGGGTGGAAAGTGTGTGGTATGCCATGGGGGACCAGGGCAACCAAAAGTAGACCTATCATGTAGTGATGTTATGATGTCTTTGAAGAATTTGGGAGGACCGGGGAATCCATAGGTGTCCCCCTTGTGAGTGAGTGTGATGAATGATGGAGGACCCGGACAACCATGGATGCTCCTAACTTGCATAAGATGGATGATGAATAGGGGTGGACCTACATATCCAAATGTGAACCTGCCATGCACTGGACCTAGTGTGTATGTGACACAAATGAGATGACTAGCCCTACCGGATGGGGTAAAATGGTGTGGCACATGCATTCCTATCAAGATGGTCCCATCTTTTGGTGAGGGTTAGTTTGGGGGTCTCCACTCATGGGATTCGAAGGGGTCCCAGAAAGTGGACATCTTGGGATGGGTTGATTCCTCATTTCCTAGGTGGATGTCACCTTTGGTCATGGCTCTTATGGTGTGGGCTAAGTTTTGGAATGGATGGGTTAGGTTTGACATGGTGTGTGAGGGTAGGAAAAGGTGGGTGGTGGGTAAGGCGACTAGGTCCCAAGGGTTCTTTGGCTTCCATTGGGAGGGATCAAAGGGGTCATGGAATGAGTCATCTAGGGGGAGGAACTCTTGGTCCTCATGGTCTTGGGAGAGGTAGTTTTGACTCATCATGGTAGGTTGTAGTAGGAAAATGTTGGTGTTGAGTAAGGTGGGTGGGTATAGGAAGGGATCGAATGGGTCATGGTATGGGTTACCTAGAAACTCTACGTCCACATGTGGTGGGGAGTTATTCACCTCTATTGAGATTTTTGGGCAAAAGTTGTTGGTGGGTGGGTTAGCCTTGAGGGGATGGCTGGGTTTTCTTCCTGAAATGAGGAGCTCCAATTTAAGGATGGCCTCTGGCTCATCGGGTGTGGGAAGAAAGAGAAGGAGGTCGCTAATGTAGCAACCAACAGTGCAAACCGAAGTGATAGACCCGACACATGGGTGTAGAAGACCAAGGCTCCTAGGTTGGTCGACCATAGGGTTCAACATAGCCGTCAACTCCACTTGCCATGCTAGGCCTTGTAGGAGGTCTCCTAGAGTTTCCACTTGGTAAGAGGATTGGATGGTAGTGTGATAGGTGGAGAAGGGTACTATGGGGAGGTGTCGTTCCATGGGAGGGTTGACATGGGGCAAGATAGGGTGAACCGGATTTTCCTCTAACCATTTAGCCAGGGGCTCACTTATGAAAAGTTAACTCCTATTTAGAGAGGGTGGTGTAAAAGGTGAAGTTCTTTCCTTGGTTTGGGCAAGGGTTTCCTCCAATGTGGGGAGTGGTTCTAGGGTGTCCACCACTATGATGTCGGGTGTGGGAGTCATGGGTTCCTCTACCAAGGAGGTGAGATGGTCTTTTGAAGGTGGAGTGATGAGGGTAGGTGTATGGTACCCCCGGGGTGGAAGGTAAAGGGAAATTTGGTTCAGGATCGGTAGGGGAAGAAGTGGAGGCCTAGGTTGGGGTAGGGTTGTGGTTGACAGTGGAAGATGGGTTGGGTGGGGAGGCTTGGGTTGGCCAGTCATGGGTGGAGTGTCCCTTACAGGGGAAAGTTGAGGGGTAGTGATAGGGGCTAAGGGGCAATGTGGAGTATGGGTTTCATGGGAAATTATGGGTTGGGGTGGGAGTAGGTTGATGGGGTCAGGTTCCCCTCGACCCGACTCTTGGCATTGTGCCTCATATTCTTCTTCCCAATTTAGGGGTGCTTCATGGACTTCAATACCGTTCCCAATCCTTTGGGGTGGTGGAGTTTGGGCCCTAAGGGAAGTGAAGATCTTCCTGATCTCAACCCTTATCTCTTCCAATGAATCTAGGGGTCCTTTGGGTGGTGGGGTTTGGGTCCTAATGGAGGCCTTGGGTTGACTGGGAGGAAAAGGGGGAGTGGGAGTGCTCCTCTGGTTATGGTCCTTACGGTGGGAGTGGGACGGTCGGGGAGCGTAGATCTTCCTAAGCTCACTCTTCATCTCTTCCCATGAGTGAATGGGCTCTTGTCCCCAAACCCTTCTGAATCTCTCTTTGTGTTCCCACATTTTCTTAGCTAGACCCCGAAGTCGTGCCTTGGCCCTGTGGACTCTCTCGGACCCATATACCCAAGTACTTTCAAAGTCCCTTTCCATGGTATTCTCCCACCTAAGATAGGCATGAGGATTAATTCCATCAAAATGAAGGTCCTCATCTACAATGTAGTCCATGTGGAGTGGGTCAACCGGACCATGTGACCAACGAGGGGTATGCATGATGGTCGGGTGATGAATGCAATTGCCCTAGGATAAGACTTAGTAGAGACAAGTCTAGAACTTGCTCTGATACCAAATTGATGTGAAACAATGATGGATGATGATGTTCTGAAACCAAGTTGATGTAAAACTACCCCTTGGACCTATAGTAGCAAGCAGCACAACAAGTTGGTAACGTCACATTGGCGGATTCACTCGCGTAAGCATACTCGGATCCGTAGAAGGACCGGCGATGGCGGAGAGGGTCCGAGGTTGGACCTCGGGGCTCCAAGGGTTTGGCCAGCTAGGATTAGATCCCAATGAGCCAAGGATGCCCAAAATCAAGGGCGACCGGCACGCCGAGGGCGAGGGTTGAAATGTCACGCTCACAACTCACCCGCGGTAATCACGCAACTAGAAGATAAATCGGGTTCGGGCACTCTCTTACGCCGACGGTACTGAGGATGCAATACTAATTAAGCAAGAGAAAGCCGACAAAGAGTAGTGTGAGTGGCTCACCTGATCGGCGTGAAGACACCGATCCCGGTCGGAGACGAGGGCGAGCGGGGAAGTGTGGGTTCCCCGCACACTGCGCCGATGAAGCTTCAAAAAAAACCTGCTCAAGAGTACATGCGCTACACCTCGCGCAGGAGGGTGATCTCGGGGGTGGGAAATAATTGATTACAAACAAACACTACCTCCCATAGGGAGGGGCGGTAAGCCGGCCAGGCGAGAAGGGTAGATTGATCGAGAAACCCACGAGGAGGAGCCGCTACCGAACCAGACTGTTTGCTATGGTTGGCGATAGACAGGCGGTGTAGTTGCTGTAGATCTCAGCCAGGAATTTTGCCTATGACGAGCCCAGAGGGGATCTTCTCGTAACAGGAACCCAAACACTTCTGATTTATGCCAATTTATTCTGACGTCGTCGATGGCTGCAGTGGAGGTCTGAGTAGAGGAACAGCTTCTGGGGCGGATGGCTCCCTGTTTCTGTCTGCAACTTGCAGAAGTTGCCCCGGTCGCTCCTGGATGCCGAATCATGAACCGTCAGAGTCTCTGGATCCGTGGACAAAGCCTCTACGTAGTAAAACTGATGGCAACACCTTCTGAGGTCGGGGTAGAGAGGGGGACGCTGATGAGTGGGAACTGGTCGCTGCAGACTGCAGGAGGCAGACCCGCGCGATCGAGGGAGAAAACTCGGAACTCTGGCTCCCGGTTTCCAAAAGAGGTCCTGTTTCTTGCTCCTAATCGGGGACAGGGGGAGGAAGAACTTTGATGAAGGACCTTCGGTCTGATTCCTTCACAGTTAGTCGTGGTGCGGCGATGAACTGGGTTGCAGGTTCTGGCCGCAGCGACTACCAAATAGGAACAGTGGATTGCAGAAGTTGTCCCGGCCGCTCCCGGATGCCGAATCTCGAACCGTCAGAGTTTCTGGAACCGTGGATGATCTCTCTATGCTGCAAAACTGACGGGGAAGCCGTCCGATGTCGGGGTGGACTGGGGATTTCCGATGAGTGGAGGCAGGTCACTGCCACCTGTGGGAGACAGACCCGACAGTAGTGGAAGAAAGACCAAAACGCTGACCTCCGGATGCCGAATGCACTTCCGCTTCTTAATCCAAAAATAGGACTGGTGGAGGAAGATATTTGCAGAAGAACGCGTTGCTTGAATCTTCCACTGTCGGCCGTGGTGCAGCTTTGAACCGGGTTCAGGAGCTCTGCTGACGGAGCTCTGCGCAGTCGGGGGAGATTGGCTCTCCCGGACAGCCCCTAACTCGGAACGGGACGATTCCACCTCGCTTGCGAAGTAGACTTGCAGATCTTTCCGTCGATGTAGGCCACACCCTCAGCAGAGCCAGGATGGAGTCGTGGACGGTGCTGCACCTGGGTGCGGATCTGCTGGTCTTCTCTGCACACAGGTTGGAGATTGAATGGTGGGGCAAGGTTGAGGGGGAGTGGAGTTTGGTAATGGAGGGGAGGGTGGAGGTGATTGCAGATAGGGGAGGGATGTGTGGGGGTGATGTATGGGGAATAGGGAGGGTTGTCTAGGGAAGGTGAAAGGTTGCTTGGGATGTGGAAGGAATTGAAGGGAGTTATGGCTTTGAGAATATGAAAGGGTGGGGAGGTGAGGTGGCAGCTGAGGTGGCAGGGGAAGGGGGAGGTGAAAGGGTAGGTTCGCCCAAGGGAGAGAGAGAGAGAAGGGGGAGGAGAGAGAGAGGGGTTCGACCCCTAGAGAGAGAGAGAGAGACTGAGAGAGCTAGAGAGAGAGAGGGATGCACTTAGGCTCAAATTTGCTTAATACTTCATTAACCTCAAAAGAGGGGGGTTGGGGTCCTATATATAGGAAATCCCCATTTTACAAAAAGTCCCTGTGAAAAAGGACTAATGACAGAAGACCAAGGGGTGGGGAGAGGGGCGCCCATGGGCCAAGCAAATGATTTGGCCCAATAAGATATGATAACCCATTAACCCTCTTGGCCACTTAATGAAACCTTAGACTTAGGTAGATGACTTACTAACTTAGGTACTTGACTCAATAAAAGGGAAATTACATGATTTAAGACTCAAGAAAAAAATGTAAAAATTGCATAGCTAGACTCAGAAGCTTGAGATGAAAATAGTGGCAAGCATCGGGACCCACGGGGAAATGGGTAGTGGTAAGTGATGTCCCCATCAAAGACCCACGCCCGAGCCATCTCCCCACCGAGATAAGGGCAGGCGCTATGCGCTCACTCCGATCTGACTGCATCCGAGCTATGCCCATCGCCCGGAAAGGGCTGGCACTTCTCATGCTTGGATCATCTGACAAATGCTTACCCATGCAGCCGTTGACAGTCCTTTATGAGCAGGAGCTCAACGGGGTAAAGGTGCCACGATCTCCCAAGGTCATGAAGAGCCCACGATGAGGACGTAACGATCCCTTGATGAGGACGTAACTCCCGCCTAAAACTCCTTAGCTTATGGGACTCTTTGGGGGAGCTCGCTATATAAACCAAGGACTCCCTCCGACAGCAGGTAAGGCAGATACATGCCTAACACTCCCTGAGCAGGAACCACTTCACCATCATGGTGTTGGGGAATCTCACGCACCTCTTTCAACCTCCCTCAATACCTTCCACCATTGCTCTACCGACTTAAGCATCAGAGGGTTTCCCCCAGGGAACCATCCCTGGGCCCCCTGATTCGTTTCCCTTTCTCTGCAGTTCACTATCCGGTGATCATCCTCCCAGCTCAGGACCAACGCGAGATCACGCCCCTTCATCTGGCACCGTCTGTGGGAAACAAACAAAGAGCCTGTATGGTGAGAAGAAGTACAGGGAGGAGGTCCGCCGGCGACAGGGGAAAGGCCACGGTGGCGGCGGGGGTAGGCCCCTCACAAGCCTCCCAAAACCCCCCCTCTAGTGCCAGCACTCCCGCTGACAGACCACCCCTTCCACCTGCGGCCGAGCTGCCGCCCCCTCCTCCCACGACAATAGGGCTGCCGCACAACGGCGGCGCCGGCGCCTTCCAAGCCCTCAACGTGAAACTAGATGTCCTCATGGAACTCATGAAGACCCAAGCGGCCAGATATGGAAGGTCACGCGCCCCTCCGGAGAGCCCTCCCCGTGAGAACACGTCCCAGCACACCACCGGAGGCCGCTTCACCCTCTGAGGACAGCAGCTCATCCGTAACAAAGTAGGAGGACCCTCGCAAGCCCCCCTTCCGGAGCAAGAGGCTTCCTCCACACCGAAGCGGGGCAGGCCTGGGGCACGCCATCCCCTCCCAGAGACCGAAGTCCCCAGGGAGCGCCAAGACAGCCTGCCTTCACGCCCCCTCAGCCCTACGGCGCAGCGGCAGCTGGAGTTATCTCTCCGACTGCGAGAATTCGAGAGGCGTTTCGCAGAGCAGGAGCGCACCCTACGAGCCCTGCAGAAGACCTCTCCACCAGAGGACGAGGAGAGATCCCCATTCTCCGACCGTATCTTGAAGGCAGAGGTATCTCCCTGAACCTCTATCCCGACCTTCAAGCCCTACGACGGCCAGGGCGACCCGGCCGACCACTTTGACAGCTTCGACGCTCTGATGACCCTTCACGGAGCACCCGACGCCATCAAGTGCCGAGCCTTTGGGACCACCCTGGTCCAAGGCGCCCAAGCATGGTTCCGGGCCCTCGCCCCCGGATCCATCCGAGGATTCAAGCAGTTCGGGCGAGTATTCAAGGAGAGTTTCACCGGTAGCGCCCCCCCTAGGTCGGTAGCGGGGCTTTTGGCCCGCAAATAGGTGCAAGGGGAGAAACTTCGAGTCTACATCCTCCGATTCAAATCGGAAGCCCTGAGGATCCCCCGCCTGGACGTTGCCTCGGCGATAACCGCTCTGACCGAGGGCACCCACGATGAGAACCTCTGCCGCGAGCTTGTCCTCCACCCTCCCTCAACTCTTACTGCGCTAGTGACTCTGGCATTGCGCCACGCCGAGTGCGAAGAAGTGCTCAGTGCATGCCAAGACGCAACCGGCTCGGGTCGGGAGGGGGACAAGAAGCGGGCACCCGAGCCAAGCCCGGGCCTAGGAAAAAGGTGGAACCGAGACGGGGAACGCAAGGAACCGTCACGGAAGTACGAGCGGTACACTCCCCTAACCGCTGCAGTGTACGAGATTTATGAAGACATCAAAGGCTCGGGCCTCCTCCGCCAACCTGAGCCAATGAAGTCGAAGAACCGCAGTCGCAACAAGCATTGCATGTTCCACAGCGACCACGGGCATCATACCGGTGACTGCCACCAGCTCCAGGATGATATCGAGCGTCTCATTCGTCAGGGGCACCTCTCCCGGTTCGTGGTAGGGCACCAGGAAGACCGAGGCGCCCCAGAGGAGATCGACAACGCCCCCCGAGGGGTCCACATCAACGTCATCACCGGAGGAGCTGCATCAGGAGGAGATAGTGGCCAAGGAAGGAAGCGTCATACTGAGCGGGCGAGCCGAGCCATCGAGCCTCCCAGGGCCCCGCCGAGCGAGCCCCAGGTCATAGTCTTCTCCGACCAAGACCTGGAGGGGCTGAGCACCCCGCATGACGACGCCCTAGTGATATCGGCCAGAAAAAACCATTGTAACGTAGATAGGATTCTGGTTGACAATGGAAGTGCCCCTGATGTATTATCCTATGAATGTTTCCTTAAGATGGGGGAGGATCCGTCTAAACTCCGCCCGATCCGGACCCCCCTGTGCGGGTTCAATGGCCAGGCCACCTATCCCGAGGGAGCCCTAAGCCTGCCGGTTACTCTTGGCACCCTACCCAAGACCGTTACGGTCATGGTGGATTTCATAGTGATCAAAGGTATGATAGCATACAAAGCAATCTTCGTCGAGGAATCCTCAGCCGAACGAAAGCGGTGCCTTCTACCTATCACCAAAAGCTGAAGTTCCCCACCAAAAATGGATTGGGGGAAGTCCGAGGTAACCAGGCAATGGCCCGAAGGTGCTATAATATCTCGGTTGAGGCTACAAGACCGGACGGGAAAAGTAAGGGCCCCTGGGAAGTTGAGGAAAAATCTGCAACCGCCGAACCTGGAGGCGAATTGCTAGCGATTTTCCTAAACGACGACTCGACCCTAGGAGTAAAGATTGGATCCGACCTAACATCTGAGGTTCAGCAGCAATACAAAGAGTTCCTTTCCGCTTACATCCGGGTCTTTGCATGGTCTGATGATCAACTCCCCGGGATACCGGAAGAGACGGTGGTGCATAAGCTCAACCTCGACCCAACCATGAAGCCCGTGCAACAATGTAGAAGGAAGCATGCGCTGGAGAAGCAGACGATTATCAAGGAGCATGTCACCAAGGGGCAGAAGACTGGCCTTTTTAGATCGCTCCTGTACCCGACGTGGCTAGCTAACATCATCCTAGTGTCGAAAGCTTCGGAAAAGTGGCGGATGTGCGTGGACTTCATCGACTTGAACAAGGCTACTCCAAAGGATTGCTATCCCTTACCGAGCATCGACCAACTGGTTGATTCAACCTCGGGTAATGAGATACTCAGCTTCCTGGATGCCTACTCAGGTTACCACCAGATCAGAATGCACCCCAAAGACATCGAGAAGATCGCCTTTATCACCGACTTCGGCGTACACTGCTACACCCGGATGCCTTTTGGGTTGAAGAATGCCAGAGCCACGTACCAAAGGCTAGTCAACCATATGTTTGAGGGACATCTCGGTCTGAACGTCGAGGCCTATATTGACGACATGCTCGTGAAGACCCCCAAGGCCGAGGACCACTTCGCCAACCTAGCAGAAACTTTCAACACCCTCCTGAAGTACAACATGAAGCTCAACCCCGCCAAGTTCGCCTTCGGAGTAAAGTCTGGAAATTCTTGGGCTTTTTGGTCACTCAACATGGGATTGAGGCCAACCCCGACAAGGTCCAGGCCATCCTGGACATGCGCCCACCCACCTGCATCAAAGACGTTCAACGCCTTACCGGGCGCGTTGCTGCGCTCAGCAGATTCCTGTCCCGCGCGGCTGAACGATGCCTACCCTTCTTCAAACTGTTGAGGGTGCCCAAAATGGCATCTGCTACATTCGCGTGGGATGTGGAATGCCAAAGAGCATTCGCCAAGCTTAAGGAGTTCCTGGCTTCGCCCCCAGTGCTTTCCAAGCCCGTCCCAGGGGAAGCCTTGTATCTCTATCTCTCGGCAACTCCATCTACAATTAGCTCGGTCGTAGTCAAAAATGACTCGAGAATCGAGAGACCGGTCTACTACACAAGCAAGGTGCTCAACGAGGCTGATAGAAGGTATCCCGCAACCGAGAAACTCGTGCTAGCGTTGGTTACCTCGGTCAAGTGCCTCCGACCTTATTTCCAAGGGCACTCCATCACCGTGTTGACCGGCGAACCATTGAAGAAGATCCTCGCCCACCCTGAAGCCTCGGGACGCCTCGTCAAGTGGGCCATCTTGCTCGGGGCCTACGATATATCATATCGGCCTCGCTCGGCTATCAAAGGCCAGGCACTCGCCGACTTCATCGCCGAGAGCACCATCCCGACTGAAGCCAGTTCTCCATCCGCACCCGGGCCGACCTGAGAACTGTTTGTTGACGGATCTTCCAATTCAGCCAAGAGCGGTGTCGGCATCCTCCTGAAGTCCCCCGAAGGGGCAGAGCTACAGTACGCCTTGAAGTTCAACTTCCAAGCATCCAACAACGCTTCCGAGTACAAGGCCCTCATATCGGGAGCCCGCATGGCCCCGCGGTTAGGAGCTGAGCGAGTCAGGATTCACACCGACTCCCAACTAGTCGCTAGCCAGGTCAACGGCGATTATGAAGCTCGAGAGGCACCGATGATTAAATACCTCCAACTAGTCAAGACTGTGACACAACAGTTCGAGAGTTTTGAGGTAGTCCGGATAGCTCGGGAGGAAAACTCCCGAGCGGACGCCCTCTCTCGGCTGGCCTCCTCTCTTGACCCCGAGGGTATTAGATCGGTCCTTCTCGAAGAGCTAGAGCGCCCGAGCATTGATTCGGAGCTCCTAGCTGTTGGCCCAGCTTGCCCAGGTGACTGGCGTACCCCCTACCTGTCGTGGCTCTAAGACTCCGAGGACCCTCCCGACCCTCGGGAAGCCCAAAGGTTGAAATACCAAGCTCGGTGATTCGTCACCCTGGATGGCGCACTTTACCGGAGATCCTTTTCTGGCCCTCTTCTGAAGTGCCTCGGTACCGACGAAGCCAACCGAGCGATCGAAGAAGTTCACGAAGGTCTATGCGGAGTGCATTTGGGGGGAAGGTCACTCGCCAGGATCTTGCTATGGCGAGGTTACTGGTGGCCCACCCTACAGCGTGACTGCTCGACCTACACGCAATGTTGTGAACGTTGCCAGCGATTCGACCACTTGGTCCATCAGCCAGCAACGGAGCTTATCACCCTAGCCGAGCCTTATCCTTTCGCTCGTTGGAGAATCGACATCCTCGGGCCATTCCCCACGGCCCAGTCCTAGAAGAAGTTCATCATCGTCACCATCGACTACTTTACTAAGTGGATCGAGGCCGAAGCCACTGCAAGGATCACCGAGACAGTCGTCTAGAAGTCGATCATCTGTCGCTACGGCATCCCCTGGGTGATAGTGAGCGATAATGGTCGGCAATTTGATTCTCGGTACTTCCGAGATAGATGCGCCGACCTCAATATTCACAATCACTTCACTTCGGTCGCCCACCCTCGGGCTAACAGGCTGGTCGAAAATGCCAACAAGGCTATCTTGAAAGGCATCAAGACTAGGCTCGGCAAAGCCAAGGGCAGCTGGCTCGAGGAATTGCTGAACATACTTTGGTCACACATAACGACTCCCAGAATGGCAACCGGTGAGAGTCCTTTTCAACTAGTGTATGGCACCGAGGCCGTGATCCCGTTGGAGATCGGCAACCCCTCCCTCAGAGTCATCCGCTTCTCGTCCGGGGCAAACGACCAAAAACTGCTCGAAAATCTCGACTTAGCAGATGAAATCCGGGAGATTGCCAGCATCAGAGCAACGGAGTACCAACGCCGCCTCACTCGATACTACAACACCAAAGTCCGAGACAGACACTTCCAGCCGGGAGACTTCATCCTCAGCAAAGCCGAAGCCTCTCGACCACTTGAGGCGGCGGGCAAGCTATCCCCTAACTGGGAAGGCCCCTACCGAGTGGTCGAGATGCTCGGAAAAGGAACATACCTTCTGTCCACGATGGAAGGAGAACCCATCCCTCGGACCTGGAACGCAGCTACATTATGCAAGTTCTACTTCTGAGTACTGAGTATCGTGTAAATGACATGAGATAAGACAAAAGGCTCCTTTCTTTTTATTCAAACAACCCGTTTGTACATCAGGAAGGCCGAAGCCAATAGATTACATGTCAAAAAAGCAAAAGATCTATCTAGCGCCGTCGTATGAGCCCGTCACTCGGTTGACTCGGATGACCTTCCTACGTCCAGCCACTGACTCTACCTAGTGTAGAAATTGGCTCGGATAAAGGATAGTTGACCCCGTTGGCTCGGGCAGCTCGAGACAAAGGTGACAGAGGGATTAAGAAAGAGAAGGCTACCTTCCAAGTTGAACTTGGAAGAGAAGGAGGAGAGAGAATGCATATGAAAGCATCTTCCCCGCCAAACTGCCAACTCTTTGGAAGAAAGAGAGTGCAGGCACCCTCCGAAGAGTGAAAGAAAGGAGGAGTAGAGCAGAAGAGGGAAAAAGAGGCTGCCAGAAAGAAAAAGAAACCAGCAGAGCTGGTTGAGGAGGCAGGGGAAGGCCCGGAAGGGATGGAGCTCAGTTGGCTTCCTCCTCCCATCCATGAGGCGAGCAGGATGGGACGGGCAGCAGGGATGTCTGATCCCCCCACCCGTCCTCCATCTCACCCCCCTGAAAGCGTCGTCGGAACTGATAAAGGGGAAACGGCGTGCCTCCGCGCGTCGACCCCTTTTCAAGTCTATCCACAGGCCGTCGACTCCTTTTCATGTCCAGAGCAGCAGGAACTCCCTGCCCCCCGTCGTCGATAGCCTCCTCATCTGGAGCTTCCTCCATGCTCCGAATACCACGACACAACGCAACGTGAAGAAGGAATGAGGAAAGACTGTCAGGGAAAACCCTAAGCGGTGCAGAGGAAGGGACGCCCTTCAGTCCTTTTTATAGGCAAAGGGAGGCTACTTGCCTTAAATGATTTCCCCTCTCGAAAACACACCAGAAGGATTTCTCCCTACAAACGGTCACCTCAAACTTCTCGTCTTCCGCCCCAGCGGGACACACAAAGAGGCCAAGCATTTAAAGCGTGGGAAAATGGGAAGACACCCTGTCAGATGCTCACCCAACCATCGTGCGAGATTCATGCAGAAAATATCGGCTCTTTCCAACAACTGCAGATACGCTGAACAGAATATGGCAACGGCGGTATGGAACAAATAAGTCTTCATCACAATACCACTGCCTTATTTATTTCAACACAAAAAGAAGGAAGTTTTCTCCTTCCAAAAAGAAAAAGGTATACAAAGAAAGGAAGCGAAGCGGGTACATCAGGCCTCTGGCCCACCCTGAAGCTCGGAAGTGGAAGGCTCGGACAGTCCGCCCCCGGCATGCTCAACGATGGCCGACCCTGGCACTGACCCCACCGGTGTGGGAACTACCTCGGTTGCACGCCCTCCCTAGGCATCCGGAGTTGGCGATCCCTCGGGCGAAGACCCTTCCTGATCCTCTTCATCCTGTGCTGAGACAGAGGAGCCCGAGGACGACAGATCCGAGTTGTAGCACTGTCCGGATGGGAATTCAATCCAAGAATCCTGTTCCCCGGCATAAGATACCACCCGGTCGAAGCCCTGCTTGAACCCCTTGCGGATGCCTCGGTGAAGCGCTAACTCATAGTAGGGAAGGGCAGCCTCCTTAAGGTCGACCCGGTAGGCCTCTGGGCTCTTGTACTGCTCGAGAGCCTCCGCCCTGGCCGATCCCACCTTAACAGTGAGCTCGACCTCCCTCCGCTCTGCCTCGGCTGACCTCCGCTCAGCCTCAGCAGTCCGCTCTTTGGCCGCCGCCACCTGCTTCTCTGCCTTGACCCGATCGGCCTCGGCCTCCTGCCGAAGGTGCTCGGCTTCCTCCGCTCGGTCTACCAGCTCGGCCCGCTCGGTCTCCCACTGGCCCTCCAGCTCAGCACACACAAGGCGCTCCTCCTCGAGAACCTTGTTCTTCCTCTCGAACGATTCACGAGCCTTGGCTAGCTGCTCGGTTAGCGCCCGGGTCTCCACCTGGCTCGACCGCATCAGCCCCTTGACTGAGGAGAGCTCTCGCCGAAGCCCATCACGCTCCTCGGTAAGCTGAGCCAACCTCCTGTCCGGCCCACCAAGGGTCCAGGCCAGGTTCACTCGCTCCCATTCCAACCGAGCATATGCTTCCGCCAGAGCAGCCCCCATCTGGGCCAGGGCCAGACCACCCTCCATAACCCCGGTGAGAGCCGTGGATGGGGAGTGCTGCCTACCTCCCCCCTCATCGTCGCGGATATGCCACGACACACTTGGTGCAGGGGGCCCGAGATACCCTGCCTCTCCAAGGCCACCGGAACGGAGAACCCCCTATTGCCTGGTGCCCCACTGTATGGCTCAGATCTAGCCCCAGCCTCGGTCGCCCCTCGCGCCTCGGTCGGATTTTCTTGCGGCCCCTCAACCTGGATTGGCTCGCCACCTGCGTCACATCCTGAAGCGCCAGCCCCGGCCGCAGTCACAGCACCCCCAACTTCGGCCACGGCCCCCTCGGCTCCGGCCGAGGGGAGTGTCGGGTCGGCCCCGCTGCCGGTTGCAGGAGCCCCCTCGGCCCCCTCGGTCCCAGCCAAAGGAGGAACCAAGCCCGCATCATCACCGCCCGCAGGGGCAGCCCCGACCTCCTCGGCCCCCTCTGGCTCGGCTGGTGGGAGAGCCCGCCCAGTAGGGTCGGCCCCACTGTGCCCGGCGGAGGGGTGAGCCGCAGTAGGGTCGCCTTCGACCGTGGGTACGACCCCGGTCTTCTTGGCCCACTTTCTGGCCCTCGCAGCGGCCCGGATCATACCCTCCACAAGGTCCTTGCGCTTGGGTCCCCGCGGTCCGGAGGATTCGCCCTGGGCCACTCCCTTGTCCTTATCTTTGGTTCGGGAGCGACCCACGGGAGCAGTCGGTTCGTCGGCCGCCGAGTCATCTCCAAGCTCGATCACCTTTGCGGTCTCCTTCATAGGCTCCCACCTGGTGTCTGCATAAAGAAGAAGACATATTCAGGAAAGATGACCCCCACATCTGAAGGAGGATCTAAGTTATGGCACCTAAGCCCGATGGATGCAGTCGCGTAAGAAGACACCGCTCGATATTCTCCGGCGTCACCAGCTCTTCGGTGGACTGGCGGTGCTTCAGCAAAATGGCAGCATACTCCTCCACATGAGGAGGGAACTCGTCCTGTCTGGGAGGGATGTTAGGGTGGAAATTGGGGATTACCAGGCACCTCTAGGTTTCCTCCACTGAGCAAATCCCCACCCAGAAGAATTGGGTCTTCCACCCCTTATGCGAAGAATCCTTCGCCGCCAAAGAAATACAACTCCTATTTCGCCTCGCCTGGATGAAATAGAAGCCCTTCCCCGCCAAAGGATGCGCTTTCAACTCAAAGAAAAAGTGGAAGAGGTCCATGGAAGGAGGGACTCCGCACTGACAACAGAGAATATGGAAGGCGAAAAGGAGGAGATAAGAGTTGGCTACCAATTGAATGGGCGCCAACCTAAAAAAATTAAGAAGCTGAAGGACGAAAGGTTCAAAAGGAAGGCAGAATCCACCCTTCCACGACAGAAGAAACATACAGATGTGGCTGGCCTGTACGAGAGTTCAGGCTCGTCTCGTATGGAGCAACAGCGGCAAAACTATACTTGTGGGGCAGGCGATACTGGTGCTCCAGTCTCCTCACATCCGCCACCCCCAGTTCGCTGTAGTTGGGGACCGGCGCCCTCGCCACCGGCTCGTCCTCCCCCTCCTCAACATCTGCGCACTGGCCTGCAATGGAGTCAGAAGAAGACTCTGAGGGAAGACGGTCCCGAGACCCTGAAGATTCCGGGGGAGGAGGAAGCTGCTGGACGGCCTCCGCGGTTATCGCCGCCAACTCCTTGAATGTCGCCGCAAACTTCTGCTCCTCCGTTGTGTCCTCACGGCGCATCGAAGAGCCCCAAAAATGAGAACAAAGGAGAGCCGAAACCCTAAGAAACGGAGGGAGTCTGGAATGACAACAAGCGCCGAACGCCTATAAACCCACGGGGGAGGCGGCATGTCGTTTCGACCTCCGAGAAAGGGGGCCCCTTCAGTTCAAATCCGTCAGGATCATCATTAACACGGGCACAGGTGACCACGACACGTGGCTTCCTAAACACCGCCAGATTTCCACCCACCTGAGCCACGCTGGTCCGAAACCCCAAACAGCTACTCGACCGAGCTTACTAAAGCTCGGGAGTAGGAGGGGGACAAGTGGAGAGGGGGATTTCTGTAGCCCAATTAAGAGTAGCCAAACTAGGCCCATCAGGACCGAACGAGGCTCAGCTCACCCGAGGAACAGCCCTCTAGGGCCCACTTTGGCAAAAAAGCCTAATAAAGATCACTCGGGGTCCCATCCTTCCTCGGCGGCCCTTAGGCTCGGAAGGCCCGAATGACAGAACGGAGGAAGACCCACGCCCGGGCCATCTCCCCACCGAGATAAGGGCAGGCGCTATGCACCCACTCCGATCTGACTACATCCGAGCTATGCCTATCCCCGGACAGGGTTGGCACTTCTCATGCTTGGATCAACTGACACATGCTTACCCATGCAGCCGTTGACAGTCCTTTATGAGTAGGAGTTCTGCGGGATAAAGGTGCCACGATCTCCCAAGGTCATGAAGAGCCCACGATGAGGACGTAACAATCCCATGATGAGGACGTAACTCCCGCCTAAAACTCCTCAGCTTATGGGACTCTTAGGGGGAGCTCGCTATATAAACCAAGGACTCCCTCCGGCAGCAAGTAAGGCAGATACATGCCTAACACTCCCTGAGCAGGAACCACTTCACCATCTTGGTGTTAGGGAATCTCGCGCACCTCTTTCAACCTCCCTCAATACCTTCAACCATTGCTCTACTGACTTAAGCATCAGAGGGTTTTCCCCAGGGAACCATCCCTGGGCCCCCTGATTCGTTTCCATTTCTCTGCAGTTCACTATCCGGTGATCATCCTCCCAGCTCAGGACCAGTGCGAGATCACGCCCCTTCAGAAACGAAATCAGTGACTATGGAACGCTGACGTCACAAGGAGTCTATTGACAGTAACTGATCTAAAAATGGTTGCCGTTTTCCAGCGAACCCTACAAAATCCGAAAATCACGGTTTAGGCTAAACAAGCCCAAACTCGACCGTTTCTGCACCGAACAACGTGCAATGGAAGTGAAAATGGGCAGGGAGAAGTGGTGATCCGTCACCCTATCTCTACCGAAGAAACCGTGCCCCAAAAGGACTAAACCGCGCCGAAAACCGCACCGTGAGCTCAAACGCCGGCTTTGAATCCACCGTTCGGGATCGCGCCAAAATCGCTCCATCCTCGCCCCGTTCCGCACCCAGCCAGCTCCACAGCATCTCCCCTGCCTGCCCCTAGGTCCTCCGTCTGTAGCCGGAGCCGAGGAAGCCCGAGAGGAGAGAAAATGAAGAGAGAGGGGGTGGCGGCGTGAAATGAAAAGGAGGAGAGAGGAAAGGAAAAGAAATAGAAAAGAAATTAGGAATTTTCTTAATATTTGAAAAATCCAATTTTTTGCCCTATCTCAGAAAAATATGCAAAAATAGTCAAAAAGACCGGCTCGGAGAGTACATCGTTGCTGTAGCATCCTCGAGTCGATGAACTGACAACTAAAGTCACCGTAGGGTTCCATAACTAGTACGAGAGAAAAACCCACACGGATCGTAAAACTCAACTCAGGAGCCACAAAAGCGACCTGAAACTCACCGAAACAGATCCGAATGATCTAATAAAGATCCAACAAAACCTACTAAGGATCCAGGGCATTACATCCTCCCCTCCTTTAAGATATTTTGCCCTCGAAATTTAAGGACTAACATTGGAGAAGCAAGGGAAGAACAACCCAACATGGCTATGCACACTACGCATCAGCCAACAACAATGTCGAGAACACGGCAACACAAATCTCGAGAAGCACGGCTCAGAGGAACACCTGATACCAGATATACCCGATAGGACTACCGGATACACCTGATACCACTTGGAACCCGCGAGGCCTCCCAAGAGCGGTAAAGCTCCGAAGGGATAAAAGGATTGTCGTGTAGTACATTGAAGCCACAAAGATATAACAGTAAGCAATTAAATTTCATTAGATCGGTTTGCTAAAGTAGAAAGAAAAAAAATTACTTTTAATTAACAAATTCAATTTAACAATTATACCAGACCATAATTACGAGCACACGCTCTGGATCGAGCACGACACAAGTGGACACAAGTCTGACACCTCCGAAACAAGGCAACGTTGCTTATGCCTCACCAGAAATGCAGACATGACTGCCACAAAAACAGACAACCGATACCGAGGAACACAACGATGGCACGGCAAGCAGCAGCTTACACAAGGAGACACAGTCCTCTCAGCTGACAGCTCGACCACATCATCGGCTCCAGTGCCAAAGGTGGCAGAGAACACCTGGCACACAGGACGCCAACGACAACAGCACCGGACCACAAACACGATCAAGTCAGTCCTCACTCAGATATTACCTCTGATCGAGTCGCATGCCAATTCTATAGGAGAAAGGGAGTACAGCAAGCTAATTGACAAGGTCACGGTCTGCGGCAGAGACACAAAATCATAGAGAAACAGCGATAAAACGATAACAATAGCACTTGCAGGATTCCGACTCCGTATAGAACACAGAACCATGGAACACAACTGCAAGCAGGGTCACATCAAGGCACAACAATAGCTGAACACACGACTATAGGGGACTAGTCACGCATCGAACAGCTCACGAAGAAAGGACCCACGACAACGAGAAATGACAATCTCAGGGAATGCACCTCAAGGACCACGATTACGCCTCGAGAGCACAACACCCAAGAGAAGGAATGCAGAATAGAGGGTACTCAATCAGCAAGGAATGCCGATAGATTCCCCAACACTCACAAATGCCAATGCCAACACCAGAATAACTCCAGCAACAGCACGGCAATAGGCAACATCAAGGCACAGGAAGCCAAGATGAAGTCACATTGAGAAAGAACAAACCTCTCGACCCGTGGGTAATCAGCCCACACGCTTCAGCTGCACACTCATAAAACGCACACAGGCATCAGGGAATATCTCGGTACCCGCATCTCAGCACACACTCGACGCCATCGTAACTTCTGAAAATCGCAACGTAACACGCCAAGAGTACCGATCTGACAAATAACCGATCATAAGTCGCCTAAGTGCAAAGAAGAGGAGTACCAGCTTCCGCACAAGGCCCAAGGAAAAGGCTAATCTCAGCTTACCTTCACGTCCTGAAAATGGTAAATGAGCCTTCACAATACATCGGCCGCTGGACACGGCACGATAAATACGGTACGTGACAGCTCTTAACACCATGATGGAGTCCAAAGCCAAGCAACCGTATAGCAAAGAGCAGATCAGGCTCAGAACAAAGCTATACACGCTTAAGTAGACACAGAGCAAAGGCATCACTAAGACCGCAATCCCAAGGCAAACCTCGAAAAGATTCCACCAGAGGGGACAAGAAGCAATAAGCTCAACCACGAAAGCACACCAGGAAGGGAAAATCCTAGCTTGCCTGAGTAACTTCTCAAACACGGAATCTAATCGAGCACTTCAATAGAAGCGAGACACATCAGGAGCTGAACAGACTCAAGCCGGGATGACCAAAACAACGTGAGAATGTGTACGGTCATCAGACCAAGGCCAAAGGTCAACAGCAACCTGAACAACACACGGAGAAAACCTCGAACAATGTACTACAGATTCAAGCCTTCCGGCGTACACTGCCACGTACGACAAGATCGAGAAAAACACCACGATAGAAAGAAGCGTCCTGTCGCAACCCAACAAGAATAAGAACCGTCTCGCGCTGTGCCAACATAGTATGCACAAGACCACATACGAAGAAAACAACGCGACAAATCATCGCAACACCTAAGCCAGCAAATGCCTGTACTAGACTTTAAGGACTCTGGATACTGCAATATCTCGGATTCCCATGTACTTCACACAACAATGCTCTGATACCAACTGTGACGACCCGGATCCCGGATACCAGATATACCCAATAGGACTACCAGATACACCTGATACCACTTGGAACCCGCGAGGCCTCCCAAGAGCGGTAAAGCTCCGAAGGGATAAAAGGATTGTCGTGTAGTACATTGAAGCCACAGAGATATAACAGTAAGCAATTAAATTTCATTAGATCGGTTTGCTAAAGTAGCTGAAATAAAATTACCTTTTAATTAACAATTTCAAATTAACAATTATACTAGAGTCCAGTCCAAGAAGTTAAAGACAAGTACAGGCCACAGGAAAAGAACGTACACTGAGGTCGGGGGAAACCCGACGCAGGCACCGCTGGCAGCTACAGACGCGCCACACCAGGAATGACGAACAGAGACGATGCCACCCACCTGAAAAGCAGGGGTGAGTCTCCAAGCAGAGGCTCAATACGGGTCATGCGGATCCCCACTGAACAACACGCAGCACATGGAACAGAAAGCAACAGTAGTAGCAAAGCAGGAAAAGCTACACTACAAAGCTGTAAAAAGAATGGGAACAGTAGGAGTACGGGATAGGCTAAGAGCAAGGGAAGCTAAAAGAAAAGGGAAAAGCGAGGCCGTAAAACTCGGAACACGGACACCGAGAGGAACTCGGCTCCCTAAGCTACTCCTAGCAGCGACAGAAGGGCGACTCTGATCTTACAAAGTCAGGAGTTACCGATCTGTCGACACGACGCCAGGCCTAAGATGAAGACCTGCAAGGACAGACAAAAGTCTAGAAAAGATCTAGACAGACGACAGACAAACTCGATGACACACACGACTAGAACGTCGTGCATGCAACACAACACTGATCTCGAGTAGGGCCACGAGAGGGCTAACTCAGAAAGGTCACGATGCACAAGAAACGCGAAGAGTCATGTGTCACGTGACGGAAGCACCGCCTCATCAGAAAAATAGCCAGCTGCGTCCACTGACATCTTACACTGCGCCACGAGTGTCTCGCCTACGATACCGCCAAAGCCACGGCAGAGTCGCAGACACGCACTGAACCAAACTGGAACTACAACAATGAGTAACTCGTTAGGGTTACGCCCGTCGACGTAATTCCTCAGCCCCTAACCACGTGTGCACACACTGGCTCTTGCCTAAGCCAGGCCCTCTAGCTAGTTTTCACCCTCGGTAGGACGCTACCGCTGGCCGGGAGCCCACAGAACTCGCTTACAAACCGTATTACGGGAATTGCCCTTTCCACCACTCCGAGGTGGGTCAACACACTGGATCGCGTGCATCGATAGGCTATGACTAGTGGTGGCTCACAAGACACCAGACTCAGAAACACAAGTGCTAGAGTACAGATAAGCTAGAACGCACTGTCGCACATACTACTAGGCACCACTGGCAGTACGACTACTGCCAACAGACTCAGGACTAGGCAACTAGACCTACTACGTAACGATCCTTGAGTCAGACGACTCAAAGGCAAGATCGTCATTGACAGCGGAATAAGCCGCCAATCGGTCTAATCCTAAGCCGTAGAAAATGACTCACGGAGACCTGAGGGAACACCAAGAACCCTCAACACGCCTGGACACGCAAACTACGGTAAAACGGTACCTTGAGATGTCCAGAACCAAAGTCTCAGACTGGATAGAACTGTCGAGACACACACACAAGGTCACCCGTCAACCACTGGATCACCCCGGGTTGACCGGAACCCAACAAAGACACGCAAGCACAAACCCTCTTGGCCACCTCAGAACATGGTTACAGCCCTCATAGGACATCGAGTGATGTCCACGTGACAACGGCGAACCCCAAGGTCAAGCCAAGATACCAGAATCCAAACCACCGGTAGACCACTCTCTGGCATAGGCTATCCATCAATCGGTCGCTAGGTAAACAAAGCAGTCAAGGAGGAATCGCCAGGCAACCAGAGGCAAAGACACTGGTGGTCCTCGATTAAGTCGCTCAGAGAAACTATAGCAGTCAAGGAATAGACCGCACACAATTACCCAAACTGATCGATGCAGGGAACCACCAGACAGACAAACCAACACTAGCAGTCCAAGATAGGACCACTAGAAACACCGCTCTAACCCACGTAGATGACCGACATGAAACAGACAGGACATACGAAGACTTGGGGGAACTCCGACACCCTCAAGGCACATGGACATACAAATTGAGGTCAAATCGTACCTCTAGGTGTCCAGAACCACGTCTCGAGCTGGATAAATCCATCGAGACACAGGCAAGGTCGCATGTCGACCATTGGATCACACCGGGTCGACCAGACCAGTGCAATGACTCTAACACGACACCGAGAGAAGCCATCACGGCCAACCGATAAAACATCAGGGATGAACAGTTCAGAATGGACGACTCAACAGGATGGACGGTCCGAAACTGACCACACAAAAGGGATGAACGGTCCGAAACAGACCACAAAAAGGGGTTGAACGGTCAGGAACCGACCGCACAACTCCAACAACCAACAAGGATGGACGGTCACAAAGGGACCACCCAACAAGATAAATGGTCCGAACTGGACCGCACAACGGGATGGATGGTCCGAACCTGACCGCACAACTCCCAGGGGATATGTGGTCTACCAGACGACCACACAAGGGGATATGTGGTCTACCAGACGACCACACAACCCAAACCGACATAAGATGGACGGTCCAAGACCAACCGCCCAAGGGGGATGTGTGGTCTATCGTAAGACCACACAACCACAACCGAAAAAGGATAAACGGTCCAGGGATGGCCGCCCTTATACATGAACGGTCTCGGTGTGACCGTTCAAGCGTCACGGCGAGCAAACCATGGGTTCGGCCCGACGGAGGCCTTTCCACGCCCCGTTCATCCTGAGACGAAGGGGATACAACCATGGACCTGCTGGCAATCACATAGACTCCGTCCGGAGTCAAAACGATGCACGGATCGTAAGATAAGGGTGATTCTAACGAAATCACCTAAAAAGGGTTTCCGGACTTTTCGGAGCCCTAGCGGTCAAACGGGACCACCAAACGAAACGAAATCAGTGACTATGGAACACTGACGTCCCAGGGAGTCCATTGACAGTAACTGATCTAAAAATGGTTGCCGTTTTTCGGCAAACCCTACAAAACTTAAAAATCACGGTTTAGGCTAAACAAGCCCAAACTCGACCATTTCTACGCCGAACAACGTGCAATGGCAGGGAAAACGGGCAGGGAGAAGTGGTGATCCGTCACCCTACCTCCACCGAAGAAACAGTGCCCCGAAGGGACTAAACCGCATCGAAGACCGTGCCACGAGCTCAAACACTGGCTTTGAATCCACCGTTAGGGATCGCGCTAAAATCGCTTCATCTTCGCCCCGTCGCGCACCCAGCCAGCTCCACAACATCTCCCTTGCCTGCCCCTAGGTCCTCCGTCTGCAGCCAGAGCCGAGGAAGCCCGAGAGGAGAGAAAATGAATAGAGAGGGGGCGGCGGCGTGAAATGAGAAGGAGGAGAGAGGAAAGGAAAAGAAATAGAAAAGAAATTATGAATTTTCCTAATTTCTGAAAAATCCAATTTTTGGCCCTATCTCAGAAAAATATGCAAAAATAGTCAAAACGACCGGCTCGGAGAGTACATCGTTGTTGTAGCATCCTCGAGTCGATGAACTGACAATTAAAGTCACCGTAGGGTTCCGTAACTACTACGAGAGAAAAATTCACATGGATCATAAAACTCAACTCAGGAGCCACAAAAGTGACCCGAAACAGATCCGAAAGATCCAATAAAGATCCAACAAGACCTACTAAGGATCCAGGGCATTACAGAATATGTTGCTGCAGGGAGTTGTGGCACCAAAGTACTATGGATCAAACACCAACTCCAAGACTATCTAATAGATCTTGGCTGTGTTCCCATTCTGTGTGATAACACAAGTGCTATAAATCTTACAAAAAATCCAGGCATACACTTTAGGACTAAACACATTGAAATTAGGCATCATTTTATAAGGGATGAAGTCCTCAAAAATCACTTCAAGCTTAATTTTGTTGACTCAGAAAATCAAATTGCAGATATCTTCACAAAACCTTTAAGCAATGACAGGTTCTCAACATTAAGGAGAGAGCTCGGCCTATGTACACCTCAATCCAATCAGGTTTGAGCTATCTATTCCTTTTTCAGTGCTCAAGTTACTTGTCCTTGCTATGATTGGAATGAGCATGTCTGCTTTGATCTAGAACTGGTCTATTGGCTATATAAACCATGCTTTGAATATTGGTCACACTCAGGGGGAGCTTGTGTGCATTTCTAGTTGTTTTTAGTTGAACATCATCTTATGACAAAATGGTATATCAAATGTTGAGCAGTGGAAAGACAGATCACGCCTGTCAGGAAACTCTCTTCATGCGTGAGGATAGGCCTCCGCCATGTACCATTAGTCAGAAATGCATATTGATAACTATATAGTTGATTTCTAGTGCATAAGCATGTTTAAAGCTTTAGCATCCAATTAAGCACTTCTCACTGGCAGCAAAGAGGTAAAACCATTCTTGTATGATTAACGGAAAAAAGAAAATCAGAGGCACTGGCAATAGAAGCTGGCAGGTGTAGTTTAGAAATAAAGACAGATATGAATCACAGAAACTGGCTGAGTACAGTCTATTAAACAGGTCGACTCCTTCCAGACATGTGTCGACTCCTGCAGGGCAATAGCTTATTGAAGGTCGGTGCACATCTTGAATAAGGTCAGTGCACATCTTGAGCAAGGTATGTGCACGATGGGTTTCTAGACCAACAAGGTCAGTGCACATGCTACAATGTCCGTGCAAGGTCTACGCCTCCATTAGGCAGGTCAACACCCTCACAGATCGTGTCGACACTTTCTCTCAGCCACTCATGGGTATGAGATCAAATGGAGAGTTCCTTGATTCTTTTTTCCCATTGCCTCCTGTTGACACCCGTTTTAGCCCACAAGTTGTGTCATTTCTCTTATTCATCATTTTTGATGTCCCGAATTAGCCATTATTTTGGAGCTTCCTTGGATGAATTTCAAGTCCATTTTTACCATTTCATATCCTTTGAGTCTTGGAGATCATGATTTCTTATAGCCCCGGAGCTTATCTTGTCAAATTCCCACTTCCAAGTCGACTTTCGGCCCATTTAGGCCGGCTTCCCCCAAGTAATCGGCTCTCTCTCACTGCGCAGTCCTGAAAGTGGTTCTTTTTCACCTTCTTCCAATCCTCTTTTCAAAAAGTTGTCTTCATCAAAGTTGTTCCTCTTTCAAAGATCTACAATTTCTTCTTCTACACTGTTGTCCGGTTCTGCCCCGATTGTGAGCTATTCACATTTTTCTGGCATGCCGTGCTGTTCACCTACATTCCAGAATTTTCCTCTCTCTTCCAGCCCCATTTTCACCCTCTTACAATCATTTTCTCAAATTTATTTCTTCATGAAAGTTGTTCCTCTCTCAGTTATATACAACTTCTATGTTTATCACTTTGTCTAATTCTCCACCGTTTGAGAGATACGCTTCGATTTCTAAAGTCGCGCGCAGTCTGCCCAGAATCTGCCTTCATCCAAGTGAAGGTCGTTTGCAGGTGCGTTACTTCATTGAAGTGACGGCCCAGTTAAGACCGTTACTTCAGTGTGACGGTCCTACGATAGACCGTCACACCAAAACTTGCCCAAAACAGCCCGGTTCAACCCCTAGAGTGTGGCGGTCCTATCCTTGACCGTTAGACCAAGTGACGGCCCTGTTTAGGTGCGTTACATCCAATCTCATCCAAAAACGTCTCGTTTGACCTCCAGAGTGTGACGGACCTACCCTAGTCCGTTACATCATATGTGACGGTGCTACGATAGACCGTTACATGCACCAGAGAGTCCAATTCGTGCTGGACTCTGCTCCGTTTTTGTGCGCCGTGGCCCTCTTGAAGAGTCCATAACTTCTTGAATTCTTATCCAAATTGATCCCCGTTTTTTCCTACTTCTAGCCCTTGGTATTATCTTGAATTTGGTTCATAGGAATCAAATTTTCATTGGCAATATCTCTTGGGATCTGGGTCGCAAGATCAGGATTTATGTTTCCTAGTTCAACTCAAACTCTGCAGATAAGGCTCCGGGGCTGCCTTCCAAAAAACATATCTTCTAGAATCCTCCTCTGAATTGATCCCCGTTTGTTCCTATCTCTTATCCTTAGTATTATCTCGAGTTTGATCTAGAGAACTCGATTTATCTTGGACTCTATCTCCGGGAATCGTGATAAGGAGATGAGGATTTCTTACAAAACTCTATATAAACTGCCCAGTTCGCAGTCGCGACGGGGGGCTTTTTCCGGACGTGGGGCGAAGCCATGCTGCACCGTCGACTCACAACTTCGACCCCATCTTGAAGAGGGAAGTATTGGCTTTCTATTCTATCCTTCTGGGCTTGATTTCATGGTCTACACTCTTAGTTCTAGTCTCCTCAAAATCACAAATCATCACAGTTTTCTGCACTTTCTGCTACACATGCGTTTTTCTCCGTTTTGCATCATCGTTTTCTCTCTATTCTCTCAATCAAATTCTATGATTTCAAATCCCATGCATGCACAACACACCCACCTATTATTTTCACCCTTCCACAGGGGTTAAAAACCCTCCCCCGGTGAGTTTGCCCTCAATTTCTACCCCTATTTTATCACTGCGGGATTGATACCACACATGCATGTTCTAATGGGTTTTTGCCTTTGTGTTTCATCTTTGTTTCGCAGGAGAGCATGAATACAACGTGAGGCCCTCTTCCTCTAGCCGGCTGGAAGGAGAGGAAGTTTGAATTCACAAGTTCCCCGCACCCCGTTTCAAGCGCGATCAAGTCTTTAAGTTTCAAGGTACACGACGCCGTTCTTTACACGTCTTCATCCTTTGGCGTTGTTAATCCTTGGTGGCGATCACGGTTAGTATTTCTCATCCTTTCATCCCCCTTGTCTTTGATTCACATGTTCATGCATGTATGTATTTAAAAGGGGCGGGATAGGAAGCTAATCTAATTAAAAAACAAATCAACAGTTTTTTGGCGATCACGGTGGGACACCAATGCCCATCACGCTTGTTTTCATGCTCTTTTGTAGGTTGGGTGGGTGCATGTTCATGTTTAGGTGATATTTCTTCCATTGTCCAACTATTTTTGGTGTTTTAAGGGCTTTGGTTGTGTGACGGTCCTGCAGTAGACCGTCACATGCATGTAACGGTCCTTTGGTAGACCGTTACACGGCTTCTGGCAATCTTGCGTGCATGCTCACAGGGCCGTGTTCATCGAGGCATAACTTTTGATCCCGGATTCCGATTGAGCTGATTCTTGTTGCGTTGGATAGCCCTTTGTATTGTCTTTCCATCCATATATCAGTTGCATCATTTGGTTAACATTTGCATATTCTAATCTTGTCCATCTTTTTGAGTTTTGTGCATAAGTTCTGCAGGCAGGCTCAGGGACAGGTTCACAGGTACATCTTTAATGAGTGATTTGACTGCCTTCCCGATGTCTGATTACACTGATTTTTGATCCATTGGATAGTCCTTTGTATTGTCTTTCCATCCATAGCTTATTTGCATCATTTGGGTCTCATTTGCTTAGTTAAAAATTATCATCATTTTAGCATTTTGTCCATAAAATCTGCATGTGGTCTGCGCATAGGTTCACGGGGGCATCTTTGCTTAGTGATTTGATTGACCTCCCGGGGTCAGATTGATCTGTTCTTGGGGCCGTTGTGCAGATCTTTGTATTGTCTTCCCATCCATATACTATTTGTTTTTGTTGGATCATGTTTGCATAGTTTAAACTAGTCTTGATTTTCTAATTTTAAGCTAGAATTTGCATGCACTCCGGTGCACATAGGGCCATACATTGCATATCATAGTTGCATTTCCTACCTTGGTGCGTGGACCTCTCGTCTCCATATTCCTTGGAGCCGACCAGGAAAACACATCAAGGACCTCCATAAGTCCCCGTGAGCCGTGGATTCCCACACGGACGCCGGGCCGGTTGTACCTTTCCACCCCTTTAGGCTTGCATTTGCATAAGTGTGAGGGAGTTAGCCTTAGTCAACCCAAAGTTTGGACCTTATTCCCATGGGATTCCTATCTCGAGGGAATTATTATTAATTCAAATCATTAAAAGGTCTATTGAAACCCCTAAAAGATTTCCCATCATATTAACTTATTTGACTTGGGTGAAGACTCTCACATTGCATTGTTCGTGTTGATTGGGCTTGTCCAAGCTCATTAGTGATTTTTGTGTTGCATTCTTTCATCATCCACATGTTTTGTTATTGTTAGGCCCATTTAGCTTAGGCCATTTTGTGTGTCCATTGTCTAGTCCATTGTCCCGTGGTCCGTTGTCCATTCATCTTTGCATTAGTGGGTCGGCCCCCCTTGTTCTCAAGCCCATTAAGCCATTGCTTCCCCATTTGTATTGTCCTTGATCTCCATGTATTAAGTCTCCATTTGCCCTCATGGAGCAGTATTCTAACCCCTTGTATCATTCTTTTTCCCAATCTGCTTCCTATTCCCACGTGGAATCCTCTTCCTGCTTGGGTCCATCTTCTCGTGGTCCCCCTGACCCATCTGAGGAACAAGCTAATCTCATGGCCCGTATTTCAAGCCTTGTTTGCCAAATGGACCCGGCCCAGGCCCAACGTCTTATTGCATCTCATCTTAATGGGCCTTCTTCTCATAATGGGCCATCTCCTATTCATGGGCCTCCTCCTTCTCCTTCATATGTTGCTGGCCCAATTGCTAATGGGCATTATTCTCTTAATGGGCCTCATCCTTCTGCCCATGTTGCTGCCAGCCCATTCAACCCATATGCTCATGCCTCTTCCAGGCCCACATATCCTTCCATTCCCGGAATGGGCCCGTCTTCTTCTCAGCCTGGATCCTCTTATTCGTCCCAATACCATACTCCTGGTCCTAATTCACACCCTCTTGCTCAAGTTGGCCCATATTCTTCTCGATCTCTCCCTACCCAGGAGATGATTGCTCAAACCCAACGCCAGCTTGATGAGCTTCAACGCCGGATCGATCCCAAATCCTCCTTGAGTATCCCATTCGCATTTCAAGGTCTTCGGCTTCCGCCATCTTCACAAATTCCTGCATATCGCCGTTATAGTGGAGTCGGTGACCCATATGTGCACTTGAAGGAGTTTGTTTATGAGTCGGCCCAGTTTCGACATGACCAACACTTGAAGGTTTATCTGTTTGGTCTGTCATTGGAAGGCCTGGCTCGGGATTGGTTCTTCTCTCTTCCGCAAGAGCAAGTTGTGAGTTTTCAAGCCGTTCAAGAAAAATTTATACAGCAGTTTCAAGACCAGGTTGGGCCCAAGTACTCTATTATGGATCTGGCCCATGAGATGATGAAGCCCGAAGAGGAGTTTTCTACCTTTGCTGATCGTTGGCGTCGCTTGGCCGCGCAAGTCTCGGGACACATTCCGGAGGGAGAACAAATCAAGATGCTGATATCCAATGCAACGCCCGAGTACCGGTTCATCTTAGCCCTCAACAACATCACCTCCTGGCAACAATTATACAGCCGAGCCCGCTTCATTCGCCAACAAATCCAAGATTCCCTTGACCTCGATTCTCCACCATCCACCTCCACATATCAACCTTCACCCTCCACATGTCAACCCTATGCTCCCATGAGTCGGCCCGCCATGAGTCAGTCTTCCGCCACATATCCCTCCACGAGCCAACCTCCTGCCTCTACATACCTATACGCCTCAGCATATCAACCTTCCATGAGTCAGCCTCCCGCATCCACATACCCGTCTCCATCTCCACTTCCGGTCAAGGGAACACCACATCCCGAGCAAGTAGATGCCGTCTACATACCACCTCATCCTGTTCCACACATGCCTTCACCAAAGCCCTCCACCACTAGCCACGCACTCCTGCCTATGCAACCTCCACTTCCGTCTCCACAACCTTCTCCACCATTACATATCCCTCGGCATCCACCTTGCCCGAAGCAGGCTCCTCATCTTCCTTTGCCGGAGTGTTTCACCGATATATTTCGGGCTTTGATGGCCACTCACGCGTTGCCGTTATCTCCGGTTGTGCCTTACCGACCCGCGGTCGGGGATATGCTTCAGTTCTGTGATTTCCACCGTCAGCAGGGGCATTTGGTTGAGGATTGCCCCGAGTTCCAGGATTATGTTTATGATCTGGAAGCTAAGAAAAGGATTGATTGGGCTGCCATGCATAAAGTTATTTTACATCTTCACAACCAACAACAGCAGCAAGAAGTGCCACCCGGGCAGCCGTCTCTGTTACTTCAAGGTCAGGGGCACCCCTATTATTCCTCGTCTAGTGATGCACTCGCTCCATCACCTACTCCGTTACCTCCACCATCTCTTACCCCGGCTCCATCGCCGCCACAAACCCAAGCCTCTACTCAGGCTAGTGCCTCCCCTTCTTCTCCCGCCACCACTACCACTACTCCTATTCCTAACACCGCTCGATGCGTTATGTCGACACGTCGACGGTGGACACCACAACCTCCCTCTTCACCCTCTCCACCTCCATGTCCACTACCCCCATCACCTTCATCACTATCCTCACCATCTCCATTGCCATCACCATCATCTCCATCTCAACCACCAGTGCTTCCATCACCACCTCCATCTCCACCATCTCCGCCATCACCTTTGCCCGAGCCTGAGCAAGCCAAACCTTCTCCTTTATCTCTACCCTCAGCCACGCCTTTGCCGTCACCTTTATCGCCACCCGAGCCTATCATCGGCACATCACCTACGCCTTCACTTTCCATCACCACTCCCGTTGGAGCCTCCATGCCTTCCAAACCTTCACACGTACCACCCAAACATATTCCCTTTACTTCTCCAACCACTTCCACCCCACGGAGCGGGTGTGCGCTTCCTTTGGTGCCCCTTGGGTCTAATCCTCAGGGAGATAATAAGTCAAGTCAGGATGATTCAGTGCCGGCCGTACATTTCAAGATTCAAGATTTTATCTGTCGGATGCCGGTTCGTGTCCTCGTCCCTGGTTATTTTGGGGATGATCCGCCTCTACTTTCAAAGATGAGAGTTGCTAAGAAGAGTTCCCTTGAGTTGGTGCCAGTTTCTTCCCGAGCAAGGTCGGTGGCAATCTCATTTCTCGTCGGAGAGTTCACTATTGATGCTATTATTTCTCCTCGCTCTATTGCTGTTCAGATGACATGCCAAGAAGGGTTCTCTACCCGTGTTTTGCTAACGCAGACGGCCGCCAAGCAGATTATGGGTTCTATGTTCAAGGGGCAATTGGCCGTATCTTCTACACGTTCCAAGGATATTCTGCACCTGTTATGTAATCTTCCTCAGTTTATTAGCAAACCGGCCATGTCAACGCCGTGTATTACTCTCCCTCAGCTTCACCCGTCTCTTCTATCAAGGGAGTTGTGCTTCAAGACTGAGTTCCGAGTGGAGTTACCGAATCTCATGCTTCTAGTGCCGAGAGACAAAACCTCGTGGGTTTGTGATATTCATCACTCTGAAGGGTTACTCGCTCAAGAATGTTCGCATATTGCTAGCACCGGGTGTCTAGGGGCAATCGCACCGATGAAGTTGCATGTTCACAGTCGGGCCAGGTCATCTGCTAGGTGGGCCCGTTATTTGAGAAGGTATTACAGATTAAGAAGCCCGAAGGTCCAAGCCCGCACCAGGTGGGTCCATTTTCAAGAAATTTCTGCCAAGAAGAGGCGGCGACGTAAACTCAATGGCTATCGGTTGTGCATTCAGGGGTCCACCTCTTCCTCCTTTTCTTTTCATTCATCCTTCCTTCTACTCAGTTCCCACCCTTGGGTGGTGTATCTTCCTCCATCTGATCCTATCTCCATCATTTTCTCCTCCTTCCATAGGTCCATGCGTCCCCATTCCTCTCTTTTTTCCCCGGATCCTCCAGATTTTCCCTCCTCTCACGATTCTAGGCCATGGCCTATGTCATCATTCCATCCTAATCTCGGGACATCACCTGATTATTCTTCCCCGAGACTTCCAGGTGTTGCCTCTGATTCTTCCCCTCCGGTATCTCCGGGTTCTTCTTATTCCCCGACCTTGGCGGGTGTCTCCCATTCTCCTTCCCCGACTCTGTCGGGTGGTCCTAGTTCCTTTTCTCCGACCACGTCGGATGATCACTCTTCTTCCCCCTTACCTTTTTCACATTCTTCTTATCATCTTTCTACTCATTCTTCTTCACCCTTTCAGGGTCTCCACCCTTTCTCGTGCTGTTTTCGAGGCTTTAGCCCGCCTTGATCTCAGCTAATATGGTTTCTTCTATATTTGGTTCCTTGTTATCAGGGTCTTGGCACCTTAACGAGGGAGTTCTAGCCCTCGTCTCTCTTCCTTTTTATCCTCCTTCATCCAGTTTGATGTCTGCCACTCCTCCGTGTCAAGGAATCTTTAATCCTTTGTTATCCTCTCCCTTTCGTCCTGTCAAGCAAGGAATATGAAGCTCGTGCTGCGCGAAGCTCGATGATCACAATTGCTTCAGAATGCTAGTTTCATTCCGTGGATTTGCAAGGTATCTTTATTTTGTGCAAAGAACATGCTATTATTATCACTTATTTACTCCTGCACATTGTTAAGATAAATGTTGGTTCCTCACATGGTTAAGTGGCTTTTAGAATTTTGCTTAGTTCATTTAGTCAAATGAGTTTGCTTCTGCAGCATCCTTAGGCTGGTGATAGCTCCGCGCTGGGAGTCTAGTTTCTCTCCCCGATCGTTGAGGGTGACCTTTGAGTATGGGTTTTTTCACACACTACACGGTGAGCCATAGCCGATCTCTCTGAGGCACACCGTTGCTGCTTTGGCCATACTTTGGGTATGCACAAAGGTCATTTTCTCTTCTCTGCTCGGCCAAGTGTAGGGGAAAGAGATTGATGGATGAGATGACCGACCTAGGTACTCCCTAATACGAGAGAGGTCTCAAATAGGGGCAGTCTTGACCATCGAAAGTGAGCTTTCATGCAATATCTAGCCAATAAGGGCTGTCAAAATCATATATGGATGAATCAATGATGAATCAATGCAACATTATGAATCAAAGGCATGGCAAGAGTGGCAGTACAGTTCCCCGCGGGACGTCATGAGCCCGGTCGCATGCATGCCTGATAAATATGGGTCTCAAAATCAAAGACACAAAGCCCCAGCGCAACAGACCTACTCTTTGAGGGGTGGTGCCCTGGAAGGAATTCAAATCATGATGTCTCCCATCCTGCATAAAGCTTGTCTCCAATTTTCTTCTATCTCCCTCTTAGGCTGGGTTGAATCCCGGGTATGGCCTTAGTAGGGGCACCGTTCTTTAGAGGCGGTTGGTTATGGTAAGCCACCCTCACATGCACGCCCTACTCAAGGGAAGTCTTTAATGAGAGGGGAGGGACGGCGATCCCTGGCCAGTAGTTCGAGCCCGTCTTTGGGTGCTGCAGATTGCTATGTCAAAATCCAAAAAAATTGAAATATAGTTCAAAATCCAAAAAAGAAATATTGTCAAAATTCCCAAAAAAGATTGAATATGTCAAAAAATAACAAAAATTTGAATATGGCAAAAAAAAATCAGAAATACAAAAATCCAAAAATACTTCTCTTTTGTTCCTTTTATTTTTATCTTGAGGACATATACGTAATCTGTTTGCTAAGTGTGCAGGCTGCAGGTTGCAGGTTCAAGCTTTCCTTGCTCTATCATTCGCTCTGTCTCATGCTCACATTCTTCGATCTGTTCTCATCTCTTCAATATCTCTTCTGAAGCTCATGGCTTTCTCAGCTTTTGCTTATCTGCTTAATCATGTCTCCATGAGAGGACATTGTCCCACAATTTTGAACCTGGCGGTTTCGCTTCATCTGATCTTGGGCTTTGATTGAAGAGTGTGTCCTTGTCATATATTTCTATGGTCCTCCATGTCTTTTGTCCCGCCGTGTCATTCGTCACACGTATCCCTATCCTGCCGTGTCATTCATCACACGTGTTGTCCTCCGTGGTATTGTCATCCCACGTGTCTTTGTCCCACCGTGTCCTTATACCACTGCATGTGTTGTCCCACCGTGTGCATGTTGTCTTGTCCCACCGTGCCTTTAGTCGCATGCATGTTTGCCATTTGTTTGTTTGTTATATTTCATCCATCTTTGTTATGTTATGTTGTGCCATGTTTTGTTCATATTTCTCTTATTATGTTATGTTCATGTTATGCTCGTTCATATTCGTTCATGTTCACATTATATCATGTCAATGTGGTTGTTGTCTTATGATGAAAATCCACAAAAGTCAAGAAATCAAAAATCTAAAAAAAATGCCGTTTCGCTTGGCAGGTAAGTCAGGTATGGCTCTCTATCCTTGCTCATTGTTGCATTACTATATGGTATCTACGTTATTATAGACTCTCAAGGACCGGCTGGTTGCCCGTGTGTTCTAGGATCTGATGTTCCCCTTTAACAAAAACGATGATGATCTAAGAGCATACGGTTAATCGTTGGATAAGCCGCTCGGTTGAGTCGGGTGGGGGACGATAGACTCTGTCTCGCACGCCGTGGTTGCAAGAAGACTCTTGACCCCATCTTGGCTCAGTCTAGCAATATTATCCTTGAGTACTTTCTATTTTATCTTTCTTTGCATTCGTTTTAATGATTTCTTTATTTTAGCCCAGCATGCATCATGTCATTTTGAGCATTCATGTCTCGTGATCCGTTCAAGGATTTCTCCTCAGCAATGGTTGATTGCATTCAGCTCTCTTGGATAAGAGATTCTTCATTCCACTCCGAATTTGAACGATTTCTCTGATCTTGCCGCTTGGTCTAATTGGCCAGTGTGATTCCTGTCTGGATTTTATCTCAGTCTTATCTCTCCTTTCCAGCTCTTATGCTGTGTTCCTTCCGACCCACTCATTGTCCGTGGATTGTGTCCCCGATGAGGCTGGTCGTGTTTCCTTTACCTCCTTTAGTTTAGTTCTCCAGACATGTCTCATCCTTGTCAATCATTTCAGGTGGTTAGTTTGGCGTTTTCGGGAGAATTCCTGTCGCTTGTTGGTTGTAACGGGTGTCTTTTTTGGCCTTGATGCCCGCTTATCAGTTCTCTCCGCTTCATCTCCGCTTCATCTCCATTTCACGTCGTTGTCGCTTTCACTCCACCTCCTTTCCATTTTGCCTCCACGTCCACTTTCGCTCGTTCCCTTGCAAAGCGGACATCAAGGAGGGGCATCTGTTGACACCCGTTTTAGCCCACAAGTTGTGTCATTTCTCTTATTCATCATTTTTGATGTCCCGAATTAGCCATTATTTTGGAGCTTCCTTGGATGAATTTCAAGTCCATTTTTACCATTTCATATCCTTTGAGTCTTGGAGATCATGATTTCTTATAGCCCCGGAGCTTATCTTGTCAAATTCCCACTTCCAAGTCGACTTTCGGCCCATTTAGGCCGGCTTCCCCCAAGTAATCGGCTCTCTCTCACTGCGCAGTCCTGAAAGTGGTTCTTTTTCACCTTCTTCCAATCCTCTTTTCAAAAAGTTGTCTTCATCAAAGTTGTTCCTCTTTCAAAGATCTACAATTTCTTCTTCTACACTGTTGTCCGGTTCTGCCCCGATTGTGAGCTATTCACATTTTTCTGGCATGCCGTGCTGTTCACCTACATTCCAGAATTTTCCTCTCTCTTCCAGCCCCATTTTCACCCTCTTACAATCATTTTCTCAAATTTATTTCTTCATGAAAGTTGTTCCTCTCTCAGTTATATACAACTTCTATGTTTATCACTTTGTCTAATTCTCCACCGTTTGAGAGATACGCTTCGATTTCTAAAGTCGCGCGCAGTCTGCCCAGAATCTGCCTTCATCCAAGTGAAGGTCGTTTGCAGGTGCGTTACTTCATTGAAGTGACGGCCCAGTTAAGACCGTTACTTCAGTGTGACGGTCCTACGATAGACCGTCACACCAAAACTTGCCCAAAACAGCCCGGTTCAACCCCTAGAGTGTGGCGGTCCTATCCTTGACCGTTAGACCAAGTGACGGCCCTGTTTAGGTGCGTTACATCCAATCTCATCCAAAAACGTCTCGTTTGACCTCCAGAGTGTGACGGACCTACCCTAGTCCGTTACATCATATGTGACGGTGCTACGATAGACCGTTACATGCACCAGAGAGTCCAATTCGTGCTGGACTCTGCTCCGTTTTTGTGCGCCGTGGCCCTCTTGAAGAGTCCATAACTTCTTGAATTCTTATCCAAATTGATCCCCGTTTTTTCCTACTTCTAGCCCTTGGTATTATCTTGAATTTGGTTCATAGGAATCAAATTTTCATTGGCAATATCTCTTGGGATCTGGGTCGCAAGATCAGGATTTATGTTTCCTAGTTCAACTCAAACTCTGCAGATAAGGCTCCGGGGCTGCCTTCCAAAAAACATATCTTCTAGAATCCTCCTCTGAATTGATCCCCGTTTGTTCCTATCTCTTATCCTTAGTATTATCTCGAGTTTGATCTAGAGAACTCGATTTATCTTGGACTCTATCTCCGGGAATCGTGATAAGGAGATGAGGATTTCTTACAAAACTCTATATAAACTGCCCAGTTCGCAGTCGCGACGGGGGGCTTTTTCCGGACGTGGGGCGAAGCCATGCTGCACCGTCGACTCACAACTTCGACCCCATCTTGAAGAGGGAAGTATTGGCTTTCTATTCTATCCTTCTGGGCTTGATTTCATGGTCTACACTCTTAGTTCTAGTCTCCTCAAAATCACAAATCATCACAGTTTTCTGCACTTTCTGCTACACATGCGTTTTTCTCCGTTTTGCATCATCGTTTTCTCTCTATTCTCTCAATCAAATTCTATGATTTCAAATCCCATGCATGCACAACACACCCACCTATTATTTTCACCCTTCCACAGGGGTTAAAAACCCTCCCCCGGTGAGTTTGCCCTCAATTTCTACCCCTATTTTATCACTGCGGGATTGATACCACACATGCATGTTCTAATGGGTTTTTGCCTTTGTGTTTCATCTTTGTTTCGCAGGAGAGCATGAATACAACGTGAGGCCCTCTTCCTCTAGCCGGCTGGAAGGAGAGGAAGTTTGAATTCACAAGTTCCCCGCACCCCGTTTCAAGCGCGATCAAGTCTTTAAGTTTCAAGGTACACGACGCCGTTCTTTACACGTCTTCATCCTTTGGCGTTGTTAATCCTTGGTGGCGATCACGGTTAGTATTTCTCATCCTTTCATCCCCCTTGTCTTTGATTCACATGTTCATGCATGTATGTATTTAAAAGGGGCGGGATAGGAAGCTAATCTAATTAAAAAAACAAATCAACACCTCCTTCATCTCCACTTCAAATATTTTGCCTCTGAACCTTCACTTTTCACCGAACATTAATTAAGGGGGAGTTGAGAATATTTTCATTCATTTATACAACCCTGGGTAAGTTAATCTATTTTACTCCTATTAAGAAAATGATTTCTTGTTTATAATCTTTATTTTCGTTAATCATTACGTTGAGTTCTACCAAACTTGCACTCATAATAGGTTTAAAATATTCATCAAGTCCTTGAAAATGACCATTGCCTAAGCGTCTGAAAGTTCACTGCAAATAGGCTTCCTAGTTTATGAATTGATTGGCATGTATTGTTTTTAAACAAGTTACCTAACTTGAAGTCAATTAGAGAATACACCTCTTAAAAACCATACTGCAATAATTTCATAGCAATGACCTCATCTTCAGAGAAATTAGATCCTCCATCAATGAAATGAAAGTTAATCTAGTCATGATGAAGACTGTCAACTATGTTCAAAAAAATTCAGAAAGATGAGCTACACTGAGTAACCAGGGACTCTTGCGTCTAAACAACGTGTTTCTTTAAGTCAAAAAGTGAATGCTATATCGGACTGTTTAATTAATCAAAAAAAATGGTTTGGGGTTGACTCTATGCCTTACTTTACAACAAAAAGGTTTTTGTTTACTCTCAATACTTGCTTATCTTCCTTTTCCAATCATGCCAAATGAACGTGATGAGTAAGCCAAATGGGCTTGGTTCCATTTTCTTTAACTTTCTTAAATATTTCAATCTTATTATTTGTTGCAAAAATGGTTTCTCTCAAACCTTCATTATTCAAAAATGAGCTTATAAGCTTTAAACCGTTCTGAAATAAAAATAGGGGTATTTTTGCCATTTCTTATTTTAGGGTTGTTATTTCAAAAGGCAAAAATCTCAACTCTCCTTATTTACTTGGAGGTGAAAATCACCTTTTTACGTTTCCTCATTTCTAACCCTATTCACTCTCGCATTCGCTCTCTGACGCTCCTGCACACCCTCGCCGTGGAGGTCGACGCCCCATTCCATCCTCCTTTGCCTGTGGAACCATCTCCCCAGCTAGCTCCAGCTGCTCTCCGTGACCCTTCCTTCCTTCCTTCTACCCTCTCCATGGCTCCTCCGGTCACCCGTGGCAAGAAGAAAGATGCGGCTCTATCTAGAAAGGCTGCTGCCTCGAAAGCAAACACAGAAGGGCGCTCCAAGAGTATTGAAGACCGCCCAGCTGCTGAACCAGTTAAGAGAGGAGCTGCCGAGGCCCAGGGTTCCAACAGTGACAAGGGCATGCCTCCACAACCTAAGTCCAAGCGAACACGGTTGTCGGCAACGAAAAAAGGGAAGGCCAAGGCTCAGTCAGTTCCTCTACAACCCAGTGTTGCTCCCTCTGTCAGGGAAGAAGAAAGTGATCCTACCAGGATCCTCTTCCCTCGGTATGTGGATTTTAGTGACCACGAGATACTTGAGTATTTTCCTGAACTACTGCCGTTAATTGAATTCCAAGGATGGCGTCGATTTCTGTCCGACTCTAGGGTGTAATACCCATTTCTGGTACAGCAGTTCTATAAGAACCTTGTGTTTGATGAGAACAAGAAAGTCCTAAGGACTGAGGTCAACGGGGTCTCCATCAAGCTTATAACAAAGCTTCTTCACAGAGCTTTACACATACCACGGGATGGGAAAATAGAATCTGAGGTTGAGATTGATTTGTCTGAAGCATACACTATCCTCACTGGAAAGCTTCGCAACCCTCAGGATGCCACCCAACTTCTAGTCAAATCCTTTGACACCAATCGTTTTCCCCCCTTACAACGTCTACTGCACCACATTTTCACTACCATGATTACCCCCCAAGGGGGTGGCAGAAGTAGACTCACTGAGACCCAAAGATTCCTCTTTTATTGTTTGTTCAACAACCACCAGATTTGCCTTCCAGAGATTATGCTTCAGATTATGGACCGTTGCACTCACAACAGGCGTAGCCTGCCCTTTGCCGCACAAATTACTGCTATATTTCAGAAGGTTGGCATCCCTCTTGATAATGAAAAGTCCTTACATATCCCCAGAAGCAATGTTTATTGCATGAGGTTCATAGAGAATTACATGCACTTCAAGAAAGAAGGTGACATAATTGTAAGGAATCTACCTGGGCATTTACCAGACCCACCTATACAGCCAGGTCAACAGGAACAGCCTGCACAGAATCAGCCTGATCAGCCAGCTGGAGATGAGCAGTTAGATCAGCATGAAGAACAGTTCCATGTAGACGCTCATTTTGAGCAGGACCAACTACAGCCGCAGCCTGACGACCAAATGGAACAGCCTGGTATGGTGGCAGCTTTTGGAATCCAACCTCCACTCTCTCCTGAACCTGAACCACAAATCTTCACTGAAGGGGATGCTCCTCCAGAATTCCATGCAGAGGCATCCACCTCAAGAGGTACAGCTCATGGTGCCACTGCTAGTCCTATGAACATTCACCCCACTCTCATCAAGTTTCTAACTGCACAGTTTGGGAGCATGAACTCCTCCTTTTGACAACTCAGTCTACAAGTGGACAGAATGGAAGCCAGACAACTTCACTATGAGTAAGTCTAAACTAGCCGATGGGCAAAATTTGTGACCGACAAATATAAGTCAGATGAAAGGTTGAAAAGCTTTATGAACTCCCTGATTAATGTGTGTGAATGAGCAGGGAGAATCATGAAAAGGCTATGAGAGATTCACACTGAAAGCCAGGAGAAAACTGCAGAAATGGTCAGGCATGCATATGACATCCGAGAAGATCAAGGTCATCTCAACATCAAGTGTGCTTGGCTGATGGACTCCTCCAATCAGCTTGCTGATCAAGTGGCTGCAGCAACTACATCCATTAGAGAACAAGTGACCACGGAGACAAATAGATCCATTGATGCCTCATCCAATTTGGAAAGAACAGTTAATTCCACTACTTCTCAACTTCTTGATGCCTCCCACCGGATGAAAGGCAAGATGTATGCTGACTGCAACAAGCTCCTTGATGCTTCCTCCAAGCTGGTAGAAATAGTCCATACTGACACAGCCCAAATTCTAAACAGCACCACCAAAGCAGAGGCCAAAATGAATGTTGTATACAACAAACTTGATATGGTTGGTACAGAAATTCTAGAACTCATTCATCTGCATAAAGCCCAACTCCAACCAGCCTTGGCAGACACGGGTGAGGAATGGTGCCCTCCTCCTCAAACAGAAGCAACCTCTTCTCATTTTCCACCTTAAGGCTCCCAACAGAGGGCAGAGACAGAATACATTTGTGAAATGATCCGTATCTGGCTCAAGGATGTCAATGAAAACATCAAGTCTTTACACCGGTTTGTCAGACAACGAGATGACCAGCTAACTCAGAGGGTTGATTCTCTAGCATCAGCTATCTCGCACCTACAACAGGAATTCCAAGAGGCACAGATCCTTTACTTCGCCAGCTCTAGCACCATGCCTCCTCCACAGCAGCCTCCTCCTTCACCCCCTCCTTCCTGATGACAAAGGGGGAGAAGTATTAAAGACTTTCTCAGAAATGCTACAAGCATCATCATCTAGCATGTAGTTAGTTCTTCATCTAGATTTTAGCTTTTGCCTCTAGACAGTGCTTGTATACATATTAATGTTTGATATGTATAAAACCTTAGTTGATCAATGGAACAAGCATTTTTGTTGAAAATTAATAACGTTCAGTTGTTGTGTTGAATGGCTGAATCTCACTTGTTTGATGGCTCCTCAAACCAAAATGTTGTAATGCTATATAAATGCTTGGACATAATGATTCATGGTTGTCATCATCAAAAAGGGGGAGAATGTTGTGTCCCCTGGTTTTGATGATAACAAATCATAAATAATTAGTAGATATCTGAGAAATATCTAACATGTTTTGGTTTAATGTATAGACTAATCAAGCACAGGAGAAATACTCTAAGTGCTATCTCGACACCGTTTTGATGATGTCTCGACACATCTAGAAGAGATCTTGTCGAACCACGAACGGTTGAGCTCTGGCATAAAGCATGTGTCAACACATCTGACCAATGTCTCGACACCTCTAGCGAAAATCAAGCTGAAGCTGTTTCTGTCTGGCATCTAGATTGACCTATGTCTCGACACACTGAGTGAAAAGTGTCGACACCTCGAAGCAAGCCTCACTTCTATCTGGCAGATATGTCTCGACACCTTTCTATGATGACTCTGCTCCTGGCCCCATATGTCTCGACACCATCTGGTAATGTCTCGACACCGTCTGGTGACAGCTCTTCACATGGCGCATGTGTCTCGACACCGTTTGGTGATGCCTCGACACAGTCATGGTGACATCTCAGAACCGACCACATATGTCTTGACACAGCATTGTGATGCCTCGGCACAATAGCCACGTGTCTTCAAGTTATTCAATGGGATGTCTCGACACACTGCGTGTAAAGTGTCGACACATCAATGTTCGACCAGAACGGTTCTGAAATCGATTGAAGCTGTCTTCAAGATATTCAATGGGATGTCTCGACACATTATGTGTAAAGTGTCGAAACATTCGTGTTCGACTAGAACAGATCTGAAATCGATAGAAGCCGTCTTCAAGATTCGGAACTTGTCCTGGAGGATCCGTTCACTCTAAAAAAAGTCATCAAAGAAGCTACTTTGTCAAAGGACGATGGTCTGGTAGAGAAATCCTCTGAAAAGATTGTACTTTTGCTGATATTGTCTCCTACCTACCCACATATCAGCAGGCTTGACAGCAAAGCGTCAACTATGCAAATGGAAGCAAATCAAATAATGTGGATGTGACATTCTGAGTTTAGCTTGGAGAGTGGACAACGTTGGTGTCGCCGCAAGTAACATGTATATAGGAGCATGAGCTCCAGTTCGATGGTAGGGCAAGAAAAGGAGAAAAGGAAATGCAGAAGACTTGCTGAGACAGCCATCTCCTTCCTGGTGCTGCTGGAGTGAATGCAACAAAGAAGACGCTCCTCTTCCTCACTCAAGGAGACCTCTTAGCATGGCAGAAAGAACTTGTGAAGCTCCATCCAGTACCCTTGAGAGCTGAAGCATGATCATCCTTCCCTCTTAAGGTCGTGGTGACGAACCAGGAAGAACAAGAAGAGAGAGAGCCAAGGAGTCCTCAAGCTCTTTCCCAGACATGAGATTTCCTTCACATAGTGTTTCATAATGATACTCTGTCTTGTTGTTTCCATTTTAGTTTGCTTTTCTTCAAAACACATTCTCTCATATTTGCTCCCTACCTGTGAGTAGGAAGACAGACGGTGTGGTCACCGGTCTGTGTGTTTTGGGTTGTGATCCCTCAAGCTGTTTAGCAGCGGAGTGTTGAGAGTGTATCTCTCTGATAGAAGCTGTGAATCAGCGGTAGTGCCTTTGCACTAGTGAAGCCTCACCATGTTGTGTGAGGGGTGGACGTAGGTCTCTAGATAGAGACCGAACCACCTTAAAACTTGCATCTTATGGTTTGCTTTCTATTGTGTTCTAACGGTAGATGGTTGATAGGAGCATTCATAACATTCATCTGTGCATCTAACCTCTTAGCTATCAACTTATTCTTGCCTTACTAGTCTTAGTATTGGATCTAGTTTTTAATTTCCGCAAATAAGGGCAAAAAGGGACTTATCTATTCACCCCTCCCCTCTAGATCTGCTTATCACCACTCTACAGAAAGGATGCGATCGACTAGGAACCGCTATCTGGAGATCGTGGTTCTAAAGTAGCCGCTATCTTCTGAGAAAAATCCAAAAAGTCGATTCCAGTCCAGAAAAGTAGGAAAAGTATCAGAGAATTCAAGAAAATCACAGAATCATGAAGTGCACATCTAGCTTTGGGTTTTTAGGGTACAGCCAACTCAACATCATAGTGGGAATCTCAGGCTCGCAGAGACTTACGGGGGCCTTGAAACATGAATACCTAGTCTGACAGAAGGAATATCTGACGGAGAGGCATTCAATGTCCAAGAGGGTGTTCCTATCAAGTGCAAGTGACCAATAGTAAACGTACCGGAGTACGGGCTATGTACAAATAATGATGAAAGAAAGAAGATGAGAGTGAACGTGTTAAAATAATGATCGAAGTGTATGAAGTTCCATCAAAAGAATAGAAATCCCTTAGTACAAAACTATAGGGCGTTTAGGGTGAAATTAACATAAAATGAAAATAGTCCTTTAAAAGCATGGTATGACACAAAACATAACCCTTTCAAAACATGTTATGGCAGGACCATAAACATAACGCAATAAAGCAAAATATAGCATAGTTACTTATACATAGTAAGAAATTATATGATGGGAATCAACACCGGGCACTAACATTTATTTTGCATTTGAGTCCTTTTAGTTTACATTTATATCCTTGAGAAGTAGGTTTGCAATTGTAAGGCTTTATAAGCAAATTTATTCTTCCTTAGGATCTTTGTGTTTTTGTGTAAAAGTCTAGTAGGACCAGCAAGGGGACCCCATCTCCTTCCCTATTGGTCCACCTAAGCCTTAGGGCCCATGTGGGACCAGTCAAAGGTCCAAGGTGGGCTTCTAGATGCTTGACCATTCAAAGGGGACAAGTCTTACAAAATGTCAAAGTTGGAATTCCCCTTGGTCAAGGGGGCGCCCCCCTCCACTATGTCATTTTTAATTGTGTTTTATTTGGTTCCAAACCACATGTGTCACGCCCCGAGCCTTAATTACAGCGGAAGACTCGCTTGAGGAATGCGAACAGCCGGCATGGTAAGCCTCTTGCAAGCAAGAACGATCAGAGCGCAAGGCAATCACACATAAGAATGCAATTGCACAATAATTACTCAAACTCCAACTTTATTTCATTAATAATCAAGTATTCAAGTACAATAACATTTCCATCCTTTTTCCATTCCACTAGACTCAAGAAACAAGAAATTACCTAAACTCAATCTAAACATTGTAGACTTCCTAAGTCTTCACTCTCAATTTGATATGACTTTCATTCGCTCTCGGACCCGCTACTTGTATAACTCGAATCCGAATTCGTATCACTTCCATCTCCTGAAAATGATTGAAAATAGGTAATGAGCACACTTGCCCAGTAGGTATCTTCACATCAACATGATTAGCAATGTTTAAGTAATTAGCATTTTAGCTCTAAATAATTTAGGTAAAATCATGCGAATGCGATCAATCATGCGAATAACCCAACAAAGATAATAGAATGAGCAAGTATGAATTAGCAAAAATGTCACAAGAACATGATATGGCCTTTCATGAGCAAGAACGTCTCCAGAATGTACTAGCAAGCCATATAATCATTACTCAGCATCTTTTACTTATGAGCAAGTACTTCGTGAATTTCTTTGGAATATCAAGCAATAGTCATGTACAAGTATTTTCATGATGCCGTGGATTTTCACTTATTTATAAAGAAAGTACTCCCAGCGCAATGCGACGCCAGTAGCATCATACCCCATGGTTTATAATAGTATATTTTCGGTAATCCACCGAGGGGACTAGCATAGAGCCCTTGAACACAATCAGTGCTTGATCACATCTTCAAATATAAATCCAGCTATTTCCACGCATGTAACAATAAAGTATGGCCAAGAATGTAATAAGTTCAATAAGCTCATGATAACAATAGTTCAATGAATGAACACTTCAATTAAGAAATGCGAGTCAAGAATGACTTAAAACAAGGTTATGCTTATGGGAATAATTCGGCAGCATAACGGTACATTCCTCATTTTTCATAAATTAAATTAAGTATCTTGATCATTATGACAAGTCCTAGAACATCAATGATCCATCTAGGAACTTTAGAATATCAACTCTTTGGTAAAACCTTGGGTTAACTGGACTTAACAAGGTGACGGTCAATCACTGGGCCGTTACATGATCGTGACGGTCTAGTCTTGATCCGTTACAATAGGCTGAATCTTGAAATAAATAAAACAGACTCAGTAAATGTGATGGTCATATATTAGGCTGTTATATGAGAATGACGGTCTAATATGGATCCGTTACATATGTAGAACCAGAAACTTTGATAGTGCTTTCTAACAATTGGTCTTTCATGGTACAACCAACTCGACATCCTAGTGGGAATCCTAGGCTCGCGGAGAATTACAGAGGCCTTGAAATAAGATTTCCTAGTCCATTGGAAGGAATATCTAATAGAGAGGTCCTCATGTTCAAGATAATGTTCCTATAGTGCAAAGTGTGAACTAATGGCCATATACCGGAATACATACCATGCACTTAAAGAAAATGACTCTATGGATAGAAAAGACTGGAAAAGGATGTGAAATCATAATAAAACTCCGTCAATACATCATTTGAAATCATAAATTAAATATAAACTATAAAGTTTAGCCAATGAAATTAACATAGCTCAAAATAACTTCAAATGCTTGTAATCATGTAATTCCTATCATGAATCAATAAATAAACTCAAAGTCATGATATCATGTCAAAACTTAGATAACTAGGCTTATTTATAAGTAGACTTGACTAATTTTCATTCCGTCTTGAGTTGACAGAAAATAATGTTCTAACGGTCTAGCATAGGCGCGTTACAGTCCGTGTGACGGTTTGTCGAGGGGCCATTATAGTATGGTAACGCTCCTGCTATGGTGCGTCAGAGACAACATATCAATTTAAATACCACAGAGAGTGTGATGGCTTATCGTAGGGCCGTTACAATCATGTGACGGTCCAACCCTCATCCGTCAGAGATTCTGCTGACAGTAAAGATAAGGAACTATGTCCATGCAAGAAGAATCATAATCACTAGCTAGTCAAGCCATGATAAACGAAGTAAAGGCCATGTATATGCATAGGTCGCAGTGAATAAACAAGATGATATCTTTTATCTTTAGTTAGGCTAAAGGTATGCATGTATGCATGAACTTACTAAAACATGAAATTCATAATCTATAATGCATGAAATCAAGTCAAATCAAGGGACTTTTATCCCTAACAAGATCTTTTTACTGTTCATGAGATGACCTACCTTTTCCCTGGGCTTTACACTTCTAATTTAGGTCTTCAAGACACGCCCTAGTTCTCTTCTTCCTGTAGTTTTTCAGCAACTTCACGTTGCCCTAACTCTCCAATCCATTGACCTAAAGAGGTGAAATTTGGAGGGTGAGAAGATTAATCTAAGGGGAACAAAACGTTCTAAAACAACAAACTCTAATTACGTCGTTTAGGCGTCCTAATTCCTTGATCTTCAGTGGCCCTTTGCTCTGAATCCTAGGTTGCTGTGGTAGAATCAGCAACTTTAGAAGCCCTTATCTCCCTGGTTACTTGATCTCCTAACATTAAATTTTGAGAGTTGTTACACCTTAGTATTATAAACAAAAAGTTCCAAAGGACTTACCAGAAATTCTATCTCCTTATCTCGATTCTTCACGCGCCAAAAGTAAGGGTCACTCAGTTCAGAACTGGGTCCTATTTATAGAGATTTGGCTAGGGTTCAAGGATTAGATCGATTCTAGAGTCCTTAGCTGGCCAAAACCTTACCCCTAAGAGTCTTTAACAACCTTACACATCCTTCTAATTAGGTCTCTAGTAGATAGGATCCCAAAGTTCCAATCTTTTTGCAAGTTCTTCAACTTACGGAATCAGCAGGGTGTAACGGTCGTTTCTAGGTGTGTTACACCACTGTAGCGGTCGCCCGATAGACCGTTACATCCAACATGTGCAGAGTTTCAATTTAATAAAACTCTTATATTTATTTTATCGATATAATTATCTATAAAAATAGTATTTGTCCTTTAAAATTCGTGAATAGGCTAAATAACCTTCTAGAATATGGGCCAAACATAATGGACTTGGTCCTTAAACCTTTTGAGTCTTAATTGAATAGGCAAGGCTAATTATTTAACACCATTGGGCCTTATAACCCATTATTAGTTCAATAATCCATTTATTAATCTATTTAGCCTTTATAAATTCATGATAAATTCCAGAAAATTCCATTTATAATCCAAAAATTATTTATATAAATTCTGGGATACTACATCCTCCCCCACTTAAAAGAATTTGGTCCCCAAATTCAATACATTGATTGTGGAGAGTGTACTTACAGTTGGATAATTCTGGGAATCTTTTTCGCATAGCTTCTTCGGTTTCCCATGTTGCTTCATATGGTCATGTTTTCTTCCATAGTATCTTCACCATAGGAATAACTTTATTCCTTAGTTGACGCACTTCTCATTCTAAAATCTTTATTGGTGTTTGCTCGTATGTCATGTCCTTCTGAATCTCGAAATTATCATAAGTGATAACATGGTCAGGATCATATACATACTTTTTCAGCATAGAGACGTGAAATACGTCATGAACTCCTGCTAATTGTGGAGGTAAAGCCAGTCTATAAGCCACTTCACCGACCCTTTCGAGAATTTCAAATGGGCCAATGAACCTTGGAGTTAGCTTTCCTTTGATGCCAAATCTTCGAATATCACGACCCGGAGAAACCTTTAGATACACACGATCTCCAACCTGAAACTCCAAGTCGCGCCTTCGATTATCAACATAAGACTTTTGCCTATCTTGCGCCATCTTCATTCTTTCTTGAATGAGCTTGATCTTCTCTAAAGAATCCCTGATAATGTCGGGGCCTAGAAATTGCTTTTCCCCTATTTCGTTCCAACATATTGGTGATCGACAGCTTTTTCCATATAAGGCTTCAAAAGGTGCCATTTGTATGCTAGCCGGATAACTGTTGTTGTATGCAAACTCTACTAGAGGCAAGTGATCATGCCAACTTCCTCCGAAATCAATAGCACAGGCCCTGAGCATATCTTCTACTACCTGATTTATTTTTTACGTCTGACCATCAGTTTGTGGATGAAATGTTGTACTAAAGTTCAATCTAGTCCCTAGTGAGTTTTGTAGACCCTTCCAGAAATATGATGTGAATCGAGGATCTCTATCAGATATAATAGTGATAGGGACACCAAGTAATTTGACAATTTCTTCTATGTATAATGCTGCTAGAATATCCACAGACCATCGACTTTTTATGGGTATGAAATGTGCATATTTAGTCAATCGGTCTATGATTACCCATACACCATCATGTCCTCCTCTGGTCTTAGGTAAATCCATAATGAAATCCATCCCTATTGTGACGACCTGGGATCCGAGTACCGGAAAGGAACCGGCGCATCTCGAATCTCGGTCCGCCAACCCACGAGCCTGAAAACTCGGAAGGGTAGAAAGGGATGGTGTGGGAGTACAAGAGAAGCTGAAACAACTGTAGAGATAGCACAATAATCTAAAATAAAATGCACAGGATAATATAAATAAATAAACTGCTACAAGGTCCACAGAGTCTCATGTCTATAATGAAAGTACAGTCAACAGAAAGAAAAAGTACAACTACACGGGGCATCCCCCGGAGTACAACTACACGGGGCATCCCCCGGCTCTGGCAGACTGGCGACTAACCCTGGCTAGAAGGACCATGCTGAAACTTGGCCGCGCCTCTCGAAGACCCCGCCTCACCTGAAAGGCAGGGGTGAGCCTCATTTCATTGGCCCAGTAGGGATCCCGCGAACCCCCACCTCGCACGGAAAATGAGAAAGCAGAAGGTAACCCTACCTAACAGGAGTACGGTCGAACCAACAAGCTAAAGTAAATAAACGGAAAAGCCTTCTACTCTAACTGTACCGTACTACAAAACCTCGGTCCAACAAAACTCGAGTCCACACCTTCTAGTAAACAGGAGCACTACCCACTAGAAGAACGACCGGAAGCATCCCCTGACGTCTTATACCCTGTCACAAGTGTCTAGCTATAACGCCCCTGGTGTGAGACTCAGACACGCACCAAGTACCACAACAAGGACTAGCTGGGGTCACGCTCGTCAGCGCGTGTCCTAAGCCCCCAACTATGTGTGCACACACAGACCAACTGCTCTAGGTCGGGTCCTCTAGTTGGTTTTCCCCCCCACCGGACTCTGGTGACAAAGGCAAGGGGCCCTACGGTAACCAGGCTAAAAACCGCCTCTCACTGGGTCTCGCTCTCCACCACTCCCAGGTGGGCCCGCACCCGCGTGCGCAGGAAGCTACGACTAGTGGACAGGTCACTGGAAGTAAGGACTCGACTCACGGAACCCACCGACTAACACACTAACACTGACTCTCGGTAACCAAACGGTAGGTACGGATGCCGGGGACACGCATGAGGTCCGATCGTCCCTCAAGTCACATGGCACCCCTACCGAGGTAACTGATTCCCCGGGGACCCCCGACCGCCCCTGTGGCTCTCACTGGGTGCTCACAGCAACCCTCGAGCCACCCGCCACAACTGGATCCAAGAGTCACTCCACCAGAGGTAAAACTACAGGAAGGAAATGCGGCACGGGGAGGGGGATTAACGCGCTAGGGACCCAGGGCGCGACACTGCCACGCTCTGGTCCCCTGGCGTGACCCTCTGAAGAACGCGATAGCAGAAGCTAGCACGTTCTCCAAGAAGGTGCTAGCCGGAGCTAGCGCGTTCATCAAGAACGCGCTACCCGACCCTGGCGTGACATACACCGCCAAACTGTTCATCTTCTCGGATGAACGCGCTCGGACGAATCGGCGCGTTCAACAAGAACGCGCCCCTGGAACCTAGCGCGACAACGGGTAGAGCCCAGTTCATGCAGTTCACTCAGAAAACTCAGTCCCACGCCCCATTCACTCCCAAGTGAAGGGGAAACAAAAGGGGGAACCTCCCCCAACCTCCCTAACATGCATCTAAGCCCATAGTGCGGTCAAAAACCCCATAAAACGGAAGATCTGGCTCTCAAACCCCAAGCATGGAAATAACCCTCCTGGCATGAATTTCATCCCTCTCGACCTCTCCACGGCCTAGAAATCACGGGGGATGTTCTAAAGAGGGCAAGGATCCGTCCCCCTACCTTAAAGAAGCTCGAAAACCACCGGATCGCCGCCGATCGCCGAATCTTCCTCGAACACGAACTCCTCTCCCACGCACCAATGGGGGCACCGTGACGATCCTCTCGCCACCGCCGTCATCACCGCGCCACCACCGATGTCCACCACCCGTCGCCGGAGGGGAAGGGGCACCGCGAAGTCCAACGGGTAAGAGGGGGGTTGCAATGGTCGGCCGTGGCTCACGGGAGGAGGAAAGAAAAAGAAGAAAAGAAGAAAGGGGGAAAAGGAAAGGGAAAATAGGGGGTATTTATAGAAAATCCAGAAAATCAAAAAAATCCTAAAAAATAGAAAAATACACCTCCTCGATCCTCTCGATGCGCTGATCGCAACAGTACCACTCGCGGGTAGGTGAATGACCCGGTTCACCCGCTACAGGGTTCCGCAGGTGTTTCCGAGACACACACGGGAATCGGAAAACACGCGGAAAAAGCCGCGGAACATGTTCCGGGCCTCCGAACTGACCCGAATCGCACGGATCCAAACACGAAAGGTGTTCGAAATGAAATTTTAGACACAACGGAGTCGGACACTCCGAGAAACTAGATCCAGGACCCACGAAGAAGGATCCGAAAGGGTCCGGGACATCACACCTATGCTCTCCCATTTTCACTCGGGAATATTCAAGGGATGCAATTTACCAGCGGGTCTAAAATGCTCTGCCTTAACTTGTTGGCAAGTGAGACAGCAAGACACGAAATCAGCTATTTCCTTCTTCATATTGGGCCACCAGAAGTTTCTTTTGAGATCTTGATACATTTTTGTACCGCTAGGATGAATGGTGTACCTAGACTTATGTGCTTCTTCTAGGATCAGTTTCTTTATATCCTCATGATCTGGTACACACGCTCGCCCCTTAAATAACAATCTTCCGTCATTGGAAACAGAGAAATCTGGCATTTGTTCTATGTTGGCTTTAATCTCCAGTAACGCGGGATCATCATTTTGCAACTTGACCAGATCCTCTATTAATGTTGGTTGAGCTCGGATATTAGCCATGAAGCAATCCTCTTTTTTTATGTCAATATCTAAGTTCATCTGAGCAAATTGAGGAATAAGATTAGTCATACTAATCATAAGACTTGATAGCATACCTATTGGTTTTCTACTGAGTGCATCTGCTACAGCGTTAGCCTTGCCAGGATGATATTGAATAGCAAAATCAAAGTCCTTGAGATATTCGAACTATCTCTTCTGCCTTATATTTAACTCCTTTTGAGAAAATAAGTATTTCAAGCTTTTGTGGTCCGAATAGACCGTGAACTTTTCTCCATAGAGATAATGACGCCAAATTTTTAAGGTGAAGATAACAGCTGCTAGTTCTAAATCATGCACGGGATAATTTTCCTCGTGACGTCTCAATTATCTTGAGGAATAACAGATTACTTTTCCATCTTGCATGAGAACGTATCCCAAGCCAATGCCAGATGCATCCGTATATACTTCGAATCCACCACCTTCGATAGGTAGTGATAGAATAGGAGCTGTAGTAAGGTGATTTTTAAGAGTTTAAAAACTCTTTTCACATTCCTCTGACCAGATAAAAGGATTTTCTTTTCTTGTGAGTCTAGTTAAAGGAACTGCAATCTTTGAGAAGTCCTTAATGAACCTCCTATAGTAACCAGCTAGACCCAGAAAGCTTCTTACTTCTGATACAGTCGTTGGCCGGCTCCAATTTCTGACAACTTCCACTTTCGAAGGATCCACAACGATACCTTCCTTGGAAATAATATGGCCTAGAAATTAAACTTCATTGAACCAGAACTCACACTTGTTAAACTTGGCATAAAGTTTATGTTCTCTAAGTATATACAAAGCTATCCTTAGATGTTCTTCATGTTCCTCCTTTGTCTTGGAATATATCAAGATGTCATCAATGAAGATAACGATGAACTAGTCTAGATATGGCTAAAAAACATTGTTCATAAGTTGCATAAATGCTGCCAGGGCATTTGTTAACCTGAATGGCATTACCATGAATTCATAGTGGCCATAACGACTTCGAAAAGCCGATTTATAAATATCTTCTTCTTTAATTCTAAGCTGATGATAATATGATCTAAGGTCTATTTTAGAAAAATACTCTGCTCCTGAAAGCTGATCGAAGAGCTCATTAATACGGGGCAAAGAGTACTTGTTTTTTATTGTAAGTTGATTCAATCGCCAGTAATCTATACATAGCCTGAGAGAGCCATCCTTCTTCTTGACAAAAAGAATTGGCGCACCCCAAGGGGATGTGCTAGGTCTAATAAAACCCTTGTCTAGTAGCTCCTGCAACTGCCTCTTTAGTTCTTTCAGTTCTGTGGGGGACATCCTGTAAGGGGCTATTGAAATAGGTGATGCTCCTGGAATGAGTTTAATAGTGAAGTTCACTCCCCTTTCGGGCGGTAAACTGGGTAATTCAGATGGAAACACGTCTGGGAACTCATTTACAATGGGAATGTTCGCTAGGATAATCTCCTTGGATTTGGGAACAATGACAGAAGCAAGAAAAGCTTCACATCCTTGCGAGATGAGTTTGCAAGCATGAAGAGAAGATATGATAGTGGGATGTTTCTTGTATTTGATGCCAAGGAAAGAGAATCTTGGAAGACCTGATTTTCAGAAGGATATACTCCTATTTCTACAATTGATATAAGCACCATGATCTATAAGCCAATCTACCCCTAAAATGGCATCATAACCTTTCATGTCAAGACATACTAAGTTTGCGAGGAGATTATGACCTTCTACTATCACTTCACTATCAGGATAATATTCGGTAAGCTTAGTTCCAGAACCTAAGGGTGTGGTAATAGCAAGATCCGAAGGTAGAAGAACTGATACAATTAGTAATATTTTTGTGAAAGTAGTGGAGATAAAAGAATGAGAGGCACCAGTATCAAATAGCACAAATGCAGGACGGGAACAAATTTGAAGAGTACCTTCCATAAGTCCACCATCCCTGGGTGCTTCTTCTTCCTCTAGAACGGCATTGAGGTGAGCCTGCCTTCTACGTCCACCAGATGACTGGTCCTTCATAAGGGGGCAATCCGGCATGCGATGCTCCCTGCTTCCACAACGTAGACAAGCACCGAGGCGCTTCCAACACTCTTCAGCCGAATGACCAAACTTTTCACAAAAAGTGCAAGCCGTGGCAACTTGCTCCTCCTCCTTAATCTTCTTGTTCTTTTGGAAACTTCCACCGTTCCCACTCCTGGATCTTTTCTTACTATCACGGCTTTTGTAAGGTTCCGTGATGCTGAACTTTTCCTTCTTGTAGCGCCGATCAGGTCGTCAGCTGGACTCTTCTCCTTTTCCTTTCAATTTCTTGACCTTCTTCAAGGTCCTTTCACAAAAATATGCCCGCTGAACCATCTCCGCATAGGTACGGATATTTTTGGTCCCGAGCTGCTGAATAAAGCTAGGTCGTAACATGTCCATAAATCGATTTGCCTTCAATAGATCGGTGCTGATTAGATGTGGTGCATAAGGTGATAGCCTTGAGAATTGTAATTCATATTCTTCCACAATCATCATTCCTTGTCGAAGAGAGGTGAACTCCACAGCCTTTCTTTCTTTCACATGCTTAGAAATGTACTTAGCATGGAACAAGGTGAGAAAACCATCCCATATATGAGGTGCATCGGCCGGAGGTGCCGGAACTGACTTCCACCATGTATGGGCATCCTTGTTGAGTTGGAAAGCTGAAAGACGGACCTTCCCTTGGTCGGTGCATTGGATGACGTCAAATATACGGTTCATCTCGTCAATCCAGTTCTCTGCTTCGTCCGGATTAGAAGAACCATAGAAACGCGGAGGGTTTAAAATCCAGAAATTATGATGTAAATCCCCAGCTCTTGCCCCTGTGCCAGCTTGCGCCATGGTTTGTAATGCTGAGTAAGGCCGGCAACCGTTTGTTGCATGCCATTCCAATCTACGCGATGAGCCATGGTAATAATAAGGTACCAGAGAAAAATATGACAACTTGTTATTTCTCGTGAAATTGGAAGAAAATTAATCTTAAAGCTAATTAACTATCTTTATCCCGGGCTCTACCCAGTTCTCGCATGGGTATGGAAATTTCTTCCTAAGTTCATAGGTAGGGGTCCTTAAGCCTTGGACTTATCCTATGACATGATTCTTCTTCTTAAGTCCTGAGACTTAGACTCTGATACCAACTTAACTGTCACGTCTCGAGCCTTTATTATAGCGGAAGACTCGCTCGAGGAACGTAAACAGCCGGCATGGTAAGCCTCTTGCAAGCAAGAACGATCAGAGCGCAAGGTAATCACACATAAGAATGCAATCGCACAATAATTACTCAAACTCCAACTTTATTTCATTAATAATCAAGTATTCAAGTACAATAACCTTTCCATCCTTTTTCCATTCCACTAGACTCAAGAAACAAGAAATTACATAATCTCAATCTAAACAGTGTAGACTTCCTAAGTCTTCACTCTCAATTTGATATGACTTCCATTCGCTCTCGGACCCGCTACTTGTATAACTCGAATCTAAATTCGCATCACTTCCATCTCCTGAAAATGATTGAAAATAGGTAATGAGCACACTTGCCCAGTAGGTATCTTCGCATCAACATGATTAGCAATGTTTAAGTAATTAGCATTTTAGCTCTAAATAATTTAGGTAAAATCATGCGAATGCGATCAATCATGCGAATAACCCAAGTAACAAAGATAATAGAATGAGCAAGTATGAATTAGCAAAAATGTCACAAGAACATGATATGGCCTATCATGAGCAAGAACGTCTCTAGAATGTACTAGCAAGCCACATAATCATCACTCAGCATCTTTTACTTATGAGCAAGTACTTCATGAATTTCTTTGGAATATCAACCAATAGTCATGTACAAGTATTTTCATGATGCCGTGGATTTTCACTTATTTATAAAGAAAGTACTCCCAGCGCAATGCGACGCCAGTAGCATCATACCCCATGGTTTATAATAGTATGTTTCCAGTAATCAGCCGAGGGGACTAGCATAGATCCCTTGAACACAATCAGTGCTCGATCACATCTTCAAGTATAAATCAAGCTATTTCCACGCATGTAACAATAAAGTATGGCCAAGAATGTAATAAGTTCAATAAGCTCATGATAACAATAGTTCAATGAACGAACACTTCAATTAAGAAATGTGAGTCAAGAATGACTTAAAACAAGGTTATGCTTATGGGAATAATTTGGCAGCATAACGGTACATTCCTCATTTTTCATAAATTAAATTAAGTATCTTAATCATTATGACAAGTCCTAGAACATCAATGATCCATCTAGGAACTTTAGAATATCAACCCTTTGGTAAAACCTTGGGTTAACTGGACTTAACAAAGTGACGGTCAATCACTGGGCCGTTACATGATCGTGACGGTCTAGTCTTGATCCATTACAATAGGCTGAATCTTGAAATAAATAAAACAGACTCAGTAAATGTGACGGTCATATATTAGGCCGTTATATGAGAATGACAGTCTAATATGAATCCATTACATATCTAAAACCAGAAAATTTGATAGTGCTTTCTAACAATTGGTCTTTCATGGTACAACCAACTCGACGTCCTAGTGGGAATCCCAGGCTCGCGGAGAATTACAGAGGCCTTGAAATAAGATTTCCTAGTCCATTGGAAGGAATATCCAATAGAGAGGTCCTCATGTTCAAGATAATGTTCCTATAGTGCAAAGTGTGAACTAATGGCCATATATCGGAATATATGCCATGCACTTAAAGAAAATGACTCTATAGATAGAAAAGACTGGAAAAGGATGTGAAATCATAATAAAACTCCGTCAATACATCATTTGAAATCATAAATTAAATATAAACTATAAAGTTTAGCCAATGAAATTAACATAACTTAAAATAACTTCAAATGCTTGTAATCATGTAATTCCTATCATAAATCAATAAATAAACTCAAAGTCATGATATCATGTCAAAACTTAGATAACTAGGCTTATTTATAAGTAGACTTGACTAATTTCCATTCCGTCTCGAGTTGATAGAAAATAGTGTTCTAACGGTCTAGCATAGGCGCGTTACAGTCCGTGTGACAGTTTGTCGAGGGGCCATTACAGTATGGTAACGCTCCTGCTATGGTGTGTCAGAGACAACATATCAATTTAAATACCACAGAGAGTGTGATGGCTTATCGTAGGGTCGTTACAATCATGTGACGGTCCTACCCTCATCCATCAGAGATTCTGCTGACAGTAAAGATAAGGAACTATGTCCATGCAAGAAGAATCATAATCACTAGCTAGTCTAGCCATGATAAACGAAGTAAAGGCTAGGTATATGCATAGGTCGCAGTGAATAAACAACATGATATCTTGTATCTTTAGTTAGGCTAAAGGTATGCATGTATGCATGAACTTACTAAAACATGAAATTCACAATCTATAATGCATGAAATCAAGTCAAATCAGAGGACTTTTATCCCTAATGAGATCTTTTTACTGTTCATGAGATGACCTACCTTTTCTCTGGGCTTTACACTTCTAATTTAGGTCTTCAAGACACGCCCTAGTTCTCTTCTTCTTGTAGTTTTTTAGCAACTTCACGTTGCCCTAACTCACCAATCCCTTGACCTAAAGAGATGAAATTTGGAGGGTGAGAAGATTAATATAAGGGGAACAAAACATTCTAAAACACCAAACTCTAATTACGTCGTTTAGGCGTCCTAATTCCTTGATCTTCAGTGGCCCTTTGCTCTGAATCCTAGGTTGCTGTGATAGAATCAGCGACTTTAGAAGCCCTTATCTCCTTGGTTACTTGATCTCCTAACATTAAATTTTGAGAGTTGTTACACCTTAGTATTATAAACAAAAAGTTCCAAAGGACTTACCAGAAATTCTATCTCCTTACCTCGATTCTTCACGAGCCAAAAGTAAGGGTCGCTCAGTTCAGAACTAGGTCCTATTTATAGAGATTTGGCTAGGGTTCAAGGATTAGATCGATTCTAGAGTCTTTAGCTGGCCAAAACCTTACCCCTAAGAGTCCTTAACAACCTTACACATCCTTCTAATTAGGTCTCTAGTAGATAGGATCCCAAAGTTCCAATCTTTTTGCAAGTTCTTCAACTTACAGAATCAACAGGGTGTAACAGTCGTGTCTAGGTGCGTTACACCATTGTAGCGGTCACCCGATAGACTGTTACGTCCAACGTGTGCAGAGTTTCAATTTAATAAAACTCTTTTACTCATTTTATCTATATAATTATCTATAAAAATAATATTTATCCTTAAAAATTCGTGAATAGGCTAGATAACCTTCTAGAATATGGGCCAAACTTAATGGGCTTGGTCCTTAAACCTTTTGAGTCTTAATTGAATAGGCTAGGCTAATTATTTAACACTATTGGGCCTTATAACCCATTATTAGTTCAATAATCCATTTATTAATCTATTTAGCCCTTTATAAATTCCTAATAAATTCCAAAAAATTCCATTTATAATCCAAAAATTATTTATATAAATTCTGGGATACTACAATAAGGGAGAATAAAATATGATCTCCCCCATTTACCCTTCCAGAAATTTAGATATGAGGTTAGTTTAGGTCTTTTTACACTTTCTATAAATACCTTATATTTTGAGAATTATTTAGCATTAATGGAAGAAAATATTCATTTGTGCTCAATGGCCTATGGGCGCCCCTCTCTGCTCCCCTAGAGCTGTGAAGGCTCTCCTTCAGATGTGTGACATATCTCCACCACCACCTCTCTGAGTGCGACGCTCAGCCCTACCGCCGCCGCCGCCGTTCGTGCCGCCATCGCACCGCCACCGCCATCGCCGGAAGTTTTGTCCAAATCCGGACAGAACCCCCTTGTCCGATTTTTAGCTCCCAGCTCCGTGATCTTCTGGAGCCCAAATTTTGAGGGTAGGTTCCCCACGCAAATACCCTGTCCCAAAAAACGTTTCTCATTTTCTAGCCTTCTTTTTCTATTTTTCCAATTTCGTGTTCTTCAGCCTTCCAGATCTGTCTGTGTTCTGTCAAGTGTTCCAGCAAGCTAGTTCTTCCATAGTTAGACCCTCTTCCCCTTTTCTGATCGAGTCCAAATTTGGACTTGGTGTTCTTCCCATCCAAACACGTCTCCATAAATTTTTGCTCGATTTTAAAAGTTCTTTTCCTCCACCAAAAAATTAAAACTCAGTCAAGTTTCAGTTTTGTCCTACGTAGTCCAGATCCGACCCACCAGTGTCATAAATTCTATTTCCCCTATTAAACCTCCACTAGAAAATCTAAAAAAACTATTCCCATCTTCCTTACTTATCCCTCTCCAACTTTCATGAAGAGGTCAACTTTCAGATCTGAGGTTTAAGCCACGGTCAACGTCTGTTCTTAGGAAAACCCACCTCTGTCCTGAGTTTTCTGAGTCTGTCAGCCAGCAACTGGTAAATTCGACCAAGGCAAGTTCTGGGAAATTCGAAATTTGTTCTTTGGCCATAGATCAAAGTACTTCAAGTCAGCTTTTCAAAGGTACCACTTTCGCATCGATCCGACGTCGGGAGTGATCGGAACAGCTGATCTCGCCGGGTCGCACGCTGTAAAAATAGAACTTCAGATCCGTGGGCAGCAATGTCAACAAGTGAAGACCGGAGCCGACTAGCCTTCCACAAGGCAAACCAGCGTGCCGCCATCCCAGGGAGTGCCTCTCTAGGAGCCATCATCATAGAGGTACCACTCCGGGCCCACTCGGACCTGCCGACCAGCACGTGGGCCCCACAACCAGCAGCTTGCGCCGTCCAAACCGCGCTGACGGGGTGATCAAGTGCTGTTCGTCAACCCGAACCCGCTACTCCCGGGTCCCACTGTGTAGCCCTTTACCTCCCTGCGTGGAGTGGGCAGAAATATTCACTTATGTAATTCTTAATAATTGTTATTCCGGGAGTATAAGTTCGGCCGGGATCGTCTTCCCCACGCTCGGCGCATGGAGGTATCGTGTTCGCTCCTTCACTCGACATTTTACTTAACTCATATATATTTCTTTATTCCGCTGCTAGAGAGCATGTGATAGGATTATTAGATCGTTATATCAATTTTATCATCGCTGCGAGAGTGAGTGAGTGACCCGTCCCGTGACTCAATCTGAGTCCACGCGGAAGAGTCGATACCCTCGACTCACTGCCGATTTCTCAACCGCGCATGATCCCTCTCATCCCTCGCTTAGGGACGAGTTATGAGCTAGAGTCACAGGTCGCGTGTCCATCCCGCATCAGATTGGTATCAGAGAGCCAGTTGAGTCTAGGGTAGTCTTTGTGTCTAAGTCCGCAAAAAGAAAAAAAGTGTCTAAGTCTAGGTGTCACCCCTTTGCATACCGTTATTCGGTATATAAAAAGGTGTCACCCGACTATTAGGTTACGCCTATCGGGGAGGTGATTCACTTGCGTGAGAGGATCTTCGGATCCTTGGACTCCGCCACGTACCAGATCTTGGTTTAAGTCTAGGGTCCTTAGTGTGCATTAGTTAGTGCATTCCAACCTTGCATAGTCGTGTCTCGTGTCTTGTCCAAGTGTCAACATGTCCATCTTGTAGTTCCCCATTTCCAATGGAATCTCGATCGCCCAGGCGATATGACCGTTGGCACACCCATGGGCTTGGCAACCACCCTCTCCACTTCCGTCGGCCCGAAGCCTTGGATTTTTATGGCTCCAATGACCCAGGCGACTACCTCAAGTGGGAGGCCGCCATGGACACATACTTTGATTGTTATACCATATCCGAAGCCAGGCAATTCTATTTTGCCAAAGAAAAGCTTCTACACGAGGCCGCCGAAAAGTGGGACCACAATGAACGCTTGCGAGAAGTTAGGAGGCAATGGCCCATCGAGTCGTGGCATGAGATGAAGGGCGAACTTAGGAAGGTCTACCTACCCGGCCCGGTCACCTCCAACCGACCCCACCCAATCACCTCCAACCAAGTGGGTCATAGTCGGAGACAACGAGCCCCACACGTAGTAGAGCCTAGACCCAAGCCTAGGCCGGTTGATTACGGGCGAGTCCACCGCGATACCCCTACTCCAACCCACACCGTTACCGAACTTGTGCAAATGATTTCGGATCGGGTGGATAGGAGGTGTGCTTATTTTGAGTCGCTGGTCTCCCCTTACCCACCTCTGAGGCAAGAGGTAGCCATACTCGAGCCTAGGGAGGCCATAGCCCGTAGCCCCAACCCGGCCCCACCTACGGGGTCCCAAGGGCCTCTTCCCCTCCTAGTGGACAGCCATTCTCCTAGTGCTCCTTTGCCACCCATTTCCGATCCTCACCCGGAGCCATCTCATTTGGAGCCACTTCAGCCTGAGCCACCCGTGTTTCTAACGGGAACGTTTTTCATCGCCGAGCCACTTCTTAACTGGCTCAAGAATGGCTTGGTCCCACCTCCCTTCCCATCCATGGACCCCACCCTACCATTAGTGCTGGTCCAATCATTCCATACGACCTTCCGGTCTAGTCACCATGTGAATACATTGGGTGACCTTATAGGATTAGACCGGCAGTTGACATTTACGCACTTGTTGGCCCTAGGCTTCGACCGACCTACAAGACGTAACTTCACACATCCATCCTTAGGGTCTATCACCTCCGTGTGCACCGTGGGTTATGTCACCACGGAGGTTCTTCTATTCCTCCCTATGCCGGCCGAGCCCGACTTCATTCCCTTTTGCCCAAGGGAGGAATCTTATTTTCTACATATGACCGCCGTCCCACCTCTCACAATGAATGAAGGTGATCATTTACACCTTCAAAAATTTAAAAATTAGGATAGTGTCATGATGGAACATAGTTCGAGAGGTCACACTTTCTTTGATCCCTTTGACCCCTTCCCTAGTGAGCCTTATGACCCACCTTATCCATTCCACCTTGTTAGGAAAGTCCACTTCCACACCTCTTCCCCATGGGCTAGTCCACCCACACTCAGCCCGGAGTCCGATCGACGGTCATCATATAGGGGTAAGGAAGGAGGTGCATTCGGCACTCCAAGCCCTCCCACACCCAAGTCCCATGAGAATTCAATGCATGATTGGTTCATACTTGGAAGGTTAGGAGTCCCCCATGACGTCAACCTCCAATTACGTCAAATGCATGCATGGCACACATTCGAGTGTCCTTATCCACCCTTGCATGTGTATGGGTCGGACTAACAATAGGATTGTCTAGGGTCTTGTGTGTCTGTGCATACGTCGAGTCAAGTCGGTCCTTTGTACGCTCGCGTTGTCAGTCCCTTTCGAGTGCGATACTTATCAGACTTTGGGATCGGCTCCACCTCAACATATCGGATCTAGTCACATATAGGGACCAGCGGTGATTCCTAGTGAGTCTTTTGAGCCGCTTCTCTCCTTTGAGAGTGACCCCACCCCGGAGTGTCCACCTCTAGCCTCATCCCCCAGCAGTGTGAGCATATCGAATCTATACGGGATGAGCAGGTGTCGATTACTTAGAGTGGAGCGTACTCCGTGCTTCTTGGTCGATGACAGATCTGCCGGAGCTAATGGAGCAGCCGCACCCCTTACTCGACGGGGTCAAGTTCTTCCCACCCGGAGAGAATTGATGGGAATCAACACCGGGCACTAACTTTTATTTTACATTTGAGTCCTTTTAGTTTGCATTTATATCCTTGGGAAGTAGGTTTGCAATTGTAAGACTTTATAAGCCAAATTGTTCTTCCTTAGGATCTTTGGGTTTTTGTGTAAAAGTCCAGTAGGACCAGCAAGGGGCCCCCATCTCCTTCCCTATTGGTCCACCTAAGTCTTAGGGCCCATGTGAGGCCAGTCAAAGGTCCAAGGTGGGCTTCTAGATGCTTGACCATTCAAAGGGGACAAGTGTTACAAAATGTCAAAGTTGGAATGCCCCTTGGTCAAGGGGGCGCCCCCCTCCACTATGTCATTTTTAATTGTGTTTTATTTGGTTCCAAACCACATGGGAGAATAAAATATGATCTCCCCCATTTACCCCTCCCCAAATTTAGATCTGAGGTTAGTTTAGGTCTTTTTACACTTTCTATAAATACCTTATATTTTGAGAATTACTTAGCATTAATGGAAGAAAATATTCATTCATGCTCAATGGCCTAAGGGTGCCCCTCTCTCCTCCCCTAGAGCTGTGAAGGCTCTCCTTCAGATGTGTGACGCATCTCTACCACCACCACTCTGAGTGCGACGCTCAGTCTCGCCGCTGCTGCCGCCGTTCGTGCCGCCATCGCACCACCACCGCCATCGTCGGAAGTTCTGTCCAAATCAGGACAAACCCCCCTTATCCAATTTTTAGCTCCCAGCTCTGTGATCTTCTGGGGCCCAAATTTTGAGGGTAGATTCCCCACGTAAATACCGTCTCCCAAAAAAAGTTTCCCATTTTCTAGCCTTTTTTTTCTATTTTTCCAATTTCATGTTCTTCAGCCTTCCAGATCTGTCTGTGTTCTGTCAAGTGTTCCAGCAAGCTAGTTCTTCCATAGTTCGACCCTCTTCCCCTTTTCTGATCAAGTCCAAATTTGGACTTGGTGTTCTGCCCATCCAAACACGTCTCCACAAATTTTTGCTTGATTTGAAAAGTTCTTTTCCTCCACCAAAAAATTAAAACTCAGTCAAGTTTCAGTTATGTCCTGTGCAGTCCAGATCCGACCTACCAGTGTCATAAATTCTGTTTCCCCTATTAAACCTCCACTATAAAATCTACAAAAACTATTCTCGTCTTCCTTACTTATCCCTATCCAACTTTCATGAAGAGGTCAACTTCCAGATCTGATGTTTAAGCCACGGTCAACGTCTGTTCTCAGGAAAACCCACCTCTGTCCTAAGTTTTCTGAGTCTGTCAGCCAGCAACTGGTAATTTCGACCAAGGCCAGCTCCGGAAAATTCAAAGTTTTTTCTCTGGCCATAGATGAAGTACTTCAAGTCAGCTTTCCAATGATACCACTTTCGCGTCGATCCGACGTCGGGAGTGATCGCAACCGCTGATCTCGTCGGGTCGCGCGCTATAAAAATAGAACTTCAGATCCGTGGGCAGCATGGTCAACAAGTGAAGACCGGAGCCGACTCGCATTCCACAAGGCGAACCAGCGTGCCGCCGTCCCAGGGAGCGCCTCTCCAGGAGCCACCGTCATAGAGGTACCACTCCGGGTCCACTCGGACCCGCCGACCAGCACGTGGACCCCACAACCAGTAGCTTGCACCGTCCGAACCGCGCCGACGGGGTGATCAAGTGCTGCTCGTCAACCCGAACCCGCTACTCCCGGGTCCCATTGTGTAGCGCTTTACCTCCCTGTGTAGAGTGGGCAGAAATATTCACTTCTATAATTCTTAATAATTGTTGTTCCGGGAGTACAAGTTCGGCCGGGATCGTCTTCCCCACGCCCGGCGCGTGGAGATATCATGTTCGCTCCTTCACTCGGCATTTTGCTTTACTCGTATATATTTTTTTATGCCGCTGCTAGAGAGCATGTGATAGGATTATTAGCTCGTTATATCAATTTTATCACCGCTGCGAGAGTGAGTGAGTGACCCGTCCCGTGACTCAATCCGAGTCCACGCGGAAGAGCCAATACCCTCGACTCACTGCCGGTTTCTCAACCGTACACGATCCCACGCATCTCTCGCTTAGGGACGAGTTGCGAGCTAGAGTCCCAGGTCGCGTGTCCATCCCGCATCATTATAAGACTTGATATGGTTATTGTTTGGGGTGAACAGTAGCCATATTGTAGTTGTCTAGCATCCTCTATTACTAGTCGTGGCTTCTGTAGGACCGCTATTTGTCTGTCATCAGACATAAGCAAATCTTGTCCTTGCAAGGCCTATTTCTATGGCAAATAAAAATGCAAACTAGTATGAAACTGATGCGAAAAATATGTCATCGTGTAAATAACGCATGAAAAGGGTAGGTGATCAATAAAAGTTATTATTTTTTAGTTAAGGTTGCATGGACAACATGAACTAGAAACCTAATGCGCGATCATGGTAAAACTTGAAATACAACAAGCATGCAACATGAAAATGAGGGATAACATAGGGCTTTTAATCCTAACGTCATGTTTAAGCTGATCATGAGACAACCTACCTCTTAGGTTGATCCTAGACCTCAAATTTCTTACCGGAAAGGAGCCTTTATTCCTATGCGTCCTTCTTGGAACCTGCTACTTCCGTGCTCTCTATCTCCTTGGCTACTTGTTCTCCTAACACGCAAATTAGAGGGATGTTAGAAGACACTAGGGAGAATAAAAAGTTCTAAATGATGAACTTAAGAAGATGATACTCTACCTTCGATCTACGTGATCCAAAACTGGGGTTCACCCTAGACGGACCTAGGGCCTATTTATAGGGAATGACCTCTGATGGTTTTCCCTCGAATTTTGGATCCTATTGGGTGTCAAGTCGATCCCCTAAGAGTCATGGGTAGGTTTCCTTTTTAGATTACATCGAATCATGGCCAACTCATGGATAAAAATCCAAGTTCTATGTGTTTATCCTCTTTTCGTTTTCAGAATTAGGTAGTGGTCGAGCCAAGGCCGCCTTCTTGAGGTAGAGGTCGCGGGATAGATCGCGACCTAGTCCATCTTTCCGAAATTTCAGATCTATCCTAATTTCTCTCTTATCTTCTTATCTTGATTAGCGAACCTCACCCTATTACGTGTCTAAGGGTTGGGCTTCGGCTAAAAGGATTAGATTTAGGGTTTAAGGCCTCTTTTAAGTGGGCTAAATAATTTAGTAACTAGCTGGGTTTTTAATCAAAAGACTTTAACTTATTTAGCCCATTTAAGTCTTTAAGCTTGTTAAAATATTTAAATAAATCTATTTAAATTTTTGAAAATTCTAAGAAATTGCCAGGGGTGCTATAGGTGTGGTAGTGGGAGGCTCCCCTTACTTTCGCTAGGTCCTACTTAAAAACAACTAGCCCGCATATGACGTTTGCCATTGACCTCTAGTCTTAGACACATGAGTCTAAGGTGAATGTAAACTCAAGATGAAGTCCTTATCATGGTGTGAGCCCTAAAGCAACTTGCTACTCAATTTTAGAAGGTCTAGGATTATGCAATATGTAGGAATTTATGATTTGTGGGTTAAAGAATGGTGATGAAATCTCCACCTTATGTGATTTTAGGTGTTTCCCTTAAAGATATTTTAAAAATAAAATGCACACCAAAATTCGAACAAGGGGTTCTATGCAAACATTGATATGCATGGATATGCTTGTTTAGAAAGTTAGAATACTCACATTGCCTCCCCCGATCTTCAACAAGAGAAGAAATGACAGAATGAAGCAAAGATACTCCTACGATGATAAGTCTAAATGATGCATGTCCTCCACATGGAATGTTTCTAATCTTGACATGTAATTTTATTTGATTCAAGTGATGGTTTTTTTTAATTAATGTACCTAACCAACCAACATTATTGTGTTTTTTAACAATTAACTAAATATAAAAAATCATAAAAGAACTAACTAGGTAAGTGTGAGATACATACCTTAAGGCATAATCCCTCGTTCAAGAAAAAATGTATAATAAAGAAAAGAGGAAAAGAGAGAATACTTATCTCACACAAAAAAAAATCAAATTTTTCGTCCCATTTTGGATTTTTTTGTTTTTTCACGTTCAAATTTTCTCCATTTTTTGTCTATTTCCTTCAAAATAAAAGAAAAGAAAGTTAGTAAGAATATATACACAAGAAACATAAAAATTGCAACTCATAATTCATACGTCGCCCCAGTAACGGCGTCAAAAATTAACAGCGCAAAAGTGTATGTCGTTATTACACGCACGCTAGCAATCTTAAATTTCTCAACTCACAATAAATAAAATAACGTAATATTAGGGTGAGAATAGGTCGAATCCACGGGGAGGTTTAGATTTTGAATTACAAATCTTGTGTTTCTTTTAGAGTGAAATCAACATTTGATTTTTTTTCATTTCAAATACATGAAATAAATCTATCTAAAGAAATTAGGAGAGTTGAGAGTGAGAAATAGAAAGCAGGGGAGAGGAAGATATAATAGAGAAAGAAAATGAGAATTAGGGAGAAAATAATAATCCACTATTTTTAAATGATAAAGTCTACAACATGAGAGTGCAACAATAGAATTACAACCAAAAAAATAAATCTAAACTAAACTAAAATTAGAGGGATAAGAAAATAAATCCTTATAGAAAGAAATAAAGATGACGTCGTCGCCTTCTTGAGCCTTTGAGTGTAACTCATACTAGATCCAACGTCGACGTGGAAGATAGACTATAGGAAGGGTTTAAAGAGAGAAAGAGGTAGAGAGAGGGGTCAGGATGGAAAAGGAACAGAGATTAAGAAGAGGAAGAATGAGAGAGCGGGGTCGGGATAGAAAATGAATAGAGGATAAGAAGAGGAAGAATGAGAAGGAAACATGAAAGAGTGCACCAGGGGAAGAAGAAAAAAGAGGAGAATGTGATATCAGTTCTAGAGAGAAAAATGATCTAGAGAGAGAAAGTGATATGAAAAGAAAGAATTAAGAGGAGGAGGAGGGAGAAGAAATCAAGTAGAGCCGTTGCAGAGAAGAGGGGAAGAGCAAAAGAGAGAGTTTAGATAGATAAATTTTAGAGAATGAGAGAGAGAGAGAAAGAGAGAAGCGTGATGTAGAATAAAAGAATATATGTATATATATATAATATTAGTCATATAACAATTATGAAAGATAAAATTTTGATACAAGTAAAATAAAAATAGCTAAATTAGATTATGGGCTTTAATATTTAATTTGTGGGTCACTACAAATAAATCTTAAATGTAAAACTAAATTAATATTGACCTTAAACCTAACTCAAGAGAAATCCACTTCAAATAAACCTTAAACAACTTAGAGGGTCTTAAGCTCAACTAACTAACTTTTTCATGAGCTTTAATACAAGATGGAACCCGTATTCCATAGTCATCAAGGAAAACAAATTAAACAATACAGTAACAATTAATAGGCTTCCACGTTAACATATATGCATAAGGCCCATAACCCATGACGTTAACAGACTAAAACACCCAAGGTATTGAAATGGGCTCTAAACTATCACGTTCGAAGGAGATTCCGTTCGAATGAAGGAACGGTAGGCCACCTGTTAGGGTTTACGGCAATCAACCAGGAAAGTGGCTTAGATTTTGGAGGGGATAGGATCACACGAGGGAATCTTAAACCTAATAGGACTCTGAATATACGCAAGATGCCTTAGTAGGATTCGAACAGTAGAAAATAGTATAAATAGGAACCTCGTGCAGAGCAACACGATGTTGTTGCTGCGGTTGCTACATTCGCGGGAAGAAAAGTTCGCAAGCCTTCTTCCTGTCTGTGAGACTTGCCCCTCGCGTCGACGTAGTCATCACCCGTCTTTCTTCCTCCAGTCTTCCTTTTTCATCGTTCTTATTTTTTCAGCGTAGGGTAGGCATTCTCTCAAGTAAAATAAAAAGATCTTCACGTAGATTAGGCCATGTATGCATAATAATTCTGTCGTTTATAATTCTTCCCATGTTCCTGTAAACTTCCTGCATGGTCTGGTACGATGTTTTGACCGTTTCAGCATAAAATACGTGAATTCTTTAGTTAGTTAATGATTGTTGCAATATTTAAAATTTAATATCTATTGAATCATGTTAATGAATATAGTAAAGTGAATATTTTCATGATCTCTAGATTTTTCTCATATTTTTCATGACCTTCTTTCGTTAAACTCCTATCGGAAGTAAAACTGACCCTATTTATTTGGTTAGAATCCCTATAAATTTTAAAATTTTATATCTACTAAGTCGTTCATGATAAAATTTTAAATTTTTTACATAAATACTCCTCTAAATATTGGTTATGTCAAATATATCCCTCATTTGAGTATATTATCAAAAATATCCTCTATTTAATCTTAAATGTTACAACTATGCCCCTACCGTAACCTTCGTTGATTTAACTTGAGTTAAACATGAGTTAAGCAGTAAAATTATTTAGATTTTTTACATAAATATCCCTCTAAATATCAGTTATGCCAAATATATCCCTCATTTCATTGTAATTAACGACGATAGATAGGATATTCCATGGAATATTCACCTCCTGTCGATGTCAGTAAATTAAAGGGGCATAGTTGTAACATTTAAGATTAAATAGAGGATATTTTTGATAATATACTCAAATGAGAGATATATTTGGCAAAACCGATATTTAGAGAGGTATTTATGTAAAAAACCCTAAAATTTTTATATGTATAAGGTTAGAATCTTTATATTTTTCTCTTATTTGTCATATATTTTGTTTCACTAAATTCTCACTAAATAAAAAGTGACACTGTTCATTCAAAAAAATTACTTTAACGTCAATTGCGAATTAACGTCAATTCTTTATAAGATTTTCCACGCCGTATTCTCTTTTGTGCCCTTTGTCCCTTTTTATCTTTATTCTTTTATAAACCTCATCTCTATCAACATTCATTCAAATAAATATATATATACATATATATATATATAATATATAAATATAAAATGTGCATCCATACTCGCGATGCCAATTAAAATAAGCACCCTTTTAAGAAGTCACTATTTTTTTAATTATTAAATTAAATAAAAATAAGATATGAAATGGTGTCTTCTCAAAGGGACGTGTATTATTGAAAATTTCTTAAAAATAAAATATAATAATAATAAATGAAGAATTAACGTCCGTTTGCATGGACGCTATTTAGAGAATTGGCGCATCCATACACGGACGCCAATTAACATAATTTTTATTTCATTGTGAGAAATTCTAGAATTGACGCCTCTCTAAGGAGACGCAAATTAATAAATTGACGTCTGCTTATTTGGACACGAATTTTCTATACTCATAGTTTTATCGCGTTTTGACCCATACCATGGGTATTCTGGCACTGTTGTCGTCTCATGGCTGAGATGGAGTCCCTGTTTCAAGAGTTTTCACGTTGACACCTCAATTCTTGGAGATTGAACGACCCTCTGCCGGATATTCTTTCCACAAGATTAGAATTTTTTTCTCTAAGGCCTCTGTAAGACTCCGCTAGCCTTGAAATCCCTCAAGGAAGTCGAGCGGGTTGTACCCTAAAAATCCTAGAAACCGTGTTTTGTCATGTCACTCTGAAGAAATATGACGCCCTAGCCATCATAGAATGCCCGATGGGTGTCTGTGAGAACGTAGACACTGTCTAGAATTGGCATCTGGGACAGTCGTCAGCATTTATTGAATTAGCGTCCAAATGATTAATGCGAATTCTTTCGTGCCTTACTGTTAAGTGGAATTAGCGCCCACCACAGTGGACGCAAATTCTTTAATTTACGGTAACCTGAGTGAAGGCCAATTTGTCCCAGATTCATGAATGTCCCGATTTTATGAGAGGTTTAATGCTGTCATCTTTACTCAAAGTTCTGCCCTTAAACTCTCTATTCCATTAGTCTACCTTAATGTTCCTACAATGACTTAGTCCTTGGAATTCCTTTGGCCAATACATATATGACATGGATATTGTCTAGAAATTTATATGGGGCTATGGGTCCAAATTTGACACTCAATGCTAGAATGATATTTGTGGGGTCCCGGATTTGGTCCCAGAGGTGAGGAAAAACCCAGACATATACCGGTACTATGATTGATCGGGTGTGACATTACACTAATGATAAGCAAGATTTGATCTAGACAATTCTAACTTGAATGTGATATGTTATGTTCTTGATTTGATATGATATGATATTTGACTCTGCCCGGAAAGGGTAAATACTCGTTATTGAAAATTCTCGAATGGCCAATCTATACTCGAGATATACGTTCTCATGATATCTTATTCGCAATACATCTTCCACATGCTTGTCCCTATGAGATATACTCTTGAAAATTGTTCTCTTCATGCTCTATTTCGTGCATATTTATAATTCTTGTTATTTATCTGGTTATCTCAAGCATGCATGTTCATGTTAAATCATTAATCATGTAAAGCTAGCTTGGAATAAGAGATTTAAGTCCTACTGAGCATTCACTCACCTAATACTTTTTCATATTTTTCAGGTAATAATGAAGATAAATGCAATCAAAATGGGCAAGGGCAAGAGTGAAGAGAGCTCTCGCAAATTTAGTGGAACCATCTAAGCCCTGCATCGAGTCAAATTTAGCTAGTTTGAGAGTCTCCTTGTATTTTTCTTTTATTGAGTCTTTTATTTGAGTCAAATTGTAATGAACTTATATTTGGAATTTCAATGAAATTATGGTTCAGTTACATTATACTTTTGTGATTGTCACGTCCTGAGATATGCATCGGAATTAAGTCGAGAACGTGAACAGCCGGCAATACGTCTCAAGCTAGCAAGATAATCAGAGCGCTATGATCATTCACACATAGAAGAGGAATGAACATGGTCATATACTCGAAAATCCACCTTTATTGAATTATAATAATCAAAGTTTACAAGACACTTGACTCCTTTAATTCTATATTCAAGAAAAAGAAAATTTACATAACATGATCAACTTCACTGCCTATTACAGTGAAGGTATCTAAATTACAATAACTGACTTCATGGCACTCGACCTATCTAAGCTTGCACTCGACTTCAATCACTCTCGGACCCGTCATTTGAGTAGTCTGAATCCCAGCTAGAGTCTCCTAAAAAAGATTAGAAAAATAGGGAATGAACACACTTGTCCAGTAGGTATCTTCGTATCAACATGAAGGCAATATTTATGTAATTAATATTTTTGCTCTAGAAGGTAAGATAAAAGAAATACGATGAAACATGCGATAAAACCAAAGTAATATCATCAGTAGCAAGATTTAAACCATAGAGATATGAGTGTTCATATAGAATGAGAGCATGATCAAGTAAGAATATAATGTGGCCTTTCATTAACGAGAATGTACTAGAATGTTACGAGAATATACTTTTCATAACCGTAAAGACTATGCACTAGAAAATCATGTAACAATAATGTATAATTTCATGATGAGCCTCGTGGTTTTCACCCGTTTATAAAAAAATTACTCTCGGCACAATGTGACGTCAGTAAGCATCATACCCCATAGTTTATAGCATATTTTCGGTCATCTGTCGAGGGGGCTAGCGTTGAGCCCTTGGACACTATCTGTGCTTGCTCTTACATCTTCGAGTTATAAATCAATCTACTTTCACGAGAAATATAAAGTTTGGCTGATAATGTTAAGTTCATGATAACAAATATCAAGGTATGTGTCACACCCTGAGATATGCAGCGGAATTAAGTCAAAAACGTGAACAGTCGGTAATACGCCTCCAGCTAGTAAGATAATTAGAGCGCTAAACATTCACACATAAAAGAGGAATGCACAAGGTCATATACTCAAAAATTTTAACTTTATTGAATAATAATATAAGTTTACATCAACACTTGACTTGACTCTTTAAACTCTAGACTCAAGAAAAAGAAAATTACATAACATGATCAACTTCACCACCTATTACAGTGAAGGAACTAAAGTTACAGTGTGACTCATGGCTAACTATATGGACTCATAACTAAGGCTTCTCTCGTGCATCATTCACTCTCGGATCTACCACTTGAATAGTCTGAATCCGACCCGCTAGAGTTTCATGAAAAGATTAGAAAAGTAGGGAATGAGCACACTTGTCCACACTACAAGAAAAATGGGAAATTTCGACGTCCATTTGCCATCGCAAATATGTCGGAGATACGTCGCAATGTGAATTTTTGACGTATTTCCGACGAGTTTGCGACGGAATGTGGACGTCGAAAATCTTACGTCACAAATTTCTGACGTATTCCAATAGCGTCGCCAATGCGTCCGAAATTATCGACGAAACTATATCGTCGAAATTATGGTGGCTATTTATGTCAGTAATTAATAATACAAAAATTAATTAATCATTGCGACGGAACATAATTTAGTTGAAAATAGGTCTAAAGTTTTCGACGTATTTCTGACAAATATATTATGTGGTCGCAAACATATGGGTTAAATTAATTCCGCCGAAAGTTATTTTAGTGGGAAATACATCGTTAATTTTTGACGTATTTCTATCAGATAAATAATACGTTGAAAACCTGTGGGTCGAATTAGTTCTGACGAACTATTATTGTGTCGAAATTACATCGTTAATGCTCGACGAATTTGAGATGGATAATTAATACGTCGGAACTAATATGGATCAAATTACTTCCAACGAAACTACCTTGGGTCGAAAAGACGTCGTTAATGTTCGACGTATTTGAGACGGATAATTAATACGTCGGAACTAATGTGGATCAAATTTGTTCTGACAAACATTTAGTTGGTCGAAAATACGTCTGAACCTTTCGACCAATTTTCGATGGAAAATAAATATGTCAGGAAATAAGTGCGTGAAATTGGTTCCGATGAATTGTTAGTTGGTCGAAATTCCGTCGAAAACTTTCTCCATATTTTTTTATATTTTTTAAAATTTTAAAAACATATTTAAAGCTACAATTATAAACCACAATCGACACAACTCAACATAAAACACGCAATAAACAACATATACAACACACAATATGATAAAATCCTATTGTAAATTACAATAAAGAACGTCTACAACACATAAATCTTTGAATAAAAAAAGTTACAGTTACATTAATTGAAATGTATCATTTTTTCACAATATCATTAAAAAAATCAAGAGATATCTGCTGCATCATCCTCATTCGTCATTCGTAGCATCTCCACCATCACCAGCTGTAAGAGGATCCTACATCACAAAAAATTAATAAGAAATAGATTTTAATAAATATAATTATTAATAAATCTAGTTTAATATCTTTTTAATTTTCTAAATTCGAAAGTAGATAACATGAAGATGATTTCTTTCACTCTCAAAGGTGAATTTTTTGAACTAAGTAGTAATGTTATCGTTGTGCCCTGTGGTTTTGATGATGTCTAACACTATGAATCATATTATGATAATAGTTTTTTATATCATAAATTTGATGTGTGCTGGCTAATGTCGATATGTTTTCTAATGCCTTGAACTACATTTTCATATGAAGGCTTGAAGAGTTGTAATGTCAATGCTATGAATGCTTGAACTGTTATGTCTGTATGCTTGAAGAATGTCTGTTTGAAGAACTGTAATATCTGAAGAATTCAGGTAAGCATAAGCATGGTAGTGTCACAACAGCCCTAGAAGTAACTCTACAGAAGAAGCCTCTAATCGCTAAAGAAACAAGCTGATATATCACCTTAAGATAGACTCTGTATCCGCTGAAGAATAAGGGTGAAAAATATCCCTTAAGGCTGACAAATGTGCATTACGGGTGACAGATACTACCTTAAGGGTAACAATTAGATGGACTAGGTGAATAACAGGCAACGGTGGTGACAAATAGTAGTGAAAATGTGAATAATAGGCCGTAAGTGTGAAACAGCTGAAAACCAAGAACCTCAAGCCGACTCAGAAGGGCTTACAAGTCGACTTCTTACAGAAGAATTCACAGAATGAAAGAAGACTTTTTAGCTATAGATTAAAGGTGAAAATGGGTGGACAAAGCAGGCAAATGGCTGTATAGCAGTTTGAAATGGCTGTTCAGTGGTGTAAAGTGGCTCATGGCTCTGACATTTGAAGAATGATGAAACTGGTTGAAGAGAATGATTCCCTCTGTGCTTCAGAAGAAGATAAGACTGGTCCTCTGGTTGTGGGTAACTGGGTGTCACTCACGGTTCCTTCTAATTTGATCAGAAGAAGAGAGGAGAGTGTTCTTCTAGGTCAAGTTGTAAGTCAGCGTTTGTGTTGAGCTATGGTTTTGAAAAATAACTAAAACCTCCATCAAACCAAAGGGAAATAATTGATTAAATATTACCATAATCCCATGAAGATCAACAATGATTTTGCATCCTGAAAAACATGATAAACCAAGATGTAAGTTCAATATCAAAATATATGGGTCATGTATTAACATATGAATCTAGTTTTGAGACCGAGACCCAAATGACATGAAATGTGATTATGAAATCATTAATATGAGGCATATAAGAATCCCCATGAAAGATCTGTATGAAAACACTTGAGAACCCATTTTTCCAACTCAAGAGTATTAGAGTATCACCATGGAATCTAATATAAATTCTTACCTTAAATCCATCATAATGTAGGAAGCATTAACCTACACTTTCTGGGAATTTAGAGGCAAGTTAATATTAAACCAATGAATCTGAAGATCCTGACTTCAATTGTTGAGCTATGGTTTTCATGATAACTAAACTTCGTGTGTGATGGAGATTGTAAACTATGGCTTTGATGATACCTAAACTATATGACATATTGTGTGCTTGATTAGTGGAAAACATCTTCATGATAAATGAACTCACATGTTGCTATATTATCTTGCAGGTTGCTCTACTAAGTTGGCTGATGTTGAATCATGCAAGCTGCTCATTAGTCTTTGAAGGTTTCATGTGAAGACTATGCTTCTCAGTGGAATGGTTGAGTCCTTATAGATATGAAATTGATTGCATGGCCTTGTGTTGTGCAAATGCATAGCCATTTCATTACATGCTTTGTTGAGGATTTCCTCTGGTTCTTGTGAATGCTCAAGTGATGGCTCCTAGTCATTCTGATCATATGGCTTAAATGTTTTGAAATGGTTTGTGGGAGAATTGGGTTGAAGTCAGGATCTTCAGATTCATTGGTTTAATATTAACTTGCTTCTAAATTCCCAGAAAGTGTAGGTTAATGCTTCCTACATTGTGATGGATTTAAGGTAAGAATTTATATTAGAATCCATGGTGATACTCTAATACTCTTGAGTTGGAAAAATAGGATCTCAAGTGTTTTCATAGAGATCTTTCATGGGGATTCTTATATGCCTCATATTAATGATTTCATAATCACATTTCATGTCATTTGGGTCTCGGTCTCAAAACTAGATTCATATGTTAATACATGACCCATATATTTTGATATTGAACTAACATCTTGGTTTATCATATTTTTCAGGATGCAAAATCATTGTTGATCTTCATGGGATTATGGTAACATTTAATCAATTATTTCCCTTTGGTTTGATGGAGGTTTTAGTTATTTTTCAAACTCAAACTGTCTTGCAATCTTCACCATTTTCAATCCAACCATTGGATCTCCCCTCTAAAAATTTTATGTTGTAGCTCTGGGAGTCCTCTTTCCAACGCTTCCAGTCTCGCCTCGATCGGAGTTCAGAGCTAGGAGAATTAATTCCTGCCGCCGAAGCGCGCAGAGCTATTTTTGTGTACCCTGCCTGAAAAGGTCGACCCATGGGGTCGACCCCTATAATCTTGGCTCATTTTTTGGCCCCGACAGCAACCTGGTTGCAGAGGGTCGACCCCAAGGGTCGACCCTTGTAAAACAGGCTGCTGTTTTGTGTTTCCCAGCAACCTGTTGCCCGAGGGTCGACCCCAAGGGTCGACCCCTTCCGGACGGGACTTACGAAAGTGTTTAAATCTCATTGAAAACCCTATTAAACCATTCTAAAATATACCCTAATTGTTCCTAATCATATTAGGGTGTTTTAAACTCATTTTAGAAGGGGTATATGGGTCATTTGGTATGTCTCCTATATATATCAATGTGTTGCTCCGAATTTCACAAGTGATCAACCCTAATGCTCATTTGCTCTTTCGTATAGGTGAAGAAAAGGGGAAAAACGTGGGGAGCTCTTGCAAGGAAGAAACCATCTACTTCCGTGAAGATTTGGAGCTCGTGGAAGAAGAAGAAAAGGTGCGGATCGAAGAGAGGATCAAGAGGACGCAAGAAATGTCTTCATCCGGCTTCTCTCCAACTAGTGGTTCAAGGAACATCATCAACCGGCCTTGAAGAACAAAGGGGGATCACTTCTATGCCTTCTATCAGTTCTTTGTGATGTGTTCTATGATCTAGATATTGGGTTTGAGCATGCTTGAATATTTATGTTTATTTTCTGAACATTAGAGATATTTGTGTGTGTGACCGTTTGTGTATACGGTCATGTTTGATCGCCTTCGTGCGATCGTAGTTGTATGATTGTGCTGCGGTTGTTGCAGCGTGTGTGTGTGTGTTGTGATCCGGTAGTCGGATCGCGTATGTGTTTGTGATCCAGTCGTCGGATCGTGTGGGAGACTTCATCTCCGTCTGTGTGTGTGTTGGGGCGTGTCCCCGTGTGTGTGCGGGCGTCGTCCCGTGTGTGTTTGGAGCGTCGTCTCCGTTTGGGGATTTATTCCCGAGTGAAGCCTCACCTAGTTTGGTGAGGGGTGGACGTAGGGAGCCCGTCGAGGTCCCGAACCACCTTAAAATCCCTATGCACTGTGGTTTGCTTTGTGCATTGGCTTGGTGTGATTGTTGAAACCTTTTGTATAATCGTGTGGGAACGGTGAGATTGAGAGAATCTGTTTCTTGGCTTAATCAACTTCCTTAATCATGTTGTAAGGAGTTTACTCCACCACGCAGCTTTCGCCTTATCGTCTAGTGTGGGGGTTAGTGTAGGTTGTAATCTATCTTGCATGTTCAACATATTTAATGTTTTAATTGTTGTTTCTTTACACTTGTTAAAAAGTGAAAGAGTTTCTTTAAAGTTTGTAATCACCCAATTCACCCCCCTCTTGGGTGTCATTGATCGAGGGACCCAACAATTGGTATCAGAGCTAAGGCTCTAATTTTATAGATCTAACGATCTAGAGTGATCTGGATCAATGACCACCATGGTATACACCTTGAACTCACCACCCGTGTTTGATGGCTGTAATTTTGATTTGTGGTTAGGAAGGATGTGCAGTCTAGTCAACTCATATGATCCTAAGCTATGGAAGCTTATCTCACATGGTCCTTATGAGTTGCCTAAAGACAAATCTGTCTGGACAGCAGATTACAAGTTCAAACATGATCAAAATTGTTTGGTTCTAAAATTACTTATTGCTGCAGTTGATTCTAATCATTTCCCCTTTGTCTCCCATTGTAGGTCTGCGAAGGAAATATTAGATGGATTAGCAGATCTCAAGGAGGAGCATAAAGACGAATGTCTTGTAGCGGGCACGAGTGATCAAGGGAGTGATCAGCAAAGTGGATCAAGCTTAAAGGTAAACTCTGACTCTGATTATGAAGATGATTTTAACTATGAAGAGTTGTTGAATGCCTATGAAGAGCTTGCTAAAAAATACAGGAAGTTGAAATCTGAAAACAAAAAATTGAAAAAGAATATTGGTCTAAATAAAAGTGATTCCTCATGCAAAGAATGCTCACATCTTAAGGAATTGATTGATGGTTACATGTTTGACATTGAAATTCACAAAGATCAAATCTCTTCCTTAAGAAATGAAAATAAGAGCTGAAAGAGAGGATGAGTCTAATGGACATTGGCAAAATTGAATTTGCTCATGATAAGAAACTTGAAAGAGAAAATGAGAAACTAATGGAGTTGAACAATGCCATGTCTGAAAGATTGTTGAGAATTGAAAAGGGAAAATCTGTGGTCGTTAGAGAATGTGAAAATATGGATGAATTTAGACAAGAAGTAGAATGCCTCAAGACTACCAATGCCATGTTGAATGTTAGTCTTTCCACTTGTGAAGAAGAACTTGTCAATTCTGAATTGCACATTTCATCTCTTGAAAAAGAAATTTCTGACTTGAATGCTTCATTGTCTAAATTTGTGAATGGCCAAGAAAACTTGGATAAATTGCTGGGCATGAGAGTGAACTTTCAAAGAGAAGGGCTGGGTTTTAATCTAGTGAACAAAAAGAAATTTGAGAGTAAGCTACACACTTCTTTTTTTCATACCACTTGTGCACCCAGCACCTCCACATCTCCCTCCCATGAACACACCATGTCGAGAACTCAATCAAATCTGAAAAAGGGTGCGAATGTCCAGAATGTGCATGCTAAAAACATTCATATAAAATCCCATGCATCCAACAAAAGAAACATATCTTGTCTTTACTGTGGAAAACTTGGACACATGATGCATGATTGTTTCATTATGAAGAATGATGATTTGAGAGCTTGTAGAAATCAGGCTGGTTTGAAAAATGCAAAGAAAGCATTCACCATAAAATCTTCCATGCATTGTAATCATTGTGGTAAAAAAGGTCACACAAAGTCACAATGCTGGTTACTCATGAAGAAAATGAATTTTCACTCAACTCGTCATGCTCACATGCACAAACCAGTAGAGCCAATGAGAAAGAAAATTATAATGCCACATGTTTCCCCCCATCACTTTGACAAATCTGGAAATGTTAAACATGATTGTAATCTAATAAAGAAAATTGATGATTTGAGTGTTGTTAAGGAGTGGAAGCTACGTGCCAAAGATGCTGCTAACCCACAAGGACCCAAGATGCTTTGGGTACCTAAGAATGTCAAATAAGAAATCTGTTTTGCAGGTGTGCCATGGAGTGTAAAAAATGAAATCTGTTTTCAATCAAGAAGGTAAGGCACATGGGCCAAGTGGCATAAGTCAGGTTGGAATAAAAATCAAACATTGAATTTGAAGATCAGGTGATATCCCTCCTACTTTCTGTAGTGACTCTTTCATGTCTTGACTTACTCTGGGTCATATAGTCATGTAATCTTACATATGTCTGCACATGCATTTCATTCATAGTTGTTTGCATATTTGTGCACATATCACTTGTCATATAGCATCTAGTTGTAGGAGAGCTTGAAGATTCTTCAGATCATGATTTCACTACATATTTTGAGTTTGCATACACTTTCACGCACTATCCTGCATAAGTTGAACATTCTGACTTCATGACATAATGCATAGCAATCCTCCTACTTTCATCATCCTCGGCTACATAGTATATCAAATGGTGACATGTGAAAGGACAGGTTAAGCCTGTCTGAAAATTATCACTACGCGTGAGGTGATCTTTGGATCTAAGTTCTCCGCCTAGTACTATGAGTCATTTACTTAAAAGACTGCATATGGCATTGGATTGTTACTGAACATCTTGCATTCAAGCACACACAAAGGGGGAGCAACCACATTCATCATATGGGATTAATGTTTAGGTTCTCACTTGAGTCATGCATTGCATCTAGAGCTGTCTAGGGGATGTTGGTTGTTAAAATGAATTTGTCATGTCATTGTTAATCAATTTGAATCGAAATTGACAAATCAACACTGTTGTTCTTGAATGCAGATTACTCTCCCAAAATCCAAATGCTGATGGGCTGGCCGTAATCAAGCTTGAATCAAATGAGAAGTACCTTGCAAGGATGGAATTGATAAAAATTTCCTCAATCCGCCACCAGGTGAAAAAACTTGGAAGATGATGGATGCTCAAGGCACAACTGTGGAATGCACTTCTCAAAGTGCTGCTAAACTCCAAGGATCTAAGGAAGCTTGGATATCCAAATTTACAATATGAGAACCTTCATTACAGGAGTGACTTGAAAGTCGTGACGAACTTGACAAAAATAATGGATTCTCAAGGCAAAGGTAAGAAAGCAAAATCTGAAATATCAACCTCCGTGAGGTTGGTGAGCTGAATGATTGAAGGCTTCCAATCTTGTCTCCTGAACCAAGGTAATTCAACCTTATTAAATCATGCAATGGTCTTGTTGCCACTTGGTGATACCTTTAGATGACAAGTGTTGATTCTAAAAACTTGAGTTGTCATTTACTAGCATGCTGTGACAAATTGGTTGAATCTAGTTTGGTGTGATGAGCATAGTTAATTGTTTGAACCAAATGAAAACCTTGAGAGATGTGCATGAAATAGTATGTTATTGAATGGCACTCAATCTGATTGCATCATCACTTGAGTTGAATTGCATGTCTGGTATATCAAATGGCGTTTGTGAAAGAGTGGATTATATCCACTTGGAAGCATTCCCTATGCGTTGAGTTGGGTCTTTGGACTAAAATCTCCGCCTCGCACCAGATCTTGATTGGTTTGTGATTGATTAATTGTTGAATGAATCCTTGAGATGAGTTATGTGACTTGAAAATATGTTTGTGATTATATGATCTATACATTTGACTTTTAGATGAACTCTCATTTCAAAACTTGTGAAAGACCTTTCAAAATTTATTTTTGAACAATTCTGAAATTTGGGTTGCACTGCTTACTTTTGATCATTTATGCACCCTCATTCATAAAGGTCTTGTCATAAACAATGTTTGCTGATTCATGGATTGAATGTGGATGAACTCAATAATATTTTTGTCACACTGGCTTGGAAATGAAAGCTCTCATCTTCTTTTTGCACCCTATCTTTCATTCTCATACAGTTATAGGCTGCATGCATCAGAATCCAATGCATTAGGTGCATTTAGTTCTCTCAAATGAAAAACCAAAAACACACACCTTGCACCCATGTTAATTTTCGCATTGCATTAGAACTCATGCATTCGTCGCACTTAGTTCATTTGTTTGGCATCCATTCAATTGGTATCAAATTGACATCACATTGCTCACATGCATGTCATAGTGCATTTGCATAAACTCCCAATGTGTGCTTGTGTGTTATTATATGCTATTCACCCCATCCTTGAAATTTCTATGACCTTATGCATTCTTGATAAATAATGTTGCATTTGAGTCATTATTGGTGTGCTTCATGTTGTACACTTTGGGGGGAGTAAAAGTGCATCTATTTAGGGGGAGTTGTATTGTTGTGTATTCATGATATTTTCGGTATACATGCTGAATCAAATTCATACAATTCATGCACAGAATATGAAAATGAGTATTAAGAATAAGGATATATGATTTTCTTTTCAACACTCTCGAGATGTTAAACTTGTTGCATGTATGTTGAAGAGACAGTTGAGGAAAAAGCTGCCTACCTATCTTTGTTGAAAAATCTGAAATGAAAATGAACGGTAGAGCAATGCTTGGTCTCACTGAGTAAACTGGGCACATGTCACCTGAGACGTGATGTGGTTCATATCTGAAAAGTGTGGACTAGTATCTCTGTTCAAAATGAGGTGAGATGGTTCAGTATTTTAAGTAACCGGAGATTCTGGCATGAGCTCCATGCGTCTACTCGCGTAAAAAGGAATCATTTTGGACCTGATCACTCTTGAAAAATTATGACTATCATGTGGTACTGGTTGAGTTAAAAAAAATGATGGTGAAAACTCATTGTGGTAGAGCGAAGCCTCCAATACGCTGCTCTCAAAATTGAAGTGCAGTCTGTAAAATATCTCCCTGTGTTGATCTGAAAATCTGAATATCCATATTGCAACTATCACTTTTCATGTTACTCACTTACACATCTGAGAATTTGATTTAATATGTATTCAGAAAGTTAATTGATTGCATTATCAATTGCATTAATCTCCTATATGATTGGAAAATCTCCCATGTGCTACACATGTGTATTCTGATTGCCATGACTCTCTTGCATCTTTCCTATACCCATCCCTTCTTAAACAAGTACGGGGGAGTAGTGTTGCATGTATATATATGTATCTATTTGTTTGCTTGTGTATGCATCTCACATGCCATCACATGCATAAGTTGCATATCATGCATTTCAAACCACAAATCAAAAATTAAAAATCTAGAAAATACTGAAAACCAAAAATTGAGTGAATATCCCATGCTATTTACTTGCTCAATTAATTCTTGTGTTTGCTTGGCAAATGGGGAGAAAGATTGGGCACAACCAAGTAATCAACATTTGGTATCCTCTCTAGCCAACAATTGGTGTTTCCCATACATTCCATGAACCCACTTATTTATAACTTACGCCTGCTTCATCAGAATTTCAAATGTGGGTTACTATTCCTTGCACATTTATCATGCTACAATGTGCATCTCCTCTGTTTCTTCATCGTGAGGGAGTATGTTTGGCATTACCCCGCTTTTTGATAATGTCAAAGGGGGAGAAATATTTCATGTGATTCATGCTTGCTGGATTCATGATTGGGGGAGAACAACATGCCACTTGTTTGTCATCTTCATTTAGATTATCATCATTCAAGATTGTCATCATTCATCACTAAGTTTATCATCATCAAAAAGGGGGAGATTGTTGAGCTATGGTTTTGATGATAACTAAACTTCGTGTGTGATGGAGATTGTGAACTATGGCTTTGATGATACCTAAACTATATGACATATTGTGTGCTTGATTAGTGGAAAACATCTTCATGATAAATGAACTCACATGTTGCTATATTATCTTGCAGGTTGCTCTACTAAGTTGGCGGATGTTGAATCATGCAAGCTGCTCATTAGTCTTTGGAGGTTTCATGTGAAGACTATGCTTCTCAGTGGAATGGTTGAGTCCTTATAGATATGAAATTGATTGCATGGCCTTGTGTTGTGCAAATGCATAGCCATTTCATTACATGCTCTGTTGAGGATTTCCTCTGGTTCTTGTGAATGCTTGAGTGATGGCTCCTAGTCATTCTGATCATATGGCTTAAATGTTTTGAAATGGTTTGTGGGAGAATTGGGTTGAAGTCAGGATCTTCAGATTCATTGGTTTAATATTAACTTGCCTCTAAATTCCCAGAAAGTGTAGGTTAATGCTTCCTACATTGTGATGGATTTAAGGTAAGAATTTATATTAGAATCCATGGTGATACTCTAATACTCTTGAGTTGGAAAAATGGGTTCTCAAGTGTTTTCATACAGATCTTTCATGGGATTCTTATATGCCTCATATTAATGATTTCATAATCACATTTCATGTCATTTGGGTCTCGGTCTCAAAACTAGATTCATATGTTAATACATGACCCATATATTTTGATATTGAACTAACATCTTGGTTTATCATATTTTTCAGGATGTAAAATCATTGTTGATCTTCATGGGATTATGGTAACATTTAATCAATTATTTCCCTTTGGTTTGATGGAGGTTTTAGTTATTTTTCAAACTCAAACTGTCTTGCAATCTTCACCATTTTCAATCCAACCATTGGATCTCCCCTCTAAAAATTTTATGTTGTATCTCTGGGAGTCCTCTTTCCAACGCTTCCAGTCTCGCCTCGATCGGAGTTCAGAGCTAGGAGAATTAATTCCTGCCGCCGAAGCGCGCAGAGCTGTTTTTGTGTACCCTGCCTGAAAGGGTCGACCCATGGGGTCGACCCCTATAATCTTGGCTCATTTTTTGGCCCCGACAGCAACCTGGTTGCAGAGGGTCGACCCCAAGGGTCGACCCTTGTAAAACAGGTTGCTGTTTTGTGTTTCCCAGCAACCTGTTGCCCGAGGGTCGACCCCAAGGGTCGACCCCTTCCGGACGGGACTTACGAAAGTGTTTAAATCTCATTGAAAACCCTATTAAACCATTCTAAAATATACCCTAATTGTTCCTAATCATATTAGGGTGTTTTAAACTCATTTTAGAAGGGGTATATGGGTCATTTGGTATGTCTCCTATATATATCAATGTGTTGCTCCGAATTTCACAAGTGATCAACCCTAATGCTCATTTGCTCTTTCGTATAGGTGAAGAAAAGGGGAAAAACGTGGGGAGCTCTTGCAAGGAAGAAACCATCTACTTCCGTGAAGATTTGGAGCTCGTGGAAGAAGAAGAAAAGGTGCGGATCGAAGAGAGGATCAAGAGGACGCAAGAAATGTCTTCATCCGGATTCTCTCCAACTAGTGGTTCAAGGAACATCATCAACCGGCCTTGAAGAACAAAGGGGGATCACTTCTATGCCTTCTATCAGTTCTTTGTGATGTGTTCTATGATCTAGATATTGGGTTTGAGCATGCTTGAATATTTATGTTTATTTTCTGAACATTAGATATATTTGTGTGTGTGACCGTTTGTGTATACGGTTGTGTTTGATCGCCTTCGTGCGATCGTGGTTGTATGATTATGCTGCGGTTGTTGCAGCGTGTGTGTGTGTGTGTTGTGATCCGGTAGTCGGATCGTGTATGTGTTTGTGATCCAGTTGTCAGATCGTGTGGGAGAATCATCTCCGTCTGTGTGTGTGTTGGGGCGTGTCCCCGTGTGTGTGCGGGCGTCGTCCCGTGTGTGTTTGGAGCGTCGTCTCCGTTTGGAGATTTATTCCCGAGTGAAGCCTCACCTAGTTTGGTGAGGGGTGGACGTAGGGAGCCCGTCGAGGTCCCGAACCACCTTAAAATCCCTATGCACTGTGGTTTGCTTTGTCCGTTGGCTTGGTGTGATTGTTGAAACCTTTTGTATAATCGTGTGGGAACGGTGAGATTGAGAGAATCTATTTCTTGGCTTAATCAACTTCCTTAATCATGTTGTAAGGAGTTTACTCCACCACGCAGCTTTCGCCTTATCGTCTAGTGTGGGGGTTAGTGTAGGTTGTAATCTATCTTGCATGTTCAACATATTTAATGTTTTAATTGTTGTTTCTTTACACTTGTTAAAAAGTGAAAGAGTTTCTTTAAAGTTTGTAATCACCCAATTCACCCCCCTCTTGGGTGTCATTGATCGAGGGACCCAACAGTTTGTTTACAGACTGAGTCTGTGGTTATTGTTGTTGCAAGGGGAAGTCACACTCAGGTTTGAGTGTGGGGTAGAGGTAGATCTGCGTGGCAGATCGAATCACTTATAAATTTTATGTGTCATGATTTGCATTGGTGTAATTGGCCCTTATTATCTTCCTCTATTCATAGGTTTATGTATGAACAAATCTTCTCTATGCGCTAAGTGGTTGTATTGCAGTTTGTTAGATCTGTATGATCTGAGTGGATTTTGTGAGATAGCATTCTCTTAGTTAGTACATTCTTGTCACTTTCATTTATATTGTTCTCACAGATATCATTTGAGCTCGTGGTTTGATAGCTGAGTGTTAAATTATCTTAGGGTTAAAAATTGAGGTTAAAATTTTTATAGGATCTATTCACCCCCCCTCTAGATCCTGCTGCGCACACATATTCATATACTTCCTTCCGGCTTTGCCTATAGAGCACACAACATTGGTATCACACAGACTCCTCTATTATAACTCTAAAGTCTATGAAATTAAAAATTAAATTAAATACTCACATGAGAGGGCTGTGGTGTGCTCGAGGGTGCTTCTTGAGATAAAATCCCTGCCTAGGCCAGGAGAGTAGCAACCACCCGAGTAAAGCGTGCCTCCATGCGTTCCTCGACTAGGTCTATTGCATGTTCGACGATGGATGTAATCTGGCTCGTAGAAGTGCCGATGGAGGGAGTAGAGAAGGAACTGCTACCGGGGTAGGACGAAGCTGTGCCCGGAGAAGATGCTAGAATCGGGCTGGTGTCCAAGCTCTGCCCAAAACCATATACTCGTCCTTTCTTCGGTGGGCCGACTGCTGCTACCCATGCCTCAGGATCTAGTTGCGGGCGCTGCGTCTCCTCGTCCCCATACTTTTTAGTCATATGCCTGTCATATGACTCCTGCAAATTGAATAAAAAATATTGTAAATGTCATATTAATCAATCATATTTAAAAATAGAAATAGAAAAAAAATATGTATGTATATAATCTTACCACTACCAAGCGAGCTCTCTCGCTCACATACTGATCCGTCCCCTTCTTTTGGTGAACTGTAGCAAATAAATCGCAGTATGAGACCATACCACCCCTCTTCTTTTCCTATTATACATGTTATAGAGAATAAATAGGGACATATAAGAAATAAATTATAATAAAATTAAGATGATTACTTACCAATCTCTCCTTCTGGGTCGCGAAGGAAACAGATCCAGAAGTATGGATATGCACGTCTGGATGTAACGCACGTGCGGCTTTGGCTTTTGAGGATTTGGCCATCAAATTAGGCTCGGCCCATCTATCACAGAGGTCCTCCCAGTGCTCCATCCTCATCCATGCGGGGCCGTGTGCCTTCCAAAGGCCACGGTCCTCGCTCCCTCCGGCTAGAGCCTTGGCACGTTCTCGACAACCGTGTAAATGATGCTTATAATTTACAGTTCCTGTGGCCTCCCGTACACGTCTAGCTCATTCGACGTCAGCTCGCCTCACAAACTGATATCCTTGCTGTCAAGAATTCAAATTTTATAAGGTAGTCGATTAAAATTGTAGAGTTGGGAAATATGTAATTTAAAAGATTAAATTGTATACCAGGAACTCGTCATACAATCGATCGCGGATATCCTGAGGAAACTTTTGAAATGACTTATATGGGCCGGTCACATGTCGCTCAATAATGTTGGTAATAAAATGAGAAGCCTCACTAGGCTCTACTTTATCCCTGTAATTACAAATGTTAAAATCATTGCCAACAATTATATATATAGTTGATGGATAGATAACAAACATAATTCATGAGTTTAAATATTTACCCAGAGACCCAACATGGCTTGCGTCCCTCTTGCAACACCACCTGCTCGCCCTCATGATGGCTAACAGCATCGTCTACCTGTTGTGTGCCCGGGTGGGCGGACTAGCTAACTATCGCAGGTGGTGTACCCGACGTACCTGTTACAAGTAAAATAGAAGTAGTTAATCAGAATTTAGCTCATTATTACATAAAAATTTTCAACAAGTAAACATATAGAATTCTTATCATTTAACTAAGAATTTAAATAAACATAGCAGTAGAATGTTATGGAAGCGATGTACTCTGTAGACCTGATGTAGAGGCACTCAAACCTGTAAACAAAAAATATCGTGAGCAAAACAAAGTACAGATTCACTACTCATTTATCGAAGAATTTAAATAAATATACCCGCAGTTATTGGCATGGGCGGTGCACTCTGTGCACCTGGTGCGGAGACATAAAATATCGTGAGCAAAATAAAGTACATATTCACTACTCATTTATCTAAGTGATGTGGGGAAGGATAGGATATAGAGGGGTGGTGAATATATCCCCCGATTAAAAACTATGCCCAAATTAAAATAAAAAATCTAGCGCTACCTAATTTTAAAACATAATGAACAATATGTTAACAAGAGTTTACGTAGAACATACGTCGAACACTTAAGCACTTAAGCTAATGTCTCCGTTGACACCTATTTTCACCCTTAAGAGGGTATATGTCACCCATAACAGTCTATTTGTCAGCCTTATGTGTGCATTTGTCATCCTTAGCTCTTCTGCTGGCGGGTAAACATAAGTGGACTTCCCCTTTATGCAGCTTCAACACTTCACACATATTCAGTGCTACAACCTATTTTTCACCCGTAGAGAGCTATTTGTCAGCCTTATCTCCCTATTTGTCACCACTAATGAGTCATTTATCAACCTTATCTTCCTGCCTTCCCTTGTATGAATCTTAATAGATTTGTTCATCATTTCTAAAGAATTCAGACTTTGACTGCACAGACTTGGGTTGACCACTGTTTTAACTCCATTGACTGTGCATTGACTACGTTACCACGTTGACTTTTCTTCGTTTCTTGAGAAAATAACTGGCTTTCAGCCTGTTCTATCTGCAACTGTCAACCTGTTCTTTGTGTAATTTAGAAGTAAACTACACACATAAAATCATTATAGCTCCATGGATGATTCTACATCAACAAAACACATTGACTATCCACATGAAGAGTATACATGAATCTAAATTTTGACAGCATCAAAACATGGAGCTGAAACACTAAGGATTTAAATAAACATACGCGCAGCAGTTGGTGGGGGCTGTGCACTCTATGTACCTGGTGCATATAATTAAAATATCATGAGTAAAACAAAGTGCTAAGTCACTACTCATTCATGAACGATCTTAAATAAACATACCCATTGCAGGTGGTGGGGTCGATGTACTCTGTGTACCTGGTGCAGAGACATAAACTATCATTACTAAAACGAAGTGCATATTCACTACTCATTTATCTAAGAATTTAAATAAATAGACCTGCAGTAGGTGGTGGGGGAGGTGTACTCTGTGTACCTGGTGCAGAGACATAAAATATCATTACCAAAATAAAGTGCATATTCACTACTCATTGTTCTAAGAATTTAAATAAATAGACCCGCAGCAGGTGGTGGGGGAGGTGTACTCTGTGTACATATTGCCATAAACACAAACTATCATTACCAAAACGAAGTGCATATTCACTACTCATTTATCGAAGAATTTAAATAAACATACCAGTAGCAGGTGGTGGGATCGGTGTACAATGTGTACCTGGTGCAGAGACATAAACTATCATTACCAAAATGAAGTGCATATTTACTACTCATTTATCTAAGAATTTAAATAAACAGACCTGCAGTAGGTGGTGGGTGTAGCATTCTGCATTTTTATTATAATAATTCCATCTAAATTAATTATTTATTGGCTCAACTTCTAAAGAGATTATAAAAAATCTAGAAAAATATGAATCTAGTGTAAAATTGAATTTGTAATAACTTTGTCTTCAGGTAAGAGCCCAAAATAAAATATGTGTAGGCCCAATTTAACGTTTTAGCAGTTTTTTGTGGGTTTAGAAGGCCTAGTTTAACCATCACAATTTGGGCCCAATTCTAGCCCAATTGTGCTCCGATTCAAGCCAAACCTTAGCCCATTGTTAGGTCTTTGCTTTCTCTTTGAAAACCCTAAGTCTAGATGCTTCTACCGGCGGTGGCGGCGGCGGCGGTGGATTAGAACCTTATCCGAGTTTTTTGCCAGAGTTTCTTCTTTGGACTCTTCAACCTAATTCGATCGCTAGGAGTCCCTATAGGTTCTATTTATAGAGGGCTTTCGACACCCTAGAACCCTAATTGCACCAGCATCAGGCGGTGTGATCGATCGTGTAACACCCTCAAATATAGCTAAGTTGTACTCTATATCACCGAGGCGCCGTTTGAAGTATCGGCTCAGTTCTTGAAAAGAACTCCGAAGTTAAGCGTGCTTAATGGGGAGTAGTATTGGGATGGGTCACCTGACTGGGAAGTCTCTCATTCTGGAGCCGATCACTGTTAGAAAGGGACAAAACTATGAGGTCGATAGGCCAAAGAGGATAATACCTCGACGGTATAGAGAACGGGGCGTGACAGAATGGTATCAGAGCCATACCCCAGCCGGAAGTGTGGGAGCTAAGTGCCATGCAGGGCAAAGTGCTACGCTATGAGAGTCACCGCATGAACCCACAATGGGACAAAGCGCTACATAGTGGGAGCCACCTCTTGAGCCTGTAGGGGCCACCTCTAGAGTCCTCCTACCTGCCTCACGATTTGATTGCGTGATTGCTTGCTATATGCGCCCAGCGACGAGGACGTCACCTATATAAGAGGGGTAGATTGTAACACCCTGAAATATAGCTAAGTTGTACTCTATATCACCGAGGTGCCATTTGAAGTATCGGCTCAGTTCTTGAAAAGAACTGCGAAGTTAAGCGTGCTTAATGGGGAGTAGTATTGGGATGGGTGACCTGCCCGGGAAGTCCCTCATTCTGGAGCCGATCATTGTTAGAAAGGGACAAAAACGTGAGGCCGATAGGCCAAAGAAGACAATACCTCGAATGTATAGAGTACGGGACGTGACAGATCGTGGCCGGACGAGGCGGAATTTGGGCGTTCTTGGAGCGATACCTAGGGTTTCGGCGACCCCTCTTCTTCATCCTTCTTTCCTTCAAGCAAAGGTAGGTGTCTCTCAGGCCAAACAGAAAATTAATAATACCATCTTGTGCGTCTCCATGAGCTCTTTCTTTTCATACCTAAGTGCCCAATTTTCGTTCATCATGTTGTTTGAATTTTACGTTTTACTCCGAGGTGTATCAAAAGGACAACTTTCATGATTATTAGTTAACGATTTAATCTTGTTGTGTTAGATCTAAATCAAAGCATGATAATTTATACAAAATTTTATGCTCTTTCGAATGGTAGTATTTTCCCTAATTCTTATTCATTCTATCATGAGCAATCGAAGTTTTAGTGTAACATGTCGAAGTTCATCATTGGCGGGTTTCCAGGTCATGTGACGCATCTTTCAGAAGCCGTTACAGCCTCACGGTCGCTCGATAGACCGTCACCTGAGCCTAACGGCACTACGACAGACCGTCACATGCCCCTGTGTTTTAAATTTCCTAAATTTTTAATCTATTTATTTTCTGGTACGTAACGCGCCTACTATAGACCGTTACATGCTTGTAACGCCCCTTCATTAGACCGTCATGTTCTCCTAACAGTGTTTTTAAACTTTGTTTATGCGTTCTTAAAACCAAAAACTTTCTATGTTAGTAAGATATCTTGACTTATAAACAAGGCACTGGAGCCGATCATTGTTAGAAAGGGACAAAAACGTGAGGCCGATAGGCCAAAGAAGACAATACCTCGAATGTATAGAGTACGGGACGTGACAGATCGTGACCGGACGAGGCAGAATTTGGGCGTTCTTGGAGCGATACCTAGGGTTTCAGCGACCCCTCTTCTTCATCCTTCTTTCCTTCAAGCAAAGGTAGGTGTCTCTTAGGCCAAACAGAAAATTAATAATACCATCTAGTGCGTCTCCATGAACTCTTTCTTTTGATACCTAAGTGCCCAATTTTCGTTCATCATGTTGTTTGAATTTTACGTTTTACTCCGAGGTGTATCAAAAGGACAACTTTCATGATTATTAGTTAACGATTTAATCTTGTTGTGTTAGATCTAAATCAAAGCATGATAATTTATACAAAATTTTATGCTCTTTCGAATGGTAGTATTTTCCCTAATTCTTATTCATTCTATCATGAGCAATCGAAGTTTTAGTGTAACATGTCGAAGTTCATCATTGGCGGGTTTCCAGGTCATGTGACGCATCTTTCAGAAGCCGTTACAGCCTCACGGTCGCTCGATAGACCGTCACCTGAGCCTGACGGCACTACGACAGACCGTCACATGCCCCTGTGTTTTAAATTTCCTGAAATTTTAATCTATTTATTTTCTGGTACGTAACGCGCCTACTATAGACCGTTACATGCTTGTAACGCCCCTTCATTAGACCGTCACGTTCTCCTGACAGTGTTTTTAAACTTTGTTTATGCGTTCTTAAAACCAAAAACTTTCTATGTTAGTAAGATATCTTGACTTATAAACAAGGCAGAACGTGGTGTTAATATTGTATTATGATCATAAACCTTAATTTTTCATTGTTCTACATGAAAGATGTTTAGAAAATCATAAGTTGAATGATCATGAAGAATTTGATAAAAACCCTTAGTTAATACTTGTATAAATTCTGAATTATATATATTTGATTTTAGCATTATTGTTTGACAGTCATGCCACTCCGGTGGGATTGACTGAACGCACCATCTTGGTTTCCGTGTTTATTAGCCTCAATTCTTGTAATAGATGGGACTCTCCACCGGATATTCCTTCCGTCAGACTAGGACCACTATTATGAGACCCCCATAAGACCCTGTGAGCCTGGGATTCTGACCAGGACGCCGGGCATGTTGTACCCTAAGGACCTGAACCTATGAACGTGGTTTGAATCGTGTTTTTGGACCAGCTAAAATTAAACTGGTCTGTGTAATGTAACGGCCCAAGATTGGACCGTCACATCATCATAACGGCCCTGTGTACGACCGTCACGTTCCCGTAACGGCCCAGTTATCGATCATCACATGTAAGATATTCTTGTATTCCCGACGTTCTTATATTTCCCTTGTTTTTTTATCATGAAGCCGTTATCAAGCTTGGCCTTGAACTGTGAGGTCATGTGTGATCCTTGTTTACATCTTTGTTACCCAAAGACTCATAGTCTTTCTACTCGATGTCATTCCAATTTTGTTGGAATTTCTCATTATCTTAGAAGTAAGTTCGTGAGCTTAAACCTTGGAACTCTTGGCCATTAATGTGATGAATGTCTAGACTAGGATCTTGATCCAAACCTTCAATGCCAACGCATCATAAAGGGCCCGGTCTGGTCCTGAGAGGAGTGCCCGAAAGTACTTGTGTCCCGGGGAGTTTTTAATGACAAGGTGTGGCATTGCACCGAAGTGCATGACTAGCATGATTGGTCTATGACATCTCCACTTCTACTCAATTACTTGAAATTCCCATGTGACATGATATGCGTGCTTGATATGGCAAATTCTATTTATCATTTCATGACATGAAAAGTTCTTGTTATACTTGTGTTTACTCTTTACTTGAAAGCTCATGTTCCTTTCCTATCTATCTCTTGTCATTTATTTATCATCGCTTTTGTTACAATGTTATTCATAAATGGCTAATCACTTTAATTATGCCTGATGATAGATATATAAAATCCTACTGAGCTTTGCTCACCCCTACTCTCCAATCCTTTTCAGGTAGTTCTGATAAGGACGTGTGTTCTGATGGGGCCGAGAACGAGTGATGCCAGGAGCGAGCCATTTAGAGTTTATGTTCAAGTCATGTTTGGATTAGTTGTTATCTAGAGTTGATGTATTTTCCATTGATGAGATAGAAGTTCACAAGGAGTCGGGTGTAATCGAATACTTTCTATTATTATTATTATTATTATCAATAAAGTTGGGTTAATTGATTCTTTATTATTGGCTTGGTGGTTAGTCTCTTGTGGCAACGTGTGCTCTGATTGACATGATTGATATAAACTGCTACGTTCCGATTTTCCACGTCGGGGCGTGGCAATTTTTGTGGTATCAGAGCCTAGGTTTTCTTTAGACCCTAGGTTGCTTGTAGTGTTATAGAACCTTTAACATTAGTAAAGTCAGAATCCGACCCAGTGAGTTGGGTAGAAACTTGGGCTAAGATTAGTCAATTAATTAACTACAAGAAGATAGATTCATTAGAATGTTCTTAATCACTTTTCTTATGTTGTAGGAATTTCCCGTGATGGCGGCAGAACGCGCTCAATGGCGAGACATGCAACGTACCGTGCAGGGCCTGACGTAGGCCTTACGGCAAGTTGCCCAAGGCGGCGGACAGCATGGAGCAGGCAATCTATGTTGGAACTTTCAAGGCATGAATTCCCCACGTTTCAGTTGATCTCCGGACCCAGATGAGGCCGAGGACTGGTAGTGTTGTGCCCCTTGTGCCCTGATGATGTTCTATAGTTTCGATGATAGCAACCACTATGAATCATGTGAGATTGGAATAAATAAATGTTCTACATTTAATCTCTACATACATGGTTCACTGCATAGTTTCATCTTTCAGTATACAAAGTCTGTGCATACTTTGCTTACTTCATTGCATCTGTCGCATAAGAAGTCCGTGCATATGATATCCATACATTGAAAGCCGGTGCAATATTTCACTGCACGCTATCAAGTCTGTACAACCCATGTTGCTACACTCGACCAAGTCAGTGCAAGCATTACTCATCCATTAGTGCAGCTCGCAGCTAAGTCTATATAGTCCTTGTTCATTCTGCATCCATAGTCAGTGCATCTTTTTGAGACATGCATATACATAGTCAGTGCATCTTTTTGAGTCATGCATATACATAGTCAGTGCATTTTTTTGCTTCATGTGTACACAAAGTCAGTGCAGACTTTGTTACCAAGTCCGTGCTTCATGTATACACAAAGTCAGTGCATACTTCGTTACCAAGTCCGTGCAACTCTTGTTGATGCAAGGACACAAGTCTGTACAACTTTTGTTGATACTAGCATTTAAGTTCGTGCATCATTTCATTAGGTCTGTGCTTTATGCATTCAGGCTTAAACTCTAGGGACAGCAAGTCGGTGCATCCTCTTGTCCCACGCATACCAAAAGTCTATACACATCTCGGTGGCATGTCCGTGCATTCATCTTCATTGTGCATACTTTCCTATATGCATACTGCATTATATGCATCAAGTCTGTACATGCTTAGTTCAAATCTTGAACTAACTCGGTGCATCTTTCTTTCTTTTCCTTCAGATTAATTCAAACTGATAATAAGTTTGACCTGAGAAGACTGTTGTTCGAAGAATTTAAGAAGGGCACGTGATTCAAGAATAAAAGAAAGTGCCAGGATCGTGACACGTGAAAAGCAATGATGCTGTGATGCTGACACGTGACCTAGATATTTGGGCGGGAATCGTGGTGACCACACGCCCTATCCTCTTACTGCTCTATAAATAAGAAGCTTCTTCCTCAGGAGCAGAGTGATCAAAATTGCGAACTTACTTTGAAAGAGCAGAAGCAGAGAGAGCTTGCACGATCAAAAGAAAAGAGAGAAGAAGGAAAGAGTCAAGAGAGAAGTGTTTAGAGGAATACTTAAAGTGTTTGTTCTTCAGTCTCCTGGTTCAGAACAGGAGCTAAAATTGCTCAGTGTTGAGCTACATTCCCATTTGGGTTCTTTCGTTTCTTTACTTTGTTCTTCCATCTTCGTTTTAGAAACTCGTTTCCAAGCTGTGTGTCAGCGGAGCAAGCTGTGAAGCTCAGCTGTTTGCAGAGGTGGATTCCTCTGGTCGGGTAAAGCTGTAAGTCCCCAGCGGTTTGCAGAGGAGGATTCCTCTGGATGGCATAAGCTGTAATGCCCAGTTGTCCGTAGGGTTGTGACCCCAAAGCTGTGGATCAGCAATGCTGTGTATCAGCAGTGGAAGCCACATTCCGGTTTGGAGTGTGGGGTGGACGTAGATCTCGGGTTTGAGATCGAACCACCTTAAAAATCTCTGACTTCTGTGCGATTGCTTTGCAGACTATGTGCATTCAGGTCATTTCTTCGATCTGTAGTAGATGAATGTTTAGGACCGTCTTGAGTTAGATCTGTTGGGTCGACGTTCATCGATAGTATTGTTCTTCTGTCTATCGTCTGACAGCAGCTTGATGTAATTCCGCACTTGGAGCTGCTGTTGTTTATTTTAATTAGGTGGCTGATCTATTCACCCCCCTCTAGATCGTATATCGCATCCTATCACTTGGTATCAGAGCCTAACTCTTCTGCAGGGATCAACATCCTGAAGAGAAATGGCCATCGATGCAAGAGGGATGACAGCTGAAGGACATTCCACCACGAAGCCCTCATACTTCGACGGGATGAACTACGCATACTGGAAGAATCGCATGCAAGTTTTTCTGAGGGCGAAATACTATGAAATTTGAAAGGTGGTAAGTAAAGGACCATTTGAGCTGCATCCTACTGAGGATATATGGACAAGAAAGGAGATCAAGAAATGTACTTTCAACTGGAGCGCCATCAACGCCATACAATGTGCTCTACATCCGACTGAATTTGCAAGAGTCTCTTCGTGTGCCACAGTGAAAGAGATGTGGGATAAGCTGGAGGTCAGCTACGAGGGAACCTCTCAGGTGAGGGAGACCAAGGCTAATTACTTATATCAGAGTATGAAGCCTTCAAAATGAAGCCCAGCGAGACCATCACTGAGATGTATGCTCGTCTTACCCTCATAACCAATGGTCTCAGAAATCTGGGGAAAAACTACTCTAACTATGAAATCGTGAGAAAGATACTGCGATCCCTGACTCCAGTATGGCATACAAAAGCGACAGTTATTGAGGAGTCGAGGGATCTTCCGAACACCAAAGTGGACGAGCTAATAGGTTCATTGATGACCTATGAAATGAATTTGCCAAAGATAGAGGAGCTTGAGAAAAAGAGGCAGCCTATTGCTTTGAAGGCAAGCGCGAGTCATTCCAGTTGATCTAGCCACAATGGATCGTCCCGTGATCAGAGCCTCTCTGGATCAGAAATTGAAGGAGATCATATAGCGATGCTGACCAGAGAGTTCAGAAGGTTTCTTAGAAAAGAAGGAAGAAATTTCAGCCGAAGACAATATGGTGGGAGAAGATACAATAGGTACAAATCTAACTCTGCCAAGAAGATAGACACTAATGTGTGTTACCACTGCAGGAAGACCGGTCATATGAAGGCTGAATGTCCAGAGCTCCAGAAGCTGAAAGAAAAGGCCAAGAAAAGAGCTCCCAAAGGAAAAGCAATGGTGAGCACATGGAGCGACGAGGACGAGGGCAATTTGAGCAGCACTTTAGAAAGTCAAGACGAAGAAAAGCCCATCTGTCTGATGGCCAGAAATGATGAAAAAGAGGTGGAAGAATCAGACGAGGTATCATCTCCTTTTGAGCATTATACTATTTCAGATTGGGAAGATGCTTACGAAGAATTGCTAGATAAGGTAGATGATATCAGAAAAGAGAACAGACAATTGAAGAAGAAAGTAAATTCTCTTATAAATGACAAAACTATGACTGATAAACTTGCATGCTTGCAATCTGAAAATGACATGTTAAAGAATTCATGTGCTGAAGTTGATAACGTTAAGCATGCATTAATAGACTCTAGAAGAGAAAATGATGATCTGAAAAATGTGATTGATGAATTAAAATTGAAATTGCAGAATTATGAAAATGAAATGAGGATTGTGAATGAGAAATATGAAGCTATTCTAGGTGTTAACCATGAACTAAAAATTTCAATTGATCACCTAAAAAGAGAGAATGAAGATAAAAAGAAAATTATCGAAAACATGACCCAATGATCTGATAATTTGAATGCACTCTTAGGGTCAAAAGTAAATTTCCAAAGAGAAGGCCTCGGGTATAACTCCGCAGCTAAAGGGAGCTTTGCATTGAAAACTATTTCATTCGTTGCTGAGAAGGAAAAGGGGTCACTCATCAAAATGAACAATGTGAAATCTACTGTTAAAGTTGTTAAGTCCAAATTGCCCAGTGCAAAGGACAAGGGCAAGCAGAAAATGGGTGAGTCTAGCCATGATAGTACGCACTGCCCTTCCTCCCAGGGTATAGTACAGATGAAGTGTCAACCCTCAAGCACACCAAAGCCCTAGGCCAGGGTTAACAAGTCACCACCAACTGTTCATAGGAAGACCCAACCCACACCCATGAAGAAGTCAAGCGAGTCTAGGGTGCAAGGTAGAAACACTTATGCCAGAAGTCAATCGAGCCACTTCCGCCAGCCCAGAGTCCAGACACACCATCATGTGGAGCCTCGATAATTCTATAGGGTTGAATGGAGTAGAGCTCAAGGAAGGTCTAGATATCAATCATGTACCACACAGACATATAGACCTCAGGCTAAAAACTGGGTTGGGCCATCTAGAATATGGGCTTCTAGGAAACAAACCGTTTACAGTGAGCCAAGGTCCAACGTTGGCCACTATTTCCTGAATGCTCATTGGCCTACGCACTAGCACAAAAACAATCAGAATGCAAAGAAAATTTGTGGCAGGACAAATAACAAGTCAAGAAAAATTCAGCTTACTAATGCGGAAAAGGTGAGAAACAATAGAAAAAATGTCAAAAAACCTACAAATTAACCAGCTCTCAAACAAGCAAGGATTCCAAAGATTTTGCTGTCATGTATGAATTGTTCTATTTCTGCTTCGGAGCCCAAACAGTGTTGGGTTCCAAAACGTTTTCCGTGACTATAATTGCAGGTATGCCTGGCAGCCAAGCACAATATGTGGTATCTGGATAGTGACTGCTCCAAGCATATGACGGGGGACAAGGATAAATTTTGCTTGCTGACAGAGAAGAATGGAGGCCTTGTCACCTTCGGAGGAAACACTAAGGGTAAAATCATCGGATCAGGTAAAGTAGGTAAGTGCACTACCTGTTGCATTGATGAAGTCTTGCTGGTGAATGGATTAGCATATAATCTTCTAAGTATCAGCCAGCTATGTGATAAAGGGCACAAGGTAGTATTTGATGCACTTAGCTGTAAAATTTTCGAACCTGACTCTGATGTGGTTAAATTCTCTGGAAAAAGATTGAATAATATTTACATGGTAAATCTAGATGATATTGCACACTCTAACCTATGTCTCACTGCTAATAAAGAAGACTTAGCCTTTCTGTGGCATCGTAGGTTAGGCCATGCTAGTTACACTGTTCTGCACAAATTGAATAAACACAGCATGGTTAGAGGACTCCCTGAAATTTCTTTCAAGAAGGAAAATAAGGTGTGTGGTACTTGTACACAGTCCAAGCAGACTAGAAAGTCATTCAGATCAAGAACTGAAAACATGTCCCTTAAACCTTATGAGCTGATACATATGGATTTATTTGGACCCACACGATCGGTCAGCTTGTCAGGGAGGAGATATGGATATGTCCTAGTTGATGACTTCTCTAGGTATAGTTGAGTCTTCTTCATCACTCACAAGAATGATGCTTTTACTGAATTTCAGGAGTTCTATTTAAATATCAAGCAGAAAAATGAACATTTGATCAAAAATATTCTATCTGATCATGGAGGTGAGTTTGAAAACTCACAATTTGAAAACTTCTGCAGGGAAATTGGAATTACCCATCGGTTCTCCTCCCCAAGAACACCTGAGCAAAATGGAATAGTAGAGAGGAGGAACCGGACACTTGTGGAGATGGCCCGTACACTGCTTGTTGAAGGTGGCTTACCAAGAAAATTTTGGGCAGAGGCAGTTAATACTGCATGTCATGTAATCAAAGAGCCATGGTAAGGTCTTTCACTCAGAAAACTCCTTATGGGATTCTGAAAGGTAAGAAGCCTTCAATTGCTTATTTCAAGGTCTTTGGCTGTAAATGTTTCATTCATGTTAATGGTAAAAGAGATCTTGATAAATTTGAACCTAAAAGTGATCTAGGAATCTTTCTTGGGTATTCTGAATACACTAGAGCATATAGAGTGTATAATCTTAATTCTAAAACTATTAAGGAATCTCCACATGTTGTCTTTGATGAGTCCCTAAATAACTTTGAAGTTGGTCAATGCAGAAAAGAAGATGACGAAGAAATTCTTAAGAAAGAAAAACTTGAAGACCAATTAGACCAAGAAGAAGAAGCTGAAGAAGTCAATGTGGAGGAGCCTGATGTTCAGGGGGAGGTAAATGAAGGTCAAAGTAACCAAGTTATCAATGTCAGATTCCTAAGAGACTATCCTATTGAAAACATCATTGGTGACTTGCATGAACCTCCTTGGACTAGAGGCTTCCTTAGAGCTCAAAATGAATTAAATGCATATGCATTGGTTTCTAATGTTGAACCCAACACCATTGATAGTGCTCTCAAAGATGCACATTGGATCAATGCCATGCACGAAGAGCTTAATCAGTTTGACAGGAACAAGGTGTGGCACCTAGTTCCACCTCCTGTTCATGAAAATGTCGTTGGGACAAAATGGGTCTTTAGAAATAAAATTGATGAGCTAGGTTATGTTGTCAAAAATAAAGCCAGACTTGTTGCTCAGGGGTACAACCAGGAATTCATCATTGACTTTGAAGAGTCATTTTCCCCTGTAGCCAGGATAGAAGTTATCAGAATTTTGTTAGCTTATGCATGCTCCCTTGGAATAACTCTCCAGCAGATGGACGTAAAATCTGCCTTTCTCAATGGGGAAATTAAGGAGGATGTCTATGTCCATCAACCTCCTGGTTTTGAATGCTCAGACTTCCCTTCTTATGTATATAAGTTGCATAAAGCTCTCTATGGTTTGAAGCAAGCTCCTAGAGCTTGGTATGACAGACTAAGTAGATTCCTCATTGAAAAGAAGTTCACAAGAGGTGAAGTTGATCAAACGTTGTTTACCAAGGTACGTCATCCTGATATCATTATTGTCCAAATTTATGTGGATGACATTGTGTTTGGTTCAACCAACCCTGAATTATGTAAGGAATTTTCTAAACTTATAACACAAGAATTTGAGATGAGCTCAATGGGTGAACTGAAATTATTTCTTGGACTGCAGGTGACTCAAACTAAAGAAGGAACCTTTATCACTCAGTCCAAATATATAAGGAATCTCCTGAAAAAATACAAATTAGACAACCTCAAGGACATTGCAGCTCCAATGAGTACTTCAACAAGTCTCGATGAAGATACCAAAGGTAACTCTGTGGATCAAAAGCTGTACAGAGGTATGATCGGATCTCTCTTGTATCTCACTGCATCTAGGCCTGACATTCAATTTGCAGTGTGTTTATGTGCTAGATTTCAGGCTAGTCCTAAGGAATCACACTTTAGTGCAGTGAAAAGGATCTTTAGGTATTTAACAGGCACCCAAGAACTAGGCTTATGGTATCCTGCTAGATGTGAGCTAGATCTTCTAGCCTACACTGACGCTGACTATGCTGGGTGTCGGGTAGATAGGAAAAGCACTAGTGGTTATTGTCAATTCCTAGGTGGTTGTCTAGTATCTTGGGCTTCTAAAAAGTAACACACTGTGGCACTTTCTACTGCTGAAGCAGAATTTGTTGCTGCAGGGAACTGTGATGCCCAGGTACTATGGATTAAACACCAGCTCTCAGATTATCAGATAAATCTGAGAGGCATTCCACTTCTATGTGACAACACCAGTGCAATCTGTCTCACTAAAAATCATGTTCACCACTCTAGGACTAAGCATATTGAAATTAAACACCATTTTCTTAGAGATGTAGTGAGCAAGAATGAAATTGAATTGATATTTGTTGAAACTGAAAAACAAATCGCTGATATCTTTACAAAATCCCTTGGAAATGAAAGATTTAAATATTTAAGACGAGAATTGGGGCTGTGTAAATTTCAGCATGAGATTGATGAATATACTCACTGTAGCAACCCTAATAAATGAATAATTGAAATGAATTAAAACATATATATTACAGAAGTAATATATATAAAAGGAATAGGGTTAATTTGACGAAATAAAACAAATTAAAAATAACGCCTCTTATTAGGGCGTTAATTCAAAAAGAAACGCCTCTATCAAAGGCGTGACTAAAGAAAGGACGCCCACACGTGCGGTCGTCAACTCACGCGACCAAATGGGTAAGTAAAAGAAACGCCTCTATCTTGGGCGTGTTTTAAAACAAGAAACGCCCTTTTTCAAGGCGCTTTTTAAGAAACGCCCTTATGCAAGGCGTCAATTAAAGAATACACGCCCTGACCTAAGGCGTTAATTCAGTTCGTGAACCGATCGAACCCAGAACTTATCCAAGGAAAGATTAACCTAATCTAGTAAGTGTCTATTAGAGTAAGGACTCTATTAAGGATATATTACCCTCAATCAAACACTACTCTTGTTAGGACTTCAAAATCCTATAAATAACATGTTCGATCGAACCCTAAAACCCATTTGATCGAACGTCTGCTGCTAGGTACGTGAAGAACATATGTTCTTCTATTTTCTTCTTCTGTTCTCTTTTTTTTTATGAACGTAGCATGAGAAGAATTAATATTCTTCGTTTCCTCTCCAGGTTGACGGAAGAACGATTGTTCTTCTTCTATTAAGTTGCAGTTGAAGCTTCAAAGCCCTTTCATCTCCTTCATCCAGATCATAAGGTAGGATTTTCTCAAGTTACTGTAGCCCAAATAATTTAAGACAAGACTTATATACGTATTGACATGACATGCATACGGTTTAATATGGTTTTATTATGTTTCTGCAATATTTTGAAAGAGACGCCCCTGTCCAGGGCGCTAATTTACAAGACACGACCATGTCCAAGTCGTCAATTTCATATTTAACGCCCTGTACACAGGCGTTAATTTCATGTAAATCTTCGGAATGGATTATCCATGCAATTACATGAAATCAATCAATAATTGTTAACGGTTAAAAGTCAATAAGCATGAAACATCAAATCCAATATACTGCATCTGAATTACTGCCAATTTTCCTGTCATGACTATATGATTGTTATCCTTGATTATCGTGCAAATCTTGCTAATTCCTGATATTTCTTGAATTCACGACCTAGACTAGGTCGTTTTTCCCTGTGGTAACGCCCCATCACAGGGCGTGAATTAAAAATAAACGCCCCTTACTAGGGCGCGTATCTGATAAAATCCTGGAATATATATTCTGAGAAAATAAGAATTTAATGATTAACGCCCCTGCCAAGGGCGCGTTTTTGATAATTTCTGAAAATAAATATGTTCTGAAAATTATTGTAAATAAAAGACGCCTGCTACAGTAGTCGTCAACTCTTGAAGAAACGCCCCTGACGAAGGCGCGTTTTAGATAAATTATTGAAATTATTGAAAATTCTGCAAAAACGGACCATATGTAAACGCCCTTCTGTTAGGCGTTAATTACTTGAGAAACGACTTGACCTAAGTCGTTATTTTACTGTAAACTGATTTTTCCTCTGATTTGCTAACCGATGGTTTTATATATCATAATATATATATATATCGGCACTATTCTCCACTCCGTGAGTATAGTCCCACTTTTCACGGTGTTTTATCGATCACACTCAATTCTCATTGACATACAAGCTCTCCATTGGACATTCCGTTCCTTTGGACTAGCGAGTTAGTCATAGAGACCTCCGTAAGACTCCTCGTAGCCTTGGATTCCCTCAAGGCCGACTGAGCTGGTTGTACCCTAAAAACCCATTACACTATTGATGCCATGTCACTCTAAAGAAACATGGTATACCGGCTCTTATGATTATACAAAGAGTATATCATAAGAAATTCTTGATGGGATGATGATATCATGCCATATCGTGTCATTCTTGTAAACCCCAATTCTATGATAAGAATGAGGGTATCTTACTTTGATATGCTGTTCATGTGGACCTCAATTCTATATAAAGAATGTCCATATTGATTTGTCATGGTACCTAAGTTAAGGGAACCATATTCTACCTAGTTTTATCGATATCGTGATTATACCGTTATTATCGCCATTCTATGTCCTTTGTCATATTTTGGACTCTATTCTATCAAAGTTGTCATACGTGCCTACAAGCTTGATTATTGAAATTCTATGTTGGCTATAAACAAGAGTGGATGTCAAAACACATGATAAATGCCTGCGCATATAGGGCCCGATCTGGTCCTGGGAGGAGCACCCGAAAGTACTTGTGCCCATGGGAGTTAAAATGATAAGGTATCTGGCATTATACCGAGTACTTGACTTGCTTGATTGGACATTCCACACACATCTTGTACTTGACTCGTACTTGACATGAAATGATATGCGTGGCCCGAAAAAGGGTAATTTACTTGCTTGATACATGATAGCCAAAGTTCTTGACATGACTCGATAATGGTACTTGCTTGAATATCTTGAATAACTTGTATCTTGTTCATGAAAGTTCATCTTATTTCTTTGATATTACATTCTCTCTATCTTGTCGTTTCATGCGAGCATGCATAGCTTTATTGCATCCATGAAAATGTAATTACTTAAACCACTTGCTAGTACTTGAGATATAATTTCCTACTGAGCGTTCGCTCATCCCGTTTGTCCCTTTTTACTTTTCAGGTAAGTCCGACGACGATGGAAGTCAATCGGATGGGAATTGTCAAGAGTGAAGAGATAGAGCTTCTACAAGTGTCGTCTAGTCTTTTCCATAGTTTCTTGAGTCAACTATGTATTCTTTTCCTTTTTATTTAACAGAGTATTGGATTTGTAATAGTCTATCCATTATGGAATAAAGGATTGGGTTATCTTGCTATTTTGCGCATCTCTGTCTTTGTGTCGAATACACGACCACTCTGATTGACATGATTGATATAGACACGTCGCGCATCTCCGGGTATCTTCCGCGCTCGGGGCGTGACAGTCTTTGTGGTATCAGAGCCTAAGGTATTCAATTCCTAGGAAACCCAAGTCCAAGGATAGGTTTCAAAACCTTTAACCAAGTGAGAGTGGGTAGAACCAAGGGTTAAATGATCAATGAGTCCTTTATAAGATCATAGTGATATAATACTAACATAGCTATTGTAATTGTAGGATAATGGCTGCCGAACGTGCTCAATGGCGCAACATGCAGCGTACCCTTCAAGGGATGACCCAAGTGCTACAACAGGTAGCACAAGGTGGTGCTCCACGAGCTGGAAGCTTACACCAAGCATTCAAGAATATGAGTCCCCCGAAGTTCATGGGATCGACCGATCCAGACGATGCCGAGCATTGGGTTCGGGAGATTGAACGTATATTCCGTGTCATGCAATGCACGGATCAGGACAAAGTCTTATTAGCTACTTTCCAGTTAGAAAAGGATGCTAGATGCTGGTGGGAGTCGATTGAAGCTACTATTGACCCAACTCAAGTTACATGGGGTGAATTCGTTGAGTATTTCAACGCCAAATATTTCTCTGATAGGGTCCAGGAAAGGAAGGCCGCCGAATTTGCCGCATTAAAGCAAAGATCTTTATCGGTGGCTGATTATGAAGCACAGTTCTCTAGACTGTCTAGATATGCTAAGCATTTAATTGGCACGGAAAAGATGAAAGCCCGTAGATTTCTTAATGGGCTTAGGCCCCACTACATTACTCAACTGGCGCCTATGGATATTCAAGTTTATACTGAAATAGTGCGCCGAGCTCAGTTGCTTGAAGATGCCACGGAACTATCTGATAGGATCCGTGGGAAAGACAGAAAGGAGCAAGTCACAAGTTCGGGTTCTTTTAAACCCAACTTTAAGAAGAGGCCCAATAATGGAGGTTCTTCCTCTCAAGATCAGAAGTTCAAGAAATCCAAGCCTTTCTCTATCACCACTACCCCTTCAAACGTAGTATGCAAGCATTGTGACAAGGCTGGTCACAAAACAGAAGAATGCTGGAGGAAACTAGGAGCATGTCTCCGTTGTGGGAGTCGTGAACATCGGATTCCCGATTGTCCATTAATGAATGACCAAGACGGTGAGGGTAAACGCCCAGTGACAAGGAACGCGCGTCTTCATGCAATCCAAGAGACCGAACCAGAAGAAGAAGGCGGATTGGTGGAAGGTACATTAAAAATTTGTTCCAAATATGCACATGTCTTATTTGATACGGGTGCATCGCATTCCATTATTTCCAAGAAGTTTGCTGACCCATTACCTCTAGAACCAGAATGGATGAAGATAATATTGTCTACTCCTCTCGGAAACGAGACGGATATCACGCATCATTACCAAAACTGTGAGGTGTTGGTTCGAGGAAAGAATTTTCCTATTGATCTTATCTGCTTAGATCTAAAAGAATATGATGTTATACTAGGAGCAGATTGGTTATCTAAGTACCAGGCAACGGTTGATTGCCGTAATAGCAAGATTGTTTTCAAAGAATTTCCAGATCTGACTTATACTAGTCCTAAGAGTCGAAGCAAATCCCCTCTTATTTCGGCTCTTCGAGCAAGCAAGCTCGTCAGGAAAGGATGTGTATCCTTCCTTGCTTTTGTCACTAATAAAGAAGCTAAGGAAACCAAGATAGAAGACGTTCAAGTAGTACGAGAATTCCCAGACGTATTTCCGGAAGAACTGCCGGGATTACCCCCGCAAAGAGATGTGGCCTTTACCATCGACTTAGTCCCTGGTGCTGGTCCGGTTTCAAAGGCACCATATAGAATGTCCCCTGCTGAACTCAAGGAGTTGAAGGAGCAGTTGATGGAACTAATCCGAAAAGGGTTTATTAGACCAAGTACTTCCCCGTGGGGAGCACCAGTCTTATTTGTAAAGAAGAAGGATGGATCCATGAGATTGTGTATTGACTATCGACAGTTGAATCATCTTACTATCAAGAACAAGTATCCACTGCCGAGAATCGATGAATTGTTTGATCAGATTTCAGGATCCAAATATTTCTCCAAGATTGATCTCCGGTCGGGATATCATCAATTAAGGATCAAGGATGATGACATTCACAAGACCGCATTCAGAAGCAGGTATGGCCATTACGAATTTGTTGTTATGCCTTTTGGACTAACAAATGCCCCTGCTGCCTTTATGCAGTTAATGAATAGCATATTCAGGCCTTACTTGGATCAATTCATAGTAGTCTTCATCGATGATATATTGATATATTCTAAGACTAAGGAAGAACATGAAGAGCATTTGAGGATTGCATTGCAAGTCTTGAGGACAAATCAATTATATGCTAAACTCAGCAAATGCGAGTTCTGGCTTGAAGAAGTGGCTTTTCTCGGACATGTCATATCCAAGGACGGTTTATCTGTGGATCCGTCAAAAGTTGAAGCTGTGAGAAACTGGGAGAGACCCACTAATGCAAGCGAGATCAGAAGTTTCTTAGGTCTTGCAGGCTATTATCGGCGATTTATCAAAGATTTCTCTAAGATCGCCGTACCACTTACAAGATTAACTCGTAAGGAGATCCGATATGAATGGAGTGAGGAATGTGAAAGCAGTTTCCAAACTCTCAAGGATCATCTCACCACAGCTCCGGTCTTAGCCCTACCAATTGAAGGAGAGAAATTCGAGGTCTACACTGATGCTTCTGGCATTGGCCTCGGATGTGTTCTAATGCAACATGGGAAGGTCATAGCATACTCTTCTCGTCAACTGAAGAAGCATGAGGAGAATTACCCCGTCCATGACTTGGAATTGGCCGCGGTAGTATTTGCCCTAAAGATATGGAGACACTATCTCTATGGGATACAGTTTACTGTATACTCCGATCACAAAAGTCTCAAATATCTATTTTCACAAAAGGAGCTGAACATGAGACAAAGACGCTGGCTAGAATATCTCAAGGACTTCGACTTCAGTATACAATACCATCCCGGAAAGGGTAATTATGTGGCTGATGCCCTTAGTCGAAAGCCGAGAGCAAGGATAGCCAATTGTATGATACAAGAATGGAGGTTACTTGAACAATTCTCCGAGCTCAATATAAGCTTGGACACGGAATCCAAATTTGTCACACTATCTCATGTAAGCATACAGTCAGATTTGTTATCTGAGATACAAACACTTCAGGATAATGATCCTATGTTAGTAGAAATCAAAGGCAGATTAGAAGGACAATCTGATTTTCAACTAACTTCTGATGGAAGGTTATCGTTCAAAGATAGAACTTGTATACCCGATTGTCCGGAATTAAAGAAGAAGATCTTAGATGAAGCTCACCGATCAAGATACACTATTCATCCTGGATCAACTAAAATGTACCAAGATGTAAAGAGGAACTTTTGGTGGCCCAATATGAAAAGAGAAATAGCGGACTATGTATCACGCTGTCTCACATGCCAACAGGTCAAGGCGGAACACCAAAAGCCTGCGGGAAAACTACATCCTCTAGATATTCCTAAGTGGAAATGGGAGGATATTGGTATGGACTTCATCATGGGTTTGTCTAAATCTAAAGGAGGACATGATGGAATCTGGGTTATCATTGATCGATTGACTAAATCGGCACATTTCTTGCCAATCAAAAGCCGATGGTCGATTGATGTGCTAGCTGCACTATACATTAAAGAAATAGTCAGGATACATGGAATTCCTGTCTCAATCGTGTCTGATAGGGATCCCCGTTTTACTTCTCATTTTTGGAAGGGATTACAACATTCGTTGGGGACAAGGCTCAACTTTAGTACTGCTTTCCACCCACAAACGGATGGTCAGACCGAGCGAACTAATCAAGTTGTTGAAGATATGCTGAGAGCATGCATTATTGACTTTGGAGGAAGCTGGCATGACCACTTACCTTTAGTTGAATTTGCATATAATAATAGCTACCAAGCTAGTATCCAAATGGCACCTTTCGAAGCCTTATACGGAAGGAGTTGCCGATCTCCCATATGTTGGAACGAAGTTGGAGAAAAACAACTATTAGGTCCAGACATGGTAAGGGATACAACCGAGAAGATACAAGTAATCAGAGAAAGATTACAAGTTGCTCAGACAAGGCAAAAGGCTTATGCTGATACCAGGAGAAGAGATCTTGAATTCCAGGTTGGAGATCATGTATTTCTTAAAATATCCCCTGGACGTGGCATACGAAGATTTGGTGTTAAGGGCAAGCTTACGCCAAGATTCATCGGACCATTTGAGGTACTCGAAAGAGTTGGCGAGGTTGCTTATCGCATCGCGTTGCCTCCTCAGTTGTCCGAGGTACACAATGTATTTCACATATCTATGTTGAAGAAGTATGTGCACGATCCGTCACATATTATTGAGCATGGAGATCTGGTGATCCAGAAAGATCTCACATATGAACAAAGGCCTTTAAAGATATTAGAGCGAGAAATACGAGCTCTAAGGAATAAGGTTATTCCCATGATCAAGGTGCAATGGAATAAGAATCCTGAACGCGAAGCGACATGGGAGACCGAGGAATCTATGAAGAAACGATTTCCCGAGTTATTCTAAGAGGTATATGTCCTACACTCTCCGCGTGTATAATTATATATATATTGAATTTGGGGACCAAATTCTTTTTAAGTGGGGGAGGGTGTAGCAACCCTAATAAATGAATAATTGAAATGAATTAAAACATATATATTACAGAAGTAATATATATAAAAGGAATAGGGTTAATTTGACGAAATAAAACAAATTAAAAATAACGCCTCTTATTAGGGCGTTAATTCAAAAAGAAACGCCTCTATCAAAGGCGTGACTAAAGAAAGGACGCCCACACGTGCGGTCGTCAACTCACGCGACCAAATGGGTAAGTAAAAGAAACGCCTCTATCTTGGGCGTGTTTTAAAACAAGAAACGCCCTTTTTCAAGGCGCTTTTTAAGAAACGCCCTTATGCAAGGCGTCAATTAAAGAATACACGCCCTGACCTAAGGCGTTAATTCAGTTCGTGAACCGATCGAACCCAGAACTTATCCAAGGAAAGATTAACCTAATCTAGTAAGTGTCTATTAGAGTAAGGACTCTATTAAGGATATATTACCCTCAATCAAACACTACTCTTGTTAGGACTTCAAAATCCTATAAATAACATGTTCGATCGAACCCTAAAACCCATTTGATCGAACGTCTGCTGCTAGGTACGTGAAGAACATATGTTCTTCTATTTTCTTCTTCTGTTCTTTTTTTTTTATGAACGTAGCATGAGAAGAATTAATATTCTTCGTTTCCTCTCCAGGTTGACGGAAGAACGATTGTTCTTCTTCTATTAAGTTGCAGTTGAAGCTTCAAAGCCCTTTCATCTCCTTCATCCAGATCATAAGGTAGGATTTTCTCAAGTTACTGTAGCCCAAATAATTTAAGACAAGACTTATATACGTATTGACATGACATGCATACGGTTTAATATGGTTTTATTATGTTTCTGCAATATTTTGAAAGAGACGCCCCTGTCCAGGGCGCTAATTTACAAGACACGACCATGTCCAAGTCGTCAATTTCATATTTAACGCCCTGTACACAGGCGTTAATTTCATGTAAATCTTCGGAACGGATTATCCATGCAATTACATGAAATCAATCAATAATTGTTAACGGTTAAAAGTCAATAAGCATGAAACATCAAATCCAATATACTGCATCTGAATTACTGCCAATTTTCCTGTCATGACTATATGATTGTTATCCTTGATTATCGTGCAAATCTTGCTAATTCCTGATATTTCTTGAATTCACGACCTAGACTAGGTCGTTTTTCCCTGTGGTAACGCCCCATCACAGGGCGTGAATTAAAAATAAACGCCCCTTACTAGGGCGCGTATCTGATAAAATCCTGGAATATATATTCTGAGAAAATAAGAATTTAATGATTAACGCCCCTGCCAAGGGCGCGTTTTTGATAATTTCTGAAAATAAATATGTTCTGAAAATTATTGTAAATAAAAGACGCCTGCTACAGTAGTCGTCAACTCTTGAAGAAACGCCCCTGACGAAGGCGCGTTTTAGATAAATTATTGAAATTATTGAAAATTCTGCAAAAACGGACCATATGTAAACGCCCTTCTGTTAGGCGTTAATTACTTGAGAAACGACTTGACCTAAGTCGTTATTTTACTGTAAACTGATTTTTCCTCTGATTTGCTAACCGATGGTTTTATATATCATAATATATATATATATCGGCACTATTCTCCACTCCGTGAGTATAGTCCCACTTTTCACGGTGTTTTATCGATCACACTCAATTCTCATTGACATACAAGCTCTCCATTGGACATTCCGTTCCTTTGGACTAGCGAGTTAGTCATAGAGACCTCCGTAAGACTCCTCGTAGCCTTGGATTCCCTCAAGGCCGACTGAGCTGGTTGTACCCTAAAAACCCATTACACTATTGATGCCATGTCACTCTAAAGAAACATGGTATACCGGCTCTTATGATTATACAAAGAGTATATCATAAGAAATTCTTGATGGGATGATGATATCATGCCATATCGTGTCATTCTTGTAAACCCCAATTCTATGATAAGAATGAGGGTATCTTACTTTGATATGCTGTTCATGTGGACCTCAATTCTATATAAAGAATGTCCATATTGATTTGTCATGGTACCTAAGTTAAGGGAACCATATTCTACCTAGTTTTATCGATATCGTGATTATACCGTTATTATCGCCATTCTATGTCCTTTGTCATATTTTGGACTCTATTCTATCAAAGTTGTCATACGTGTCTACAAGCTTGATTATTGAAATTCTATGTTGGCTATAAACAAGAGTGGATGTCAAAACACATGATAAATGCCTGCGCATATAGGGCCCGATCTGGTCCTGGGAGGAGCACCCGAAAGTACTTGTGCCCATGGGAGTTAAAATGATAAGGTATCTGGCATTATACCGAGTACTTGACTTGCTTGATTGGACATTCCACACACATCTTGTACTTGACTCGTACTTGACATGAAATGATATGCGTGGCCCGAAAAAGGGTAATTTACTTGCTTGATACATGATAGCCAAAGTTCTTGACATGACTCGATAATGGTACTTGCTTGAATATCTTGAATAACTTGTATCTTGTTCATGAAAGTTCATCTTATTTCTTTGATATTACATTCTCTCTATCTTGTCGTTTCATGCGAGCATGCATAGCTTTATTGCATCCATGAAAATGTAATTACTTAAACCACTTGCTAGTACTTGAGATATAATTTCCTACTGAGCGTTCGCTCATCCCGTTTGTCCCTTTTTACTTTTCAGGTAAGTCCGACGACGATGGAAGTCAATCGGATGGGAATTGTCAAGAGTGAAGAGATAGAGCTTCTACAAGTGTCGTCTAGTCTTTTCCATAGTTTCTTGAGTCAACTATGTATTCTTTTCCTTTTTATTTAACAGAGTATTGGATTTGTAATAGTCTATCCATTATGGAATAAAGGATTGGGTTATCTTGCTATTTTGCGCATCTCTGTCTTTGTGTCGAATACACGACCACTCTGATTGACATGATTGATATAGACACGTCGCGCATCTCCGGGTATCTTCCGCGCTCGGGGCGTGACACTCACTCATGAGCTGCATGAGGTAATTGTGTCAGTCTATTCCTTAAGCAGTTGAATAAAGAAGATCCTTGTGTAATCGATTAGTTGATGTCTTCCATAATTTGTTTTATGGTTGTGTATAAATTGCACAGTGTCTTGATACAAGTACTGCACCTAGTCTATGCTATGTATGATCTCTCGGGTCATTGCATACTACGCATGAAGCATAAGTCACACATAGCAACATGTAGGTCGGTGCATATTGCATTCCAGCCACATGTAAGTCGGTGCTTCTATTATCCAAACTGCATGATAAGGTTGATGCAAAATTTACATGTTGCAAATCTTAGATAATGCTTATTGTTGTCAGGGGGAGGATAGCATCATCAGAACTAAGGTCAACCCCCTCTCTCTCTCTGCTCCTTAATGTCTACTCCTTTTCTCAGAATGGATAACAGTCTAGCGATTGATTCATTGTCGTGAGCTGCAATTATTACAACCCTTCCGCTATAAAAATCACATGTGCTCATTGAATGAACCGAAGGTTTAACTTTAATAGGCTGTAAAGTTCAAAAGACTGTCTTCTGAAAATGCTTATAGCTTTTAACCTCTATCTCATGATTATAATAGAACAGGTCTTCACAGTACCTGAACATGACAGATTTAATGATGGTTAAGGTTTGAAAACTAAAAATTATGTATTGTTCTTAAACAAGTCACTCCAAAAATTATAAGGGCGGCAAAAACTAAGATCCTCAAAGAAAAAGAAATGAACAAAGTGGCAGAGCAATGAATGAGTTTCACTGAGAAACTGAGGTCTCCATCAAAGAAATGGAGAGTACCTTAAGTCATGAAGTGACTCAGGTTAACTCTATTCATTTGGTCAAATCTACAAGGGAGGTCTCACTGAGTAACTAGGGGTACTGGCCTCTGATCAAGGTGTACTCTTAACGTTAAAAGGTGCAAACTATCCCTGTAGCTTTTGATCAGAAATAGATATAGTATTTTATGCTTAGTAACTGGGGGTATTAGCCTCTAATCAAGGTATACACCTAATGTCAACATCATAAATGATACTTGTCTGTTCATCAGTTCATTTTTCAAAAGCTCGTGAATGAAAATTGTTGTAACCCTTAGAAATCAAATGTCTATTGAGTGTCAATTGTTTAACCTCAATACAAATTCAGGTAACTTTCCTTGCCCTTCACTTTGTATGAAGTAACTAGGGTATTGTCTCGACCTAGACTTTTATGGTTATGTGACTCAGGTTCATTGCTATAAATGGAGTATATAACCATATTTCAGAAAGTCAGTGAATTCTCTTTCCCTTCTATAACTGTTAAACCTGACTGAAATCAAGCAAGCCCATTGCTCGATTCATCAGCAAATAAGGAGGACAGAGAGGAACAACATTCTATGTAACGGTTCAGAATGTGAGCAAATTATGACGCAACGGGCTTGCTTGATGGCAAAGGGCAAAGGGGGAGAATGTGTATATGCACTAAGATTCCTCAGGGGGAGAGTCTATGCTCAAGGGGTAGGAGTCTCAATCAGTGCATAAGTCTGTGCATACATAACCTGTGTAGTTGCATGCATGACCTGACCTCATGGCATTTATTCATTGTGTTGCCATCATCAAAAAGGGGGAGATTGTTGTGCCCCTTGTGCCCTGATGATGTTGTATAGTTTCGATGATAGCAACCACTATGAATCATGTGAGATTAGAATAAATAAATATTCTGCATTTAATCTCTACATACATGGTTCAATGCATAGTTTCATCTTTCAGTATACAAAGTCTGTGCATACTTTGCTTACTTCATTGCATTTGTCGCATAAGAAGTCCGTGCATATGATGTCCATACATTGAAAGCCGGTGCAATATTTCGCTACACGCTATCAAGTCTGTACAACCCATGTTGCTACACTCGACCAAGTCAGTGCAAGCATTATTCATCCATTAGCGCAACTCGCAGCTAAGTCTGTATAGTCCGTGTTCATTCTGCATCCATAGTCAGTGCATCTTTTTGAGACATGCATATACATAGTCAGTGCATATTTTTGAGTCATGCATATACATAGTGAGTGCATTTTTTTGCTTCATGTATACACAAAGTCAGTGCATACTTCGTTACCAAGTCCGTGCTTCATGTATACACAAAGTCAGTGCATACTTCATTACCAAGTCCGTGCAACTCTTGTTGATGAAAGGACACAAGTCTGTACAACTTTTGTTGATACGAGCATTTAAGTTCGTGCATCATTTCATTAGGTCTGTGCTTTATGCATTCAGGCTTAAACTCTAGGGACAGCAAGTCGGTGCATCCTCTTGTCCCACGCATACCAAAAGTCTGTACACATCTCGGTGGCATGTCCGTGCATTCATCTTCATTGTGCATACTTTCCTATATGCATACTGCATTATATGCATCAAGTCTGTACATGATTAGTTCAAATCTTGAACTAACTCGGTGCATCTTTCTTTCTTTTCCTTCAGATTAATTCAAACTGATAATAAGTCTGACCTGATAGTACTGCTGTTCGAGGAATTTAAGAAGGGCACGTGATTCAAGAATGAAAGAAAGTGCCAGGATCGTGACACGTGAAAAGCAACGATGCTGTGATGCTGACACGTGACCTAGATATTTGGGCGGGAATCGTGGTGACCACACACCCTATCCTCTTACTGCTCTATAAATAAGAAGCTTCTTCCTCAGGAGCAGAGTGATCGAAATTGTGAACTTACTTTGAAAGAGCAGAAGCAGAGAGAGCTTACACGATCAAAAGAAAAGAGAGAAGAAGGAAAGAGTCAAGAGAGAAGTGTTTAGAGAAATACTTAAAGTGTTTGTTCTTCAGTCTCCTAGTTCAGAACCGGAGCTGAAATTGTTCAGTGTTGAGCTACATTCCCATTTGGGTTCTTTCGTTTCGTTACTTTGTTCTTCCATCTTCGTTTTAGAAACTCGTTTCCAAGCTGTGTGTCAACGGAGCAAGTTGTGAAGCTCAGCTGTTTGCAGAGGTGGATTCCTCTGGTCGGGTAAAGCTGTAAGTCCCCAGCGGTTTACAGAGGAGGATTCCTCTGGACGGCATAAGCTGTAATGCCCAGTTGTCTGTAGGGTTGTGACCCCAAAGCTGTGGATCAGCGAAGCTGTGTATCAGCAGTGGAAGCCACATTCCAGTTTGGAGTGTGGGGTGGACGTAGATCTCGAGTTTGAGATCGAACCACCTTAAAAATCTCTGACTTCTGTGCGATTGCTTTGCAGACTGTGTGCATTCAGGTCATTTCTTTGATCTGTAGTAGATGAATGTTTAGGACCATCTTGAGTTAGATCTGTTGGGTCGACATTCATCGATAGTATTTTTCTTCTGTCTGTCATCTGACAGCAGCTTGATTTAATTCCGCACTTGGAGCTGCTGTTGTTTATTTTAATTTTGTGGCTGATCTATTCACCCCCCTCTAGATCGTATATCGCATCCTATCAGGTTTAAGGAGACTGAGAGAATCTTCAGGGTTATGCAGTGCGGAGATCAGGATCGCGTCCTGTTAGCAACTTTCCAGTTAGAACGCAATGCTCGTTCTTGGTGGGAAGCCGTGGAAGCCATGCTTGGGAATAGGCGTGCCACGTGGAACGAGTTCAAGGAGTTTTTCAATAGCAAGTATTTTTTAGATCGGGTGCAGGAGAAGAAAGCGGCCGAGTTTGTTGCTTTGAAACAAAGAAACTTGTCGGTTGTAGAGTATGAAGCATAGTTTTCTAGATTGTGTATGTATGCCCCACACTTGGTGTCCATTGAGAAAAGGAAGGCTAAAAGATTTTTGAATGGTTTGAAGCTTCATTACATCAATCAATTGGAACCCTTGGAAATCCATATCTATGTCGAGATAGTAAGGGAAGCACAAGTTTTGGAAGACACAATGGAAACGACTGACCGGATCAGAGGTCGGGATAAGAAGAAGGAATAGACTACCAGTTCCGGGAACTTTAAACCCGGTAATGGTCAGAAGAGGCCCAATAGTGGGCTGAGTTTTTCTAAAAGTAAGAAACCTAGGGAAGGTGAGAAGAAAGTTTGACCAGCCGTGCCGTCCAAGGCAGTTTGCAAGTACTATGACCATCCAGGTCACAAGATGGAAGAATGTTGGCGCAAGTTAGGCGCTTGTTTGAGGTGTGGTAGCAGGGACCACCGAATTCCAGAATGTCCCCTTATTAATGAACCAGCCGCATCTGATAAGTCGCAAGGAAGTTCCAAGCGGCAAGGCAGGCTCCAAGCTCTCCAGGAGGCCGAGACCGAGAACCAGACTACCGAGGAAGGAGGTATTGTCTAAGGTACTCTTCCTATTCTTTCCAAGCCAGCATTCGTACTCTTCGACACTGGAGCCACTCATTCTTTTATATCTTTGAAATTTGCTAAGACTTTATCTGTGGAACCGGTGTTATTGGATTCTCACCTTACGATATCCACCCTTATTGGTTCGGGATCCGAGATTAAATACTATTACCCTTCTAGTGAAGTTTTGATCAATGGTTGTAACTTATCTATTGATCTAGTATGCATGAAGATGAAAGATTATGATGTAATCTTAGGGGTTGATTGGTTATCTAAGCATGGTGCTAGTGTTCATTGTAAATCAGGAGTAGTGTCTTTCCCTGGACGTCCGGAGCTTTCTTTCTCTGGCTCTAAGCTATCCAAGTCCATGCCACTCATTTCGGCACTTTAGGCAGATAAGCTGTTAAGAAAGGGGTATCCAGCATTCTTGGCTTTGATTTCTTTAACTGATAAGAAGGAAGTGGAGTTGACGGATATCCATGTTATTCAAGATTTTTCGGAGGTATTCCCAGATGAATTGCCAGGTCTTCCCCCTGAAAGAGAGGTGGTTTTCTCTATTGATTTGATTCCTGGCGCCTCACCTGTTTCGAGAGCCCCCTATCGTATGTCCCCTGCTGAGTTAAGAGAATTGAAGGTACAGTTGTTAGACTTGCTAGAAAGAGGGTTCATTTGTCCGAGTACTTCCCCGTGGGGTGCTCCTGTTCTTTTTGTAAGGAAGAAAGATGGTTCCTTGAGGCCGTGTATCGATTATTGTTAGTTAAATCAACTCACCGTGAAGAACAAGTAACCATTACCAATGATCGATAAGTTATTTGATCAGATATCTGGAGCCCAGTACTTCTCAAAGATCGATCTCAAATCTGGGTATCATCAGTTGAGGATAAAAGATGAAGATATTTTTAAGATGGCATTCCGTAGCAGGTATGGGCATTTTGAATTTGTGGTGATGCCATTTGGACTAACAAATGCTCCTGAAGCTTTTATGCAACTAATGAATAGTGTGTTTCGGCCCTACTTGGATCAATGGGTCGTGGTATTTATCGATGATATTCTGATATATTCAAGGAGCAAGGAGGAGCATGAACAACACTTGAGAATGGCATTGCAAATATTAAAAGAGCATCATCTATACGCCAAGTTTAGTAAATATGAGTTCTGGTTGCAAGAGGTATCTTTTCTGGGGCACATTATTTCTAAAGAGGGAATCGCAGTAGACCCTTCGAAAGTTGAGGCTGTACGTAATTGGGAAAGACCTATGAATGTAACTGAGATCAGAAGTTTCTTAGGTTTAGCAAGCTATTATCGAAGGTTCATTAAGGATTTCTCCAAGATTATAGTGCCCTTGACAAGGTTAACTCGTAAGGAGAATTGTTTTGAGTGGACTGATGATTGTGAGAAGAGTTTTCAGACTTTGAAGGAGTGTTTGACCACTTCCCCAGTTTTGGCCGTACCCTTAGGTGAAGGAGGTTTTGAAGTTTATACTGATGCTTTGGGGATCGGTTTAGGTTGCGTATTGATGCATCGAGGGAGAGTGATAGCTTATTCCTCCAGGTAGTTGAGAAAACATGAAGAGAATTACCATGTTCATGATTTGGAGTTAGCAGCTGTTGTGTTTGCTCTTAAGATATGGAGGCATTATCTTTATGGAGAAACTCTCATAGTGTACTCATACCATAAAAGCTTGAAATATCTATTTTCTCAAAAGGAGTTGAACATGAGACAGAGAAGGTGGCTAGAGTACTTAAAGGATTTTGACTTCTGCATTGAATATCATCCCGAAAAGGGGAATGTTGTGGCAGATGCTTTAAGAAGGAAGCCGACAGCTAGGCTAGCCAGTTTGATGATTCAAGAATGGAAGTTGTTAGAACAGTTTGCCAGTCTAGATATTACAGAAAAGGAAGATCGAATCTTCGTGGCTCATGTCCAACTTCATTCAGAATTGCTAGCAGAAATTAAGCAGTTGCAGGATAATGACCTAGTGCTTGTGGAAATTAAAGAACAGATGGCTAATCGACCAGATTTTATGTTAGCTGATGATGGGAGGTTGTTGTTTCGAGGGAGAGCATGTGTCCTTGATTCCATAGAAATAAAAAAGAAGATTCTTGAAGAAGCGCACAGATCTAAGTATACTATACACCCAGGAGCTACAAAGATGTACAGAGATTTGAAGAGGACTTTCTGGTGGCCGAACATGAAGAGAGAAGTGGATGATTTTGTGAGCAGGTGTTTAATATGTCAACAAGTTAAAGCAGAGCATTTCAGACCTGCTGCGAAATTAAAGCCTCTCGAAATACCACAATGGAAGTGGGAAAGTGTCGGTATGGATTTTATTATGGGTTTACCCCGAACATGAGGAGGCCTTGATGGAATTTGGGTGATCATTGACCGACTGACAAAGTCCACACACTTTTTGCCCATTAAGTCAAAGTGGACCGTGGATATTTTTGCTGCCCTGTATGTAAAAGAAATAATAAGATTACATGGAGTACCTGTGTCCATTATATCTGATAGAGACCCCAGGTTTACATCTCACTTTTGGAAAGGACTGCAAGCATCATTAGGCACTCGTTTGAACTTCAGTATAGCTTTTCACCCTCAGACTGACGGGCAGATTGAGAGAGCAAATCAGATTGTTGAAGACATGTTGAGAGCCTGCATAATTGATTTTGGAGGTAGTTGGCATGAACATTTACCTTTGATTGAGTTTGCGTGCAATATTAGTTACCAATCTAGCATTCAGATGGCAACGTTTGAGGCTTTGTATGGCATGAGTTGTAGATCCCCTCTTTGTTGGGAAGAAATTGGCGAAAAGCAATGGCTCGGGCCAGATCTTATCTCAGAATCATCGAAGAACATCCAAGTTATCAGAGACCGTTTGAAGGTCGCCCAGTCCAGACAAAAGAGCTATGCAGATAATAGAAGACGGGAGCTAGAATTTCAGATTGGGGATCATGTATTTCTGAAAGTATCACCATCAAGAGGAATTAGAAGATTTGGAATTCGAGACAAGTTAAGCCCAAGGTTTGTTGGCCCATTTGAGATTTTATAAAGGGTAGGCGAAGTTGCCTATAGATTGGCCCTACCACCACAGTTAGCTGGTATTCACGATGTGTTCCATATATCTATGCTTCGGAAGTATGTCTATGACCCTTCGCACATAATCCAACATGCTGATTTGGAATTGAAGAGGGACTTATCTTATGAAGAGAAGCCTATCAAGATATTGGACTTCAAGCAACAGCAACTCAGGAATCGATCCATCCCGATGGTCAAGGTCCAGTGGAGTCGGCGTGGAGTAGAGGAGGCAACATGGGAGTCCGAGGATGCAATCAGGAAATTATATCCTGAATAATTTTAAGGTTGGTTGTTAGCAGATTCGGTGAATTTGGGGACCAAATTTCTTAAAGAGGGGGAGGGTGTAGCATTCTGCATTTTTATTATAATAATTCCATATAAATTAATTATTTATTGGCTCAACTTCTAAAGAGATTATTAAAAATCTAGAAAAATATGAATCTAGTGTAAACTTGAATTTGTAATAACTTTGTCTTTAGGTAAGAGCCCAAAATAAAATACGTGTAGGCTCAATTTCGCGTTTTAGCAGTTTTTCGTGGGTTTAGAAGGCCTAGTTTAACCATCGTAATTTGGGCCCAATTCTAGCCCAATTGTGCTCTGATTCGAGCCAAACCCTAGCCCATTGTTAGGTCTTTGCTTTCTCTTCGAAAACCCTAAGTCTAGACGCTTCTACCGGTGGCGGCGGTGGTGGATTAGAACCTTATCCGAGTTTTTCACCGGAGTTTCTTCTTTGGACTCTTCAACCTAATTCGATTGCTAGGAGTCCCCATAGGTTCTATTTATAGAGGGCTTTCGACACCCTAGAACCCTAATTGCACCAGCATCAGGCAGCGTGACCGATCGTGACCGGACGAGGGGGAATTTGGGCATTCTTGGAGTAGTACCAAGGGTTCCGGTGACCCCTCTTCTTCGTCCCTCTTTCCTTCAAGCAAAGGTAGGTGTCTCTCAGGCCAAATAGAAAACTAATAATACCATCTTGTGCGTCTCCATGAGCTCTTTCTTTTGATACCTAAGTGCTCAATTTTCGTTCATCATGCTGTTCGAATTTTACGTTTTACTCCGAGGTGTATCAAAAGGACAACTTTCATGATTATTAGTTAAAGATTTAATCTTGTTGTGTTAGATCTAAATCAAAGCATGCTAATTTATACGAAATTTTATGCTCTTTTGAATGGTAGTATTTTCCATAATTCTTATTCATTCTATCATGAGCAATCGAAGTTGTAGTGTAACATGTCGAAGTTCATCATTGGCGGGTTTCCAAGTCATATGACCCATCTTTCAGAAGCCGTTACAGCCTGACGGCCGCTCGATAGACCGTCGCCTGAGCCTGACGGCCATACGACAGATCGTCACATGCCCCTGTGTTTTAAATTTCCTGAAATTCTAATCTATTTATTTTCTGGTACGTAACGCGCCTACTATAGACCGTTACATGCTTGTAACGCCCCTTCATTAGACAGTCACGTTCTCCTGACAATGTTTCTAAACTTTGTTTATACGTTCTTAAAACCAAAAACTTGCTATGTTAGTAAGATATATTGACTTATAAACAAGGCAGAACGTGGTGTTAATATTGTATTATGATCATAAACCTTAATTTTTCATTGTTCTACATGAAAGATGTTTAGAAAATCCTAAGTTGAATGATCATGAAGAATTTTATAAAAACCCTTAGTTAATACTTGTATAAATTCTGAATTATATATATTTGATCTTAGCATTATTGTTTGACAGTCATGCCACTCCGGTGGGATTGACTGAACGCACCATCTTGGTTTCCGTGTTTATTAGCCTCAATTCTTGTAATAGATGGCACTCTCCACCGGATATTCCTTCCGTCGGACTAGGACCACTATTATGAGATCTCCATAAGACCCCGTGAGCATGGGATTCCCACCAGGACGTCGGGCAGGTTGTACCCTAAAGACCTGAACCTATGAACGTGGTTTGAATCGTGTTTTTGTACCAGCTCAAATTAAACTGGTCTGTGACTGTAACGGCCCAAGATTGGACCGTCACATCATCGTAATGGCCATGTGTACGACCGTCACGTTCCCGTAACGGCCTAGTTATCGACCGTCACAGGTAAGATATTCTTGTATTCCCGACATTCTTATATTTCCCTTATTTTTTTATCATGAAGCAGTTATCAAGCTTGGCCTTGAACTGTGAGGTCATGCGTGATCCTTGTTTACATCTTTATTACCCAAAGACTCATAGTCTTTGTACTCGATGTCATTCCAATTTTGTTGGAATTTCTCTTGATCTTAGAAATAAGTTCGTGAGCTTAAACCTTGGAACTCTTGGCCATTAATGTGATGAATGTCTATACTAGGATCTTTGATCCAAGCCTTCAATGCCAACGCATCATAAAGGGCCCGATCTGGTCCTGGGAGGAGCGCCCGAAAGTACTTGTGCCCCGAGGAGTTTGTAATGACAAGGTGTGGCATTGCACCGAAGTGCATGACTAGCGTGATTGGTCTATGACATCTCCACTTCTACTCAATTACTTGAAATTCCTGTGTGACATGATATGCGTGCTTGATATGGCCAATTCCATTTATCATTTCATGACATGAAAAGTTCTTGTTATACTTGTGTTTACTCTTCACTTGAAAGCTCATATTCCTTTCCTATCTATCTATTGTAATTTATTTATCATCGCTTTTGTTACAATGTTATTCATAAATGGCTAATCACTTTAATTATGCCTGATGATAGAGATATAAAATCCTACTGAGCTTTGCTCACCCCTACTTTCCAATCCTTTTCAGGTAGTTCTGACGAGGACATGCGTTCCGATGGGGACGGGAACGAGTGATGCCAGGAGCAAGCCATTTAGAGTTTATGTTCAAGTCAAGTTTGGATTAGTTTTTATCTAGAGTTGATGCATTTTCCATTAATGAGATAGAAGTCCACAAGGAGTCGGGTGTAATCGAATACTTTCTCTTATTATTATTATTATCAATAAAGTTGGGTTAATTGTATCTTTATTATTGGCTTGGTGGTTAGTCTCTTGTGGCAACGTGCGCTCTGATTGACATTATTGATATAAACTGCTACATTCCGATTTTCCACATCGGGGCGTGACAGTGGGGGCGGTGAACTCTGTATACCTGGTGCAGAGACATAAAATATCATTAACAAAATAAAGTGCATATATTCACTACTCATTTATCTAAGAATTTAAATAAACATACCAGTAGAACCCCTCCTGGAACCACCTCTCCTAGAAGATCCGGTACGACCTCGAACCATCTAATTATTGACATCAAGAATAGTAGTGCATATTAGTCCACAAATAATTACGAGGAGAGGTAGCAATTAATAATGATAAGAAGTGCATATATGTTAAATTTCTTACAAAATATTCAATCATTATCTATTTCATCTTCAAATGCTGAAGATATATCAAACTTAGCATCATCTTCGGCATCTTCCTGGTTCTCACTAGATTCATACTCTTCCTCCTTAGAGGACTCCACCTACCCAACAATTGCTTCATTTAGCTCAGTTGGATCGACTTCTTTCACTTCGTCCTCTATAGACAACCGAAGTGGCTCGTCAGATTTGATCAGATGAAGAATAGAAGCAACCAACTCTGTAGTGTCACCCTCGTCTGATTGAAAAAATTCAGCACTAGTATCCTCTGAGACAGCTTCAATCAGATAAAACTCATCATTAGGCACAAGCCTTGGTTTTATCCCACAAACTGCCCACCAATCTCTATTCTTGGACAATGAATAACTTGAATAATACACTTGTTGGACTTGTGCGGCCAAAATGAACGGCTCATAGGTATTCAATTTTGATCTATGTTTGACATCGACAAGCCCATATATTGCGTCATTTCGAATTGAATGTGGATCAAACCAATGACACTTAAAAAGGAATATATGCTTGTCTTGTCCGAGATACTACAATTCTATGACCTCCTCAAGAATACCATAGTAATCAAGATCATTTTCATTATATGTACTATCCTTCACGCATACGCTGCTATTCATCGTAGACTTATTTCGTCCATAATCTCTGGTGTGAAATCTATAACCATTCACAAAAAATCCTGGATAGGCATGCGCGACCTTCGAAGGTCCATAACTTATCAGCCAAACTCTTTCATCAGTAACATAACCTTCTTCAACCTATGAATATAAACCACGTTACTTTTCTTTTGATACGTGCATACACCTCAAGCTTTGTGGATTTGGTAGATTGACACTTACTTGACCTTTAAGCCATCTGGCAAAAGATCTCCCTTGTTCATTTTGAACCTCCATGTCATTGAGGTGTGGACATTGAGTAATTAATTCTGAATCAAATTGCCTGCAATGATGAATGCAACATCACCGTAAATGGGAGGAAGAACATCAAGATGCTTATAAATTTTCGGGAGCTGTGGAGTTGACGACTCACTCAACATAAGGTTCAATCTCAGCACAGTTCAGGAGAACATATATCTCTGCGGCCAACAACTCTCTATCCTCTAATATGCGATTCGAACAAAGTCCGAATGCATATCCTGGATACTTAAATAAGGACGACTGGTCAGACAGACCCACCTCTCCTCTATCATCATTACGTGGAGGTCGATTGCGGCGAGTTTGAATTTCAGGTTCGAAGTACATCGAACAGAAGTTCAAAATTTCTTCAATAATATACGCCCCAGTAATCGAACCCTCTACTTTAGCCTTGTTGCGAACCTTCATTTTCAGGTCATGCATACACCTATGACAACAATTCATATGACAATGATATACAGTGATAATGACAGACACATGTAAGTACTATCAAATAATCAATAAATATATACTGATTACCTCTCAAATGGATACATCCATCGAAATTGTACCGGTCCTCCAACTTTGGCCTAGTATGGCAAATGGATAATCGGGTGCTCCATGGAATCAAAGAACGCAGGGGGAAATATCATCTCCAACTTGCATACCGTCGTGACCACATTCTGTTCCATAGTTTGCACGTCCCCAAGTTTGAGTTCTGATGCACATAGAATCAAGAAAAACTGACTCAACTCAGTCAATGCTCCCCATATAGGCTTTGACAATATGTCACGGAATGCATGTTGGACAGCGGATCTAGAGGGGAGGGGTGAATAGATCTGCCCCTCTTTTCACAATGCAACCCTCTATATAGCTAGTTAAAAATAATTACAGCGGAATACCACTAGCTTAGCGACGTATTAAACGATTTGCTTAGAAATATGATTACACAATATGGATATTGAACCTAAGCATGCATCTAAAATAAATCAATCACACAATCAAACCACAACACAAAGGATTTTAAGGTGGTTCGGATTGAATCCCCAGTCCTACGTCCACCCCTCACCAAATCCGGTGAGGCTCCACTAGTGCCACGCACTGAACCGCAAATCGGAAAGACCTCCGATTACCTTCCTACTAACAACAGGTAGGGACGTCAACACCGCAGATCGGACAACTTCCGATTACCTTCCTACTAACCACCGGTAGGGACGATCTTCAGTTTCAATCATTTGTATGAAATGAAAAAGATAAAAAATATGAAATCACTCAAACAAGATATAGAGTATGCTCAAAGAAAGAAGATCTTGTCTGAGTTGCAGAAGCTTGAATCGGATGCTTTGAAGGTGTCTTCTTCCTTGTGAGATGATCTTCCTTGAATCTCTTCTAGTTGATGAAGAAGACGATGGATGTAGCTTCGATCTTCCTTTTGATCTTCTTGAGTTGATGAAGAGGATGAAGAATGCAGTTTAGATCACCTTTGAAAGTCTTGATTGCATCTTGCTTCCTTGGAGGTTGAGATGGCTTCAGATTTGGACTTGAATCCCTTGGAATGGATGAAGCTTCTTCCCGTAGTACTGTTCACGGCTACAGTACTTCGAACTACTCTCCCTTGAACACACCCTTGCAGCCTCCCTTGATTTCTCAAATGATCAACTAGGGTTTCTAACCCTCTTGCATGTGTTTTATAACCTTTGAATGGTCCTTAGACATCCCCCAGACCAGATCCACAATCTATGGAAGATTGGGTGACTTTGGGGTTAAACAAATACAAGGAAAGGGGCTGGCCTCGAGGTGGAAATCGAAGTAAAACATGGCTGCATCGGGGCTGGCGGTCGACCTGCAGCTTCTGGCGGTCGACTGCTACTGATAATCGCTGTAGAGGATTAGTCCCTAGAATTTCTGGTCGATCGCTGCTGGCTGGCGGTCGACCGCCATTGAGACTCGTGCAGACTGGGAGCTGCTGGCTGGGGCGGTCGACCGCACCTGTGCTGGTGGTCGATCGCCAGCTGGGCAGACCCCGGTTCATCCCGGGTCGGTCCGTTAACCGCTTTAGCTCCGTCGCTTGAGTCCTTTAGTAGCCCGTTCATATCTGTGGCATCTCCCTTGATAGTCTAAAAGGTATCAACTGAGTCTCTGGCCTTGGATTCTCTTGGCTGTACTTCTTTGTACATTGACCTTGGATGTGTGACGAGCCGAATATCACGTGTCGACTTTTGCTTCTGTTCGCATCCTTGCTTGGGCGCGATCAATGAGCTTTCACTTTTGCCATCCTCACTGAATGCCTTGTCCATTCATTAGCATATCTGTCATGAACAGGACAACACGTATGTTAGTCACATGAGAGTGGAAACATCAATGACTAATAGTGTTTAGCCATTATCAAAACCAAGAATACCATAGAACTCATATGACCATAGGATGATGTCGAATGACCCCAGTGACCATAGGATAACTCAAATGACCACAGGGGCACAACATTCTCCCCCTTTTTGATGATGGCAACACTGTGAGTCATTATGTTGCAGTAATATCAAGAATGGCAAAAGTTATAGCAAATGCAACATATGCAACTCAAGATCCATGATAATGAGAATATGGGAATGCAGATATGAATACGGATATGAATGCGATGTAATTATGCAAACCCCATCACATACACATAAGCGCACAAAGGTTTCTCCCCCGTACACAATTCACTCATCCCCCAATGACAACTCACAAAGCAAGGGATGACTCACAACAAAATATTCTCTCCCCTTTGACAACGCGATAACGTAAAACTCTTACAAAGGACTCACACAAAGAATTCTCCCCCTTTGACAACAACAAAAAGGGAGGGATAAGGTATAGAAGGGGACTAATGTCTGAGAGATCAGAGCTGAATGAGAGTGTAGAGCAAGCCATTATATGCAAACCTAAAACATACCGTGAGCAACATAGATGGTTCAAAGCTAATGAAATCCGAGATCATCAATAGAGTTCGAAAAGTAGCTACATCCAAGATTTAATAGAAATAAACTTAAGGTGCATATCATGGCAGTGTTTAACCTTCCCTTGTCTTATATATCCATATTCATTAACTACAAAGGGAATAACATAAAAACTAGTATTGAGGCTAAACAATCATGACTAAAGTATGGAATTTTATGAGTGCAGCAAATTAGATTTTTAATATCTTTTGAATTTGAAGGCACATGACTTATATTTTACGAGCAATCAAGTCTAGTACATGCCTCCTAGCCATAAGAATACACGTTGTTTAGACGCCAGTATCCCTAGGTATTTAGTAAGACTGACGGTTATGCTTCAGAATGAACAGAGATAGCAAAGTCACGTCATGACATATCCAAACTCATTTCTGTGATGAGAAGATATATTTCTCAGTAATTATGCCATTGCTCTGCCTATAGTCCAAAAGTATTAAGACAGAGATAACAGGGGCACATCATGACATATCATTCGTCACTTGATTTGATGACGTGACATATTTCTCCATGCAACAATATCATTGCTTTGTCAAATTGATTTTCAAGAATTCCAGCTCATCAAGATGTTAAAAAATAATACTAAGCCTGAGTGTATCACCAAGATTGTCATGAGGTTTGGATTTTCAGATTTCAGGGTAGTCATTCAAGACATAACATCCAATCTTTAGTTAAAGTCTATTAAAACCACAGAACATAGATGATTTCAAATAAAATATATCAGAACTATAAGGAAATCATTAAATCTGAACCATTTTTATTGAATAGACAATCATCAGTTCATATAATAGAAAGCTCTCACACCATATGTTTGTCAGTCTCATGATCTCATATTCAGACTGTAAGCCATGGAAGCACAAGAAATTAAGAAAAGCATCAAGACTCCCCCTAAGGATATGCAATGAATACACTCAAGGAGTTATGTGTGCAAGCAAGTGTAATGATAACTGTCAAGAGGAGAATGACCTAAAACATGCAGGGGTTGACATGAATTTGGCAGACATGAGATGCATGACCCAACACATGGTTGTACACTTATTAAATGCAACAGAATGAAGATGAAACATATGCATGAATGCTGCACAAGGACAACTCCCCCTTACTATATGACCTATATGCGACATTGACACATGGTACTTGGCGGAGGTGAAATCTCACGCATATTGAGTGCTTCTAGGCAAGCACAACCTGCCTTTCCATACATCATCATTTGATATACCATGGCCATACAAGAATGATGCTACACAAATCATGCAATGCATTAAGAACATGAACTCAATTCATTATTATGCATCTACATGCAATGTGACACATATGCAAAATGACATATTGACATATAAACAATGCATGAACACCAATCTGTAAAAACACACACTAAATTGAACAAGATTATTATTTCAATTTTTATTGGCCTAAGGTCGGCAAAGACCAAGCTCCCTTCTGAGTGTTGAAAACCTGTCATTACACAAGGGCTTGGTGAAAATATCAGTAATTTGATTTAGAGTATCAACAAAATACAGTTCAAAATTTTTCTTACCGACCTCATCTCTAATGAAGTGATGCCTAATCTCAATATGCTTAGTCCTAGAGTGCTGGACTGGATTTTTTGCAAGGTTGATAGCACTAGTGCTATCACACATAATTGGGACACAACCAAGATCCACTAAGTAGTCTTGGAGTTGGTGTTTAATCCATAACACTTGGGTACCACAGCTCCCCGCAGCAACATATTCTGCCTCTGCGGTTGAGAGGGCAACCGAGTGTTGTTTCTTGGAGGCCCAAGAAACTAAACACCCGCCCAGAAACTGGCAATAGCCACTAGTACTCTTACGATCCAACTTGCATCCAGCGTAGTCTGCATCAGAATAAGATATAAGAGATAAATCACATGATGACGGATACCACAATCCCAAATCTTGAGTGTCGACAAGATATCTAAGGATACGTTTGACGGCAGTCAAATGGGATTCTCTAGGACTAGCTTGAAATCTAGCACAAAGGCATACACTAAACTGGATATCTGGTCAGGATGCAGTCAAATAAAGTAAAGAACCAATCATACCTCTATAGACCTTTGCATCCACCAATTTACTATTTTCATCCGAATCTAGTGAAGTTGAGGTGCTTATAGGAGTTGCAATGATTTTTCTATTTTCCATGTCAAATCTTTTCAGCAGCTCCTTGATGTATTTGGCTTGACTTATGAAGCAACCATCTTGTCCTTGGTTGACCTGCAAACCGAGAAAGAATTAGAGTTCTCCCATTAGGCTCATCTCAAATTCGCTAGTCATGAGGTTAGCAAATTCCTCACACATTTCAGATTTATTAGAACCAAACACAATATCATCAACATAAATTTGAACAATCAAGATGTTCTTACCTTGCTTCTTGGTGAAAAGCGTTTGATCTACCTTACCTCGTGTGTACCCTTTTACAATGAGGAATGAGCTTAGTCTCTCATACAAAGCTCTTGGTGCTTGCTTAAGTCCATAAAGCGCCATGTCTAGCTTGTATACAAAATCTGCATGGTTAGAATTCTCAAAGCTAGGGGGCTGCTCAACATAGACTTCTTCTTTGATTAAGCCATTCAAGAAAGCACTTTTTACATCTATTTGATACAGCTTTATTCTAAGGGAGCATGCAAAAGCAAGTAAAATTCTGATGGCTTCGAGTCTAGCAATCGGGGCATAAGATTCATCAAAGTCTACCCCAAACTCTTGATTATACCCTTGAGCCACCAATCTAGCCTTGTTTCTTATAATCTTGCCATCCTCACTTAGTTTGTTTCTAAAGACCCATATAGTGCCTATGACAGATTGTGATGAAGGTCTAGGGACAAGATGCCAAACTTGGTTTCTTTCAAACTGGTTTAACTCATCTTGCATTGGATTTATCCAGTTTTCATCTTTTAATGCTTCATCAATATTTTTGGGTTCAAGCTGAGAGACAAGAGCAAGTTGATCTAATTCCTCCATAATTTTAAAATGTGACCTTATTCTAGGTGGGTCGTTCAAGCTACCAATGACATTTTCTAAAGGATGATCCTTAAGAATTCTAATGTTTGTAGAATCATTACCTTCTTCTGGAGCTTGATCCCTTGCATTGCTTGATTCAGCTCGGTCACCATCTTCTTTTGTTTCTTCTTGTGGAGGATCAATCTTGTCCTTCATGCTTAGGAATTCCCTATCTTCGTCATTTTTCCTGTAAGAGTTATCATTGTTAGAATCATCATGATATTCATCAAAGGAAACATGGGGTGATTCTTCCACAGTTTGACTCTTAATGTTATAAATTCTATAAGCCCTAGATCTATCATAATATCCAAGGAATATACCTTCATCGCTCTTGGGCTCGAATTTATCTAAGTCTCTTTTGTCATTATTATGAATGAAGCATTTTGACCCAAATACTTTCATGTGTGTGAGAGAAGGCTTTTTACCTTTCAACAACTCATAAGGAGTCTTTTTGGTGTGTGGCCTTAACATAGAGCGGTTGATAATATAACATGCTGAGTTTACCGCTTCAGCCCAAAATCTCCTTGGAAGTTACCGTTCAGCAAGCATGGTTCTTGCCATCTCTACAAGTGTTCGATTTCTCCTTTCAACTACACCGTTTTGCTCTGGGGTTCTTGGTGAGGAAAATCAGTGTGAAATACCTTCGGCCCTGCAAAGATTATAGAAGTTAGCATTTTCAAATTCACCACCATGATCAGATTGGATCTTGGAAATTTTAAACTCACCGTCCTGCTTTATCTTCATGTAGAGTGCCTGAAACTCATCAAAAGTATCATTTTTATGTGTGAGAAAGAAACCCATGTGAACCTAGAAAAGTCATCCACCAAGACGTATCCATATTTTCTACCACTTAAGCTAGCAGTTCTGGTTGGTCCAAACAGGTCCATATGAATTAGCTCGAGTGGTTTGGATGAAGTATTTTCAGATCTTCCCTTGAAAGATTTTCTTATTTGTTTACCTAGGGCACATGCATCACACAACTTATTTTCTTGTTTAAATGATAATTCAGGCAACCCATTCACCATTGAATGCTTTAACAATTTATGTAAGACATTGTAGCTAGCATGTCCTAGTCTACGATGCTATAACTATGCAATTTCAGATTTTGGTGCAGCAAGACAAAGGTTTGAATAAGCATGATCATCTAAGTCAATCATGTAAACATTGTTGACTCTCTTACCAGAAAATTTTACCTTGTCAGATTTTGGTTCAAATATTTTATATTCATGAGAATCAAACAACACTTTGTGACCTTTATCACATAATTGACTTATGCTGAGCAAGTTATATTTCAATCCTTCAACTAACAACACATTTCCAATAGAGTTGGAGAGATTCTTACCTACATTACCTGTTCCAATGATTTTTCCCTTATTGTTCCCTCCAAATGTGACGTATCCTCCTTCCTTTTCCTCCAAGAGATAAAATTTTGATTTATCTCCAGTCATGTGTCTTGAACAGCTGCTATCAAGGTACCACCTATTATGCATGGCTGCAAGATATTCCTGCACAAGGAATTAAGCAATGGTGTTTGGAACCCAACCAAATTTGGGTCCCATCAAACATTTCAAATTTTCAAAACATGAAACCATTTCTTTTGGAATCCAAACCTTCTTAACATTTATGTTTTGTTTGCTTAGAGTAAGAATTTGATTTTTCTTTTCAATCTTGACATTCATTTTCTGTTTGGAGGCTCTTGGTTGGAGTTTGTGGAAGTTTGAGGAGGTTTGCTTCTTAAACCATTGATGCCGTTGGTTGGTTTTGGGTTGAAAGTGATTGTTTTGCCACTTAGGAGATTGAAACTTATAAGATTGATGAACACATGAATCACAATTTCCCCAAAAGTAGGGTGGTGTTGGCCTATATGAATGTGCAATCTAGTTATGGTGATATCTGGAAGATTGAGCATGCAATGGCCAAGGAAGTGTTGACCTATGCTGTGGGGAAGGTCGACCTTTCTTAAGTTTTTGGACAAACTTTTTAGGAATTTCAGTTACTGCCTTTTCAATCTTTTCTTTTCCTTTCTCGTTTTATTTTTGATGGTTTTGTGTGGGAGTTGTGTTTGAGGTGGAGGCTTCGAAAGATGAAACAAATGTGACAGTTTTTATCCCAATTGACCTTTTGTTTGTAGGTTCAAAATCTAACCCTTCCTTGTTAAAGTTCATTCTGGTACCTAGCAGTGCATCTAGATTTTCTCTTCCATCCACAAATTTTTCTAAGGATTATTGTTTATCCTTCAACTCTTTTTGTAAGTTTTCAATATTTTGCAGGAGTTGAATGTTGACTTATTTGACAGCTTCATACTTTTCATTGCTCAATTTACTATTTTTTTCATAGCTTTGCATTTTGAGCTTCATGCTATCAATCTCATATCTCAATTCTTCATTTTCAGTTTCCAAGTCAGCCATTTCTTTTCTTCCTTCCTCCAAGTTCTTAATCATTTTCTTAACATCTTCAATTTTAGTTTCAAGTGAAGCATTCTTGACATTTACTTCATGATTATGCACAAATGAGTTAATTTTATTTTTCAATGATTTATTCTCCTTTTTGTACATTTCATATTTTTCCATGAGTTGTATATATGCTTTCTCCCAATCATCAATTGTATAATCTTCAAATGGAGAATTTACCTCAGTTTCTTCGTCACCTTTGGCCATGAGGTAGAGATCTTCTTTTTCTTTGTCCGATGAGCGAGTTCCGTCATCACTTTCCTCTTCATCGCTCCATGTGGACACCATGGTCTTGTTCTTCTTATTACCCTTCCATTTGTCAGCTTTTCTGAATCTGTCGGGACAATCATTCTTGAAATGCCCTGGTTTGTTGCAAGAATAGCAAATGATTTTATCAGATTTCTTAGAGTTTTCAGAATTAGATTTGAAACCATTTCTTACCTTTGACCTTCCTCTCATGAAGCTCTTACCTTCCTTTCTCAGGAATTTTTTGAACTTACATGTGAGCATGGCTACGTCATCCTCATCTCGCTCACTTCCCGAATCCTCACCTTCATCAGAAGAGCCTTGACCGCTGGGTCCTGCTTTAAGAGCTAGGGACTTCTTCTTAGGTGCCTCAGCCTCTTTGTTCTTGAGATTGATCTCATAGGTCATCAATGACTCAATGAGTTCATCTACCTTAGTTGTTGCGAGATCTCTGGATTCTTCAACCACGGTTGCCTTCGTGTGCCATGCTGGAGTTAACGATCTGAGAATTTTTCTTACAATTGCTTACTCTGAATATTTATTTCCCAAATCAGTCAAACTATTAGTAAGCACAGTTAATCGGGCATACATATCTTGAATTGACTAATCGGGCTTCATGCGGAATATTTCATATTCAGAAACTAAAATGTTGGCTTTTGTTTCTCGTACCTGAGAGATTCTTTCGTAGATTACCTCTAGCTTGTCCCACATTAGTTTTGCAGATACGCAGGTAGCCACTCTTGAGAATTCAACTGGATGGAGTGAGCATTGCATGATGTGTTTAGCACTCCAGTTGACAGTGGATTGTCTTATTTGATCTTTGGTCCACAAGTCCTCATCATCCGGCAGCTCATAGAGACCTTTGCTGATCACTCGCCAAAGTTCATAGTCTTGGGCGCGAATGAACACCTGCATACGATGTTTCCAATAGGGATAATTAGCTCAAGTAAAATAAGGAGGCATGTTCACAGAATGTCCTTCAGGTAGAAAACCCTTGGACGCTGATCCACCAATTCCCTCAAGGTCGTTGGACCCCATAATGAGAGATTAGGCTCTGATACAACTTGTTGTGTAGTGGACATCGGATCTAGAGGGGAGGGGTGAATAGATCTGTCCCACTTTTCGTAATGCAACCCTCTATATAGCTAGTTAAAAATAATTGCAGCGGAATACCACTAGCTTAGCGACGTATAAAATGATTTGCTTAGAAATATGATTTCACAATATGGATATTGAACCTAAGCATGCATCTAAAATAAATCAATCACACAATCAAACCACAACACAAAGGATTTTAAGGTGGTTCGGACTGAATCCCCAGTCCCACGTCCACCCCTCACCAAATCTGATGAGGCTCCACTAGTGCCACGCACTGAACCGCAAATCGGAAAGACCTCCGATTGCCTTGCTACTAACCACAGGTAGGGACGTCAACACCACAGATCGGACAACTTCCGATTGCCTTCCTACTAACCACCGGTAGGGACGATCTTCAGTTTCAATCGTTTGTATGAAATGAAAAAGATAACAAATATGAAATCACTCAAACAAGATATAGAGTATGCTCAAAGAAAGAAGATCTTGTCTGAGTTGCAGAAGCTTGAATCGGATGCTTTGAAGGTGTCTTCTTCCTTGCGAGATGATCTTCCTTGAATCTCTTCTAGTTGATGAAGAAGATGATGGATGTAGCTTCGATCTTCCTTTTGATCTTCTTGAGTTGATGAAGATGATGAAGAATGCAGTTTAGATCACCTTTGAAAGTCTTGATTGCTTCTTGCTTCCTTGGAGGTTGAGATGGCTTCAGATCTGGACTTGAATCCCTTGGAATGGATGAAGCTTCTTCCCGTAGTATTGTTCACTGCTACAGTACTTCGAACTACTCTCCCTTGAACACACCCTTGCAGCCTCCCTTGATTTCTTAAATGATCAACTAGGGTTTCTAACCCTCATGTATGTGTTTTATAACCTTTGAATGATCCTTAGACATCCCCTAGGCCAGATCCACAATCTATGGAAGATTGGGTGACTTTGGGGTTAAACAAATACAAGGAAAGGGGCTAGCCTCGAGGTGAAAATCGAAGTAAAACATGGCTGCATCGGGGCTGGCGGTCGACCTGCAGCTTCTAGCGGTCGACCGCTACTGAGAATCGCTGTAGAGGATTAGTCCCTAGAATTTTCGGTCGACCGCTACTGGCTGGCGGTCGAACGCCACTGAGACTCGTGCAGACTGGGAGCTGCTGGCTGGGGCGGTCGACCGCCCCTGTGCTGGCGGTCGACCGCCAGCTGGGCATTCCCCGGTTCATCCCGGGTCAGTCCGTTAACCGCTTTAGCTCCGTCGCTTGAGTCCTTTAGCAGCCCGTTCATATCTGTGGCATCTCCCTTGATAGTCTAAAAGGTATCAACTGAGTCTCTGGCCTTGGATTCTCTTGGCTGTACTTCTTTATGCATTGACCTTGGATGTGTGACGAGCCGAATATCACGTGTCGACTTTTGCTTGTGTTCGCATCCTTGCTTGGGCGCGATCAATGGGCTTTCACTTTTGCCATCCTCACTGAATGCCTTGTCCATTCATTGACATATCTGTCATGAACAGAACATCACGTATGTTAGTCACATGAGAGTGGAAACATCAATGACTAATAGTGTTTAGCCATTATCAAAACCAAGAATACCACAGAACTCATATGACCATAGGATGATGTCGAATGACCCCAGCGACCATAGGATAACTCAAATGACCACAGGGGCACAACAATGCAATGGGTAGAAGTCTCTCCATGAACACATGACAGTCATGACTTTTCAATCCATATATTTTTCCCTCATTGACATTCACACAACGGGCTATGTTAGACACATATCCATCAGGGAATCTTAATTACTTCAGCCACTGGCACAGTTCATTGATCTATGTGTCTTTCAACACGTAAGCTGCTTTAGGTTGCACAACTTTGCCCCGTACCGGCCGCAATTCCAACTATGGTTGTTTGTAAAGTATCTTCAAGTCCGCTCACGCCTTGACATTGTCCTTTATTTTGACTTTCACATTCATGATGGTGTTGAACACATTATCAAAGAGATTCTTCTCAACATGCATGATGTCCAGGTTGTGCCGTATCAAAAGGGCTGACCAGTAAGGTGATTCCCAGAAGATACTTTTCTTCACCCAATTATGTTCCTCTCCAAATCCACGAAGATGTCGTGTATTACCCGATAATTGCACTATATCTGGTAAGTTTTGCACCTCTAATGCCATTTGTCGACCAGACATCCGTTCCAAGTCTGCTTCATCCATTTCAACTGTGTTCTTAATGAATGAGTCCTTTTGCCTTCGGAAAGGATGGTCATTTGGTAGAAACCGTCGATGACAATCGAACCAGCATGATTTCTTACCATATTTCTGGACAAAGGATTTGGTATCAGCCATACAGTCAGGACATGGCAACCTCCCGTGTGTGCTCCAGTCATATAGCATTCCATATGCAGGGAAGTCACTTATTGTCCACATCAATGCAGCCTTCATAGTGAAATTTTGTTTTCTATACGCATCATAAGTAACAACTCCATCATTCCACAATCTTTTTAACTCATCAATCAGTGGCCTGAGATATATGTCCAAGTTTTTTCCTGGATTTTTTGGAACTGGAATCACCAAAGTTAAGAAAAGGTTATCTCGCTTCATGCACATGCCCGGCGGAAGGTTGTACGGCGTCATGAACACTGGCCAACATGAGTAAGACGCCATTGAACCTCCAAATGGGTTGAAGCCGTCTGTGCACTAACCTAACCTAACATTGCGTGGCTCGTGAGCAAAAGCAGTATACGAACGATTGAAATGAGCCCAGGCTTCACCATCGACGGGATGACTGATTATATCATCTACACGACCTACTCTCTCCGTGTGCCATATCATATGCCGAGCTATCTTTGACGACATATACATCCGCTGTAATCTGGGCGTGAGAGGGAAGTATCGCAGTGACTTGTAAGGCACATCCTTCTGCTTTGAATTGTCCCCTCTTTTAGGTTTAAATCTATCATGCTGACAAATATCACATGATCTTTTATCTACATTATCTTCATAATATAACATACAGTGATTAGGGCATGCATCTATTTTTTGGTATTCAAGCCCTAACTCATTGACCAACTTCTTTGCACTGTAAAAATTTTCAGGCAGCTTCTCATCTTGAGGCAGCATACTCTTGATAAGGAGGAGCATACGGTCAAAATAACTCTCACTAAGGTGAAATTCGGATATCAAATTCAATAACTGTGAGACAGCAGACAACAGAGTGTGATTTTCACAACCATCTCACAGCGGCTCATCAGCATCCCGAAGTAACTGATAAAATCTTTCAGCCGACTATTTTGGTGGTTCTTCATTGTACACGTATTCCCCTTGTACATTAAAGTTAGGGCCAGCAGCATCGAGTACCATGTCTGCATAGGTACTTGTGCTTGCAACATTGCTGGGCTCATACGACCAGAACTCCTCACCATGACACACCCAATTCATATAACCTTTTGTGAACCCTGTCCTGTATAAATGAGCTTGCACATCCCACAGCGAATGAAATCTCTTATTTTTACAACGTAAACAAGGACATCGAATGTTACCACACTGGTCCACTACTGTTGGATGCCCCAATACAAACTGAATAAAACTATCAACTCCATCCTTAAACTCCTCTAACACCACTCCGTCAACAACTCTGCGATTCATCCATGAACGATCAATTCTAGCAATATTTATCTATCATATTAAAAAAATCATATCAATATGTCTTATCACTACATCTAAGAAAATATCGTGTACATCTCCCTAAAATATTGACTATTTCCACACTTGTACATCCTGTTTGGTCACATATACATCCATATCCACATCCACTTTCACTTCCATATTCACACACCGTGGTTGACATCGACATCATCTTCTGGAAAAAATTCATTAACATACTCGCATTCACATACACATTTTCTTACATATCGGCATCTACACCTGTCTACCAATTTAATTCACATCCAAGCATACTAATCACAAATATCATAACAATAGTCTTGAAGGGGAAAAAATGAAAAAAAAGGTCATATCCACATTTACGCACACACATTTATACCCACATGTCGCTTCCCACCCTCCCAATACTATTGTGGCTTGGAATTTCATCTGATGTTGTAAGACTACAGCAGGTGATAAGGAGAAAAGGTTCATCTTGTAGATCAGGCATGAAGGTTAAAATTCTCAAAGGAGCAGTTGGTTTACTTAAAAGTAATCTCTATGCAACTCTTGAGTACATATTACTTGAGGGATAATATGTACTCAAGAAGGGGGGCCAACAAGATAGGGAGAGAGGGGAATATCTGCAGTGGGGGGGTGTACGCCGAAAAGAATTTGACCGTCGCCGCTTTCGGAGCTCACCTCCAGCCGCCCTCGCCACTCCTCCACCCCCGGGGAAGAGATTGAGAGGCGGGTGCAATTGTGAGAGAGGAAAGGGATGCAGTGGTTAAAGAAGAGGAAGGGGGAACGACTAAGGAGGTTAGGAGAGGGGTCGTCTGCCTGTTCTTGTCTCTTTTTATTTGGCGCCATATTTTCATTTGGCGCCATGTTTTCATTCATTCATTCGTGATTTTTTGTCATTCATTCATTTTTTCCTATAAAAGGATAAAATCTCCCTCACTAAAAAATATCATTAGATCTATAAAAATTATCGTTTAATATTTTAAGATTTGTAATTTATAAATTTTTATCTTTTTTTATAGCCGATAAGTCGATTCCTATAAAAAGAAGAGAGAGCATGTTGAAAAGCCTAGCTACCTTGAAAGCAGGGTTTGTGGTCTCGACCGACCCGCCCGTCTCGGTCACGGCCCGGGACGGGTCGGGTCGGTGCATATTCACTCCATGTCGGTCCATCTCGTAAAATGTTATAATAAAAAAAGACTCTTTATATATATAATACATATAAAATAATACAACAAAGTAAAAAAAGACTCTATATATATAATATATATATATAATAAAATATTAAAATAATGAAGCGTCCCGGTCACGACCAACGACCCGGGCGTCCTGCCCACCACTTGGGTGGGGTCGGGACGTGTGGGTCGAGGCATCCTAGAGCGGGACGTCAAACCCTACTTGACCGATAAGTCGATTCCTATAAAAGGAAGAGACGGCGTGTTGAAAAGCCTAGCTACCTTGAAAGGCCCACATCGGGGTGCGTAAAGGTACTCGGAGGCGTATCGGTCACATGTTGACCATTTCCTTATTGTTATGTGCCCTCGCCAAACTCATGTCTTTTGAATTTACCGTCACGAAAAATATTCATTTTCAGGAGCTAGGGCTCCTCGCGGGGAATGTCACGTGGAAGCACTCAGGTGCCATAATCAAATATCATTGTATCTTTTATCGACTTTACTCACGATAGGGCGTGCCAATCACTTATGTGTGACAATGTGTTCAGGTTCCAAGACTGGAATGGTCTGGACTAACCGAAGGTGTGCTCCTTCTGATCACTAAACAGACGATGGTGGGCATCGGGTCGGGACTAGCGACCCGCCGTGCCATAAAGGTCGATCATGGCGATAAGAGGGGAAAACGTTTGATTAATCATCAAGCAATGGGGCTACATGACCGATAAGTAGATCCTATAAAAGGAAGAGACAACGTGTTGAAAAGCTGAGCTACCTTGAAAGGCCTACATCGGGGTGCGAAAAGGTACTTAGAGGCGTATCGGTCACATGTTGACCATTTCCTTATTGTTCCGTGCCCCCGTCAAACTCATGTGTTTTGAATTTACCGTCATGAAAATTATTCATTTTCGGGAGCTAGGGCTCCTCGTGGGGAATGCCACGTGGAAGCACTCAGGTGCCATAATCAAATATCATTGTATCTTTTATTGGTTTTACTCACGATAGGGCGTGCCAATCACTTGTGTGTGACAATGTGTTGAGGTTCCAAGACTTGAAGGGTCTGGAGTAACCGAAGGTGCGCTCCTTCTGATCACTAAGCAGACGATGGTGGGCATCGGGTCGGGACTGGCGACCCACCGTGCCATAAAGGTCGATCACGGCGATATGAGGGGAAAACGTTTGATTAATCGCCAAGCAATGGGGCTGCATGGTCGATAAGTCGATTCCTATAAAAGGAAGAGACAGCGTGTTGAAAAGCCTAGCTACCTTGAAAGGCCCACATCGGGGTGCGAAAAGGTACTCAGAGGCATATCGGTCACATGTTGACCATTTCCTTATTGTTCCGTGCCCCCGCCAAACTCATGTGTTTTGAATTTACCGTCACGAAAATTATTGATTTTCGAGAGCTTGGGCTCCTCGCGGGGAATGCCACGTGGAAGCACTCAGGTGCCATAATCAAATATCATTGTATCTTTTATCGATTTTACTCATGATAGGGCGTGCCAATCACTTGTGTGTAACAATGTGTTCAGGTTTCAAGACTGGAATGGTCTGGACTAACCGAAGATGCGCTCCTTCTGATCACTAAGCAGACGATGGTGGGCATCTGGTCGGGACTGGCGACCCGCCGTGCCATAAAGGTTGATCACGATGATAAGAGGGGAAAATGTTTGATTAATCACCAAGCAATGGGGCTGCATGGCCGATAAGTCGATTCCTATAAAAGGAAGAGACATCGTGTTAAAAATCCTAGCTACCTTGAAAGGCCTACATCGGGGTGCGAAAAGGTACTCAGAGGCGTATCGATCACATGTTGACCATTTCCTTATTGCTCCATGCCCCCGTCAAACTCATGTGTTTTGAATTTACCGTCACGAAAATTATTCATTTTCGGTAGCTAGGGCTCCTCATGGGGAATGCCATGTGGAAGCACTCAGGATAATAATCAACGTCACCCTTGAGTCACGTGCACATCATTTGGGGCAGGTGTCGTCGTCCTTGCCGAACCGATCGTCCCGGCCACGGCTCGAGACTGGATTGGATATTGCGTACCGATACGGAAAACTATAATATATATATATAATGGAATAAACAAATTGAAATGACATGTTGTATCATTTCGTTTATTATTCTACCATTTGAACGAGTTTCTCCGGGTTCGAATCGTAGCTTCAGCTTAAGGTTTCCTTAAGTTTTTTTAATATAACTTATTTAAAAATATAAATGAAAACACGACAGAATGTTATTTCGAACCCGGCACCTAACGATTAACAACGATACACTGACGTCCAGTTATTTGTTACTCTAGTTGAGCATTTGTCACCCACACTCACCCAATTGTCACCACTAAAGTACACAAGACGTCGCCCATACTCTTACACTACCTTGAAAGCCGTGCGTCAGTCTTGTCTCTATTGAGCCCTATTTGTCACCGTTAGCAGGGTATTTTGCACCCTCGCTAGCGCATTTGTCACCCGTGTAGACACATTTGTCGCCCTTAAGCTCTAAACTGCCACGTGGAAAACGGGACACATCGGCCATGCGTGGGTGTTGTTCTCGTATTGCCACCGATCCAACGCCGCAGGCCACATCAACATAAATGATGACGCCGAACTATATCCTAGAAATTAAAAATCCCCAATTACTTATTTACCCTTCCCGCCATGTCTTGGCTCTTACGCAACCTACCAGAAGCCGGTTCGTCTCTCCATCGTGCTCAGCCTCTCGTCTTCCTCGCGGTGCCATTTGCGACCTCTCCGTCATCTGCTATTCGAGCACTCTTGAATTGCGAGTTCTCTTTCATCACTGACAACCATGGAGCCGAAGGAGACACCCATGCAACGCTCTGTCTGCCGTAAACTGGATGTTCCACCTGCATCTCAAGCAATTGTACCGATTCCTACGGCCGAAGAAGAAATGTTTCACATACCTTGGGTTTCTAAGGCCTCCACTTCAGGACGACAAGTTAAAGGTAGTATGGTTCCTTATCTCCCTTACATAGCTATTTGCCCCCCTTACCGACCTATTTATTTGTCACGCTTATATCTACCTATTTGTGTCAAATTTAGACCTACATGTCTCCGAATTTCATACATTTGTAACCCTTAAGCACCTATTTGCCACACCTAAAGTCCCTTGTCTATACATTTGTCACCCTTGTCTTACTCTTAATATTTTTTATATTTATTGATTAGTCAATTAACTGAATTTCTTGTTTACACATTTTTTTGAATCTAGTGAAGACAAGGGTCATCTCCGCCCAGTGTTCTATGGATACTTACATGAAGGACAGGGATCAGATGGCATTTCGGGAATGCCACAAGTCATTGATGAGGACCACACCCTTTCGTCCATATGTTGACAATGCTTCTCCCGTCACCTTCACCATGACACTATTGGAGGAGATTATTTACGCCCATAGTGGAGGAAATTACTTCCGTATGGGTAGTAAGAAGGTTGCATTCAGTGTGGAAGATGTGGGCATAATTTTAGGATTACCTTGCTCTGGTCAGCCGGTTCAACATTATGGATCCGCGAAATAGAAGTTGAAGTTGCAGCATCGATTTGGATTTGCAGCAACATTTGACCGGAAGAAAGTGTGCTCTCTCATCCAGCAAATTGTTTGGTCCGATGAAGAGCAGGATGTGGCCGACACTGTCCGGCTGTGGATTGTACTCTTACTGTCCACTTTCCTTTGCCCACGGTCGACGCATTCTTGTCCACAACAGATGTTGTCATGCTTAGATGACATTGGCAGAGTTTCAAATTACAACTGGGCAGCCACCGTGCAACAGGTAACGATGCACAAGTTTGAGCAATTAGTGTTGGCGGTCCAGAAATGACGGTCAGGTACAATTGACCGTGCTAAGAGAAGAGCCGGGGATGCATCCCAGGCCCATACATTTATATTTGGTTATTCTGCCACACTTGCTGTAAGTTTTTTTATTTTTGTTGTGTAATAATAAATGTGTCAATCATTAATTCTATTGCATTGTAAAATAACTTGATATATATCATATTACACATCAGGTTTTTTGAGCACACGCGGGTGCGGTAGCCACTAAGGCAGGTGGCATTCCCCCGACTATTTAGGTGGGGGCCATTCCTAGATAGGAAATTAAAATTCTCCATTGGATCCCTGCGAGGACAACATGTTTTATGAGTACTAAAAACTTCTTCTTTGTCATTCAACATTAATGAATAACCGAAGTGATGTGGTTTGAAATGCAGGTGATCGAAGGGCTCCTTGTTGAGCTAAGAGAAAGGGACACGGGGTACGGTGGTCAGAGGATGACCCGACCCAGTGCTCAGGAGACTCTTTCATCAGCTCCATGCATGCATGTGCTATAGGATATTGCCGCTACATTGAAGATCCAACAGTGGCTACTTGAGGAAATGAGGGCCTTCTTTCTAGCTAGGCTACAAAAGGCTCACATTACCGCTGATGCAGCACCTCTTAGGCCCGTCGAACAGGTGACGGTTGATGTCATGCCACCTTCAGTAGCCCCTGTCAAGGAAGTGCAAGGGGCTAAAAATGTTGAGCAAAGTATATGTCAAACCTCTGAAATAGACATTGCCGTCGATGTCCCACCTCCAAGGCCCCCTCAACAAAGTACGGATGATACCGTGCCATCTAAGGCAGCCCCTGAAGAGGATGTGTAAGGCGATATCCAAGCTCAGATGGAGGCGACCAATGGGCATGGTGACCGTCGTGAAGGTGTCTTTTCTCAGTCCCTTCATCAACGAGACGAGAAGCCCGTGACGAAAAGGCGGGCACCTGCAAAGAAAACTGCAGGACGAGGGAAGAAGAAGGTGAGTTTACGTTGTTCCTACTTCTTACAGTATAGAATCTAAGATTGGTATATTGGCATAAATGTAGAAGGGAGATGAAGCCGATGCTTACAGAGAGATCAAACAGAGTACTGATTGGATCTACAAAGGCCTACTGAAGTCGACATATAACACGATTGTGAATGAATTCATTGATGCTTGTGCCTCTGGGGATATTGAGTAAGTTGTCCTCTTATAGTTTCTGTAATTATCCTGATCCGCCTTACTCTAACTATCATGAAAAAAAATTCCATTATAGTGGCCCCATATTTCAATTACAGAATGGGATTATTTTGAACCGTCGTTGTGACGACCCGGACTCCAGATACCGGATATACCCGATAGGACTACCGAGTAGACCCGATACCGCATGGAACCCGTGAAGCCTCCCAAGAGCTGTAAAGCTCCGAAGGGATAAAAGGAATGTCATGTAGTACATTGAAGTCGAAGATATAATAGTAAGCAATTAAATTTCATTAATCAGGTTTGCTAAAGTAGCAGAAATAGAATTACTTTTTTATTAACAGTTAAGATTTACAATTATACCAGAGTCCAGTCTAAAGGAAAGACAAGTACAATCCAACAGAAAGAAAGATGTACACTGAGGTCGGGGGAAGCCCGACGCACGTACCGCTGGCAACTACGAACACGTCACACCAGGAACCACGGAAGTAGAGACGACCACACCTAAAAAGTAGGGGTGAGCCTCGTGTCACTGGACTAGTAGGGGTCACGCGGATCCCCACTGAAAAATAATGCAGTAACACGGAACAAGTAAAGCATGAAACTACTACTAGAAAGCTGTAAAAGAAAAACCGGGAACGGAAGGAGTAGGAACAGCTAAAAGAAAAGGGAAAAGCCGTACCGAGCAAAACACGGCTGCCGAACTAACCTCGGCTCCCTGACCAACTCCAAACAGCAACAGAAAGGAGAACCCTGATCTCACAAAGTCAGGAGTTACCGATCTGCTGACATAGCATATAGCAACCCTGATAAATAAAAGGAATAAAATCTTAAATAGATTCAAACCAATAATAAAGGCCTAACTTATATATATATACTTATAACAAATAGGTCATGAGTGATTAACGCCTCCGATCAAGTTATCATTTTAATTGAAGACTGTCAAGCAGGCGCTAATTTAATAATTGACACCCCCTACACAGGCGTCATATAAGGAATTAAAGACTGAGTATATTGGCGTCATTTATTGAAATAACGCCCCAACATTAGGCGTCATTTACAAACGGCACCCGTTGGTGTTTGGTTCGAACAGGGGTGTTATCTGGGTAAGTTTTGATTAGGGAAATGGATCGATACGTGGATATTTTAGTTTAGTAAGGATTCTACATAGAAAGTTTAATCCTAATCGAACTCCTAGAACCCAGTAGGATTCCTTCTCCTATAAATACCATCCCCTTCATCGAACCCATGTTGACCCTATTTGCCAAAGACGTCCTGCTATTGCGACTCATCTTCCTCTTGCTGCTAACTAGAGCGTGAAGAACATAAAGAAGTTCTTCAACTTCTTCCTCTTCCACTTGCTGCTGATACTGTGAAGGGAGGAAGCCATCTTCTGCTTCTTCGACAGTTCTTCACGTATTGCTGTGGAGAAGCATAAAGCTTCTTCTTCTAAAGGTGTTGGAGATTCGAGGGGAGCCTTCTGCTTCTCTATTTCTTTGGACCAAAGAGGCTGTTGCGTTGCTATTCTTGCCGCCTTCTTCCTACCGGGAACGTGGAAGAATCATCTTCTTCTTCCATGTTCCTACTGCACTACTGAAGCCACACTCCCGTATCTTCATATCATCATCCTGCAGCTTCTCCGAAGGGGTGCTGCTGTTGCAATTGTTGGAGAGTTGCTGCTCTTGTTGACTACCTAGTTACTCTGTTGAAAACAGAGTATCCGATCTTCACATATTCTTAGCTAAATCAGGATCATCCAAAGTATCAAAAAGGTAGGTTTTCTCAAGTGCTTGGAAAAACCATGCTAAATAATGAGTCCATGCATACATATAGGTTGGTATTTATCAACATGAAGATTTGCCGGTATCAGTTTATGATTTCTGCATTTACAGTAAATAGTGACCCAAGCAAGGGTGCTATTTGATTCAACGACCGAGCAAATAGTCATCAATTACCTAGATAATTAATAATTATAGAATGTTCAAAATTTAATAAATGTGAACCCTTACATGTAGACTAATGCATGATCATACTAGAAAATTCCTGCAGTTTTTCTCTATCGGTACATGTCTCTTGTTTATTGTTTAGAAACATTCCAAAAACCATGGGTCTGTGATTATACTTGCCCGGTGCAAATCGTATGACAGAATTGATGACTCTTTTCAGGTCGCAAATTGAATGAACGCCCCTATACACGGGCGCCAATTAGTGATAAACTATAAAATTTGAAAGGCCTGACATAATTGCTTAATCATTGAAAAGACGACATGCCCCTGCCCTTTAATTTGATATATGACGCCCCTGACTAGGGCGTTGTTTACTAAATTGAAGCATTAATGTAAGTCGTCATTTTCATAATATCTGAAAAATTGAAAATGTTTATAGATTTTAATATTTATAGAATCTAGATGTAACGACTGAGTGAACAGTCATCATTTACTGAACTAACGACCCTGACAAGGGCGCCAATTCAGAAAATGAAGACTTAAGCTCAGGCGTCAAATTACTGATCTCCCGATTTCCTAATTTTCGTGGTTTTCTATAAACCCTTGACCATGGGTTGTGTATTGGCACTATATTCCATTCCGTGATTATAGTCCCATGTTTCACATTATTTTATCGATTACTCACTATTTCTCGGTGATAGATGAACCCTCCGCGGGACACTCCGTTCCTTCAGACCGATGATTTTATCATAGAGACCTCCGTAAGACTCTGCTAGCCTTGGATTCCCTTAAGACAGCCGAGCAGGTTGTACCATTAAAACCTATGACATTACTTAATTACCATGTCACTCTAAGGAAACATGGTATACCGGCCCTCATGATATGCTATTTGGATGTCATGAGAATATTCTAGATTAATGGAATGGGAAACCATGCCATTAGTGTTTTTATGAATTATGTGCCATACTTGTGGACCTCAATTCTATCTAGCTTATCATGTCCAAGAATGAGCATCATCTCTATATGAGCGCTTATTCTTAAAAATCATGGCACCCAGTTAGGGAGCCGATTCCACTTAGTTTTAATGCGAATCGTGGTTATACCATTACTATCGTAGTAAGTCCTCACACATCATGTTTAATCCATGTGATTCCTTTCCACCAGATCTACCTTAAAGTTTCTACAAGCGTATTCATTTGAAATTCTATATTGGCTATAACTAGAGTGGATGTCGAAAATACATGATCAATGTCGGCGCATATAGGGCCCGATCTGGTCCTGAGAGGAGCACCCGAAAGTACTTGTGCACATGGGAGTTGTAATGATCATGGTGTGGCATTGCACGGAAGTGCATGGCTAGCTCGATAGAAATTCCACAATCTCGTACTTGACTTGACTCGACTTGACATGACATAACTTGCGTGACCCAAAAAGAGGTTTTTATTTATACTTGCTTGAAACATGATAGTCAATTCTTGACATGACTTGATCACTTGACATGGAAAATACACGTGCTTGATTTTCCTGCTATATTGACATGAGTTCCTAAAAGACTTGTTAGTTCATTCACTATCTCTTGATATACTTTCTCTCTTGTTATACACTCTCTATTGTCGTTTTATGCGAGCATGCATAGCTTATTGCATTTCATGTAACATGTAATCTACTTAAAGCAAGCTAGCTCTTGAGATTTAATTCCTACTGAGCGTTCGCTCACATAGTGTTTTTCCATTATTTTTTAGGTAAGTCCGAGGATGAAACTCTTTCGGATGGGGAAAGTCAAGAGTGATGAGATTATAACTACTCTAACTATCCAAGCGTTATCTAGTCTTGTCTTTTCTACATTCTGGAGTCAATCATTGTACTTTTTCGTTTCATTGAGTCTTAGCACTTTCGTTAAGAGGATTGTAATAGAATACTTTGAAGGTTTTGATGAAATAAAGGATTGGGTCATTTTACACTTGTGCGCTCTGTTTTTGTGTCGAATACACTAACGCTCTGATTGACATGATCGATATAAACTCGCCACGCGTCTCCGAGTTCCTTCCACACCTGGGGTGTGATAGTTTTTGTGGTATCAGAGCCTAGGATATTCAGATTCTAGGAAACCCAAGTCCAATGATAGGTTCAAACCTTTAACCAGTGAGATTGGGTAGAACCATGGGTTAAGGAAATCTAGATACTCAATTCTTGGTCGAATCTCATATTAATTAGTTATCTAAAATCCTTGTAGGACAATGGCTGCCGAACGTGCTCAGTGGCATAACATGCAACATACTATTCAAGGCAAGACGCATGCACTTCAACGGGTGGAACAGGTGGTGCGCACCGTGGAGCGGGAAATCTCTACCAAAGTTTCAGGAACATGAACCCTCCTATGTTTATGGGATCCACTAACCCGGATGACACTGAGCACTAGATCCGAGAGACTGAACGCATCTTTAGAGTTATGCAATGCACAGACCAAGAGAAGGTCTTGTTAGCTACGTTTCAACTGGAGATAGACACCCGATGCTGGTGGGAGTCAATGGAAGCCACATTAGATCAAGCCCAGGTTACATGGGAAGAATTTGTTGAATATTTCAACAATTAGTATTTTTCAGACCGAATTCATGAGAAGAAAGTCGCCGAATTCGCCGCAATGAAACAACGATCTTTGTCGGTGGCTGAGTACGAGGCACAATTATCTAGGTTGTCCCGGTATGCTAAACATCTAGTCAGTACCGAGAAGATGAAAGCTAGGAGATTTCTTAATGGGCTCAGGCCTCAACACATCACACAACTGGCACCGATGGACATACAAGTTTATTTAGAGATGATACGATGAGCCCAGTTACTCGAGGATGCCACGGAGCTATCTGATAGGATTCGTAGGAGAGATAAGAAGGAACATGTCACTAGTTCTGGTTCCCTTAAACCCAATTTCAACAAGAAGAGGCCAAGTAATGGAGGAACTCCCTCCCATGAGCAAAAGTTCAAGAAGACCAAACCTTTCTCCATCACCACCACACCTTCTAAAGTGGTGTGTAAACACTGTGACAAGGCCGGACATAAGGCCGAAGAATGTTGGAGAAAACTTGGAGCTTGTCTCCGCTGTGGGAGTCGTGATCATCGGATTCTCGACTGCCTGTTGCTCAATGATCAAGCCGGTAATGGAAAACGCCCGGTGACGAAGAATGCACGTCTCCAAGCTATTAAGGAGGTAGATCAAGATGAGGGTGGACTAGTGGAAGGTACGCTGTAAGTTTGTTCCAAGTCTGCACATGTCTTATTTGATACTGGTGCATCGCATTCTTTTGTCTCCAAGAAGTTTGCTGACCCGCTACCTATGGAACCAGAGTGGATAAAATTAGTTATCTCAACTCCTCTTGGAAACGAGGCCGATATTGCTCACCATTACCAAAATTGTGAAGTCTTGGTTAAAGGAAGAAACCTCCCTATCGACCTCATATGCCTAGATATGAAGGACTATGATATCATATTAAGAGCTGATTTGTTATCCAAGTACTAGGAAACTATTGATTGCCGTAACAGCAAGGTTACTTTCAAGGAGTTCTTGGAACTAGTTTATACTAACCCTAAGAGTCAGAGCAAGTCACCTCTTATATTGGCTCTTCAAGCTAGCAAGTTAATAAGGAAAGGATGTATATCTTTCCTTGCTCTTGTCACCATTAAGGAGATCAAGGAGTCTAGGATAGAAGACATCCCAGTAGTACAAGAATTCCCGGATGTGTTTTCGGAAGATTTGCCTGGACTACCCCCACAAAGAGAAGTGGCCTTCACCAACGACTTGGTCCCTGGTACTGGTCCAGTTTCTAAGGCACCATATAGGATGTCCCCTGCCGAGCCCAAGGAGTTAAAGGAACAATTGATGGAACTTCTTAAGAAAGGATTTATAAGGCCGAGTACTTCCCCGTGGGGAGCACCTATACTATTTGTGAAGAAAATGGATGGATCCATGAGGTTATGCATCGATTATCGACAGTTGAATCATCTCACTATGAAAAATAAGTATCACTGTCGAGAATCGTTGAGTTATTTGATCAAGTATCTGGATCCAAGTATTTCTCAAAAGGATCAAAGATGAGGACATTCATAAGACCGCGTTTAGGAGCAAGTATGGGCACTATGAATTTGTTGTTATGCCTTTTGGACTAACCAATGCCCCTACAGCCTTTATGTTGTTGATGAATAGTATATTCAGGTCTCATCTAGATCAGTTCGTGGTGGTTTTCATTGATGATATATTGATATATTCAAAGACCAAGGAAGAGCATGAGGAGCATTTGCGGATTGCATTACAGATATTGAGGATAAATCAATTATATGCAAAGCTCAGTAAGTGTGAATTCTGGCTGGAAGAAGTATAATTCCTAGGACACGTAATTTCGAAGGACGGACTATCTGTAGATCCATCAAAAGTTGAAGCTGTAAGGAATTGGGAAAGACCGAGCAATGCTAGCGAGATCTGTAGTTTCTTGGGTCTTGCGGCCTATTACCGGCGATTCATCAAGGATTTCTCCAAGATCGCCGTACCTCTCACTAGGCTAACTCGCAAGGAGATCCGTTATGAATGGAGCAAGGAATGTGAAAGAAGCTTCCAAGCTCTCAAGGATCACCTAACTACTGCCCCAGTCTTAGCTTTACCAGTTGAAGGAGAGAAATTCGAGGTATACACCGATGCGTCAGGCATTGGCCTCGGGTGTGTTTTAATGCAACAAGGGAAAGTTATAGCTTACTCTTCTCGCCAATTGAAGAAGCACGAGGTGAACTACCCAGTTCATGACTTAGTGCTGGCTGCGGTAGTGTTTGCATTGAAGATATGGAGACATTATCTATACGGAGTGCAGTTCACTGTATACTCCGATCACAAGAGCCTCAAGTATCTCTTCTCTCAGAAAGAATTAAATATGAGGCAAACACGTTTGCTAGAATATCTCAAGGACTTCGACTTCATAATACAATATCATCTTGGAAAGGGTAATCCTGTAGCTGATGCCCTCAATCGCAAGCCGAGAGTAATATTAGCCAATTGTATGATTCAAGAGTGGAAGCTACTAGAATAATTCTCTAAACTTAATATAAGCATGGACATGGAAAGCCAGTGTGTTATACTATCACATATGATCATACAGCCTGAATTACTCTCTGAAATACGAGGACTTCAAGATAATGACCCCATATTAGTGGAAATCAAGGGCAAAATAAAGGAACAACCTGATTTCAAGGTGGCCTCAGATAGAAGGTTATTATTCAGGAATAGATCTTGTATACCAGATTGTCTAGAGCTAAAGAAGAAGATTTTAGATGAAGCTCACAGATTAAGGTACACGATTCATCCAAGATCTACCAAGATGTACCAAGATTTGAAAAGGACCTTTTGGTGGCCCAACATGAAAAAAGAAGTAGCAGACTTTGTGTCTCGCTGTCTCACTTGCCAACAGGTCAAGGCGAAGCACCAAAAGCCTGTCGGAAAGCTACATCCTCTTGATATCCCCAAGTGGAAGTGGGAGGATATCGGTATGGACTTCATTATGGGACTATCTAAATCTAGAGGAGGACATGATGGAATTTGGGTCATCATAGACCGTCTGACCAAGTCCGCACATTTCTTGCCAATCAAAAGCCGATGGTCAATAGATGTTCTTGCTACATTGTACATCAAGGAAATAGTTAGACTACATGGCATTCTTGTTTCAATCGTGTCTGACCGAGACCCTCATTTTACTTCTCATTTTTGGAAGGGTCTACAACATTCGTTGGGGACAAGACTCAACTTTAGTACTGCTTTTCATCCTCAGACGGATGATCAGATCGAGAGAACAAATCAGGTAGTAGAAGATATGCTCAGAGCTTGCATCATTGATTTTGGTGGAAGCTAGCATGATCACTTGCCTTTGGTTGAATTTGCATACAACAACAGCTACCAGGCAAGTATACAGATGGCACCTTTCGAAGCCTTGTATGGAAGGAGTTGTCGATCACCCTTGTGCTGGGATGAAGTTGGTGAGAAATAACTTTAGGCCCAGACATGGTAAGGGATACCACCAAAAAGATTTAGATGATTAGAGAGAGACTTCAAGTAGCTCAGTCTAGACAGAAGGCTTATGCTGATACAAGAAGAAGAGATCTCGAATTCCAAGTCGGAGATCACGTATTTCTCAAAATATCACCTGGACGTGGAATAAAGAGATTTGGTGTTAAGGGTAAACTTACACTAAGGTTTATCGAACCTTTTGAGGTACTAGAAAGAGTGGGCGAGGTTGCTTATCACATCACTTTGCCTCCTCAATTGTCTGACGTCCATAATATATTTCACATATCTATGTTTAAGAAGTATGTGCACGATCCGTCACATATCATCGATCACGGAGATCTGGTGATTCAAAAGGATCTCACATATGAGCAAAATCCCGCGAAGATCCTCGATCGTGAGGTTCGTACTCTAAGGAACAAAACGATTCCCATGCTAAAGGTGCAATGGAGTAAATGCTCAGAACACAAAGCCACATGAGAGACCGAGGAGTCTATAAAGAAGCGATTCCCGGACTTATTCTAAATGGTATGTACTCTGCACCTTCCACGTCAATATGTGCGATTGAATTTGGGGACCAAATTCTTCTAAGTGGGGGAGGGTGTAGTAACCCTGATAAATAAAAGTAATAAAATCTTAAATAGATTCAAACCAATAATAAAGGCCCAACTTATTTATATATATACTTATAACAAGTAGGTCATAAGTGATTAATGCCTCCGATCAAGTCATCATTTTAATTGAAGATTGTCAAGCAGGTGCTAATTTAATAATTGACGCCCCCTAGACAGGCGTCATATAAGGAATTGAAGACTGAGTATACATGCATCATTTATTGAAATAACGCCCCAACATTAGGCGTCATTTACAAACGGGACCCGTTGGTGTTTGGTTCGAACAGGGATGTTATCTGGGTAACTTTTGATTAGGGGAATGGATCGATACGTGGATATTTTAGTTTAGAAAGGATTCTACATAGAAAGTTTAATCCTAATCGAACTCCTAGAACCCAGTAGGATTCCTTCTCCTATAAATACCATCCCCTCCATCGAACCCATGTTGACCCTATTTGCCAAAGATGTCCTGCTGTTGCGACTCGTCTTCCTCTTGCTGCTACCTAGAGCGTGAAGAACATAAAGAAGTTCTTCAACTTCTTCCTCTTCCTCTTGCTACCGATACTATGAAGGGAGGAAGCCATCTTCTGCTTCTTCGACAGTTCTTCACGTATTGCTATGGAGAAGCATAAAGCTTCTTCTTCTGAAGGTTTTGGGGATTCGAGGGAAGCCTTCTGCTTCTCTATTTCTTTAGAACCAAAGAGGCTGCTGCGTTGCTGTTCTTGCCGCCTTCTTCTTGCTGGGAACGTGGAAGAATCATCTTCTTCTTCCTTGTTCCTACTGCGCAGCTGAAGCCACACTCCCGTATCTTCATATCATCATCTTGCAACTTCTCCGAAGGGGTGCTGCTGTTGCAATTGTTGGAGAGCTACTGCTCTTGTTGACTACCTAGTTACTCTGTTGAAAACAGAGTATCGGATCTTCACATATTCTTAGCTAAATCAGGATCATCCAAAGTATCAAAAAGGTAGGTTTTCTCAAGTGCTTGGCAAAACCATGTTAAATAATGAGTCCATGCATGCATATAGGTTGGCATTTATCAACAGGAAGATTTGCTGATATCAATTTTATGATTTCTGCATTTACAGCAAATAGGGACCCAAGCAAGGGCGCTATTTGATTCAACGATCGTGCAAACAGTCGTCAATTACCTAGATAATTAATAGTTATACAATGTTAAAAATTTAATAAATGTGAACCCTTACATGGACTAATGCATGATCATACTAGAAAATTCCTGCTATTTTTCTCTATCGGTACATGTCTCTAGTTTATTGATTGGAAACACTCCAAAAACCATGGGTCTGTGATTGTTCCTACCCGGTGCAAATCGTATGACAAAGAATTGACGACTCTTTTTAGGTCGCTAATTGCAAAGAATTGACGACTCTTTTTAGGTCGCTAATTGAATGAACGCCCCTATACACGGGCGCCAATTAGTGATAAACTGTAAACTTTGAAAGGCCTGACATAATTGCTTAACTATTGAAATGACGACATGCCCCTGGCCTTTAATTTGATATATGACGCCCCTGACTAGGGCGTTGTTTACTAAATTGAAGCCTTAATGTAAGTCGTCATTAATTTTCATAATATCTGAAAATTGAAAATATTTATAGATTTTAATATTTATAGAATCTGGATGTAACGACTGAGTGAACAGTCATCATTTACTGAACTGACGACCCTGACAAGGGCGCCAATTCAGAAAATGAAGACTTAAGCTCAGGCATCAAATTATTGATCTCTTGATTTCCTGATTTTCGTGATTTTCTATAAACCCTTGACCATGGGTTGTGTATTGGCACTATATTCCATTCCGTGATTATAGTCCCATGTTTCACGTTGTTTTATCGATTACTGTGGATGCACTTTTTATTTATTATCGTTGTTTATTTGTTTATTGGCGTTTATTAAGTGCGTGGGCATGCCAGTCACAAAGTGACGATTTATTGTGCGCTCGATCTGACTAATCAGACGATTGTGTGGTTCATGTCGGGACTGAAACCCGCCGCGCCATAAAGGTCACGGCGTTATTTACATCCCCCCGGAGAGGGGAACACCCTTGATTAATCGCCAGGAAAAGGGGCCTCATGGCCAGAAAATTAGTTCCGTGAAAAGTCTATTAGGAAACATTGAAATCCTCGTGCGAGGGTGAGAAGAAAGTATTCGAGATCATGTCGGTCGTGTGTTGACCATTTGATGTTCGGACGAGTGTCCGGCTTGTGAATCGCGTAATCGTCACGAGAAAACCGGAGCATATGTATGCCGGGGGTACGGCAAGTTTATTGTTCAAAGGGACAGGAGACATTCGTTTGAATCCCGGTTAGAGTGATCGAAAATCAGTGAGTTTATTGGCCCGGTGCGAGATCGAGTCAGGACCATTTCGGGGGCGCCTCCCGCGGTCCAAACGAAGCTTGCGTGGGCATCATTAATATTTCCGGTGCCGAAGGGCAGCGGGAAAGTGTCCCAGGACGATATTCCAAAACAAAGATGTGTACAGAGATAGCCGGCTATAGGCCTACGATGTGGGTCAGGTGATGACCATGGTTGGGGCGAACCCAAGGTCCAAACGCGACTCACGAAGGTCTTATTGATATTCCCACACGTGTGGTTTGGGGAAGACGAGAGCCGCCTCATTCCGTTCGGATTTTGTTGGTCATACGCGGACCATTTTACATCCGACCAAAGGTCCGTGTTTGTAGCATAAGAGACAGTGACAAATCGTACAAATACCAGCCGTGAGTACGGCAAGTTTAATGCAAATGCGGGATCAGATCCCAGTATTTATATGTCGGTCACTAACGGACCATTCAGTATTCAGACGAAAGTCCATATTCGAAGCGTCGAAGACCACGACAAAGACATACGGATATCTGCCGTAGGTACGGCAAGCTTCATGTGGGTGCGGGATTGGATCCCGGCATATATGTCGGTCCCTAACGGACCATTCATTATTCGGACGGAAGTCCGTATTTGTAGCGTCGAGGATGATGATAAAACCGTACGGATGTCTGCCGTAGGTACGGCAAGTCTAATGTGGGTGCGGGATCGGATCCCGATGAAGATGGGTCAAGCTGATGATCTATTGGCCCGAGGTGGTTGCGGACTATGGCCATATCGGGGTTTCCAAGGACCACGTCTGATGCCACGGGACGTCACTACTTTTCTCTTCACGCACAGTCTTGGGAAACGAAGGTTCCAAGGTATACGTGCGTGTCGGTCACGGTCGGACCATTCATTGTTCGGATGCGAGTCCACGTTTGAAGCATCGAAGACGATGATAAAACCGTGCAAATGTCTGCCGTAGACACGACAAGTTTAATGTGGGGTTGCGGGATTAGATCCCAGGAGAAGCGGGTCGAGTTAACGAACTATTGGCCCGAGACATGTTCGGATCATGACCATGTCGGAGGTTCTGAGGTCCACGTCTGATACCACAAGGCATCATTGGTTTTCTCTTTGCACCAAGTCCGGGGGTGTGAATTGCTAAGTGTGGAGCCCGAACTCGCCATCGTGCGCCCTCGCACGCGGATCGACCTGCGCGGTCAGAAATGGGGCGCCGTTTTAAGGTGAATAGTGAAGCACGGATGGGCGCCAGTTTAGGACGTTAAAAAGGGGGGGGGCGCGCCGGTTATAGGGGCACCGTTTTAAGGGTTGCAAAAGAGGGGCGCGCCGGTTTTAAGGGCGCCGGGTTAAGGTGTATGGAGGAGTGGGAGTGTGCCGTATATGGAGGGCAAGGGAGAGGGCGCGCCATTTTTGGAGGGCAAGGGAGAGATTGAGGGCGCGCTGGATACGGAGGGCAAGGGAGAGGGCGCGCCGTTTTAGCATTTAGAGAAGAGATGTGGGGATTTTGTGAGGAGGGTTGAAGTGGCGCGGTGGAGAAATGGCCGCGCCGTTTTAACTCGCGCCGGGATAGCTCTATGGAGGTTGTTTTGAAGCTCTGTTTACTGCGTTTTCTTTTCCTTTCACCCGTAGGTTGATTCAAGGTTTGATTTGCTTATTCTGTTGATAGATCAAGCTGGTAATGAGGAGATTTTAAGAGCTTTAACCATTTTAATCATGTATTATGATGAAATAGCATGAACATCTAAGTGTTTTGTTCAGATAGTTTACTCACAGAGGCCTCGGTTTATTCCTCCTTAATTCAACTCGTTCACCAGTTGTTGGGCGTTCTTAGCCTTGGCAAAAATCGGGCAGCACCTCCCCTAGACCGGGACTTGCCAGAGATAAAGGAAAGCCACCAATCGGATTGCTCCGGAGTAGACTCTCAAAAATCGGAGTAGCCTCACGGCGGTCCAAACCCAGATGTGAGTATGGAACGTTCGAGGGCCAGCCTACAAGAATGACCACAGCTCACGGGTGAGGAACTTTCCAAATGGGACAAGTGTTTGCCACAAGGGCCATAGATGTTCATCCCTTCGATGGGTTCCCCTGAAGGCCGTGCCATAGGGAGGCAGGTCTCCAAGGTCCCTGGATGACAAAAGAACCGAGAGAAAGGGGAAGAGGTCAAGGCAGTAGAACACTACTCATGCCCATCAAAAATCATTCCTTTTATTCTTCTGCAAGGGAAAGGGGGACAAGAAATACATGAGGGGATCTACCCCGAAGCAAGGAAAACATATCAGAGAAAGAGGAAAGAAATACATCGGTGGGGGAGGGGGAACGGAGCACAAGCTCCTCCCCCTCCGAGCTCACCTCTCACTCTCACTCTCCTCTCTTCTCTTCTCTTCTCCGGCACGGGGACGAAGCTTCTTTTTTCTCTTCGGGTGGCCCTCTCTTCTCTTTTTTCATCGCCCTTCGGGGGTTCGAGCTTTTCTCTCTTTTCAATCGCCCATCGGGGGGGTGGTTCGAGCCTCCCTTCTTTCTTCACCAGTGGGGCATGCCTTTTATAGAACGGACAGTGGGGGAGAAAACTCCCGCCACCTCTACCTTGTTCGCAACAACGTTGTTGTTGTGCTAGATGATGCTGGTTCGTGGAGTACACTGGTGTTCGTCCGAGGATGGGACATTTGCGGATTTGCCAGAGCCTGCTTCGCTGTTGCCGCTTCTGTGCTGTCGAATGGAGGTAGAGACAGAGCGTCGGGCATTCAATGTTCTCTGCACATCATTAAACAGAGCATCGGCATGCCGACGGGATGGGTTGATTGCGCGCCGGGGAAGCACTTCAGAGAATAGAATGAGGGGTTAAAAAAGTGCCATATCCAAAGGGGCGCCATTTTAAGCATCAAAGGGGATGCCCCTTCACGTGCCATGTAGCCAAAAAGAAAGGGGGCGCGCCGTTTTAAGAGGGGGGCGCGCCATTTTAAGGCCCCTTCGTGCCGTTTTAAGCACTAAACGGATTCTTCTTGAAGTCGCGGCCGTTTATATGAATGTCGGCATTCCTAGAATGTTCCGGTTGCAATGTATGGCCTCTGCAATATTCCGTTTGTAGCCTCTGGGACTCGGTCCCAGATTCTGCGTAACTTTCTGTGCATGGCGAAATTGTGCCGGAGTTCCTGACTTCTCTCTGATTCAGCTCTCGGCATGGCCGGTCGGAGCATTATAGCTGTATCTTCTGCCTGGGGGGCTTCCTTAGCAGGTAGTGGACCACCAAGCGAGTTCTCGTCCTGATCGGACGAGGCATGAGGTTTGTTCGGCATTTCCATCTTCGGCTTGCTCTCGAATGTCGAGACGTGCATGCCATATGATCCTCATCGACATTTTTTGGTGTCCACAATTACCCACTATTTCTTGGTGATAGATGAACCCTCTGCAGGACACTCCGTTCCTTCGGATCGGTGATTTTATCATAGAGACCTCCGTCAGACTCCGCTAGCCTTGGATTCCCTCAAGGCAGCCGAGCAGGTTGTACCATTAAAACCTATGACATTACTTAATTACCATGTCACTCTAAGGAAACATGGTATATTGGCCCTCATGATATGCTATTTGGATGTCAAGAGAATATTCTAGATTGATGGAATGGGAAACCATGCCATTAGTGTTCTTATGAATTATGTGCCATACTTGTGGACCTCAATTCTATCTAGCTTATCATGTCCAAGAACGAGCGAACATCTCTATATGAGCGCTTATTCTTAAAAATCATGGCACCCAGTTAGGTAGTCGATTCCACCTAGTTTTAATGTGAATCGTGGTTATACCGTTACTATCGTAGTAAGTCCTTACACATCATGTTCAATCCTTGTGATTCCTTTCCACTAGATCTACCTTAAAGTTTCTACAAGCGTATTCCTTTGAAATTCTATATTGGCTATAACAAGAGTGGATGTCGAAAATACATGATCAATGTCGGCGCATATAGGGCCCGATCTGGTCCTGAGAGGAGCACCCGAAAGTACTTGTGCACATGGGAGTTGTAATGATCACGGTGTGGCATTGCACGGAAGTGCATGGCTAGCTCGATAGAAATTCCACAATCTCGTACTTGACTTGACTCGACTTGACATGACATAACTTGCGTGACCCAAAAAGAGGTTTTTATTTATACTTGCTTGAAACATGATAGTCAATTCTTGACATGACTTGATCACTTCACATGATAAATACACGTGCTTGATTTTCCTGCTATATTGACATGAGTTCGTAAAAGACTTGCTAGTTGATTCACTATCTCTTGATATACATTCTCTCTTGTTATACACTCTCTATTGTCGTTTTATGCGAGCATGCATAGCTTATTGCATTTCATGTAACATGTAATCTACTTAAAGTAAGCTAGCTCTTGAGATTTAATTCCAACTGAGCGTTGGCTCACATAGTGTTTTTCATTTATTTTTCTGGTAAGTCCGATGATGAAACTCTTTCGGATGGAGAAAGTCAAGAGTGATGAGATTAGAGCTACTCCAACTATCCAAGCGTTATCGAGTCTTGTCTTTTCTAAATTCTAGAGTCAATCATTGTACCTTTTCATTTTATTGAGTCTTAGCACTTTCGTTAAGAGGATTGTAATAGAAGTACTTTGAAGGTTTTGATGAAATAAAGGATTGGGTCATTTTACTCTTGCACGCTCTATTTTTGTGTCGAATATACTAACGCTCTGATTGACATGATCGATAAAAACTCGTCACACATCTCCAGGTTCCTTCCGCGCCCAGGGCGTGACATAGCACAAGGCCCTAGGTGAAGGCCTACGAAGACAGGTGATAAGCCTAGAAAAGACCTAGACAGACACAGAACACAGAAGCCTACACGACTCGATTTCTGTGCACGCTCTCCTAAATACAATTGCATGCACAACTAGAGCGTCGTACATGCTACACAACAGTGACCTCGGGTAAGGCCAAGAAAAGACTAACGCGGGAAGGTCACGACACGCAAGAAACGTGAGAGCCACGTGTCACGTGACGGAAGCACCTCCTCACTAGAAGAACAGTCAGATGCGTCCACTGACGTCTTACACTGCGCCACAGGTACCTCCCTACGGATGCCTATAACGGCGGGGACTGAGGTACGTGCTGAACCAGAACATGAACTACAATAACGAGTGACTAGTCAGGGTCACGCCCGTCGGCGCCAGTCCAACGCCCCTGACCACATGTGCACACATTGAATCTTACCTAGAGCCAGGCCTCTAGCTAGTTTTCCCCCCAGCAGGACGCTACCGTAAAGTAGGGGCCCACGGAACCAACTTATAAACCGTATATCGGAAACTGCCCCACCACCACTCCCAGGTGGGCCGACACTCGAGGTCGTGAGGCTACGACTAGTGGAGGCTCACGAGACACAGAGGCTCGGAAACATGAGTGCTGGAGTACAGACAGGCCGAGAAAGCACTGTCGCACATACTACGAAGCACCAAAGGAAGCATACCAAACTGTCAATAGACTCAGGATAGGTCAACTAGACCTACTGATGCAATGATCCTTGAGTCTCATGACTCAGAGTCAAGATCATCGTGAAACGGCGGAACAAGCCACCAATCGGTCTAATCCTAAGCCAGAGGAAACGACACATCCGCATAAAACGACTCACGGAGACCTGAAGAATCACCATGACCCTCAGCACACCTGGACACATAAACAGAGGTAAGACGATACCTCAAGGCATCCAGAACCACTGTCTCGAGCTATCCAAAATAGTGGAGACACACACAAGGTTACTTGTCAACCACTAGGTCTCACTGGGTTGACTGGAACCTGGCACACCTGGCTATCTGACTTTCGTTGTAGCTCTCATAGGGTGTCAGAAGACATCCACGGGACGGCGGGCAAACCACAAAGTCAAGCCAAGATAATCAGAAGCCAAAACATCGAGAAATGACACTCAGAAATTAAGCGAAGGAGAAAGGGCCGTTAGGTGACTGTAGCGGTCAAGGATTAGACCGCTAAACCCAGTCAACCCCGAATCGGCTTATTAAGTCAAACCACCAAAGCGGTCTAATTCAGATCCGCCACACGGACTAGGCGGTCCAAGAGACAACCGCCACACTAACTACCCTAAAATATTGACCTAAGTCAAACGACATGTAGCGGCCTAAGAAAGGTGAGCTACAGCGAAGAAATGCATGAAGGTTGGGCCGCCAAGCCCAACCGACTTAAAATCTTGACTAGGTCTAAAACCACGGTAACACGAATACCGAAGCAGACCATAAGCCGTCGAGACCGTCCCTTCAAGACGGGAACTCGAGGGAGGCCACACACATGCGGGGGAACCCCATCGCACTCACACTGATACACAGTGACTCGATCAAACCTAACATAAAGCCTGGGACACACATCCCAATGGGGACGCTAATCGAGGTAACACGGCATTCCCGACACCCCAGAAACATGGACACGGAACCCATAGGGTGTCCGGGACACTCGCTAGGCCATAGGTCGGTCATTGGGACTCAACCAGACCGACTGGGACTTAAAACGAACATAAACACAGAATTTCGATCGACCTGGCCCCTGGGGTCGGTCGACCGGACAGGGTCGGTTGACTGGACCTGGGCGGTCGATCGACCAGACCGACACGGTCCTAAGGGCGCCTGCCTGTCGACCGGTCATGGCGGAAAATAGGCCAAACCCTAATCCCCGGACCCGATTCCACGCCCCATTCGATCCCGATAGAAGAGGAAAACAACCACAATGATAATACCAACCTTCCACACTCCGGAAGGGATCAAAACGACGGACAAAAGGCTTGAAACGGGCAATTCTACCGAATTGACCATAATTGAGTCACCGGGGTTCCCGGGCTCGTACCAGCCCCAAATGACAACCAATTAACATGAAATCAGCGGATCTGGAACGCTGACATTCCAGGGGTTTGATTGATAACAACTGATCTAAAAATCATAGTCAGTTTTCGGCGAACCCTGCGAACACCCCAAAAGCATGATTTTACCCCAACAAGGCAAAACCCACTCGTATGCTCACCGTTCGGCGTGAAACTTCGAGGGAATGTAGAAGAGAAGTAGGGCTTCCGTCTCCCTACCTCCACCGACGATTCTGTGCACCGTAGTGACTAAACCGCGTCGAAAACCGCATCGCGAGCTCGACCGTCAACTTTGAATCCACCGTTTGGGATCGCGCCAGAAACGGTCCGATCCTCGCCCCATCGCTCTCCGGACCACCCCCACAGCATCACCTCAGCCTGCCCGTGACTCCTCCGTTTGTAGCCGAAGCCGGGTGTAGATTCCTTTAAAATCCACTTAAGGAAAATATGATGAAAAGCAAACAATAAACAATAGTGGAGATGAAACATGCACGAGGTGCACAAGGGGAGTGTGTATGATCGCCAGAGACGCTAGGTCTCAAAAATATAATCAATAAGAACATGGGAGGAATGATCGTGAAAAGTACCTCAAAAGATGCGGGGATGTGACTGCTTCCTTTCTCTTCAAATCGGCCGGCCGATGAAGAGAGTTCTTACTTTTATTACCCTTGCAAAAAAGATAAACACCAATAAAAAAATATGGATTAGAATATGGTGTGTAGCATCAAATTCTTAATAAAAGGATGAGCATGAAAATTGTGCAAGAACACACCTTGTGGGTGTTGGCCCTTAAACCCCTATGCAAAAGGGTGGGAGATGTATGATGCATGCAAATAAATAAAAAATAAGGGAAGTGTGCAAGAGTTGCACTATGGGGAGATCTCAATGTGATTGAGAGAAAAGATCAATAAAACAATGATGCATGCATGATTTATGAACTATGAAAAATAAAAGATATAGGGGAGGTAAGATAAAAATCTTGTTTGTGGCCTCTTTGGCTTGATGCTCGATGGGGAGAAACTTCAAAAGAGATGAAGATGTCAACGTGAGAAGCCTACTTAGCCAATGTCACCTTCGGTTCCTGTAAAGAAAAAAAACAATAGAAGAAGGAGAAGACAGAAGAAGAAGGAGAAGGAGACAGAAGACACAGAAGAAAGAAGAAGAAGAGGAAGAAGACAGAGGAAGAAGAAGAAGAAGAAGAAGAAGAAGAAGAAGACAGAGGAAGAAGAAGAAGAAGAACGGAAGAAGAAGAGAATCCGGAGTCCAAACGATTAACAGAGCCAATGGCTCTGTTAAATAGAATTGGATGAAGAGATAAGAAGGTAAGAATCCTACGGAGGGAAAGGATAAGAATGGGCAAGAGCCCAAACGAAGCAGGGACTCTCTGGGGAAAGGGCTGCGAAGCCAGAAGATGAAACACGCCCTTGGTCAGGGCGTCAATTCAAGAATTGACGACCTGTCAAGGGGCGTTAATTTAAAACACGCCCTGGGTCAGGGCGTTTCTTCCTGGATTAATTTTAGAAATAAACATTTCTTTTATTTAGAAATTGTGAAAGATGCCTCATGGGGAGGGGTGAATTGAAAAATGCCCCATCATAGGGCGTGAGTTAATATTCTTCAAATATTTATTCTTTTTCGAAAATTGGATAATGCCAGGAATTGACGCCCTTTCCAGTGGTCGTCACTTTTTAAAGAAACGCCCCAGGTCAGGTCGTTATTCAAAAAAACGCGCCCTTTCCAAAGGCGTTAATTTCAAAAATCATAAAAGGGGAGATAAATGCCCAAAAAATGGGAAAAAAGGGAAAATAGAGGAAATTAGGGGAAATCCATGAAAAAGTGGAAACACCACTCAAACAAGCTAATTTGAGGGTCAAATGGGGCATTGCACGGTAATATGAAATATACTCAAAATGATGTCAATTTTGGCGTGTCTACAGCTACCCCGCCTTGGCGTCTGCTTTGCAAGGGAGCGTAACAAACTGAAAAGTAGATGCCAAGGTGTGATGAGACACGCGATCAACATCACTTGATAAGAAATGAAATCAAAAGCACGAGACGAAGCAAATCTCGAGAAATCCAACGAAATCAACAATGTTTGGATAAAAGGGGGAGTGTGCACGCGGTGCACGAAGGAGATAAAATAAATGATCAACTTCCAGCGCGGTGGAAGTACCCCAGGTCACAAACCTATAGATTTCACCATTGGGGAGCGGTTACCAGCCAGTGGACGTGCTGCAGCCATGGTGGATCAAAGGAAAGGATTAAAATAAGATGATAAAAATCTAAACAAGGAGCTTTCGAGAAAATCACCCAAAACAGCAACAAACGAACTGAAGATTCAATCTGGCATGGGATATCTCATATCTGGAAAGATTAAGATCAACTTCAACCCTCAAAGTCAGCTCATCAGAATGATTTTTCAACAATTGTTTCAAATTCCTACATGAATGCATGCTGGGTTTAAAAGTAAAAATTAAATCAAATGAAAATATAAGATAATCAAGGATAATATTACTAAGCTGCCAAGACTGAGTCAAGAAATCGATTTCACGAGCTGACACTAAGCCGAAGCCCGTTTATCCACGCACCAACTCATAAAAAGGAACCATCGTCCCCAGTCTCGGACGGCTCAACGGCCTATCCATATGACTAAGATGCCTCTGGAATCGTCATTGTTTTTGATGAAGGGGAACTCAAATTCCAGATTTACCAAAGCCACAAGGTCCTTGATATAATCTAGTAGCATATGTAACATATAGTAAAATGCATACGGGAGATGGTGGGGCAATGAGCATGGGAACTGAGAACTGAGCTGCAAGCACCGTGGGGCTTGGATGATGATGCCCAGTCGGTGGGACCAAGAGCTTCTTATCCTGCGCTAAAAAATTCATCAGCCAAGATATAAAAGATAACAAGAAATGAATAAGTCATTTAATCATAGCATGCATAGCATGAATCAAAGCATTAATAGCATGTGACAACATAGTAACCATTATGAGTTGAATCATGATATTGCAAAGCATCATTGTTTGCTATTTTGTCATGAGGATGCCAACTTGAATGATCAAGATCTGATAATGCCCATCGGCAGAATTGATCAAGAGAAATTAGTAGGAGTTGATTGAAAGATCTGGAGAATAATCAGAATGATAATCAAGAGATATAACCAAAATGATATAAGGAGGTGATAACCAAAAATGCCCAAGGTGGCATGTCATGAGAATATCGGGAGAATCAATAGATTGATAGCAATGAGTGGAGATAGGACTCATCCCGTGCTCTTGGTCCTTGCAAAATTGTTCCTGCAAAATACCATCAGAAAATACAATGCCATTTTTATGGAGTTTTGAAATATGCAAATTTTTATGAGTTTTGAAAAAGATATTCAAATTTTTATGAATTTTTTTGAAAAATATTTCAAATTTTTATGGATTTTAGACAAGAAATATTCGATTTTGGTTAGACATTGCTACAGCAGCATCAAAGGGTGTCTTAAACCACTGACTAGGGGTCCTCGTTCCTTCCCCTTTTGCTAAAAACTGCCCAAAGCCGGGCGTGCATTGAAAGTGGCATCCTATAACCGACCGCCTTTGATCAACGGTGCCCCTACCAAGGCCATACCCGAGAAACATTCGGTCTTGGAGGGAGAGGAGAAGAATAATTGGAGATAAGCTTTATGCAGGATGGGAGATATCGGGACTTGAATTCCTTCCAAGGTGTTCCCTTCAAAGAGATAGTCTGTTGTGCCGGGGCTTTGTGCCTTTAATTTTTAGACCCTTGACATGCATACGACCAGGATTTTCCCTGCGGGGACTTTGCCACTCTTGACATGCCATAATTCATACTTTTGCTTTTATCGAAATTTTGACTTGATTTTCATAATAGCCTTTTTGGCGAAATGTATATCATGAAAACTCATATTGATTTTGGGTCAAGACTGCCTCTATTTGAGACTCCTCTCGTATTGGGGATTACCAAGGTTGGTCATCTCATCCGTCAACCTCTTGCCCCTGCACGTGGCCGAGTAAAGAAGAGAAAAGACTTTCAGATATACTCATGGCATGGCCAAGGTAGCAACGGTGTTTAACCAAAGGAGCCGGCTAAGGACGCCATGAAGTGTGTGCGATGCCCAGCTAAGGGTTGATCTTAACAAGCAGGGAGAGAATGTTGAATTCCCAGCGCGGGGTTCTTATTAACCAAGGTGCTGCATAAGCAAGCCTAAAGACTCTTTTTAACAATGATTTAATTTAACAAAAACCTAAGATAAAGATCTAAAACACCACTCTTAATCTTGTTAGGAAGCACTTCATTTTGAAAATCATGCGTGAAGTAATGAGGTAATGATATCATATAAATGCATACTTACGTCAATATATTACCTTGCAACCTTTGTTAAAGCAGCTGCCGCGAGAGGTTGATCATCGTGGGATAGTCCTCTTAGGCAGATAAAGGATTGGAAGCAACGGATTGAAAGTGGCTTAACAAGAAGGAGTGGTGCCAAGACCAGACTCAGACGAATAAGGAGAAAAGGAAAAGAGGCAAGGGCTAGAACTCCCTTGCTAAGGCGTGGAGACCCTGATCACATGGAATAGTCTACAGAAGGAGAGGAGAATTAGAAGGAGGAGTGAGGACTAAAGCCTCGAAAGCAGTGGGAGAAAGGGCAGATGCCCAAGGCAGTGGATGTGGAAGAAGTTGGGTCGGACCCAGAGTCAGGAGGAATTAGAAGAGAAATTGATAGATAGAAAGAGGCGGATCCGGAGGGTCCGGAGACAGAGGAGAATCATGAGAGGAAAAATCCGAAGGCTCCGGAGGGATGACAAAAGAAGGGACGCGATGCCCTGAGACGAAATAGGGAAAAAGATGATGAAAAATGAAGAAAAAAATGAAGGACGTGATGTTCAGGAAGATTAGAAAGATGAATCGGAAGAAAGATGGAGGGTCCGGAGGTTCCGGAGGAAGCAAATGCCGAGGGACGCGATGCCTAGGGAGGAGAGAAAAATCGGAGGTTCCGGAGGAATGAAATCAGGAAGGAGAAGGTGGAAAGGGGCGTCGTGCCCGAGGGGAAAGTCCGGAGGTTCCGGAGGTAGCAAATGAGAAGGGGCGCGATGCCCAAGGGGAAAATCCGGAGGTTCCGGAGGAGGAAGGTGGAAAGGGGCGCGATGCCCGAGAGAGAGGTCCGGAGGTTCCGGAGGAGGAGAATGGAAAGGGGCGCGATGCCCGAGGGGAAAGTCCGGAGGTTCCGGAGGAGGAGAATGGAAAGGGGCGCGATGCCCGAGGGGAAAGTCCGGAGGTTCCGGAGAAAGGGACGCGATGCCCGAGGGGAAAGTCCGGAGGTTCCGGAGGAATAGAATCAGAAAGGGCGAGATGCCCAAAGAGGAGGGATAAAATTCCAGGAGGTTCCAGAGAGATAGCAGGAAAAGGGACGCGATGCCCCAGGGATAGTGGATAAAAAGATGAAGATGAATAAGATGAGAAGTGCGGAATATCCGGAGGTGCCGGAAGGCGGGGAAGATACGGGTTTGGAAACCCGGGGAGCAGGAGGTGCAAATGCATGCAATGGGATGGATGCGATGAATGCATGAAATGCAAAGAATATGAAGAATGTGAAGGGCGAGAGGATGAGATCCTCCTCCTAACCCTGGGAATGGCCCATGAAGAAAAAGTGATAGAGATGGATGAATAGAAAGTGGAACAAATAAGGGATGGCCCCTTAGCATTAAGATAACTGCCCCTCCACGGCAGTGAAAGTGTATGAGAAATAGCCCCTGCTGAAGCTTCAATGGTGAATGTCAACTCCCTTGGAGAGTGCAAAGTAATGGTGTGAGGGAGTTGGAAAGTTGGGCTCGGAAGCATTATGTTGCCCAAAGATTCAAAATTTGGAAATTGGAACAAAGGGTGCCCTGCCCGGCCCTTACACAGCATCAATGCTTGGCATGGCGGCGACTTGGCTTCTTCGACCGTGCTTGGCACAATAACCCGGATTGGCATCCGGCAAATGAATTCTTGAATCTTGAATGGCGCGGCCAAATCCTTGCTGCCCGGCTCTTGATCGTCCTCGGCACCTGTGCTTGTAGAAGGCCCCCCATTCCGAGTAGTAAGGGGAGGTGAAGCGGAGGCGGAAGGCTTCATGAATGGTGGAGGCATGATGGAAAGCGTTGGCAAATGGGTGAGCGTAAGCGGGGGTTCAAACACGTCGAGTTTCTCCCTTTGCTCGGAAGCAGTTGGGATTGGCTCGGGTGCAAAAAGGGGTGGATCCTGCTCAGGATTAGCCATGGGTAAGGGTAAAGGGTTAAATGGTGGAATAGGTAAAGTGGGTTTTAAAGGGATAATGGAAGGCCGAGGTGGCGGTAATGGGAGGTTAATTGGGGAAGGTTCAATGGTGGGTTCGATGGAGGCTAATGGTGTGGAGGTAGATGGCTTAACGGGTGGAGGTTTAATAGTGGAAGGCTTGGGGGAGGCCAGTGTTGCGGAGGTTAATGGTGTAACTGGAGGAGGTGTAATGTATGCGGTGTCAAGGATAGGAGGAGACTTACAATGTGCCGGTGTGGGTGATTGAAGTATCGACCCATCATCGTAACACCAATTAGTCTCATAAATAGGGGTTGGATCAGGGATGGTTTCATCCTGAGCAGGAGGGTTATCAAATGATAGTGGAGGGAGCGAGAAATTAAGGAAACTCGGAAGGGGTGCCTGCGGAGCTTCATCATCATCGTACACTGCCTTGGATTCTTCAAATGCCGGCTCCTGCTTGCTTGAAATGCCGAAGTCATAATCATTTCTCCTATCTTTCCATTCATTCTCCATCTTTGTAATCTCGTCCAAAGCGGCATGGAGAGGATTGACTGGAGTAGGAGGAGCCGTGACCCTCTTTATTTGTTCCTCCATCAAAGTAATCTTATCAAGCAGAGATTGTTGGAGGGGTGTGACTTGAACAACCGAGGGCTGGCAGGGCCTTGAAGGAGGAGGGGCCGCATAAAAAGGCCGTGGAGGGGAGTTGACGGGATGACCCGTAAAAGAACCCGGACGGGCCGGTTGCAAGGAGCAAATGGGCCTCGGGGCCGTGATGGAGGAGGAATAGAAGGAGGCGGGTGTCGGACCACCCGAGGAGGAGTGTGAATAGAAGGGGATGGGTAATGGGCTACCCGAGTGTGAATAGAAGAGGGAGGTGGGTTGTCACGCCCCGAGCGCTGAAGATACCCGGAGGTGCGCGACGTGTCTATATCAATCATGTCAATCAGAGTGGTCGTGTATTCGACACAAAGACAGAGATGCACAAAATAGCAAGATAACCCAATCCTTTATTCCTTTTTAAAAGACTATTACAAATCCAATACTCTGTTTAATAAAAAGAAAAGTACATAGTTGACTCAAGAAAACTATAGAAACAACTAGACGACACTTGAGCAGCTCTATCACTTTCACTCTTGAATATTCCCATCCGATTGACTTCCGTCATCGTCGGATTTACCTGAAAAGTACAAAGGGACAAACGGAATGAGCTAATGCTCAGTAGGAAATTATATCTCAAGCATTAGCAAGGGGTTTAAGTAATTACATCTTTCATGATTGCAATAAAGCTATGCATGCTCGCATAAAACGACAAGATAGAGAGAATGTAATATCAAAGAAATAAGATGAACTTAATCATGAACTTTCAACAAGATAACAAGTTATTCAAGATATTCAAGCAAGTACGTTTAACAAGCCATGTCAAGAACTTTGGCTATCATGTATCAAGCAAGTAAGTTACCCTTTTTCGGGCCACGCAATTCATGTCAAGTCAAGTACGATTCAAGTACAAGATGTGTGTGGAATGTCCAATCAAGCAAGCCAAGTACTCGGTATAATGCCAGATACCTTATCATTTTAACTTCCATGGGCACAAGTACTTTCGGGTGCTCCTCCCAAGACCAGATCGGGCCCTATATGCGCAGGCATTTATCATGTGTTTTGACATCCACTCTTGTTTTATAGCCAACATAGAATTTCAATAGTCAAGCTGGTAGACACGTATGACAACTTTGATAGAATAGAGTCCAAAATATGACAAATGACATAGAATGGTGATAATAACGGTATAATCACGATATCGATAAAACTAGGTAGAATATGGTTCCTTTAACTTGGGTACCATGACAAATCAATATGGACATTCTTTATATAGAATTGAGGTCCACAAGAACAGTATATCAAAGGTAAGATACCCTCTTTCTTATCATAGAATTGAGGTTCACAAGAATGGCATGATATGGCATGATATCATCATCCCATTAAGGAATTTCTTATGATATACTCTTTGTATAATCATAAGGGCTGGTATACCATGTTTCTTTAGATTGACATGGCATTAATTGTGTAATAGGTTTTTAGGGTACAACCAGCTCAGTCGGCCTTGAGGGAATCCATGGCTACGAGGAGTCTTACGGAGGTCTCTATGACTAACTCGCTAGTCCAAAGGAACGGAATGTCCAATGGAGAGCTTGTATGTCAATGAGAGTTGAGTGTGATCGATGAAACAACGTGAAAAGTGGGACTATACTCACGGAGTGGAGAATAGTGCCGATATATATATTATATAATATGAAACCATCGGTTAACAGAATCAGGATAAAAATCATTTTTACAGTAAAATAATGACTTATGCCAAGTCGTTTCTCAAGTAAATAACGCCTAACAGAAGGGCGTTTACATATGTTTCCATTTTACAGAATTTTTAATAATTCAGTAATTTATCTAAAAAGCGCCCTGGGAAGGGGCTTTTCTTCATGATTTGACGACTATACCAGAAGGCGTCTTATTATTTATAATTTTGGACAGGATAAAATAAATTTCAGGAATTATCAAAAACGCGCCCTGGGCAGGGGCGTTACTAATTAATTCTATTTTTCAGAATAGATAAATTTCAGGATTTTAACTGATAAACGCCCTAGGAAGGGGCGTTACCTTTCAGATTCACGCCCTGATCGGGGGCGTTAACATATGGCAAACGACCTAGTCTAGGTCGTGAATTCAAGAATTTAGGAATAAAATTTCAAGAGACATGATACATGGTCATGACAAGAAAATTAGCAGAATTTCATAGGTAGAGTCATGCAAGATATTAGAATCGATATCTCATATTTAATGAATTTTTAAACAGGATCAATTATTAATTACATGCGATTTTCATGAAAGTAACGCCTGCGTGCAGGGCGTCAAATATGAAATTGACGACCTGGACAGGGTCGTTTCTTGTGATTTAGCGCCCTTGACAGGGGCGTTTCTTTCAATAATATTCTAGGAACGAAAATAAAACTGTATGCATGCCATGCTTATACATATATCTTGCGTTATTTTCATTTGGGCTACAATAACTTGAGAAAACCTACCTTTAAGAGTTGATGTGGAGATGACCGGGTGAAGGGCTTTGATGAGAAGAACAAGATGATCTATTTACAACAGAGAATCTGGACAGCAGGAAGAATAATAACTTCACGTCCTTTAATTTCTTGTTGATGCAAGCAACCTACAGGATCATCAGTATTCTTCGATGACAAGGAAAGACGTGAACGGGAAGAAGAACTTTACCAGTTCTTCACGCACTTAGTAGAGCCTCCTGATCCTGTAAAAAGAAGAATCAGTATTCTTCATATAATCTGAAGCAGAGGAAAAGATATATAAGAAGAACACAATGTTCTGCATATACCTCTTGATGAGTCGAACGCCAAATAGCGTTTTAGGGTTAGATAGTTGATTATTTATAGGGTTATGGAAATCCTATTAGAGTTAGTGTTCGTGTGAGGGTAATATATCCCTAATAGAGTCCTTATCCTAGTAGACACTTACTGGATTAGGTCAATCTTTCCCTGGATAAGCTCTGGTGTCGAACGGAACTCGAATGGAATTAACGACTTTGGTCAGGGCGTCGATTCCTGAATTGACGACCTTGTACAGGTCGTTTCTTAAGAAGCGCCTTGTATAAGGGCGTTCCTTATTTTTAAAACACGCCCAAGTAAAGGGCGTTTCTTGGCCTTGCCCTTTTTGGCATTTGGAATTTGACGCCGTCAGGTGAGGGCGTCCTTTCTTTAGTCACGCCGTAGATAGAGGCGTTTCTTTTTAAATTAACGCCTTGCTAAGAGGCGTTATTTGTATCTTGTTTTATTTCATCTAATTAACCCTATTCTTATTATCTGTTTTACTTCTGTAATATATATGTTTTAATTCATTTCAAATATTCATTTGTCAGGGTTGCTACACCCTCCCCCACTTAAAAAGAATTTGGTCCCCAAATTCAATTGCATATTCTGTATACACGCGGAGAGTGTAGAGTATATACCTCTTAGAACAAGTCAGGAAATCGTTTCTTCATAGATTCCTCGGTCTCCCATGTCGCTTCGTGTTCAGAATTCTTATTCCATTGCACCCTGAGCATGGGAATAACCTTATTCCTTAGAGCTCGTATTTCTCGATCTAAGATCTTCATAGGCTTCTGTTCATAGGTGAGATCTTTCTGGATCACCAGATCTCCATGTTCAATAATATGAGATGGATCGTGCACATACTTCTTCAACATAGATATGTGAAACACATTCTGCACGTTGGACAATTGAGGAGGCAACGCGATGCGATAAGCAACCTCCCCAACTCTTTCGAGTACCTCAAATGGTCCGATGAATCTTGGCGTAAGCTTGCCCTTAACACCAAATCTTCGTATGCCACGTCCAGGCGATATTTTAAGAAATACATGATCTCCAACCTGGAATTCAAGATCTCTCCTTCTTGTGTCAGCATAAGCCTTTTGCCTTATCTGAGCAACTTGCAATCTTTCCCTGATTACTTGTATCTTCTCAGTTGTATCCCTTACCATGTCTGGACCTAACAGTTGTTTCTCTCCAACTTCGTTCCAGCATAAGGGTGATCGACAACTCCTTCCATATAAAGCTTCGAAAGGTGCCATTTGAATACTAGCTTGGTAGCTATTATTATATGTAAATTCCACAAGTGGCAAGTGATCGTGCCAGCTTCCTCCAAAGTCAATGATGCATGCTCTAAGCATATCTTCAACAACTTGATTAACTCTCTCGGTCTGACCATCCGTTTGTGGGTGAAAAGCAGTACTAAAGTTGAGCCTTGTTCCCAACGAATGTTGTAATCCCTTCCAAAAGTGAGAAGTAAATCGGGGATCTCTGTCAGACACGATTGAGATAGGAATTCCATGTATCCTGACTATTTCCTTGATGTATAGTGCAGCTAGCACATCAATTGACCATCGGCTTTTTATTGGCAAGAAATGTGCCGATTTAGTTAATCGGTCAATGATAACCCAGATTCCATCATGTCCTCCTTTTGACTTTGATAAACCCATGATGAAGTCCATTCCAATATCCTCCCACTTCCACTTAGGAATATCTAGAGGATGTAGTTTTCCAGCAGGCTTTTGGTGTTCCGCCTTGACCTGTTGGCATGTAAGACAGCGTGATACATAGTCTGCTATTTCTCTTTTCATATTAGGCCACCAAAAGTTCCTCTTTACATCTTGATACATTTTGGTTGATCCTGGATGAATAGTGTACCTTGATCGGTGAGCTTCATCTAAGATCTTCTTCTTTAATTCTGGACAATCCGGTATACAAGTTCTATTCTTGAACAACAATCTTCCATCAGAAGCTAATTGAAAATCAGATTGTCCTTCTAGTCTTCCTTTGATTTCCACTAATATAGGATCATCATCCTGAAGTGCTTGTATCTCAGATAATAAATCTGACTGTATGCTTACATGAGATAATGTGACAAATTTGGCTTCCTTGTCCAAGCTTATATTGAGCTCGGAGAATTGTTCTAGCAACCTCCATTCTTGTATCATACAATTAGCTATCATTGCTCTCGGCTTTCGACTAAGGGCATCAGCAACATAATTACCCTTTCCGGGATGGTATTGTATATTGAAGTCGAAGTCCTTGAGATATTCGAGCCAGCGTCTTTGTCTCATGTTTAGCTCCTTTTGTGAGAATAGATATTTGAGACTCTTGTGATCGGAGTATACAGTAAACTGCACTCCATATAAGTAGTGTCTCCATATCTTTAGGGTAAACACCACCGCGGCCAGTTCTAAGTCATGGACGGTGTAATTTTCCTCATGCTTCTTCAGTTGACGTGAAGAGTATGCTATGACCCTTCCTTGTTGCATTAGGACACATCCGAGGCCAATGCCAGAAGCATCTGTGTAGACCTCGAATTTCTCTCCTTCTATTGGTAGAGCTAACACCGGAGCTGTAGTGAGATGATCCTTGAGAGTTTGGAAACTTCTTTCACATTCCTCACTCCATTCATATCGGATCTTCTTACGAGTTAATCTTGTAAGTGGTACGGCGATCTTAGAGAAATCTTTGATGAATCGCCGATAATAGCCTGCAAGACCTAAGAAACTTCTGATCTCGCTTGCATTGGTTGGTTTTTCCCAGTTTCTAACAGCTTCAACCTTTGACGGATCAACAGATAGACCATCCTTGGATATCACATGTCCGAGGAAAGTCACTTCTTCAAGCCAGAATTCACATTTGCTGAGCTTTGCATATAATTGATTTTCCCTCAATACTTGCAATGCGATCCTTAAATGCTCCTCATGTTCTTCCTTAGTTTTGGAATATATCAATATATCATCAATGAAAACCACCACAAATTGATCTAGATAAGGCCTGAATATGCTATTCATTAACTGCATAAAGGCAGCAGGGGCATTTGTTAGTCCAAAAGGCATAACAACAAATTCGTAATGGCCATACCTGCTTCTGAATGCAGTCTTATGAATGTCATCATCTTTGATTCTTAATTGATGATATCCCGACCTGAGATCAATCTTGGAAAAATATTTGGATCCTGAAATCTGATCAAATAACTCATCGATTCTCGGCAGTGGGTACTTGTTCTTGATAGTGAGATGATTCAACTGTCGATAGTCGATGCACAATCTCATGGATCCGTCCTTCTTCTTCACAAATAAGACTGGTGCTCCCCACGGGGAAGTACTTGGTCTAATAAACCCTTTTCGAATCAGTTCCATCAACTGCTCCTTCAACTCTTTGAGTTCAGCCGGGGACATTCTATAGGGTGCCTTTGAAACTGGACCAGCACCAGGGACTAAGTCAATGGTGAAGGCCACTTCTCTTTGAGGAGGTAATCCCGGCAAATCTTCTGGAAATACGTCTGGAAATTCTTGCACTACCTGAATGTCTTCTATCTTGGTTTCCTTAGCTTCTTTAACAGTGACAAAAGCAAGGAAGGATACACATCCTTTCCTGACGAGCTTGCTTGCTCGAAGAGCCGAAATAAGAGGGGATTTGCTCCGACTCTTGGGGCGAGTAAAGACTAACTCTGGAAAATCTTTGAAAGCAATTTGGCTATTGCGGCAATCAACCGTTGCCTGGTATTTGGATAACCAGTCCGCTCCCAGTATAACATCATACTCCTTTAGATCGAGGCATATGAGATCTATAGGTAAATTCCTACCTTGAACCATTACCTCACAGTTTTAGTAGTGATGAGTAATATCATTTTCACTTCCAAGAGGAGTAGTTAGAACTATTTTTATCCATTCTGGTTCTAACGGTAACGGGTCGGCAAACTTCTTAGAAATAAAGGAATGCGATGCACCCGTATCAAATAAGACATAAGCACTTTTGGAACAAATTTTCAATGTACCTTCCACTAATCCGCCTTCTTCTTCAGGTTCGGTCTCCTGGATTGCATGAAGACGAGCATTCTTCGTCACCGGGCGTTTACCATCACCGGCTTGGTCATTCATTAATGGACACTAGGGAATCCGATGTTCGCGACTCCCACAACGGAGACAAGCTCCTAATTTCCTCCAGCATTCTTCTGTCTTGTGACCAGCCTTGTCACAATGCTTGCATACTGTATTAGAAGGTGTAGTGGTGATAGAGAAGGGCTTGGATTTCTTTGAACTTGGAATCTTGAGAGGATGAACCTCCATTATTGGGCCTCTTCTTAAAGTTGGGTTTGAAAGAACCCGAACCTGTGACTTGCTCCTTCTTGTCTTTTCCACGGATCCTATCAGATAGTTCCATGGCATCTTCAAGTAATTGAGCTCGGCGCACTATTTCAGAATAAACTTGGATGTCCATAGGCGCCAGTTGAGTAATATAGTGGGGCCTAAGCCCATTAAGAAATCTACGGGCTTTCATCTTCTCCGTGCTAATAAGATGCTTAGCATATCTAGACAACCTGGAGAACTGAGCTTCATAATCTGCTAATGATAAGGATCGTTGCTTTAATGCAGCGAATTCTGCAGCCTTCTTTTCTTGGACTCGGTCCGAGAAATATTTAGCATTGAAGTATTCCACAAATTCTTCCCATGTCACTTGAGTAGGATCGATGGTTGCTTCAATAGACTCCCACCAGCATCTAGCATCTTTCTCTAACTGGAATGTAGCTAATAGAACTTTGTCCTGGTCCGTGCATTGCATGACACGGAATATGCGTTCGGTTTCCCGAACCCAATGCTCGGCATCGTCCGGATCGGTCGATCCCATAAACTTCGGGGGATTCATGTTCTTAAAGGCTTGGTGTAAGCTTCCAGCTCGTGGAGCACCACCTTGTGCTACCTGTTGTAGCACTTGAGTCATCCCTTGGAGGGTACGCTGCATGTTGCGCCATTGAGCACGTTCGGCAGCCATTATCCTATAATTACAATAGCTACGTTAGTATTATATCACTGTGATCTTATTAAAAGACTTATTGACTCTCAACCCTTGGTTCTACCCAATCTCACTGGTTGAAAGGTTCAAACTTATCCTTGGACTTGGGTTTTTCCTAGGAATTGAATACCTTAGGCTCTGATACCACAAAGACTGTCACGCCCCGAGCGCGGAAGATACCCGGAGGTGCGCGACGTGTCTATATCAATCATGTCAATCAGAGTGGTCGTGTATTCGACACAAAGACAGAGATGCGCAAAATAGCAAGATAACCCAATCCTTTATTCCTTTTTAAAAGACTATTACAAATCCAATACTCTGTTTAATAAAAAGAAAAGTACATAGTTGACTCAAGAAAACTATAGAAACAACTAGACGACACTTGAGCAGCTCTATCACTTTCACTCTTGAATATTCCCATCTGATTGACTTCCGTCGTCGTCGGATTTACCTGAAAAGTACAAAGGGACAAACGGAATGAGCTAACGCTCAGTAGGAAATTATATCTCAAGCATTAGCAAGGGGTTTAAGTAATTACATCTTTCATGATTGCAATAAAGCTATGCATGCTCGCATAAAACGACAAGATAGAGAGAATGTAATATCAAAGAAATAAGATGAACTTAATCATGAACTTTCAACAAGATAACAAGTTATTCAAGATATTCAAGCAAGTACGTTTAACAAGCCATGTCAAGAACTTTGGCTATCATGTATCAAGCAAGTAAGTTACCCTTTTTCGGGCCATACAATTCATGTCAAGTCAAGTACGATTCAAGTACAAGATGTGTGTGGAATGTCCAATCAAGCAAGTCAAGTACTCGGTATAATGCCAGATACCTTATCATTTTAACTCCCATGGGCACAAGTACTTTCGGGTGCTCCTCCCAGGACCAGATCGGGCCCTATATGCGCAGGCATTTATCATGTGTTTTGACATCCACTCTTGTTTTATAGCCAACATAGAATTTCAATAGTCAAGCTGGTAGACACGTATGACAACTTTGATAGAATAGAGTCCAAAATATGACAAAGGACATAGAATGGCGATAATAACGGTATAATCACGATATCGATAAAACTAGGTAGAATATGGTTCCTTTAACTTGGGTACCATGACAAATCAATATGGACATTCTTTATATAGAATTGAGGTCCACAAGAACAGTATATCAAAGGTAAGATACCCTCTTTCTTATCATAGAATTGAGGTTCACAAGAATGGCATGATATGGCATGATATCATCATCCCATTAAGGAATTTCTTATGATATACTCTTTGTATAATCATAAGGGCTGGTATACCATGTTTCTTTAGATTGACATAGCATTAATTGTGTAATAGGTTTTTAGGGTACAACCAGCTCAGTCGGCCTTGAGGGAATCCAAGGCTACGAGGAGTCTTACGGAGGTCTCTATGACTAACTCGCTAGTCCAAAGGAACGGAATGTCCAATGGAGAGCTTGTATGTCAATGAGAGTTGAGTGTGATCGATGAAACAACGTGAAAACTGGGACTATACTCACGGAGTGGAGAATAGTGCCGATATATATATTATATAATATGAAATTATCGGTTAACAGAATCAGGATAAAAATCATTTTTACAGTAAAATAACGACTTATGCCAAGTCGTTTCTCAAGTAAATAACGCCTAACAGAAGGGCGTTTACATATGTTTCCATTTTGCAGAATTTTCAATAATTCAGTAATTTATCTAAAAAGCGCCCTGGGAAGGGGCGTTTCTTCATGATTTGACGACTATACCAGAAGGCATCTTACTATTTATAATTTTGGACAGGATAAAATAAATTTCAGGAATTATCAAAAACACGCCCTGGGCAGGGGCGTTACTATTTAATTCTATTTTTCAGAATAGATAAATTTCAGGATTTTAACTGATAAACGCCCTAGGAAGGGGCGTTACCTTTCAGATTCACGCCCTGATCGGGGGCGTTAACATATGGCAAACGACCTAGTCTAGGTCGTGAATTCAAGGAATTCAGGAATAAAATTTCAAGAGACATGATACATGGTCATGACAGGAAAATTAGCAGAATTTCATAGGTAGAGTCATGCAAGATATTAGAATCGATATCTCATATTTAATGAATTTTTAAACATGATCAATTATTAATTACATGCGATTTTCATGAAAGTAACGCCTGCGTGTAGGGCGTCAAATATGAAATTGACGACCTGGACAGGGTCGTTTCTTGTAATTTAGCGCCCTTGACAGGGGCGTTTCTTTCAATAATATTCCAGAAATGAAAATAAAACTGTATACATGCCATACTTATACATATATCTTGCGTTATTTTCATTTGGGCTACAATAACTTGAGAAAACCTACCTTTAAGAGTTGATGTGGAGATGACCGGGTGAAGGGCTTTGATGAGAAGAACAAGATGATTGTTTACAACAGAGAATCTGGACAGCAGGAAGAATAATAACTTCACGTCCTTTAATTTCTTGTTGATGCAAGCAACCTACAGGATCATCAGTATTCTTCGATGACAAGGAAAGACGTGAACGGGAAGAAGAACTTTACCAGTTCTTCATGCACTTAGTAGAGCCTCCTGATCCTGTAAAAAGAAGAATCAGTATTCTTCATATAATCTGAAGCAGAGGAAAAGATATATAAGAAGAACATAATGTTCTGCATATACCTCTTGATGAGTCGAACGCCAAATAGCGTTTTAGGGTTAGATAGTAGATTATTTATAGGGTTATGGAAATCCTATTAGAGTTAGTGTTCGTGTGAGGGTAATATATCCCTAATAGAGTCCTAACCCTAGTAGATACTTACTGGATTAGGTCAATCTTTCCCTGGATAAGCACTGGTGTCGAACGGAACTCGAATGGAATTAACGACTTTGGTCAGGGCGTCGATTCCTGAATTCACGACCTTGTACAGGTCGTTTCTTAAGAAGCGCCTTGTATAAGGGCGTTCCTTATTTTTAAAACACGCCCAAGTAAAGGGCGTTTCTTGGCCTTGCCCTTTTTGGCGTTTGGAATTTGACGCCGTCAGGTGAGGGCGTCCTTTCTTTAGTCACGCCGTAGATAGAGGTGTTTCTTTTTAAATTAACGCCTTGCTAAGAGGCGTTATTTGTATCTTGTTTTATTTCATCTAATTAACCATATTCTTATTATCTGTATTACTTCTGTAATATATATGTTTTAATTCATTTCAAATATTCATTTGTCCGGGTTGCTACATGGGTGATGGGCCACCCGAATAGGATTAGAAGGAGGGAGAGATGAATGAGATGCACCCTCAACGGCAGCCTTAAGGGCTTGGATCTGTTGAGGGGTGAGATGATCTAATGCATGGATGATTTGGGAGACTTTCTCATCATTGGGACGAGGCGGTCTTGTAGGAATAGTGGCCCAAAATTGATTTGAAGGGCCATTGGATTGGACATTGCCCATAGGTCGGGCAACACCATAAGAATGAGGACGTGGTCCCTTGAAAGAATGGTGAGAATGATATTGAACATGTTGAAATTGAGGAGAATGAGATGTGCACGGTTGTGCATCCTCATGAATTGAATTAAACATGTTGTTTTGTTTATGGTAAGCCATTATTCAATCAAAGTAATGTGCAAACAATTTGCAAAGAAACACATAAGTTGGAATGGTTACCTTGATTTTTATTTGTTTAAACCTTGGTGAATTAATGAATTTTAGAAAAGTTTGGAGTGATTCACACAAGGGAGGATCCTAGTTTCAAATGATATGAACTCCAATGCCAACTAGGAACCCTTTCTCACCACGTATATGGCCAACTAATCCGGGACTTCAAAAGGGTACAACCTGCCCGGCGTCCGTGAGGGAATCCACAGGTGCGGGGACTTACGGAGGCTTGGAAAAGGGATTTCCGGTCCAAAGAGACGAAATGCTCAATGGAGGGTCGTTCCGATTCCAAGAGGGTGTGTGGAATCCTAGTGAAGAGGAGGGGGCTCCCAAACCAATGCAAAGAATGAATGCAACAGGGGAAATCAATCCAACCACACCATATGATCAGTCAATATGAAATATCATGAAAACTCACCCACGGGAAGGGTTCTGGAAACCCACAGTAAAAACACGCCCTGGCAGGGGGCGCTACTAAACAAAGACACGACAGTGTGACTGTCGTGACTCAAAGCGAGGTGCCAGGGGCAATAAAAACATGCCTTAGGGTGAGGCGCTATAAGGGGAAAGGACGCCCTTGACCGAGGGCGTCAAATCAACAGAAACGCCTTACTGATGGGCGCTAATCAACAAAGAAACGCCCTGGCACAGGGCGTGAATTCTCAGGTAGCGTAATAAAACCAGAAATATCAGGAAATATGCTGGAAGGCGCCCTGTCAGAGGGCGTAAAATATGAATAAGACGCCCTGAGTTAGGGCGTGAAATCGAAAAAGCGCCTCTGACAGAGGCGTTAATTCCTCAGGAGAGCAGGGCCAGAAATATTAAACAGGCACACTCACAACCACATAAATAAGGCAATCAACAGATAAGCATGCTCATCAAGAATTTTAAATAAGTGGAGATTCTAAGGAAAAGATAACAAAATGGCAAATCACTTAGGGAAGAAAGCAAAGCCAATGGAGTGTGCCCGAGGGGCACAAAAGGAGACGCACCGAGGGTGCAATAGGGGAGACGGCACACGCGGGTGCTTAAGGGGAAAGGGGTAATAAAGAGAACACAAAGAGTCCCACCGTGATCGCCAATTTGTAGATTCCTTTAAAATCCACTTAAGGAAAATATGATGAGAAGCAAACAATAAACAATAGTGGAGATGAAACATGCACGAGGTGCACAAGGGGAGTGTGTGTGATCGCCAGAGACGCTAGGTCTCAAAAATATAATCAATAAGAACATGGGAGGAATGATCGCAAAAAGTACCTCAAAAGATGCGGGGATGTGAGTGCTTCCTTTCTCTTCAAATCGACCGGCCGATGAAGAGAGTTCTTGCTTTTATTACCCTTGCAAAAAAGATAAACACCAATAAAAAAATATGGATTAGAATATGGTGTGTAGCATCAAATTCTTAATAAAAGGATGAGCATGAAAATTGTGCAAGAACACACCTTGTGGGTGTTGGCCCTTAAACCCCTATGCAAAAGGGTGGGAGATGTATGATGCATGCAAATAAATAAAAAATAAGGGAAGTGTGCAAGAGTTGCACTATGGGGAGATCTCAATGTGATTGAGAGAAAAGATCAATAAAACAATGATGCATGCATGATTTATGAACTATGAAAAATAAAAGATAAAGGGGAGATAAGATAAAAATCTTGTTTGTGGCCCCTTTGGCTTGATGCTCGATGGGGAGAAACTTCAAAAGAGATGAAGATGTCAACGTGAGAAGCCTCCTTAGCCAATGCCACCTTCGGTTCCTGTGAAGAAAAAAAACAACAGAAGAAGGAGAAGACAGAAGAAGAAGGAGAAGGAGACAGAAGACACAGAAGAAAGAAGAAGAAGAGGAAGAAGACAGAGGAAGAAGAAGAAGAAGAAGAAGAAGACAGAGGAAGAAGAAGAAGAAGAACGGAAGAAGAAGAGAATCCGGAGTCTAAATGATTAACAGAGCCAATGGCTCTGTTAAATAGAATTGGATGAAGAGATAAGAAGGTAAGAGTCCTACGGAGGGGAAGGATAAGAATGGGCAAGAGCCCAAACGAAGCAGGGACTCTCTGGGGAAAGGGCTGCGAAGCCAGAAGATGAAACACGCCCTTGGTCAGGGCGTCAATTCGAGAATTGATGACCTGTCAAGGGGCGTTAATTTAAAACACGCCCTGGGTCAGGGCGTTTCTTCCTGGATTAATTTTAGAAATAAATATTTCTTTTATTTAGAAATTGTGAAAGATGCCTCATGGGGAGGCGTGAATTGAAAAATGTCCCATCATAGGGCGTGAGTTAATATTCTTCAAATATTTATTCTTTTTCAAAAATTGGATAATGCCAGGAATTGACGCCCTTTCCAGCGGTCGTCACTTTTTAAAGAAACGCCCCAGGTCATGTCGTTATTCAAAAAAACACGCCCTTTCCAAAGGCGTTAATTTCAAAAATCATAAAAGGGGAGATAAATGCCCAAAAAATGGGAAAAAAGGGAAAATAGAGGAAATTAGGGGAAATTCATGAAAAAGTGGGAAACACCACTCAAACAAGCTAATTTGAGGGTCAAATGGGGCATTGCACGGCAATATGAAATATACTCAAAATGATGTCAATTTTAGCGTGTCTACAGCTACCCCGCCTTGGCGTCTGCTTTGCAAGGGAGCGTAACAAACTGAAAAGTATATGCCAAGGTGTGATGAGACACGCGATCAATATCACTTGATAAGAAATGAAATCAAAAGCACGAGACGAAGCAAATCTCGGGAAATCCAACGAAATCAACAATGTTTGGATAAAAGGGGGAGTGTGCACGCAGTGCACGAAGGAGATAAAATAAATGATCAACTTCCAGCACGGTGGAAGTACCCCAGGTCACAAACTTGTAGATTTCACCATTGGGGAGCGGTTACCAGCCAGTGGACGTGCTGCAGCCAAGGTGGATCAAAGGAAAGGATTGAAATAAGATGATAAAAATCCAAACAAGGAGCTTTCGAGAAAATCACCCAAAACAGCAACAAACGAACTGAAGATTCAATCTGGCATGGGATATCTCATATCTGGAAAGATTAAGATCAACTTCAACCCTCAAAGTCAGCTCATCAGAATGATTTTTCAACAATTGTTTCAAATTCCTACATGAATGCATGCTGGGTTTAAAAGGAAAAATTAAATCAAATGAAAATATAAGATAATCAAGGATAATATTGCTAAGCTGCCAAGCCTGAGTCAAGAAACCGATTTCACGAGCTGATACTAAGTCGAAGCCCGTTTATCCACGCACCAACTCATAAAAAGGAACCATCGTCCCCAGTCTCGGACGGCTCAACGGCCTATCCGTATGACTAAGATGCCTCTGGAATCGTCATTATTTTTGATGAAGGGGAACTCAAATTCCAGATTTACCAAAGCCACAAGGTCCTTGATATAATCTAGTAGCATATGTAACATATAGTAAAATGCATACGGGAGATGGTGGGGCAATGAGCATGGGAACTGAGAACTGAGCTGCAAGCACCGTGGGGCTTGGATGATGATGCCCAGTCGGTGGGACCAAGAGCTTCTTATCTTGTGCTCAAAAATTCATCAGCCAAGATATAAAAGATAACAAGCAATGAATAAGGCATTTAATCATAGCATGCATAACATGAATCAAAGCATTAATAGCATGTCACAACATAGTAACCATTATGAGTTGAATCATGATATTGCAAAGCATCATTGTTTGCTATTTTGTCATGAGGATGCCAACTTGAATGATCAAGATCTGATAATGCCCATCGACAGAATTGATCAAGAGAAATTAGTAGGAGTTGATTGAAAGATCTGGAGAATAATCAGAATGATAATCAAGAGATATAACCAAAATGATATAAGGAGGTGATAACCAAAAATGCCCAGGGTGGCATGTCATGAGAATATCGGAGAATCAATAGATTGATAGCAATGAGTGGAGATAGGACTCATCCCGTGCTCTTGGTCCTTGCAAAATTGTTCCTGCAAATTACCATCAGAAAATACAATGCCATTTTTATGGAGTTTTGAAATATGCAAATTTTTATGAGTTTTGAAAAAGATATTCAAATTTTTATGAATTTTTTTGAAAAATATTTCAAATTTTTATGGATTTTGGACAAGAAATATTCGATTTTGGTTAGACATTGCTACAGCAGCATCAAAGGGTGTCTTAAACCACTGGCTAGGGGTCCTCGTTCCTTCCCCTTTTGCTAAAAACTGCCCAAAGCCGGGCGTGCATTGAAAGTGGCAACCTATAATCGACCGCCTTTGATCAACGGTGCCCCTACCAAGGCCATACCCGAGAAACATTCGGTCTCGGAGGGAGAGGAGAAGAATAATTGGAGATAAGCTTTATGCAAGATGGAAGATATCGGGACTTGAATTCCTTCCAAGGTGTTCCCTTCAAAGAGATAGCCTGTTGTGCCGGGACTTTGTGCCTTTAATTTTTAGACCCTTGACATGCATACGACCAGGATTTTCCCTGCGGGGACTTTGCCACTAATGACATGCCATAATTCATACTTTTGCTTTTATCGAAATTTTGACTTGATTTTCATAATAGCCCTTTTGGCGAAATGTATATCATGAAAACTCATATTGATTTTGGGTCAAGACTGCCACTATTTGAGACTCCTCTCGTATTGGGGATTACCAAGGTTGGTCATCTCATCCGTCAACCTCTTGCCCCTGCACATGGCCGAGTAAAGAAGAGAAAAGACTTTCAGATATACTCATGGCATGGCCAAGGTAGCAACGGTGTTTAACCAAAGGAGCCGGCTAAGGACGCCGTGAAGTGTGTGCGATGCCCAGCTAAGGGTTGATCTTAACAAGCAGGGAGAGAATGTTGAATTCCCAGCGCGGGGTTCTTATTAACCAAGGTGCTGCATAAGCAAGCCTAAAGACTCTTTTTAACAATGATTTAATTTAACAAAAGCCTAAGATAAAGATCTAAAACACCACTCTTAATCTTGTTAGGAAGCACTTTATTTTGAAAATCATGCGTGAAGTAATGAGGTAATGATATCATATAAATGCATACTTACGTTAATATATTACCTTACAACCTTTGTTAAAGTAGCTGCCGCGAGAGGTTGATCATCGTGGGATAGTCCTCTTAGGCAGATAAAGGATTGGAAGCAAAGGATTGAAAGTGGCTTAACAAGAAGGAGTGGTGCCAAGACCAGACTCAGACGAATAAGGAGAAAATGAAAAGAGGCGAGGGCTAGAACTCCCTTGCTAAGGCGTGGAGACCCTGATCACATGGAACAGTCTACAGAAGGAGAGGAGAATTAGAAGGAGGAGTGAGGACTAAAGTCTCGAAAGCAGTGGGAGAAAGGGCAGATGCCCAAGGCAGTGGATGTGGAAGAAGTTGGGTCGGACCCAGAGTCAGGAGGAATTAGAAGAAGAAATTGATAGATAGAAAGAGGCGGATCCGGAGGGTCCGGAGGCAGAGGAGAATCATGAGAGGAAAAATCTGAAGGCTCCGGAGGGATGACAAAAGAAGGGACACGATGCCCTGAGACGAAATAGGGAAAAAGATGATGGAAAAGGAAGAAAAAAATGAAGGACGTGATGTTCAGGAAGATTAGAAAGATGAATCGGAAAAAAGATGGAGGGTCCGGAGGTTCCGGAGGAAGCAAATGCCGAGGGACGCGATGCCTAGGGAGGAGAGAAAAATCTGGAGGTTCCGGAGGAATGAAATCAGGAAGGAGAAGGTGGAAAGGGGCGTCGTGCCCGAGGGGAAAGTCCGAAGGTAGCAAATGAGAAGGGGCGCGATGCCCAAGGGGAAAATCCCGAGGTTCCGGAGGAGGAAGGTGGAAAGGGGCGCGATGCCCGAGAGAGAGGTCCGGAGGTTCCGGAGGAGGAGAATGGAAAGGGGCGCGATGCCCGAGGGGAAAGTCTGGAGGTTCCGGAGGAGGAGAATGGAAAGGGGCGCGATGCCCGAGGGGAAAGTCCGGAGGTTCCGGAGGAGGAAAGTGGAAAGGGGCGCGATGCCCGAGGGGAAAGTCCGGAGATTCCGGAGGAATAGAATCAGAAAGGGCGAGATGCCCAAAGAGGAGGGATAAAATTCCTGGAGGTTCCAGGGAGATAGCAGGAAAAGGGACGCGATGTCCCAGGGATAGTGGATAAAAAGATGAAGATGAATAAGATGGGAAGTGCGGAATATCCGGAGGTGCCGGAAGGCGGGGAAGATACGGGTTTGGAAACCCGGGGAGCAGGAGGTGCAAATGCATGCAATGGGATGGATGCGATGAATGCATGAAATGCAAAGAATATGAAGAATGTGAAGGGCGAGAGGATGAGATCCTCCTCCTAACCCTGGGAATGGCCCATGAAGAAAAAGTGATAGAGATGGATGAATAGAAAGTGGAACAAATAAGGGATGGCCCCTTAGCATTAAGATAACTGCCCCTCCACGGCAGTGAAAGTGTATGAGAAATAGCCCCTGCCGAAGCTTCAATGGTGAATGTCAACTCCCTTGGAGAGTGCAAAGTAATGGTGTGAGGGAGTTGGAAAGTTGGGCTCGGAAGCATTATGTTGCCCAAAGATTCAAAATTTGAAAATTGGAACAAAGGGTGCCTTGCCCGGCCCTTACACAGCATCAATGCTTGGCATGGCGGCGACTTGGCTTCTTCGACCGTGCTTGGCACAATAACCCGGATTGGCATCCGGCAAATGAATTCTTGAATCTTGAATGGCGCGGCCAAATCCTTGCTGCCCGGCTCTTGATCGTCCTCGGCACCTGTGCTTGTAGAAGGCCCCCCATTCCGAGTAGTAAGGGGAGGTGAAGCGGAGGCGGAAGGCTTCATGAATGGTGAAGGCATGATGGAAAGCATTGGCAAATGGGTGAGTGTAAGTGGGGGTTCAAACACGTCGAGTTTCTCCCTTTGCTCGGAAGCAGTTGGGATTGGCTCGGGTGCAAAAAGGGGTGGATCTTGCTCAAGATTAGCCATGGGTAAGGGTAAATGGTTAAATGGTGGAATAGGCAAAGTGGGTTTTAAAGGGATAATGGAAGGCCGAGGTGGCGGTAATGGGAGGTTAATTGGGGAAGGTTCAATGGTGGGTTCGATGGAGGCTAATGGTGTGGAGGTAGATGGCTTAACGGGTGGAGGTTTAATAGTGGAAGGCTTGGGGGAGGCCAGTGTTGCGGAGGTTAATGGTGTAACTGGAGGAGGTGTAATGTATGCGGTGTCAAGGATAGGAGGAGACTTACAATGTGCCGGTGTGGGTGATTGAAGTATCGACCCATCATCGTAACACCAATTAGTCTCATAAATAGGGGTTGGATTAGGGATGGTTTCATCCTGAGCAGGAGGGTTATCAAATGATAGTGGAGGGAGCGGGAAATTAAGGAAACTCGGAAGGGGTGCCTGCGGAGCTTCATCATCATCGTACACTGCCTTGGATTTTTCAAATGCCGGCTCCTGCTTGCTTGAAATGCCGAAGTCATAATCATTTCTCCTATCTTTCCATTCATTCTCCATCTTTGTAATCTCGTCCAAAGCGGCATGGAGAGGATTGACTGGAGTAGGAGGAGCCGTGACCCTCTTTATTTGTTCCTCCATCAAAGTAATCTTATCAAGCAGAGATTGTTGGAGGGGTGTGACTTGAACAACCGAGGGCTGGCAGGGCCTTGAAGGAGGAGGGGCCGCATAAAAAGGCCGTGGAGGGGAGTTGACGGGATGACCCGTAAAAGAACCCGGACGGGCTGGATTGCAAGGAGCAAATGGGCCTCGGGGCCGTGATGGAGGAGGAATAGAAGGAGGCGGGTGTCAGACCACCCGAGGAGGAGTGTGAATAGAAGGGGATGGGTAGTGGGCTACCCGAGTGTGAATAGAACAGGGAGGTGGGTGATGGGCCACCCGAATAGGATTAGAAGGAGGGAGAGATGAATGAGATGCACCCTCCACGGCAGCCTTAAGGGCTTGGATCTGTTGAGGGGTGAGATGATCTAATGCATGGATGATTTGGGAGACTTTCTCATCATTGGGACGAGGCGGTCTTGTAGGAATAGTGGCCCGAAATTGATTTGAAGGACCATTGGATTGGACATTGCCCATAGGTCGGGCAACACCATAAGAATGAGGACGTGGTCCCTTGAAAGAATGGTGAGAATGATATTGAACATGTTGAAATTGAGGAGAATGAGATGTGCACAGTTGTGCATCCTCATGAATTGAATTAAACATGTTGTTTTGTTTATGGTAAGCCATTATTCAATCAAAGTTATGTGCAAACAATTTGCAAAGAAACACACAAGTTGGAATGGTTACCTTGATTTTTATTTGTTTAAACCTTGGTGAATTAATGAATTTTAGAAAAGTTTGGAGTGATTCACACAAGGGAGGATCCTAGTTTCAAATGATATGAACTCCAATGCCAACTAGGAACCCTTTCTCACCACGTATATGGCCACCTAATCCGGGACTTCAAAAGGGTACAACCTGCCCAGCGTCCGTGAGGGAATCCATGGGTGCGGGGACTTACGGAGGCTTGGAAAAGGGATTTCCGGTCCAAAGAGACGGAATGCTCAATGGAGGGTCGTCCCGATTCCAAGAGGGTGTGTGGAATCCTAGTGAAGAGGAGGGGGCTCCCAAACCAATGCAAAGAATGAATGCAACAGGGGAAATCAATCCAACCACACCATATGATCAGTCAATATGAAATATCATGAAAACTCACCCACGGGAAGGGTTCTAGAAACCCACAGTAAAAACACGCCCTGGCAGGGGGCGCTACTAAACAAAGACACGACAGTGTGACTGTCGTGACTCAAAGCGAGGTGCCAGGGGCAGTAAAAACACGCCTTTGGGTGAGGCGCTATAAGGGGAAAGGACGCCCTTGACCGAGGGCGTCAAATCAACAGAAACGCCTTACTGATGGGCGCTAATCAACAAAGAAACGCCCTGACACAGGGCGTGAATTCTCAGGTAGCGTAATAAAACCAGAAATATCAGGAAATATGCTGGAAGGCGCCCTGTCAGAGGGCGTAAAATATGAATAAGACGCCCTGAGCTAGGGCGTGAAATCGAAAAAGCGCCTCTGACAGAGGCGTTAATTCCTCAGGAGAGCACGGCCAGAAATATTAAACAGGCACACTCACAACCACATAAATAAGGCAATCAACAGGATAAGCATGCTCATCAAGAATTTTAAATAAGTGGAGATTCTAAGGAAAAGACAACAAAATGGCAAATCACTTAGGGAAGAAAGCAAAGCCAATGGAGGGTGCCCGAGGGGCACAAAAGGAGACGCACCGAGGGTGCAATAGGGGAGACAGCACACGCGGGTGCTTAAGGGGAAAGGGGTAATAAAGAGAACACAAAGAGTCCCACCGTGATCGCCAATTTGTAGATTCCTTTAAAATCCACTTAAGGAAAATATGATGAAAAGCAAACAATAAACAATAGTGGAGATGAAACATGCACGAGGTGCACAAGGGGAGTGTGTGTGATCGCCAGAGACGCTAGGTCTCAAAAATATAATCAATAAGAACATGGGAGGAATGATCGCGAAAAGTACCTCAAAAGATGCGGGGATGTGAGTGCTTCCTTTCTCTTCAAATCGGCCGGCCGATGAAGAGAGTTCTTGCTTTTATTACCCTTGCAAAAAAGACAAACACCAATAAAAAAATATGGATTAGAATATGGTGTGTAGCATCAAATTCTTAATAAAAGGATGAGCATGAAAATTGTGCAAGAACACACCTTGTGGGTGTTGGCCCTTAAACCCATATGCAAAAGGGTGGGAGATGTATGATGCATGCAAATAAATAAAAATAAGGGAAGTGTGCAAGAGTTGCACTATGGGGAGATCTCAATGTGATTGAGAGAAAAGATCAATAAAACAATGATGCATGCATGATTTATGAACTATGAAAAATAAAAGATAAAGGGGAGATAAGATAAAAATCTTGTTTGTGGCCCCTTTGGCTTGATGCTCGATGGGGAGAAACTTCAAAAGAGATGAAGATGTCAACGTGAGAAGCCTCCTTAGCCAATGCCACCTTCGGTTCCTGTAAAGAAAAAAAACAACAGAAGAAGGAGAAGACAGAAGAAGAAGGAGAAGGAGACAGAAGACACAGAAGAAAGAAGAAGAAGAGGAAGAAGACAGAGGAAGAAGAAGAAGAAGAAGAAGAAGAAGACAGAGGAAGAAGAAGAAGAAGAACGGAAGAAGAAGAGAATCCGGAGTCCAAACGATTAACAGAGCCAATGGATCTGTTAAATAGAATTGGATGAAGAGATAAGAAGGTAAGAGTCCTACGGAGGGGAAGGATAAGAATGGGCAAGAGCCCAAACGAAGCAGGGACTCTCTGGGGAAAGGGCTGCGAAGCCAGAAGATGAAACACGCCCTTGGTCAGGGCGTCAATTCAAGAATTGATGACCTGTCAAGGGGCGTTAATTTAAAACACGCCCTGGGTCAGGGCGTTTCTTCCTGGATTAATTTTAGAAATAAACATTTCTTTTATTTAGAAATTGTGAAAGACGCCTCATGGGGAGGCGTGAATTGAAAAACGCCCATCATAGGGCGTGAGTTAATATTCTTCAAATATTTATTCTTTTTCAAAAATTGGATAATGCCAGGAATTGACGCCCTTTCCAGCGGTCGTCACTTTTTAAAGAAACGCCCCAGGTCATGTCGTTATTCAAAAAAACGCGCCCTTTCCAAAGGCGTTAATTTCAAAAATCATAAAAGGGGAGATAAATGCCCAAAAAATGGGAAAAAAGGGAAAATAGAGGAAATTAGGGGAATTCCATGAAAAAGTGGGAAACACCACTCAAACAAGCTAATTTAAGGGTCAAATGGGGCATTACACGGCAATATGAAATATACTCAAAATGATGTCAATTTTGGCGTGTCTACAGCTACCCCGCCTTGGCGTCTGCTTTGCAAGGGAGCGTAACAAACTGAAAAGTAGATGCCAAGGTGTGATGAGACACGCGATCAATATCACTTGATAAGAAATGAAATCAAAAGCACGAGACGAAGCAAATCTCGGGAAATCCAACGAAATCAACAATGTTTGGATAAAAGGGGGAGTGTGCACGCGGTGCACGAAGGAGATAAAATAAATGATCAACTTCCAGCACGGTGGAAGTACCCCAGGTCACAAACTTATAGATTTCACCATTGGGGAGCGGTTACCAGCCAGTGGACGTGCTGCAGCCAAGGTGGATCAAAGGAAAGGATTGAAATAAGATGATAAAAATCCAAACAAGGAGCTTTCGAGAAAATCACCCAAAACAGCAACAAACGAACTGAAGATTCAATCTGGCATGGGATATCTCATATCTGGAAAGATTAAGATCAACTTCAACCCTCAAAGTCAGCTCATCAGAATGATTTTTCAACAATTGTTTCAAATTCCTACATAAATGCATGCTGGGTTTAAAAGGAAAAATTAAATCAAATGAAAATATAAGATAATCAAGGATAATATTGCTAAGCTGCCAAGACTGAGTCAAGAAACCGATTTCACGAGCTGATACTAAGTCGAAGCCCGTTTATCCACGCACCAACTCAAAAAAAGGAACCATCGTCCCTAGTCTCGGACGGCTCAACGGCCTATCCGTATGACTAAGATGCCTCTGGAATCGTCATTATTTTTGATGAAGGGGAACTCAAATTCCAGATTTACCAAAGCCACAAGGTCCTTGATATAATCTAGTACCATATGTAACATATAGTAAAATACATACGGGAGATGGTGGGGCAATGAGCATGGGAACTGAGAACTGAGCTGCAAGCACCGTGGGGCTTGGATGATGATGCCCAGTCGGTGGGACCAAGAGCTTCTTATCCTGCGCTCAAAAATTCATCAGCCAAGATATAAAAGATAACAAGCAATGAATAAGGCATTTAATCATAGCATGCATAACATGAATCAAAGCATTAATAGCATGTCACAACATAGTAACCATTATGAGTTGAATCATGATATTGCAAAGTATCATTGTTTGCTATTTTGTCATGAGGATGCCAACTTGAATGATCAAGATCTGATAATGCCCATCGGCAGAATTGATCAAGAGAAATTAGTAGGAGTTGATTGAAAGATCTGGAGAATAATCAGAATGATAATCAAGAGATATAACCAAAATGATATAAGGAGGTGATAACCAAAAATGCCTAGGGTGGCATGTCATGAGAATATCGGGAGAATCAATAGATTGATAGCAATGAGTGGAGATAGGACTCATCCCGTGCTCTTGGTCCTTGCAAAATTGTTCCTGCAAAATACCATCAGAAAATACAATGCCATTTTTATGGAGTTTTGAAATATGCAAATTTTTATGAGTTTTAAAAAAGATATTCAAATTTTTATGAATTCTTTTGAAAAATATTTCAAATTTTTATGGATTTTGGACAAGAAATATTCGATTTTGGTTAGACATTGCTACAGCAGCATCAAAGGGTGTCTTAAACCACTGGCTAGGGGTCCTCGTTCCTTCCCCTTTTGCTAAAAACTACCCAAAGCCGGGCGTGCATTGAAAGTGGCATCCTATAACCGACCGCCTTTGATCAACGGTGCCCCTACCAAGGCCATACCCGAGAAACATTCGGTCTTGGAAGGAGAGGAGAAGAATAATTGGAGATAAGCTTTATGCAAGATGGAAGATATCGGGACTTGAATTCCTTCCAAGGTGTTCCCTTCAAAGAGATAGTCTGTTGTGCCGGGACTTTGTGCCTTTAATTTTTAGACCCTTGACATGCATACGACCAGGATTTTCCTTGCGGGGACTTTGCCACTAATGACATGCCATAATTCATACTTTTGCTTTTATCGAAATTTTGACTTGATTTTCATAATAGCCCTTTTGGCGAAATGTATATCATGAAAACTCATATTGATTTTGGGTCAAGACTGCCACTATTTGAGACTCCTCTCGTATTGGGGATTACCAAGGTTAGTCATCTCATCCGTCAACCTCTTGCCCCTGCACATGGCCGAGTAAAGAAGAGAAAAGACTTTCAGATATACTCATGGCATGGCCAAGGTAGCAACGGTGTTTAACCAAAGGAGCCGGCTAAGGACGCCGTGAAGTGTGTGCGATGCCCAGCTAAGGGTTGATCTTAACAAGCAGGGAGAGAATGTTGAATTCCCAGCGCGGGGTTCTTATTAACCAAGGTGCTGCATAAGCAAGCCTAAAGACTCTTTTTAACAATGATTTAATTTAACAAAAGCCTAAGATAAAGATCTAAAACACCACTCTTAATCTTGTTAGGAAGCACTTTATTTTGAAAATCATGCGTGAAGTAATGAGGTAATGATATCATATAAATGCATACTTACGTTAATATATTACCTTACAACCTTTGTTAAAGTAGCTGCCGCGAGAGGTTGATCATCGTGGGATAGTCCTCTTAGGCAGATAAAGGATTGGAAGCAAAGGATTGAAAGTGGCTTAACAAGAAGGAGTGGTGCCAAGACCAGACTCAGACGAATAAGGAGAAAAGGAAAAGAGGCGAGGGCTAGAACTCCCTTGCTAAGGCGTGGAGACCCTGATCACATGGAACAGTCTACAGAAGGAGAGGAGAATTAGAAGGAGGAGTGAGGACTAAAGTCTCGAAAGCAGTGGGAGAAAGGGCAGATGCCCAAGGCAGTGGATGTGGAAGAAGTTGGGTCGGACCCAGAGTCAGGAGGAATTAGAAGAAGAAATTGATAGATAGAAAGAGGCGGATCCGGAGGGTCCGGAGGCAGAGGAGAATCATGAGAGGAAAAATCTGAAGGCTCCGGAGGGATGACAAAAGAAGGGACACGATGCCCTGAGACGAAATAGGGAAAAAAATGATGGAAAAGGAAGAAAAAAATGAAGGACGTGATGTTCAGGAAGATTAGAAAGATGAATCGGAAGAAAGATGGAGGGTCCGGAGGTTCCGGAGGAAGCAAATGCCGAGGGACGCGATGCCTAGGGAGGAGAGAAAAATCTGGAGGTTCCGGAGGAATGAAATCAGGAAGGAGAAGGTGGAAAGGGGCGTCGTGCCCGAGGGGAAAGTCCGAAGGTAGCAAATGAGAAGGGGCGCGATGCCCAAGGGGAAAATCCGGAGGTTCCGGAGGAGGAAGGTGGAAAGGGGCGCGATGCCCGAGAGAGAGGTCCGGAGGTTCCGGAGGAGGAGAATGGAAAGGGGCGCGATGCCCGAGGGGAAAGTCCGGAGGTTCCGGAGGAGGAGAATGGAAAGGGGCGCGATGCCTGAGGGGAAAGTCCGGAGGTTCCGGAGGAGGAAAGTGGAAAGGGGAGCGATGCCCGAGGGGAAAGTCCGGAGATTCCGGAGGAATAGAATCAGAAAGGGCGAGATGCCCAAAGAGGAGGGATAAAATTCCTGGAGGTTCCAGGGAGATAGCAGGAAAAGGGACGCGATGTCCCAGGGATAGTGGATAAAAAGATGAAGATGAATAAGATAAGAAGTGCGGAATATCCGGAGGTGCCGGAAGGCGGGGAAGATACGGGTTTGGAAACCCGGGGAGCAGGAGGTGCAAATGCATGCAATGGGATGGATGCGATGAATGCATGAAATGCAAAGAATATGAAGAATGTGAAGGGCGAGAGGATGAGATCCTCCTCCTAACCCTGGGAATGGCCCATGAAGAAAAAGTGATAGAGATGGATGAATAGAAAGTGGAACAAATAAGGGATGGCCCCTTAGCATTAAGATAACTGCCCCTCCACGGCAGTGAAAGTGTATGAGAAATAGCCCCTGCCGAAGCTTCAATGGTGAATGTCAACTCCCTTGGAGAGTGCAAAGTAATGGTGTGAGGGAGTTGGAAAGTTGGGCTCGGAAGCATTATGTTGCCCAAAGATTCAAAATTTGAAAATTGGAACAAAGGGTGCCCTGCCCGGCCCTTACACAGCATCAATGCTTGGCATGGCGGCGACTTGGCTTCTTCGACCGTGCTTGGCACAATAACCCGGATTGGCATCCGGCAAATGAATTCTTGAATCTTGAATGGCGCGGCCAAATCCTTGCTGCCCGGCTCTTGATCGTCCTCGGCACCTGTGCTTGTAGAAGGCCCCCCATTCCGAGTAGTAAGGGGAGGTGAAGCGGAGGCGGAAGGCTTCATGAATGGTGGAGGCATGATGGAAAGCGTTGGCAAATGGGTGAGCGTAAGCGGGGGTTCAAACACGTCGAGTTTCTCCCTTTGCTCGGAAGCAGTTGGGATTGGCTCGGGTGCAAAAAGGGGTGGATCCTGCTCAGGATTAGCCATGGGTAAGGGTAAATGGTTAAATGGTGGAATAGGCAAAGTGGATTTTAAAGGGATAATGGAAGGCCGAGGTGGCGGTAATGGGAGGTTAATTGGGGAAGGTTCAATGGTGGGTTCGATGGAGGCTAATGGTGTGGAGGTAGATGGCTTAACGAGTGGAGGTTTAATAGTGGAAGGCTTGGGGGAGGCCAGTGTTGCGGAGGTTAATGGTGTAACTGGAGGAGGTGTAATGTATGCGGTGTCAAGGATAGGAGGAGACTTACAATGTGCCGGTGTGGGTGATTGAAGTATCGACCCATCATCGTAACACCAATTAGTCTCATAAATAGGGGTTGGATCAGGGATGGTTTCATCCTGAGCAGGAGGGTTATCAAATGATAGTGGAGGGAGCGGGAAATTAAGGAAACTCGGAAGGGGTGCCTGCGGAGCTTCATCATCATCGTACACTGCCTTGGATTCTTCAAATGCCGGCTCCTGCTTGCTTGAAATGCCGAAGTCATAATCATTTCTCCTATCTTTCCATTCATTCTCCATCTTTGTAATCTCATCCAAAGCGGCATGGAGAGGATTGACTAGAGTAGGAGGAGCCGTGACCCTCTTTATTTGTTCCACCATCAAAGTAATCTTATCAAGCAGAGATTGTTGGAGGGGTGTGACTTGAACAACCGAGGGCTGGCAGGGCCTTGAAGGAGGAGGGGCCGCATAAAAAGGCCGTGGAGGGGAGTTGACGGGATGACCCGTAAAAGAACCCGGACGGGCCGGATTGCAAGGAGCAAATGGGCCTCGGGGCCGTGATGGAGGAGGAATAGAAGGAGGCGGGTGTCAGACCACCCGAGGAGGAGTGTGAATAGAAGGGGATGGGTAATGGGCTACCCGAGTGTGAATAGAACAGGGAGGTGGGTGATGGGCCACCCGAATAGGATTAGAGGAGGGAGAGATGAATGAGATGCACCCTCAACGGCAGCCTTAAGGGCTTGGATCTGTTGAGGGGTGAGATGATCTAATGCATGGATGATTTGGGAGACTTTCTCATCATTGGGACGAGGCGGTCTTGTAGGAATAGTGGCCCGAAATTGATTTGAAGGACCATTGGATTGGACATTGCCCATAGGTCGGGCAACACCATAAGAATGAGGACGTGGTCCCTTGAAAGAATGGTGAGAATGATATTGAACATGTTGAAATTGAGGAGAATGAGATGTGCACGGTTGTGCATCCTCATGAATTGAATTAAACATGTTGTTTTGTTTATGGTAAGCCATTATTCAATCAAAGTAATGTGCAAACAATTTGCAAAGAAACACACAAGTTGGAATGGTTACCTTGATTTTTATTTGTTTAAACCTTGGTGAATTAATGAATTTTAGAAAAGTTTGGAGTGATTCACACAAGGGAGGATCCTAGTTTCAAATGATATGAACTCCAATGCCAACTAGGAACCCTTTCTCACCACGTATATGGCCAACTAATCCGGGACTTCAAAAGGGTACAACCTGCCCGGCGTCCGTGAGGGAATCCACGGGTGCGGGGACTTACGGAGGCTTGGAAAAGGGATTTCCGGTCCAAAGAGACGGAATGCTCAATGGAGGGTCGTCCCGATTCCAAGAGGGTGTGTGGAATCCTAGTGAAGAGGAGGGGGCTCCCAAACCAATGCAAAGAATGAATGCAACAGGGGAAATCAATCCAACCACACCATATGATCAGTCAATATGAAATATCATGAAAACTCACCCACGGGAAGGGTTCTGGAAACCCACAGTAAAAACACGCCCTAGCAGGGGGCGCTACTAAACAAAGACACGACAGTGTGACTGTCGTGACTCAAAGCGAGGTGCCAGGGGCAGTAAAAACACGCCTTTGGGTGAGGCGCTATAAGGGGAAAGGACGCCCTTGACCGAGGGCGTCAAATCAACAGAAACGCCTTACTGATGGGCGCTAATCAATAAAGAAACGCCCTGGCACAGGGCGTGAATTCTCAGGTAGCGTAATAAAACCAGAAATATCAGGAATTATGCTGGAAGGTGCCCTGTCAGAGGGCGTAAAATATGAATAAGACGCCCTGAGTTAGGCCGTGAAATCGAAAAAGTGCCTCTGACAGAGGCGTTAATTCCTCAGGAGAGCACGTCCAGAAATATTAAACAGGCACACTCACAACCACATAAATAAGGCAATCAACAGGATAAGCATGCTCATCAAGAATTTTAAATAAGTGGAGATTCTAAGGAACAGACAACAAAATGGCAAATCACTTAGGGAAGAAAGCAAAGCCAATGGAGGGTGCCCGAGGGGCACAAAAGGAGACGCACCGAGGGTGCAATAGGGGAGACGGCACACACGGGTGCTTAAGAGGAAAGGGGTAATAAAGAGAACACAAAGAGTCCCACCGTGATCGCCAATTTGTAGATTCCTTTAAAATCCACTTAAGGAAAATATGATGAAAAGTAAACAATAAACAATAGTGGAGATGAAACATGCACGAGGTGCACAAGGGGAGTGTGTGTGATCGCCAGAGACGCTAGGTCTCAAAAATATAATAAAATAAGAACATGGGAGGAATGATCGTGAAAAGTACCTCAAAAGATGCGGGGATGTGAGTGCTTCCTTTCTCTTCAAATCGGCCGGTCGATGAAGAGAGTTCTTGCTTTTATTACCCTTGCAAAAAAGATAAACACCAATAAAAAAATATGGATTAGAATATGGTGTGTAGCATCAAATTCTTAATAAAAGGATGAGCATGAAAATTGTGCAAGAACACACCTTGTGGGTGTTGGCCCTTAAACCCCTATGCAAAAGGGTGGGAGATGTATGATGCATGCAAATAAATAAAAAATAAGGGAAGTGTGCAAGAGTTGCACTATGGGGAGATCTCAATGTGATTGAGAGAAAAGATCAATAAAACAATGATGCATGCATGATTTATGAACTATGAAAAATAAAAGATAAAGGGGAGATAAGATAAAAATCTTGTTTGTGGCCCCTTTGGCTTGATGCTCGATGGGGAGAAACTTCAAAAGAGATGAAGATGTCAACGTGAGAAGCCTCCTTAGCCAATGCCACCTTCGGTTCCTGTAAAGAAAAAAAACAACAGAAGAAGGAGAAGACAGAAGAAGAAGGAGAAGGAGATAGAAGACACAGAAGAAAGAAGAAGAAGAGGAAGAAGACACAAGAAGAAGAAGAAGAAGAAGAAGAAGAAGAAGAAGAAGAAGAAGAAGAAGAAGACAGAGGAAGAGGAAGAAGAAGAAGAAGAACGGAAGAAGAAGAGAATCCGGAGTCCAAACGATTAACAGAGCCAATGGCTCTGTTAAATAGAATTGGATGAAGAGATAAGAAGGCAAGAGTCCTACGGAGGGAAAGGATAAGAATGGGCAAGAGCCCAAACGAAGCAGGGACTCTCTGGGGAAAGGGCTGCGAAGCCAGAAGATGAAACACGCCCTTGGTCAGGGCGTCAATTCAAGAATTGACGACCTGTCAAGGGGCGTTAATTTAAAACACGCCCTGGGTCAGGGCGTTTCTTCCTGGATTAATTTTAGAAATAAATATTTCTTTTATTTAGAAATTGTGAAAGACGCCTCATGGGGAGGCGTGAATTGAAAAACGTCCCATCATAAGGCGTGAGTTAATATTCTTCAAATATTTATTCTTTTTCAAAAATTAGATAATGCCAGGAATTGACGCCCTTTCCAGCGGTCGTCACTTTTTAAAGAAACGCCCCAGGTCAGGTCGTTATTCAAAAAAACGCGCCCTTTCCAAAGGCGTTAATTTCAAAAATCATAAAAGGGGGGATAAATGCCCAAAAAATGGGAAAAAAGGGAAAATAGAGGAAATTAGGGGAAATCCATGAAAAAGTGGGAAAAACCACTCAAACAAGCTAATTTGAGGGTCAAATGGGGCATTGCACGGCAATATGAAATATACTCAAAATGATGTCAATTTTGGCGTGTCTACACCGGGAGGGCAAGAGAAGAGAGAAAACAGGGGAGAGAGAGGGTCACGGCGCGAATGAGAAAAGGAAAGAAGAAAAAGGAAAGAAAAAGAAAAAGAATTAGGAAATTTTCCTAATTTTTGAAAATTTGATAATTGACCCAAAAATAGACTAATTCAGAAAAATACGTAAAAATAGTCGAAACGATCCTCGAGAAGAGTATAATGCAACTGCGACGTCCACGAGTCGATGAACTGAGAAATAAACTCACCATAGGGTTCCGTAACTTGTACGAGAGAAAAACTCACGTGAATCGTAAAACACAACTCATGACCCACAAAAGCGATCCGAAACTCCCCGATAAGAATCCAGGGTATTACAGCCTCCCCTCCTTCAAGAAATTTCATCCTCAAAATTTAAGGAACGAATAAGAAGAAACAGGGGAGAATAAACCCCAAGACAACTTGAAACATCACGAATCTCGAAAAACACCATTCAGAGGAACACTTGTCAGACCATAATCACAAGCACATGCTCTGGATCAAGCACGGCACCCAAGTGAACACAAGTCCGACACCTCTGAAATAAGGCAACGTCGCTTAGGTCTCACAGGAAAGGAGACACAACCCATGTCACGATAACAACTATCGGGAAAATAAAACGACAGACACGGCAAGCATCAGCTTAAACAAGGAAGCATAGTCCTCTCAACTGACAGCTCGACACATCGGCTCCTGTGCCAAAGGCAACAATGAAACCTGGCACACTGGACGCCAATGACAGCACCGGACCACAAACATAATCAAGTCAATCCTCGCTCAGATATTACATCTGATTGAGTTGTATGCTAACTCTACCACGAAAGAAGAGTACAATACAACTAACTGACAAGACTTCGGCCCACACAATGTTAAGATAGATTCACAGGGACACAACGACAAAATGACAACAACGATAGCAGCAGCAACACTTGCAGAATCCCAGCTCCGTACTGAACACAGAACCACGGGACACAGCTGCAAGCGGGGTCATATCAAGGCACGATAACAGCTGAACACACGACTATAATGGACTAGTCACGCAACGAACAGCTCACCAAGAAAAGACCCACGATAACAAAAATAACAACAATCTCGGGAAACGCATCTCAAGGACCACGATCACGCCCTGAGAGCACAACACCCAAGAAGAAGATACAGAGGAGCAGAGGGTCATCAGCCCACACGTTTCCGCTGCGCACTCAAACAACGCACACAGGAATCAAAAAATATCTCAGTATCTGCATCTCAGCACACACTCGGCGCCATCGCAATTCATGAAAATCGTAATATATTACGCCACGAGTACTGATCCTGCAAACAACCGATCATAAGTAGCCTAAGTGTAAACCAAGAAGAGCACCAGCTTCAGCACAAAGCACAAAGAAAGGCTAATCTCAGCCTACCATTATGTCCTAAAAAAATAAATGAGCCTTCACAACACATCGGCCGTTAGACACGGCACGACAAACACGGTGAACAACGGCTCTTAACACAAAGATTAGGTCCAAAGCCAAGCAACCGTAGAATAAAGTGTTGCATCTCTACGGTTTTGATGATGTCTCACACTATAAATCAATCGGTTTCTATCAATAGATTAATTCATGCTTCATGTAAGACAGTGCAGTTCATGTGGTTGTCATATAGACATGCATTACTTGTTCAAGTCCATACTCTGTCAGCATAGTCTGGACAGGAGTGGGTCGACCCCCCTTCCAGATGGGTCGACCCCCCCCAGATTCGCAAGTCAGTTCATTGGCGTTGGGCATCCAAGTATATACATTGATTCACTGTTCATGCCTTCTTTCAAAGTCTGTACAGCCATTCCTTGAGATCAAGTCTATACATCGGTATGTTTGATCAAGTATGTACATCGGTTGTATTCATTGGAAGTCTATACATTCCCAGCCTTTACCACAGTTGAACCCCAAGTCTGTACATCGCCTCATATCTTCCAAGTCTAAACATCCACAGTTGAACCCCAGATCTGTACATCACTTGCATCTTCAAAGTCCATACATCCATAGCAAGTCTGTACACTGACACTTTACCTACGTTCATAACTTCAAGTCTATACAGTGGTAAACTCTGCACATTGTGCTTTAAAGATCACCAAGTCTATACATTGCTCATAGAACACACGTTCAAAGTCTGAAGTCTATACAGCCTTGACATATGCTCCTAAGTCTATACATCACAAAGTTTGCACATCGCTGTGTTCAAGCCTTTCAAGTCTATACACTGGTTCAGGGTTCCCAAGTCTATACATAGGTCCTCAAGCGTTACAAGTCTGTATAGCCTGCTTCATCATTTAGAGTCTGTACATTCCTCAAGGGCCAAGTGTATACATTGTCCACGTGTTCACATTTACAAAGTCTACACATCGTGGGGCTTCGAATCTTCAAGTCTGTACATCCTTCAAGGGCCAAGTCTATACACTGTCTCGCTCACATCTTCAAGGGTTAAGTCTATACATCGTTCGCTCAACTTCAGCTTTTGCATTAAAGTCTATACAGTGGATTGAGCATCGTGAAGTCTATACAGTGGCTGAGCATCGTGAAGTCTATACAGTGGCTGAGCATCGTAAAGTCTATACATTGGTTAGGCTCGTTCATGCAGTGTTCATCTCAAGTCTGTACACTGCCTTTCACATGCACTCATTCATCAAGTCTGTACAGTCCCTTGGTTGCAAGTCTATACACTCGATTGCTTCATGCATTACCAGAAGTCTACACATCCCCCTCTGCTATGTAATGCATCAGTTTTCAAGTCTATACACTGAGGACACTGAAGGCCCTCAAGTGTATACATTCTCACATTGTACACACTTATTCATTTGCTGCTTCTAAAGTATATACACTCGTTGTTATAAGCCTGAACTAACTAATTACATTCATTTCTTTTGTCTCTGCCGGCAGATGACTCAGGTTAATGATTGGGCACGCGAACTGAGGATGATGCCTGGCACGTGATCCGATGATGCTCTGGAAAAGGAGGGAATGAGACCCACTCGTGTGAACTCCTGGAATTCAGGTCGGATGCCATATAAAATGTGTCTTCTGCGAACAGGAGAAGTGAACGGAACGAAAATGAAAAAAAAAGGGAAGGCTGAAGTTAAGAATCCCTGAGCAGAAGAAGAAAAGAGAGAGCCTCCATGTTCCAGAGAAAAGACAGAGAGAAGAATTTGAGAGATATGAACTGAGAGAAAAGTCCTTGAGAGATAGAAGAAATCGTGCTGTAAAGATTTACTTCTTCGGAAGCTACATTTGTTTTTGGTTTTCAGAAATGATTGTCGTTCATCGTTGGTCTTGTTTTCCTTTCTGTTTTTTATTTCTTCATTTCTGATTCCGAATTGTTACCCTCTAGTGTTTGGGGGAAGGGAGAGTTACTCCAGTTCCCCTCTGGACTGCAGAGGAAGAGAGATCTATGATCTCTGGTTTTGCCAGTGATGGGCTGTCACTAGCAGGGTCCCTCTGGGTTGGAGGAAGGGAGAGCCATCTCCGGTTCTGGTCTTGCTGGTTGCATGTCCAGGTGTCAAGCTCTGTGGGTAGCAGAGTTTGGTTGAGGGATTTGTTTCCCTTGGTTGTTCAAGCTGTGTGGCAGCATCTTGTTCGCAGACTGAGTCTACAGTTTTCTAGCAGTGGCTAGTGGAATCCTCACTCTAGTTGGAGTGAGGGGTGGATGTAGATTATGGACTACAATCGAACCACCTTAAAATTTCTTGTCTCCCATGTGGTTTGCTGTTGTCGGTTGTGCTCTCCATCTGCTTGGCATTGTGTTTGATTGTAGACAGCCTTTTTCAATCGCACCTTCTTATTCTGTCTTAGTTATTCACTGCGTTAGCTATATTGTTTTGCTGTATTTGAAGGGTCAAAATTTGAAGTAGTGATTTTTCGCTGAAGTTTTCTAAATCGAGAGTGATCTATTCATCCCCCCCTTCTATGTCACTCTTCGCTGCGCTAGCATTTTGTATCAGAGCAGGTTTGCATCATGTGGATGAACGATCAGGGAAATGCTAATGGTCCTAGAAGCTTCATGCCTGAAGGTCAATTCATTAGTCACCCTCCATTTTTTGATGGTAATAACTATCTCTTTTGGAAGAACAGGATGGAAGTGTTTATCAGGGCATAGAGCCACATGCTGTGGAGGGTAATTACTGTTGGGCCGTATGATCTGCCACCGAACGAGGACGCGTGGACAGATGATCATGTCAAGCTATCTTCACTCAACTGGACGGTGTTGAACATCATCCAGTGTGCTGTTCACCCAGAGGAATATGCCCGCATATCTATCTACAAGACTGCCAAGCGAATGTGGGGTGAGCTGCAATTAATCTACGAAGGTACAGCTCAAGTGAAAGCCTCGAAGGTAAATCTCTACACCTCTAAGTATGAATTGTTTAGGATGAATGCAGAGGAGAATATTACTGAAATGTATGCCAGGTTGTCCTTGATCATAAACACTCTTAAGGGGCTAGGGAAGGATCTAGCTGAGGCAGATATAGTCAGGAATATTCTTAGATCTTTATCCCCAGCATGGCACACTAAGGCCATAGTGATAGAGGAGTCAAAACATCTGACGACCTTGACAGTGAATGAACTCATAAGATCCCTCATGACCTATGAGATGAATTTCAAAGGAGGTGGTGAAGGAAGTGACAGGAAGGGTAAGAATGTAGCTCTCAAGGAATCCTGCAACAAGAGTAGCAGCAGCAGCAGCAGCGGTGAGTCCGATGGTTTTTCCGATCTCGAACAGAATGAGCAGGCAATGCTCACTCGACAGTTTAGTAAATTTTTAAGGAGAAAGAGGAAGACCTTTAGGAGGAAGAAGCCATACTCCTTTAATAAAAATGTTGAATCTACCAATCATAAGGATAGAAATTCTAAGAGACTGACTTGTTTTCATTGTAACAAACAGGGACACATGAAAGGCGAATGCCCAGATCTACAACAGAAGGGTCCCTACTTTCAGAAGAAGAGCTCAAAGGTGCAGAAAAAGAAGAAGCCACAGGCGATGGTCTGCACGTGGAGCGAGGAGGAAGAAGATCCCGAAGATACTTCCTCAGAGGAGTATGAAGAAGGAATTTGCCTTATGGCAAATAGCGAAGAGAAGGTAATAAATGTCTTTGAAAATTTCTCTATTGATGACTGGGAAGATGCTTATGGTGAATTGTTAGACAAGTTTAATTCTCTCAGTAAAGAGCATAGGGTCCTCAAAAGAAAATTTAATAATAATGTTGAAGAACAAACCCAGGTCTGTGAGGAAAATCAGAAACTAAAAGTGCAACTAGAAGAAATGACCTCACTAAGAAAAGAAAATGATAAGCTCAAGGGAGAAAACCAGGAGAGTCACACCCAGCTCAATGAACTGAAAACTAAAATTGAAGAATGCCTGAATGAAATTAGAGTGAACTCAGAGAAATATGAAGCTGTTAAGATAGTGAATGCTGAACTGTTAAAAAATTTTGAGTCACTGCAAAAAGAGCTGGAAGACAAACAAAAGGTTTTGGAAAGATTTGTTTAGGGAAAAACTAGTCTGGATGCTATTCTAGGGACAAGGGTTAACTTCAATAAGGAGGGTCTAGGCTATGACCCAACTAACAAGAGACCCCTACAATTCAAGACCATCACCTTCTGCCCAGAGAAGGGAAAAGAGAAGCTGGACACACCATCCAGCTCAAACAGCAGTAAATGAGCTCAATGTCCGAAAGAAACTTTAAAGAACAGTGCTGGTCAACCATTTAATTAAAATGGGAATGAATTTTGTGAAGAACTTCACTAAGCCCACTCATCAGAACATAAATGGTAAATGGACCAAGCAAGTGGATCAGAAGAAAAGCTGGAATTACTACAATCAGATGGGTCCAAACAGGACCTACTGGAGAAATAATTATCATCTTCAAAAATCTGTTAATCAACAAGCTCACAGGAGATTTCCTAGGAATGGGAAGCCTAATGAATGGAATAGAGCTTACTTCTCCAGACCAGCTGGACTTAATTTCAATAAACCAGAAGTAAAGGTGCCAGAGAAAACCATGCTGAAGCAAATCTGGATACCTAAACATTTGATCAGAGATTTGAACAATGTCTTTGGACCCAACTCATCTTGGGTTCCAAATCACTTTGCTTGATTTTGTTTGTGTAGGTCGGCCTGGCAGCTAAAGACAACAAGTGGTACCTCGACAGTGGCTGCTCCAGGCACATGACAGGAGACCGATCCAAGTTCAGTAAGATAGAGATGAAGGTAGGGGGTCTGGTCAAGTTTGGTGGAAAGAACAAAGGTAAGATAATTGGAGTTGGTACAGTAGGTAAGACTTCCACAAACTCCATTGAAAAAGTTCTACTTGTGGAAGGTCTTCAACACAACCTGATTAGCATTAGTCAGTTATGTGACAAGGGTCACAGGGTTGTGTTTTTGATAATTCATGCAAAATCTTTGAAATAAATTCTGATGTGGTTAAATTTGTAGCCAACATGATTAATAATGTTTACATGGTAGACTTAGATGAGGAATCTGAATCTAATATTTATTTATCTGCCAATTCTGAAAATGATGCTTTTGAATGGCATAGACGTTTAGGCCATGCTAGCTTTACTACTTTAAATAAATTGGTCAAGCATGATTTAGTTAGAGGTATGCCTAGAATTAAATTCAATTCTATTTCAAAATCATGTGATGCCTGTGCTCTAGGCAAAAAGACCAGGAACTCTTTCAAGCTAAGATATGAGCCATTGTCCTCTAGACCAATGGAACTTCTCCATATGGACCTTTTCGGTCCTACTAGAACTCAGAGTCTTAATGGGAACAGGTTTGGCTATGTCATCATAGATGACTTCTCTAGATATTCATGGATCTTTTTCTTAGCAAATAAAAGTGATGCATTTCAAAAGTTTAATCAGTTTTTTAATAATGTCAAACAAGAAGGAAAACACAAGATCTGTTCTATTCAATCTGACCATGGAGGTGAGTTTGAAAACTCCATGTTTTCTGATCTTTGTGAAAGAGAGGAACTAACACACAGTTTTTCTTCTCCCGGGACACCTGAACAGAATGGAATTATGGAGAGAAGAAATAGAACTGTTGTGGAGATGGCCCGAACCATGCTAATTGAAAGTCAATTACCAAGGAGGTTTTGGGCAGAGGCGGCCAATACAATAACTTACATAATCAACAGGGCCATGGTAAGACCCATTCACAAGAAAACACCCTATGAGCTTCTAAAAGGTAAGAAACCAAACTTGTTTCATTTCAAAATTTTTGGAGCTAAATGCTTTATTCATAACAATGAAAAGAAAGATTTAGATAAGTTTGAAGCTAAAAGCTCCCCTGGAATATTTTTAGGATACTCTGAAGTGTCTAGGGCATATAGGGTCTTTAACATATCAGACCAGAAAGTTGAAGAGTCTCCACACATCATTTTTAGTGAAAAGAAAGGTGTCACTAACATTGAAAATGTTGACAGGGATTCCAATCATGATGGGAAATTCCTAGAAGACCAAGAAGAAGAGAAGACTCAGCCGAGTGGAACAGCAAATCCTCCCAACCAGGAAGAGCCAAGAGAAACAGGTGAGTCTTCAATAAATGTTAGATTTTTTAAAGATCATCCGATAGATAATGTCATAGGCAATCCTGAAGATCCTCTTCGGACTAGGTCTCATTTTAGGAATGTGAATAATGAAGACTTAATTGCTTTAGTCTCACAAATTGGACCCAAATCAGTAGAAGAGGCCTTAGCTGATCAAGCTTGGGTCAATGCTATGTGTGAGGAATTGGGCCAGTTCGAAAGAAATAATGTCTGGGAACTTGTTCCAAGACCAGATAATGTTAATATCATAGGAACTAAGTGGGTGTTCAAAAATAAAATGAATGAAGATGGAATCATTTCTAGGAATAAGGCCAGATTAGTAGCCAAGGGCTATTGTCAGGAATTTGGTGTAGATTTCGATGAATCCTATGCACCTGTTGCTAGGATGGAAGCTATAAGATTGTTGGTTGCTTTTGCATGTTCAAAGAATATAAAACTCCAACAAATGGATGTTAAAAGTGCCTTTTTAAATGGAGTCATTAAAGAAGAGGTTTTTGTTGAACAACCCCCCGGATTTCAATTCTCTCCTCAACCTAACCAAGTTTTCAGGTTAAACAAAGCCTTGTATGGTCTAAAGAAGGCTCCTCGAGCATGGTATGAAAGATTGACTGAATTTCTGATCAGCAAGGGCTACAAAAGAGGTAAAGTTGATCAAACCTTATTTACCAAGGGTACAAATAAAGATCTCATCATAGTTCAGGTATATGTAGATGACATTGTATTTGGATAAACTAAGCATGAACTATGTGATGAATTCTCTAAAATGATGTCTGCTGAATTTGAGATGAGTTTGGTTGGTGAACTAAAGTACTTTCTTGGCTTGTAGGTACAATAGTCAGAGGATGGATGCTTCATCAACCAGACCAAATACACAATGGAACTATTCAAGAGGTTTGGTATGGAAAATCTGAAGCACATTACAACACCCATGGGTACCAATACCTCACTGGATACAGATGAGACAGGTAAAGAAGTAAATGCCAAGCTCTATCGAGGTATGATTGGATCTCTTCTTTACTTGACAGCTTCTAGACCTGATATATAGTTCAGTGTAGGAATGTGTGCAAGGTATCAGTCTCGACCTACTGAATTACATTTAGCTGCAATGAAAAGAATTTTCAGATATTTGTCAGCTACTCATTCTCTTGGTTTATGGTTTCCTGCATCACACACATTTAACTTAGTTACATACACAGATGCTGATTATACAGGATGTAAACTATACAGGAAAAGCACTAGTGGTCATTGTGAATTTTTGGGTGGGTGTTTAGTGTCTTGGGGTTCCAAGAAACAACATTCTGTGGCCCTCTCCACTACAAAAGCTGAATATGTGGCTACAGGGAGTTGTGGTACACAAGTCATTTGGATTAAACACCAGCTTCAGGACTACCAAGTAGACCTGGGGTGCACACCTATCTATTGTGATAATACCAGTGCCATTAATCTTGCCAAAAATCCTGTTTTGCATTCACGCACCAAACACATAGAGATAATGCATCATTTCATAAGAGATGAGGTTTCTAAAAATAACTTTGAACTGATTCATGTAGGCACTGATAATCAGATTACTGACATTTTCACTAAACCTCTGGATAATGAAAAATTCACATCACTGAAAAGAGAATTAGGCTTATACAGGTTATCTTAAATGTGAAGTCTGTTCTTTTTGTGAGGGGGAGTTCTGTATGTCTGTTGGTTACCTTTCAGGAATGCTTTGAGTGAGGGGGAGCTGGTTGAGCTGTGAGAGGAAGAGTTCTTTGACAGATTTAAAAAGATTGACCAGATGTGTGTCATTGCTAGTTTTCATGACAGATCTCGTGTGGTTCTCTTAGACAGTAGAATGTCACTTATTTCTTAAGTCTATAAGTCAGTGATACTAAAATCCAGTTAGAATCTTTCCTCTGGTATTCCTTCAGAGATCTGGATTAATTGTATAAAGTATATCTTCCTACATTGTCAATGATTCTGGTTTAAGGCCAAAACCTGTATGTCTTGATATCTGACCCAATCAGCTTGAAATCTAGACTTCAAGATTCACTTCAAGAAATAGTCCTTCTGGTATTGTTTTCAATCATTCCATCTCTTCAACACAAGGGCTTAACTGAACAAACATGTCTTGTTTTGGTCACTGAGAAACTGGGAGCTTCATCAATGAAATGAAGTTTTCTCCTATGTCATGAGGTGTCAAATGCTTAAAATGAATGAAAGTCATGACAGAGCAATGGTGGCTAGCTGGTGAGTAACTGGGGACTCTGGCCTCTAATCAAGGTGTTTCCTCATGTCAATAGCCACAGTTACTAACTCTGTTCCTTTAATAAAAAGAGAGAGGAAGTAATGAGGTACTCACACTTAGTACCTGGGGATTCAGGCCTCTAATCAAATGTCAAAAGAGTGAATTACCAACTTACTCATTGATCTTCTTGAAAATCATCTCAAAAAATTCCTTGTTGTTATGCAACTAATGGGTTGCTTGTCCTCAATACCTTGAGAACACCTCTCTGACTTTGTCTCTTGTTGTCATGTGGGATAGTTGACTGTTTAGCTATATCTGGCCATACTTGTTAACTCCTGCTCTAAATCATACATTATGTATGCTGATAAACTTTTCTATCATTCTATTTCTCTATTGTTTACTGGAGTTCAACAACCTTCACTTGAGTTTAGCACCTCACTTATTCTCTTAAGACTTGCTCGTGCCTTTCTGCACTAAGAAGTTACTGTACTTCTTCTTCATGTCTCCAGCACTTTCATATATTCTGCATTTCCTTTTGCTGATGTCAAAGGGAGGGAGAGGTTCTGCAATATCTATAAGTCATGAATTGTAGAGGTTCTGCAATATCTGTAAGTCATGAATTGTCATGAGCTTTGGGGGAGTTTTGTTTATGAGCTGTGGGGGAGAATTCATGTCATGGAAATTTCTGAGAATGAGTTGTGAGGGAGCTGAGAGTGTGTTGTAGGGAGTGTTTAAATCGTCTGCATGAGCATGCCTTGAATTTGCTTTGATTGTTGAAACTGTAGTTAATTTCCTGTTAAGCTTTGATATTGCATGATTCATAGTGTTGCCATCATCAAAAAGGGGGAGATTGTTACATCCCCACGGTTTTGATGATGTCTCACACTATAAATCAATCAGTTTCTATCAATAGATTAATTCATGCTTCATGTAAGACAATGCAGTTCATGTGGTTGTCATATAGACATGCATTACTTGTTCAAGTCCATACTCTGTCAGCATAGTCTGGACAGGAGTGGGTCGACCCCCCTTCCAGATGGGTCGACCCCCCCCCCCCAGGTTCGCAAGTCAGTTCATTGGCATTGGGCATCCAAGTCTATACATTGATTCACTGTTCATGCCTTCCTTCAAAGTCTGTACAGCCATTCCTTGAGATCAAGTCTATACATCGGTCTGTTTGATCAAGTCTGTACAACGGTTGTATTCATTGGAAGTCTATACATTCCCAGCCTTTACCACAGTTGAACCCCAAGTCTGTACATCGCCTCATATCTTCCAAGTCTATACATCCACAGTTGAACCCCAAGTCTGTACATCGCTTGCATCTTCAAAGTCCATACATCCATAGCAAGTCTGTACACTGACACTTTACCTACGTTCAGAACTTCAAGTCTATACAGTGGTAAACTCTGCATATTGTGCTTTAAAGATCACCAAGTCTATACATTGCTCACAGCACACATGTTGAAAGTCTAAAGTCTGTACAGCCTTGACATATGCTCCTAAGTCTATACATCACAAAGTCTGCACATCGTAGTGTTCAAGCCATTCAAGTCTATACACTGGTTCAGGGTTCCCAAGTCTATACATAGGTCCTCAAGCGTTACAAGTCTGTACAGCCTGCTTCATCGCTCAGAGTCTGTACATTCCTCGAGGGCCAAGTGTATACATTGTCCACGTGTTCACATTTACAAAGTCTATACATCGTGGGGCTTCGAATCTTCAAGTCTGTACATCCTTCAAGGGACAAGTCTATACACTGTCTCGCTCACATCTTCAAGGGGTAAGTCTATACATCGTTCTCTCAAATTCAGCTTTTGCATTAAAGTCTATACAGTGGATTGAGCATCGTGAAGTCTATACAGTGGCTGAGCATCGTGAAGTCTATACAGTGGCTGAGCATCGTGAAGTCTATACAGTGGTTAGGCTCGTTCATGCAGCGTTCATCTAAAGTCTGTACACTGCCTTTCACATGCACTCATTCATCAAGTTTGTACAGTCCCTTGGTTGCAAGTCTATACACTCGATTGCTTCATGCATTACCAGAAGTCTACACATCCCCCTCTGCTATGTAATGCATCAGTTTTCAAGTCTATACACTGAGGACGTTGAAGGCCCTCAAGTGTATACATTCTCACATTGTACACACTTATTCATTTGCTGCTTCTAAAGTATATACACTCGTTGTTATAAGCCTGAACTAACTAATTCGATTCATTTCTTTTGTCCTTGTCGGCAGATGACTCAGGTTAATGATTGGGCACATGAATCGAGGATGATGCCTGGCACGTGATCGAGGATGCTCTGAAAAAGGAGGGAACGAGACCCACTCGTGTGAAGTCCTGGAATTCAGGTCGGATGCCATATAAAAGGTGTCTTCTGTGAACAGGAGAAGTGAACGGAACGAAAATGAAAAAACAAGGGAAGGCTGAAGTGAAGAATCTCTGAGCAGAAGAAGAAAAGAGAGAGCCTCCACGTTCCAGAGAAAAGACAGAGAGAAGAATTTGAGAGATATGAATTGAGAGAAAAGTCCTTGAGAGATCGAAGAAATCGTGCTGTAAAGATTTGCTTCTTCGGAAGCTACATTTGTTTTTGGTTTTCAGAAACGATTCTCGTTCATCGTTGGTCTTGTTTTCCTTTCTGTTTTTCATTTTCTTCATTTCTGATTCTGAATTGTTACCCTCTAGTGTTTGGAGGAAGGGAGAGTTACTCCAGTTCCCCTCTGGGCTGCAGAGGAAGAGAGATCTGTGATCTCTGGTTTTGCCAGTGACGGGCTGTCACTAGCAGGTTCCCTCCGAGTTGGAGGAAGGGAGAGCCATCTCCGATTCTGGTCTTGCTGGTTGCAGGTCCAGGTGTCAAGCTCTGTGGGTAGCAGAGTTTGGTTGAGGGATTTGTTTCCCTTGGTTGTTCAAGCTGTGTGGCAGCATCTTGTTCGCAGACTGAGTCTGCAGTTTTATAGCAGTGGCTAGTGGAATCCTCACTCTAGTTGGAGTGAGGGGTGGATGTAGATTGCGGACTACAATCGAACCACCTTAAAATTTCTTGTCTCCTCTGTGGTTTGCTATTATCGGTTGTGCTCTCCATCTGCTTGGCATTGTGTTTGACTGTGGATAGCCTTTTTCAATCGCACCTTCTTATTCTGTCTTAGCTATTCACTGTGTTAGCTATATTATTTTACTGTATCTGAAGGGTCGAAATTCGAAGTAGTGATTTTCCGCTGAAGTTTTCTAAATCGGGAGTGATCTATTCATCCCCCCCTTCTATATCACTCTTCCCTGCGCTAACATAAAGAGCAGATCAGGCTCAGAATAAATACTGTCCACACATAAGTAGACACAGGACAAAGGTCTCACTAAGACATCACTTCTAAGGCATACCTCGAAAAGACTCCACCCGATAGGATGGGAAGCATCAAGCTCACTAACAGTAGCACACCAGGAAGGAAAATCCTAGGTTCGCTTGAGCATCTTCTCAATCGAGGTAATAAAGCAACCACTTCAACAGAAGCGAAACACCTCAGGAGCTGCATAGACTTAAGCTGGGACGACCAAAACAATGTCAGAACGTGTACGGCCGTCACACCAACTCGAAAAGTCACCAGCCACCTGAACAAACCACAGAGACATCTCGAACAATGTACTGTAGATTTACGCCTACCAGCGAACTCTGCCAAGTATAGCATGATCAAGACAAACATCAGGATGAAAAAGGGCATCCCGTCGCATCCTGACGAGAGCAAAAACCACTCGCACAGTGCTAACACAGCACACACAAGACAACACATGAAAAACAACGCGACAAAGAATCACAAAACCTAAGCTAGCGAAAGATTGTACTGGACTCTAAGGACTCTAGACACTGTATATCTCGAATTCCCATGTACTTTACACAACAACGCTCTGATACCACCTGTGACGACCCGGACTCCGGATACCGGATATACCCGATAGGACTACCGAGTAGACCCGATACTGCTTGGAACCCGTGAAGCCCCCCAAGAGCTGTAAAGCTCCGAAGGGATAAAAGGAATGTCGTGTAGTACATTGAAGTCACAAATATAATAGTAAGCAATTAAATTTCATTAATTAGGTTTGCTAAAGTAATAGAAATAAAATTACTTTTTTATTAACAGTTAAGATTTACAATTATATCAGAGTCTAGTCCAAAGGAAAGACAAGTATAGTCCAACAGAAAGAAAGACGTACACTGAGGTCGGGGGAAGCCCGACGTAGGTACCGCTGGCAACTACGAACATGCCACACCAGGAACCGCGGAAGCAGAGACGACAACACCTGAAAAGTAGGGGTGAGCCTCGTGTCACTGGCCCAGTAGGGGTCACGTGAATCCCCACTGAAAAATAATGCAGTAACACGGAACAATAGCTAAAACAATAGTAGTATTAAAGTAGGAAAAGCAGGAAACTACTAGTAGAAAGTTGTAAAAGAAAAACCAGGGATGGAAGGAGTAGGAACAGCTAAAAGAAAAGGGAAAAGTTGTACAGAGCAAAACACGGCTGTCGAACTAACCTCGGCTCCCTGAGCTACTCCAAACAGCAATAGAAATGTGAACCCTGATCTCACAAAGGCAGTAGTTATCGATCTGCTAACACAGCACAAGGCCCTAGGTGAAGGCCTACGAAGACAGGCGATAATCCTAGAAAAGACTTAGACAGACACCGAACACTGAAGCATACACGACTCGATTGTCGTGCATGCTCTCCTAAACACAACCGCATGTACAACTAGAGCATCGTACATGCTACACAACAGTGACCTCGATTAAGGCCAAGAAAAGACTAACCCGGGAAGGTCACGAAGCGCAAGAAATGCAAGAGCCACGTGTCACGTGATGGAAGCACCTCTTCACTAGAAGAACAGCCAGATGCGTCCACTAACGTCTTACACTGCGCCATAGGTACCTCCCTACGGATGCCTAGAATGGCGGAGACTGAGGTACGCGCTGAACCAGAACAAGAACTACAGTAACGAGTGACTAGTCAGGGTCACACCCGTCGGCGCCAGTCCAAACGCCCCTGACCACGTGTGCACACACCGACTCTTACCTAGAGCTAGGCCTCTAGCTAGTTTTCCCCCACAGCAGGATGCTACCGTAAAATAGGGGCCCACGGAACTAGCTTACAAACCATATATCGGGAACTGCCCCACCACCACTCCCAGGTGGGCCGACACTCGAGATCGTGAGGCTACGACTAGTGGAGGCTCACGAGACACAGAGACTCAGAAACACGAGTGCTGGAGTACAGACAGATCGAGAAAGCACTATCGCACGTACTACAAAACACCAAAGGTAGCATACCAAACTACCAATAGACTCAGGACAGGACAACTAGACCTACTGATACAACGATCCTTGACTCTCACGACTCGGAGTCAAGATCGTGGCAAAATGACAAAACAAGCCACCAATCGGTCTAATCCTAAGCCAGCGGAAATGACACATCCGCATAAAATGACTCACGGAGACCTGAGGAGTCACCATGACCCTCAGCACACCTGGACACACAAACTGAGGTATGACGATACCTCAAGGCATCCAGAACCACTATCTCGAGCTATCCAGAATAGTTGAGACACACACAAGGTTACTTGTCCACCACTAGGTCTCACCGGGTTGACCGAAACTTGGCACTCGTGGCTATCTCACTATGGTTGTAGCCCTCATAGGGTGTCAGAAGACATCCACGGGACGGCAGGCAAACCACAAAGTCAAGCCAATATAATCAAAAGTCAAAACATCGGGAAACGACACTCAGAATTTAAGCGAAGGAGAATGGGCCACTAGGTGACTGTAGCGGTCTAGGATTAGGCTGGTAAACCCAGTCAACCCTGAACTGACCTATTCAGTTAAACCACCAAAGCGGTCTAATACATATCCACCACACGGACAAGACGGTCCAAGAGACAACCACCACACAAACCGCCCTAAAACATTGACCTAAGTCAAACGACATGTAGCAGCCTAAGAGAGGCGAGCTACAGCGAAGAAATGCATGAAGGTTGGGCCGCCAAGGCCAACCGACTTAAAATCTTGACTTGGCCTAAAACCACGGTAACACGAATACCGAAGCAGACCATAAGTCACCGAGAACATCCCTTCAAGACGGGAACTCGAGGGAGGCCACACACATGCGGGGGAACCCCACCGGACTCACACCGATACACGGTGACTTGATCGAACGTAACACAAAGCCTGGGACACACATCCCTATGGTCATGCTAATTGAGGTAGCATGGCACCTCCCGACACCCCAAGAAACTTGGACACGGAACCCACAGGGTGTCCGGGACACTCGCGAGGCCATAAGTCGGTCATTGGGTCTCAACCAGACCAACTAGGACTCAAAATGAGCATAAACACAGAATTCCGGTCGACCTAGCCCCTGGGGTCGGTCAACCAGACAGGGTCGGTCGACCAGACCTGGGCGGTCAGTCGACAGGACCGACACAGTCCTAAGGGCACCTGCCGGTCGATCGGCTGACCGGGTCCGGTCGACCGGTCACGGCGAAAAACAAGCCAAACCCTAATCCTCGGTCTCGATTCCACACCCCATTCGATCCCGATCGAAGGGGAAAACAACCACAATGATAATACCGACCTTTCACACTCCAGAATGGATCAAAACGATGCACAAACGGCTTGAAATGGGCAATTCTACCGAATTGACCCTAATTGAGTCACCGGGGTTCCCGGGCTCGTACCGGCCCCAAATGACAACCAATCAACACGAAATCATCGGATCTAGAATGCTGACATTCCAGGGGTTCGATTGATACCAACTGATCTAAAAATCGTCACCGTTTTTCGACGAACCCTGCGAACACCCCAAAAGTAAGATTTTACCCCAACAAGGCAAAACCCACTCGTATGCTCACCGTTCGGCGTGAAACTTCGAGGGAATGTAGAAGAGAAGTAGGGCTTCCATCTCTCTACCTCCACCGACGATTCCATGCACCGTAGTGACTAAACCGGGCTGAAAATTGCATCACGAGCTCGACCGTCGGCTTTGAATCCACCGTTTGGGATCGCGCCAGAAACCGTCCGATCCTCTCCCCATCGCGCTTCAGACCACCCCCACGGCATCACCTCAGCCTGCCCGTGCCTCCTCCGTCTGCAGCTGGGAGGGCAAGAGAAGAGAGAAAACGGGGGAGAGAGAGGGTCACGGTGCGAATGAGAAAAGGAAAGAAGAAAAAGGAAAAGAATTAGGAAATTTTCCTAATTTCTGAAAATTTGATAATTGACCCGAAAATGGACTAATTCAGAAAAGGACTAATTCAGAAAAATACGTAAAAATAGTCAAAACGATCCTCTGGAAGAGTACAACGCAACTGCGGCATCCACGAGTCGACGAACTGAGAAATAAACTCACCACAGGGTTCCTTAACTTGTACGAGAGAAAAACTCACGTGGATCGTAAAACTAAACTCAGGACCAACAAAAGCGATCTGAACTCCCCGATAAGAATCAAGGGTATTACAGTCGTCATGTCATTGATCTATTATACAGCCAGATGATAGATGATACGGTAATTTTTTTCAAAAATTATGGAATTTTTTGTCACTCGCCCTACCCTGAACTTGTGTTTCTACTGCTAATAGAATCGTGATTGTTAATTTGCAGGAGATCGACGCCATGATGTACCTCCTCCACTCACGATTCAATGAATCTGACATCTTTCATCAGTGGGTTTATTTTCCCACCACTTTAGTGAATCACATAAAAGGCAGGACAGCGGCCAACTCCGAAAAATCTAACTAATTGTTAGAGTGTGCCTACGAGAATGTTGAATTATCAGAACTGCATAAGTACAAATATTTATTCTTCGTGTTACACTCTAGAGGTCACTGGCATCTACTTGCTGTTGACACAGAGAATCACCACTTTGTCTCATACAATTCCATGAGAGGCATGGCCATCCATGATGCCACTACAAGAAATTGGGTACTTTTTCTTATCCATGTACCCGAAATCATAGATAATTTGATGGGGACATCGAGGCAAGACCGTCCGCATTTTATTTGCATTTATGTCCTTTCATATTTGTATGTATACCCTTGTGTTATATGGGTACGCAATTGTAAGTCTTAGTGGGTTTATATGTAAAATTCAGTAGGACCAAGCAAGGGGGCCCTCATCCCTTTCCCATTGGTCCATGTCACTCATGTGGGGCTGGTCAACCATCCTAGGTGGCCATCTAGAAGGGTTGAATGCCAATTGACCACATGGTAGACAAGTGGTTAACATTTTCAAAGGTAGGACACCTACCTTTCAACCCATTCACCCTAGTCAAGGGGGCGCCCCTCTCCCCTCATTATTTTATCATTTTTGGTATGTTAATCACACTAAATCCCAGCCATCCAATCCCCTCCCCTAGATCTAATGGTGTAGATTAGGTTTGATGTAAGGCATATAAAAGGTTGTATTTTCCATTTGTTGGCATTAATGAAGAGAAAATTGTTGGAAAATCAAGAGTGTTCTTGAGCCCTTCCTCTCTCCTCCTGGTTTCCTCCCCTCAAACCCCCATTCTAGAGTGATATCTCCTTCCCCCCACCTCCGGTGATCATCGGTGCCGCCGCCGCCGCCGCCGCCGTTCGTGCCGCCATCACACCGCCGCGGAGCCGCCTTCAGTGTTCTATCTATCCTAGATAGAGGCTTCTTGTCCGAATAGCTGCTCTCCACCACGTGAAGATCTCAAGCTACAATTTTTATGGTGTGTTCTACCCTTGCATCCCAAGTGCCACCTAAATTTTCACGCCCAAACTCCACCGTTTAGTATTTTTACATTTTCGTCCAACCTGTCATCCCAAATCTGCCAGGTTTCTATCTACATGGACAGAACCTCTGAGTTCTCCATCTCCAGCCATCTTTTTGATTTGTCCAAACCCTCCCAATTTTACTGGGAGTTCTGTCCATCACCCCCTACATCCACAAATTTTTTGAATGTTTTATCGACCTTCTATCTATTTTTAGAAATCTGTGTTCTTCCTCAGCTACAATGTTGTCAGTCAGATCCCAGATCTGACCACCCTCCACTTCCAAAATCAGAACAAATCACCACCACCTCCAAATCCAGATCCAAAATAGTCCTGGTTTCGTAACTTGATTTCCCACAACTTTTCGGAAGAACACAACCCCATATTCGGACGTCTACCTCGCGGTCAAAGGCAATCTATAGGAAAGTTCTCTGCTGACCTGAGATTTCAAGAACTGTACAACAGCAACCTTCAAAATTCGCCCATCAGAAGTACAGGCTTGATTATTTTTCTATAATCACCTTGGGTTGAAGCCCTTCGAAGCATCTTTCCAACGACGCCCGTTTCGTCGCATTCCGACGTCGGGGCTGATCGCAGCGTCCGTTCTCGCCGGAGCGCGCGCCGGAAAACAGAACCGGCAAGACCGTGGCCGGTTATTCCGACCGGTGCCGATCAGAGCCGCCCGACCTCCAGCCGGCGAACCAGCGTGCCGCCAGCCCGGGGAACGCTTCCCTAAGTGTCCCCACTACAGCGGTGTCACCGGGTCCCACTCGACCCCTCCGGACAGCACGTGGGCCCCACCATCACTAGCCGGGTGCTGCCGAAGAGACGCGAGAAGCCGCCCGTCAACCCGAATTCGGTCCTCCCGGGCCCATTTGTGTAGCCCTTTACCTCCCTGCGTGGAGTGGGCAGTAATTCATTTGCTGTAATATGGTGTATTAATTGTCCCTGGAGTACGAGTTTCGGCCGGGTCCGTCGTCCCCACGCCGAGCGCGTGGAGGTATCGTCCTCGCTCCTTACTTGGCATTTTGCTTAATTTCATATATGCTTGTTTATGCCGCTGCTAGAGAGCATGTGTAGGGATATCTAGCTCGCTTTATCTATTCATTACCGCCACTGCGAGAGAGTGTGAGACCATCCCGTGACCCGATCCGGGCACACGAGAGAGCCGATCACCCTAGCTCATTGCTGGTTTCTCAACCGCGCACATCCGACGCTTCCCTCGTTAAGGGGCAATCACGAGCTTGTCGTGTCCATGGTCCCGTCCCGCATCAATTTGGTATCAGAGCCAGGTTTGAGTCTAGGGTGTCAAAAAAAAAGTGTCATTCATTAGTCATTGTCTAAGTCGTTCTAGGTTGCATTTGCATCCCTTTACTCGGTATATCAAAAGGTGTTGTCCGAACATTAGGCTACGCCTATCGGGAAGGCCGCACACTTGCGCGTGTGATCTTCGGATCACTTATCTCCGCCACGTACCGAGTCTTGGTTTACGTCTAGGGTCCTTAGTGTGCATGCATCCCAACCTTGCATAGTCGGTCTAGTGTCATGTCCAAATGGCCTTGCATATCCATTCCTAGGGATCCATTCCCGTATTTTGGCAACTATGGCCAACCCATGTCGACCCGTCCAAGGCGATAGGTCCGTGTCCGAGTACCTCCGGGCATATCATACGTATTGGTTGGAACATGGCTTGGGAGAGGAGAGCAACACGGCCGCATTTCAATTTCGGAGAGGTTTGCGCTTTCACTTCCAGTTAGAATGTCTTATCCGCAATGCATTCTCTCTAGCGGAATCCTATACGGTCGCTCTAGTGGTCGAACCATTTGAGTCACACTTTTCTCGGTATGGTGGCTTTAGACAAGCATCTACCTCCCAGCCGCCTACACCATGGCCTTCACCACTCGAGAGAGTTCCAATGTCATCCCCCTCTATTTCCGAATTCGATTCGGAATCCTCCCATTTGGAACCACCAAAGCCCGAGCCACCCGTGTTTTTAACGGGTACATTATACATAGCCGAGTCGCTTCTTAGTTGGCTTAAGGATGGCTTGGTCCCACTCCCTTACCCGTCTATGAACCCTACCCTACCTTTAGTGCTCGCCAACTCCTACCATACTACGTTCTGATCTCGTCACCATGTTGACACATTGGGTGACCTTATCCTTGGTTTAGGTTGGCAATGGCAGTTGACACATATGTTGGCCCGAGGTTTCGACCAACCCACGAGTCGTAGGTTCACCCATCCGGCCTTCAGGTCCATTACCTCCGAGTGCACCGTGGGTTGTGTCACCACGGAGGTTCTTCTACTTCTCCCGCTATCGGATGAGCCTGACTTCATGACTTTGCTTCCGAGGGAGGAGTCATATTTCCTATACACGGTCCCATCTACCATGACGGAGGAAGGTGACCACCCGCACCTTCAAGAATTTCACGATTGGGACCATGTCATGTTGGAACCCACTTCATGGGGTCACACCTTCTTCGACCTTTTTGACCCCTTCACTAGTGAACCTCCCGAGTTTTCATACTCGCTACCCTTCTTCCGCGGAGTTCACTATCCCACCTTTTCCACTCGGGCCAAGCAAACTCCACATAGCCATAGGTCCGAACCATCATTCGGGGGTAAGGAAGACTTTGGTTTCCCCGATCCCTCTAAACCACCCGCACCTCCCGGACTTCCCGCATCCAAGCCCAATGTCCATGATTGGTGCATCGTAGTATGTCTAGGAGTTCCCCATGACGTCAACCTCCGGTTACGTCAAATGCATGTATGGCACATATTCGGGTGTCCTGGTCCGCCGTTATCCATGTACGGGTCTGACTAACACTAGTTTTGTCTAGAGTCATGCATGAGTCTGTTTCTTAATTGTGTGGTTTGCATATGTGTGTTAGTGCATGGTGAGTCTGCATGTGTCTTGTGTCAGCTCGTTGTCATTCTCTTATGAGTAAGAGGCGATTAGACTCACTCGATGAGTATGGGATCGGTTCTACATCTAAACCCGGATCAGTCACCTACAGGGACTCAGCGGTGATTTCTAGTGAGTCTTTGAGCTGCTTCCTTCCCTTTGAGAGTGCCCCACCCGGAGTGTCCACCTCTAGCCCATGGCAGCTTGTGCATATCGAGTATATATGGAATGAGCAGGTGCTGGTCACTTGGAGTGGAGCGTACCCGCGTTACTTGGCATGGTGACGGATCCGCCGGAGTATTCGAGCATCTATACCCCTACTCGACGGGGTCAAGTTCCTCCCACCCGGGGAGAATTGATGGGGACATCGAGGCAAGACCGTCTGCATTTTGTTTGCATTTATGTCCTTTCATATTTGTATGTATACCCTTGTGTTATATGGGTACGCAATTGTAAGTCTTAGTGGGTTTATATGTAAAATTCTAGTAGGACCAAGCAAGGGAGCCCTCAGCCCTTTCCCATTTATCCATGTCACTCATGTGGGGCTGGTCAACCATCCTAGGTGGCCATCTAGAAGGGTTGAATGCCAATTGACCACATGGTAGACAAGTGGTTAACATTTTCAAAGGTAGGCCACCTACCTTTCAACCCATTCACCCTAGTCAAGGGGGCGCCCCTCTCCCCTAATTATTTTATCATTTTTGGTGTGTTAATCACACTAAATCCCAGCCATCCAATTCCCTCCCCTAGATCTAATGGTGTAGATTAGGTTTGATGTAAGGCATATAAAAAGTTGTATTTTCCATTTGTTGGCATTAATGAAGAGAAAATTGTTGGAAAATCAAGAGTGTTCTTGAGCCCTTCCTCTCTCCTTCTAGTTTCCTCTCCTCAAACCCCCATTCTAGAGTGATATCTCCTTCCCCCCACCTCCGGTGATCATCGGTGCCGCCGCCGCCGCCGTTCGGGCCGCCATCACGCCGCCGCGGAGCCGCCTACGGTGTTCTGTCCATCCTGGATAGAGGCTTCTTGTACGAATATCTGCTCTCCACCACGTGAAGATCTCAAGGCTGCAATTTTTATGATGTGTTCTACCCTTGCATCCAAAGTGCCACCTAAATTTTCACGGCCAAAATCCACCGTTTAATATTTTTACATTTTCGTCCAACCTGTCATCCCAGATCTGCCAGGTTTCTGTTTACAGTGACAAAACCTCTAAGTTCTCCACCTCCGGCCACTTTTTTAATTTTTCCAAACCCTCTCAATTTTACTGGGAGTTCTTTCTATCACCCCCTACATCCACAAATTTTCTTAATTATTTATCAGCTTTCTATCTATTTTTAGAAATTCATGTTCTTCCTCAGCTACAGTGTTGTCAGTCAGATGCTAGATCCGACCACCCTCCACTTCCAAAATCAGAACAAATCACCACCACCTCCAAATCCTGATCCAAAAATAGTCTTTGTTTCTTAACTTGCGTTCCCACAATTTTTATGAAGAACACAACCCCAGATTCGGACGTCTACCTTACGGTCAAAGGCAATCTATAGAAACGTTCTCTGCTGAGCTGAGATTTCAGGAACTGTACAACAGCAACCTTCAAAATTTGCCCATTAGAAGTACATGCTTGATTATTTTTCTGTACTCACCTTAGGTTGAAGCCCTTCGAAGCAACTTTCCAACGGCGCCAGTTTCGTCACATTCTGACGTCGGGGCTGATCGCAGCCTCCGTTCTCACCGGAGCGTGCACCGAAAAATAGAACCGGCAGGTCCGTGGCCGGTTATTCCGACCGGTGCCGATCGGAGCCGCCCGGCCTCCGGCCGGCGAACCAGCATGCCGCCAGCCCGGGGAATGCTTCCCTAAGTGTCCCCACTACAGCGGTGTCACCGGGTCCCACTCGACCCCTCTGGACAGCATGTGGGCCCCACCATCACTAGTCGGGTGCTGCCGAAGAGACGCGAGAAGCCGTCCGTCAACCCGAATTCAGTCCTCCCGGGCCCGTTTGTGTAGCCCTTTACCTCCCTGCGTGGAGTGGGCAGTAATTCATTTGCTGTAATATGGTGTATTAATTGTCCCGGGAGTACGAGTTTCGGCCGGGTCCGTCGTCCCCACGCCGAGCGTGTGGAGGTATCGTCCTCGCTCCTTACTTGGCATTTTGCTTAATTTCATATATGCTTGTTTATGCCGCTGCTAGAGAGCATGTGTAGGGATATCTAGCTCACTTTATCTATTCATTACCGCTGCTGCGAGAGAGTGTGAGACCGTCCCGTGACCCGATCCGGACACACGAGAGAGCCGATCACCCTAGCTCATTACCGGTTTCTCAACCGCGCACATCCGACGCTTCCCTCGTTAAGGGGCAATCACGAGCTTGTCGTGTTCGTGGTCCCGTCCTGCATCATAATTATATTGTCTTTTAGTTATTCTTTAATAATTTATAACCTTTCATTTGTAGGCTGCAGTTGTACGGGGGTCTCTGAAGCTCTATGGGACATTCGAGGGAGTTGAGAAATGGGATCTTATATTCGACAACGAATATCCCCAACAGGTAGCTGGAAGCCTCAACTGTGGCATTTATGTACTAAAATATGTTCAAGAATTGTCAAGGAAGGGGGAGACATCATGGACATTTAATGAAGGTGATTGTAATATGTTTAGAGCTCGGTTTGGGGCCGACCTCATTACCTTTGGAAATACAAGATCTTAAATATTTCACGTCTCAAACCTCAGAATGTGGCATACCTGTTTTCATTAAAATTTCTTTTGTCATACATTTTGATCTTCAAAGTTTTATATGTTTTAATGTTGTTAATGTGTGTGCTTGATAATGTTAATTCATGAATATCAATGAGTTTTCTAAAGATAGATTCAAGTTTGGTTAAGGAACTAGGCTGAAGTGTGAAAAGATGAAGGCTTTACTTGCACAAGTGTCGACTAGAGTCGACCGTGGAGCCGACTCCAGTTCAGACTGCTGAAGAGAAATACCCAAGTCACCCGCTGGATGAAAAGGGTTTTGGCTACGCTTTAAGGGTGATAAATAGGTGGCCAATGGTGAAAAATAGGCCTTACTGATGTAAAAGAGGCGACAAACGGTGAATAATAGATGATCAGGCTGAAATATGGAAATATCCTTGTCCCATGAGAGAGAATATACCTCTGACAGGGTAGCCTCGGATCACGTGCAAAGCCTATGCCCCTGGCCTTCAAGTTGAGCGTGTGCCAGACACACCTAGCCTGTGATTCACCCTTTCAGCCCATTTGTCAGCCTTATTGGCTAATTTACACGCTCATCGTCCATTTGTCAGTCATACGGGCTATTTGTCACCCTTACTCCATACTTATCACTCTTATCTTACCACATGACTAGCCGTTGCCTTCTTTTCTCTCCATTAGCTGCTTTTCTTTGACATGGATCACTGTAGCTGACTAATCTATTCATTAACCTTTGACTTTGACTGGGACCTCATGACTGTAGTCAAGAAAAAGTTGAGCTTTCTCGAGTCCTCTTTGACTGGTGTTGACCTTGACGAGTAGACATTGACTGTCCTAAATGCATGGAATAAATTCTATATTATTACCGGTAAAGATCCGTTAAAGAACGAGTCTTACAGTCCCTCCCTTCTAATAGAAATTTCATCCTTGAAATTTAAAAGGAAGGATAAGGAGAGAACTGAAAGAAATTATAATCTTATTCCAACAAAGAGGAGTGGACATGAAATCTCGAGAAGGCAGTTCCACAAGCAACTCACAAGTTATTTCAGATGTCGTCTCCTCAATACAGGCAATAAAGTCTTCAGAAATAAATAAATGAGAAGCACCTGAATCAAATAGAACACGAGCTACATGGCCATAAAGCATAATAGTACCTTCCACGAGATGAGACGCCACAGCTTCCGCACGAGCAATATGAGAGACCTTCCCTTTTTACTTCTTGCCAACTGCTGTAGATTGCTGAGACGAAGACACTAAAGCTTGAGGATAATATTGCTAAGATTGTGGTGGTGGAGGAGGTCTAAACTGGGACGGATGTGGTTGAGAAAATTGAGAAAACTGCACCGGTTGCGGCCTCAGAGGATAATCTCGAACCACATGCCCCGGTTGATCACAACGAAAGCAAACCACCAGCATTGAACAAGGCTTGCCTGGATAATAACTACCACACCTCGGACACGGTCTCGGCTGACTTACCACTGATCCCTAACACTGGAAAGAAGGTACTGATTGCTGCTGCTTGGTACCAGATGATGCTTGCTGGTCATACCGCTTTTTAAGCTTCTTGAACTTGGGCTTGGAAAAAGAAATGCCACTGGCGGTAGGAGCAGAAGACTGGACTCCTGTCATCGACGGCTGACTGACCTGTTATTGCTGAATACCTGGCTGAACTGAGTCAACTTGGGTACGCCCTTGAGATCTTGCCATATCCAATTCTAATGCCGTAGCTACCTGATAAGCTACACCCATCTCTACTACTCGGGTTGCAATCAGAGGCTGCCTTAATTCCGCTTTCAACCCATGCAGAAATTGCTCAGTCTTCAAACCTTCATCAGCAAGAATATGAGGCGCATATCGACCCAATTCCACGAACTTGTTCCGATATTGCAGTACAGCCACATCACCTTGAGCCAACTCCATGAATTGGTGCATCTAGTCCATTCTGAGGTAGGCAGGACTATAAGTGCGCTCAAACGTCGTGACAAATTCTCCCCAAGTTATCTGACGAAGCGGATGGGATCGAAAAGCAACTTCCCACTCCGTGGTCCACCGTGCGAGTGCTACTCCCTGCAATTGAAATGTGGCCAACATCACTTTTTCTTCCTCCATGCATTCCATTGAATGGAACACACGTTCAGTCGCATCAAGCCACACTCTGGATGCATCAGGATCTGCTTGCCCTTCATACGTTGGTGGATGGAATAGTAGAAATTCTTTCAAAGCTCTGCCACACCCACCTTGAGACAAATCAGCACCAGGAGCAAGATCAACTTGAACTGGCACTGGCACATTAGCCGGAGGAGGAGAAGTGCCACTTCCCTTCCTAGGTACACGTGCCCTTCTATGAGGTGGCATTTAAAGTCAAAAGAAGACACATAACAACGGAAAATACATCAGTAATTATGGAAAACATCCTAAGCCAGCAATAGTAGACTCACTTGGACTTGTTCTGGACTAATGCAATTTCGATTCCTTATACATATCCTCAACACCGCTCTGATACCAACTGTAACGACCCGGAGATCCGAATACCGACAAATCGATATCATCGATTAACCGATACCAAGAACTCGGGGAAGCCACCCAAGAGGCTGATGAGGCCCCGTAAGGGTTGGAGGGTTTTGTCGAGGGGATGTGTAGCAACCCTGATAAATTTAAAAGGAATAAATAAATCAAAATAGATTAAAAGATTTAGTAAATAAATGAAAGAGCTTGGAATAAAAATAATTAAACCCTGAAGAAAATAACGCCTTTGATATAGGCGCTACTTTACAAACGCCTTCACCTAAGGCGTGTTTTGAAGAAAGGACGCCCACATGTCAAGGCATCAAATTTTCAAACGACCAAAATAAATAAAAAGGGCAAGTTTGCATAACGTCCTTTGCGTGGACGCGTTTCAACAATAAACGACGCTTGACAAGGCGTCAATTTAAATTCGACGCCCTGACCTAGGTCGTTAATTCAGTTCGAGTTTCGTTCGACCCAGGAGTCTATCCAGGGTAAGTTGATAACTATGAGAAAGAGTTCGAATGTAGTAATAACTCTATCTTGGAAGTATTACTTCCAATCAAACACTAACCCTATTAGGATTCTAAGAATCCTATAAAAACCCTTGCCGATCGAACCCTAAAGCTATTTGGTCGATCTGCTGCTGTTACGGTACGTAAAGAACATCAGTTCTTATCTCTTTTCTTTCGGTTGCATGAAGAATCACTGATTCTTCATCTTCTTCTCTTCTTACAGGTTGAAGAAGACGAATGTGAGAAGAACAAAGGGTAAGTTCTTCTTTCTTCCACCTTCAGTCAAGTATTATGAAGATAATACTAATGATCGTATATATATGTTCTCTGTAGGAAAGTCATCTTAACCTACTAAAGAACGTGGGTTCTTCATCGGCGAACGTCTGCACCTGATCGTGCCGAAAAGAAAACCTGTCGATAATCTACACCAAGACCTCTGCACTTTCGTCCTACTCTGTTGATAACAGAGTACCGTGTCTTCATCAGTTCACCAGTTAATCATCAAAAAGGTAGGTTTTCTCAAGCAACGTAGCCCAAACAAGTCAAATTCATAGTAACACATCACGCATGTCATGTATATAAGTTTCCTGATAGTTTCTACACGTTTCTGTAATATTTTTGCAAGAGACGCCCGTGTCCAGGGCGCTACTTTAAAGAAACGACCTGCACCAGGTCGTCAATTACAGATTTGACGCCCTGCCCTGTAGACGTTAATCTCATGAAAATCACATGTAATTAATAATTGATCCACGTTTAAAAATTTAATAGATATGAAATATCCAATCTAATATATATTGCATGACTCGACCTGTGAATCCCTGCTAATTTTCTGTCATGATCATGTCTCTTGTCTCTTGGAATTTTATTTCCTGAAATTTCTTGAATTCACGAACCTGTATAGGTCGTCTATCACTTGACTAACGCCCCTGTGCAGGACGTGAATTAAAAAGTAACGCCCCTGTCCAGGGCGTGTTTTGAGAAAATTCTGAAAATATATACTTTGTAAAAATAGAAGGAAAGAATGGACGACCACTGATTGCGTCGTCAAATTGTAAATAAACGCCCTTCACCAAGGCGCGTTTTTGGTAAAATACTGAAATATTGAAATTTTGCAAAAAAAGTAAAATAGATAAACGCCCTGACGGAAGGCGTTAATTACTTGAGTAGTGACTTTACTTAAGTCGTTATTTTCCTGTAAAAATATGTTTGCATGTTTCTGATAACCGATGGTTTCAGTATATCTATATATATGTATATCGGCACTATATCTCCACTCCGTGAGTATAGTCCCACGTTTCATGATGTTTTATCGATCACCCTCAACTCTCATTAACATACAAGCTCTCCATTGGACATTCCGTTCCTTTGGACTAGCGAGTTAGTCATAGAGACCTCCGTAAGACTCCTCGAGCCTTGGATTCCCTCAAGGCCGACTGAGCTGGTTGTACCCTAAAAACCCATTACACTATTGAATGCCATGTCACTCTAAAGAAACATGGTATACCGGCCCTTATGATATGCAAAGAGTATATCATGAGAATTCTTAATGGTATGATGATATCATGCCATTTGTTGATGTTCTTGTGGACCTCAATTCTATAATAAGAATGAGGGTATCTTGCCTTTGATATATTATTCATGTGGACCTCAATTCTATATAAAGAATGTCCATACTTGTCATGGTACCCGAGTTAAGGGAACCTAATTCCACCTAGTTTCATCGTTCATCGTGATTGTACCGTTGTTATCGCCTATCTATGTCCAATATCGTATTTTTGGACTCCATTCTCTCAAAGTTATCCTACGTGTCTACAAGCTTAAATTGTTGAAATTCCATATTGGCTATATATATATACAAGAGTGGATGTCAAATATACATGATAAATGACTGCGCATTTAGGGCCCGATCTGGTCCTGGGAGGAGCACCCGAAAGTACTTGTGCCCATGGGAGTTGAATGATAAGGTATCTGGCATTATACCGAGTGCATGACTAGCTTGATTGGACATTCCACACAAATCTTGTACTTGACTCGTACTTGAAATGACATGAATTGTGTGACCCGAGAAAGGGTAATTACTTGCTTGCTTGATACATGATAGCCAAAGTTCTTGACATGACTTGCTAAAAAGTACTTGAATATCTTGTTATCTTTTCTTGAAAGCTCATGACTAGTTCATCTTGCTGTCTTATTGATAAATTCTCTTTCTACCTTGTCGTTTTATACGGGCATGCATAGCTATAGTACATACATGAAAGATGTAATTATTTAAACCCCTTGCTAGCGCTTGAGATATAATTTCCTACTGAGCGTTCGCTCACTCCGTGTTTGTCCCTTACTTTTCAGGTAAGTCCGACGAAGAAGGTCAATCTGATGGGGAAAGTCAAGAGTGAAAGAGCTAGAGCTTTTCCAAGTGTCATCTAGTCTTTTTCCTATTTTTTTGAGTCAACTATGTACTTTTCCTTTTTAATTGAATAGAGTATTGGATTTGTAATAGTCTATCCATTACGAAATAAAAGATTGGGTTATCTTTCTATTTTGCGCATCTCTATTTTGGTGTCGAATACACTACTACTCTGATTGACATGATTGATATAAACTCGTCACGCATATCTGAGTATCTTCCGCGCTCGGGGCGTGACAGGATGCGTAACGAATTGAGATTACACGCGCGCAATATTAATTATAGCAACAAATTGAACTATAAATGGAAGCAATTAAAATATTAGAGTGATAAATATACATAGTAGTCCAGATCCACACTATCCACAAGTCCGAGAACTAAACGAAAGTCCAACTGTACAACTACACGGGGCATACCCGGCCAAAAGTACATGTAAAGGACTAACATAGATAGACAAACCACTGTGGGCTGCTAAGACTCGCCGTCAAAAACACAGGAAGCTCCGGGAGACGGCTGCTGCTACTCACCTGAAAGAGTAAGGGTGAGTCTCAGCCAGACTCAATAGGGGTCACGCGGATCCCTACCTCGCAACTAAACATGCAAAAGCAGTAAAGGAAAGCAACTAAAGCATGCATTTGACAGAATTAAATAAAGCTATAAAGCTATCTAAATAACTTAAGAATAGCTAACTGATGCGCCAATTGAGTTTAAACATGAGTACTTGAAATCTACCAATAGAATAATAACTCAATCATTTCCAAGTGACAAAAGAGAGAAGGAAACCACCAGAAAGAAGAAACTAGATGCGTCCACTGACGGCTTACACTGCGCCTCAAGCATCTATGCAGGTCTGGATAGCGACAAGCGAGACGCGTAACAGTACCAGAAACAAGAACTAGTCAGAGTAACACTCATCAGTGTCAGTCCAAGCCTCTAACCACGTGTGCACACACTGACTTGTTGCATCAAGCCAGGCCTCTAGCTAGTTTCCCCCCCAGTAGAATGCTACTGTTAAGTAGGGGCCCACGGAAACTAGCTTAAAAATCGTAATACGGGACTACCCCGCCACCTCTCCCAGGTGGGATCAACACTAACGGTCATCGGGCTACGACTAGTGGTTCCATCACAAGGAAAGAGAACTAATTCTATTGGGATCTAAAAACATGCCAGAGTTTGCAAAATAAACTAAACATGGCGAATATGCAAGAATAAAAGCATAATTAAATGAATATGCTAATAATTGAAATCTGCAAGAATTAAACAGTTAAGAACCAGCCGCTTCATCATTAAACGGTCGGACGACTGGCCGCCCTATGGTGATAATTGTTTTTTTTTTTCAACAAAGGCCGAAAGGCACCTTTAATTAATAATTAGGTGAAGAGGTAACATAATCACAGGGGCATACCCCCGAAAATAACAACAACCAAAAAAGTTTCTAAAGTAGCATCAGGAAAACAATTACAAGTGACGAAAGGAGAAAAGCCCCAGTCGATCTGCCACAAGAGGCCCAAAGCAGGTCTTCGGAAGCTGAGAGGAAGTGAAGTAGGTATCGTTGCATTGAACACTGCAGGCGTAGGTTGCGAGAGCATCGGCCACTTGATTCCCCTCTCTGTAAACATGTGAAATAAGAATACCAGAATCCCGAGCAAAGTGGAGAATCTCACGCCACCATCGGAGACAAGTCCAAGAAGGAGCATTCCCCGACCTGAAGGAAGAGACCAGATTGGCCGAATCAGAGTTGATTGTAGCAATCTGGATACCGTGCTATTGAGCAAGGCGGATGCCATCACACATAGCACGAGTTTCAGCAACAATGCTAGATCCATAGCCATAGTAATGTGAGAAGGCTATAAGCAGATGACCTCTAATGTCCCTAATACAACCACCGCCCCTACAGTGACTCGGGTTCCCCCTACTGGCACCATCAACATTAAGTAGAAACCCATGTATGGGTGGGATCCATCTAACCATTTTAGTGGCGGTCGAAGATGCTCGAGATGTCTAGCCGAAGCTAGAAAGGAGCTGAATCTGATGCACTGTGGAGCAATGCTTGAAAGTCATTTTGTCAGTGGCCAAGCTAATGGCACTGTGGATGCTGCGGATGATTCCAGGAATAGAAGCACTATGGCTTTCATATCGCGCTTTACAGCGGGCCTTCCAAATTTCCCACACAATAAGCATTGAGGCATAGATAACGATAAACCCATGAATATTCTGCGTGTTTTGAGTACATGCAGTAGCCCAAAGACGCTGGGTGATGCTATGAAAAACACCCAGGCTGTTCACTAGGAGAGGGGATAACCAGCTCCATAGCGCCATAGCAATGTCCCCATACATGAATAAGTGATCCAGATCCTCTGAGGCGGGAAGTCGACAGCAATGGCAAGCAGAAGCCAACTGAACGCCATAGTCGGCAATTCTAGAATCAACATGTACCGCTTTACGTAGCACTCTCCAAGTGAACAGGGAGATGCGTCGCTGGAAAGAGCAGTGCCATATAACCTGCATAGGTCTCCTTTGAGCGCTAATGGGGCGAAGTTGATTATATGCAGACTTGATAGTGAAGACACCGGAATCAGACGCCGCCCATATGCAGACATCCTCACAGTTAGATAGCTGGATTCTGTTTAGATTAAACTGGCCCGGAATTAATGATCTCATCTAGTGTGAAGGATTAAGGATTACATCTCGGACAGTAGGAGAAGGCCCCTGATAAGGAATTAACATAGATTGTCGCAAAGGATGAGCACCCAGCCAAACATCATCCAGAAAGTCGATGGTAGCACCATCCCACACAATCCATCTAGTATGAGTCGTTACCACTTCACAAGCCGTAGTAAAAGTGCTCCTTGGAATGCCGTGCAAGCTGCGGGGCCGGCGATTGGAACCAGAACCAGTGCTGGTAAACTTCCTGGCGTATTCCGCCCACAGCGATGAACCACGCTAAAAGGACCATACGAGCTTAACAGCTAAGGAGAGCTGGACATGCCAAATGCTGCGCACGCCTAGTCCACCTTCAAGGATAGGTCTTTGGACAACATTCCATGGCACCCAGTGCCTGCGTTGCCTACTTTCTGAGGTGCCCCAGAGAAAACCAGCGCATAGGTGCTCAATATATGTGATAATGGATTTAGGAACAGCGACTACGGCTGCGAGATAAACTGGAATAGAACCAAGCACAGAATTGATGAGGGTGAGCCTTCCGGCTTGAGAAAGCAGCCGCGAGCTCCAAGAGCTAATACGACCGGAAACTTTATCAATTAGCGGTTTAAAATCAGCCACCTGAATTCGCCCTTGCCTTAGAGGAACACCAAGATAGGTAATTGCGTCGAGCTACTGATGGAACCTAGTAATCCGAGCAATAGAGCTAGCTACCCTAGGAGGCGCTCTCGATGAAGTGAGGAAGCTGCTCTTGGAATGATTTACTTTCTGCCCCGACGAATTCTCGTAACTCTTTAAAAATTCCATGAACTTGCGAAGGTTACGGGCATGGCCATTGAGAAACACCAGAGTGTCATCGGCATATAGCAGGTGAGAAATAGACGGGCAACCCCGTGGCACTGCATAAGGCATGAGAGCACCATGATGATGGAGCGTGGTAATACCTCGACTGAGAACTTCCTCCATGATAATAAACAGTGCAGGCGCGAGCGGATCACCTTGACGTAAGCCACGAGTCGAGTGGAAGAATCCAGCCAAGGTTCCATTGAAAAGAACGGAAAACCAGTAGTTGGATATCATGATGGCAATAAGAGAGGTGAATCTACTTGAGAAGCCGAATTGCCGAAGAACAGCGATGAGAAAATCCCACTCCACGTGATCATAAGCCTTCATCATATCAAGTTTAAGGACAACATTATTGTGGATCGTGATAAATCCACACATGTGGAACAAACCACTCATGTGAGATATATAAAAAAAGGAGATGAATGGAGATAATAAGGACAAAAGAAAGCACGTGGTGCTATAAAGGAGTGTGATCGCCAGAGGGGTTACCTCAATAATAAAACAAATGATCGCGAATACCTGGTGATAATTAGGATGCGGGATGGATTGTGAATTCCTTCCTCCTCCTTCAATCGGCCGGCCGATGAAGGGGGTTTTCCTTGTTGATTACCCTTGCACAAAGACAAAACAAACAAGCAAAGGGAAGTGGATCAGCCGAGTGAACGTAGTATCAATCCCAAATAGAAGATATGATGATGAAAGAGAACACAACATGCACACCTCTTTTTTAGTTTTAAAACCCCTAAAGAGTTAGGGAAAGGAGAAATATGATACTAATGCAAGAAAAGAAAACAGTGGATGATGACCGATGGAAAAGCACAAATAAATAAGCAAAAGACCCCCGCTGTCCCTGACGACAGTAGAGGGGAACCGAGGTTGATGCTGCTGGTTCGACTGAAACAGCAGGAGGAAGCAGAGGGAAGAGATCACACAGAGGGAAGAGAAAGACTCTCCTCTGCACGCATAAAGTTAAATACTGCCCTCTGCTTCTTTCTCTCGTATATCTGTAACTTTCTCTGATGGTCAGCACGTTATTCGTTGTTGTTAACCTTGCACAAGATCGACCAGAGCTCCTTTATATAGGGTTTTAACCGAAGATAAACTCAATTTTAGGAAGATAAGGACGGGCAATGGTTATCAAAGGCAGGACTCTAGTTCCAATTCGAGCAAGGAGACCATTGGAGGCAAGGAACTATTCAGGAAAGGCATACTCAAACACGACTCTGAAGGATAAAACATGACCTTCAAAAGGGCATCAAATTCTAAATTGACGACCTACATCAAGACGTTACTCAAAAACACGACCCTAACAAAGGCGTCAACTCCTGGATTTAAATTTGGCAATAAAACTTTCTTTATTTGAAAATTATGAGAAAACGCCTGCGATAAAGGCGTTACTTGAAAACACTCCCTGAGGAAGGACGTCAATCAGTATTTGGAATTTATTTTGAAACCGGATAATACCAGGAATTGACGTCCTGACATTTGGTCATCCTTTCTTTTGAACACGCCCTAGGTAAGGTCGTTTTTAAAATAACGCCCCTCTTCAGGTCGTGAATCACAAAAATGCAAGAACAAACCAAAAAACACATAAAAATAGAAAAACTTCATATTATGAATGTATTGAAGTTCACTTTGGGGCGTCAACATAGTGACATGAGATTTGATCAACATAGCGTCAATTTTGGCGTGTCTACAACTGCCCCGCCTTGGCGTCTGCTTTGCAAGGGAGTGAGACGAAAATGAAGCGAAAGTGCAACCAGCGGAATGAAGTGGAATGAACTGATAAGTAGACGCCAAGGTGTGATGTGACATGCCTCAGACACCAAGCATTAGAAATCTTTCCAAGATTCTGAATGAAACAACTCCGAGTGATTCCAAGGAAACATTGATTTGCTGGATAAAAGAGATTAAACTAAGCAAAAATAAAAATGTGCGCGCAGCACAATAAGGAGACACCATTGGAGAGCGTTTACCAGTCAACGTGGACGTGCTACAACCAAGGTGGATTTGTAGAAAAATAAAGGGAATTGAGATGGAGACCCGGCAAAGGAACATTTTCAAGGAAATAGCCTGAGCGGCTTCAAAGAGAATAAAGTACTCAATTTGGAGTGGAATATCTCATGTCAACTCAATCAAGAACGAGTGACTTTCATTATCGCCATAATATGAAGATTTTCATCATGAACCTCAAAGTCCTACATGATGCATGCTGGGCTAAAAGGAAAACTTAAATCAAAAACTAAAAATAGAAAATAATCAAGGATAATATTGCAAAGCCCTCTAGACTTGGTCAAGAATCCGTCCCTCCGAGCTGACACTAAGCCGAAGCCCGTTTGTCCGCGCATCAACCCGGAAAGTGGAACCATCGTCCCAAACCTTGGATGACTCAACGGCCTATCCGTGTGATCAAGACTCTCCTGGAATTATCACCATTTTTGATGAAGGGGAACTCAAATTCCAGGTTCATCAGAACCACAAGGTCCTTGATATATTATAATAATGTAGAATACCATATAGTAATAATGCTTACAGGAACGAAATACAAGAACAACATGATGTTACTCCAACAGTGATCCGGGCATCTCGAAACCTGCAATCCTCTGCGCTTGAAAGTTCATTAGCCCTCCCACAATATGAATAACCCTCAATTCAAAGCATGACATGATCATAAGTGCTAAATTAAAAACAATTCCAACAAATAATAGCACTTAAGTTCATCAAAGTACGTAGGGAAGCAAATTTATAAGCTCACAAATTCACGCCTGGATAGAACGGCGTCAAAAACATGAAAGGCGCCTGACATCAGGGCGTCAATAGATAAAACACGCCTTTTACTGAGGCGTTAGATTCACCAAGAGTTCAAGAAGAAAACGACCCACTCAAAGGCGTGAACTAAAAAATGACCTCGGTCAGGTCGTCAATTCAACAATTGACGCCTTAACAGAAGGCGTTAATTAAGCACAAGCTTCCGTTTCCGATTCGAAAGCTAAACCCAGTCCTAATAGCCATAAACTTTCTAACTCCGATCAGCCTTAAGACCCCCCCGGACTTCTATAAAGGAAGTCACTTCCTCAAATCAATCAAAGCAATCCTTCGGAGCTCTGTTTCTTCTGCTACTTCTTCTCCTGTTCGTGTTCTTTTCGCAAACCGGAGATGGAAAGGGCAATTAAGAGATCAAAGTCCTTAACTCTCAGATTAACTGAGATTAATGGGCATATCAGCAGTAGAATCTCCATGAACCAGGCAAAGTATTATTTCTTCTTCTCTTTTCTTATCTTCACTGAACTACTTCTGTCGCTCATGTATTCTCCTTCTTTTCTTTCTTCCACAGGATTATCCAAATGTCCCAGGAGCTAGGAGATTTACAAAAATTAAGTGGCTGCCACTTATCCTTTCCAAGTTTTCTTCAGATATGAGGGTCTACCTAGCAAGATGGCACCTTCTGAGCCTAGTTACTCATGCCAAACACTATGATCAAATCCACTTAGATTGGGCAGCTATAGGAGCTCTTATAGAGATATGGCATCCTTCTACTCATACCTTTCTCTTCTCTACCTTTGAAGCCACCATCCTATTAGAAGAATTAGAGATGATCTTAGGTTTAAAGAGAATGAAGCAAGGGGATGAAGAGAAGATGGCCATCATGCCAAAACCAATCTCCTCACATGAACTTCTAACCACATTGATACCTAGCCCGAACTTAGTGAATCAAATCAAGGTCACTAAAGGAATCAATCTTCTAAAGCTTGCCTCATGGGTGTACAAGAGAGCGGATCAAGCTAAAGAAGAAGAAGAGATAGAAAAGGTAACCAAGGCCTTCATGGTATGCTTAGCAGGAGCACTCTTATTCCCATCCACGGAGGACTTTCTAGAAGAAGCCCAAATAAGTGCCGTGGTTAGCCTATGGGAAGGAGAGAGAGTTGGACCGGCTATTCTAGCCTATCTCTATAGCGGGCTTACCTCGGCGGCAATGGGAAGGCCCATCCACGGATGCATGCTAGCATTCTCAAGCTGGGTAGACCTCCATTTCAAGTTTGATCCATGTGATGAGACCCAACAATCCTCAAGAATTTTCTCAAAGAGCCCACTCTCTTATATGACCGGTTCTCTTGGGATAAGCAATAGAGTAACGAACCGGATACCTCAAATCAAGAAGAGAGCGGAATGGAGGGAACACCTCAAAGTGATGCCAAAGAACCTCTTCACTTGCGCCCCGGGAATACTCAAGACTCAAGAACTCCGTGCAAGATTCTCCCCCGGCACGGACCTTCGACTCATAGGCGCTTCAGAATTCGTTTTGTATAACTCACACCGATGCCTTCCTCAACTCGGGCTTCCACGGCAGGTATTCGAGGATCCATCACACCTCCCTCCTATCAAGACAAGGGACCTTGGCGGCAATGAAGATGGAGAAGAAACAACCACAATCCAAGCTCTGTGGAAAATCAATAAAGCTCATCAACCTGTGGAAAGCTTGGAAGAAGACAGAGATGAATGGAAGTCTTATGTAATTGCTTTGAGAAACTTGAGGCCCAAAATGACTCATTGAAGCAGTGTAATCTTTCTTTTCTGATAAATCAATAATACGTTCTTATTGAGCCAATTTCAAAGTGTTTATGATCAAATCTTCCAATAACCTGAGATTCTGTTGCAAATAACGCCTCAAGAAATGTCGTGAATTCATAAGAGGACGCCTCAGCATACGCCGCTTTCAATATTCCAGCTCACCAATTTGACGCCTCCACAAATGGGCGTTAACTGAATAACGACTTAAAATAGGGCGTGAATTGATTCAAATTCCCAAAATATATTCGTTGAAATCTCAAAAGTAACGCCCTCAGCAAAGCCACGGATCATCAAAATAACGCCTTGAGCTCAGACGTTAATTATAAACGGCAATTATTACTTCCATCACATCAATCAACCCATATTGAATGCGTCTGACGACGGTTATCATTCCCCATGCAAAACAAAATAACGCCTCAGATAGCGTCGTCAATTGTCAAAACACGCCCGAACTCGTGGGCGTCAATTCCACAAAACACGCCCTTCCTCAAGGCGTTTCTTCGTTTGACCGTTGAACTTTCCTTTCCCTCCTTTCTTCTTCCTCCTTCGTCCTATTTTCTCTTTCTTCTCTCATACCCCCTTCTGCAACCCTAACCGAAACCCCCCCCCCCCGTTCTCCCTTTCTCAATCTCTCTCATACCTCCCCCTCTCCAACCTAAACGATGGCCGGCGGTGGTTTGAAACGACAACGGGTGGCCGCCCCCGAGGTCGTTGATCTAGGTGAAGATGCCATGGAGGAAGCCCCTCCCGCAGCGGCCGAGGAACCTCCGGCGGTGGTGGACGACGAGGCTCCAGCGGCGATGGCCGGCAACGAGACCGAAGGAGGCCAAGAGGCTCACGAAGAAGACGAAGAAGGAGATGGAGAAGATGGAGAAAACGAAGAAGGAGAGAAGAAGGTGAGGGCGGTGAAGAAGAAGGTGATGAAGAAGAAGAAGGAGGTGGTGATGAGCCACCGCCCACGGCGGCGGCTCCTCCCCGTGCCGGCCAACTACGGCGACCCAGGCAACCACGACCTCAGCCACAAGGACCAAAGCACAAGAAGGTAGGCCCCCAACCCTATTTCCATTTTTCTATATTTTATTTCCATTTTTATGCAATTTCCATAGCCCTCGGGGTATGAACCCTGCAACTCAGAAAAGAGACGCCCCCCGTGGGGCGTGATTTAAAATTGAAACGCCCAACCCAAGGGCGTTAATTGATTTTGTTTTCTGTAAAATAATTAACCTCAATAAAACACGCCCTGCAGCATGTCGTCCATTAAAAATTTATCATTTCTCATATCATGCTGTTAATTTCCATTAATTTCCACGCTTTTAATTATTTCTCCATGAATTATTCGCATGCTGTTATTTTTATTTCATTTTCTGAAAATCCTGAAAACAACGCCCCCCACCAGGGCGTTAATTCAATGAAAGACGACCAAACCAGCGGACGTCAAATCATTAATTTCAAAAAAACATTATGAGGCCCCAAAACTCCCATTTGAAAACAACGTCCCACACAGGGGCGTGACTTAAGCAAAAGACGACCCTGGGATGGGCGTCTCCTGAAAAATCTTTAAGAAATTAGAAATTAACCACCAAACCACGCCCAACTCAGAGGCGTTTCTTAGATAAACAGCGACCTAGGGTAGGTCGTGAATTCAAAGCACACTTAAGAACCACGCCCCTCCCAGGGGCGCCAATTGGACAAGCCACGACCTGAGGATGGTCGCTAATTAAACCAAACATCAACATTTCAACCCAAGGCAATCAAATGAATTTCCACATGAATAATCAAAACAATTAAGCCAAAAATTCTTTCTCTATATGCATGCAGGGGTTGATGAGGACGCGCATCTCCTGGGTCATGGTCCGGGCAGCATACTACGGCCTCCCTGAGTTCAGAGAGCGAGGGTAGATGCCATGGGGTTTGGGGCCTTCTATCCATAGAGCCAGTTAGACCAGACCTACCACTTATCCAGGTTCTACGGGAGAGATGGGACAGGACTAGCCGGGCATTCCTGATGCCATGGGGGCATATGGTTCCTACCCTGGAGGACGTAGCTAGGATCACCGGGTTGAGGGTAGACGGGGAGGCTGTGAGTGGGATCACCTACCCTGACTACACTGAGTTTGCCCAGAGGCTGCTAGGGCTAGAGATGGTCTACGAGACACCTAGCGAGTGTAGGACTATCTTCCGCACAGACCTGACTTCGGTGATGGGCTTAGGGGATGCTAGGCATAGGTCCGGGGAGACCCTAGAGCAGTTTTCACAGAGGTTGATAGACGGGGCTAGGGCGGTCTACTGCCAGGACCCGGCTGACAGGGAGAGAGCAGACCTTGACTTGAGGAGGTTCCTGCTACTGCTACTGGGGAGGCTATTGCTGGGGACGAAGGGCGACGTCATCAACTGCCGATTCCTGGGCATTCTTGAGGACTTGGAGGCAGTTGGCAGCTACGCCTGGGGAGCGGCACTACTGGCGCATCTGATGGCTGACCTGTCCACAGGGACAGGGCGAGAGACGACCGTCAGCGGCTTCTCACCATTTCTTCAGGTATGCATTTTTCTCTTTTTCTTTTCTTTTCTTTTTTTCTCTTTATTATGCATGTGAATGCCTCACTAATGCAATGCATGGATGCAGGTTTGGAGCCACCTATACATGCCGATGGGGCGCGTCGACCCACGGCCTGGAGGTGAGGGAGCTTTCCCTCTAGCGCGGCGCTGGCTGCCGGTGGTGTTCGGGGCCCCACTGGGCTACGAGTTGTGGGTTCTACGGAGAGAGTTCCGCGACTTCCCTCCCTCGCTGGTATGATGAATGTTATGCATCTTTCTTTTGCATTTATTTGAATTTATTATGATGATGATGAAATGATGATGATATGCATGTTTATGAATGCAGGTGCGATGGAGACCCTACGAGGGGATGACAGACGAGGGCCAGCCGTGGGTCGTAGCGGGGCGACCTCGCTTTGAGCATGAGCTGTGGGTCCACTGCTTGAGCGAGATCGAGCCGTTACGGCTTAGGCTAGTGATGAGGACCTGGGCCTGCACCAGGAGTGGATTGAGGTAGGGAGCCACGTGGCATCGGGAAGAAGACACGCGGTCGTACAAAGGCGACCGACTGGAGGGTACGGTTCGAGGAGCAGTACGCCGACTGGCGGCGAGGCGGGATCCGAGTCACCTCCCACGCGACCGACAGCTCCGAGTACCTCCGACGCTACTGGGAGGTTTACGCCGGACGACCTCAGATGAAGGTCCTAGGGGTATGTATGAATGCAATTATTTCTAAATTAAATGCAAATGCTTATGTTTCTATTATGTGACTAATATGTAATGTATGCAGGATGCACGAGACGTAGCGGCGATGGATGCCCAGGCCCATCTACACAGCTTGGAGGACCAGCTGGCCGCCACACGGGCCGACCTAGAGACCCTGGTGAGTGTTTAAATTATTTCTATATGCAAATGTATTTTTATTGAATTATTGATGATTAGCCACTGACGATTTCAATGAATGCAGCGTGCCCAGCAGGGAGCAGTGAGGAGAGACCAGGGGAGGCCTCCAGCTCGAGGGGCCCAGTGCAGAGGTGACCTGCACTGGCAGAGCAGCTAGCTGGAGCGACCGCACGAGCCGAGGCAGCAGAGCGCGACCTCGCCTCACGGGTAAATTCAAAACACAAATCCATTCAAATATTGATTATATAGCATTGTGTACTGATGAAGTTGTTTTTACAGACTGAGGAGCTTCGAGCCGCTCTTGCCTGCGTCTGCGAGGGATAGCAGGCGATGACTGCTCAGGTGAGTTTTTATTTAGTCATGTGTTGCTTTATTTCATAAATTGTTGAGTTGATGATTTGTTACCTGTTTGCAGAGCACACAGCTACGGGCGGCACGTACCGAGTTGGCGATCCGCGAGCAGCGGATCTTAGAGCTAGAGAGGACCCTGAGACGACGCGAGGAGCTGCCTCAGGACGTGGCCGAGCTGCGGGTGGCTCTTGAGCTGGAGAGGAGGGAGCGTGCCCGTGAGCGCGAGGAGCGTGCTCGTGAGCACGAGGAGCTGGCGAACCTGAGGACTCAGCTAGTCCTTTCTCAGGAGCGGCTTCGAGTGTCGGAGGAGCGTTTGCAGCGAGGCCGGGAGCGAGCACGAGCTGTAGGGTACAGCTTCACCAGCTCTACCTTCGTGGCGGGTTCCTCTCTTCGAGAGAGGAGTGAGGCAGGGGGCCAGGTTCGAGTTCCAGCTTCTTCACGGGGGCCCATGCCCCCTCCACCAGCGCCACCTCGGGATGGCGAGGACGAGGTAGAGAGTAGGAGAGAGGAGGGGGGAGGCGAGAGCTGAGAGAGACTTACTTGTACTTCTCCACCCTCACACCTGTACTCAGATATTCATGATGTATATATATATATGAGATTTGAGCTTTTGTTTACCTGAGCACTTTGTGTAGTTGTGGACTTGTGTTTGTGTACTTTTCTCTTTCCACGTTCTTCGTTTTTGCTTCGCTTTGCCCTATTCCTGCAACTGTAATCCACACTTTGAACAAACAGGTTAATTCATCTGTTCGACTTGGCCCCTTGCTCAATAAGCAAGGGGTATCAATATTTTGACCTTAATGACGGGTCAAGGGGCCAAGCCTTTAATCAAATAAGGTAAATGAAATAACTGATAACGGGGAGATGCAACATGCAAGCACGCATATGCAAACCATAAATAAAGATGCCCATGCAGAAATGCAAGCATACTTGGAGAATGCATTTTTTTCTTTTCACTCATTTATATTTTTTTTGTTATTTTTCTGAAAAACGCGCCTTAGAGTAGGTCGTGATTCACATAAAAGACGCCCTAGAAGACGGCGTGAATTTGAAAAGGGAATTTGATTTTTGAGAAAGTAACGACCTGCGCAGGGACGTTATTTGGAAAGAGACGACCTAAACAAGACGTTAATTCTATACAAAGCGCCTTTATCGAAGGCGTTAATTAACTTGAACGCGCCTTAGCCAAAGACGTTAGTTGAATTATTCTGCAAAAATGGGTTGACAAGGCTATCAAGACCACGGGTCCTACACGGTCACCATCTAAAATTCATTAACCTTTCTTGAGTAATTAAAAGTGAGTCGACGTGATCATAGTTGTCTTGTATTCGAGATTTCGTACAGTGCAATTTCCTAAGTCCGTCTTGACCATCCTGCGAGTTCGTGACTTACCACATAGAAAGGATGGAAGAAAATATAAGGGAAGCCCATAAGGGATTCTGAGATACTCGAGGTAAAGTTACCTCCCCTACCCTATGCCTGTTGGGGTTCGGTCTTTGGCGTAGGGAAATTTAGTTGCCTTTTTGCCTCTTTTATATTGCACGCATACGCCCAAGGTTTTCCTTGCGGGGACTTTGCCCTCTTGACATGCTTTTCTTTTCACCATTTGACTTTCACTTTGAAATTGACTTGCATTGATGAATCAACCTAATTATACTTGGGCTTTTGTGGCATTTGCTCCCTTTTGGGCCCTGACTTCCACCTACTAGGGCGGCGGATAGGCTTGGCGTGTCTACCCCGAGGTCTCCCTTCCTCTCTTATGGGTCGAAGAAGAAAAGAACGGGTATTGTCTTTCACTTTAGTCAGGTTTTGACTTCCCATCGGATTTTGCACTGCTTGAGTTCAAGAATAAAGCGTGTAGTGTGTGCGGGTGTCGACCCAATTTTAGTTTAACAAGACTGATGAATGAATTCTGAATTTTGACCTTTCGGACCTTGATCCTTCGTGTGCCATGGCACCAATTTTGAAAGCTTTTCATTTTTTTTGTTTGCTTTTTGGAATTTCTATTTTTTTGTTTTTTTGGAAATATTCCACTTTGTTTTGGATTTTTGAATCAATTTTCATTTTTTTTATTTTGAAAATATTCTATATATATATATATTTTTTGGATTTTTGAATCAAGGGTAGTATTTCTTAAGATACAAACCATTCCAAGGGTGAGTTAACTCTTCTCCTTCAGCATTAATTAGTTTATAAGCATTGCCCGGATAAACATCTTTTATGACAAACGGTCCTTCCCAGTTTGGTTGGAGTTTTGAGCGGGGCCCACCAGGTTTTACAAAAATTCTCTTGATTACCATTTCACCAATTTTGAATTTTCTCTCAATTACTTTCTTTTGATAAAAACGTGAGAGCCTGTTTTGATAAACGCGCGCATGCTCGGCGGCGACCAGACGCTTCTCATCTAGGAGTTCCAATTGAGCAAGGAGTGAATCACGACGCTCATCAATAGAGAGTTCCTTGTCAAATTGTACTCTCAGAGAGGGAATGAGAATCTCATAAGGGACTACCGCCTCCATTCCATAAGTAAGGGCGAAAGGGGTTTGCCCAGTGGGGGTACGAATGGAAGTACGATAGGCCCAGAGAGCTTCAACTAGCTTGTCTGGCCAATCCAAAAATTTATTAGCCTCACACGTCTTTTTAACAACTTTGATCAAAGTTTTATTAGTTGCCTCTGCTTGGCCATTGCCCTGCGGATAATAGGGAGAAGAATGATGCAATGCAATGTTATACCTGTTGCAGAGATCCTTGAGCTCTTGAGAGATGAATTGAGGTCCATTGTCGGTGACGATGGTGCTTGGAATACCGAACCTCGTGATGATGTTCTTCATTATGAACTTGCAGACAGTTGATGCTTTGATCTCCACGTAAGCTTCCGCTTCCGCCCACTTGGTGAAGTACTCCGTTGCCGTGAGGATGAACGACTTTTGTTTGGTCAGGAGGTTTGAATCACCAAGAGGTCCAATGATATCAAAAGCCCACATGGAGAAAGGCCATGGGGAGGACATAGGATGGAGTGAAGAAGCAGGAGAATGAATTTTGTCGGCGTGCAGCTGGCACTTAACACACCTTCGAACATAGATAGAACAATCCTCTTCTAGAGTGGGCCAATAGAAACCTAGCCTAAGAATCTTCTTAGCTAGCATCTGGCTGTTCACATGACCACCACACACTCCAGAATGCGCCTCTTCCACAACCTTCCAAGATTCATCATCATCGAGGCATCTTAATAAAATACCAGTGAGCCCTCTTCTGTAGAGCACACCTCCAACCAAGACATAACGCTGAGCCACTCTTCTGATTGCTTTCTTTTCTTCCACAGTGGCTTCCTCGGGATAGGACTGATCATTGCAATACCTGGCAATCTCATAATACCAAGGTTTTTCTTCGTCAGCCAGCTCTTCTTGCCAATCTAATAACATGACCTCTCTGCCTTTAAGAGCTTCCCTCTGCTTGACCTTTTCGAGCACTTGATCCCTAATATCGAGGAATGCACGATCCTTAATAGCTGGAGTGTCGCGCTGATGAATCAGAGGAACATGAAAATCACGCTCAGGAGGGAAGACTAAAGCAGAAGCTAAAGAGGCAAGGGCGTCAGCCAAGATGTTCTGGCTACGAGGACATGACGAAAATCAATTTGGTGAAGAGCTTGGCATAAGCTGAAGCAAGTTCCTGGTAGGGTTTGAGCTTAGGATTGATAGTGCGGCACTTGACGAGCACCTGGCGTAGAATAAGCTGACTATCACCAACAATCCGCAATTGGGTGACACCATATTTATGAGCGGTTTGAAGACCGGCCAAAAGAGCTTCATACTCAGCTATATTGTTGGTGACAGGGAAAGTGAGCCGAGCAGCAAATGGGATGGTGACCCCTTCTGGTGTTAAAAGAACCATGCCGATCCCTCTTCCTTGGGAATTTAGAGCTCCATCGAAATGTAATGTCCACATAGGATCCTGGGGTTGATTAATGGACATCAGTTCTTCATCTGGAAACTCTGAATTGACAGGATCAAAGCGGGGGAGAGGGTGATGAGCAAGGTGTTCGGCAATGGCGTAGCCTTTGATAGCTTTCTGTTGAATGTAAGTGATGTCAAACTGGAGAGGAAGCTTTGCCAGCGTGCTAATCGATCAGTGAGGACAGATTTTTCAAGGAGGAATTTAATTGGATTCATGCGAGCAATGAGGTGAACCTCGTGAGCTAAGAAATAGTGTTTTAATTTCTGAACTACCCAGACTAAAGCAGCGCAAGTCTTCTCCATGGCTGAGTACCTCTGCTCACAGGGGTTAAGAAGTTTAGACAAATAGTATGCTGCCCTCTCCTTACTTTCTTCATCCACTTGAGCCAAGACAGCACCTACAGAGTCATCCAGGACAGAAACATAGAGAACAAGCGGTTTGCCTGGAATTGGCGGCCTCAGGACAGGAGGATTAGCCAAATAATCCTTCAATCCGTCAAAGGCTGCCTGACACTTGTCATCCCAATTAAACTTGACTCCCGGCTTAGTGAGCTCGTAAAACGGCCTGCATCGTTGTGAGTGCTGGGAGACGAAGCGGCGAATGAATTGCAACCTCCCGATTAATCCTCGAACTTCCTTCAGATTCTTGGGAGGAGGCATATCTCTAATGGCCTTTGCCTTGTTGGGATCAACTTCAATTCCCCTCTTGCTAACAATGAAACCAAGCAACTTCCCAGAAGAAACGCCAAACACGCACTTCTTGGGGTTCATCTTCAATTGGTATTCTCGTGATCTTTGCAGGACCTTAGCTAGGACCCGAGGATGCTCAATCCTTGTTCTTGATTTTACAACCAGGTCATCCACATATACCTCAATAAAAATGTGAATCATATCATGAAAAATCGCCATTGCCCTCTGGTAGGTGGCTCCAGCATTCTTGAGTCCAAAAGGCATGACCACATAACAGTATGTGCCCCATGGTGTAGTGAAGGATGTTTTCTCTTGATCTTCCTCAGCTAAGCGAATCTGATTGTAGCCTGAAAAACCATCCATAAAAGAGAGAGTCTCGAATCCTGCCGTATTATCAATCAGAACATCAATATGAGGTAGGGGGAAGTCATCTTTAGGACACGCACGGTTGAGGTCCCGGAAGTCTATACAAATCCGAACCTTTCCATCCTTCTTCATGACCGGGACGATGTTAGCCACCCAGTTGGGTAGAGGACAACTCTAACAAATCTAGCCTTATGGAGTTTGTCGACCTCTTCTTTCATCTTTCAAAGCCATATTAGGGTGGAAACGTCTCAACCGTTGTTTGACCGGGACAGACCCTGGCTTAAGTGTAAGCCGATGTTCAACGAGCGCAGGGTCTAATCCAGGCATATCCTCATAACTCCACGCAAACGTGTCCTTGTATTCTTGAAGTACCAAAATAAGCGCCTCCTCTTCGGAGGGCGGCAAATTCTTGCTGATGAGGACAATCCTAGGGTCTTCCTCGGTACCCAAATTTACTTCTTTGGTAGGCTCCTCTACAGAGGCTGATGGTTCGTCAAATCTTCTCATGCCACTGGCAAAGGCATCAGCCTCGTCCTCATATTCTTCATAACTTTCATCCCCCTCTTCAATAGGGTCTTCATCATTCATAATCTCGTAGACACCCAAACCCTCATAAGAAACATTAGCATCCTCATATTCCAATTCTGGCAGGATGATTGGATCCTCCACAAATTCTGAAATGGCTAAACAGGCTCGGCATCTGATAGCTAACTCCAACAAAAATCTACGGGGAATCTGCTTACCCTTAGACTTCTTATGTGAATCTCCCCATGAATTTTATTATTAGAAGAAGAAGAGGAGGAGCAACTAGCTTTACTAGACGAAGAAGAGGTGAGAAAGGGGATACAGGAGGTGATACAGATGAAGACCCCTCATCGGAGGGGGAAAAGAGATTTATCAAGGAATCTTGGAAGAGCGGCCCCTGGGTCGGGACACACTCGAGAAGAGATAAGAGGTTTCCTCAAAAGTGATGGAGGATTGGAGAGTTGGAATTTTGCATTTTTTTTCATTTTTATTTTTATCTTCATTTTTATTCTCTTTTTCTAGAAGAAAGCAATGCGAGGGGAGAATAGTAGGAGGAGTGGAGATTGCATGTTTGGAGAAAGATTGAATCGGTGGTGGCCCACGTGGGGGTGCAATGGAGAGTTTAGAAAATCGCTCGGGGAGCGAGGGAGGAATCGGCAGAGAAACTTGGATTGAATTTGGAGACAAATTGATCGTAATCGGTGGCGGTCTTGGCACGCGACCAAACCAATGAGAATATAGAGAAGCAAGAACAGATGGATGCATGGAAGTGAGAGAAAAGAGGCCGGCCCACAGCCTGTCCATAGTGAAACCTTCCTCAAACGGAATATCTGGCTCTCCAGTATCAGTGTAGTCACTCAGCAACTGCCTCTTGTCTGTAATCACAGCAGGTTTTTCAATCAATTCATGAATAAGTGGTGGCCATTCCGGATCTGTCGGCATAAAGAGGCGGCTCAAGGAAATAGTAATGTCTTGCATATCGAACCACCTGTATCAGTCACATTCTGGATCATCCATTTTCTTCTCTTGTCAGGCCTTAAGGATTCCAGGGCTTTATATGTGGCCAGCGGGGCAATATGACGAGCAAACTGTCTAGCATGAACATCCTGACAGTCTAGTATGGAAGTGATTATTGTAGTTTGCTCATTATTCTGAAAGCCACCTGTAACAAAATGTGTCTGCAACGTCCAGGTAAGCGGCTGGCGATCTATTTTCAAGGTAGATGTCATAATTGCCCACGGTTCATCTTCATTTTTGCTTGGCCCTTTGTAGCCCAAACCACCTCTTGCAATCAATTTCTGAGGCTTTACAGGCCTAATCCTGCCTTGACAATTGGCACCCAGACCTTTGCCATTTTGATACCCCATTTTCATTAAAATGTTCCAGCCATGGGTGTTCATCACCGTTTTCTTCTTCTTCTCCTTGGACGGCAGGGGTGTCATAGCAACTGTGGTGATAGTCTCGGATGGCATCGACTGTGGGCGAGGGACGTCCAATACAGATAACAATGGCTTATTGGCAGGCCAAATAGACGGAACTGATGAAGCCAAGTGGATGTCCTCCTCTGGCAGAATTGGCATACTGGTAACCTTGACAATGCGGCCCTTGTATGGAAATTTGAGGCATTGATGATTTGTGGAGGGCACTGCATCAAGCTGCTGGATGTAGGGACGGCCAAGAATGCCATTAAATGTTGGATCCATGTCCAAATATGAAAATCAGCTGTGATTGTTGCTGGACCCAAACTTACTTTTAAGTAATCATGCCTAGAGGAGGCTTCTTCGTGTTATCATATGCAGTGACCGTTATGGTGGACGGCCGAATCAGATTCTCGGGAATGCCGCACATCTTCAAAGTGCTCGGCGGCAAGACATTGATGGATGCCCCAGTGTCCACCAAACACTGTTGTACAGCCACCTTATTGATATCAACTGTGATGCATAGAGCATATTTTCTTGCTGAGATTGGTGCCAGCTCATGCTCATAAAAAGTGATCGCTGGTTGACTGCCAGTAGGTGTTAAGACTGCGGTTATCTGCTCGACCGAATGTCCTCATTGACCATGACTTTCTGTAGATATTCCTTTAGAGCCATCTGATGAGTGGTCGACCTCTTGATCAGTTCTAGAATTGAAATTCTTGCCGGAGTCCGGTCCAAATGCTTTAACAAGTCATATTCTGTGCTTGGTATGGACTCCTGTTCTTGTTCCTATTCTTGCGGCCCCTGCGCGGGCTCTAACCCTCTCCGTGGAAAAATGCGGTGGAACATCCGTCCACTGCGGAGCGGTGCCACGCCTTGACGCGCCTCTGTCGGGGCAAGTGTGGGAGGAGGGTTAGAAGAAGAAGAGGGCGTGTTAGTGCTGATAAGCGGTGGAGGAGTGTTTGAAGAAGGATCCCCCACAGGGGGTGTTGATGAAGAGTTCAATAAAGATGCCCCCGTAGGAGGCGTAGGAGTAGAGAGGGATACCCGAATGCGGGGGGAATTGGTGGGTGGAACGAGGAGAGATCTGGGCATAAAAGGTGGGGGAGCCGACGGCAGAGGGATCCTTGCCGGTGGAGGAGCAGTGGTGGCGGGTGCAACGGGCGTTGGCGACGGGCGGTTAAGGAGTGGCCTTGATGGCAGTGGTGAAGGGTTGGTGGTGGATGGGGTTTGTTGTGGTGTAGGTGGTAAGCGGGTAAGAAGGGGGTGAACCGGCAAGGTTGGAGAATAAGTGGGGGTAGGTGGATTAACGGGGCGCAGAAGGGATCGGCTCAATTGGGGGGTAGAAGAGGAAGAAAGGGTGTGCAAGAGGCGCGGAGGTTGATTTTGATTGTGATTAAATGCCCTGACAGAGGCGTTTTCTTCATGCCATCCCTGCCCTCTCTCCACCTCAGGGAGAGACGTGACAGGGTTTACGTGCTGGTTTGGCGGGTGCTCCGGTAGTGGATTGTGGACAATCCCCATATCCTGCTGAGGTGCTGGAGCTTGTTGTTGCTGCTGTGGAACAGGTTGCTGTGGCTGCTGAGCCTGTTACTACCGAGGAGGCCTTCTTTCTTTCATGGTGGCAATAAACTGCCTCATCTCATCCCAATTGATGCCGCCCTGGTCATTTAGATCATAAATATAATCTCTAAAGTGAAAGCAACGATCAAGGTTGTGACCAGGTGCGCGATGGAAGGCGCAGTAACGGGATGTGTCAACATTAGCAGGCCACGCTGTTCTTTCCCTCGGTAACACGAGCAAGTTGGCGGCCATTAAGGCGTTGAAAATATCCGGGAGACTTTCTGGCAGTGGAGGGTAGTGGGCTCTCTTGGGGCCAAGTGGTGGTCTATGTTGTTGTTGTTGGCCATAGTTGGTAGGTGGTGGTACCTGGTGGTACCGTTGCAGAGCTGGAGGGTTAGCGCGGGGCGCTTGGTTTTACGATGGAGCAAAGGAATGTTGGGGTGCGAATTGGTGTTGTGGAGTGGAGTTGAAATGGGGGTTTTGTGGTGGAGGTGGGTTAGACCGTGGGTTAGATTGATGGTGGGGATGGCCAACTACGCCAACCTGCTCGTTTGCAATTGTGCCCTCAGTCGTGGGCCCGCTGTTGTTGACATTTATACTTTTCTTAAATAGTCGGGGTTTTGGCTCAAACATGCCCATGATGGGCAAATCCTTCATCTGTGTTTGGATATAACGAGCTTTTTCATAGAGCTCCTCCATAGTTGTTAGTCGGTTCATGGCCAAGATATGCCGGAACTGAGGAGTTGCATTGGAAATTATCATCTTAACTTGTTCTTGTTCCGACAGCGTATCTTTCAATTTCTCGGCCATTAACTGCCATCTATCAGCAAATATTATGAAGTCCTCTTTGGGCTTCATTTTTTCTGCAACCAAATCGGTGACTGGGAGGGAGGGTCCAACCCGGTCCCTGTACTTCTGCAAAAACTTCTTTTGAACAATATCAAAATCGCTGGCATCAGTGGGATCTAACGAATAGAACCACTCAAGGGCTGGCCCCTCAAGAGATCTCCTGAATAAATAGGCCAAAGAGGCCTTGTTGTCTTGCCAGAAGGAGGTCTCGTACATAAAATCCTTCAACTGAATGAAAGGATTACCAGTCCCATTGTATCGCCGGAAATTCGGCATCTCAGAGGGTGGCAGATGGAAGACCGACAGTGTGGGGAGAGAGATTTCTGGGGCATTCTTGGCCGCAGTGACTTTCTTAAGTTGCTCTTCCATGCTAGCCAACTTCTGAAGCAGTAGAATATTAGTATCAGACTCGACTGGGGCCGGATTTTGAAGGAAAGAATGCGGTATAGGCGTCCGTAGAATTCGGGGAGGTTGGAGAGACTGAGGCCTAACCGCTGAGTAGCTCGCCTGTTGGGCCGGCATGGCCACAGCGGGCGTTGGTGGACGGGAAGGAGGTTTGTGCAAGACCGCCTGGTCATTGGTGAGGTGATGGCCACTCTCGGCCGGAGGTGGATTAGAGGATGAAGAGGGAACAGACTTCCCTTTCAAAGCGGCCTGAACTGCCTGCCGCTGGGAATCATCTAACTGAGATAGAGCATTAATTAAATCCATGACATTGAAGGATGGGGAAGGATTCCCCGAAGTGTTGGAGGGTAAAGTCTGAGAAGAGGGCACAACCTCTTGAGGAGTGGTATCAACCACATGAACCTGAGGGTAATGAGACTGAGGAGGAGGGTAATTTCCCTCATCATAAATGGAATCTTGGAGGGGGATTTCATATTGACCAAAAACATTCTCATCCTCACCATCATAAGAATACCCGTAGCCTGCCATGTTGATGATTTTACCTGATCGGAGTTTCATGTTTAAGAAGGGGGGAAGCTTTTATGAAAGGGGTTATCACACAAAAAGCACTCAATCCAAGCAAACTTTAAGCAAATCAATCCAACCAAATTTATGTAATCAATTTGAGATGAACGTAAAATTTTAGTGTTATGCTTGAGATTAGGGTGTGTTGGGTTCTGTGCGTCCCCTCGTTGTCTTTGACAATGGTTTTGATGATTTCAATATATCGTGTGTTTTGTGTTTACTTGTTTTGTGTTTACTTCAAAGTGGAAATCTTGATTGTCTATGTTTTATGGCATCCTGATGGTAAAACAAACTAACACTATGATATCTTGTTTTGCAGGTGGTTCAAACACAATGATCCTTCATGCACACATCCTTGATGTTGGTGTTTGTATTGGTGCCTTCATGCATGTCCTATATGGGACACTCGATGTGGATTTCTGCTTAACATGCTTTTTATGATTCTTTTTGATCCAAGGTTATTGGATGTTCTTAAGACCCTCTAACCATGCTATCTAACTTGGTTATATCATGTTCACAATTTGGGTCATGACTCTTTTTAATGAATTCATATAAATGCTTGACATTGTGTTTCAATGCATACTCAAAGTCCATACATTCTGTTTCATACATTGGCCTTCATCCTCCAAGTCTACACACTGCCTTTTGGAATCAAAGTCTGTACATTGGCCTTTGGCCACCAAGTCTATCCATTGGCCTTCATACTTCAAGTCTATACATTGGCCTTCATATTTCAAAGTCTATACATTGGGCTTCATATTTCAAAGTATGTACATTGGCCTTCATCAGCCAAGTCTATACATTGGCCTTTGGCCACCAAGTCTATCCATTGGCCTTCATACTTCAAGTCTATACATTGGCCTTCATATTTCAAAGTCTATACATTGGGCTTCATATTTCAAAGTATGTACATTGGCCTTCATCAGCCAAGTCTATACATTGGCCTTCAATCCAAGTCTATACATTGGCCTTCTGCCAAGTCTATACATTGTCTTGTGCCTTCAAGTTTCCAAGTCTATACATTCACTTTCATGCATTGTCTAAATGGCTTTTCCCTTGAGGTTGCAAAATGCTTAAGCCATTGGAATTACCATTTGTTAAATGAGGTCCAAAAATGCTAACATCTTGTTTTCAATGCATAGTCATTTGATTCACATGTTGAATGAGGAGGAATGATTTTTGGTTGGACATAAATTGATGTCTTTCGGGTTGAGAATGAATTCTCATGCACATCACTTATTCTCATGCATATCACTCATATATGATTTGAGGTTGGCAATTCATGAATGGGTTCCTTCTAGCAATTGAATAATTGGAGGGTTCTTCCATTGGGTCTCATGCTCTAGTGATTTAAGCTTTGGGTAATTGTGTGGGTTGTTTTCATGAACACCTTCTATGAGGTGTTATTAGATTAAATGTGTTTCATGTATCATGAAGATGAAGTTTTTGAGTTTTTCAAGTTATGCTCTCAAAATTATGAATGACAAGGTGAGAACTTACTTTCTAATGCAATTCTTGTTTTAATCTATTGGGTTGCATGTTTAGAATGTTTAGAAATTGGTTAGAAACCTTTTGGTCAAGTTTCTAGGTCAGTGGGTCGACCCCCCATGCTAATGGGTCGTCCCCCAGGCAGAACAGGGCACTTTCAACCCTCTGGCTGAAAGTGGGTCGACCTCCCTTCAGAAGTGGGTCGACCCCCCTGTGACAAAACCTGCCAGACAGCATTCTGTCTGGCAGGTGGGTCGACCCCCCTCCAAAGTGGGTCGACCCCCCCCTGTTCGCAGCACCGTGCGGGATTTCCGTAAGTCAACGAAACTTGGTCTAATGACCTCCGATTGGGATGAAAATTTACACACTTACCCTTGAGTTACTAATGAACATATTGGGGTGGTTTTGCTAGGGTTTTGCAAGGGTATTGTGGTCTTTTGCACAACTTATCCCTCTTGTATATATAACATTCGAATTTGGGGTTTTAACTATCTCCTTTGGCTAACCTTGTTCTATTTGTTGTAGGAGAGAAAGAAGAGAGCTCAAGGAAGCTTCACCGCTAGATTCGATCTACATCCCTCGACATTTGGAGCTCGTGGAAGAAGAAGAAAAGGAGCGGATCATCAAGGGGATCAAGAGGACACTCTCAACGTCATCATCCGGCTACCCTCCGACCCGTGGCATAGAGAAGACATTCTATAGCCCTTGTTATTCGATAGGAATTTCTTTCTACATCCTGTTTGTGCTTAATGGAGTCAATCTCTTTAGGTTTCTAAAGTTATACTGATCATATCCTTCGTTTCTAAACATCATGTCTGTGAGTGTGTGAACCGTCGGTGAACGGTTGTGGAGTTATTGTGCCGCGGGCATTGCGGCTTGTGTGTGTGTGATTGTTCATCCCTTGTGGATCGTGTACGGAGCTGCGTCTCGGTGTGTGCTTATTGTGGGAAAGTTTCCCTGTGGATTGTTGTGTGTTGACGGAGCTGCGACTCCGTGTGGTTTTCAGTGTCCGGGGCGAGTTCCCCGATTTTGTGTGTGGGTGTGTGTGCTGCAGTGGCAGCTTGTTGGGGGATTTTCCCCGTGTGTGGATATTGCTGCGGAAGCAGCGTGTGTGTGTGTGGTTGGGGTTCGTCCCCGTGTTGCTACGAAAGTAGCGTGTAGTGAAGCCTCACCCGGTTGGGTGAGGGGTGGACGTAGGGAGCCCTTGTGGTCCCGAACCACCTAAAAATCTCCGTGTCCTTTGTGATTGCCTGTGTGTTTGTCCCTTTCTTCTATCTCGCTTCACAGGTTAGTTTAATAAATTTTTACTCACTACACCACTGCACACTGCTACTTCTGTTATTCGTACTAGGCATAATTTTCTCTAACATTTGCATTGTTATTACGAGTGAGATCGGAAAGATTGAGAGAACCTGTTAAATCTCATATGTGTTTAGGCTAATTAAGTAGTTGATATTTAATTCCACTGTGTTCAGTAAAGAGAATTTTTAAATCCGCCATCTAGGTCAAGGGGACAATTCAACCCCCCTTCTTGTCCGCCATCTCTATCTGGGCCAACAGGGTGGATTAATTTGCAGAATAATTCACTCCTTTTGCAAAGTGAAACCTAGTTTAGATCAAAGTGTGACTTCCGGGTCAACTAAGTTCTTTCTCTCTCTTCACCAACGATGGGTTCTCTATACTCCGGGTACTTCAGGGGTACAACCAGCCCAGTGTCCGTGAGGGAATCCACGGGTGCGGGGACTTACGGAGGTCTTGAAAAAGGGATTTCCTGTTCAAAGAGATGGAATGCTCAATGGAGGGTTGTCCTGATTCCAAGAGAGGTGTGTGGAATCCTAGTGTAGAGAGAGGAGGTCTCTTAACCAAATGCCACAAGATGCAAGCCAAGATATGCAGATCACACCAATATAGCCAAACAATCAATATAAGAATCAATGCAGCATGAATAAGCAAAGACAGCAGGGTTCTGTAAAATCACAGGAAAGAGACGACCTAGCCACGGTCGCTGTCAACAAAAAGACGACAGTGAGACTGTCGTGAATCCCTGGGGATCCCACAGGCAATGAAGAAAACGCACCTTGGTGTGAGGTGCTATATGTGAAAAGGATGCCTTCGGCAGAGGGCGTCAAATCTGGAAACGCGCCTTGATGTGAGGCGCTAAGCAATAAAGAGACGCCCTGGGGAAGGGCGTGAATCCACAAACAGCGTAATAAAAGCAATGGATATGATGAAGCGCGCCTTATCAGAAGGCGTTAAATTAAAACGCGCCTCTGGGTGAGGTGTTAATTCAGATCACAAACTGGCTGATCCCGGGAGTGTGCAGTGTGCACGGTGGAGGGTGCCCGTGGGGCACAAAAGGAGGGGTACCGTGGGTACCGAGGGGAAAGGGCACACGTGGGTGCCGAAGGGGAAAGGGCACACGTGGGTGCCAATAGGAGATGGTAATCAAAAGAAAAACAGTGGAAGTCCCACCGTGATCGCCAATTTGTGGATCGTGATAAATCCACACATGTGGAACAAACCACTCATGTGAGATATATAAAAAAAGGAGATGAATGGAGATAATAAGGACAAAAGAAAGCACGTGGTGCTATAAAGGAGTGTGATCGCCAGAGGGGTTACCTCAATAATAAAACAAATGATCGCGAATACCTGGTGATAATTAGGATGTGGGATGGATTGTGAATTCTTTCCTCCTCCTTCAATCGGCCGGCCGATGAAGGGGGTTTTCCTTGTTGATTACCCTTGCACAAAGACAAAACAAACAAGCAAAGGGAAGTGGATCAGCCGAGTGAACGTAGTATCAATCCCAAATAGAAGATATGATGATGAAAGAGAACACAACATGCGCACCTCTTTTTTAGTTTTAAAACCCCTATAGAGTTAGGGAAAGGAGAAATATGATACTAATGCAAGAAAAGAAAACAGTGGATGATGACTGATGGAAAAGCACAAATAAATAAGCAAAAGACCCCCGCTGTCCCTGACGACAGTAGAGGGGAACCGAGGTTGATGCTGCTGGTTCGACTGAAACAGCAGGAGGAAGCAGAGGGAAGAGATCGCACAGAGGGAAGAGAAAGACTCTCCTCTGCACGCACAAAGTTAAAAACTGCCCTCTGCTTCTTTCTCTCGTATATCTGTAACTTTCTCTGATGGTCAGCACGTTATTCGTTGTTGTTAACCTTGCACAAGATCGACCAGAGCTCCTTTATATAGGGTTTTAACCGAAGATAAACTCAATTTTAGGAAGATAAGGACGGGCAATGGTTATCAAAGGTAGGACTCTAGTTCCAATTCGAGCAAGGAGACCATTGGAGGCAAGGAACTATTTAGGAAAGGCATACTCAAACACGACTCTGAAGGATAAAATACGACCTTCAAAAGGGCGTCAAATTCTAAATTGACGACCTACATCAAGACGTTACTCAAAAACACGACCCTAACAAAGGCGTCAACTCCTGGATTTAAATTTGGCAATAAAACTTTCTTTATTTGAAAATTATGAGAAAACGCATGCGATAAAGGCGTTACTTGAAAACACGCCCTGAGGAAGGACGCCAATCAGTATTTGGAATTTATTTTGAAACCGGATAATACCAAGAATTGACGCCCTGACATTTGGTTGTCCTTTCTTTTGAACACGCCCTAGGTAAGGTCGCTTTTAAAATAACGCCCCTCTTCAGGTCGCGAATCATAAAAATGCAAGAACAAACCAAAAAACACACAAAAATAGAAAAACTTCATATTATGAATGTATTGAAGTTCACTTTGGGGCGTCAACATAGTGACATGAGATTTGATCAACATAGCGTCAATTTTGGCGTGTCTACAATTATGACCGCGTACCTTCCTGCCAGCTTCAGAGATCAGTTGCCTGGATAACGAGACATTATCAATAATATGCCTACCTCGCACGAAAGCACCTTGTTCTCTGGAGATGATAGCTGGTAAGATATCAACCAATCTGGCACAAAAGATACGTGAGATGATTTTATAGCTGAAGTTGCAGAGACTAATTGGCCTGAAATCACCGAAATGTGCTGGGATTCGGACTTTGGGATTAAGAGCAATGATGTTGGAAGTAGCTCCTCTAGGAAGAGGGTAACCTTGAAAGAACCCGCCAATAGCAGCAACCACATCATCTCCTATAATATCCCAACAAGTAGTGTAGAAAGCTCCTGTGAATCCGTCCGGCCCAGGAGCACTCTCATTGTTCATTCCCCACATAGCGTCTTTAACCTCCTGTGCTGAAGGAGGGGAAACCAGGGATTGATTTTGATGCTCTGAGACACATGTAGGGATAACAGTAAGCATAAGGTTATCAACGGAGTGACTTTCAGATGAGAGCAGATGTTTAAAGAAGTGTTCCGCCTCAATCCTCAAGGCTTGCTGATCCTCACACCATGCACCCTTCACTTTCAACCTGTGAATGAAGCTTTTACGCCGCTTGCCCTGAACGAGAGCATGGAAGAAAGCAGTGTTTCGATCGTCATCCTCAAGCCAATGCACTTTAGCCTTTTGTGATAAAAAAACCTCTTGCCGATGAAAAATTCTGCGCAATTCCGCCTCCGTGGCTTGTAGGGCCATTCTATTCTCCTCCGAGGGATGGTCATCAAATTCTGCTTGCTTAGAATTATGGCAGATCTCCGCAGCTTTCAGAGATACCTCCAGTCTACCAAAAACATCTCTGTTCCACACTTGGAGAGCAGCCTTGGTGGCCTTAAGTTTGTTCTGCAAAGTGATGAAAGGATTATGGTGGCAAGGCGGGGCATTAGACCATGTGTCACTAACGCACTGCAAGAAGTTGGGATGGTCCAGCCACATCTTCTGAAATACAAATCGGGATGGCTGTTGTTTCACCTCCTTAGAAAGTAGTAGGAGTGGCGCATGATCGGAGGAGCGGTGCAGAAGGTGTTGGACCACTAATCCGGGGAAGGTAGAGTCACAGCATGTACTTATCAAAATGCGATCCAATCTAGCCAGGATAGCAGCTTCCCCTAAGCGTTTGTTAGACCAGGTGAATTGTGCTCCCTTGAATCCAGCATCCAACACCCCTGTAGAAGAGATAAAAGCATTGAAATCAATCATGGAAGTGGAGTTCGGCAGAAGGCCTCCTTTCTTCTCGGACGGATCAATAATGCAGTTAAAATCCCCTCCAACAATCCAGGGAATAGAGATATTCGCAGAAAAAGATAGCAGATCTTCAAATAAATCCCTGCGAGCCAGTACGTCACAAGCAGCGTAAACCGCTGAAACTTTGAAGACATCCGAGCCACTCCGTTGGACAACACCAGAGACATGCTGTGAGGACTTGGCCTCCAAAAGGAAGGAAAGAGGTGAGTTCCAAAATATCCAAATTTTTGAATCGGCGTCGAGGTTAGTAATAATCCATACCCAAATATCGGCAGATACTGGGAGCCTTGCTTAAGGTAGCCTTAGGTTCAAATACAGCAATAAAATCAAGGCTAAATCGGCGAACCAATCGTTTCAGAGATCGTTTAGAGGCCATATTTGCTAAGCCTTTTACATTCCATAATAAAGAAGGGCAAATCATGAGGAGGAATGCCCAGAAGTACCCTTCGCCACCTTCGCTTTAGACCTATTGAGAACACCTTCCACCAATCCGTCACAGCGCTTATCCAACTTAACAGGGGCCATAAACAAGTTTTCTGCATGGGCCCTTACTGAAGCATTAAAAGGGACAATAGCAAGATTCCCTTCCTTGCATGTATAACATACACTACTTAAGATAGGTAGAGTAGAATCTCTCCCAGATATCGTCCCTAACAAAGGAGGTCGTCCTAGTGGCAAAGGCACCACCGTCGCCTTCCCCACCTCCTGAACCATAGAAGAAGTATCCGGTGGAGAGACTCCAACTGCACAGTTAGCAATAGAGGCAATAATAACCCGCTCATCAGCTTCCTCCCCGCCCTGCACCTGCGGCTCCTCTGTTGCATGGAGAGCACCATGACACAGATGCGTCGCAATGAATTCCTTAGGTTGAACAGGAATACCTGGGTTCAAAGACCCATCACACAAAGACACCACCTCCTGGTGGAATACCTGACCAAGAGGATGCCCGTCGGCCGGCTTAACAGCAAGGCTATCAGAAGAATTGTAGATCAGTTCATCATTGACATTGACATCAACTTCAATAGAAGGCCCCGAGGTTTTCTTTTGAACAACTCTCCATTCTATATTGGGTTGCACTTCAGTATGAACTGAAGGAGTAATCTTTTTGGGTTGCACTTCAGTATGAACCGAAGGAGTAATCTTTTTAAGCTTCTTCTTGCAATCATCAAAGGAATGGCCAATGCGCCTACAGAAAGAACAGATAGAAGGGACCCTATGGAAATTAATGGGTTGCCAGAAACCCTCACCATCACCACGACCTATCCAAATTCTTTCTGGGAGTGACTTTGAAATATCCAGATCCACACAAACAAGAGCCTCCGCAGTCTGGGTCCAGGCCAAGGTAGAATCATGGATACGAAGAACCTCGCCCAGACTACTTGCAATCTGCCTAAGATAATCCTCATTGAAGAAATTAACAGGCAATCCAGGAAAACCCACCCAGGTCGGAACAAGGGAAGGATCTGAGAGGAAATCAAAAGAACTCGACCATCGGAAGAAACGAAATAAAAAACCTTTAATATAAAGACTTTTCCGCATCAGCACAGTAACAAAATCCTCCTCAGATTCAAAACGTAATAGCACATGCCGGGGGTTAAGGATGCTAAGAACCAGGTTATGTTTCAGAGAAAGCCGTTGCACCAAGCACGATTTGATATCGATGAAGGACGGCCGACCATAGGAGCATTTGGCAATGATCGCGAACTTCAAAGAATCTTCGGAACGTCGAATCTCCTCCTTGGAAAAGAAGACAGCAGGTTCCCCAGCATCAGTGAAAGAAGGCGGCCGCAGGTTAAGGCCAACCCTACGAGGCCGAAGAGAGGCAACCAGGGCCTGCGCAAAGGAAAGCGAAGCCGGAGGATTAGGGGGACCACAACCCTCGACGCCCTGACTTTCCATGCAGCCCCTCCCCCACGGGGGAGGAAGACGACGCAACAGCAGCCAGACGAACCCCCTCACGAAGGAAGACGACGCAACAAGGACCCCTTGTGATAAATGATTATAATTGGGCCGCTCAATGGATATGAACGGTTGAGGTTGAGCCGCTCAACGGAGCGATCAGTCCACTAGGCGGTCCAACGACTGGCCGTTCGGTGAACTGAACGGACCGGTCCAAGCCGTGCCATAGAAGTAAACGGACCATGTCTAGCCGTGCTACTAATGCCGTCTTACTGTTTAAAGGGATTAAGCGGTCAAGGGTCTACCGTTCTAAGGTTTGAACGGTCTGACTAAGAACCGTGCTAAGGGTTTAAACGGTCGGGATGAAGACCGTGGTCTACTGGACGGTCACGAGGAGGACCGTGCCATTACCGTGACTACGGGAACGGGGTGAACCCCATGGGAAACCCTCCCGATCATTCTAAATGGACGGAAAAACCTGTTTAACCTATCAGCCCACAACATATGTCCACCACACAACCCTCTCAAGCCCATAAACATAAAGACGATGGCCATGGTATGATTTTCATGAATTTAAAACAAAAATACAATGCCCATGGAATTTTACACAGAAATTGAGGAAAATGAAGGGCAATGGGGGTGCATGGGGTATAGGAGTGATCCTAGCGAGGACGGGAAGCCATTACCGTGACTACGGGATCGTCAGTTTCATCACAATCGAGGTAGGGGGATGGAAATCTCTCCTCGCTAGGATCACTCCCGTACCCCATGCACACCCATTACCCTTCGTTTTCCTCAATTTTTGTGCTAAATTCTAGGGCATTGTATTTTTGTTTTAAATTCATGAAAATCATACCATGGCCATCGTCTTTATGTTTTATGGGCTTGGGAGGGTTGTGTGGTGGACATATGTTGTGGGTTGATAGGTTAAACAGGTTTTTCTGTCCATTTAGACTGACTGGGAGGGTTTCCCACGGGGTTCACCCTGTTCCCATAGTCACGGTAATGGCACGGTCCTTCTCGTGACAGTCCAGTAGACCACGGTCTTCATCTCGACCGTTTAAACCCTTAGCACAGTTCTTAGTCAGACAATTCAAACCTTACAATGGCAGACCCTTGACCGCTTAATCCCTTTAAACAGTAAGGCAGCGTTAGTAGCACGGCTAGACATGGTCCGTTTACTTCCATGGCACGGCTTGGACCGGTCCGTTCAGTTCACTGAACGGCTAGTCGTTGGACCGCCTAGTGGACTGATCACTCCGTTCCGTTCATATAGATTGAGCGGCCCAATTATAACCGTTTATTGCCATAGGGCGGCCAGTCGTCTAACCGTTTAATGATGAATCGGCTGGTTCTTAACCATATAATTCCTACAGATTTCTATTATTAGCATATTCATTTAATTATGCTTTTATTTTTGCATATTCGCCATGTTTAGTTTATTTTGCAAACCATGGCATGTTTTTAGATCCCAATAGAATTAGTTCTCTATCCTTGTGATGGAACCACTAGTCATAGCCCGACGACCGTTAGTGTTGATCCCACCTGGGAGAGGTGGCAGGGTAGTCCCGTTTTACGATTTTTAAGCTAGTTTCTGTGGGCCCCTGCTTAACAGTAGCATCCTACTGGGGGGGAAAACTAGCTAGAGGCCTGGCTCGAGGTAACGAGCCGGTGTGTGCACACGTGGTCAGAGGCTTGGACTGACACTGACGAGTGTTACTCTGACTAGTTCTTGTTTCTGGTACTGTTACGCGTCTCGCTTGTCGCTATCCAGACTTGCGTAGATGCTTGAGGCGCAATGTAAGCCGTTAGTGGACGCATCTGGTTTCTTCTTTCTGGTGGTTTCCTTCTCTCTTTTGTCACTTGGAAATGATTGAGTTATTATTCTATTAGTAGTTTTCGAGTACTCATGTTTAAATTCAATTGGCGCATCAGTTAGCTGTTCTAAAGTTATTTAGATAGCTTTACAGCTTTATTTAATTCTGTTAAATGCATGCTTTAATTACTTTCCTTTACTACTTTTGCATGTTTAGTTGCGAGGTAGGGATCCACGTGACCCCTACTGAGTCTGGATGAGACTCACCCTTACTCTTTCAGGTGAGTAGCAGCAGCCGTCTCCCGGAGCTTCTCGTGTTTTTGACGGCGAGTCTTAGCAACCAGTAGTGGTTTGTCTGTCTATGTTAGTCCCTTTCTTGTACTTTTGGCCAGGGTATGCCCCGTGTAGTTGTACAGTTGGACTTTCGTTTAGTTGTCGGACTTGTGGATAGTGTGGATCTAGACTACTATGTATATTTATCACTCTGATATTTTAATTGCTTCCGTTTATAGTTCAATGTGTTGCTATAATTAATATTGCACGCGTGTAATCTCAATTCGTTATGCATCCCCTTGACAAAACCCTCCAACCCTTACGGGGCCTCATCAGCCTCTTGGGTGGCTTCCCCGAGTTCTTGGTATTGGTTAATCGATGATATCGGTTTACCAGTAACCGGATCTCCAGGTCGTTACCGTCTTGGCATTGACCAAGTCCCTTCATTCTTCGATCTTCTGATTGCTCTATAAACTCTTGATACACTGTTCACATTTTTGTTCTCTTGTGAACTTGACACCTCCTTTCAGCTCCTTCTGCTTTTCATTGGTTAGCTCTAGGATCTATTTTTCACTCTTACCAGTGTATTTGTCTAGTCTGCAGATCTAGTTGTCGCCACTGATACGTATTTTCACCCTTATCCAGTGTATTTACTAACACCCTCTCTTGTCCAATCACCTCTGCAATATGCTCCGATCGAGCGATGATCGTTCGGCTAGGGTTCCCGATGTTCCCCTTTTTTATGCTCTCGAGGGGCTGTGTTACCACCTCCATTGTAGCGATGTGTTAAATCGACACACCGATCCCGCTCGTGACCCTGCATTGACACCCGCTCTTTGATTTTAAGTTATTAAGGCTCCTCCGCAATGTCTTCCCCTTCATTAGTGCGGGTAGCGGTGGCTTCCCCAGCAGAAGAGCATGTCTCCTCTATGTCCTCCTCAGTCCCTTGTCGTCACTGGTTCCTGCTGCAGATGCCGTCTTCCTTTTTTTTAATCCTCTTCCATGTCTATGCATTTTACATGCCTTTCATATGTTCGTATATGATATGCTCTGGGTAGTTTCATATTAAACGGATGCAGTGGTAGTTTCATTTTACATGCTTTCTGATCTACAAACTTGCTCTTATGGATTGGACTTCATATTAAATTTGCTGCAATTATTATGTCTGTCATGCATATTGTCTTTTATAACACCTTACATGCAGAGAATTGAGGTTCAGAAAATGGGAAGGTATAAATGCTATGTAGTGTGGGTTAGTCGCGAACTCGGTGTATATTATAGTTGGCCCGAATGGTTTGTCCAAGTGAATGGATACCCTGGAGCTCATTATAAGGGTTTTCGCTCGGTAGAGGAAGCACATGCTGCTATAAATGGGGTTGGCAATAGCAGGCATACGTATGTTGATCATCCTCAACTACAAGAAAGGCCCATGCCTACATATCATGCAAGTCCCGGGCCTAACTATGATTCAAGGAACCAGGCACTACGCCAACAGACTACACCAATGTTAAATGTGCCTTGTATTGTTGTTGTTCTATTATGTACTCTAGTAGTGTTGCTCCTCTTCATATTAGTTGCTTTGTTATTACTGTTGTTGTAGGTAAGGAAGTGTACTATGCTTGGTCTGTATAGGGAAATAATGTATTGGACATTGTACTCGTTGACACCGTTAAATCCTTCAAACGAACTTGAGTTTCTTCAAGTTTCACTGCCATGAACTATTTGTCACTGTTACAGAGCTATTTGTCACTTCTAATTGCTATTTGTCACTCATAACGAGCTATTTGTCACCATTATTGCTCGCTAGGCGTCGCCTTTGTTTCGCTTCATCACATATTGTGACTTCTGTTATCGATTTATCACCCTTACGAGACATTTCTCAGCCTTGAAGCCTATTTGTCACCACTGATGACTATTTATCACCACTATGCGGTGTTAGCCGTTACAGTATCTCTCTCCGGCCTCTCGTCTACTATGCAGTTGATGTATCCGGATGAAAGGAACCTCGGTCCAAGTGATCTAATGACCGACAAAAAGGAAGGACCGAGAGTCAGAAAAGATGGGGGAGATGGAACGATCTTCACGGTCCTGTCGCTTTGATTTCCACAAAGTTGGGGAGGCACAAAAACTCTTTTTCCCCCTAGGGGTTTCATCTCCTTCCTATAAATAGAGACTCTGTGGGGAGCCCTAAGGACATCATGAGTTCCTTTGACTCTCGTGAAGATGTCGTCGTCTGTGAAGTCAGATTCTTCGTCAGAGCAAGTTCCCGCCAAAAGGCTGTGCTTCCGAAAGGAAGCCCTGCCGGTGCCTGACCAGCCATCAGGGGAAAGTAGCGGCGGTGACTTTTCGGAGGAATCCAAGCAGGGGTACCTGCAAGGGTGGTAGGACGCCTTAGCGAAGGTGGACCGCCTATTTTGTTACAAGGGGGTGTTGAGCCTCCAACCTGACAAGTTCGGTCCCAAAGACGATGAGTAACTGCTTGTACCCTCTTCCCCTATCAATATAATTTCTTTTTCTGCAACCTTTCTTTGCATGATAGATGCTTGGTCTTTGTGTGATGTGGTTGCCGTCAAATGAAGGATACCATCCATTGCAAGTAGGGGTTACCTTTATGAAGGGGAGTTCTTCCCCTATAAGTAGCAGGGTTTGTCGATTGTTCTAATATTAGTAGGGCTTATCTTCATGCTCATAGTTCATCGTTAGGATCCATTTGTCACCCTTCATGCGTATTTGTCCTACATGTTGATTTATTTATCACCACTAATTGGCATCCTTCACTCTTATAGCATGTAGGAGCCGTCCGCCTTTGCCCTTGGGAGCCGTCGCCTTTGTGTATTTTTTCACCGTTAAGAGCCTTTTGTCACCCCTCATGTGCATTTGTCGCCACTGTTAACCTATTTGTCACCACTAATGTGTATTTGTTGCCTCTGCCAACTTATTTGTCACCAATAATATGCATTCATCACCCTTATCATTCATTTTACTCGCTGCTATCACATACGGAAGGTGAACCCAAAAGAGAAAACAAATATAACAATTAAAAAATTCATAAAAATCAATAATCGATAAATAAAATAATTTGTCACATAGTCAAGAAAATAACAAACAAACCGTGAATCATTCCGACGTATTTTCGACGAAATTTTTTTAGTCAGATAATACAGTTGGTATTTCCCATTTTTCTGAGCTATTTGTCACCGTTACAGAGTTATTTGTCACTGCTAACGGCTAGTTGTCACTTACAACATCTATTTGTCACCCTTATCGCTAGCCAGCCGTCGTCTATGTTTCGTTTCAAAACATATATTTTACTTATGTTAACCATTTATCATCCTTAGGAGATATTTGTCAGCCCTGAAACCTATTTCTCACCACTTATGACTGTTTCTCACCACTATTTCGGTGTTAGCCGTCACGCTTGATTTTGGCTTATCTGACTTACTGGCTCCAAAACTTCAAAACTTGTTCTTCTTTCTATTTAATAGTGATAATTAATAAATATAATATTATAATTATAATAAAATAAATAAAAATGCAAAAAAATCATACAAATTGAAAATTTATAAATATAACAGAATAATAATAAAAAATTAATTATGAAAAAGATAAAACCATATAAAATGATAATTAATAAATGTAACATCATAATCATAGTTAAATAATTGTGAAAATGATAAAAACCTAAAAAATTGAAAATGATAATTAATAAATGTAACAGTAAAATAATAATGAAATAACTGAAAATGAAAAAATATATAAAAATTATAATTAATAAATGTAACCGCATAATAATAGTACAATAATTGTGAAAATGACAAAGACCATAAAAATGATAATTAATAAATGTACTAGTATAATAATAAATTAATTATAAAATTGATAAAAAAACATAAAATTGATAATTAATAAATGTAACACTATAACAATAATATAAAACCACCTAATTATGAAAAATGATAGAAAAATAATATAAATATTTTGCTTCATTTAATCAGTGTCGTTTGATGACTAGGAAAGCTTCAGATCCGTGTTGGTAGAGTTAGGAAACCCATACATGGTTAAACCCTTCAAACAAACTTGAGTTTCTTCAAGTTTCACTGTCATGAGATATTTGTCACCGTTATAGAGTTATTTGTCACTGCTAACGGCTATTTGTCACTCACAACATCTATTTGTCACCATTACCGCTAGCCAATCGTCGCCTATGTTTCGCTTCAAAACATATCTTTTACTTCTGTTATCAATTTATCACCCTTAGGAGATATTTGTCAGCCCTGAAATCTATTTCTCACCACTGATGACTATTTGTCACCACTATGCGGTGTTAGCCGTCGCGCTTGATTTTGGCTTATCTGACTTACTGACTCCAAAACTTCAAAAATTATTCTTCTTTCTTTCTAACAGTGATAATTAAAAATATAATAATGTAATTATAATAAAATAAATAAACATGCCAAAAAATTATATAAATTAAAAATTTGTAAATATAACAGAATAATAATAATAAAATGAATATGAAAAAGATAAAAATCATATAAAATGATAATTAACAAATGTAACATCATAATAATAGTTAAATAACCGTGAAAATGATAAAAACCAAAAAATCTGAAAATGATAATTAATAAATGTAACGGTAAAATAATAGTGAAATAACTAAAAATTAGAAAAAAACATAAAAATGATAATTAATAAATGTAATAGTATAATAATAGTAAAATAATTATGAAAGTGACAAAGACCATAAAAATGACAATTAATAAAACAACCACTATATTAATAAATTAATTATAAATTTGACAAAAAACATATAATTGATAATTAATAAATGTAACACTATAACAATAATATAAATTCACCTAATTATGAAAAATGATAGAAAAATAATATAAACATTTTGCTTCATTTAATCAGTGTCATTTGATGACTAGGAAAGTTTCAGATCCGTGTTGGTAGAGTTATGAAACCTATACACGGTTAAACCCTTCAAACGAACTTGAGTTTCTTCAAGTTTCACTACCATGAGATATTTGTCACCGTTATAGAGTTATTTGTCACTACTAACAGCTATTTGTCACTCACAACATCTATTTGTCACCCTTACCACTATCTAGCCGTCACCTATGTTTCGCTTCAAAACATATCTTTTACTTCTAATATCCATTTATCACCTTTTAAAACTACAATTATACACACAACCTACACAACTCAACATAAAACACACATCCTCCAAAAAAATCCACACAACATATAACTCAATGAATAAAAGAAATTTTAATTACATTAATTCAAATGTGTCATTTTTTACAATTACAATTACAAATCAACAGATATCCGTTGGATCATCCTCCACCATCACCAGTTCCAGAAGAATCCCCTCTCTCAGATGACTCCTCCTGCCCAACAATTGCTTCATTTAGCTCAGTTGGATCGACTTCTTCCACTTCGTCCTCTATACACAACCGAAGTGGCTAGGCAGATTCGATCAGACGAAGATTTGAAGCAACCAACTCTGTAATGTCATCCTTGTCTGATTGAAAAGTGTCGGCACTATAATCATCTGAGACACCAATTGTTTTGAATACTCGCTCCATTCAAATCATAATTTTGAAAGAAGCTCTTTTCTGAAGCCGGTATCATGATCTCTCTCTTATGGAGAATCAACATCGACCAGCTTGTATGTGTAAACCTTCCTCATGTATCCTGCTCTAAAAGCATGAACAATAGCTTTGATATCTCGCCAAGCCATTGGTCTTGCTTTTAGACCAGGATAGAGGAGGAATGTTTACACATACAGGCTACTCAGTGCTAATTCTCCAGAAGAGAGAGATCATGATACCTGCTTAAGAAAAGAGCTTATTTCAAAATTATGGTTTGAATGGAGCGATTATTCTAAAAAAGTTCGACAGCATCTCCCTTAAAAGTTGATAATTTTCCACTTTTGTACATCTTAAAAAATTATATTAAACAAAATAAAAATGCATCCAACATGTGAACTGAGAGATGAAATTAGGAATCATGACATGAGGGATTAAACCATGGCAGTGACACCTTGGATGTGATGTTGTAGAGGCCCTGCGCGGGCGGTGGTGGCGGAATGGCGATGGGCGGTCGAGGACGGCGGCTGGTGCGGTGATGGATGGCAGCCGGTGGGCGGGTCTGGCTGGAACAGCTGTCGGCTGCCATGGCACGGCACCGGAGGGGCAGCAGTGCTCTGCCGGAGTGGTTGCAATGGGGAGCGCGACGGTGGGCTGGCCGACACTCATGGCGGTGCTGGTTCGCGGAGGAGAGGGAGGGTGCGCAGGGCACCCGTGGGCACATGGAGACAAGGTGGCGATGGTCTACGGCGAGGGGGGAAAAGCAAGGGATGAAGGAAAAATAAATGGCTTCTAAGGGTAATAAATATGTCGTAAGGGTGACAAATTGGTCGTGAGGGTGACAAATGCTTCTAAGGGTAACAAATGGGTGTCTAAACGTGAAAAATAGTTTTAGTGGTGACAAATAAAAGAGAGAGAGAGGGGGGGGCATTAACAAATAGAAAAAAATGGTGGCTCCTAGCGCACGTCTCTCACTCTTGTAGTCCTACTGTCATGTAATCCTATTGCTGGTAAAGTATTCGTATTTGTTCACTAAAGACTTAAAGTCGGTGGAAGACGAAGGGTCTCTCCCAACTTATGCCAACTACTCATGACTCATGAGTTGAGGCTTTTAAAGACGAAGGGTCTCATTACAGCTGGTTTTAATTTTAGAAGTCAAATAATTAAAATGGGGTAGTTATTATAATTTCAGGAAGTGTAACAATTTTCCATCTTATCATTTTTTATATTATATATTATATATTTTATAATTTATAATATATTATTTACATAAATATATATTACATGATATATATTATTACGAACGGATATTTTATGAAACAAATATTATAATATCTGTATCCGGTCCGATTCAAATTCTAATATTATCCATATCTGAAATAATAAATACGATTTAGAATATTATCCGCTAATTAATACAGATTCGAAATCTAATATTATCCAGCTAAACTATTGATATATTTATATTTATTTTTGTTATTTATTACCTATACGTATTACGGTTAAATATAAGCTATTCCAGGAGTTTTTGACAGAATCTTTTTCAGTCGGAAATAAGTCAGAATTTACACACATATTTCTAGTCATTTATGATAATTATTACATAAATATATGTCAATATTAGTGATGGAAACTTTATTATCGAAAATCAGTGAGTAATTACCAACGTAATTCTGACGAAATTTAAGTTGTCTCAAAGTTGTCTCTTTTTAGAGAGATTTCTGCCCGAAATAATAGGTCAGAAATCAGTCTGTATTTACCGACGGATTTGCGACAGAATATTTTCCGTTGGAAAGTTATAATAGTTCCAAGGGTTTACAGTATATCTTTGGCTCGACGCTAGTGCTCGGAACTATTATAACTTTGGAGTATCCACAGAAAGTTATAATAGTGTCCAAGGGTTTACAGTATATTTTTGGCTATCCACCGAGAGGGCTAGTGTTGAGCCCTTGGACACTGTCCATGCCCGCTCTTGCATCTTCACGTTATAAATTAAGCTACTTCCACAAGAAATATAAATGCAGGCCAATAATGTAAAGTTCAAACAATAAGTTTATGATAACAAAATCAAGGTGAGAGCACACCAAATATGAAATCAAGAGTTCAAGGTCGAATTAAGGACAAGGTCATGCCACAGAAGGAATCTGGCAGCATAACGGTACATTCATTAATTTCCATAGATCATTAATAACTTATTGACTAAGGTTTGAGTTCTAGTTAATCAATAGACCATCTAGGTGTTGAATTCTACGTTTTGATGATATCAATATCATATGTTTTTCTTGCTACTGACACTAACTTTATGCCTACAGAAAATCTAAGGCAAAATAATCCAAGGAAAGTATCTCAAAGACCATGGATTAGTTGATATGATGAGGCGAGGTCAGATAGATGCATCGACGCATCTAGTAGATACCTCGATGCAGCCACAAACCTTCGAGCAAATTTGGAGTGATGCATCAACGTAACAAGGGAATACCTCGCTACAGTCAAAATCACCGAAGCAACTTCAGTATGATGCATCGACACAACCAGCAGAGTGTAGAAGAGATGCATCAACGCATCTACCAGATGCCTCGACGCAGTCACACCTCAGAAGAGAATTTACAGAGCTGCCTCGTTGGAATCAAAAGAGATGTCTCGACACATCAAGTTTCCATATCAAGGACCAACACTTCCGAATATGCAATCCGTTAAATAGGTCGATGCACCCAGCAGATACTTCGACGCAACATGATGCAACATACAGATTCAACACGTCATTGAAGCTTCTTGCCTCGACACGCTAAGAGGATCAACTGCCAAATTATATATTAAGTCTACGCATCAGAGTGATGCACCGACGTATCATGATCATGCACCGACGCATCAAGATACAAGTCTATGTCTAAGAACAAAGCTGAAAGCCACTGCTCCGACATCTCAACTATCAACACAAAATGTCTATACTCAATGTCTAGACCTGTCAAACTTGAGCCTCGTTTCATATGGAAGGATTGTCTTTTGACAATTATAGAGTGATTAAAGTTTTATTAGACCAATTAATTAAGGGTTAAGTGTGACATCTGGAGCATTAGTGAAGGGTAATTAAGTAAAAACTGAACTGCAAAGAATAATCTAATCAGGCACATGATCAATCAATCACGAAACACGTGATGACCATACAGTGAAAGAATTGGCGCAAAAATCTTTAGCACATGTGACTACTCTCTAGAAATTCTGATTGCTATCAGAGTATTCATTATCCATGTGGACGAATCAGCCTTTGGTTACTGATTAGGATTACAGAGAGAAGGATGATACTCTATCCTATATATTTGAGCTCTTTCGTTTAGGAAGAGTCGCTGGAATGTTGCAGAAAGAATACTATATCCGAGAGTTCCTTCTGAGAGAAAAGAAAGAAGAGAAATCAACTGAGAGAGGGAGAGAAATCTCATCCAGGCGGCCTATTTTTTCTGAGAATTTGATTTTGAAGTCCCGTGATTAAATGGCACCCAAGAGGGGGGGTGAATTGGGTAACAATAAATTTCAATAACTAATGCTAGATAAAAACACGTCCAAAAAGCAAGCAGCCAACGGGAGGAGATATAATGATTCACAAAGAGAATCTGGATAAATTAACCACTACATCAGTTCCTTGGTACTAAGAGGAGTCTAGGAATCCAAGGATTCTCTCACACAAGGTATTTCCTTCCTGACAAGACTAGCCTTATCGATCTGAATTTACCTTTCAATATACCAGAGATCTTTCGTAAGAGGGTTAATGAATCTAGATCGGAATACAGAACTAAACGATAATACAATATACAAAAGAGCTAGAGAGAATGGAGGTAGAAGATATGGATCAAACCACTCAGAAGACAGTGATTTTTAGGTGGTTCGGATGCAACAACGGCAACCTACGTCCACCCCTCACACACGGTGAGGATTCATACACTATCTTGTAGGAGATTACAAGATGAACACAAACCACACACACACATGAAGAGTATAGAACTCCCACGAAAGTGAAAGTGTAATGCCCTGGATCTTGATGGATCTTTTGCAGGTCTTGTTGGATCTTTGTTGGATCTTTTGGATCTGTTTCGGATTGGTTTCGTGGAGTTTCGGTTCGCTTTTGTGGCTTCCGAGTTGAGTTTGACGAGCCGTGTGGGTTTTTCTCACGTACTAGTTACGGAACCCTACGGTGAGTTTGTTTGTCGATTCTCCAGCTCGTGGATGCTACAACGACGAAGTACTCTTCGAGCCGGTCGTTTCGGCTATTTTTGCGTATTTTTCTGAATTTGTGCATTTTCGGCGCATTTTCAGAATTTTCAGAAATTAGGAAATTTTCCTAATTTCTTTTCTTTTTATTTCCTTTTCCTCTCTCTCTCTCTCCTCATTCTCGCGATCTCACTCTCTCTCCCGTTCTCTCTCGTTCTTCCCCCTCTTTGGCCCCGGCTGCAGACGGAGCGATCGTGGGCGAGGTGGCGAGGCCGTGGAGTTGTGGAGGTGCGCGATGGGGCGAGGATCGGATCGATTCTGGCGCGATCCCGAACGGTGGATTCAAAGCCGGCGAAATTGGTTCGCGAGTGGTTTTCGGCGTGGTGTAGTCCCTTCGGGGCACGGTTTCTTCGGTGGAGGTAGGGTGACGGATCCTTACTTCTCCATCTTCGTTTTCCTTGCTATTGCACGGCGTTCGGCTAGGAAACGAGCGTGTTTGGGCTTATTTTGCCTAAACCGTGATTTTCATGGTTTTTTAGGGTCGGCCGGTAAACGGTGACCGTTTGCGGTTCAATTAGTTTCTAAATGACCGCAGGGATGTTAGAATCCCATCCACGTTGATTTCGTATGATTTGGTGTTCATTCGAGGCCGGTAGAAGCCCGGGAACCTCAGTGACCCACTTAGGGCGGATTTGTCTAAATCGCCCGGATCTTGTGTTTTTGAGCGTGCATGTGGGCATTTTGGCCCTCGAATGTTGTCTTTTGTCGATTGGGTTTGTTTCCCCTGCGTTTCGGCGTGAATGGGGCGTGGAACGGGCCGATCCGGCCATTCCTCTGTTTTCCCGCCGTAACCGGGTAGCGGTCGAGCCAGCGACCGTTACTTGTCTCTGACGGTCCCACGATAGACCGCCACTTGATTTGGCGTTCTTGTGAGTTTTGGCTTCTGGGTGTGTGACGGTCTTGGTCTGGCGCGTCACACCCATGTAACGCGCCTGAACCTGTGCGTTACATGCCGTTTGTCGTTTTGTGGGTTGAATATGACGGTTCCTCTGACGGCCTGGTCCTGGCCGTTACTTGCTGTTTGACCGACGTTTGACCTGTTGAGGCGGTGCCTCCAGCGGTCGTGTCCCTGTCCGTCGTTGAGTGTAACGCGCCTGCCCCTGGCCGTTACATTCTGTTTTGACCGAGCTTGGGTGGTTGTGCCCGTTGGAAGTAACGGATGTGCCCCCGTGCGTCGTTGTGATGCAACGCGCCTGCTCTTGTCCGTCATTTGTTGTTTTGCGTTGGGTTGAGGGTGGCTGCGCCGTTGAGAGTAACGCGTAGGCTCCTGCGCGTCGTTTGGTTGTGACGCCTCTCCCCTGCCGCGTCGCTTTGGGAGTAACGCGTCTGGCGTTGCGCGTTACTTTGCTTTGGTTTGGGTGGCTGTGCACGTTGTGAATAACGCGCTAACCCCCGTGCGTCATTTGCTTGTAACGCGCCAGGTGCCGTGCGTTACTTGGCTTTTGTGCGGTTTTGTAGGTTGTCAGGGTGGTGAGCGACGGCCTGTTGCCTGTCCGTCGTTTGGGAAATAACGGCCCCAACCTGGACCGTCGCTTGTCTATAGCGGTCTAGGGCTCATGCGTTACTTTCCTTGTGTCTTGGTTTTTTTGCCCGTTGATTCCTGTTTGTCTTGGCTTGGCCTTGTGGTCTGCCCGTTGTCCTGTGGATGTCTCCTGACACCCTATGAGAGTTAAGACTACGTTGTAAGGTAGCCAGGAATCTCCTTGCTCGTGGTAGGATTCCTTGTCCTACCCTTGTAGGTGCTTGTTTGGGTTTCGGTCAACCTGGTGTGACCCAGTGGTTGACGTGTGACCTTGTTTGTGCGTGTCTTGGCAGTTCTGTCCTGTCCGAGACACTGCTTCTGGATGCTTCGAGGTGTTGTTCTACCTCGGTTTGCATGTCCGATCATGCTGAGGGTTCTTGGTGTTTCCCTCAGGTCTCCGTGTGTTGTTTTCTGCGGAGCGTGGTTTCTCTGGCCTAGGTTTAGACCGATTGGCGGCTTGTTCCGCTGTTTGTGACGATCTTGCTTTTGAGTCGTTCGACTCAGGATCGTTACGTAGGAGGTCTAGTTGCTTGTCCTGAGCTGTCGGCAGTGGTGATGCTGCCATATGGTGCCTCGAAGTACGTGTTGATGGGCGTAGTTGCCTGTTTGTACTTCGGCACTTGTGTTTTGAGTTTCTGTGTCGTGTGAAGCCTCCACTTGTTGTTGCTCTAAGGCCGAGAGGTGTCGACCCGCTAGCGGATGGCGGAGGGGTGTTCCCGATGAGCGGTTGTAGCTGGTTCCGCGGGCTCCTAGCCAACGGTAGCGTCCTACCGAGGGGGAATACTAGCTAGAGAACCTGGCTTAGGCTATAGCCAGTGTGTACACACTTGGTCAGGGACTGAGGACTTACGTCGACGAGCGTGACCCTGACTAGTTACTTGTTGTGTTGTTCCTATTTGGTTCAGCTCGTGTCTACATCTCTGCTGTTGTAGCAGCAGTACTGTAGATGAGACACTTGAGGTGCGGCGTAAGACGTCAGTGAATGCGGCTGGCTTTACAAGGAGGTGCTTCCGTCACGTGACGTGTGGCTCTCGCGTTTTCTTGTGCGCTGTGACCTTTGCGAGTTGCCCCCTTGTGGCTGTACTCGAGGTCAGTGTTCTGTCGTTGGCATGACATTCTCGTCATGCGTGGGGCTGCGTGCATGACGTCTCCTGTCGTGTTTTGTGTGTGCTTTCGGCGTCGGCATCTGCCTTCGCCTTTGTTTTGGCTGACGGATTAGGTTACCCTAGTGCGCAAGTTTGGGGTCGACCGTCTGTTGCCATTTGGAGTAGCTTAGGGTGCCGAGTTCTCCTCGGTGGCCGTTGTTGCGTGTTTTACGGCCTCGCTCTTCTTTGCTGTTGAGCTCCCCTCTCCTGCCTGTTCCCTACTCCTGCTATACCTGTTCTGTTTACAGCTTTGTAGTGTAGCTTTTCCTGCTTTGCTGCACCTGCTGTCTTTTTTGTTGCTTCCGTTGTTCTGTGCATGTTCAAAGTGGGGATCCGCGTGACCCCTACTGAGTTTCTGTTGAGACTCACCCCTGCTTTTCAGGTGGGTTGCGTCGTCTGCCTCTGCTGTTCCTGGCGGAGTGCTCGCGTGCCGTTGTAGCTGCCAGCTGTACCTGCGTCGTGCTTCCCCCGACTTCTGTGTACGTTTCTTCTGTCAGACTGTACTGTGATAGACTTGTTATCTTTCCTTTGGACTGGACTCCGTGTATAATTGTAATTTGAATTATTAATGAAAAGGTAATTTTCTTTCTGCTACTTTAGCAATCCAGTCTAATGAAATTTAATTGCTTACTGTTATATCTGCTGGCTTCAATGTACTCTACACATGCCTTTAACCCTTCAGGGGCCTCATCAGCCTCTTGGGTGGCTTCCCCAGTTCTTAGTATTGGTGTATCGATGTTATCGGTATATCGGTATCCTGAACTCTGGGTCGCTACAGCTGGTATCAGAGCAGTGTTCTGAGACGTTCAGAGTTTTTTTTCTGAGCTATCAGAGCGTTGTTGTGTGAAGTACATGGAAATCCAGATATACAGTTACCAGAGTCTTAAGGTCCAGTACAGTCTCTTGCTGGCGTAGGTGTTGCGATGTTTATCGCGGTGCTTTTTGCGTGTGGTCTTGTACATGCTTTGTTGGCATTGTACGAGATGGTTTTTGCTTTCGTCTGGATATGACGATGTGCTTCGTTCGGTTTTGAGGTTGGTCTCGATCGTGTTGCACTTGGCAGTGTTTGTCGGTTGGCATGAACCTGCTGTGCATTGTTCGAGCTGTTTTCTGTATTTTGCTCAGGTGGCTTATGACTTTTAGCGTTGGTGTGATGGCCATGCACGTTCTTGCGTTGCTTTGGTTGTCCCAGCTTGAGTCTGTTTAGCTCCTGATGTGTTTCGCTTCTGTTGAAGTGCTCGATTAGATTCCGTGTTAGAGAAGTTGCTCAGGCGAGCCTAGGATTTTTCCTTCCTGGTGAGCTGTTGTTGCTGAGCTTCTTACTTCTCGTCCCTTCAGGTGGAATCTTTTTCGAGGTGTGCCTTGGAATTGCTGTCTTAGTGCTGCCCTGTCCTGTGTCTGCTTAAGTGTAGACAGCTTTATTTTGAGCCTGATCTGTCCCTTGCTGTACGGTTGCTTAGCTTTCGACTCCATGATGGTGTTAAGAGCTGTTGTGCACCGTGTTGTCATGCTGTATTCGTTAGCCGACGTGTTGTGAAGGCTCATTTATTGTTTCAGGACGTGAAGGTAAGCTGAGACTGATGCTTTTCCTTGTGCGTTGTGCTGAAGCTGGTGCTCTTCCTTTGTTGCACTTAGGCTCTTTGTGATCGGTTGTTCGCGAGATCGGTGCTCGTGGCGTGTTAATTGTGATCTTTTGTTGATTTCGTTGACGCCTGGTGTGTGCTGAGATGCGATTTCCGGTGTTGTTCTGTTGCCTGTGCACGTTGTTGAGAGTGCAGTGGAAGTGTGTGGGTTGGCTACTTGGTTGTCGAGAGGTTTGTTCTTTCTCGATGTGACTTCATCTTGGCTTTTTTGTGCCTTGACTTTATCGGTTGTCGTGCCGTTGTTTGTGGTTTTTCGATGTTGGCATTAGCATTTGCGAGTGATGGGGAATTTGTCGGCATTCCTTGCTGATTGAGTACCCTTTTGCTCTGTATTTTTCTTTCTTGGGCATTGTGCTCTTGAGGCGTGTTGCTAGTCCTTGAATTGCGTTTCCCGAGATCGTTGTTGTCGTTTCTCATTGTTGTGGGTCTTCTCTTGGTGAGCAGTCTGATGTGTAACCCGTTCCCGTGTGGTTGTGTGTTCAGCTGTTCTTGTGCCTTGTTGTGACCCTGCTTGCAGATGTGTTCCGTGGTTCTGCGTGTTGTGTGGAGCCGGAATCCTGCAGGTGTTGCCGCTGTGTTGTTGTGTTGTATTGGCGCTGTTTCTTTATGATTTTGTGTTCTTGTCTTGGACCATTGTCTTGTCAATTGGCTTTGTTGTACTCCCTTATTGGGTAGAGTTAGCTTGCGACTCGATCAGATGTGATATCTGAGTGAGGATTGACTTGATGGTGCTTCTGGTCCAGTGGTGTTGTTGTCATTGGCGTCCTATGTGCCAGGTGTTCCCTGTTACCTCTGGCACTGGAGCCGATGATGTTGCGAGCTGTCAGCTGAGAGGACTGTGTCTCCTTGTGTGAGCTGCCGCTTGCCGTGTTGTCGTTGTGTTTCTCGGTTGTCTGTTGTCGTGGCTGTCGTGTCTCTATTTTTGGTGAGACGTAAACGACGTTGCCCTTGCTTCGGAGGTGTCAGATGTGTTCACTTTGGTGCCATACTCGTGCTGTAGACTTGTTGTCTTGGAAGCTAGAGTGTGTACCTGTAATTGTGATCTAACGGTGTTCCTCTGAGCTGTGTTTTTCGAGATTTGTGATGTTGGGTTGTTCTTCCCTGCTTCTCCTTTGTTGGTCCTTATTTTTGAGGGTAAAATTTATTAAAGGAGGGGAGGATGTAATGCCCTGGATCTTGATGGATCTTTTGTAGGTCTTGTTGGATCTTTGCTAGATCTTTTGGATCTATTTCGGATTGGTTTCGTGGAGTTTCGGTTCGCTTTTGTGGCTTTCGAGTTGAGTTTGACGAGCCGTGTGGGTTTTTCTCACGTACTAGTTACGGAACCCTACGGTGAGTTTGTTTGTCGATTCTCGAGCTCGTGGATACTACAACAACGAAGTACTCTTTGAGCCGGTCGTTTCGACTATTTTTGCGTATTTTTCTGAATTTGTGCATTTTCGGCGCATTTTCGGAATTTTTGAAAATTAGGAAAATTTCCTAATTTCTTTTCTTTTTATTTCCTTTTCCTCTCTCTCTCTCTCTCGCCTCATTCTCGCGATCTCACTCTCTCTCCCGTTCTCTCTCGTTCTTCCCCCTCTTTGGCCCCGGCTGCAGACGGAGCGATCGTGGGCAAGGTGGCGAGGCCGTGGAGTTGTTGGGGTACGCGATGGGGCGAGGATCGGATCGATTCTAGCGCGATCCCGAACGGTGGATTCAAAGCTGGTGAAATTGGTTCGCGAGTGGTTTTCGGCGTGGTGTAGTCCCTTCGGGGCACGGTTTCTTCGGTGGAGGTAGGGTGACGGATCCTTACTTCTCCATCTTCGTTTTCCTTGCCATTGCACGGCGTTCGGCTAGGAAACGAGCGTGTTTGGGCTTATTTTGCCTAAACCGTGATTTTCGTGGTTTTTTAGGGTCGGCTGGTAAACGGTGACCGTTTGCGGTTCAGTTAGTTTCTAAATGACCGCAGGGATGTTAGAATCCCATCCACGTTGATTTCGTATGATTTGGTGTTCATTCGAGGCCGGTAGAAGCCCGGGAACCTCGGTGACCCACTTAGGGCGGATTTGTCTAAATCACCCGGATCTTGTGTTTTTGAGTGTGCATGTGGGCGTTTTGGCCCTCGAATGTTGTCTTTTGTCGATTGGGTTTGTTTCCCCTACGTTTCGGCGTGAATGGGGCGTGGAACGGGCCGATCCGGCCATTCCTCTGTTTTCCCGCCGTAACCGGAGTAGCGGTCGAGCCAGCGACCGTTACTTGTCTCTGACGGTCCCACGATAGACCGTCACTTGATTTGGCGTTCTTGTGAGTTTTGGCTTCTGGGTGTGTGACGGTCTTGGTCTGGCGCGTCACACCCATGTAACGCGCCTGAACCTGTGCGTTACATGCCGTTTGTCATTTTGTGGGTTGAATATGACGGTTCCTCTGACGGCCTGGTCCTGGCCGTTACTTGTTGTTTGACCGACGTTTGACCTGTTGAGGCGGTGCCTCCAGCGGTCGTGTCCCTGTCCGTCGTTGAGTGTAACGCGCCTGCCCCTGGCCGTTACATTCTGTTTTGACCGAGCTTGGATGGTTGTGCTCGTTGGAAGTAATGGATGTGCCCCCGTGCGGCGTTGTGATGCAACGCGCCTGCTCTTGTCCGTCGTTTGTTGTTTTGCGTTGGGTTGAGGGTGGCTGCGCCGTTGAGAGTAACGCGTAGGCTCCTGCGCGTCGTTTGGTTGTGACGCCTCTCCCCTGCCGCGTCGCTTTCGGGAGTAACGCGTCTGGCGTTGCGCGTTACTTTGCTTTGGTTTGGGTGGCTGTGCACGTTGTGAATAACGCGCTAACCCCCGTGCGTCATTTGCTTGTAACGCGCCAGGTGCCGTGCGTTACTTGGCTTTTGTGCGGTTTTGTAGGTTGTCAGGGTGGTGAGCGACGGCCTGTTGCCTGTCCGTCGTTTGGGAAATAACGGCCCCAACCTGGACCGTCGCTTGTCTATAGCGGTCTAGGGCTCGTGCGTTACTTTCCTTGTGTCTTGGTTTTTTTGCCCGTTGATTCCTGTTTGTCTTGGCTTGGCCTTGTGGTCTGCCCGTTGTCCTGTGGATGTCTCCTGACACCCTATGAGGGTTAAGACTACGTTGTAAGGTAGCCAGGAATCTCCTTGCTTGTGGTAGGATTTCTTGTCCTACCCTTGTACGTGCTTGTTTGGGTTTCGGTCAACCCGGTGTGACCCAGTGGTTGACGTGTGACCTTGTTTGTGCGTGTCTTGGCGGTTCTGTCCTGTCCGAGATACTGCTTCTGGATGCTTCGAGGTGTTGTTCTACCTCAGTTTGCATGTCCGATCGTGCTGAGGGTTCTTGGTGTTTCCCTCAGGTCTCCGTGTGTTGTTTTCTGCGGAGCGTGGTTTCTCTGGCCTAGGTTTAGACCGATTGGCGGCTTGTTCCGCTGTTTGTGATGATCTTGCTTTTGAGTCGTTCGACTTAGGATCGTTACGTAGGAGGTCTAGTTGCTTGTCCTGGGCTGTCGGCTGTGGTGATGCTGCCATTTGGTGCCTCGAAGTACGTGTTGATGTGCGTAGTTGCCTGTTTGTACTTCGGCACTTGTGTTTTGAGTTTCTGTGTCGTGTGAAGCCTCCACTTGTTGTTGCTCTAAGGCCGAGAGGTGCCGACCCGCTAGCGGATGGCGGAGGGGTGTTCCCGATGAGCGGTTGTAGCTAGTTCCGCGGGCTCCTAGCCAACGGTAGTGTCCTACCGAGGGGGAATACTAGCTAGAGAACATGGCTTAGGCTATAGCCAGTGTGTGCACACGTGGTCAGGGACTGAGGACTTACGTCGACGGGTGTGACCCTGACTAGTTACTTGTTGTGTTGTTCCTGTTTGGTTCAGCTCATGTCTACATCTCTGCTGTTGTAGCAGCAGTACTGTAGGTGAGACACTTGAGGTGCGGCGTAAGACGTCAGTGGACGCGGCTGGCTTTACAAGGAGGTGCTTCCGTCACGTGACGCGTGGCTCTCGCGTTTTCTTGTGCGCTGTGACCTTTGTGAGTTGCCCCCTTGTGGCTGTACTCGAGGTCAGTGTTCTGTCGTTGGCATGACATTCTCGTCATGCGTGGGGCTGCGTGCACGATGTCTCCTGTCATGTTTTGTGTGTACTTTCGGCGTCGGCCTCTGCCTTCGCCTTTGTTTTGGCGGATGGATTAGGTTACCTTACTGCGCAAGTTTGGGGTCGACCGTCTGTTGCCATTTGGAGTAGCTTAGGGTGCCGAGTTCTCCTCGGTGGCCGTTGTTCCGTGTTTTACGACCTCGCTCTTCTTATCTGTTGAGCTCCCCTCTCCTGCCTATTCCCTACTCCTACTGTACCTGTTCTGTTTATAGCTTTGTAGTGTAGCTTTTCCTGCTTTGCTGCACCTGCTGTCTTTGTTGTTGCTTCCGTTGTTCTGTGCATTTTCCAGTGGGGATCCGCGTGACCCCTACTGAGTTTCTGTTGAGACTCACCCCTGCTTTTCAGGTGGGTTGCGTCGTCTGCCTCTGCTGTTCCTGGCGGAGTGCTCGCTTGCCGTTGTAGCTGCCAGTTGTACCTGCGTCGGGCTTCCCCCGACTTCTGTGTACGTTTCTTTTGTCAGACTGTACTGTGATAGACTTGTTGTCTTTCCTTTGGACTGGACTTCGTGTATAATTGTAATTTGAATTATTAATGAAAAGGTAATTTTTTTTCTGCTACTTTAGCAATCCATTCTAATGAAATTTAATTGCTTACTGTTATATCTGCTGGCTTCAATGTACTCTACACATGCCTTTAACCCTTCAGGGGCCTCATCAGTCTCTTGGGTGGCTTCCCCAGTTCTTGGTATCGGTGTATCGATGTTATCGGTATCCTGAACTTTGGGTCGCTACAGAAAGAGCACGAACACATAAGAACTGTGAAGAACAAAGAGGAACACACACACACACGGATCTGTCTAGATCCACACACACACAAGTGCTTGAATATTACAAGAGAAATATGAATCAACCCAAATGCAAATAGAGCAAAAACATGAAGTGAAGACACATATAAGGCTCGCCCTTAGTGGATGAAGATGGTATGGAATGAAGCTTGCTCTTGGCTTGATCTCCACTCGATTTGGATGCAGATTTGCACTTGAAAGCTCCAGCTCCTAGATGAAGAGTTCCTCACGAATCACTGTTCACGTGAATAGTACCAGCACCCTCTCCCTTGATAGCCTCCCCTTGTTCTTCTCTTGAAAAGCCTTAGGGTTTATGACTCCAATGAGATCTTTTATAGATCTTGGAAGGTCAGGAGACAAGTCCCCAGACCAGATCCACAAATCACTCCTTGATTGAGACAAATGGGTTTAAACAAATGGGAGAAACACCCTCTTCTTGAGCTTGAACCAGAAAGTCAAAAAGGGCTGCCTCGGGGATTCCAATCGACCAGAAATATAGGGGCGGTCGACTGAAACCTGTAAAAATTTGAGTTTTTTATTTTTGGAAATTCCGGTCGACCGGCCACTATCCCCTGGTCGACCGAAACCTATAAATGTTGGCATTCTTCGTTTCTGGAAAAACTGGTCGACCGGCCCTAGGGTATTGCTCGACCGGAATGGCATAGTCCTGCAAAATTGAATTGTTAGCCCAGAGAATTTGATCAAGGTGACAATGGCTTTTAAGTGAATGATTGTTTCAAGTATTTTGGGGTTTGTTTGGACATAAATAACTCATTTGGAAACACACCGATTCAAATAAAACTAATGAGTTTTCCACAGAGTTGATAAACTCAAACTAGAACCCTCTTGACTCGAATATTGAAATCTTGGACATGGGCCGAGATAAATCATTCACTCAGAGTTTTGTTATCATCAAAATCATTCAAGGAGACTGAACAATCTCCCCCTTTTTGATGATGATAGAACATGAGTAGAGAAAGCGTAGACGAGTCAACCAAGAACCACTTCATTTGAATCATACATATATGCCTTGATTGCGATATGAAATAGAACAAGTAGATCTAGTAAGTGGCTAAAACCAAGTGCATTACATCATTTCATTTCAGTTCAAGGATCTGATACAAGAGTTGATATTCTGAAAGGAGTTCCAACAAGATGCTCAAAATGCAATACAAAGGATGCAGGCTAACATGATGCAACATGACTCACAACGACTCAAGCATGCAAGTAAACAAGCAAACACAATGCATAACATATAGATCAGACTTGACATAACTACTTCTCCCCCTTTGGCATCATCAAAATGGGGAGTGGGTTACAGGACTTGTGGACAGAAATGACATGACAGAAACACAAAGACAACTAAGGAGCAGGGTGATCCGGAGTCCCCTCGCGAGCATCATCACCAGAAGCATCGACAGCAGGAGGAGCAAGAGCAGGAGGGAGACGGTGCGCAATGTCATGCAGAGTTTCATCATGATGAAGAAGCTGCCTACGGATGGTAAGAAGTGATTGATTGTTCATCCGGAAGGCTTCACGGTTATCTTCGTGACTGGCATAAAGAGTGGCCATGTGGGTAGAAATGTCATCCAGAACATGGGTGAAAGATTCCATTCGGCCAGTCATAGTGTCCATGAAAGTGTCCAGCCGATCAAGGGATGAGTAGAGCCGACTTTCCATGCCTAAGACACGTCTATCAAGAGCCTGACAGTCCCCCCAAGTAGGATGACCAGCACCTTGAGTAGAAGACTCCCCGTGAACAAACTGTGGAGGAGGTGGCAACTCTTGATCCATACGGTGTGGTGAAGGTGGGGGAGGCTGATCCTCCGCCTGAGCTGGAGGGGGTGCATCCCCATGAACCTATTGTTGCTATGGTTCATCCTCATTTGCAAGTAAATCTGCATAAGTGGGAATATCCCTTGTAAGCTCACCATCTTCACCCCAGTAATATCCAAGATTGAAGAAAATCTTGTGTTCATTGTACATATCATCTTGGCGAATCGGAAGTGATCTTTCTTCAGCCAAATCAACCCCAGCATAGATAAACACACCGGTCAACTGGGATGCATAAGGTAAGGATCGCCCCAAGTTGGTGCGGCATGAGTCAATCAAAGTAGTAATGAGCCGACCCATATTCACAGTGTTCCCATTCATGACATGGTAAAAGAGGAACCGATGAATCGTTGTCACTTCATTTCTACTACCACCTTTTGGATAAATCAAGGTAGTGAATATGTGATGTAGAACATGCTGCAGTGGCAGAAAATGATTGGCATTTAACTGAATGAGATTACTGACACCCTGAACATAATCACAGCCTGTCATAGCAAGGAATGTATCCTCCACTTCACCATGTCCAAAATTCATATCTGCACCCCAAGCTAAAACTCCTAAGGCACGCTAGAAAAGGTCGGGTGTAATATGAATCTCAATATCTTGAACAATTGTGAATAACTCTCCATTTCTCTCAACGAGATTCCCAAAGAATTGCTGGACTAAGTTTGGATAATACCTAGTGTATCTGGAGATAAAATCATTCCACCCGTCTTGAATAGCAAAAAGTGCAAACAAATCTGGTAAAATCTCAGTCACCTCCTGAAAGTCAACCAGGCGAGGGTTGATGATCGGTCGAAGAGGCAGACGGGGTGCACGAGGAGGTTTTGGTGCCCGCTGTGGACGAGCCGGGGCCTCCCGTCTCTGACTACTGGCTTCTCCTTGAGTGGAACGCCGAGATCTCCGTCTAGGCGGCATCTTAGACTAGGAATCTGGCTGTGAAAACCTTCGAGGAGACGGGACTCTACCCTTGAGATAGAAATGGACTAAGGAGCACTCCTGGAACCCTGGAAGATTGTTCCCCACGCTCTGGAATTGAGGAGGTAGCTTGGTGGCAGCACAAACATCAGCGGAGATCGCGTCCCGGAGTGGTGACGAATCCGACGAAGATTGTGCAGATGGAGGAAAGGTGAGGTTTGAAGGCTTGAGAGGTGGAGGGTTTGTGTTCTAGGGTTTTGAGAAGGTATGGGAGAGAGAAGGAGTGGGATAGAATGAGATAAGAAGTGGAGAAAACCCCTTAAAAAAGGGGGGCGGTCGGGTCCCGGTTGGACCGGCCGCCGGTTTCGGTCGACCGGGACGGGTGATCTGGTCGACCGGAAAGGTCAAGAGGCCCAAAAATTATTTTTTTTTGTGATCTTAAAGCTTCCATATCTCCTGCTTTGCTTGTGCTCCCTTCACTTGGTGGTATTCATCCCCCTATGTTTCTTTTCCCTTTTTTTTATACTTTCTTTTTCCTTTTTTCCTTTCTTTTTCTTTTTGGAGAGAATTTCAGTAAGAGACATCTGAAGAATCAACCAGCGAGATTTTTCTGAAGGCTCCCCCTCAGTGACTGTCTAGTGTCCCTAGGTCAATTGTCCACATTTATTTGTCAATGAGTATAGGGTTTTAGACATTTTCAAGGAGGGTTATAAAGATAAAATAATACAATCACACATGCAAGATGGTATCAAACAAAGAAGAGTAAAAACACACAACATGGTGATGCATGTCACACTATCTACCCTTTATGCTTCTGATATCCACCACTCATCCTAATGTAGACCTAAGTGTGTATGCCCTCACCCTTGCACATGCCAAGTTCCCTTCTAATCTTGTTGAATTGCTCCTGGTTTAAGGGCTTGGTGAAGATATCGGCCAGCTAATTATCAGTATCAATAAAATACAGCTCAAAAATCCCTTTGCCTACATGATCTCTCAAGAAATGGTGTCGAATGTCTATATGCTGGGTCCTAGAGTGCTGAACAAAGTTTTTTGATAAACTGATTGCACTTGTATTGTCACATAAAATTGGAACATAGTTTATTTCAATATCCAAATCAAGCAATTGATTTTTGATCCAAAGTACTTGGGCTCCATAGCTTCTGGCGGCTACATACTCAGCCTTGGCCGTTGAGAGAGCTACTAAATGTTATTTCTTGGAGGCCCATGAAACTAGGCAACTACCAAGAAACTGACAGTACCCGCTAGTACTTTTCCGATCAACAATTCAACCAGCATAATCGGCATCGGTATATGCAATCAAATCAAAAGAGCTGTCGATCGGAAACCACAAGCCAAAGTCTAGTGTGCATTTCAAATACCGAAAATTCCGTTTAACAGCCATCAGATGTGATTCTTTTGGACAAGATTGAAAGCGAGCACACAGATATACACTATACTGAATATCAGGGTGACATGCTGTTAAATACAGTAGTGATCCAATCATATCTCGAAACAATGTAGGATCTACTATTTTACCATTTTCATTTTCGTCCAACTTCGTGGTTGTGGCCATCGGAGTTGATATGGGTTTTGCTTCTGCCATCCCGTATTTTTTCAACAGCTCCATTGTATACTTGGCTTGGTTTATGAAGATGCCTTCGGGCGTTTATTTTACCTGTAAACAAAGAAAGAAGGTTAGTTCACCCATTAGACTCATTTCAAACTCTTCTTGCATTATTCTTGCAAATTCATCACATAAAGCATTGTTAGTAGCTTCAAAGATTATGTCATCAACATACACTTGAACTACCAATATCTCTTTACCTGATTTCCTTGTGAAGAGTGTTTGCTCAACCTTACCTCTTTTGATCCTATTTTCAGTCAGAAATGAAGTAAGCCTTTCGTACCATGCCCTTGGTGCCTGCTTAAGCCTGTACAACGCCTTTTGGAGCTTGTACACATGTCGTGGGTGCTTGGAATCTTCAAAGCCTGGAGGTTGTTCTGCAAAAATATCCTCTTTGATATACTCGTTAAGAAAGGCAGATTTAACATCCATTTGAAACAGTTTGAAGCTCAATGAGCAGGCAAACGATAGTAAAATCCGGACTGCTTCTAGCCTAGCAACCGGGACAAAAGACTCATCAAAATCAATCCCCATCTCCTGGCTATACCCCTTGGCTACAAGCCAGGCCTTATTCCTAACAACCACACCCATATCATTCAGCTTGTTTCTAAAGACCCATCGGGTTCCTATTACGGGCTGATTTCTAGGACGTGGCACAAGAGTCCACACTTTGCTTCTTTCAAACTGGTGCAACTCTTCATGCATTGCCTGGATCTAAAAGTCATTTTACAAGGCATCATGAATGTCCTTAGTCTCCTCTTGAGAAATTAAGGCAATTAAATCCTCCTCTTCTACCTGCCTTAGAGAGGATCTAGTTCTTACCCCATCTTCAGGATTACCTATGATATTTTCAGCGGGGTGATCTTTCAGAAGAGTTGATGATCTTGGCAAATCCGGGTGTTGCACTTGCTGCTCTTGAAGTGTTTCAATTGAGGGATCCTCATCTTCTTCACTCTTGCTGGATCCACCTTCAATTGGCTCATTCTTGGCCTTGAGATCATTCCAACCTTTGGAATCCTCATCTGCATCCATAATTTGAACAGATTGGTTTGTTAGTTTTAACTCAGATTCATCAAAAATCACATGAGGACTTTCTTCAACAACCAAGGTCCTCTTATTGAACAAACGGTAGGCTCTAGAGTTAAGTGCATAACCTAGGAAAATTCTTTTGTCACTTTTCTCATCAAACTTTTCAAGATTAGTCTTACCATTGTTCAGGATAAAACATGAGCATCCAAATGGTTTGAGATGAGAAATATTTCGTTTCTTACCCTTGTACAGCTCATAAGGAGTTTTCTTTAAGATGGGCCTTACCATTGCCCTATTGATGATGTAGCATGCTGTGCTTACTGCCTCGGCCCTGAAGTATTTGGGCAGGGAGTTCTCACTTAACATGGTCCGTGCCATGTCTATCAAAGTTCTATTTTTCCTTTCCACCACTCCATTTTGTTGAGGCGTCCGTGGTGATGAAAAATTATGCGTGTATCCTTGCTCTTCATAGAACTTGCTGAAGTCATGATTCTTAATCTCTCCACCGTGATCACTTTGAATGGTAGTGATGAGATAACTTATATCATTCTGAACTTTCCTGCAAAAAACTTGAAATTTCATCACGACATCATTTTTATTGGCTAAAAAGAGCACCCATGTAAATCTGGAATAGTCATCAATCTGGAATAGTCATCAACAATCACAAAGCCATAGAATTTTCCTCCTAGGCTAGAGGTTCTGGTTGGACCAAAAAGATCAAGGTGCAGCAATTCCAACGGCCTAGCGGAAGAAACAATGTTTTTATTATTGAACGAAATTCGTGTTTGCTTGCCTTTAGTGCAAGCTTCATAGATTCTATCACTTTCAAATTTTAATTTTGGCAGTCCATTCACCAAATCATGTCTAGACAACTTGGAGATTACTCCAAAACTAGCATGACCTAATCTTCGGTGCCATAACCATGCATTTTCATGATTGTTAGCTACCAAGCAAAGATCATCACAAGAAACATTATCAATATCAACAGTATAGACATTGTTGTTTCTTTTTCCAAGAAATTTGATCTCATTTGTATTCTTGTTCAAGACAATGCAGTGGGTTTCATCAAAGACAATTTTAAAACCCTTATCATACAATTGACTTATACTTAACAGATTATGATTTAGACCTTTCACCAAAAGCACATCTTCAATAGGAATTTCAGAATTCTTACCAATGTTGCCAATCCCAACGATTTTACCTTTGTCTTGGCCTCCAAAGACAATTGAACCTCCATCCTTGTCTTGCAGTATAGAGAACACCTTCTTGTCCCCTGTCATATGCCTTGAACAGCCGCTGTCCAAGTTCCATTTGCTCCCCCCTGGCTTCAAGACATATCTGTAAGAAAGAAAATTCTCATGCAATTGTTTTTGGTACCCAAGTTAGTTTGGGTCTGTAGGAGTTAGTCCAGTTCTGTCTATATCTCTTCTTGGTCCAAAAAATATGATTTCTTGGTGGACTTTGTCTGAACCAGCAATTTACAATAACATGACCAAATCTACCACAATGATAACCGTTAACAGGTGCAAACTTTCTTCGAGACTTTCGTGGTTTGGGTTGAGCATGTTTTGGTTCAGGCTTGGAACATGAAGCATGGTTTTTATCCTTTTCATGAACAAAGGATGTGGTGATCTTATGCTCAAAAGTTTTTTTATTTTGAGGAGTGTATCCAAGACCTTCCTTTTTAAAATTGATTTTAACTCCCAACAAATTATCTAGGTTTTGTTTGCCCTTTACAAATCTTGACAATGTGGACTGAAGTTCAGCCACTTCTTTATCTAAACTCATAATTTTCTCTTCAAGTTCTGAGTTTGTGGATTTCAAAATTTTTTCTTTAATTTTCATCTTTTCACATGCTTTCTCCATTTCAAATATTTTGCAAGATAATTCTTCTTTGGCTTTATCACAGTCTAAAATTGTTTGTAATAGACTTTCTCTTTCTTACGTTGCCTCAAACCATTCTTGTTCCAGTTTTTCAATTTTGACAAAGATATCTTCATGTGACAAGTCATCAAGTTTCTTTTTGAGAGTTTTATTTTCAGATCTGATTTTCTTGTATTTCGTGTACAACTTTTCATATTTCGATTCCCATTGTTCATTGGAAATAAAATCAGGGTCAGAATTTACCTCAGTAGATTCATCTTCATGTGCCATGAGGCACAAGCTTTCCATAAGTTATTGGATCTCTTCATCAGATGGTTCATCTTCTTCGTCGCTCCATGTGGTGACCAGGGCTTTGGGTTTCTTGAAATTATCCATCTTGAATTTCTTTTTCAGATCTGGACACTCACCTCTCATGTGCCCGGGCTTCTTGCATTCGTAGCATATGATGCTACTTGGCTTGCTCAATTCGCCTTTTGTTTGAGTGGGCTTTCTTGGCCCCTTTCTGAAGTTTCCCTGAAAATTTCTCTTCTTTCTCAGAAATCTCTTCACTTGGCGAGTTATCATCGCCACTTCTTCCTCTTCATTGCTTCCGTCACTTGATTCACCTTTTTAAAATTCGTCATCGGAGTGATGAGTTTTCAGTCCAATGACCTTTTTCTTCTTGATGTCTTCATGAACTATCCTCTTTATATTTATCTCATAGGTCATGAGTGACCCTATGAGTTCGTCCAAGGTGAGAGTAGACAGAATTTTTGAATCTTCAATTACCGTGGCCTTTGTGTGCCAAGCCGACGGTAGGGACCTTAAAACCTTCCTTACAAGGTCAGAATTTGAGTATTTTTTCCCGAGACTTTTGAGACCATTTGTGATCTCTGTTAGCCTTGCAAACATCTCAGATATGGTTTCTTCAGGTTTCATCTTAAACAGCTCGTAGTCAGTGACCAGGAGATTTGCATTGGTTTTTTTGACCTCTGAAGTTCCCTCGTATATGAGTCGCAGCTTGTCCCATATTTCTTTGGCTGAGCTGCACATAGAAACACGAGAGAACTCATTAGGGTGTATCGCACATTGCATAATATTCATGGCATTGAAATTAGCAGTGCATTTCTTAATTTCCTAGGGTGTCCATTTTTCTTCATCATCCCCGAGTTTATGAGGACCCTTGTCCACAACTCTCCAAACTTTGTACTCTTGAGCCCTCAGAAAGACATGCATTCTATTTTTCTAGTACGAGTAGTTTGAACCGTCAAAGAAGGGAGGACGGTTGATGGAGTGACCCTCGGGCATCATACCATTGTTTGCCATTTAACTGGATCTTACTCTAGATCGTTAGATCTGTGAAAGAAAGAGCCTTAGCTCTGATACCAATCGAAGTCCCGTGATTAAATGGCACCCAAGAGGGGGGGTGAATTGGGTAACAATAAACTTCAATAACTTATGCTAGATAAAAAACACGTCTAAAAAGCAAGCAACCAACGGGAGGAGATATAATGATTCACAAAGAGAATCTGGATAAATTAACCCCTACAGCAGTTCCTTGGTACTAGGCGGAGTCTAGGAATCCAAGGATTCTCTCACACAAGGTATTTCCTTCCTGAGAGGACTAGCCTTGTCGATCCGAATTTACCTTTCGATATACCAGAGATCTCCCGTAAGAGGGTTAATGAATCTAGATCGGAATACAAAACTAAATGATAATACAATATACAAAAGAGCTAGCGAGAATGGAGGTAGAAGATATGGATCAAACCACTCAGAAGATAACGATTTTTAGGTGGTTCGGATGCAACAACGGAAACCTACGTCCACCCCTCACACACGGTGAGGATTCACACACTATCTTGTAGGAGATTACAAGATGGACACAAACCACACACACACGTGAAGAGTATAGAACTCCCACGAAAGTGCAAGAGCACGAACACATAAGAACTGTGAAGAAGAAAGAGGAACACACACACACACACACGGATCTATCTAGATCCACACACACACAAGTGCTTGAATATTACAAGAGAAATATGAATCAACCCAAATGCAAATAGAGCAAAAACATGAAGTGAAGACACACATAAGGCTCCCCCTTAGTGGATGAAGATGGTATGGAATGAAGCTTGCTCTTGGCTTGATCTCCACTCGATTTGGATGCAGATTTGCACTTGAAAGCTCCAGCTCCTAGATGAAGTGTTCCTCACAAATCACTGTTCACGTGAACAGTACCAGCACCATCTCCCTTGATAGCCTCCCCTTGTTCTTCTCTTGAAAAGCCTTAGGGTTTATGACTCCAATGAGATCTTTTATAGATCTTGGAAGGTCAGGAGACAAGTCCCCAGACCAGATCCACAAATCACTCCTTGATTGAGACAAATGGGTTTAAACAAATGGGAGAAACACCCTCTTCTCGAGCTTGAACCAGAAAGTCAAAAAGGGCTGCCTCGGGGATTTCTGTCGACCAGAAATATAGGGGCGGTCAACTGAAACCTATAAAAATTGGAGTTTTTCATTGTTGGAAATTCCGATCGACCGGCCACTATCCCCTGGTCGACCGAAACCTGTAAATGTTGGCATTCTTCGTTTCTGGAAAAATTGGTCGACCGGCCCTAGGGTATTGGTCGACCGGAATGGCCTATTCCTGTAAAATTGAATTGTTAGCCCAGAGAATTTGATCAAGGTGACAATGGCTTTTAAGTGAATGATTGTTTCAAGTATTTTGGGGTTTGTTTGGACATAAATAACTCATTGGAAACACACTGATTCAAATAAAACTAATGAGTTTTCCATAGAGGTGATAAACTCAAACTAGAACCCCCTTGACTCGAATATTGAAATCTTAGACACGGGCCGAGATAAATCCTTCACTCAGAGTTTTGTTATCATCAAAATCATTCAAGGAGACTCAACAACTTCGATCTGAAGCTACATTGCCTTCTACTTCATTTCGATTGAAGTTTCTATTTTGTACTTTCTTCTTTCATTCAACATTGTAATTTCGCCTTTGTGATTCCCTCTGAGTTAGATCAGAGGAAGGGAGATTGTCTCTGGTGTCCCCTCTATAGCTTCAGAGGAAGAGAGGTCTGTGACCTCTGGTTTGGTGAATTGCTGGGAGCAATTCACTGGGTTCCCTCTTGGGTAAAGAGGTAGGGAGGTTGATCCTCCTGGTTTTCCTCCTGGGTTGCAGGAGTAGCAAGGAATCTGATCCTTGGGGAAGCTGTATGACAGCGGTTGTTGTAGACTATGTCTGCTGGGGATGTTGCTTTTTTAAGTAGGGAACCTCACTCATTTTGTGTGATGTAGTGGACGTAGGCAGACCATGGGTCTGGCCGAACCACTATAAAAATTGCTTGTGTTTTGTCTGTTGGTTTGCACATGTGAAATTCTATTACTAAACTCACATATTTAATTCCACTGGTTAATCAACTTGGCATTCATAGTGTGCTGCAATACTCAACTGGTATATCAAAAGGCGTAGTTGAAAGGATAGGTTATGCCTATCTGGAAGGCTACCTCTTGTGTGAGGAGATCTCTTGATCAAACCTCCGCCAAGTATCAGTGACAATGATTGCAAGCACATTCAAGTGCTGAGAGTAGATTACTATCGCTATCTCTCTTGTCATCGAGATTATTTCATTGCTTTAATTGTGCACTCTAACTATCTGATTGGTGGTCCATCCTGTGCATGAGATCTTATTAGTGTTGGTATTGCTTATTTGTTGTTTGTTTAGTTTCTGGTAATTGTATGATCGCAATTTAGAGACAGACATATTCATCCCCCCCTTCTATATCTGTCTTTCTCGTTTATCAATTGGTATCAGAGCAGGTTTCCCATGATGTGGTCCAATGACCAGGGAAGACCTGGAACTAGCAATGCTCGCAGCTTCATAGCTGAAGGGCATTCTATAAACAGACCTCCGTTCTTCGATGGCACTAATTACTTATATTGGAAGAACATGATGGAGGTATTTCTGCGAGCGCAGAGTCATGAGCTATGGAGGGTAATTACCACCGGACCATTTGAACTCCCGGCCTGAAGATGAAAATACTTGGACCAGGGAGCAGATCTGTGTTTCAACAGTAAATTGGACAGCTATGAACATCATGTAGTGTGCTGTGCACCTAGAGGAGTATTCCATGATTTCTGCATGCAAGATAGCCAAGAAAATGTGGGATGAACTTCAGTTAATTTATGAAGGAACATCACAGGTGTGAGCCACCAAGGTAAATATGCTAGCCTCTGATTATGAATTGTTTAAAATGAAGCCTAATGAAACCATATCAGAGATGTATGCTAGGCTCTCACAGGTCACCAATAGTCTGAAGGCTCTAGGTAAGCAAATCTAGGAGAGTGAGTTAGAAAAATTCCTAGGTCCCAAACCCCGGTGTGGCACACAAAGGCCACTATATTAGAAGAATCTAGGGACCTATCCACCATGACTGTCATAGAGCTGATAAGATCCCTGATGGCTTACGAGATCAATCTTAAGAGGAATACATAAGAGAACAAGAAAGGAAAAACCATAGCTCTTAAGGTATCTCGAAGCAATGGTGAGAGTAGTGAGGAATATGAGAATTTCTCAGACCTTGATGATGAGCAGTAGGCTATGCTAACCTGGCAATTCTAGAAATTTTTGAGGACCAGAGGCAAAACCTTCAGGAGAAGGAAACCACAACAGGCTGGTAAGAACTCCAATTTTAAATTTGATAAGAATAGATGTTCTGACAAGATTACATGTTTTCACTGTAAAAAGCTAGGACATATGAAAGGTGAATGCCCGGAGCTTATGAAGAAGAATGTCAAAGTGCAGAAGAAAAAGTCTTAGGCCATGGTCTGCACATGGAGCGATGAAGAAGAAGACCTTGAGAGTGGATCTTCAGAGGAAGAAGAGCATGGGATGTGTCTTATGGCTGACAACGATCATGAGGTAAGCAATCCTTTTGAGAATTATTCAATTGATGAGTGGGAGGATGCTTATGCTGAGTTATTAGACAAACTTAACTGTCAAACCAAAGACTACAAGGTTATAAAGAGAAAACTGAATAATGTTTTTAGTGATAAAGTTTCTGTGGATAAAGAAATTAAAGACCTTAAGAAACAGATTGAGGAGATGAACTCACTGAAAATTGAGAATGAAAACCTCAAAACAGAAAAGGAAGAAATCAGGAACAATATGGATGAATTTAAGATAAAGTTTCAAGAGATTTAGAAAGAAAAGGAGTTAATGAAAGAAAAATATGAAGCTGTTATAAATGCTAATTCTGAAATCTTGAAACAATGTGAAAAACATCAAAAAGACTTAGATGATAAATAGGTAACATTAGAGAAATTTGTTCAAGGGAAGACCAACCTAGATACCATGCTAGGTGTAAAGATTAACTTCAACAAAGAGGGTCTAGGCTATGACCCAATGAATCAAAAACCATTTGAGTTCAAAACTATTACATTCTGCCCAGGCACAGTTAAAACAAAAATCAGAATGTCCAACAACCAAAGCTGATGAAATTCAGAAAAGCTACTTCAACAAACTCTGCTGGACAACCAATTAAAACTCAAGGGAACTCAATTGACAAAGCTACCCTGCATCAACCCAGTTTCCTTGATGCATTGAGACACTCTGTCTCACATAGAGCCAAGACTAGTATTTAGGATGTGATGCCTCGACGCACCACACCCATGCCTCAACGCAACACACCTAACAGGTCGAGGCAGGTGACCCAAGATAGAAAACTGTCAACTAAAAGAAACATGACTCAAAATAGAGCACACTGGTCAAATTCTATCTATTCTCAAAGTTATTTTAACAATCATGTCTTTGCAAGACAGAATGAGTTTATGAAATTCTCAAGAAAGAAACAGTCAACCAACTGGAACAAATTCCCTTTTAATAAAGTGCAAAGTAGACAAAATTGTGTGCATAACTCCACCAAAACTGTCAATGCAGAATGTAGGAAACAAAATCAGAAAATTGCTTTTAAACAGTTTTAGATCCCAAAAACTTTGTTGAAGGATTTGAATTATGTCTTTGGACCCAATCTTCCTTGGGTTCTAAATTTTTCTGCTTAATTTGATTTCAGGTTAGTCTGGCAGCCCTGAACAGCAGATGGTATTTAGATAGTGGCTGTTCTAGACACATGACAGGAGACCAGAGTAAATTCAGTGAGCTATAGATGAAGGTAGGAGGACATGTTAAATTTGGAGGGAAAAATAAAGGTAGAATAATTGGTTCAGGAACAATTGGTAAGCTCCCTTCAAACATTGTTGAAAAGGTTCTTTTGGTTGAAGGTCTCGAACATAATTTACTTAGCATCAGTCAGTTGTGTGACAAAGGCCACCAAGTCATTTTTGATAATCACGTCTACAAAATTCTTGAAGCAAACTCTAATGAAGTAAAAATCATTGGACATAGAGTGAATAATGTCTACATAGTAGACTTGAATGATTCTTTTGCATCTAATCTGTGCTTGTCTGCTAGTTTAGATAATAATGCTTTTAATTGGCATAGGAGACTAGGACATGATAGTTATAGCACTCTAAATAAATTGATTAAGCATGATCTGGTCAGAGGCTTACCCAAAATAAAAGTCTCAGAAAATTAAAAAATGTGTAATGCATAAGCTTTGGGCAAACAAACTAGAACATCATTTAAACTTAGGACAAGACCATTGTCCTCTAGGCCTTTGGAGCTTTTGCATATGAATCTTTTTGGACCCTCTCGTTCACTGAGCTTCAATGGTAAAAGATTTGGGTTTGTGATTGTGGATGACTTTACCCGTTTTGCATGAATTTTCTTTCTTGCCCATAAAAGTGATGCATTCTGAAGAGGCATTGTAGCATCCTGAATTTTCAAAATACTGAATATCACGATATTATTTAATTATTATATTATTTTATTCTTGGCTCAGATTTTTGAAATTTTAATAAAAAATATAGAAAAATATGTATCCTGTTTAAAATGTTATTTCCAACAACTTTATCTTAAGAATCGGACCAAGAATAAAATTGGATTAGGCCCAATTTCAAAATTTAGGCTAAAAATCGTAGCTTTTTAAAGAACAACCTAAGTCACCTAATATGGACCTTAATTCTCGCCATAATGGGCTCTAATCAAAGTCTAACCATAGCCCAACCCTTGTTGACCGACTCTTCTTCGAAAACCATAACCCTAGACGCTTCAATTTGCCGCGGCAGCGGCAGATTTGATCAATCCCAAATTTTTCACCGTTTTTCACTCTTTGGACTCTTGGGTCGAATTCAATCTCTAGAAGCTTCAATAGGGTCTATAAATAGAGGGCTTCGACCTCTGGTGACCCTTATTTGATTGTTTGGTCGACGGCGTGGTCGATCGTGGCTGAACTTGGCCAGACTTTGGTGAATTTTGGGCATTTGAGGTGGTGCGATTAGGGTTCCGGTGCATGTTTTCTCTCTTCCTTTCCCGTCAATTAAGGTAGGTGTCTCTCGAGCTAAACATTAATTAAATCATGCTAGCTTGTTCATGATAATGTCCTCTTTCCAATGATGATATTTCACCTAATTTTAATTCACTATACCATTTGTATTCATCGTTTAATCAAGGGTGTGTTAAAGTTTCATCGTCTTCATTTTACCTCTATTTAGGTTAGTATACCATAGATGAAAGTTTAATTAAAGCATGGAATGTTATTCCCATTCGAGTGCTCTTTCCAATGACACTAATTTGCCCAAATTCTGTTGAGTAGATTGTTCAAAATCGTTTAAGGTCTGTCGGGGTTTGCCGTCGGTATATCTCTGTTTTAGAAACGGCCCTTCCAGTGACCGCATGGCGAACTGGCAGTCGCGCGAGAGACCGTCTGGCTGCCCTAATTTTCAAAAAACAAAAAATAAATTTTATTAATGAAACGGTCCTTGCCTGACAGTTTATGACATAAAGTGGTCTTCCTCTTGACTATTTTCTGGCCTCACACAGTAAAAAAAACTGATGCTTGTTTGCTGCGTTTTGACTGATTATTAGCCAGTGTCCAACCTGTCTATTTGACCAGTAATGATAAAAAATGTATTGTTAACTTGGGATAATAAAAATTGAGATCAATTTTTATCATCTTCATGATTATTTCCTTTTTGATTATCATCCTTAGACAACCATGTAAAACATGTGTAGAATAAACAAGTTTTGGTCGATTTAAATAATTTCTTTGCCACTTATAAATTGCTGATAATTGTTCATAATGTTCTGTTTGACAGTCGTGCCACTCCGGTAGTATTGACTGACCGCACCGTTCACATTTTTCGTGTTTCCAAGCCTCAATCTTGTAATAGGTGGGACTCTCCACTGGATACTCCTTCCGTTGTACTAGGACCACTATTATGAGACCTCCGTAAGACTCCGCGAGCCTGGGATTCCCACTAGGATACCGAGTAGGTTGTACCACTAAGACCTGAATCCACTGGCTTGCTAGACTCATGTTCTGGACAACCCAACATCGGGGTTGTTCTACTCAGCCTGCTAGCGGCCTTCCTGGGACCGCTAGGGCTCCCTAGCGGCCCTGGCTAGACCACTAGGGCCCCTATTGACCTGGCTATGAGCCAGATTGATATGTCGACTTAATCTTGTTCCAAGTCGAACCTGCCCTAGTCAAGTCGACCGAAGTCCCCTCTGTCAACTTAGGTTGCGTGGGCTGGACCCTGGTTCGGTTCCACCCTGCCCTAGGCTGATCGAGGACCCGACTAAGTCGGCTGAACCACCTTGCTGTACCCAACAGGAAAATGGCCCAGGTTAGACCGTTAGGCTCTTCCTAGCAGTCCAGGCAAGACCGCAACCCTTGAGACAGAACGCTTTTCCTTGGGTTTTTGTGTGTTGAAGTTGCCGTGTCAAGGATGGCTTTGGACTGTGAAATCTTGTCTTGATTCATGATCATTTTCTTGAACTTTGACCTTCAAGTCACATTCCCTCGAGTTCTCATCTCCACTTACTTGTAATTTCATTGATCTTAGAAATAAGTTACATAAACTTAGCCTTGGAACTCTTGGCCATTTATATAAGTGAATGTCTAGATTGGGATCTATGATCCAACCCCCTTCAGTGCCAATGCATCATAAGGGCCCGATCTGGTCCTGGGAGGAGCGCTCGAAAGTACTTGTGCCCCGGGGAGTTTGTAATGATAAGGTATGGTATTGCACCGCAGTGCATGAATAGCGTGATAATCTACGACATTCTACTTCATCCAATCACTTGAAATTTCTTGCGTGACGTGACGTGCGTGCTTGACATGGCCAAATTCACATGGAAACTTATATTGAAACCCCATGGAAAACACTTGTTATACTTGCATTTATTCTTGAATACCATCTATCTTTTCCTTCTCTTATTTGTCATTTACCGCATGTTTGTATGTTTATTTTGATTCTTTTACCGCATTGCCATACATGATGAAATGATTAATTACTTAAACTATGCCTGATGATAGAGATGTAAAATCTTACTGAACTCTCGCTCACTTAGTTTTCCCACCTTTTCAGGTAGCTTGGATGAGGAGACTGAAACTGATGGCCTCGGGCAAGAGTGATGGCAGGAGCGAGCCAGTTAGCGTTGGTCGTGTCTTTCTTTAGAGTCAATGTAGTTACGTCAATTGTGAAATGTCTTGAGTCATAGTAGGTCTTGTATTCTTTTCCTCTATGTCAGTTGTTGTTAAAGGTAGTAAAGTCCACGAGATGTCAGTTGAAATAAGTACACTTCATCTTTGTTATAAATAAACTTTTATTAATTACATTTTAATTGTTGGCCTTTGGTGTATGGTCTCTTGTGGCAATGAATGCTCTGATTGACATGAATGTTATAACTGCTGCATTCCGATTTTTCGCATCGGGGCGTGACCATTTTTGTGGTATCAGAGCCTAGGTCTTCTTTAGACCCTAGGTTTCTAGAAGCATCATAGAACCAGTGACATTAGTAAAGTCTGAAATCCGACCCAGTGAGATGGGGTAGAGACTCGAGTTAAGTTAATTAACCAACCCTAAGAAAATAGATTCGGTAGAATGTTCTTAATTAATTCTCTTTATGTTGTAGGAATTTCGTGCGATGGCAGCGGAGCACGCACAGTGGAGAGACATGCAATGCACCGTTCAGGGCCTGACCCAGGCCTTACAGCAAGTGGCGCAAGGAGGCGTGCATCATGGAGCCGGTGATCTCCACCGAAACTTTCGTGGCTTGAATCCCCCGCGCTTTGGCGATACCGCAGACCCTGATGAGGTAGAGCAATGGCTGAAGGAGATGGAGCGTATCTTTAGAGTTATGCAGTGCGGTGACCAAGACCGAGTCCTTTTGGTGATTTTTCAGCTGGAGCGCGATGCACGTGCTTGGTGGGAAGCCGTGGAAGCCACGCATGGTAATAGGCGTGCAACGTGGGATGAGTTTGAGGAGCATTTTAACAGCAAAAATTTCTCAAATCGTGTGCAGGTAAAGAAGTTGGCGGAGTTCGCTTAGCTGAAACAAAAGAACTTATGAGTTGCTGAGTATGAGGTGCAATTCGCCAGATTATCCCGCTCTGCGCTGCACTTCGTATCTACGGAGAAGATGAAGACCAAGTGATTTTTGAATGGATTGAAGCTTCAGTACATTAACCAGTTGGCACCTTTGAAGATCCACGTTTATGTTGAGATTGTACGAAAGGCCCAAGTTATCGAAGATACGATGGAGATGACAGATCGGATAAAAGGTCGAGACAAGAAGAGGGAGCAGACTACCATCTCCGGGAATTTTAAATCCACTAATGGCAAGAAGCGGCCCAATGGCGGGCCGAGTTTTTTGATGGACAAGAAGCCGAAGGAAGGAGATAAGAAGACAGGATCGACTGCTCCACCTAAAGCCATCTGCAGGTACTGTGACCGCCTAGGTCACAAAATGGAAGAATGTTGGCGCAAGCTGGGCGCTTGTTTGAGATGTGGTAGTAGGGACCATCGAATCCCTGAGTGTCCCCTTATTAATGAGCAGGCGACATCTAATAAGCCGCAGGGAAGTCAAAGGCGGCAGGGCAAGCTCCAAGCCCTCCAAGATGCAGAGACTGAAACCGAGGCTACCGAGGAAGGAGATATTGTCGAAGGTACCCTTACTATTCTTTCTAAACCAGCATTTGTACTTTTCGACACTGGAGCTACTCATTCATTTATTTTTTAGAAATTTGCTAAGACTTTATCTATGAAACCGGTATTATTGGATTCTCATCTTGTGATATCAACCCCTATTGGTTCGGGGTCAGAGATTAAATATTACTACCCCTCTAGTGAAGTTTTGGTTAATGATTGTAACTTATCGGCTGATTTGGTATGCATGAAGATGAAAGATTATGATGTGATTCTAGGAGCAGATTGGTTAGCTAGACATGGAGCTAGTGTTCATTGTAAATTAGGAGTAGTGTCTTTCCCTGGATGCCCTGAGCTTTTCTTTTCTGGCTCTATGCAATCTATGTCCGTGCCACTTATTTCGGCACTCCGAGCAAACAAGTTGTTAAGGAGGGGGTGTCAGGCATTCTTGGCCTTGTTCTCCTTGACCGATAAGAAGGAAGTGGAGTTGAAGGACATCTCGGTTGTTCGAGACTTTTCGGAAGTATTTCCTGAAGAATTGCCAGGTCTTCCTCCTGAGAGGGAGGTGATTTTCTCTATTGATTTAATTACTGGTGCTTCTCCTGTTTCTAAAGCTCTGTATCGTATGTCCCCTGTTGAGTTAATGAAATTGAAGGAATAGTTGCTGGAATTGCTAGAAAAGGGGTTTATTCACCTGAGTACTTCCCCATGGGGTGCCCTTGTGCTTTTCGCAAGAAAGAAGGATGGTTCATTGAGACTGTGTATTGATTATCGCCAGTTGAACCAGCTCACTATTAAGAACAAGTATCCGTTACCGAGGATCGATGAGCTGTTTGATCAAATATCTGGAGCCCATATTTTCTCAAAAATCGATCTCAGATCGGGGTATCACCAATTAAGAATCAAGGACGAGGATATTTATAAGATGACGTTCCGTAGCAGGTATGGGCATTTTTAATTTGTTGTAATGCCATTTGGTCTAACAAATGCTCTGGTAGCTTTCATGCAGCTAATGAATAGTGTGTTCTGACCCTACTTAGATCAACGGGTTGTAGTATTTATTGATGATATTCTTATATACTCCAAGAGAAAGGAGGAGCATGAGGAGCACTTGAAGATGACGTTGCAGATACTAAGGGATCATCAGTTATACGCCAAGTTCAGTAAGTGTGAGTTTTGACTGCAAGAAGTGTCTTTTTTGGGGCATATTATTTCCAAAGATGGAATTTCGGTTGACCCTTTTAAAGTAGAGGCGGTACGTAATTGGGAAAGGCCTGTAAATGCAACTGAGATCAAGAGTTTCTTAGGCCTAGTAGGTTACTATCGGAGGTTCATTAAGGATTTCTCCAAGATTGCAGTACCCTTGACAATATTAACTCGTAAGGAGAATCTATTCGAGTGGTCGGAAGAGTGTGAGGGAAGTTTCCAAACTTTAAAGGAGTGTTTGACCACTGCCCCTGTCATGCCCCGAGCTTTTAATACAGCGGAAGGAATATCGGAATGTCAACAGCCGGCATGCTAAGCCTCTCGCAAGCAAGAAATCAGAGCGCAAGACAATCACATAGAAGTAATTGCACAAGTAAGTTTTCTCAAACTTCAAACTTTATTTCATAACCACAGTCAATTTACATAAGATAACTTCTTGACAACTATCATTACTACGACTCAAGAAAAAAACCAAAATTACAATATGACTAGACTAGACATTTTGATCATCTAAGGCTTCTCTCATCTTGAAAACCTTCATTCACTCTCGGACCTGCTACTAGCATAATCCGAATCCGATTCACTAGTACTTCCTTAAAATAGACAAGAAAATAGGTATGAGCACACTTGCCCAGTAGGTATCTTTGCATCAACATGGAGGTAATATTTAAATGATTAATGTCTTAGCTCTAGATCTTAGGGTAAAAATAATCATGCGATATAAACCAAGATAACCAAGAATATAGAATCATGAAATAACTGAGCAAGTAGACGTGAGCGAGTATAGATCATGACAAACAAAATTAATTATGTAGAAATAAAGTTGGCATTTCATGAATAAGAATGTACGAGCATGTAACTAGAAAATACTTTACACAATCTTATAAAGGCTATGTACTAGAAAGTCATTAACAAGCATGTAATTTCCATAACGAGCCTCGTGAATTTCACTCATTTATAATAGAAAGTACTCCCAGCGTAATGTGACGCTAGTATCATCGTACCCCATGGTTTATAGCATGTTTCCTACCATCGACCGTGGGGGCTAGCATGGAGCCCTTGGACACAATCCGTGCCTGATTTTGCATCTTCAAGTTATAAATCCAGCTACTTTCACGAGATATAACAACAATTTTGGACAATAATTCAATTTTAAATGATAAGTTTCATGACGAAGTAACCAAGGCATAGAACGTACCAAAATTGATATGTGATATCAAAGAAGAATTAAAAGAATATTATACTATGGCGGCACTCCGGCAGCATAACAGTATTTTCATTAAGTTTCATATCTTAACATTAACTTGTTTAACAGGTGTTGAGACTCCTGATAATCATAAGACCATCTAGGAACTCAAGAAAACTAACCCCAAAGGTCAAACCTCGGGTTAGACAAGTTCAGAGATAAGCGGTCGTTTACTGGACCGTTTCATGAAGAAAGCGGTAAGAGTCTAGACCGTTTCACGACTAGAGTCGATGCATGAAAACTTTCTGGAGCATCGCGGTCTAGTGAATGGCTGCTTGGTGCCGTTTAGTGGTCGTCCAAAGGGCCGCTAGGGTCCAGAATAAATAAAACACCGGTAAGTACTTTCTAGATAATTGGGCTTTAATGGTACAACAAGCTCGGCATCCTAGTGGTAATCCCAGGCTCGCGGAGTCTTACGGAGGCCTTGAAACATAATCCCCTAGTCCGACAGAAGGAATATCCGGTGGAGAGGTTTATAAGTCCAAGAAAGTGTGCCTATAAGTGCAAAATGTAACTAATGGTCACATACCGGGGTATATGCCATGTACTTAAGAAAATGACTCATAGATGAGAAATGATCGAGATAAAATAGTGATCAAGTTAAAACCAGACAAGTCATGAACCATGTTAAATTTAATGTAATTATCAGAGTATATGATTTTGGCATGAATTTACATAAGTTTAAAATAATTTACATGCATATGTGAAACCTGCAACCTACTAGAATAACCCACCAATACAACCAAATCTACAAATGTAGCACTTAAAACAGGAATAAAACCTAATTCTCTACGCTTATCATAAGATAAATAAGGCTACTCTGCATTATGTTTCAGGTTAACATAAGTACAGAACTCAGAAAATGCAAATGGTCATGTGAGGACCATTTTATCGGGCCTAGCGGTCTATCGCAGGGCCGCTAGTGATTTCCGGCTGTCTTCGGGAAGGCCATTTCTTCCTGTTTATAGTAAATAGCAATAAAACCGAAATATGGCTACTCTAAGGTAAATGGATGCATGGAAAACGACGTAATACATGTAATAAAACATGCCAAAAGAAAGTTGGGCCAAGAATATGCACCAGGGAATGTAAAATATGTAAGAATTACATTCTTTCCATTAAAGGGTTAGACTCATGCATGAAAAATGAACTAGTTAAAAACACAAAATACTCCACGTGCAATGCATGAAATTGACTAGAAATTGAAGGCTTTTACTCCTAAGATCATGTTTAAGCCGTTCATGAGATAACCTACCTCTGATCTAGGGTTTAGACTTCCAATTTTGGGCTGGAACTTGACTCTAGTTCTGCTCGTCCTAAACCAAACTAGAAACTTCGTGGCCTTATAACTTCTGATCCTCTTCACCTATGACCACGAAATTTAGAGGGTAAGAAGATGGTACTAAAAGGAATAAATAACTTTAAAGAACCCCTATATAATTACCTCGTTTAGGGCTTCTAACTTGTTGATCAATTTGGCCCGATGGCACAGGTTCCTGAGTTGCTTGTACCGAACCAGCGACTATGGATGCCTCTAACTCCTCGTGGGCTTGATCTCCCAGAACAAAAATTTGAGGGTAGTTAGACCTTAGTATTATAAAAAAATTCTTATAAAGAACCTACCTCAAATTCATCCTCCTTACCTTAGTTCCACGCGAGCCAAACGTAAGGGTCGCGCATGTGAAACTTAGGTCTATTTATAGAGTTAGCTAGGGTTTTGAGGATTAGAACGAACTTAGAGTCCAAATTAGATTATCAATTCGATCCTCTAGCATTCTAGACCCTTCTAACTAAAAGATATCATCGATCCTAGGTGATTTGGATGCCTAAATTTCAAGTTCTTCACGTTTTCTCCCATTCACGGAACCTACAGATAGTAGCGGTCTAGTATTAGACCATTTTCATCCTCAAGCAGTCGCCCGATAGACCGTTTTTGGCTTTGGGTGCTGAATTTGATTCAATTCAAACTCTTCCTATTATTTATCTATTTATTTATCCATTTAAGGAGTAATTATCCCCCTAAATTCTGTAAATACACTAATTTAAGTTTCTAGAATGTGGGCCAAACCTTATGGGCTTGGTTTTAGATCCTTTGGGTTTATTTCTATGGGCTCAGTCAATTGGTCTTAGTTAAAAAGCCAAGTTAATTAATAAATATTGGGCCTTATTATTTGGTTTTGAATTAACCCAAATTCTTTTAATGGTCCATATATCTAAATAAATTCTAGAAAATTCTAAAATATTATATAAAAAAATTTACGGTATTACACCCTCCCCCACTTAAGAGAATTTGGTCCCCAAATTCCAATACATAGGCTTTAAGGGAGAGTGTACTTACATTAAAATAGATCGGGTAATCTCTTGTGCATGGCTTCTTCTGTTTCCCATGTTACTTTATGTGGGCAAGTTTTGGTCCACTAGACTTTGACCATGGGAATAACTTTATTCTAAAGTTGACGTACCTCTTGTCTAATTATTTTGATTGGCTTTTAGCTCGTACGTCAAATCCTTTTGGACCTCCAGATTATCATAAGTGATAACGTGGAATGGATTGTAGACATATTTCTTTAACATAGAGACATGGAATACATCATGAACTCATGCCAAGTGTGGACGGAAAGCTAGTCGATATGCCACCTCTCCCACTCTTTCAAGAATTTCAAAAGGGCCAATAAATCTTGGTGTAAGCTTGCCTTTGATGCCGAACCTTCGAATACCTCGACCCGGAGAGACCTTGAGAAATACATGATCGCCTAATTGGAATTCTAGGTCACGCCTTCGATTATTAGCATATGATTTTTTTTTTGTCTACCTTGGGCCATCTTGAGTCTTTCTTGAATTAACTTAACTTTCTTAGTAGTATCCCTTATCAATTCTGGACCTAGAAGTTGTCTTTCCCCAACTTCACTCCAGCAGATAGGTGAGCGACAGCTTCTCCCATATAGTGCCTCAAATGGTGCCATTTGAATGCAAGCTTGATAACTATTATTGTAGGCAAATTTCACTAGAGGTAAATGGTCGTGCAAGCTTCCACCAAAGTCAATAACACATGCTCTTAACATATCTTCTACTACTTGATTGGTTCTTTCAGTTTGTCCATCAGTTTGCGGATGAAATGTAGTGCTAAAATTCAATCGGGTCCTCAAAGATTGTTGCAAACCTTTCCAGAATTGTGAAGTAAATCAAAGATCTCGATCGGAAATAATAGTGACAGGGACACCATGTAACTTAACAATCTCCTTTATGTATAAGGCAGCCAAGATATCTACAGACCATCGACTTTTAATAGGTAGAAAATGAACCAATTTTGTTAAATAGTCTATGATCACCCATATTCCATCATATCCACCTCTTGATTTAGGCAGTCCCATGATAAAGTCCATCCCCATACTCTCCCATTTCCATTCCAGAATTTTCAAGGGATGTAGCTTTCCAGCAGGTCTTTGATGTTCTGCCTTAATCTGTTGACAAGTGAGGCAACATGACACATAGTCCGCTACTTCCCTTTTCATATTGGGCCACCAATAATTTTCTTTTAAGGTCATGATACATCTTGGTAGCACCAGGGTGAATGGCGTACTTAGATTTATGAGCTTCTTCTAGGATCAATTTCTTAGTATACACATGATTCGGTATACAAACTCATCCCTTGAATAACAATCTTTCATCATTTGCAATAGAGAAATCCGGTCGTTGCTCCATATTGGCTTTGATCTCCAATAACACAGGGTCATTATCTTGGAGTTTGACTAGATCTTTTATTAATGTGGGTTGTGTCCGGATATTGGCTATAAAGCAATCTTCTTTCTTCTTCATATTAATATCTAAATTCAACTGAGCAAATTTAGAAATAAGATTGGTCATACCTTTCATGAGACTTGATAGTTTTCCCATCGATTTCCTACTGAGCGCATCGGCAACAGCATTCGCCTTGCCAAGATGATACTGTATAGAAAAATCGAAGTCCTTAAGGTACTCTAACCATCGCCTTTGTCTCATATTTAGCCCTTTCTGAGAAAATAGATATTTCAAGCTCTTATGGTCCGAATAGACCGTGAATTTTTCTCCATAAAGGTCGTGACGCCAAATTTTCAAGGCAAATATAACAGCAGCTAGTTCCAGATCATGAATAAGATAATTTTCCTCATGCCGCTTTAACTGTCTTGAAGCATAGCAAATCACCTTGCCATTTTGCATGAGTACACAACCTAGACCAACGCCAGATGCATCGGTATAAACTTCAAAACTGCCACCTTCTACGGGCAATGCCAGTATAGGTGCCGTGGTGAGATGCTCTTTAAGGGCTAAGAAATTTTCTTCACATTCCTTTGTCCACTCGAAAGGATTCTCCTTCCTAGTGAGTCTTATTAAAGGAGCGGCGATTTTGGAGAAATCCTTGATAAATCACCTATAATAACCAGCCAGGCCAATGAAACTTCAAACTTCAGATGCAGTGTTCGGTCGGCTCCAGTTCTTCACCGCTTCAACTTTAGAAGGATCTACTGCAATGCCTTCTTTAGAAATAATATGGCCAAGGAAAGAGACTTCCTTAAGCCAAAATTCACATTTGTTTAACTTAGCGTAAAGTTGGTGTTCCCGCAAGGTTTGCAAGGAAATCCTTAGATGTTCCTCGAGTTCCTCCTTTATCTTTGAATAGATGATAATATCATCAATGAATACGACCACAAATTGGTCAAGATAAGGCCGGAACACATTATTCATCAGTTGCATGAATGCAACAGGTGCATTAGTTAAATCGAAAGGCATAACCATAAATTCATAATGCCCATATCGGCTTCGGAAAGCAGTCTTGTGAATATCTTCATCCTTGATCCTCAATTTATGATAGCCTGACCTGAGGTCGATGATGGAGAAGTACTCCGTGCCAGAAAGTTGGTCAAACAACTCATTAATACGCGGTAGTGGATATTTGTTTTTGATGGTGAGTTGATTCAACTGTCGATAGTCAATGCATAATCTAAGGGAACCATCCTTCTTCTTAACAAATAAGACTGGCGCACCCCAAGGGGATGTGCTAGGCTGAATGAAGCCTTTTTCTAGTAGCTCATGTAGTTGCTTCTTTAGTTCCTTCAGTTCCGTGGGGGACATCCTGTAAGGGGCTATTGACACCGGTGCTACTCCAGGTGTGAGTTCCTTGGTGAAGTTAACCTCCCTTTCGGGCGGTAAGCCAGGTAACTCAGAAGGGAAAATGTCAAGAAACTCCCTAACTACGAGGATTTCTTCTATCTAAATTTCCTTAGACCCGGTAACTACTACGGAGGCAAGAAAAGCTTCACATCCTTGCGAAATGAGTTTGCAAGCATGAAGAGAAGAAATAAGAGAGGGATGCTTCCAGTATTTGATGCCAAGAAGGAAAATTGTGGAAGACCTGGCTTTCGAAAAGAAATTATCCTACTGCGATAATTTATATAGGTGTCGTAGTCTACAAGCCAATCAACTCCTAATATGGCATCGTAGCCTTCCATATCAAGGCATACGAGATTAGCGGGAAGAGTATGTCCTTCTACAGTAACTTCAATATTGAGGAAATATGTTTTCAATTCCGTTCCCGACCCTAAAGGAGTGACTATGGTTCAATTCGATGGTAAGGGAACATGTGAAATAGGCAATATTTTTGCAAAGGAACTAGCAATAAAGGAATGAGTAGCACATGTATCAAATAACACAAAAGCAGGATGGGAATGAATGTGGATTGTACCTTCAATGAGCTCCCCTTCTTTGGTTGGTTCATCCCCCAATACGGCATTCAATTTAGCTTGCCGCTTCCATCCACCATTGCTCCTTGTGGATGTTTGCTCTTTCATCAGAGGACAGTCAGGCATGCTATGCTCTCGACTTCCACATCTTAGGCATGCACCCAAACGTTTCCAACATTCTTTGGCTACATGACCAAATTTATCACAGAACGAGCAAGCCGTCATGACTTGCTTATCTTCTTCCTTAGCCTTCTTGTTCCGACGATCATCCTTGCCGTCCCCATTCCGGGATCTCTTCTTGTTATCCTGAGAGTTATAGGTGATGCTGAATTTTTCTTACTTTTTATCTCGCCAATCAGACTTTCGGCTCGGCTCCTCCACTTTGCCCTTGAGTTTATCGACCTTCTCCAAGGTTCGTTCACATATGTGTGCCCGTTGGACCATCTCGGCGTAGGCCCGAATGTTTTGTGGGCCAAGTTGCTCGATGAAAATGGGTCGCAACCCGTCCATAAAGCGATTTGCTTTAGGAAGATCGGTGCTCACTAGATGTTGAGCATAAGGTGCCAGGCGAGATAATTGTAATTTGTACTCCACCACCGTCATCATGTCTTGACGTAGTGACGCGAATTTAGCTGCCTTTCTCTCCTTGACATGCTCGGAGAAATACTTGGCTCGGAAGAGAGTCAAAAATCCATCCCATGTGTATGGTGCGTCTACAGGCGGAGTCGGAATAGACTTCCACCATGTACGTTCATCTTTGTTTAGCTGGAACGTAGCAAGATGAACCTTCTCTTGGTTGGCACATTGCATGACCTCGAATATACGATTCATTTCGTCAATCCAATTTTCTGCTTCGTCTGGATTGGAAGAACCCTTAAATCGCAGAGGATTCAAACTCTGGAAATTATGGTGTAAATCACCAACTCCTACCCTCGTGCCAACTTGGGCCATAGTTTGCAAAGCTTGAGTGAGACCCACAATAGTTTGTTGCATTCCACCCCAATCAACACGGTGAGCCATTGCAAGAGTAAAGTACTTGAGAAGAGTAATAGACTTGTTAATCTTAATGGAATTTATGAGTTAATCCTAAAGATAATTTCTAATTATTAGCTCATTCTAGGTTCTACCCAATTTCTCTCATGGGTTGGGAATTTTCTTTCCTTGTTTCAAAGGCATGGGTCCTTAATCCTTGGACTTAACCTATGACATGTCATCTTTTCCTAGGATTTCTAGGCCTATGCTCTGATACCACTCTAACTGTCACGCCCTGAGCTTTTAATACCGCGGAAGGAATATCGGAATGTGAACAGCCGACATGGTAAGCCTCTCGCAAGCAAGAAATCAGAGCGCAAGATAATCACATAGAAGTAATTGCACAAGTAATTTTTCTTAAACTTCCAACTTTATTTCATAACCATAGTCAATTTACGTAAGATCGCTTCTTGACAACTATCATCACTACGACTCAAGAAAAAAACAAAAATTACAATATGACTAGACTAGACATTTTGATCATCTAAGGCTTCTGTCATCTTGAAAACCTTCATTCACTCTCGGACCCGCTACTAGCATAATCAGAATCTGATTCACTAGTACTTCTTAAAATAGACAAGAAAATAGGTATGAGCATACTTGCCCAGTAGGTATCTTTGCATCAACATGAAGGTAATATTTAAATGATTAATGTCTTAGCTCTAGATCTTAGGGTAAAAATAAGAATGCGATAATCAAGCGATATAAACCAAGATAACCAAGAATATAGAATCATGAAATAACTGAGCAAGTAGATGTGAGCGAGTATAGATCATGACAAACAAGATTAATCATGTAGAAAAAAATTTGGTTTTTCATGAATAAGAATGTACGAGCATGTAACTAGAAAGTACTTTACACAATCTTGTAAAGGTTATGTACAAGAAAGTCATTAACAAGCATATAATTTCCATAACGAGCCTCGTGAATTTCACTCATTTATAAGAGAAAGGACTCCCATCGCAATGCGACGCCAGTATCATCGTACCCCATGGTTTATAGCACGTTTCCGACCATCGACCGTGGGGGCTAGCATGGAGCCCTTGGACATAATCCGTGCCCGGTCTTGCATCTTCAAGTTATAAATCCAACTACTTTCATGAGATATAACAACAATTTCGGCCAATAATTCAATTTTAAATGATAAGTTTCATGACCAAGTAACCAAGGCATATAACATACCAAAATTGATATGAGATATCAAAGAAGAATTAAAAGAATATTATACTCCGGTGGCATTCCGGCAGCATAACAATATTTTCATTAAGTTTCATATCTTAACATTAACTTTTTAAACATGTGTTGAGACTCTAGATAATCCTAAGACCATCTAGGAACTCAAGAAAACAAACCCCAAAGGTCAAACTCGGGTTAGACAAGTTCAGAGATAAGCGGTCATTTACTGGACAGTTTCATGAAGAAAGCGGTCAGAGTCTAGACCGTTTCATGACTAGAGTCGACGTATGAAATTTTTTTGGAGCTTCACGGTCTAGTGAATGGCCGCTTGGTGCCGTTTAGCAGTCGTCCATAGGGACGCTAGGGCCCAGAATATATAAAACACCGGTAAGTGCTTTCTAGACAATTGGGCTTTAATGGTACAACCAGCTCGGCGTCCTAGTGGGAATCCTAGGCTCGCGGAGTCTTACAGAGGCCTTAAAACATAATCCCCTAGTCCAACAGAAGGAATATCCAACGGAGAGATTCATAAGTCTAAGAAAGTGTGCCTATAAGTGCAAAATGTAACTAATGGTCACATACTAGGGTATATGCCATGTACTTAAGAAAATAACTCATAGATGAGAAAGGATCGTGATAAAACAGCGATCAAGTTAAAACTAGACAAGTCATGAACCATGTGAAATTTAATGTAATTGTAAGAGTATATGGTTTTGGCATGAATTTAACATAAGTTTAAAATAATTTCCATGCATATGTGAAACCTGCAACCTATTATAATAACCCACCAATACAACCAAATTTACAAATGTAGCACTTAAAACAGGAAGAAAACCTAATTATCTGGGCTTATCATAAGATAAATAAGGATACTCTACATTATATTTTGAGTTAACATAATTACAGAACTCAGAAAATGTAAACGGTCATGTGAGGACCGTTTTATCGGGCCTAGCGGTCTATCGCAGGGCCGCTAGTGATTTCCGACGGTCTTCAGGAAGACCGTTTCTTTCTGTTTACAGTAAATAGGAATAAAACAGAAATATGGCTACTCTAAGGTAAATGGATGCATGGAAAACGACGTAAAACATGTAATAAAACATGCCAAAAGAATGTTGGGCCAAGAATATGCACCAGGGAATGCAAATTAAGTAAGAATTACATTCTTTTCATTAAAGGGTTAGACTCATGCATGAAAAATGAACTAGTTAAAAACATAAAATACTCCACATGGAATGCATTAAATCTACTAGAAAGTTAGGACTTTTAATCTTAAGATCATGTCTAAGCTGTTCATGAGATAACCTACCTCTGATCTGGGCTTTAGACTTCCAATTTTGGGCTGGAACTTGACCCTAGTTCTGCTCATCCTAAACCGAACCAGCAACTTCGTCGCCTTCTAACTTCTGATCCTCTTCACCTATGACCATGAAATTTGGAGGGTAAGAAGATGATACTAAAAGGAATAAATAACTCTAAAGAACTCCTATATAATTACCTCGTTTAGGGCTTCTAACTTGCTGATCAATCTGGCCCGGTCGCACAGGTTCCTGAGTTGCTTGTACCGAACTAGCGACTTTGGATGTCTCTAACTCCTCTTGGGCTTGATCTCCTAGAACGAAATTTTGAGGGTAGTTAGAGCTTAGTATTATGAACAAATTGTTCTAAAGAACCTACCTCAAATTCACCCTTTTTATCTTATGTAAAGCCCCGAAATTTTTATAGAATATGTTTGAAGTGTTTAAGAATTTTTTAGGAATTTATAAGAATTTTTAAAGAGCAAAATGGATTAATAAATAAATTTCTAGGTTAAATAAATTACTATTTAGGCCCAAGTGTGATAACAAATTAACCTACCCTATTTATTTAGGCCCAAGTTACTGTTTTAGCACAAGAAGTGCAGAGAACTAGGGTTAACTTCCAGGCTTAAATTCGAAGTCAAAAGCCCAAGGCAGAGGTAGGTCATCTCATGAACGGCTAAAACATTGTTCTATGATTAAAAGCCCTCTTGTTGCACCTTATTTCATGCATTATAGACCGAGAATTTCATATTTTATTTGAGTCTATGCATCTAGTGTAATGTTCATGCATAAATCCTAACCCTAATGAGATAAAAGAAACTCTCTTGTAAATTTCGTAGAACCCATGCATATTGTTGTCTTATTCTTTGTTCTTGCATGCTAAAGAGTTTATATTTGTTGGTTTCCAGGCATGATATGTCTTGGATTAACTTTTAGTTTCAATTGTTTAGTTTCTGTCAACCAACTATAAACGGCCTAATAATGGACCGCCAGCAATTGGTTAGCGGCCCTACGATAAACCGCTTATCAAGGGTTAGCAGCCAATATATAGACCGTTAATGTTCTTACGATTTCACTGTTATCAAAACCACAAGCTAACTTACGATAGACCACTTAGCCTCGTAAACGGCTATATATTATACTGTTACAACCCTGAGTTCTGTATTTTGGTTAATCCGAAACCTAATGCAGAATCACCCTATTTCTTATATGACAAACCCAGTTAGTTAAAGTTTTATCCCTGTTATTGGCGTTGTTTATGTATACATAGAGATTTCTAGTAGATTTCATGTTTCTTATGCATATAGAACTTATTTTAAACGTAAGTTAATTTCTTGCCCAAAATCATATACTTTGTATTACATGCATGTTTCAAAAGTAATATGAATGTGGTTCACTATGGTTTTCTCTACTGATTCTCTTCTCATCTATAAAGTCATTTTCATAAGTACATGGCATATATCCCAGTATATGACCATTAGTTACACCGATGCACATTAGGCACATGATCTTGGACTTGATAACCTCTCCTTTGGATATTCCTTCCAACGGACAAGGAAATCTTGTTTCAAGGCCTCCGTAATTCTACGTGAGCCTAGGATTCCCTCTAGGACGCCGAGTTGGTTGTACCATTAAAGCCCATTATCTAGAAAGCACTTATACCGGTGTTTTATATTTCTGGAACTTAGCGGCCTTCTGGTTGACCACGAGAGTCTGATAGTGGGCGTTCACTAGACAGCTAACGGATCCTAGATGGTTCTTTCTTTAACCGTTAAAGACTCCAGGTAATCTATTTTAAATATCGAACAGTCTTGTCCTTAACGTTCCAGAACTAGAATGCTTTCTCAATGAAACGGCCCAATAAATGACCGCTATTTTTCTGAGTATAGATTAACCTGAGGTTTGACCCAAAGGTTAATATTCTTATGATCCTAGATAGTCCAATTGATTATCTAGAACCTACCACATTATTCCAAAAAAATACCTAAGTAAATTGTGAAAGTTAAGAAATGTACCGTTATGCTGCCGATTTATTTCCACGGCATAACCTAGTTATCAATGTGTTTATTGAAATCTTATTCTCAATAGATGCATTCTTATTTTCAGAATTATCATTGAAATTCTGCAATCTTGGCCACATTATTGTTATATACGTGGAAATAGCTTGATTTATATTTGAAGGTGCAGTTCGAGCACTGATTGTGTTCAAGGGCTCTATGCTAGTCCCCTCGGCTGATTGTCAGAAACATACTATCTAAACCATGGGGTATGATGCTACTGGCGTCGCATTGCGCTGGTAGTACTTTCTTTATAAATAAGTGAAATATCCACGGGATCCACATAAATTCACTAAGTACTTGCTGTTAAGCGAAAGGTACTTAAGTGCGTGTCACATGACTTGCTAGTACATTCTTGTTATATTCTTGTTCATGAAAGGCCATTGTTACATTCTTGCTGGATTACACTTGAATTGAGCAAGTATGATTTAATCGCATTATATTCAATTCATATTCTCATATCTCAAGCTTGATCATGTCTTGTTACTTTGGCTTTAATCGCATGTTTGATCGTATTTGCATGATATATCTTTTTCTTTAGAGCTAAAGATAATAATTATTTTAACATTCCTAATCATGTTGATGCCAAGATACCTACTGGGCAAGTGTGCTCATTACCTATTTTTCAATCTTTTCACGAAATACCAGTGGGTCAGATTCGGATTCGGGTCATTCCAGTGATGGGTCCGAGAGCGATTAAAGAGTGAAGACTTAGGAAGTTCAAAATGTCTAGATTGAGTCTATGTAATTTTCTCTTATTGAGTCTAGCAAATTTAAGAAAGTCAATGTCTCATGTACTTGAATTATAGTTGTTATTATTAATAAAAGTGAAGGTTTGAGTAAGTTATTGTGCAATTACTTTGTGTGATTATTTTGTGCTCTGATTATTCTTGCTTGCAAGAGGCTTACCATGCCGGCTGTTCGCGTTCCTGATTCTTTCCGCTGCATTATCTCGGGGCGTGATTGTTAAGCTGGTATCAGAGCACTAGGACTAAAAGTCCTAGGAAAATGTCATGTCATAGGATAAGTCTGAGGCTTAAGGACCCATACCTATGAACTAAGGAAGAAATTCCCCACCTATGTGAGAATTGGGTAGAGCTCAGGATGAGATAGTTAAATAGCTCTATATTAACCCTTTTAAATTCCATGGGAGTTATTGATTTGTTATTTCTCTCAGGTACAATATTATCTCAATGGCTCATCGCGTAGATTGGAACGGAATGCAAGAGACCGTCGCTGGTCTTACTCAAGCATTGCAAATTATGGCGCAAGCTAGCGCAGGGGCAAGAGCTGGAGATTTACATCGCATCTTTAGGAGTCTAAACCCTCCACGATTCTATGGTTCTTCTAATCTAGGCGAAGCTAAAAACTGGATTGATGAGATGAACCGTATATTTGAGGTCATGCAATGTGCTGACCAAGAGAAAGTGCGTCTTACTGCTTTTCAACTTAACAAAGATGCACGTACATGGTAGAAGTCGATTCCAGCACCGCCAGCAGATGCACCCCATTCATAGGAAGGTTTTCTTACGCTATTCCGTGCCAAATATTTTTCTGAGCACATTAAGGAGCCGAAGGCTATGGAATTCACTTCTTTATGCCAGGGCATGTTGTCGGTGGCAGAATATGAGCTTCAGTTTTCCAAGCTGGTGCCGTATGCTCCCCATCTGGTTAGTACCGACTTACTAAAGGCTAATCTGTTTATCGATGGTTTAAGACTCGATTTTATTCAGCAGCTCGAGACTCAAAATATCTGTACTTATGCGGAGATGGTCCAACGGGCATATTTGTGCGAAAGGACCTTAGAGAAGGTCAAAAAATTAAAAGAGAAAGGCGAAGAATCGAGTAAAAGATCAGATCGGCATGATAAGAAAGGAAAGTTCAACATCACGGAACCCTATAAATCCCGTGATAGCAAGAAGAGGTCCCGGAATGGGAGGTAGTGGCTACCATAAAAATAAGAAAGTCAAGGAAGAAGACAAGCTGGTCGCCACGACCTGTACTTTTTGTGAGAAGTTCGGCCATTCAGCTGAAGAATGCTGGAAGCGCCTTGGCGCTTGTCTATGTTGTGGCAGTCGGGAGCACTGCATGCCGGATTGTGCCCTTATGAAGGAACTATCTTCTGGAAGTGGACGTAAAAGACATGCTCGTCTCAATGTTGTTTTAGATGATGAAGTGCCCAGGGATGACGGGCTTATGGAAGGTACCGTTCACATTTGTTCCCATCCTACTTTTGTACTATTCGATGCTGGTGCTTCTCATTCCTTTATATCTACCGCCTTTGCAAAGACCTTGCCAGTTTCATCAGTTCCTTTACCTTCGGACCTTGCTATTACTACACCTTTAGGTCCTGGAACCAAACTTACAAACTATTGTCCTAATAGTAAGGTAAGGGTGGAAGGTCACAATCTCACTGCAAACCTCGTATGCCTTGACATGGAGGGCTACGATGCTATATTAGGTGTATATTGGCTTGTAGATCATGATGCCTATATAAATTGCCGTAATCGGATGATCTCTTTTTGGAAACCAGGTCTTCCAAGATTGGCTTGAAAACTTATCTCGCAAGGATGTGTAGCTTTTCTGGCTTCCGTAATCCTCACCAAATCCAAGGAAATCATCTTAGATCATATCCCTATTGTCAATGAATTTCCAGATGTATTCCCATCGGATTTACCCGGTTTACCACCCGAAAGGCAAGTAAAGTTTGTCATTGAACTTATTCCCAGAGCGACACCTATTTCAATAGCTCCCTACAGGATGTCCCCCACAGAACTTAAGGAATTGAAGAAACAACTTCGGGAGTTATTGGACAAGGGATTCATATGACCTAGCACATCCCCTTGGGGTGCGCTTGTAGTACCCCAGAATTTATTTGATAATTTTATGGCATTATTAGCAATTAAATGGACTAATTTGAAGTTATAAATCAACATAAGGCCAAATGGTGTTAATCAATTAACCCAACTCACTTAATTAAAGTCTAAAGGGTTTTTAAACCAGGCCCATTAAGTTAGCCCATATTCTAGAACGTATTTAAGCCTATTCTCGGATTTTTTAGGATAAACATCACTTAATAAGATAAGTTAATGGATAATTATCAAAAGGGTTTTAATTTATTTGAACTCTATCCACGATGAATATAACGGTCTGCAGCTCGACCGTCACATACTTGTAACGCATGGGAGATAGACCGTTACACTATGTATACTCCCTGAGTTAAAGAGTTTGAGGCATGTTGAACTCTGGAAACAAGATATGTAACGGTCTATCGTGAGACCGTCACATATCTCTAACGCACGGGATGACGACCGTTACATACTGTTAGTTCCGTAAAAGAAAGAACAAGTAGAAAGATCAGAATTTGATGATCTTATCCACTAAGGATCGACTTGGGAAGGCTTGTAATATTGCTAAGGACTCTTAGAGATTAGGATTTGATGAAATAAGGACTCTAAACTCGATCTAATCCTCAAACCCTAGTCTAAACTCTATAAATATGGCATAGTTCTGAACTGTACGACCCTTACTTTTTAGGCGTAAAGAAGCAAGGTAAGGAGTCATTATCTCAGGTAAGTTCTTTAGAAGTAATTGTTTACAATACTTTAGACTAACTCCCATCCATATTTCACATCTTTAGGTCAAGAGGTCGTGGAGTTAGAACCTAAAGAAGTTGCTGGAAAAGTCACAAGAGGAGGAGAAGAACTAGGGCAAGGTTCTCAACCAAATTCAGGAACTACAGTCTAAGTAAGAGGTAGGTTATCTTATGAACGGCAAAAACAACTTGATAGGACTAAGAGCCTCTGTTTTGATTAGATTTCATGCATGCTAGATCATCAATTCCATGTTTTATTGGTTCTATGCATATCATGTATCTCTTAGCCCTAACTAAAGATTAAGACTTGACAATTCATCTAATTCATCAATACCTATGCATGTAGTTGACCTACACTACGTTATCATGTCTAGGGATTCATGGTATTTTAATTATAGACATGATATGAATCGATCTCTTTATGTTGTATATAGTTTCTGTTAGCAGATACTGTAACGCATCACAGAAGGACCGTCACTTTCATGTAACGGCCCTACCATAGACCGTTACAAACTCTGTGGTATTTGAACTACACTGTTGATTCTAACGCGCTTGGACAGACGCGTTACATTCATGTAACGGCTGGATCTTGACCGTCACATTCACTATGACGCCCCATCTCTAGACCGTTATAGTCTATGCTCTGTCAACCCTAGACAGAATATAACTTGCCAATTTTGCTTATTATTAAGCCTAGTTACCTAAGTTTTATCCTGATCATGTGATTTTAAGGTTATTTGATTATTCATGATTGGTATTGCACGGTTTGTTATCTCACTTTTACTTGTGTTATGTTAATGAAGCCAAAGTATATAGTTTTGTATTATAAACCATGACTTTTTAACATTGTATTGATGGAGTTTTCATTATGATTTTCAAATTTGAGTATACGTATCTCTCTCTATCAATAGAGTCAATTCTATAAGTACATGGCACATATTCCGGTGTGTTGTCATTAGTTCACACTTTGCACTATAGGAACACAATCTTGGACATGAGGACCTCTCTATTGGATATTCCTTCCAATGGACTAGGAAATCATTGTTTCAAGGCCTCCGTAATTCTCCGCGAGCCTGGGATTCCCACTAGGACGCCGAGTTGGTTGTACCATTAAAGCCCAATAACTAGAATACACTATCATGGTTTCTGATTCTTGAAATGTAACGGCCTTGAACTGGACCGTCAGGCTCACGTAACGGCCCAGTGCCAGACCGTCACATTCCTCTGAGTCTGTTTTTATCTTTCTAGACTTTGATCATTGTAACGGCCCATTAATGGCGCGTTACATAGTGTAACGGCCCAGTAAACGACCGTTACATAGCTTGTTTATGTTAACCCATGGTTTGACCAAGGGTTGATATTCCAATGATTCTAGACAAACCTTGATGATCTAGAACTTATCATATTGCTTAAATTTATCTAAATGTAATGGAAGTTAAGGAAAATACCGTTATGCTGTCGATTTATTTCTATGAGCATGACATTGTTTAAAGTCTATTTCTTGACTCCTACATTCTTATGTTGAAGCATTCATTCATTGATTTTAGTTATCATGGAATTATTGGAAGTGCTATATTCTTGGCCATACTTTACTATTATACTGCGTGGAAGTAGCTTAATTTATAACTGAAGATGTGATCGAGCACTGATTGTGTTCAAGGGCTCTATGCTAGTCCTCTCGGCTGATTGCCGGAAACATACTATTTTATAAACCATGGGATATGATGCTACTGGCGTCGCATTACGCTGGGAGTACTATTTCTATAAATAAGTGAAGATCCACGGCACGACATGACATTCTTGCTTGATATTCCACAGAAGTTCACGAACTATGTACTTAAAAAGAGACTAGGGTGATGAATATGTGGCTTGCTAGTACGATCTCGTTACATTCTTGTTCATGGAAGGCCAATATCATGTTCATGTTATATTCTTGATAGTTCATTCTTGATCATTCTATCTTACATGATTATCTCGTAACTATGGTTTGATCGCATGATTGATTCGCATTCGCATGATTTTACCTTATTTCTTTAGAGCTAAAATGTTAATTACTTTAATAGTGCCTTCATGTTGATGCGAAGATACCTACTGGGCAAGTGTGCTCATGACCTATTTTCTAATGTTTTCAGGAGATGGAAATAGTTCGAATTCAGATTCGGGTGATTCAAGTGGCGGGTCCGAGAGCGATTGAATGTTATTATGACAAGAGTAAAGACATAGGAAGTCTAAATTGTCTAGATCGAGTCAATGTAATTTTCCTATTTCTTGAGTCTAGTAGAATGAAAATCAAATTAGTGATTGTATCTTGAATATTGAGCATTATGAAGTAAAGTTGAAGGTTGATTAAATCTTGTGCAATTGCATTTAATAGTGTGATTGTCTTTCGCTCTGGTTATTCTTGCTTGCAAGAGGCTTACCATGCCGGCTGTTCGCGCTCCTAAGTGAGTCTTCTGCTGTAATAAAGGCTCGGGGCGTGACAGTTAAGTTGGTATCAGAGCCTAAGTCTCAGGACTTAGGGAAGGAGTCATGTCATAGGATAAGTCCAAGGTTAAGGACCCATACCTATGAACTAAGGAAGAAATTTCACACCCATGTGAGGATTGGGTAGAGCCCAGGATAAGATAATTAATTAGCTTTAAGATTTGGTTTCATGATAAATAACGAGTGTTATTTTTCTCTCTCAGGTACCTTATTATTCTTATCATGGCTCATCGCGTAGATTGGGACGGTATGCAACAAACCGTTGCCGGCCTCACCCAGGCACTGCAAACTATCGCACAAGGTGGTGCAGGTGCAAGGGCAGGAGACCTTCATCGCAATTTTTGGAGTTTAAATACTCCGCGTTTCTATGGATCTTCCAATCCAGACGAAGCAGAAAATTGGATCGATGAGATGAACCTGATATTTGATGTCATACAATGCACTGATCAAGAGAAAGTCCGTCTAGCAACGTTCCAATTAAATAAGGACGCCCGTACTTGGTGGAAATCAATTCCGGCGCCTCCGGCCGACGCACCTCATACATGGAACGGCTTTCTCACCTTATTCCGTTCCAAATACTTCTCCGAGCATGTAAAGGAAAGGAAGGCCATGGAGTTTGCCTCCCTTCGTCAAGGGATGATGTCAGTTGCAGAGTATGAGTTACAGTTTTCAAGACTAGCACCATATGCACCACACCTAATCAGCACAGAATTATTAAAAGCAAACCGATTCATGGACGGGTTACGGCCCGGTTTCATTTAGCAACTGGGGACACAGAATATCCGCACTTATGCGGAGATGGTTCAAAGGGCATATTTATGCGAAAGGACCTTAGAGAATGTCGAAAGGTTGAAAGGAAAGGGAGAAGAATCTAGCCGGCGCTCTGATCGGCATTATAAAAAGGAGAAGTTTAGCATCATGGAACCCTACAAAAGTCGTGATAACAAGAAAAGGTCAAGAAGCGGGAACGGTGGAAGTTCCCAAATAAGTAATAAAAAGGTGAAGGAAGAGAAGGAGCAAGTCACCTCGGCGTGCACATTCTGTGAGAAATTGATGCGGGACGGATCACGGACACGACAAGCTCGCGATTGTCCCTTAACGAGGGAAGCGTCGGACGTGCGCGGTTGAGAAACCGGCAATGAGCTAGGGTGATCGGCTCTCTCGTGTGCCCGGATCGGGTCACGGGACGGTCTCGCTCACTCTCTCGCAGTAGCGGTGATATGAAATTATAGCGAGCTAGGTCCTAAAACATGCTCTCTAGCAGTGGCATAAACAAGCATATATGGAAATAAGCGAAATGCCAAGCAAGGAGCAAATACGATACCTCCACGCGCTCGGCGTGGGGACGACGGACCCGGCCGAAGTCGTACTCCCGAGACAGTTAATACATAAAGATTACAACAATGAGTTACAGCCCACTCCACGCAGGGAGGTAAAGGGCGACACAATGGGGTCCGGGAGGACCGATTTTGGGTTGACGGGCGGCTTCTCGCATAGCTTCGGCCGCACACGTACTCGCGCATGTGGGGCCCACTTGCTGTCCGGAGGGGCCGTGTGGGACCCGGTGACACCGCTGTGGTGGTGGATGCTTGGATGAGCGCTCCCTGGAGTGGAGGCACGCTGGTTCACCGGCCGGAGGCCGGGCGGCTCCGATCGGCACCGGTCGGAACAATCGGCCACGGATCTGCAACTTCTGGTTTTCAGCGCGCGTCCCGGCGAGAACGGATGCTGCGATCAGCCCCGACGTCGGATCGACATGAAACTAGCACCGTTGGAAATCTAACTTCAAATACTTCAATCTAAGCTTGAAGATCTGGCCTGGATTTACACTGATCTGGGCTTTAATGAATTCTTGAGTTGCTGTTGTACAGTGACCAGATTCTCAGATCTATAGAGAACTTGTCTGAGAACTGCCTTTGACCGATATATGAACGTCTGAATCTGAAGTGGTGGTCTTCAGAAAAGTTGTCAAAAATCAAGCTAGAAAAACGGCAAAGCTGTTTTGGAAAAGTTTGGATGTGGCTACCAATTGATAGGATTTTTGAACTGGAAGTGGGTTGGTTCTGGAAATGGGATGACAGCACTGTAGCTGAGATAGAACACGAATTTTAAAAAATGGATAGAGGGCAGATCAAAAAGCAAGAAAAATGGTGGATGTAGGGGATAATAGACAGAGCTCCCAGTAAAATTGGGAGGGTTTGAAAAAATCAAAAAAAGGGTCGGAGGTGAGAAACACAGGGCTGCTGTCACTGTAGACAGAGACAAAATAGATCTGGGAATGAAAGATGCACGAAAATGGAAAAATAATAAACAAGGGATTTTGGACCTGAATTTTTTTGTAAATATGGGAATACAAGATAGGAACAACCTCTAAAAAGTTTAGATCAAGAGGATGTCGGAGTTGATAGAAGGAATTCCGAGAAGAAGCTTCTGTCCAGGATGGACAGAACACCGAAGTCGACTTCGCGGCAGCTCGAAGGCGGCACGAACGGCGGCGGCGGCACCGGAGATGAACTCAGAGATTGAGGGGGAGGAGATAGAAGGGTTACACTCTAGAATTGGGGGTTGGGGATGAAGAAAACCAGGGGGAGAGAGAGGGGAGGTCGAAATTCCCATAAGGGGGGCTCTCGCACAATGCTTTTTTCACTTTCATTAATTCAATCAATTGGAAAATACAAGCTATATATAATAAATGTAAAAAGACACTAAATGCCCATAGATCTATGGTTTGGAAGGGCATATTAGGGAGTTCCTAAATATTTCTCCCATGTGGTCAAAACTTTAACCATTAACTTAATCAAACTTGGACCATTTCCATTCAAACTTACCTAATTTTCACCAGCCAAGCCTAATAAGGCCAAAGAATGGGGCGCCCCCTTCATGGGCTTCTCTGGGCCTAGGCTGGTCCAAGGCTGGACCAGCCAATTCAACCCACAATCCATGCTTGGTCCATCGATTCTCCCACCTAGATAGCTCATGAGAGGAAGTGGCCCAATTGGGCCTTAAATGGCTATTAAGGTCCATAAGGGTGGCATTAAGGTCCAATATGACAATAACTCCTAATGGACTCTACTAAGGCAACCTAGTAATGGACTCTTCCTAGAAATGTGGCCCAATGGCTTACTTAAAGCCTTACAAAGAGTGCCCAAATGAAAGAAATAAAAAAAATACACACTTTCAAGCTAATACAACCCATAATACACACCTATACAAGCCAATACACACTAATACACATCTCACAAACCCTTGATGTCCTCATCAGAAATTCTGCCACTCGGCTGAAGAATGTTGGAAGCGCCTCGGTGCTTGTTTGCGTTGTGAAAGTAGGGAGCATCGTGTGTCAGATTGCCCCCTTATGAAGGAACAACCAAATAATGGAGGACGTAGGAGGCAGGCTCGCCTCAACGCAGTTATAGATGAAGAAGAAGCGCCCAAGGATCAAAATGATGGGCTCATGGAAGGTACTCTTCAAATATATTCTCGCCCTGCATTCATGGTATTTGATACTGGTGCTTCTCATTCGTTTATCTCCACCACTTTTGCGAACACCTTACCAACTGAATCAGTTCCCCTACCTTCAGATCTCGCTATTACTACACCTTTAGGATCTGGAACTAAGCTTACCAAGTATTATCCTGATTATGAGGTGGTAGTAGAAGGACACAATCTCCCCGCAAACTTAGTACGCCTTGATATGAAAGGTTATGATGCCATTTTAGGGGTAGATTGGCTTGTAGACCATGATGCTTATATCAACTGTCGAAATAGAATTATATCTTTCCGAAAGTCCGGTCTTCCAAGATTTTCCTTTCTTGGCATCAAATACAAGAAGCATCCTACCATTATATCTTCTCTACACGCTTGCAAGCTTATCTCGAAAGGGTGTGAAGCTTTTCTTGCTTCAGTCATTATTACCGAATCTGAGGAAATTATCCTAGCAAACATTCCTATTGCAAATGAATTCCTAGACGTGTTCCCATCTGAACTACCTAGTTTACCGCCCGAGAGGGAAGTAAACTTTACCGTTGAACTCATTCTAGGTGCGGCACCTGTTTCGATAGCTCCTTATAGGATGTCCCCCACAGAACTCAAGGAACTAAAGAAGCAGTTACAGGAACTTCTAGACAAGGGTTTAATCAGACCTAGCACATACCCCTGGGGTGCGCATGTTCTATTTGTCAAGAAGAAGGATGGTTCTCTAGGTTATGCATTGACTACCGGTGATTGAATCAACTTACAATCAATAACAAGTATCCATTGCCACGTATTGATGAGCTCTTTGATCAGCTTTCGAGAGCAGAATATTTTTGTAAGATTGACCTCAGATCAGGTTATCATCAGCTTAGAATTAAAGAAGATGATATTTATAAATTGGCTTTTCAGAGTCGTTATGGCCACTATGAATTCGTGATGATGCCGTTCGGTTTAACTAATGCCCAAGCAGCATTTATGCAACTTATGAACAGTGTCTTCCAACCATATTTAGACCAGTTCATCGTCGTCTTCATCGATGATATCCTGATATACTCCAAGACTAGAGAAGAACATGAAGAACATCTAAGGATAGCCTTGCAAACACTTAGAGAACACAAGCTATATGCGAAACTCAATAAGTGTGAATTCTGGCTCAAGGAAGTCTCATTCCTAGGCCACATTATTTCAAAAGAAGGTATTGCTGTGGATTCTTCTAAGGTAGAAGC